>CM034080.1:17995823-19273201 GCA_019845555.1 Aristolochia fimbriata
TTCTCATCATGTATTATATTTTCCAAACAGAGAAAAAAAAAAAAAAAAAAAACAGAGAGTTTATATACCTTGTAGCAGCCGGGAACGAGGTCTTGCAAGCATCTCATTCTTTCGTTGATCTTTTCTCTTCTTACCTGTTCAGACATTTTATTTATTGAAACGACTAAAATTTGTTATCTCATAGATGAATTATTGTGCCCATGACTCCATTGATGCTACTAGAGAAAGGGACTAACTCACCCTTTCGGCCAAACTGTGGCTATCAGTCGCTTGGCCTCTTCTAGCTCTGACATGAATAACCTCCTTCGGTTTCTCCACCACTTTTTCGTTGTTTTTCTTTCCTCTTCCGGTGCTCTGCAGGCACGAAACAGGGTGAGATTATTGAGAAAGAGAAGCCAATTTTGGCAAATTACAGGACCACAAAAAAAACACAGTGACTGGAGAGGGAAATGGGAAAAAATGTGAGGATCTCAGCATCAAAACTGAACAAGAAGACAAACATACATTTCTCCTTTTAGCAGTCTTCTCCTCCGGCCCCGACGCATTTTCCGACACCGGAGTGGAAGAATTCCCGGAGCTGCTGTCGGACACGCTCGTCGCCTTCCTCTTCTTCGTACTAGCCCCATCACAGGGCGCGGGATTCGAAACGACGGACGAATTCGGGCAATCGGAGGCGAAAACGCCCGGACCGTTCCCGCAGAAGGAAGCCGGAAAATCGGACGCGCTCGTCATGAACCCGTCGTTGGAGAAGACCATCAAATTCTGTAAATTCAGGGCGTGACTCTCCCCGGCGACGGAGACGCCGCCGCCGCCGTCGCTCCCGCTCCCGGTCAGTTCGAACAGCTGACTCACCAATTCGATGCTCGATTCGCTCTCCATGAAAGGGAACGCCGCGGGCCTCAGGCTTTGCACACTGTTCGAGAACTCCGCCATGGATTGGATTCTGAATGGCTCGCTCGGTCGCTCCAGTCGTCGCTCAGTGACTGCGAGCCAGACCCGACTCCCCCGGCGGCCTTTTATAACGCGAGGAGCGAGACGGAAATTCGATTTCTCGGGTTCGGCCTACGCGGCTGTATTTACGGTCCGCGTACGTATTAGAGTCCGTATATCGATGGGACACGTGGCTGCTTCAGGAACTGTAGGTGCCGGTTTTTGCGCGGTGGGCCCGATAAGGGGCATTTATCTATCCGAAACAAAAAATGTGGGCCAGAGGGGGGGGGGGCTGCTGGCCTCTGGACACTGCCGACTGTGTTTAGCGGCGGTAGTAGATCGAGGATAATAACCACATGGGTGAATTTATGGAAATATTTGTAGCATGGAATGTCCAAGCCAAAGTTGTGAAAACGACAAATTTTCGTTTTCATTTAAGTTGTGTTGAGAGCACCGGACCAAGGAAGGATCCCTCAAATATTTATGCCCTTTTAAGTAATATACCATATACATATGAAAGGTGACCATTTTACCCTTGATTTTTTTTTTTTTTTTTTTTGAATAATGTGAAACTATAATATGAATATCAGTAATTTTGCTTGATTAATTAAGTCCATTGATTGAAGTTAATAAAATCCTAATTTTCTTACAGTTTTAAAATTTTAAATAATATATGTATTTAAAAATGAAAAAGAAGAACAATAATGATTTGTTTCCTCAGCAATTTGTAAGGATATTTGAGTAGTTAATCTTACATTGAGGAAATTTTATATTTGTTTATTTTTGTATTTTTAGAGAGTATTTTTTTCAAAAAGCTATATATATCGGGATGGTATAGAGTACAGATTGATGTGTTTTTCATCTAGTGCTTTAAAACCTTTGATTGATTTCGTCGGTTCAATAGGGCTTTATGGGACTCACCCCAAAATTATGGAAAAAGATTTGGAATCAGGAGAGAGAAGGTTCTAAACAATATACAATCGGGATAGGGTTATTCTGTATATCTTTTATTATTATTATTCCGTTTATTCTGTATACCATTTACTAATTTTTTATCCCATTTGTATATAGTCTGCACTTATGATTATCCATGGTGGGTAAACTGGTAAGTAAATAGATAAAATATATTTAATTAAAAATAACATAAAATATGTCAAATGAAACTGAGAAAAAGGAAAAAAAACTATTTTTTATAAATAATATGATAAATCATAAAAAATTGAATAACACTATTTAGGCATTTGATAATTTTACAAAAAAAAAAAAAAAAAAAAAAGTTATTACTACCGTTTATCGTTTATCGATTTACCAGTTTAATAATTGGAACGGAAATGAAAAATTTTCATTTCCGAACCCGTTTATTTCAGTTACTTATTATACAGGGTATTATATTTATTGTCATAACATTTACACTTAGCCCTTATATAATTTTACCATTGCTTTTAACTTTTTAATATTTAATATTATTATAAGAAAATATCTAAAACATCCTCTTTATTATTTTACTATCTAATATACACATTAATTAATTTTTATTTAAAAAATCCTAATTACAAAATAAAATATTTTTGTAGTATTGTTTCACCGAAAATCCGTCGGTCCGCGAAGAGGCGAGACCGAGAGAAGTTTTCAATTACTTTACAATAAATTTGTTACAGGGTGTGGTTGAATGTAAGAAAATTGCGAGTACAATCTCCTAATAACCCTCTGATTCGATCTCCGTTTGGTTTTGGTGAAGTTTTGACTCCTGCGAGGTCGTCGTCGAGACTTCGAGTTACAGAAACGGGTGTACACGATCTGGTGTGGCTTTTGTCGGTCGAACGGAAGTATTTGTGTTCCGTGTATTTCGACTTGTGACGTTGCCGACGAACGTGTAGAGCTGCTCCGGTTGAACTGTTGAACGACGAACTGCAGTGGCTGAACTTCTCTGGTTCGAGAGCTTCCGCGAGTGTATTTTCTTCTCGGCAAGAAGGCTGTCGAACTCGATTTTTTCCAACCTCTCGTGGCGTGAGAGCTTCTCCTCCCGGAAGGAATTTGTGTTCTTCGGTTTGGGAGAAGGAGAGAAAAAAGTTCTTCACTTGTCGAGAGGTCTTTTGAGGTTAATTTCTCCAACCCCAGGAACAGGGAACTTCTGGCCTTCTGTAGCCATTCTGTGTGGTTGTTGAGGGATTTTGCCTGGGAAAGGGGATCACGATCCCCTTTCTGCTGCTGTAGTTGAGATGAGGAGGACCAGGAGCTCCTCTGTTGAGATCCTTTGAATGAGGATCGTGGCCCTTTTTCTGGGTTTTTATCTCCACGTTTGAGGTAGGTGACTGTATGCTGACTCATGCTGATGTGGCGATGACTCACCGAGTCGTTGCTGACTAGACGATGATTCACTGAATCGTTGATGGCTGTAAGATGACTCACTGTGTCGATGATGCGGCGAGACGAATGAGTCCGACGATGGGCTGCGTCGGGTAAATCTGAGAATCGTCAAGGCCTGTCCACGAACCTTGTTTGTTGGATCGTTGGACTCCTGGACCTGTTGAATTTGGGCCGTGCACATTTGGGTGCATACAGATTGCCCCCTTCGAGACTTGTCCGTTCGGGAGGAACGAACAAGTTTCGAATGTGAAGATGAATGAACGCAACGCACACACACCCTTTTATTTTATTTTATTTTTTTTTGTTTTTTTGTTGTTGATCCTCTTACTCTTTTAGGATCGTTTATCTTTTGTGTACGTATGCTTTTCTGTCCTCTTACTTTTTTCAATTTTCTCTCTTTTTTTTTTTTTTGCATACGCGTACATGTGGAGTATGTACGGTATAGAGAGATGATGAATACGTGAGCAGAGATGTCGCCCAAGTTTGAGCAACAACGGCGAATTGGGGTTGAGCTGCTGGCTAAGGTCTGCTTTGAGTGTTGCCAAAAGTTGTTTCGAAACCTCGGAGAAGGCCGACTCGATAAATTTTACGAACCTATGCAAACCTCGGCGACTTTGGATGTTCGGGGAAGAGGTGCCACTCGGCGACTCAGGTGCATCGAACCGGTGAGAGGTGCGGTTCCAAGAGCTTTTGCTTCAAAGACCGAGAAGAGAGAGAGACCAGCAGTGAACTCCACATTTCATGGCGCCGACTCACCGACGAACCGGCTTCGCAAAAAGTTAATTATCTTGCCCCAGAAGATGGGAGGCAGCGCCGTGGTCCCCGCCACGCGGTGGCCCGACTTCGGCCGAGCTCCGGCCCGGCAGAATTGCTCCAGCGCAGGAGGAAGAAGGGAGGCAACGCCGTGGGCCCCGCCCTGTGTGGCGCTGACTCAGCAGAGAGCTTCGGCTTCGGGCAGGAGGGAGGCAGCGCAGGAAGATGAGAGGCATTGCGGTGGGCCCCACTCCAATAGGTTTGGCGCTGACCTAGGGCTTTCCCAGGTCGTGCCCCTTTAATCAGGGAGTGTGGGTCCCGCCCTAATTGGATTGGCGCCGACCTAGGGTTTTTCCCAGGTCGTGCCTCCTCAATTAAGGGATGTGGGCCCTGCCCTAATACTCTTCTCTGTTAACTTTAGTCAATTAATCCCCAGAACAGAGGAACTTATTGACTTCCCTTAATTTCTCCTGTGAACCTGCTCTAAAAAATCCTCCTTTTCTTCTTGACTGTCTGCGATCCAGCATCTTCAGTCAATCCACGGTTTGAGACACTGTTTGTGGTTTGACGTTTTCCGTCAGTCTATACTATGTCTGTGACTTTGCTCTAGGAGACAGTCTTCGAACTGACTGTTCTTGGCTGCGATTTTGGGAGGCTGAACATTGATCGTCTGCTATCTTCTCTGAGCCCCCGGCTTGTGTCAGAGTTCTCTGCGAATCCAATCCAAAGGTACTGTGAAGAATATTTTTTTTATCCCGGCAGGCTCGGATTGAATTCGAGTCAGTCGGGTTTCCCACTCTCTTTTTTTTCTTCTCTCATCCTTTTCCTTCCTCTTTTTTCTCTCTTCTCATTTTCGACTCCTCCCTCAGTCTCTCATTCTTCTCTCTCTTTTTTTTTCACGAGTTGTTCTCTCTCTCTCTCTCTCTCTCTCTCTTTTTTTTTTTTTTTTTTGAATTTTTCTTTTCTCTCTTTCTCGCTCTAAATGTTTGTCAATTTATGCATTTGTGACAAATTGGCATTTTATGTACCAAGCGTTGTGAGTTTGTGTGGTGCACTGGCTCTGTTGCCGGTGCTGCAATTCATTCAGTCACGGCCGGGCTCTGTCGCCCCAGGTGCTGAAATTTACGTGGATTGATCGGCTCGGTCGCCCGAGAGCGATCTGTCTGCTTAGCACACCTATTTTGGATGCCGAGTGCAATTAGCGATCTGGTCGCAGATGGGCCTGAGTTGATTGCTAATGCAAGGTTGCGGCCGGGCAAAGGTCGCCCGGGTCGCGAGTTGTTGTTGAGGTCGCGGCCGGCCGGCAAGGGTCGCCGGTGCGACCAGTGTTGAGGTCGCGGTGGCAAAGGTCGCCGGGTGCGGGTTAATGTTGAGTCGCGGCCGGCAAGGGTCTCCGGTCGCGAAGTTGTGTTGACCTTTTTTTTTTTTTTCTTCACGACCGCTTGTTTTGTCGTAGCTCCTTTTCGTTTTTTTTTTTTTAGCGACGGCTTCTTTTTGTCGCAGACTTTTTTTGTTTAGCGACTGCTTCTTTTTGTCGCTGCTTTTTCTTTTGTCCAGAAACGAGTTACGTACCTGGTATGTTTTGGCTGTGTCCGGCTCGGTCGCCGGGTGTTGCAGTTTTTGTTTTAAACTTGGCCGGCTCGGTCGCCGGGAGGTTAGGCATCTGTTTTGATCACCGAGTGCCGAGGCTTTGGTTCGGCTGAGCTCGGCCAGTTGCTAGGAGACTGACAGGAGGCTGACTTCTGTTTTGGCCACCGAGTGCCGAGGCTTTGGTTCGGCTGAGCTCGGTTGGGTCGCTAGGGGGCTGAATTCCTGCGTTGGTGCACCCGGCTCGATCGCCGGGTGCGAAGTGCTACGAGCTGCTGAGTGGTCAGCTCTGATTAGATCGTCAACCACTTCTTTTTTTGCGACTGCTTCTTTTTGTCGCTGCATTTTTTTTGTTCTTTTGCGACAACTCCTTTTTGTCGCTTGCTTCTTTTTGTTTGGCGATTTGTTTCTTTTTTCGATCTTTTTTTTTTTTTGAAGAGGGTTCGCGTGCCTGGTTACGTTGGCTCGCGTCCGGCTCGGTCGCCCGGCAGCGAGTTTCGCGATGACACACCCAGCTTCGGTTGTTGGTAGTGCCTCGTATTTTTTTTTTCACGCGTCCGTTTTGTTGCTGGGCGCTGATTTTGAACTGTGCTCGGCTTGGTCGCCAAGCCCTTGTTTCGATCGCGGCCGGCTTTGTTGCTAGTCGCGAAGCTTTGAATTGTGCTCGGCTCGGTCGTCGGGCACTTGTTTCGATCGCGGCCGACTTTGTTGCTGGTCGCGAAGCTTTGAATTGTGCTCGGCTCGGTTGCCGGGCACTTGTTTCGATCGCGACCGACTTTGTTGCTGGTCGCGAAGCTTTGAATTGTGCTCGGCTCGGTCGTTGGGCACAGGAATCTGCTGTTTTGATCACGATCGGCTTTGTTGTTGGTCACGAATCTTTGAATTGTGCTCGGCTTGGTCGCCAGATGCTGAATTCTTCTTGCGTCCGGCTCGGTCGCCGGGCACCAGAGTTTGGTTGCTCGCCTCCGGTTTAGTTGTTGGCCGCAAGGCTGTTTGTTTTGGTCGCGTCCAGCTCTGTTGCCGTGCTCGAACCCTTTGGGACTGTGCTCGGCTTGGTCGCCGAGGCATAGCATTGTTGTTTTGGTCGCCCCCGACTCCATCACCGGTTGCTCTCCCTTTTTTTTTTTAGCTGCGGCTGGCTTTGTTGTTGGCCGCAAATTTGGTGAAGTGCTGCACTGCTGAAACCGTGCTCTTGCTTGGTGAGTGCTGTAGATTTCTTTTGACCGCGTCTGGCTCGGTTGCCGGACGGGAAGGCTTGCTTGTCGAAAGCGAAGGGGATCGGTAGCCCTTTCGATTTTGCCCTCTCTTTTTTTTTTTTTTATTCGACTTTACTTTTTTTTTTTCGCAAGTCTTTCTTTTTTTTTATGTGTGCGACTTTACTGTGGTCGCAGGAGGTGCATTTTTTTTTTAATGGAGAGAGAGATGAGTGCGTACCTGGTTTAAACTTTCCGACTTCTCCTTTTTACTCGGTGTAACTCTTTTCGACCATTGACTGCTTATGATTTTGGGTCAACCTGCGAGTTGGTTTAGTTTTTCTTGTCTTCAACTTTTGCGGAGCTGCGAGGCCTCTTAAACGGAGGGATTTCGCCGGCGTCTGCAGGCAGAGAATGATAGTCATCCGGTTGAAGCTTTTCGCCATTGTCCGCAAATTTGAGTAGAGCATCGCAAAGCAGCTCTCCTAGTCCTAAGGTTCCACGGAATCTTCTCAAGCAAGTCCTCTTCTTCTTGTTTTTCCCATCGTCGGCATTGGTCAAAGCTTCGCAGATGGGCAAGAAGCTTCTCTCGACCTTCTCGATTCCATCATCCGTTTGATCGACAAGTGGCGGAAGCTTGCGCAATTTCTCGATTGGAAACGGGCGGGAGAGAGACCGCGAGGAAGGTTTATCTGGAATTTTTGTGGTGATTGGGAGGCGTGACCGAGAGAATAAGGCTCGGTCTGCGAAAGTGAATCATCAAAATCCGACGAAAAAATCGAAGGATTCACACCGATGGATCGCAACAGCCTCGATTACCCCAATTGAGGGAGGTAGGGACGAAAGTTGAGAGATTTCAGAAGCGTCTATCCGCCCGGCGTTAGTTGAAGCTTTAGAAGGCGCAAAAGTGAGGCGGACTTCGGAGAAGGCGTCTCTCTTTCTCTCTCTTTTACTGTAATATCTGGATCAAATTCATGCGATGGTAGACGAACCCTCCCAAAGCAGCACCCCGGGAGCGACAAGGCCGCAAGGAAGCGAGGAGGCAGTAGCATTCGCCGAGGTGGGGAAACGGAGCCAGCGGCTTCGGTACCGATGACCTCCCCTTGCGGAAGCGAGGGGCAGCATAGGGTCCGAATTTTCTCTTCCGGCGACGACGGTGCCAGCGGGGCAGTGTTGGGGAGATGGCGACGCCGACAGAAACCCTTCGCCTCTGCGCGACTTACAGCAGCGTCGGCTGCGTTGATTGCGGCGTTTACGCCTCTTGGCGGCCGCGAAAAAATGGGTACGGCTGCGGAATTTTGACTTCACCAACGGATCGATTGGAGCAGATGGACAGCTTCTACGCCCGCCCGACTTGAACCGAGACTACGCCGCTTCATGTTTGGGGACTAGAGTTGCGAGGGCGATGCATCATCTGTTTTTTTTTTTTTTTTTGAAGAGGAAGCCGCCGACCAGGCTCGTTGGTTTCAGTTTGCTTCACCCCATCCTCGACGAAGCGGGGACGAGGGAACTGTCCGAGACTCGTGCTGAGGTGATTCAACTGGAGGGACGGATAGCCGACCTTGAACTTCCACAGCTCTGATGTAGCTTTCTTTGTGTTTTTTTTTTTTTTGACTTGTACCTCTCCCCTTTTTGTTGCAAGTCTCGCATTATTTCCATTTTTGTAATGAGAAACATTGGCTTCTTGTATTCGACTCTTCTTTTTTTCTTTCTTTTTTTTTTTTCGCTGCCCCCCTCATGCATAAAAACGTTTGAGGGATTTACCATTCGTTGTCAGCAGCTTCGAGCCGTTTGATGTTACGAGCTTGTACGCGCCATTGGTATAGGCTTCCTGCACTACGTACGACCCTTCCCATTTCGGCGCAACCTTGCCCCCGATTTTGCTCGTAAAAAGCATTGGTCGTCTGACGGCTAGTACCAAGTCGCCTTTCTCGAGTGTAGTCGGGGCCTCTTTCGAACAACGGCCGATTATGGTTTCTTGCCCTCAGTTGTGCATTCTTCTCTCGGAACACAATGCCCGATGGGCAGGAGACAACGAGTGCCTCTTCTGACTTTACCGCCTGCGGGGAGGATTGTGCATCTTCTTCCTCCTTTCGGTAGGGTGGAGTTAACCCGACCTTCGGCAAGTCAAGCTTTCTCATGAGCAGCCTCTCGACTTCGGCTTGGAGTTCCTCTAGTTTGTCGAGGACTTGAATTAAGGCTTGTCTTGACCGAATGGCCAAGTCGAGATTTGCTTCAATGACTTCTCGAGGTTGTCACATTCGACGACCGGTCGTTTGCCTTTGTCTTTGGCTGCTGCTGGTTCGGGAGGAGCTATCGAACAGGTTGCCACCATTGCTGGAGGCGCAAAAAACTCCTTGGGGAAGAACTCCGCCAAAGTGACGGGTCTCCTCTTCTTCTTGTTTGCCCCCTGGACGTTGGTCCTGAGAGTTTTCTTTTGGCGCTTCGCGACTTTTTTGTTTGGCCGCTTCGCCTTTGTTCTGGTGTTGGCTGGTGCCGGTTCGATTTCTCGAATTGGCCTCTTTCTCCGGGTAACCAGGATCCACCCCTCTGCGGCGGCTGCAGCTGCTTCGTGGGGTGCGGGTTTTGTTGCGACCTTAGCCGGCGGTCGTCTGTTGTTGTGTGGTCGGTTGGAGGGACCGAATTTTGGACGGTACTCCTTCTTTGCGACATGTTGTTTGTTTGGCCGAGCTTGCTGGTTTGACTCGGCTTGAATGGAGATGATATATGAGGAGGCCGTGTTTTTGGCTCCTTCAACTTCAATGCGGCCTTGAGCCGCGAGCTCCATGATCCGATCCTTCAAATCAAAGCACTTCTCGGTCGGATGCCCGACTAAGCGATGGTACTTGCAGAAGTTTGGATCTTTGCTCCTAGACAAGTCGCCGGGTCTTTTGACTTCTGGCAATCTGAGTAGATGGTTGTCGAGGAGTTGGTCTAGCATGATAGGAACGCGTCTGCGTCGACAAAGGGATATGTCTTTGCTTGTCGTTCCTCCGCAGATAACTTTTCGGTGGGTTCCGGTCAGTTGTCGTGGGAGGTAGGTTGCCTTGACCTTACTTCCGACCTTAATAGGCTCGAAGGTATTTGTCGTGAAGGAGGATTTTGTTTTCTCCTTCGTTTCTTTTGGCGCGGTCACGACTGCCTCTCCTTTCTCGCGAGGATCGGCAAATAACGTAACTTCTTCCCCTCGCTCCTCCATGAGGTTCTCCATGTTGTGAGCCTCTGTCGCGAGCTCTTGAAAGTCAGTTGGCCTCCGACTTCGAATGTAGCGCATGAGCTCCCTTTGCATCCCTCGAGCACACATTTCAATTTCGGCTTCGAGAGATAGATTTGAGCTCTCTTTGCAATTGAGGCTCAGGTTCCTCCACCAATTTATGTAGTCGACAACTCTCTCGCCCTTTTTCTGCTTCAGGTTGGCTATCTCGACCAGAGTTACGGTGCGCCGGGTACTGTAGAACCGGCTCAGGAACTCCCGCTCCAATTGTTCCCAGCTATCGATTGATTCCTGCGGCAATTCGATATACCAATCAAAGGTGTTGCCTTTCAAGGATCGACCGAATTGCTTGACCAACAGGTCGCCGTCTGTGCCGGTGTTGTTGCAGGTCTCGATGAAATGAGCGACGTGCTGCTTTGGGTGGCCGTCGCCATCGAATTGCTGGAACCTCGGCGGATGATAGCCGAATGGCATTGGGATGTTTTGTATCCTCTGCGTGTACGGCTTTCGATAGGCCACCGACTTGCTTTCGCCGGAGCCGTTTCGCATGTCACGGTTGATGAGTTCAGTCACCGCTTCTAAGGTGAGGGCAGCCGGCTCTGCTTCAGTCCGACCTCCGTGGATGACCGTCGGTACGATGGGCTGCATCTCGTCGTCAGAGGCAGGATCCTCTCGCGATGGTTTGGCGGAGCCGCTAGTAGTCGCCCGATTTCGGTCGACCTCTTTGCGAACGCCGGTCTTTGTTCATGGCAGCGCCCATTTAGAGCCGCTCCATCATCCTTGTGATCTGGAGATCGCGAAGAGCGCGAAGTTGCGCTGTCTTTGATGCGCAGATTGTTCGCTTCTGTTCTTTAAATGCAGCTTGCATTTCGCAAAGCTGCTCTTCGATTGTTTTGACCGACGCCGTCATTGCGGCTATTTTGACGGTCGTCATCGACGGAGCTGTTCCCGATGCAGATCGGCGGAGAATATTTTGTCGGTGACCGCATTGGGGAGACGGTTGTCCGTGTTCTCGGGTGTGGAGAAGTTGTTGTGGGCGATCGGGTTTATGGAGGCAGCCCCGGCGAGATGCGCGGCAAGGCGGAGTGGGTGATAGCGCAGCCGGGGTCGTCGCCGGTGTCCGCCGACGAGGCAGGCTAACGAATGGGTGGTGAGCCGGCTGCTGAAAGTAAGCGCGGCGGCTAAGAGATCGCGTGAGAGATTGTCACGATTGGAGATTTGTCTTCGCCGCCGCCCTCAGACGGAGGAGGCCGATGGGCTAATTCATTCTGGCCGCCGGAGGAGGAGTTTGTGCCCCCCGAAATGTTCGCACTGCCGCACCAAAAGCGTAGACGACGGAGCTCCTTTGGCGATGGTGGCGATTGGTTGGACTGACCACCGGACTGTCTCCGGTGGTGTGGTGTCGACGGGCAGGTAGGTCGGCCTATTTGCTGCCGGGATCATTCTGACCGGTGTGACGACCGTTTTGGTAGAGGCCGCGGTAGCCTGTGGTTGGTAGACTGCACTCGGACGGCGCACATCTAGCATTAAAGGAGCCTCTCCAGTGGACAAACTCCTGGCCAAGGCCCTTGTAATTGGGCGAATGGCCGGTGGTGGAGAGGTAGGAGCCGAGGGTCAGCGAGATGGTCCATGAAGCCCTAGCGGTTGAGCATACGCGGTCGCCGCAGGGAGCGGGTGAGCGAGAGCTCGAGGAGGCGCTTTGCTTACCCCTGTTGTTGTTGTTGTTGTTGCCGTTGTTGGCGTTGCTGGCCATGGCTGAGGTTGGGGATTTTTTTTTTGGTTGGACGGAGAAGGAGATGAGAGGTAGGAAATGTCCCACCGGGTATGCCAAATCTGTTTCACCGAAAATCCGCCGGTCCGCGAAGAGGCGCGACCGAGAGAAGTTTTCAATTACTTTAGAATAAATTTGTTACAGGGTGTGGTTGAATGTCAGAAAATTGCGAGTACAATCTCCTAATAACCCTCTGATTCGATCTCCGTTTGGTTTTGGTAAAGTTTTGACT
The DNA here is from genome assembly GCA_019845555.1 of Aristolochia fimbriata. Taxonomy (NCBI): domain Eukaryota; kingdom Viridiplantae; phylum Streptophyta; class Magnoliopsida; order Piperales; family Aristolochiaceae; genus Aristolochia; species Aristolochia fimbriata. Next base: position 18,007,871 of record CM034080.1, read on the forward strand.
CCTACGAGGTCGTCGTCGAGACTTCGAGTTACAGAAACGGGTGTACACGATCTGGTGTGGCTTTTGTCGATCGGACGGAAGTATTTGTGTTCCGTGTATTTCGACTTGTGACGTTGCCGACGAACGTGTAGAGCTGCTCCGGTTGAACTGTTGAACGACGAACTGCAGTGGCTGAACTTCTCTGGTTCGAGAGCTTCCGCGAGTGTATTTTCTTCTCGGCAAGAAGGCTGTCGAACTCGATTTTTTCCAATCTCTGTGCGTGAGAGCTTCTCCTCCGGGAAGGAATTTGTGTCATTCAGTTTGGGAGAAGGAGAGAAAAAGTTCTTCACTTGTCGAGAGGTCTTTTGAGGTTAATTTCTCCAACCCCAGGAACAGGGAACTTTTGGCCTTTTGTAGCCATTCTGTGTGGTTGTTGAGGCATTTTGCCTGGGAAAGGGGATCACGATCCCCTTTTTGCTGCTGTAGTTGAGATGAGGAGGACCAGGAGCTCCTCTGTTGAGATCCTTTGAATGAGGATCGTGGCCCTTTTTCTGGTTTTTTATCTCCACGTTTGAGGTAGGTGATCGTATCTTCGACTCATGCTGACATGGCGATGACTCACCGAGTCGTTGCTGACTAGATGATGATTCACTGAGTCGTTGATGGCTGTAAGATGACTCACTGTGTCGATGATGCGGCGAGATGGATGAGTCCGACGATGGGCTGCGTCGGGTAAATCTGAGAATCGTCGAGGCCTGTCCACGAACCTTGTTTGCTGGATCGTTGGACTCCTGGACCTGTTGAATTTGGGCCGTGCACATTTTGGTGTATACAAGTATAAAATAGATGTTTTTTTTTTAACTTATAGAAATATAAATAAATAATTGTAGGTGTTCTATTCTATTTCTATTGTGTTGTGATAGTATTATACTGTTGTCATTTTTTCTATTTTTGTTAACATTTATATCATTTTTTATGCATTTCCCGTTTATAATTAATTTATTTTCACAAAAAAATCAGAAATAATAAAAAATAATCGGACATGTAATAATTCGGAACTTAATCGAATGTAATAGAAATGGTATAAGATACGGTAAATGAAAGCGGTAATGGGAACATGCTATTATGTTTCGTTCGTGTACCGTTTAGAGCCCTAAACACCAAACCAACTCAAAATGAGGTATTTACAATACCTCAACAATTATCACATAATCAAACATCGTGCGACGAGACCAAAAAGATTGGTTGAGAAAGTCCCAAGTGAATTGATCCCAATGCAAAAATCCTTTTGAATGAAAAGATGAAGACGAAAGTCGAATCCAAGCTATGCAGCAATGCGCGGAGTAAGCAGGAACCCAAACAGACAGAACAAGAACTAAATCCCGGATTCGATCAATCTCCCAAGAATCGAAGAAATCCTGAAGTCAAGGTGGAAGGATGTAAGATTTTGAGGGTTTTTTGTGGCCAAACGGAGAACAAAATCGCCGAAAATTGGTGCCGGAACTAACGGAACAGACTGCCAAAAAACCCTAAATAAAAAAGAAGATGACGAGTCGACTCGTCCGAGTTAACCTAAATAGCCCAAGCTAAGCCAATTTTGACCGAATTGGAGCAATTTCTGACCAAGTCAGAGTCAAATAAAAAAATAAAATAAAATTTAAACCCACTCTGAAACCATGTCAACTTTGTAAAATTAAAAAAATTTTACATTGATAATTGAATGAGTTTATAAACAAAACAGTTTAAAACATAAAAAAATAAAAATAACCTCATAACTGTATGCACCAAAATGTGCATGGCCCAATTTTGACAAATCCAGGAACCCACCGATCTACCAAACAACGATCGGGGGTAGACTCTATCAAAATTCAAAGCCTCTCAACGCAGCCCATCATCGCAAGGTCCATCCGCACTGCCGCGTCATCGGTACAATCGTCGCCCCTGTCACCAGTAAACCGCCGCGTCAGCACTAGTCAGCAGTCGAGTCATGATGCCACTCAACTCAGCAGTCAACGACCAAGTATGGTCGACAACAATGAAATCCAAGAAAATGGCCACGATCCCCTTTTTGAGGGATCCAACGGAGGAGTTCCTAGTCCTCCTCCCATCTCAACAGTAAACAGAAGAAAGGGGATTGTGATCCCCTTTCCGAGGAAAAATCCCCAACAACAGCATAGAACCGGCTACAAATAGCCAGAAAAGTTTTGTCGCAGGGGTTCGAAAGACAGAAGTCGAAGTGCTTATTCATGCACAAAAGCTCTCTCTCGAGACGAAGGTCTGAAAAATCATTCATCGAGAAGAACCATCAAAAGCTCTCTCTAAATAACGAAGGTCTGAAAATCCCTTCACCGAGAAGAAACCCCACTCGCAGAAACTTTCGAAGCAGAGAAGTCAAGCCACCTGCCGTTCGTCGTTCAACAATTCGACCGGGAGCAGCTCTACACGATCGTCGACAACGTCACAAGTCGATACACGCGGAGCACAAATACCTCCGTCCGACTGACCAAAGCCACACCAATTCGTGCACACTCGTTCCTGCAACTCGAGTCTCGACGACTCCTCGTCAGAAGCTTCAACTTCGCCAAATACACACAGAGATCGAATCAGAGGAAGCATAGGAGATTGTACTCGCATTTTCCTGATACAAAACACACCCTGTAACACAAAATTATTCTAAAGTAATTGAAATATTCTCTCGGTCGCGGCTCTTCATTAACTGGCGGGTTTTCGGTGAAACAGATTTGGCATACCCGATGGGATATTTCCTACCTTTCTTCTCCTTCTTCGTCCAAAAAAAAAAAAAAAAAAAAAAACCTCCAACCTCAGCCATGGCCAGCAACGCCAACAACGCCAACAACGGCAACAACAACAACAACAACAGGGTCAAGCAAACTGCCTCCTCGAGCTCTGTTCAGCCACGCCCCACCGCGACCGCAAGCTCAACCGCAGGAGCTCGCGGACCAGCAGCCACCTCTCCGGCCAACCTCCGCGCTCCAACCTCTCCACCACCTGCCACTCGCCCAATTATAAGGGCCTTGGCTAGGAGCTTGTCCACCGGACAGGTACCCTTCATTTGCAACGCGCATCGCCAGAGCGTCGTCTTCTTACCACAGGCTACCACGGCCTCCACCAAACCAGCCGCGGCCTCAACCAAGCCGATTCCAGCAATGGCCAAACCCACATACTTGGTCGTCACTGACTCTCCTTCTCCTTGCAGCCCAACTGTCAGCCCGGCTCAGTCGCCACCATCCCGGAGGAGCTCCATCGTCCCTGCCCTGGTGCAACAATATGTGCAGCGTGGGGGCATGACCTCCTCCTCCGCGACCAGAATGAATTCGCCATCGGCCTCCTCCGTACAGAGCGTGACGGCCGAAGACAAATCTCCAATCGTGACCATCTCTCACGATCTCTTAGCCGCGCTCACTGCAGCAGCCGGCTCACCGCCCATCCGCTCTCCTCGCCGACAAACACCGGCGACCTCCCCTACGACGCTATCACCCATGTCATTGCGCCAAACTTCACCTATGGCTGTCACCGCAAGCCAGTCACCCATCAAAACCACCTTCCGCACTCAACCAACAGCGAGCGGCTCCCCCGACCAGTCGCCCACAACAACTTCTCCACACCTGAGAACACCGACGACCGTTTCCCCAATGCGGTCGCTGGCAACAAATTCTCCACTCTAATCTGCGTCGGGAACAACTTCGTCGACGCCGACCGTCAAAATGGCCGCAATGACGACGACGGCCAAAACAATCGAAGAGCAGCTTGCCGAAATGCAAGCTGAACTTAAATAACAGAGCGAACAACTGTGCATCAAAGACGCGCAACTCGTAGCTCGCGATCTCCAGATCTCAAGGATTATGGAGCGGCTTGAAATGGGCACGACCGCGAACAGCACCGGCGTTTCGCAAGAGGTCGACCGAAATCGGGCGACTACTAGCGGCTCAGCCGAACCATCGCGAGAGGATCCTGCCTTTGACGACGAGATGCAGCCCATCGTACCGACGACCATCCACAGAGGTTGAACTGAAGCAAAGTCGGCTGCCCTCACCTTAGACGCGGTGACTGAACTCATCAATCGCGCCATGCAAAACGGCTCCGGCAAAAGCAAGTCGGTGGCCTATTGAAAGCCGTACACGCAGAGGATACAAAACATCTCAATGCCGCTCGGTTACCATCCTCCAAAATTCCAGCAGTTCAATGGCGACGTGCACTCCAAACAACATGTCGCACATTTCATTGAAACATGCAACAACGCCGGCACAGACGGCGACCTGCTGATCAAGCAGTTCGGCCGGTCGTTGAAGGGAAATGCCTTTGACTGGTACATCGAGCTACCCCAAGAGTCGATTGACAGTTGGGAACAATTGGAGCGAGAATTCCTCAGTCAATTTTACAGCACTCGACGCACAGTCCTCTGGTCAAGATAGCCAATCTAAAGCAGAAGAAGGATGAGAAGGTCGTTGACTACATTAACCGGTGGAGGAACTTGAGCCTCAATTGTAAACAGAGCTCGAATTTATCCCTTGTAGCCAAAATCGAAATGTGTGCTCGAGGGATGCAATGGGAGTTCTTGTGCAAAATCCAGAGTCGGAGGCCGACAAACTTTCAAGAACTCGCAACGGAGGCCCACACTATGGAGAACCTCATAGAGGAGCGGGGGAAAGAAGCTACGGTCACCATGACCGCACCTGAAGACACGAACAAGAAAACAAAAGGCTCCTTCACCACATATGCTTCCGAACCGATCAAAGTTGGAAGCAAAATAAAGATGAACTTCGCTCCACGGCCACCAGCTGGGGGCACTTATTGGAAACAGTCGCTGGAGGAGAGGCAAGCAAAGACCTACCCCTTCGTCAACGCTGACGTTCCTCTCATTCTCGAGCAACTGCTCGAGAACAACTTGATCGAGTTGCCGGACAATAAAAGACCTGGCGACCTTGCGAGATCAAAGGAACAAAACTTTTGCAAATACCACCGCATGGTCGGACATGCGACCGAGAAGTGTTTTGTTCTGAAGGATCGGATCATGGAGCTAGCGGCTCAAGGACGAATCGAAATTGAAGGAGCCAAAAACACGACCTCCTCATATATCATCTCCATTCAAGCCGAGCAAAACCGGCGAACTCGGCCAAACAAACAACAGGTCTCAAAGAAGGAGTACCGTCCAAAATCTGGTCCCTCTAGCCGACCGTACAACAACAGACAATCACCGGCTAAGGTCGCACCAAAATCGGCACCCAGTGAAGAAGCTGCAGCCAACGCAGAGGGGTGGATCCTGGTCACCCGGAGATAGAAACCTATTCGAGAAATCAAACCGGCACCGACGAACACCAGAACCAAGGCGAAGCGGCCAAACAAAAAAGACCTGGAGACCTTGCGAGATCAAAGGAACAAAACTTCTGCAAATACCACCGCATGGTTGGACATGCGACCGAGAAGTGTTTTGTTCTGAAGGATCGAATCATGGAGTTAGCGGCTCAAGGACGCATCGAAATTGAAGGAGCCAAAAACACGACCTCCTCATATATCATCTCCATTCAAGCCGAGCCAAACCGGCGAACTCGGCCAAACAAACAACAGGTCGCAATGAAGGAGTACCGTCCAAAATCTGGTCCCTCTAGCCGACCGCACAACAATAGACAACCACCGGCTAAGGTCGCACCAAAATCGGCACCTTGCGAAGAAGCTGCAGCCGACGCAGAGGGGTGGATCCTGGTCACCCGGAGAAAGAAACCTATTCGAGAAATCGAACCGGCACCGACGAACACCAGAACCAAGGCGAAGTGGCCAAACAAAAAAGCCGCGAAGCGCCAAAAGAAAACTCTCAGGATCAACATCCAGGAAGCAAACAAGAAGAAGAGGAGACCCGTCACTTTGGCGGAGTTCATCCCAAAGGAGTTTTTCGCGCCTCCTGCAATGGTGGCAACCTGTTCGATAGCTCCTCCCGAACCAGCAGCAACCAAAGACAAAGGAAAACGACCGGTCGTCGAATGCGACGACCTCGAGACGTCATTGAAGCAAATATCGTCACTCAACGAGATAGAAGACGACCTCGACTTGGCCATTCGGTCAAGACAAGCCTTAATTCGAGTCCTCGACAAACTAGAGGAACTCCAAGCCGAAGTCGAGAGGCTGCTCACGAGAAAACATGACTTGCCGAAGGTCGGGTTAACTCCACCCCACCGAAAGGAGGAAGAAGATGCACAATCCTCCCCGCAGCCAGTAAAGACAGAAGAGGCACTCGTCGTCTCCTGCCCACCGCGCATTGTGTTTCTAGAGAAGGATGCACAACTGGGGGCAAGAAACCATAACTGACTTCCTCCCCAAAATCAAACGTGTGATTCCTACTTGCTGAGGGAACCTCTCGTGGTACTCGGCGGATGCAAGGAGCTTCAAGTGCTGGACTTGAAGTCCGTGATTTGCTTCAAATTCGACGAGGAAATACAGAGCAAGGCATCTCAAGACGTTTGACGTCAAACGGACCCGGTATCTAACCGAGGACGAAACAGGGCTCTCCGCGAGACAACAAACAAACCTTCGCGTCCAGCCTCAAAGCCAGTCGCGACCAAAACATGTGCCCGACGACCGAGCCGAGCACCCTTTGAAGCTTTGCGACCAGCAACAAAGCCGGCTACGATCAAAATAAGTGCCCGTCGACCGAGCCAAGCGCAATTCAAAGCTTCGCGACCAGCCACAAAGCCGGCCGCGATCAAAACAAGTGCCCGATGACCGAGCCGCGCACAATTCAAAGCTTCGCGACCAGCGACAAAGCCGGCCGCGATCAAAACAAGTGCCCGACGACCGACCCGAGCACAATTCAAATCTTCATGATCGTCCACAAAGCTGGCCGCGATTAAAACAAGTGCCCGGCGACCAAGCCGAGCACAATTCAAAGCTTCGCGACTAGCAACAAAGTTGGCCACGATCGAAACAAGTGCCCGGTGACCGAGCCGAGCACAATTCAAAGCTTCGCGACCAGCAACAAAGCCGGCCGCGATCGAAACAAGTGCCCGACGACAGAGCCGAGCACAGTTCAAAATCAGCACCCATCAACATAACGGACAGAAAAAAAAAATACAGAGGCACCACCTGGCGACCGAGCTGGGTGTTGTACTGCAAACTCCTGCGGCCGGCGACCGAGCCAGATGCAACCAATAGAACCAGGTACGCAACCCCACTTCAAAACAAAAAAAGGAAGCAAGCGACTAAAAGAAGTTGTCGCAAAAGAACAAAAAAAAATGCAGTGACAAAAAAAAAGCAGTCGCAAAAGAAAAGAAGTTGTTGACGACCAAACCGGCCACAATCATTCAACAGCTCGCACCCGACGCTCAAGCAAGTTGCGACAACAACACCCGGCGACCAAGCCGGGTGCGCCAACACAAAAATTCAGCCTCCCGGCGACCCAGTCGGGCTCAGCAGAATCAAAATTTTGGCACCCGGCGACCAAAACAGAAGTTTAACCTCCCGCCGACCGAGCCGACCAAAGTTAAAATGAAACTGCAGCACCCAACGACTGAGGCGAATGCGACCAAAACTGGAGCAATGTACTCGGTGACCAAACCGAACGCAGGAAAGAAGCTTTGCGACCGTCGGCATAGCCGGACGGAACAAAAATCCGCGCCCAGCGACCAAGCCAAACGCGACGAAGGAACTATCAAATGCAACACCCGGCGATCGATCCGGTGTCAGCAAGACTAAACTCCCCGCGACCGGTGACCGAAGCCGGACGCAGCCGATGGAGTCGTATGTAACTCCTCTTCAAAAAAAAAAAAGAACTGGACAAAAAAGAAGCCATCGCCAAACAAACAGAAGAGCTGCGACAAAAAAGAAGCAAATAAAACAAAAAAAACAGCGACAAAAAAGACGTCGTCGCAAAAAAAAAAAGCTGACGAAAAAGAAGCCGTCGCCAAACAAAAAAAGAGCCCGACTAAAAGATGCAGTCGCAAGAAAAAAAAAAAGGTCTACACATACTCGTGCCCGGTGACTCTTGCCGGCCGCGACCTCAAAACAACTCGCAGCGGCGACCAACTCCTGGCCGGTTACGACCAAACAGCAGCTCGCACCCGGCGACTAACTCCTGGCCGGCTGCAACCAAACAGCAACTCAAGCTTGGTCGCCGGGTGCGCTAGCGCAGAAATTCTACTCCCCCACACCATCTGTGACCTTCTTTCAATTCGAAATCAGAAGAGAAGTGGGTCGCCGAGTCGCGAAATGCAATCAAACCAAAGCAGAGCAGTCATGCTTCACTTAAGTTCACAACGTAGTTCCCCGGCGCGATCCTCCAAGTCACCAAAACTTGCCGGAGCCAGCAGAATCCATCGCCATTGTGAGAAGGATAGGCCTGTGGTCTCTAAAGTATCTCGTCGAGTTCAATTTTCTCTCCGACGCGCGACCAACTTTTCCGAAGCAACATTCAGCCACGGAAATCAAGTAAGCCACAACCTCTGTTCAGTCGACTTCAATTCAGCGTCGACGCTCAAACCTGAACAACACTTCTGCTCAGGCATTCATCATCGTCTCTCTATACCGTACACAATCTACATGTAAGTGAATAAAAAAAAAAAAAAAAAAATCAACAATCGAAGAAAAAAAGGGAGAAAATGGAAAAAAGGAAATAGCTCTAAAACAGCAAGAGAGCCAAAAAAAAAAAAAAAAAAGAAAAAAACAAAAAAAAAAATATATATACAAGTGTACAGAAATATACACTGTCCTAAAAAAGCAAGAGGACAGAAAAGCATACGTACACAAAAGATAAACGATCCTAAAAGAGCAAGAGGATCAACAAAAAAAAGTGTTGCGTGTGTGCGTGTGTGTTGTTCTTCACATTCGAAACTTGCTCGTTTTTCCAAAACGGTCAAGTCACGAAGGGGGCAATTTGTATGCACCAAAATGTGCACGACCCAATTTTGACAAATCCAGGAACCCACCGGTCTACCAAACAACGATCGTGAGTAGACTCTATCAAAATTCAAAGCCTCTCAACGCAGCCCATCGCAAGGTCCATCCGCACTGCCGCGTCATCGGTACAATCGTCGCCCCTGTCATCAGTAAACCGCCGCGTCAGCGCTAGTCAGCAGTCGAGTCATGATGCCACTCAACTCAGCAGTCAATGACCAAGTCTGGTCGCCAACAATGAAATCCAAGAAAATGGCCACGATCCCCTTTTTGAGGGATCCAACGGAGGAGTTCCTAGTCCTCCCATCTCAACAGCAAACAGAAGAAAGGGGATCGTGATCCCCTTTCCGAGGAAAAATCCCCAACAGCAGCACAGAACCAGCTACAAATAGCCAGAAATTTTTTGTCGTAGGAGTTCGAAAGACAGAAGTCGAAGTGCTTATTCACGCACAAAAGCTCTCTCTCGAGACGAAGGTCTGAAAAATCCTTCATCGAGAAGAACCATCAGAAGCTCTCTCTCAAAAACGAAAGTCTGAAAATCCCTTCACCGAGAAGAAACCCCACTCGCAGAAACTTTTGAACCAGAGAAGTCAAGCCACCTGCCGTTCGTCGTTCAGCAATTCGACCGGGAGCAGCTCTACACGATCGTCGGCAATGTCACAAATCGATACACGCGGAGCATAAATACCTCCGTCCGACCGACCAAAGCCACACCAGTTCTTGTACACTCGTTCCTGCAACTCGAGTCTCGACGACGACTCGTTAGAAGCTTCAACTTCGCCAAATACACACGGAGATCGAATCAGAGGAAGCATAGGAGATTGTACTCGCATTTTCCTGATACAAAACACACACTGTAATACAAATTTATTCTAAAGTAATTGAAATATTCTCCCGGTCGCGCTTCTTCGCGGACCGACGAATTTTCGGTGAAACAATAACATACAATATTTTACACAATCGACATAGAAGACTCCAACAACACATACATAGCGCGATGTCACATCGACTCTGGCGACGACAACATTTGTTCCAAAACGATATCAATGTCTTTTGTTAATATGTCGGCCATCGATTCTGTCATCGGAAGCAAATCCTCCCCGATCAAATTAGGCAGCGGAAGCATCCACAATTTCGAAAACCTTCACTTTGACAACAGCGTCACTTTTTATTTACACAGGGGAATCGGGTTTCAGCTTCGCGACGGAGGTAATTAAATTCCTAAATTAGTAAAGGTTCCCTTCCTTTTTTCCTGCTCATTCGTTCTTCTTTCATGGTGTGTGGGTGAGGCTTAGAGAGTACTGATAATGGTGTAGGAAATGTAAGCAAAGTTGTGTTCTCGAACATCAAAATAAGTACGAGGTACTACCACCCTTTGTGGTGGGACCGGGGAGAGCCCATTTACATGATGTCCTGCATAAGGGGAGAGAGATAACTCCAGCATGGGGACCATTTTTGAAGTATGGATGTAACCATCATTCCACCCTATATGAACATTAAAATTGTTCCTGACCCGTATTGCTCATCTCAGTCGCTTCATCTTGGTCGCGCTAGCAATGTCGTCTTCTCTAATTCTCCAGAATCACAAGCCAGGAGGATGAAGATCGCAGAGGCTCGGATGAAGCACTTCTCTTTGGTCTACCATAATGTGGACAAAATAATCACCAAGGTTAATCAACTTGCGGATGACATGACGATTTCCATAAACCAACTGGAGGAGTTCATTTGTGAGCTCCAACTTAGGTTGGAGACTCTGGAAGAGTATCAGCCAGAGCCTCCCAGGAGGGGGAGAGTGCGCAACGGTGCTCGTGGTTGTCGAACTCGTAGCCGGGCTCATGGTTGGCAAGCTCTAGGTGGGGCTTGTGGTTGCCGAGCCCTCTGTTGTAAGTGTTGTTGTAGTCTTTGTATCAAGAGAAAGAAATATTTGTTTAGGTAATCGGGTATAGAATAACACCATTCCAATATAATTTCATTTATTATTAGGTAGACAAATAATTTACCCGATTACCTAATTATTAATTGGGATGAAATTTTTCATTTTACTTACCTTACGATTATTAATTTACAAACATGATATACAGATAATCAGGTAAAATTGACACCCATAAGGAGAGACCTTGGTTCACCTTGCCAAGTTGGAAGGGAATGACCGTCCTTCCTCTCACTTACCCGAAATCTTCGGTCTCCCTCTTTATTTTCACAACATAAGGGAGAGTGTTACGCACTAGTTTTAGTGGTGCTATTTATATTGGTTTGCTTAATTATTCTCTAGTATTTACTTATTATGATTAAAAGAATTAAGTAATTACCTACTAGACTTATAAGGGGTAAACTTGTCATTTTAAAAAGTATGTCAATAAGAAACCATGTGCCTAAGCTGGAGGGCACAAAGGAATTAGAGACTAATCAGTTTTCTCTTCCTCGTTCTTCTGTTTCTCCTTCCCCTTTCTTCATTCTCCTATCTTCTTCCCAAAACTCCCTAAAAATCCATTCTTTACTACCCGAAATCGTAATTCAACCATTCGAATTCAAAATTATCCAACAAAGAACATCTTTTGGAGCATTTAAGTCATAACAATTTGTCATCAGAGCCACGTTTGAAGAGATATTTTTTTTTTATGTTGGAAAATAATGTGCGACTTCTCCCTGACTGCTTCTCCGGATCGAACATGAACTGTTTCGGAACGTGGATCAACCAGAGAATATCTCTGGTTTCTCCTATCTCAACGGTCATATCGAACTTATCTCTGATAAAATAAATGAATCTCAAATGGAGGTGCGGAGTTTCGAACCCAGGACCTCTCATATGCTAATCAAGCATTTTCCCATCTAAGATACATCTCAATTGTGAAAATAAGATAAAACTTATAGAAAATAAATTAAAATGAATTACATCATTTTAAAACTACACACCATTCCCCACAATTTTAAAATGATGAGATAACTGACATGACACAAGAATGACAAGCTGACATAACACAAGAAAGATAACTCGACAGAAAGGAAAAGCAGTCGGTACTCATTAGCTTTCAACGAAAGGTGTCTTGCGGACTTGAACCCCCGTCTAGTTGATGTTCTGCTACCCATAACAGTCCTAAGTGAACAAGTATTGAACTTAAGACTTTATATACAGGTTTTAGAAACACCGAACAACCAAGAGTTGGTTCTGAAATATGAGTTCCATCAGGGTTGCGCGTTACGGCCATGCGCAGGTATCTTGTGATGTGAATATATCTTCTGAGAATAAGCCCGGATTCTCTTCTAGACTGCGGCCCCATAGTCATACTCACATTCGGTGATATCTCCAAGGGTATACTGCATCTCTATACCCTGCTATAATAGCCTCGATATCATTAAGGTTTTTCACCAACCTCAAATGATTGCGGTTGAGCACCAGCTTCCTAGAGATGGGGCGTGAATAAATTCACTAATTTTGGTGCTCCTACCAGTTACTCAGTTGGCTTGTTTTTACCCATTGAACCTTCATCATGGGATAACCATTCAGATAGGTTGGGTTGCTACAAACGGTAACTCAAATAATAGGCTTTAATCCCATCCCCCTCGAAGCAAATTGTACTTGTCCTCTCGACAAGCCCTTGGTCAGGTGATCTGCCAAGTTTTCCATAGACTTAACATAACTTAACGTTATGATTCCAGTGGAGGTGAGCTTACGCAAAATCTTGTATCTAAGCTCTATGTGCCTAGACGACTTTGAAATGTGATTTTTACTCTTCACTTTCATTATAGTCACCGATTATCACAGTTTATTAGGATAGCGAGGAATAGGCTTATCCAACAAGGGAATATCGATAACGGACTCTGAAGCCATTCTCGCTTCCCCACCAGCCAACTCCAAGGCAACCATCTCAGCCTCCATAGTTGATCTGGTGATCAAGGTCTGCTTGGAGGATTTTCAAGCGGCGGCACCACCACCTAGTGTAAACACAAAACCACTAGTGGGTTTTGTTTCATCAGAGTCGAGATCCAGTTAGCATCACTTTGTACCCTTCAAGGACGGTTGGTAAACCGGAATAGTGTATCCCATAGTTAACAGTCCCCTTCAGATATCTCGGGAGTCTCTCAATAGCACTCCAATGAGTTTTATCTGGATTACTCGTACCACCAATCAATCTGCCTACAACATATGAGATATTAGGTCTAGTGCGGTTTGACAAATACATCAAACTACCAATAATTTGGGAATATCTCAACCGAGAAACACTATCCCCACCATTCTTCTTTAGTTTAAGACTGGAGTCATATGGTGTACTAACTGGTTTGCTATTCTCAAAGCCAAATCGCTTCAAGACTTTTTCTACATAATGAGACTGTGTTAAACAAATCACATTCTCATCTTTTATGACTCTGATTCCTAAGATCACATTCGCTAATCCTAGATCTTTCATGTCAAAATTATCACTAAGGTATTTTTTAACCTCTAATATTTTGACATGTTCTTTCCCAAAAATTAATATGTCATCTACATATAAACACATTATGATGAATGAATTTTCATATACTCTCCAGTACACACATTTATCAAAATCACATATCTTAAATCCATAGGAGAGAATTACCTTATCAAATTTCTCATGCCACTGCCTAGGAGCTTGTTTTAATCCATATAAAGATTTAACTAGTTTACAGACCTTATTCTCCTGACCAGGAACTACAAAGCCTTTTGGCTGCTCCATATAAATCTCTTCATCTAACTCACCATTAAGAAAAGCGGTTTTAACATCCATCTGATGTATCTCGAGTTTATATGAAGTGGCCAGTACTATAAGCACTCGCACAGTAGTGATCCTAGTTACTGGTGAATAGGTGTCAAAAAAGTCGATCCCTTGTTTCTGACTATAACCTTTGGCAACTAATCTAGCTTTATATTTCTCAATGGATCCATCAGGATTCCGTTTCCTTTTGAAAATCCATTTGCATCCTATAGGTCTAGACCCTGGAGGTAAATCAGTCAACACCCATGTGTTGTGTGAAAGTATTGAATCCATCTCACTTTTCACAGCTTCCTCCCATATAGATGCATCACTAGATCTCATCGCCTCAGTGTAAGTTAAAGGATCATCCTTTATAAGGAATGTATAGAAATCATCTCCGAAATTTTTCTCTATTCTAGGTTTCTTGCTCCTCCTAGGTTCAGTTTCAGGCAACTCACCAGTTTTCTCTGTATGTGATTTTGACGACTCTCCTACATCTAGTTTCCTCTTTTCTTTCATGGGAAAGATGTTCTCTAAGAACACAACATCATCAGATTCTTTGATTGTATTTACGCTAACTTCTTGTATATCAGAACGTAAAACCAAGAACCGGTATGCATTACTGTTTTCAACATATCCTATGAAAACAACATCGTAGGTTTTAGGAGTCAATTTCGCTGTTTTGCTAAGATTAACTTTAACTTTAGCAAGACAACCCCAAACTCTAAAGTATTTAAGACTAGGTTTCCTACTCCACCATAGTTCATATGGAGTTTTCTGGTAGTCCTTGTACGGGATACAGTTAAGTATTTTACAAGCTGAAAGTAAGGCTTCGCCCCATAAATTATTGGGAAGACCAGAACTAGACAACATAGAATTAATCATGTCCAAGAACGTTCTGTTCTTTCTCTCAGCAACCCTGTTTGACTGGGGTGAATACGGAGCAGTGGTTTCATGAATGATTCCATACTCCTCACAGAATTTTCCAAACTCTGCAGAGTAGTATTCACCTTCTCTGTCTGACCTAAGTCTTTTAATTGTCTTTTGGGTTTGGTTTTCAACTTCTGCTTTATAGGTTTTGAATTTTTCTAAAGCTTCATCTTTAGTTTTTATTAGATACACATAACAGTATTTTGACATATCATCGATAAAGGTAATAAAATACCTCTTACCTCCTCTAGTCAATATACCGCTCATTTCACATATGTCACTATGTATCAATTCAAGTAAGTCAGAACTCCTACTGACTATCTTGAAAGGTTTCCTAGGTTGCTTGGACTGAACACATATCTCACATTTGTATTCATATTTATGTTATACTTGGGAATTAAGTCTAAGTTCATCATTCTTTTAAGTGTGTTCGAGTTCACATGTCCTAGTCTTCCATGCCATATGTCATGGGAATTCGTGCACAAAAACAAAGATGAACTAGCAGCTTTATTATTAGAGTGAACAGAAATTACATTGAGTTTAAATAAACCATCTATTACATAGCCTTTGCCTACAAAGGAGCCTCCTTTGGTTATAACAACTTTATTTGATTCACACACCAACTTAAACCCTAATTGACTCAGAAGAAAACCACTAACAAGATTCTGGTGAGAGTGTTCCCGGAGGTAAACTTCCATTTCACTTGCCCATCGTTATAGTTCTCCCTTTTACTTCCTGATAGGAAGAGAAAGAGGAAATATCAGAGCAAATACGAATAGTAGCACCAGTATCAATCCACCAATCGGTGGGTGTATATGCCAGGTTTAATTCACAGTTAGATGATACTAACCTGTCATTGGTTCCAGTAGAACTGGATCCTGTTATCATGTTTGCCTGAGGGGTAACCTTCTCCTTATTTCCGTCCTTCTGAATATTTTATTTGGGTTTTGTAAATTGCTGTTTGTTTTTCTTCCACTGAAGGGATTATTGACTTTTACCCTCCAATCCGATCTGATCGTTCATCTGTAACCGACTCCAATCCGACCATCGATCTATAACCAACTTGATCTGATGGATCAGATCAATAACCGTGTTAATCAACAGGTTTGGATCTAGATCTATCTCAACGGTCATATCGAACTCATCTTTGATAAAATAAATGAATCTCAAATGGAGGTGCCAAGCATTTTCCCTTCTAAAATACATCTCAATTGTGGAAATAAGATAAAACTTATAGATAATAAATTAAAATGAATTACATCATTTTAAAACTACACAACAATTTAACCATTCAAATTCAAAATTATCCAACAAATAAGGTCTTTTGGAGAATTAAGTCGTACAAGAGACAACTCGACAATAAACCACTAGAGGTTATTGTCGACAAATTCAAGTCTAACCAAGGGTTAACATCACTTGGCTCCGGTGTAGTAAAACATATTGAAATACATCATGGAGCTAAAATACCATATTTAGGGTTAAAATACAAAGTCAAAGCCAAACTACCAAATTCAGAGTTATTCAAAGTATCAAATTGGATACTAATTTATTATGACGGAAAATACCAATTATATTCATTGTATACTAGCTATATTTCCCCGTGGTATGTCGCAAAGGTAATATGGTAGTTGGCTGCTTATAACATAATTTTTTATTCAAGATTAATATATTAGTTTAAGTTTTAATATAATATAACAAGGTCAAAAATGACATTTTCAACATTTTATCCGGCAATTAAAAAAAAGGCAGTGAAAATTGGTGGAAGAATTGTCATTTTAAAAAAAAAAGTATTTTCAGTAAATTTTTTATTTTTCATTATAAAATTGACACTTTAACTAAAAATTAAAAGTAGTTATTGATTAATGACTAACTAAGAAGCCCTTTTTTTTTTTTTTTTTTTTTTTCTAATTCCACATTATTTACTCGTATGCCCAATATTTATCTCCCACAGAAATAGCCATTAATAGTTCATTTCCATATCCGGATACTCTCCTTAAGAAAAAAACTGACAAATTTCAATCCGGGACTTCAATTATTTCCGAACCCTTTCTGTTATCTCTGTTCCCTTTCAAAAAGCTTGAAAGAGGGACAAAAGGCACAAGAAAAAAGAAAGAGTAGGGGAGGATTGGGTTGAATATTCCTCCACTCATGGACACGACTACATGAGGCCGGTCGCATCGGAGTTAGTGTTTGGCTGAAAGATTTATCAATGGCGGATAAGTGCTCTGTCGGAGTCGGATTGGCATCGAAGAAAGAGGCGAAAAAAGAAACCCAGGTAGACCCAGAAGAGAAAAAGAAAGAACGATAGAAACGAAAGATCTCGTCTCCTCCCTTCTGGGGATCGCAATCGACTGAGGATGAAATCATTGTCCATTAGCAGATAGACGCAGGGCTAAGTGGGTTGTTTGAAAACGATGAGGAGGAGGCACAGAGCTTGACAAATAGCGGGAGAGGTGTCGGGGAACGAGTGATGGTGAGCTTCCGTGACCCCAGTAAAGGCAAAGAAAAAGAAAAATCTCGAGATTAGGTGGAGGCTTGTGGAATCACAGATGCCTGTGCTTCCTAGTGGGAGTCGAATCTTGTGGCTCGCATTAAAATTGCAAGGAATTGGTCTGAAATTTGCCTGCGTGGGGTCTTTTTGGTGTTCGTTTGCTGCAGTGTTCCTACAGATCTCTTCGGATGATCTATCAATTCAAACTTCATAGCGCTCGAAACCCAGTTTGCAAAAGAAACCGTGTTTGGAATCAACGGGTTCGAAGCGAGACAGGCGGTTTCTTTGTAAAGGACTAAAACCTGTTTGAAAGCGAGGGAAGGAGGACAGGCGCCATTAACGAACTTGACAGAATGCAGTCGACCTCCCCGAATTACACTGTTCATAAATGTCGGATCGAAACCCAGGATGTGCGCTTGCCATAGACGTCCCTTTCTTCGGTGCCCACAAAAAAAAAATAAAAAAATAAAAACACAACAGTGGGATTTAAATTTAAGAGCCCCCTTCCGGGTGTTCCTTCTCAGAGTCTTTTTGGAGAAATTTCGGCCGCTCAAATCTTCGCGACTCAAATGGGTTATTAATTAATGGTACGTAAAATGTAGGAAAGATCAAAGAAGGTGAAATTTACTCCATGGACGGAACTGGGAAGCTCGTCAATGCGACTCTTTTCATGGGCGCGACTTGAATCGGTAAAAATGAAGAAACATAGGAGGAAGAAAACGAAGGCGTTCGAGGGATGGGGAGACCCTTGGGCCTCCAGGTGTCGCCATGCGTTTGGTGGGAATGAGTGAAGAAGGAGGGAGATCTTCCACGTCTTCTTCTCTACTTTTTTTTTTTTTTTTTTTTTTTTTATTTATTTATTTTTTTTTTTTTTTTTAAAATAAAATAATAATTTTGACATTTTTATATACTTGAGGGAATGAATGTAGGGGTGTAAACGGGTAATAAACGAAACGGGTAAGGGGTATTCCGTTACCCGTTTCGCTTACCATACCCGGTATTCCGTTACCCGTTTCGCCCGAATAACAATTAGCTATTCCGTCACCCGAGTCTTTTACCCGATTACCCGCGGGTAACCGGGTAATCGGGTAAATAAAGGGATAAAGATATAAAGTTAAAGTATTAAGGTATAAAGTTTTAAATATTTACCAAATTACCAAGAAAAAGTTACTTCGGTTAATGTATCAAACAAATAAGGGCATAAAGTTTTATATATTTACCAAATTACCAAAGAAAATAACTTCGGTTAATGTTTCAAACAAATAAGGGCATAAAGTTTAAACTATTTACCAAATTACCAAGTGTAAGTAAACCAATAAGGGCATAAAGTTTTAAATATTTACCAAATTACCAAGGAAAAATAACTTAGTTAATGTATCAAATAAAGAAGGGCATAAAGTTTTAAATATTTACCAAATTACCATCCGGGTAATCGGGTAAACGGGTAAGGAATACCCATTATCCATATCCGTTTCATTTAAGAGTCGGGTAATCGGGTAATGAGGTTACACCAAGCATCATCATATAATAAAATGGAACTTTGTTTATTATATGATGAGAAGAGGAAGGATTCCTCCGTCCTTATTGGGCCGATTCAGGTCACCGAAACTAGCTGTGATCGTTAAACTGTGTCTTGCCTCCTCTCCCTTGCTCCACAGTTCAACTCGCATGTGAACTTAGGTTTGAAGAGACAAGCCGATCTCAGCCGTTAAAAAAATAAAATGAATTTCGAATCTATCCAATAGTTTAAACCAATTTTCTCTAATAATTAAAAAGCTACCTACCTTTGAAACTTAAAAAAGATTACTATCCCACTCTTCTTTAGACACTTGAAGGGATTTTAATAATAAACTTAAAAAAGTGTGACCGATATTGGGCTCCGAACGACGTGCTTCGAAGAGACCCACTTTAGAGAGCCCTCGTAGATAGTGCCTTCTGGGATATCTTTCCCCACCCGTTCCAAAGTCACTCTGAACGACTTCTTCTCCATGGGCTTCGAGAAGGAGAGCGTCTTTGGGTCCACGATCACTTCCACCCCTCTCGGGTTCTCGATCTGGACCGTGTACCTCTCCGGAGCGCCTCCGACCTTCGTCACCGTCCGATTGAACGTCTGCCCCAGTCCGAAATGCTCCTTGAACGACGGGTAGTTCAACTCCCCCTCCCTCTTCCTACCGTAACTCGCGCACTCCACCTGCCGACCCGCGATGATGGACACGTCCTCGTCGCTGTACTTCCCGCACAGGTACGGGATGTACTCGTCCGGTTCTATGTCGTAAACCAGCCCCGGGTCCATAGCTCGGATCGGGTCCACGTGCCCGGCTCCCATCGCGAAGTAATTCGCCGGGTTCTGCGTCTCGTCCGGTATCGGCGAGGAGCCGTCGACCGTGGACGTGTAGGCCGTGGTCATGATGGCCGACTTGATCGCCGCTGGGGACCACTCCGGGTGCACTGCCTTCACCAGCGCCGCCACTCCGCTCAGGTGCGGGCACGACATCGACGTCCCCGATAGAATGTTGAACACGGGGCCCACGTTTGAGGGCCAGGCCGCGAGTATGCTCACCCCAGGTCCGGTCACGTCCGGTTTGAGGATCCCCGGGCTGATGCGACTCGGTCCCCTCGACGAAAACGAAGCCATCATCGGGGCCGGTCCGGTCCCGAGCGCCGTCCCCCCGAAAACGATCTCAGCCGTCGGATTAGCCGTCGACTTCAGGTAGGCTCGGATGGTATCCCCGGCGGCGGAACTGACGTGGGAGGCCGGGAGCACGTGAAAGTCGGCGATCAAGCTGTAGCCGTCGACGTCCGTGTTCGCGAGTATCATGCCGGCCCCGCCCGCGGCCTTCACGACGTTCCCCTTGTCGACCCTCCCGATGCCGCCGCCGCGGTCGCAGAGCACCACCTTCCCCTTCACGTCATGGCCGTCCAACGTGGCGCACGTCGAGACAGCCGTCTTATTGCCGAGCCCGCCGCCGGGGTACACGAGAGGGAGCATCGTCGACTCCAAGTCCTTGGGTTGGAAGAGGGACTCGCCTTTGAGGACGTCGCCGTTCCCGAGCTTCACCGACGCGAGCAGCGTCCGGTCAACGGTGCTGGCCCCCACTGTGAGAATCCACGGGGCCTCGTTCGAGAGGGTGCGGCGATCCGGCCCGTCGTTCCCGGCCGAGCAGGTGACGAATACCCCGTTCTTGATGGCGCCGAAGGCGCCGACGGCCATGCCGTCGCTGGCGAAGTCCAGGGGATGCCCGCCGAGCGAGAGCGACAGCACGTCCACGCCGTCTTCCACGGCCTTGTCCATCGCCGCGAGAATGTCGCTATCGGCGCAGCCGCCCCTGTAGCAGACCCTGTAGATGGCCAGGTGCGCCGCCGGAGCCACGCCGGCGGCAGTGCCCTCCGCGTTCCCGAGCACCCCGGCGCCCTCGACGAACCGGCCCCCGATCGTGCTTGCGGTGTGACTGCCGTGCCCGTCGTTGTCGTACGGGGAGACGGGCCCGGCGGGGGTGGCACGGCCCTTCATGGCGTCGCGGCCTCTGCGAAAAGCCCGCATCCCGACGATCTTGTTGTTACAGTCGGAAGCGTTAAACTCGCACTCGCCCTTCCACTTCGATGGCGGAGGTGGCATCCCGGAACCGTCGAAGGAAGGGTGGGAAGGGAAGACTCCGGTGTCTAGCACGCCCACGATGACGCCCTTCCCAAACTGGGCCGTCTCCTTCCACGGGCCCTTCTGAGAATCGAGACCCATAAAGGCAGGCGAGTGGGTGGTGTGGAGGGAGACGAAGCGGTCGGGACGAGCGGCCAAGAAACCCTCTTTACCCTTCATGGCTTCGACTTCCTCATCAGTCAACCTCGCCGCGAAGCCGTTGACCACGTTCTTGTACGAGTAAACCAAGCGAGAGTACTGCTCGCCGTCCCCGTCCCCATCCCCGTCCCCGGCGAGATGATCGTCACGAGCCGGCAGAAACGATTTGTACCACGAATCCAGGTCGTTCGCGACGTACGCATCTGGGTTTCGTACGTGAATGATGTAATTCTTCAAACCAGGGGCGCTTCTATCAGATTGAGAGCTAGTAATGTGATGATCAGGCGGAGCAGGGTAAGAACGAGTGCATGTGACAGGGGACGTATTCGAGACGAAGAACAGGAACGTGATCAGAAGGATCCAAACGGATCCGCCCTTCGTTATCACCTTCTCCATCTCCATACTACGTACGGCCTGTTAATTATCTATAACAAATTAAACAACGTATATCATGTAACTATATATAGAGAGAAAGAAAGCAGATGATCGATCGCTGAGAGTGAGAAGTCCTACTTTGATTCCAAGACTGACTCTGTGGAGAAGAAGATATGGGTTATTTGAAAACTTCTGATATATATGATCTTTCTGTGTAGATTGATATGGAGAGGTTTCAATTAAAGATAAAAGAAATTGTTGGGTAATCTCTTAGATAAGAGAAGTTTCACAAAGATGGAAATTAACTCCAAATTTTCAATTAAGATAAATAGGGGTTTTGTTTAATTTGTGGTTGTTTATGCTAAAAAGTGATAATGATCTCTTTTAATAAAAGAAGAGACGTAGGCTAAAAGATCACTTAGCCGAACTTGTAGAATGTTCTGAGTATATATGAGACGACGTACGGGATTAAGCTAGCGTTTCTTCTATCCAAGAAATCATTGTGATCACAAACACAGCAGTTGTCGAAATTAGGAGGGCATGTTAATGAACATGGTGAATTCAAGAGTATATGAGTATATGTGTATATACGTACGAACTCGTGTCATGTGGCCCTATTCGTGGGGTCCATACTATAGAGCTCTATAGTGCCGCCAATCAGATTCCAACATGTTATTAATCTAAAATATCTTACTTACTTATTTAGGGTTAAATACCAAAATTGAAGTTGACATACTAAATTTGGGTTTACAAACTTAGGGCGTGTTTAGTTGGCATAACTTTTTGGATGCCAAAACTTCAAGAGTAAAGTATTAAAAAAAAAAAAAAAAAAAAAAAAAAAAAAAAAAAAAAATTTATTACATAAGTAGTTGTTGTTTCACAGAAAATCCGCCAGTCCGCAAAGGGGTGTGACCGAGAGAGTAAATCGATTTATAACATAAAATTTGTGTTACAATTTGTATTTGAAAGTACGAGAATGCGAGTACAATCTCCTATTCTTCTTCTGATTTGATCTCCATGTGAATTGATGAAGTTTCGGCTTCTGGTGAGTTGACGTCGAAATCTGAGTTTCAGAGCGAGTATGCACAAACGATGATGGCTTTCTCGGTTGGACGGAAGTATTTGTGTTCTGCGTGTATCGACTTGTTGACGTTGCCGGTGAACGTGTAGAGTTTCTCCGATTTGAATTGGTGAACTTCGACGAACTGCGAGTTACTTAAACTCCTTCAGCTCGAGAGAGCTTCGGTGCGTGAGAGTACTTCTCGACCAAAGATTTTTGAACCCCTTAGACAGAGCGTTTCTGGCTATTTGTAGCCAATTCTATCCAGTTGTTGGGGGTCGACCCTTGGAATGGGGATCGTGATCCCCTTTCTGCTACTTCTGTTGAGACGGGAGGAGGACTTGGGCGCTCCCATCGAATGAGGATCATCGGTGGCTTTCCAGTTTCTTCAGTTGGTGACCAAGTTTGGTCGTTTAGGTGCTAAAGTGGCATACAAGGTGACTGACAACTAGGTGGTGCTGACGCGACAACTTGTTGCTAGCTGAAAGGACGACTGTACTGGTGACGCGAAAAAACAGATGGGTCCGGCGATGGGCTGTGAGAGGTGACTTTGAAAATCGGTGGAGCAAATCCATGACGACCGACCGATGGACTGGTGGGTGTTTAGTCTCGCTGAATTTGGGCCGACCACATTTTGGTGTATAGATTGCCCCCTTCGAGAATTACTCGTTCGGAGAGAATGAGCAAGTCTCGAATGTGAAAACACACACAACACACTCACGCACGCGACACATTTTTTTTGGACCCTCTTACTCTTTTAGGTCATTAATCTTTTTGTGTACGTATCTTTTTCTGTCCTCTTACTCTTTTAGGATAGCCTATATTTCTTTCTGTACACTTGTTGTATATATTTTTTTTTCTTTTCATTTTGATTTTTGGCCCTCTTACTATTTTAGAGCTGTTTGCTTTTTTTATCTTTTTTTTTTGTACACGCATACATATATGATATGTACGGTATGCAGAGATGATGAGTATCTGAGCAGAGATGTTGTTCAGGTTTGAGTAGCAATGATGAATTCAAGTCGACTGCGCAAGGTTATGATCTGCTTGAGTACTGTGGCCGAATGCTGCTTTGGTAGAATTGGTCGGACACCCGCGGGAAGTGTGAACTCAGAGATATGACCATCATGCCGGGGGGGAGGAAGCACACACTAGAGTGAGCGCAGTAGGCCTCACTCCAGTTTGGCCGACCTCTCGTCGGGATGTGAGAATTCCTTTGACGAATGGCATTTCGGAGAAAACCGATCAATTGGCCGATCCTTCTGGAAATTACGATGAATTTTGATGACTTCAGCAGGTTTCAGCGACTCTGGTTGCCGCGTCGGAGAAAGATATTGCAAACCGAAGTGAAGCGCAATTGCTCCACTTCGGCTCAACTAGACTTCTCGGCAGGACGACCGCTTTCGTTCGAACTTCGAATTGAGAGAAGGAGGTAACGAAACCTGTTTTGGTTTTGTCGTCACGCCGGAGAGAGGCGAACATTCGGCAACTTGGTCGTTGCATCGGGGAAGAAGCGCGCACCAGGGTGGAGCGCAGTAGCCCTCACTCTGGTTTGGCCGACCTCTCGGTGAGATGGGAGGACTTCTTTGGAGAATTGGACCTTTTCGGCAAATCGGCGAATTGGTAGATCATCCCGGCGACTTCGACGAATTTCGACCAACTCAATTTTGGCGGCACCCTTTCGTGTTGCGTTGAAGAGTTGGCACAAACTGGGTGAAGTTCGATGAGCTTCAACTCAGTCTGCACCTCCTTTTTCATGGTGAGTTGCGAGATCTTCGACAAAGTGGCTTCGTTGCTTCTGGTTATCGCACCGGAGAAAGAGAGTGCGAACCGAGATGAAGCGCAGTGGGTTCACCAGAGTATGAGAGTGAAGGTCGTGCTCTAGTTAGGCGAACCTCTCGGCAAGTTGGAGCAGCTTCGATGACTTTGGCCGAGATCGAGCTACACCGACGCTTGATTGGAGAGGGTCGCCTGCGAAGCTGAAGGGTCACGGGTCATCTCGGCTTATTGGATCCCCCTTAGCGAGGGATTACTAATCTCCTAAAATCAATGAGTCTCCCTTCTTAAACCCAACTGCTTCCCTTTCTTCTCTTCTCTTATTTTTTCTTTGCAATTTGTCTCTTGAAGTGTCTGCGACTTTCTGACTTCGCCGGCTTGCCTCGAATTTCATTCGGAAGAGTTTATTTCATCTTCTTCGAGTATTCTTCTTCTTGATCGTACTGTGAGTGAAGATTGCAGGTTTGCTCTACAATCGCATCGTCTTCTCCGCATATCTGCGAGCAGAATTACATTGAGTGTCCATAAGTGCATTTCTCGCGACTTACCACCCTCCTTGATTCCGACTTGAATTCCTCCTTCTAGACTCTCCATCAATCACGAATCAAGGTACGTGCATTTTCTTCTCTCCCTACACTCTCTGATCGAGTTCGAGTCAGCTGGGTACCCACTCTTTTTTTTTTCTTCTTTCCTTCCTCCCTACTTCTTCTTTTTCTCACCTCTCGTTTTCGACTCCTCCCTCACTCTCTCTCTCAATTTCTCTCTCTCAATTTCTCTCTCTCTCTCTCTCTCTCACTCTCGCAATTTCTCTCTCTCTCTCTCTCTCTCTCTCTCTCTCCTCTCTATCTCTCTTTCTCTTCTTCTTTTTTTTTTGGTACTCCAGGTGGTCGTCACTTAGTCAATATGGCAGACTGACGGCTCTCAGTACGTTGTCCGGCCCAACATCCGAGTGCGGTAATGTTGTGTCGCATCTGGCTTGGTCGCCAGGTGCTGAAATTCTATTTTGGCCGCGTCCGGCTCGGTCGCTGGGTGGATAGCTTTTGTTTTGCGTCTGGCTTGGTCGTCGGGCGCTGCTGATTTGAGTTGGTTGCGTCTGGCGCGGTCGCCGGGCAGTGAAATTCTGTTTTGGCAGCGTCCGGCTTGGTCGCCGGACACTGAAGTTTTGTTTCGGTCGTGTTCGGCTCGGTCGCTGGGCGCAAAGCTTTTGTGCAGCGCTCGGTTCGGTCGCCGAGTGCTGTAATTTTGCTTTGGTCGCGTTCGGCTCGGTTGCCGGGCGTGGAGCTTTTGAACTGCGCTCGGCTCGGTCGTCGGCCGCTGAAGTTTGCTTTCATCGCGTCTGGCTCAGTCGCCGGACGCTGAATTTTGTTTTAGTCGCGTCCGCTCGGTCGCCGGGAGCAAAGCCTTTTGTGCAGCGCTCGGCTCGGTCGCCGAGTGCTGTAATTTTGCTTCGGTCGCGTCCGGCTCGGTCGCCGGGCACAGAGCTTTTGAGCTATTCTCGGCTCAGTCGCGAGACATTGAAGTTTTGTTTTAGTCGGGTTCGGCTCGGTCGCCGGGCGCAAAACTTTTGAACAGTGCTCGGCTCGGTTGCCGAGTGCTATAATTTTGTTTTGGTCGCGTCCAGCTCGGTTGCCGGTCGCAAAGCTTTTGAACTGCGCTCGGCTCGGTTGCCGAGCGCTGAAGTTTTGTTTTGGTCGCGTCCGGCTCGATCGCTAGGCACAAAGCTTTTGAGCAGCGCTCGGCTCCGTCGCCGAGTGCTGTAATTTTGTTTTGGTCGCGTTCGGCTCGGTCGCCGAGTGTTGTAATTTTGTTTTGGTCGCGTTCGGCTCGGTCGCCGGTCGCGGAGCTTTTGAATTGCGCTCGGCTCGATCGCCTGTCACGAAGTTATGCGATCCTAGCTAATCAATAGCAAGAGGACTAATCAATGTAATATAGACTTAGGTTAAGTCTGGATATCTTCCCACAAGGACCAAGCCAGTAGCTAATCACTTTCTGAATATCAATTTAAAGTTTGAGTATCCTGAATTTAACACTTAACAAAACAAAAATTTAAACTAAACAACTACTTGAACTAAGTTGAGAGAGCTTTTGAGGGATTTCAATAAGGAGAAAAGACGATGGGAATCCAATTCCCTCCCTAGGCAATTCTGAGATTGAAAAGGAGTTGAGTTTTAGAAATCAATTTCTGACGAGCTTATGAAACCATGGTTACATTCCGCATCGGCATCACCTTCTATCTCCTAGAGTAACCCGCCGGCATGATCGACTCTACTTGATAGCATAAATATGAAGCTCAACGACCCTACCTATGGTCGGGAATCAGGTCTTATGTCATAGGTAAATCAATCCAATCAAACAGGATATTACTTTAAGGTCAAGGATTGACCCTAAGATTAGTTGATCTGCCTAGTGTATAAACTGAAAAACATCATGTACATCCTATCAACATATCTTACCTTAAGTCTAGCTTTACCTTATAACCAGTAACATCGCAGGACAATAAGTATGAATCAAGAAATTAACAGCTTAAGAATGCTCATTTATACACCAAATTGAAAACCAAATAAAACATAATGTATCAATCTCATTACATGCCTAGGGAGTTCTGGATTCCCAACTACAAACGACTACTCCATACTGAAAGTGTAAACACAATTCAAGGTTTCAATAACAGCCATAAAGTTCTGGACTCCAAACTACAAACGACTACTCCATACTGAAAGTGTAAACACAATTAAAGGTTTCAATAACAGCCATAAAAGAAAAATAATAACTAAGTACAAAAACTCCCTTTGGAGGACTGCTCCTAGTCACCCTTGCTCCTTGGCTGAAATCTCCACCTTTCTTCCTCAATGCACCAGGAGGTCGTGCAAGACTTCCTCTGGACCTTTTTTTCTCTCTAAGATAAAGAACAAAGCAGGAAATTGAACTAAAAACAAGATGCTTTACACTCCTTCTCGGACCCCTATTCATAGTTGAAGTTCTGTCCAGACCTTGTAATTTGGTCTCTGTCCAGGGGTCTAAAGTATGCCTTCTCGACCTCAGAATTGGATGAAATTATATGAGAACCTTCCTTCCATTTTCATTACCGTGTGAACGAAATTTGAGTTCAATCTGAGTCAGGAAACTTGAGATATGATGTTGAGAAGTTCGGTTGCTCTTCTGCCAATTCCTGCACTGGGTCCACCACATTGAAGGTGTAAGACCTGAGAAGCACGACTTGGATTGACCTGATTTTTCGTGGAATGATCCTATATCTTCTCAGGAATCTTCAGTCCAAATTTGAACTCAATTAGAACTTCGGAACTTCAGATTTGATCTCTTCAAACTCAGATTTTTCCTTCTCTTCTTTCAGCAGCTTAATCGTATTGAACTTTACTTCTTGGACATTCAAAATACCTAGGACTCGACTCAGTTCCTCTAAAGTCTTCGTGGATACCTTCCTTAGGCACTTAGGACTTCTTTTCCCAAGTTTGGGCTTGATTGGTTGTCAGGATCCCGTGATGTTTGCGACTTTGTGCTGTTGAGTCATTGGCGCGGTCGCGCCGATGATGTGTCTGATAATGGCGCGGTAGCGCCACTGGAACAACATTCTTTCTAAGTCTGGAAACGACAACAGAATCCGCGCTATGTTAGGAGACTTCATGGAGCAGTAGCGCCAGATTTTGCTGTTGTAGTGGCACGGTAGCACCACTCAGACTTTTTCATTGGTCCCCAGAATGACAACTCCTCTTTCTTTATTTAGTATCTCCTTGGCGCGTCCATGCTGTCTATGTGTGAGGTAGCGCCCTCTGAAGGTGCGGTCTCGCCACTTCACATTCCCCAATTGTTGACTTTCATGTCTGTTAAGTCGTTGGGTATTTTTATTCTTTATTTTGAATTTTTGCCCATTTTCCCGGTGCGGTGGCGCCGATTATGGCGCGGACGCGCCATCCTTCTTTTTGGCTCCTTTTGCTCAATTTTCCTTTGTTTTTGCTCCAAATCCAATTTTTCTTCTTCCACTGGGTACCTGAGGCACAAAACATGAAATTGAGTCATATTTTTTACTTTTATACTCAGAATTGACTCACAATTAGATTTTTCAATCAATTTTCATACCTAAAGATAGTGTCTTTCAGACACTTATCACTACCCCAAACTTAAATCTTTGCTCGTCCTCGAGCAAACTCTGAGAGAAATAACCAGATAAATCTGTGGAGATTAAGAAAAGATCAGTGGTCCTCCCTTTACAAGTTCCAAAATAGATGATTCACTCCTTTCCTAGTGATGGTTTTTCTTCCTTAGTCAAAACAGAATTCAAAATTTTCTTTAATTTTTCAAAGATCCTTATCCCCATACAATTGAGAAGTCTTAGGTAAACTCCATAGGCCAACCCTCAGTCCACTCTTCACTAACCTGAAGGAATCCATATTCCTGATCAATAGGTCTTTTCTAGGTTATAATGGGGCATGGGTAGTGGGTATGATGAAAAATTGTAGGCATTTCTTTTGGGTTTTATTCTCCTCCTCATATCCATGTTCCATTTTTCTGAGCATGAGTTAATTCTGACCATACGACACTTCTCCAAGTTTTTCCACCCCAAACTTATTCTTTTGAGTTGATCCCATATTATTTTCTTCTTTCTTTCCTTCACATGTATTCTTTTTCTTTGGCTTTGTCCAGAGTCTAGCTTACCTCGTCGGTTGACTCAGAGAACCTAAGCTCGTTGAGGTCCGAGTCCCGGTGCACACACAAGGTGGCCTTTCTCCTAACTAAGCCACAATCTTTTCTTTCTTTTTCTTCTCTTTTCTATTTTTCTTTGGCTTTGTCCAGAGTCTAGCTTACCTTGCCGGTTGACTCAGAGTCCCTAAGCTTGCTGAGGCCCGAGACCCGGTGCACACACAAGGTGGCCTTTCTCCTGACTTAGCCAAAATTTGTTTCTTTCCTCCATCTTGCTCCTTCTTCCCTTTTTCAAAGAAAAATTTATACCCTTCATCCATCCCTCCTTATAACTTCAGATTTTTTGTCCATGCTCATTCAAACAGAACACTTCAATAATTTGGAGATATAAGGTTAGTAAGAAACAAGTTGGATCATCAAAGGCTGGTTCATGTAATGTGGGAATTGAAACAAAACAGAGATCTTGTTGGCTCAAGGTGTTTGACAAAAAGTGATGCATCTTGTGCATTCAAGTGGGTGGCTTGAAAAAGGCTCAAACGATTAAAAACAGGTGCCTAAATCACTTCAAGATTTTTGAAAATCTTTCTCTGTTTCACCTCAAGCTTTCCTCAGGTTGGTTCTAGTGATTTACATCAATTTGCTCACTTATACTTTGTTTTCCAAAAATTGTTTTTAAAGAAAATTCTCATTCAGTTAGGACTAAGCAATTCGAACTAAGTTATTTCTCCAGAGAGTGAATCATGCTTTCTATTTACTCAGGGTTTTCCACTGGTGTTTTTCTAAATCTCTTTTGGATCTATTTCTGGTGTAAAAGTTTTGAAAGCAGAGATTTTTAAAACATGAAGAAAGAATATCCCACCCCAAACTGAAAAACATGCTTTGTCCTCAAGGCATAAACAAAAATAAGTAGGAGTGATACTTCCTTGATGAACTTGGTGTGTTGAAGTAGGATGGAACTTCTCCATGTTTGCTCTTGAAATGAATTCTGCCTTCATGGGTTAGTGCCCAATATTTGTGCATGAAGTATAACAACTTGAATTGGAAATGAACTGAATTTGTTCTCATGCATAAGAATGAGTCTAAGATGCATATCTGCAGTGGAATTTTCCTTTTATGAGCTCCAGATTGGTTGTTCCACAATGAGACAGTGGAGCGGTAGCGCTAGTATATGGCGCAGACGTGTCAGGTGATTCCTTAAAATTTCAGCATCCTGAATGTGTTTTTACAAATTTCCACTTGGAACAAGTTTTTAGCTGTTATATACAGATGCTGATTCGGTTTTCACACATTGTCATTGGAGAAGTATGTTATCATCATGTTTTGAGATAAATTGAGAGTGCAAAATATCATTTCATTAATATGAATGGAGATTGAGTACATATTAATGAAATTTCCAAACAAAACATCACTCTCAGACATCTGATACATATATACCAAAGAAAATTCTCACAGAAGTATGAAAAGAAAGAAAAAAGTACACAAAGCACAAAAAAACAATCTTACTTGTCTACTCTTCTTCTTCCTCTTCATCTTCTTCCTCTTCAGCTTCTCCTTCTTCCTCAGATGTATCCCTAGTGGTTAGCTGATCTTCTAGAATTCCCTCATGCTGGGCCCTTAATGTCCACATCTTCTTGTTATATGTGGCCAGCTTGCCCATCTTTTTCTCCAAACCACTCATCCTCTCATGGAGGGCAGCTAAGTCCTTCTCCTTTGATTTGCTGGCACCAACCACTGATTTGTTGGGCGGGTGCTCTCTCATGATCTATTTCACTGAGTTGGCTGAGATGCCTCTGGGGACTTTCTCCAATGGTTCTGTGGGACTGAGTTCTATCCCATTAGCCAAGCAAATAGTGGTGGTGAGGGAAGGAGGGAGTTTACCCCTAGTGTGATGTGTCATAGCCAAGATCTGGCTATGAATGATGTTCCCCACATTGATAGGGATATCCTCAAATAAAGCTTGTAAAAAATAAGCTCTCTCCGGTGTGATTTCAGTTAGGTGGGAAGTAGGTGTCAATTTGGTAAACAGGAACATGGCCCAAACCTTGGCATCTACATGCATGTCCTGCCTTTGAAAGTGAAGAAGTGTGCCCTTCCTTGATTCCCACTTAGCTCCCTTGGGGCACAATCGGTCTGCTATCTCTGTGGCACTGACCTCATCTCGTAAAGTATCCAGTTGTACAGTGGGTACATCAGGGGCGTGCAAGTGGTTGTTGATGTCATGAGGGAACAACTGGATCCACTTCCCCCGCACAAAGAAATGCCAATTTCTTGAATCTAGCAAGTTGACATAAAATTCTTGGACCAGTGGGATTCTTGTTGCGGTGGGAGTCTCTACCCAATTGGTCCATCCTCTCTCTTCAATCATGGCTCCGTACTTCTCTTTAATTAACTCATCCATGATGAACCCTCTTTCCATGTGGAGGTTTCACTTGGACATTATTTCATTGAACTTCTTGTGTCCATCTGCTGTAACAAATCTCTCCTTTTCCCACATTTTTGGCACTTTGGCTTTTGACCTCTGGTAGGTTTTCTGAGTGGCCATGTTTGGGAAAGATTATGTTAAAACAGTGTGTCCGGGCCTTTTTCAGGGGCTTGGTTCTCTTAACTCAGAGATCGCCTAGAGCTGCAAAAGATGGAATTGGGAAGCTCTAAGTATGTAGTTTAGGAAATGAAAGCCCTTTTTCCAAAAGTGTGCACAAATATTTTAATTGACACCTCAAAAGGTGGCAAGAAAAATACTATTTTTCTGCCCAGAATTTGACAGAAAATGAAATTAAGTCCCAAACTTTGGCAGCTTTGTTCTCGCAATCCCCTTGATGGAAATACCCCAAACTTGCACTAATTCGAACTAGGAAATTCCCTCTAGATGGTTGTACCTTTGGTTACCGAAGTTGGATTCCATTTTTTCCAAAAATTGCTTTGAACAAGGCTTCTTCGCACTGCTTTTCTGTTGAAACTCAACAAGTTACTGACTTCTGATGTGTTTTCGACGAGGGTTTTAGCGACTTTTCTCTTCGGTGAAGGTTGGTTTGGAGAGTTTGAAGTTCGTTCTTTAGGGTTTACCCGGTGTTTGGGGGTGAAAGTCCCCCAAATGGGTTTCTCTTCCTCTTAAACCTAGCCCCGTAAGAGTCGAACCGGCACTTCGACCCCACTAGTCGCGCTGGTTCAAGACTTAAGTTTTGAGTTTTTTCGAACTGGCGCGGTCGTGCCAGTTCTAGATTTTTGGTTTTTTGTTGTTGTTGTTTTCTGCTTATGGATTACAATTAAAATAACATCATAGCCTAATTCTATTCTAATCATGAAAAAATAATCAACTATTCATGCAAGTCCTAATAGGTCACAAAACATGCAAAATTCCATGAAATTACAATGCAGTCCTATTCTAAAACAAGCAATTTAGTTCTGGTTTATAGTCCCAGCTCGACTTTGTGACTCTTTCTAGTCATATAAGATTGTGAAGATTCTGGCCTAATGAAAATCAGGAGAGATGTATCTTTTTAGCCTCTGTCCATTTACTACAAAGGTTGATTGATCTTTTGGATTTTTGATTTCCACTACCCCTGATTTTAATACTCTTTCCACTAAAAAAGGACCAATCCATTTTGATCTAAGCTTACCAGGAAACAACCTAAGTCTGCTGTTAAACAAGAGGACAAGTTGACTAGGTTTGAATTCCTTAGGTAAAATGTGCTCATCAGGCCATTTTTTTGGTTTTTTCTTTATACATCTTGGCATTCTCATAGGACCAGTACCTAAACTCATCTAGTTCATTGAGTTGCAGCAATCTATTCTCTCCAGCAGCTTTTATATCAAAATTCAAAAATTTGGTAGCCCAATATGCCTTATATTCTAATTCCAACGGAAGATGGCATGCCTTTCCATAAACCAACTTATAGGGAGTCATACCTATTGGGGTTTTAAAAGCTGTCCTATATGCCCACAATGCATCATCTAGCTTACTTTTGCAATTTCTTCTTGAGGTGTTAACAGTTTTTTCTAAAATTCTTTTGAGCTCTCTATTGGACACTTCTACATGGACACTTGTTTGAGCATGGTATGGGGTAGCTACTTTGTGGGTGACTCCATATTTTTTCAACAAATTTTTAAAAGGAATGTTACAAAAATGTTTTCCCCCATCGCTAATGATAGCTCTAGGTGTGCCAAATCGAGAGAAAATATTTTTATTAAAAAATTCAATGACAACCTTGGCATCATTAGTTCTAGTTTCTATGACTTCTACGCATCTTGTCACATAATCTACTGCCACCAAAATGTATTCATGCCCAAAAGAAGGTGAGAAGGGTCCCATGAAATCAATGCCCTAAATATAAAAAATTTTTCATTCAAGAATATTATTTAAAAGTATTTTATTCCTTCAAGAGATGTTACCTGTCCTTTGACACCTATCACATGATTGGATATACCTTTTTGCATCTCAAAAAAATGTTGGCCAGAAGAATCCTGATTGCAATACCTTTGCTGCTGTTCGGTTTGCACTGTGGTGGCCATCAACCTCCTTGTCATGATAATAGTTGAGAATAAGTGGGGCTTCTTCCTCTTTCACGCACTTTCTAATGACTTGATCCAGACATATTTTGTAGAGGAATGGATCCTCCCAATAGTAGTGCTTTGAATCAGCCATCAGTTTCTTCCTTTGCTGGTATGTAAAGTGCTTTGGTACCCATTTTCTTCAAACAAAGTTAGCTATATCAGCAAACCATGGTACTTTTGAGGGTGGAGTTTTTACCTGGCAGATTTGTTCATTTGGAAAGAGCTCCGAAACTTACGCTTCATGATTTTTTGTCTCCAACCTTGAGAGGTGATCTGCTACAACATTCTCTGCTCCCTTCTTGTCTTTGATTTCGATATCAAATTCTTGGAGAACAAGGATCCGTCTGATCAATCTTGGTTTGGAGTCCTTCTTTGCAAACAAGTATCTAAGGGCTGCATGGTCAATCCAAACAATGACTTTTGAACCAATGAGATATGATCTAAAATTTTCAAATGCAAAGACCATGGCCATAAGTTCTTTCTCAGTAGTGGTATAATTCAATTGAGGCCCGGTGAGTGTGTGACTAGTATTACAGATTGTGTGGAAAATGTTTTCTTTTCTTTGACCAAGGGCTGCCCCTAAAGCAAAATCACTTGCATTACACATGAGTTCAAAAGGTAGGTTCCAATCAGGTGACACAATGATGAGGACAGAGATTAATTTTTATTTCAAGAGATTAAAGGCATGCATGCATTCATCATTGAAATCAAATTTTGCATATTTTGAAAGCTGGTTTGACAAAGGTTTTGTAATTTTTAAAAAATCTTTTATAAACCTTTTATAAAAACCTGCATGACCTAGGAAACTCCTCATGGCTTTGACTGAATTAGGTGGAGGCATTTTTTCCATGATCTCTATTTTTTCTCTGTCTACCTCTATCCCCTTTTCTGAGATTTTGTGACAAAGTACAATCCCTTCTCTTACCATGAAGTGGCATTTTTCCCAATTTAGGACTAGCTTCTTATCTTCACATCTTTCGACCACAAGCTCTAAGTGCTGCAAACAAGTTTCAAATGTTAGTCCATACAATGTAAAATCATCCATGAAGATTTCCATAATCTTTCCTATCATATCATGGAATAAAGCCATCATGCATCTTTGAAAAGTGGCTGGTGCATTGCACAAACCAAAGGGCATTCTCCTATATGCGAAGGTACCATATGGGCAGGTGAAGGTGGTTTTTTCTGGTCCTCGGGTGCTATAGGGATCTGATAATATCCTGAGTAACCATCTAGGAAACAATAGAACAATTTCCAGCCAGCCTTTCAAGCATTTCATCAATGAATGGTAATGGAAAATGATCTGTCCTAGTGGCCATATTCAACTTCCTATTGTCTCTACACACTTTCCAACCCGTGACCGTCCTAGTGGGGATCAGTTCATTGTTTTCATTTTGAATGACGGTGGTACCCCCCTTTTTAGGAACAACTTGAACTGAACTTACCCGTGCACTATCAGAAATATGATAGATAATACTTGCGTCCAAGAGTTTGATCACCTCCTTTTTCACTACCTCTTGCAATGTAGGATTCAACCTTCTTTGTGGTTGAACGCTGGGCTTATGATTGTCTTCCATCAAGATTCAGTGTGTGCAAATTGTGGGGCTGATTCCCTCAATGTCTGATATTGACCAGCCTATTGCCTTCTTGTGTTTGGACAACACTTCAATGGGCATCTTCTCCTACAAATCTGTGAAACACGAAGAAATAATCACTGGTTTATAATTTTCTTCAAGAAAAACATATTTTAAATTATTTGGGATTGAGTTTAGGTTTGGAAGCTCTTTGAGTCCCTTATTCCTTTATTTCTCCCTCCAACTCCTCATTGTTTTCAACCTCCAATTATTCCACTTCTCTTGTCATAATGGGATCTTCATCTTCCTTCTCCTCTGAATGTGTTAGGCCTCCTTCTATTGCTTCTTCAGTCCTCACTTCTTCTTCAATTTCTGCTATGCAAGAATCAATCATATCAACACTAAAAAAGAAATCCTCATATGGGGTGGCTGGTTGTCTCATGACTTCCTTAATATTAAAACTCAATTTATCATTGTTAAGCCTTAAGGTTAATTTCCCTTGCTTGACATCAATTAAAGCTCCAACGGTAGCCAAGAATGGTCTGCCAAGAATTATAGGCAGGTTCTTGTCCACTTCCATGTCTAAAACCACAACATCGCAAGGAAATATAAAATCTTTTATTTTTACCAACAAATCCTCTATTATTCCTTCTGGTCTCTTGGTTGATTTATCTGTGAATTGAAGTGTAATTCTGGTCTCTTGAGGTTCTCCAAGTTTTTAATACCTGCAAATGGATAATGGCATTAAGTTAACACTTGCCCCCAAATCGCATAATGCATTATCAAATTTATATGAACCAATTTCACAAGGTATTGTAAAACTCTCTGGATCTTTTAATTTTTCTAGCAGCTCATTCCTCTAGATTGCACTGCAATTCTCAATAAGTAAAACCATACCTTGCTCCTCCATCTTCCTTCTTTCGGATAGAACTTCTTTAAGTAATTTGCCATATTGGGGCATTTGCTTCAATGCTTCAATTAGTGGAAAATTAATTTGCAATTTCTTAAAGATCTCTAGAATCTAGCAAAGCTACTTTCTAGAATGTGCTTTTTAGCTCTACTTGGGTAAGGTAGATCTCTTACATCAATATTAGTAATTGGAAGTGCATCCTTACCTTTTTTCTTTCTTAGAGAAGCTGGTGAACTTATCTTCTTCTAATTGCTGATTTTGCGCTTCTTCTATGGCTAGTTGTTCTTTTAGTTGGGGCTCCTCGAGAGTCTTTCCACTTCTAAGTGATATGGCCTTGACTTGCTCTTTTGGATTTACTTCCAAGTTGCTAGGTAGAGCTCCTTTAGGCCTTGCGTTTAAATCACTATGAATTTGATTCACTTGAGAGGTCAGAAGTGTGAGCACATTCTTCATAGACTGAAACTTTGCATGCATTGTCTTCATTGACTGAAATTTTGCATACATTGCTCGAACCAATTTCCTGTCTTCCTCCAATTCAGCCCTGGTAATTATTGGCTCCTCTTTTGGTTGCGTATTGAGTTGTAATGGTTTGAATCCAGGAAGGGGCTGCCTTGGTTGATTGGTGTTGTTCATGAGAAATTTAGATGATTTCTCCAGCCAGGGTTGTATGTATTGCTGTATGGGTCCATCTTGCGAGAATTACCGACAAAATTATCTTGTTCAGGTGTGGAATTCAGAGCATATACATTACCTTGGCATTCATAATCAGCATGTCATCCTCCACATATTCCGCAGATCGAAGCTACCATAAGGTTTGATTGTTGCAGCAAACTTGCTACTTGTTGCTGAAGTGCTTCTAATTGTGCTTGCATGGTGGTTGAGGATTCCAATTTGTAAATTCCAGCAGCCTTCTTGCCTGATCGTTCCATTGGATATTGATACATATTGGCTGTCATCTCCTCTATTAGCTCATGAACCTCTTTAGGAGTCTTTTTACTGATCGATCCTCCCGACGCAGCATCTATCATACTTCTTGTGTTGATGTTCAGTCCATTGTAAAAAATCTCAAGTTGGCTCCAAAGTTCTATTTTGTGATTTGGGCATCTTTTGGGTAAACCATTGAATCTCTCCCATGCTTCTGAAAAATGTTCTTCTGGTTCCTGCACAAATTGTGAAATTTCATTTCTTAGTTTAATGGTCTTTGCTGGTGGAAAATATTTATCGACAATTTTTTTCTGTAAATCTTCCCAAGTGACAATGGAACCGGCTGGTAGAGTGTTCAGCCATGTCTTAGCTCGCCCAGCCAAGGTGAACTTGAAGTGCCTTAATGTGATTGCATCATCCGATACACCATTATACTTAAAAGTAGCACACAAGTCCAAAAATCTTTCAAGATGTTCATTAGGATCTTCATGAGCTAACCCACTAAACTGATAATGATTTTGAAACATTGCAATAATCTGAGCTTTATATCAAAATTATTAGCTTGAATAGTGGGGGTGATAACACTTGTCCTGTGTGTATTTGGGCTTGGTGTGACAAAATCTTCCATGGTTCTCTGATAAGTGTCTAAAAGACACTATCTTTAGCCATGAAAATTGAGTGAAAAGTCTAATTCCGAGTCAATTCTGAGTATAAAAGCAACAATTATGACTCAATTCCATGTTCTGTACTTCAGGTACCCAGTGGAAGAAGAAAAAATGGATTTGGAGCAAAAACGGAGGAAAAATGAACAAAAGAAGCTAAAAAGAAGGATAACGCGTCCGCGCCATAATCGGTGCCACCGCGCCGGGAAAATATGCAAAAATTAAAAATAATGGAGAAAAATGCCCAACAACTTAACAGACATGAAAGCCAACGGTTGGGGAATGTGAAGTGGCGCGACCGCACCCTCGGAGGGCGCTACTGCGCTGAGGAACGGGCGCTACCTCACACAGAGACAGCATGGACGCGCCAAAGAGCTGCTGAAGATGGAAAGAGAAGTTGCCGTTTTGGGGACCAATGAAAAGTCTAAGGAGTGGAGCTGTCGCGCCACTACTACAACAAAATATGGAGCTGCCGCGCCACTTCTACAGCAAAATATGGTGCTGCCGTGCCAAGAAGTCTCCTAACACGGCACGGGTTCCATGTCTATTTTCAGACTTAGAAAGAACTCTGCTCCAGTGGCGCGACCACGCCATAATCAGACACATTATCGGCGCGTTCGTGCCGATGACTCAGCAACGCTAAGTCGCAAAAATCTTGGGATCCTGACAACCAATCAAGCCCAAACTTGGGAAAAGAAGTCGTAAGTGCCTTAGGAAGGTATCCACGAAGATTCTAAGGAAATATGCTCGAGTGCAGAGGACTCAGTAGGATTTTGCCGCCGGCGGCATCAGACGACGAAGCTGATTGGGTATCCGGTGCAAGAAGTTGGCAGATCTGATCATCAATTTACACTGACCAACTCTACAACTCGGACGAGTTCTGCGAAACCAGAAGTACCTCAGCTTGACCGCCTAAAGCTGACACTGCGCTAGTGCACAAAATCGCAAGTCACGACATGTTCGAATCTCGTATTCAGAGAAAGTTCTTGGAGCGACGAAAAGGATTGCCCTCTGAGCCATCTTTAAGAAGAGCAACGACATCAAACGCCTCCAATCCAAGGAAGGAGAAAACTGCACTACCCATCTGCAG
Source organism: Aristolochia fimbriata (assembly GCA_019845555.1). Taxonomy (NCBI): domain Eukaryota; kingdom Viridiplantae; phylum Streptophyta; class Magnoliopsida; order Piperales; family Aristolochiaceae; genus Aristolochia; species Aristolochia fimbriata. The sequence goes on from CM034080.1 coordinate 18,046,255, forward strand.
CGAAAGAAGCACAAAACATTGACCAGAACTCAAAATTAGGTACGCAAACCCTTACAAAAAAAAAAAAAAAAACCCAAGAGCGACTAAAAATAGAGCAAAGTCATACAAGAAAAATCAAGAGTGACTGAAAACATAACAGAGTCACACAAAAAAAAAAAGCAAAGCGACTAAAAACATAATAGAGTCGCTGATAAGTGTCCAAAAGACACTTATTTAGGCATAAATTATTGATCATAAATTCTAAATTTGAGTTGATTATGAGCTTAAAAGTGACAAATATAACTAAAATACATGTTTTATGTCTCAGGTACCCGTTAGAAGAAGAAAAATGGGATTTAGAGCTAAAACGGAGGAAAAATGAGCAAAAGAGGCCAAAAAGATTCAGGCGCGACCGCGCCGATTCAGGCGCGACCGCGCCGATTCAGGCGCGATTCAGCGCCCGATTCAAACCGCGACAGACCGATTCAGGTCAAGGGCGCTGACCGATTCAGGTCACCAGCCGACCAGCGCGGACCACAGCGATTCAGCCGACCGCTGCTGATTCAGCGCGACCGACCGCCGGTTCAGCGCCGACACCGCCGATTCAGCGCGCCGGACCGCCGCCGATTCAAGCAGCGCCAGCGCGACAGCGCGGACCGCGCCGATTCTGGCGCTGACCGCAGCCGATTCTAACAGCGACCAGCGCCCGGTCAGCCGACCGCTGCGGACAGCTGACCACCGGTCCAAGCACAGCGTAAACAAATCCTCGAAAATCAAATTAATGTGCAAAAATGCCCAACCCCTAACGGTCATGAAAGACAAAGATTGGGGAATGTGAATGGGCGGATCAGCTTACGAAGCAGCACCCGGGTTGATCTTTGGAGGCGCCACCGCCGCCAAAAGGGAGCTAAAAACGAAAAGAAAAGTTGCCATTCGGGGACCAAGTAAAATCCCTAAGGACTGGCGCGACCGCGCCATATCGCAAAACATTTCGGCGCGACCGCGCCAAGCGGTCTCCTGACTTAGACGGATTTCAAGTTCTGTGGCGCGTCCGCGCCAAAATTCGGCGTGACCGCGCCGATGACTCTGTTGCTGAAAATACGAAAATCTCGAGAACCTGCAATCAAATCAATTCCAAACTTGGGAGAAGGAGTCTCAGACATCTAAGGAAGGTGCCCACGAAGAGTTTAACGTAATTTACTTGAGTCCAGATGCATTGAATGGTCCAAGAGAAGAAGTTAATTCAAAACAGGAATCTGCTGCCAATGGAAGGAGATAAATCCGAATTTTGGGAAGATCATAGAAGGAGTTTCACAATTCCAATTGAAGCCAAACTTGGAAAGAAGTTTCCCTGTACTACAGAGGATCTTGTCACGAAAATTTGGGCCAATCCAAGCCAGGATTCTCCAGTTTCACATCTCCAAAGTGGTGGACCCGAAAGCAGAAATTGGCAGCAGAAATCAGGCAACTTCTTTCCCTCATATCTCGAGTTTCCCAACTCAGAATGGATTCAAACTTCGTGAACAAGGAAAGGACCACATAAGGAAGCTTCAGATGTAATTTCATCAAATTCTGAGGTCGAAAAGTCACAATTCACACCCTTGGACAGAGGCAGAAATTACAAAGCCTGGACAGAGTTTCAAGTATAAAAAGGGGTCCGAGGCAGAGATCAAGCATCCAGTTTTAGCATCGAGTTTTAGATCCAGTTTTCATCCAGTTTCGAGTTGTAAATACAGTAGTTTAGGTTTTTATTGTTTTTTGTTATTTTGGAGTTGAGAGAGAGAGAGAAGGACGAGATTTCAGTCAAGGTGCAAGAGAAGCCAAAGGCAGTCCTTCAAGGGGGTTTTTCTGTACTTGTTTTCTTCTTATTTCCATGGCTGTAATTGAATCCGTTTTACTGTTCATTTATTCTATTATTATGGAGTAGTCTCTCTCTGTTGGGGAAGTCATGAACTCCTAGTTTGTTATATGTTTGAATTCTGAATTTTATAGCAATAAAATATCCTGCTTTTGTTTTAGAAACTGAGTTCATTGCTTATTTCTAATCTGAATTCAATTCTGGAGTTTAATGAGGTACGGATTGAGAAATTAAATTTCAGTAGAGAGTTGAGTCAGTAATTTGATTCCTGTTTTCTAAAACAACTTGTTTTTCAAACTAGATTGTTCCGGTTTCGAAGGAGACTAGTTGAAAAGTGATGTGACTTCTATAACTCTTGTTCTGAATAAGAGAGAGTAAATCTTCAAGCTTTTATATTTATGCACTTAGGATTTGAATGTTCCGGTTGAGAAGGAGTTCAAAGAATAGGTGAAAGTTATTTCCTGTATATGGGTAGCCAGGTTTTCAAAAGCTAAGTCAAGGTAAGGGTATTTGAGTTATAAAATCAGAATTTTACATGTTAACAGCTAGGAGGGATTGACACTCTTTCCCAACATCTCATCTCCAATAGTTTTTTCCAGAAGTTTTAAATTCTGTTTTCCTTTTCAGTTTTCAACAAAAACCCAAATTTCCCTTCACCTCAATCAATAGAAAGATCTTTGCTTAAACTGAGTTCTCATCAAGGTCTCTGTGGGATCGATATCTGGACTCTAAAAGTCTATATTACTTGCTGACCTAGTGCACTTGCTAGACACCCAACAAGTTTTTGGCGCCGTTGCCGGGGACCATTGAGTTGAGATTAAGTTTAAGTGAATTTTAATTTGTTGATTGAGATTAAATTATTTTTATTCTATCTTTTCAGGTTATTTTGGATCTGTGCATGAAACCATAATTAGTGGTGAGCCACATGCTGAAATCGATCCGGAACCAGGAAAGAGTAATTAGGTAACTATGATCTGTGGCTTGTAAGCTTTAATGGAATGGTCTAACTTCTTGCACACAGAAGAGAGGTGGAATTTCGTGCAGAATGAGGTAACTCCCTATGCTAACTCAATTTGGGAATTTCCCCAACCATTTGCATCTTCTGATTATGATCAAAGAAGGTGGAATTCTGATCTATCATGTTTTGTTGTTGATAATGAACCTAATGATTCCTATAGAAGAGAGCATGATGATTATTTTTCTAGGCAATATGAAAATCAGTATTTTAAGAATGATTGGCAGGAAAATTGGCCACATGGGCAATCATCCATGTTCAGGTATGAACACCTTCCTATGTATCATGATCATTTTTATCACCATTCATCTCCCCTTCAGCCTCAAGTAGACTTGTCTAGGTTGGCCACTCTAGTGGATTACTATTGTGCCAAAATAGATAAAATGTTAAATCCACCTGAGGAACAACCTAGTTTAGAAGGCATTAATGGTTCTAAGCCATGGATTCATATTTTTCATCCATCCATGAGAACTGAATCTGATAATCTAGAAAATAAGCTAAAGCAAGAATTGATAAAAAACATGAATGCTGAATTACGTTTTCATGAGCTGTGTGCTGATGATGAACCTGAATGGAGGGATACATCTAGCTCTTCTTGTTCTAACTCATGGGTTACTGCAGAACACATAGAGGAAGATACAGCGGAGAGAGTTGAGATTTATTTTCAGAAACTTCAAGAGGGAGAAGATGAAAAGATCATGGCGGAAAAAGAAGAAGATGAAAAAGAGAAAGAAGGGGATGGGTTAGAGAAAGAGGAGAAACCCCTTGAAGAGCATGAAGAAGTTAGGATAGAGGACAAAAAGTTTGAAGAACATTCCTTCCTCTCATTAGATATTGATTTCTTCATTATGCAGCCCTATAAACCACCCACAAAAGTTGAAATTAAAGTTTTATTACGTCTGGGCAGTGTAAAGAAAAGTTGGCTAAAAATAGAGCAAAACAAGTTAAAAGCCAACCACAAAAGAGAAAGAGCGACAAGCTATTTGCTTGAAAAGCATAATCACCATGTAATAAATTCCAAAGCCAAAAATTTCCTTATGCATGGATGGTTTAAGTTTCCATTCGATCCTGGTGGATCAGAATACTTGTATCAGTAGTGTAGCAATAGCAGTAGGATTTAGTTGAATTTTCTTGAAAAAAAAAAAAAAAAATTTAAGGCTTTGTAGGTTTGTATAGTGTTTTTTTTTAAGTTTTAGGATTTGTTTGAATTTGTAGGAGATTTTGATTTGTTCTCATTATTTTTATTAGACCTAGGATAGGAAGAGTGTTAGATAAAAAATGTTACAGCTTTCAAAAAAACAAAAAAAAAACCACAAAAAAATTAGAAAACTCGAAACTGGAACTGGCGCGACCACGCCATATAGCGGCGCGACCGCGCCAAATCGCGAAACCCAGAACACTTAGTTCTGAACCGGCGCGGCCATTGGGGTCGACGCGCGGGTTCGACTCATGCATTGAAGGTTTTAAAAAACTCAAACCTCCTTTCCTAGGGTTTTTCAAGCCTCAAAATCGATTGAAACCTAGAGCCTCAACTTCAACCTCTCCAAATCACCGCCTAGACGGAAGAAATATCGCCGAAAAACTCGCCGGAAACACCTCGAAATTCGGCGCAGCATAGTGTTCGAGCAGAAAAATAGTTCGGCATAGGCATTTTTGGTGTCAATTTTGGAAAATTATGGAATCAAAATCCTAACAAAAAAGGTACGACCACACAGAGGGTACTTCCTAGTTTAATTTGGTCCAAGTTTTCGGTATTTACATTGAGGAACAAGGGAGAACGAAGTTCTCTAAGTTTGGGGTTTATTCTCGGTTTTTGCAAAATTTCTGGGCAGAATAACAGTGTTTTTCTTGCCTTCTTTCGGGCCGTCTATAGAATTACCTGAGATTTGTTTTGGAAAAATGTTTACATAGAGTGAAATTACACACTTAGAGCTTTCTAAAGGCCCACTTTTCAGCCAAAATCGACCTCTGACCAGAGAGAACCAAGCTCCCCAAAAAGGCCAGAAAGCACAAGAGGTTCAATGACATACTGTCCAAATGCAATGTCCACTTGGAGAGGGGTTTTATTGTGGATGAGCTCATAAAGGAACGATATGGAGCCATGATAGAAGCAAGGGGGTGGACCCAATGGGTAGTAGCTCCTACACAAGCTAACATCCAACTGGTCCAAGAATTCTACGCCAACTTGCCGGACCAGAAACTTTGGCAATTCTTTGTAAGGGGCAAATGGATCCAGCTATACCCCCATGACATCAACAATCACTTGCACATTCCTGATGCCCCCACCGAACCACTGAATAGTTTGAGAGAGGGGGTGAGTGCAACTGAGATTGCAGAAAGGTTATGCCCAAGGGGAGCAAAGTGGGAGACCGAAGAGGAAAACTGCTGCATTTTGAGAGACAGGGCATGCATGTAGATGCTAAGGTATGGTCAATGTTTCTGTTTACTAAATTGACCCCCACCTCCCACTTTACTGAAATCACTCCAGAAAGAGCCTACTTCCTCCATGCTTTATTTGACGGCATTCCCATCAATGTGGGAGACATAATTAATAGACAAATCATGGATATGGCCCATCACAAAAGAGGAAGACTCCCCTTTCCTTCTGTCATCACCTCTATTTGTTTGGCTAATGGGATTGCACTGAGCTCTACAGAGCCAATGGAAAAAGTACCCAGAGGCATCTCAGCTACCTCAGTAAAACAAATCATGAGAAACCACCCACCGGCAAGATCAGAAACAAGTTCTAGCAGATCCAAGGAGATGGACATGGCTGCTCTCCATGAGAGGATGAGTGGGCTGGAAAAGAAGATGGAAAAACTTGTCACGTACAACAAGAAGATGTGGACATTGTGGGCCCAGCATGAGGGAATACCAGAGGATCAGCTGCCCACCGGAGATACCTCTGAAGAAGAAGAAGGTGAAGAGGAAGAAGGTGAAGAGGAAGAAGAAGAAGATGAAGAAGAAGAAGACTAGATTTTTTTAGCTTTTGCTTAGATCTTTTGACTTGTTCTTTTATCTTGTGTGTGAGCTTGCTTTTGTGTTTGATTATGTCTAAGAGTGTGCTAAATGAATTTTCATTAATATGTACTCAATCTCCATTCATATTAATGAAATTATATTTTTACTCTCAATGATTTGTCTCAAAGCATGCACTTCTTCATTCTTCCAATGAAAATAAATGAAAATTACTCCAAACCATACCTATCTCTAATATTTAATTGTCCAAACTATAATTATTGAGAATTGCATTCAAAATCTGATAATTTCAGGAATTATGTGGCGCTCCCGCGCCAAATTCTGGCGCTCCCGCGCCACTTGGTTTACGAGATTTGGCCACTACAAAGCTGAGGAAACAGAACCTCCACTGCAGGTATTCTTCTTAACACACATTTTATCCCTGAGAGACACTTTTAGTCAATTTTAATTTTTAATTGCTCAAAATCATGCAAATTTTTATCACTAACCCATAAAAGCAGAATGCAAGAGCCACAAAGGGAGATCCATCCAACCTCGATCCACACAGAAAGTCAGGAAGTATCTCTATCACTCCTATGTTTATTGCTGCTTTGAGGACAAAGCATGTTTTTAAGTTTGGGGTGGGATACTCTTCATGAAATTTTAAGGGGATTTGAAAAATTTTAAGTTTGGGGTAGGATACTTTTCATGCATGGATCTGAAAGCACTGTTTTGTCAAAACTCTACCAGAAAATCCAATAGAGACTTTGAAAAATACCAGTGAAAAACCCTGATCATATGAATAACATGATTCACTTTCGGGAAAAATATATTAGTTCAGATGCTTAGTCGTGAATGGATGAGAATTTTTCTTTAAAAACAGTTTTTGAAAACAAAGTACATGTGAGCAAGTTGATTTCAACCACTAGAACCAACCTGAGGAAAACTTGAGGCGAAACAGAGAAAGGTTTTCAAAATTCTGAAGTGATTTAGGCACTTGTTTAAAAATCGTTTGAGCCTTTTTCAAAGCCACCCATTTTAATGCACAAGTTGCATCACCTTTTGTCAAACCCTTTGAGCCGAAAAGATCCCTGTTTTGTTTCAATGTCCCATGCTACATGAACCAGCCTTAGTGATAAATAAACTTGATTCTTCCTTACCCATGATTCTCCAAATTATTGAAGTGTTCTGTTTGAATGAGCATGGATAAAGATTTTGAAGTTATAAGGAGGGATGGATGAAGGGTACAAAAATATTTCTTTGTAAAGGGGAAGAAGAAGCAAGAGAGAGAAAAAAGAGAGTTCTAGGCTGAGTAGGAGAAAGGCCACCTTGTGTGTGCACCGGGACTCGGGCCTTAGAAATCTTAGAGTCTCTGAGTCAACCGGCAAGGTAAGCTGGACTCCAAACAAAGCCAAAGTAAAAGAAAGAAAAGGTTGTGGGTTAGTTAAGAGAAAGGCCACCTTGTGTGTGCACCGGGTCTTGGGCCTCAGCAAGCTTAGGGACTCTGAGTCAACTGACGAGGTAAGCTAGACTCTGAACAAAACCCAAAGAAAAAAAGATACATGGGAAAAAGAAGGATAAAAGAGGGAATAGGAAAAAAACTGAGGGATCAATGCAAAAGAATAAGTCTGGGGTGGAAGAGCTTGGAGGAAAAGTCACAAATCCAATTCATGCTCAGGAAAAAAGAAAATGGATATGAGGAGGTGAATAAAACCCAAAAGAAAACCAAAAATCTTCATCATACCTATTGATCAGAATTGAGAATTCCTTCAGGTTAGTGGAGAGTGGACTGATGGTTAGCTTATGGAGTTGAATTGAGACTTCTCATTTGAAGAAAATTCAAAATCTGTTTTGACTAAGCAAGAAGAACCATCACTAGGAAGGGAGTGAAGCATCTATTTTAAAAACTTCAAAAGGGATGGTCACTAGATTTTTCTTAGTCTATACATATCTATCTGGTGTTTAGTTCAGAGTATGCTTGAGGACAAGTAAAGGTTTAAGTTTGGGGTTGTGATAAGTGTCCAAAAGACACTTATTTAGGCATAAATTATTGATCATAAATTCCAAATTTGAGTTGATTATGAGCTTAAAAGTGACAAATATAACTAAAATACATGTTTTATGTCTCAGGTACCCGTTAGAAGAAGAAAAATGGGATTTGGAGCTAAAACGGAGGAAAAATGAGCAAAAGAGGCCAAAAAGAAGAACGGCGTGACCGCGCCAAACAAATCCTTGGAAAATCAAATTAATGTGAAAAAATGCCCAACGACCTAACGGTCATGAAAGACAAAGATTGGGGAATGTGAATGGGCGCGACCACGCCACAGGAAGCGCCACCGGGCTACTGGAGGGCGCTACCGCGCCAAAGGGAGCTAAAAGCAGAAAGAGAAGTTGCCATTCGGGGACCAAGTAAAATCCCTAAGGACTGGCGCGACCGTTCCATATCGCAGAACATTTCGGCGTGACCGCGCCAAGCGGTCTCCTGACTTAGACGGATTTCGAGTTCTGTGGCGCGTCCGCGCCAAAATTCGGAGCGACCGCGTCGATGACTCAGTTGCTGAAAATACAAAAATCTCGGGAACCTGCAATCAAATAGATTCCAAACTTGGGAGAAGGAGTCTCAGACATCTAAGGGAGGTGCCCAAGAAGAGTTTAAGGTAATTTACTTGAGTCCAGATGCATTGAATGGTCCAAGAGAAGAAGAAGTTAATTCAAAACAGGAATCTGCTGCCAATGGAAGGAGATAAATCCGAATTTTGGGAAGATCATAGAAGGAGTTTCACAATTCCAATTGAAGACAAACTTGGTACGAAGTTTCCTTGTACTACAGAGGATCTTGTCACGAAAATTCGGGCCAATCCAAGCCAGGATTCTCCAGTTTCACATCTCCAAAGTGGTGGACCCGAAAGCAGAAATTGGCAGCAGAAATCATGCAACTTCTTTCCCTCATATCTCGAGTTTCCCAACTCAGAATGGATTCAAACTTCGTAAGCGAGGAAAGGACCACATAAGGAAGCTTCTGATGTAATTTCATCAAATTCTGAGGTCGAAAAGTCACAATTCACACCCTTGGACAGAGGCTGAAATTACAAGGCCTGGACAGAGTTTCAAGTATAAAAAGGGGTCCGAGGCAGAGATCTAGCATCCAGTTTTAGCATCGAGTTTTAGATCCAGTTTTCATCCAGTTTCGAGTTGTAAATACAGTAGTTTAGGTTTTTATTGTTTTTTGTTATTTTGGAGTTGAGAGAGAGAGAGAAGGAAGATATTTCAGTCAAGGTGCAAGAGAAGCCAAAGGCAGTCCTTCAAGGGGGTTTTTCTGTACTTGTTTTCTTCTTATTTCCATGGCTGTAATTGAATCCTTTTTACTGTGCATTTATTCTATTATTATGGAGTAGTCCCTCTCTGTTGGGGAAGTCATGAACTCCTAGTTTGTTATATGTTTGAATTCTGAATTTTATAGCAATAAAATATCCTGCTTTTGTTTTAGAAACTGAGTTCATTGCTTATTTCTGATCTGAATTCAATTCTGGAATTTAATGAGGTACGGATTGAAAAGTTAAATTTCAGTAGAGAGTTGAGTCAGTAATTTGATTCCTGTTTTCTAAAACAACTTGTTTTTCAAACTAGATTGTTCCGGTTTCGAAGGAGACTAGTTGAAAAGTGATGTGACTTCTATAACTCTTGTTCTGAATAAGAGAGAGTAAATCTTCAAGCTTTTATATTTATGCACTTAGGATTTGAATGTTCCGGTTGAGAAGGAGTTCAAAGAATAGGTGAAAGTTATTTTCTGTATATGGGTAACCAGGTTTTCAAAAGCTAAGTCAAGGTAAGGGTATTTGAGTTATAAAATCAGAATTTTACATGTTAACAGCTAGGAGGGATTGACACTCTTCCCCAACATCTCATCTCCAATAGTTTTTTCCAGAAGTTTTAAATTCTGTTTTCTTTTTCAGTTTTCAACAAAAACCCAAATTTCCCTTCACCTAAATCAATAGAAAGATTTTTGCTTAAACTGAGTTCTCATCAAGGTCTCTGTGGGATCGATATCTGGACTCTAAAAGTCTATATTACTTGCTGACCTAGTGCACTTGCTAGACACCCAACAGTCGCACACACAAAAAAGCAAAGCGACTAAAAGCATAACATAGTAGCACAAAAAAAAAAGAAGGCACCCGGCGAAGAATGACAATCTGTGGCTAGACAATTCAACCGGGCCCGACCTTTGCAGTTGTGCATCAAAATTGCAGCATCAACGCCACATCGGCGAGTTGCAATAGGGAACGCCTTCATCAAACCAACCCTACTCGAGTCCAACCAAGAAGCCAAGTCCTTACAAACAGGCGACCATGCCAGATCCACATATGAGGAGTCAAACTCGACTCAGGCTGGCGATCGGGCCAGACCAAGAAGTCCAACCCAACGATCGTGCCGGACCAACCACAGAAGTATCATGTTTGTTTCAAGTCTGGCAAGCAAACCGAACTCAATGCTGAAACAACAATTCAGTGACGGAACCAGGATTGCCACCAAATTCACAGCACCATCTCTAAACCGAATTGGTCACTTCTGTCACTCGGCAACTGAGCCGAGTTGTACACCGGAAGTACCAGTTCGCATAGACATACAGGTATGCATCTCTAACTCAACAAAAAAAAAGATAGAGGCTGAAATAAATAAATAAATAAGTCGAGAGAAAATTGAGAGTAAATTGAAAAGAAAATCGAGAAAGAATGAGAGAGGGCGAAGTCGAAAACGAGGGAAGAGAAAATGAAGTAGACTGAGGGGAAGAGGGACGAAGAAAAAAAAAAGAAAGTGGGCAAAACCCTACTCTCTCGAATCAGCCATGAATATGGCTCGAACAAAGAAGGTCGGGAAGGGGAAACCTTACCTGTGTAGAATAGACCGTCGACACAACGCAGTCATAGAGGTGCACTCGCAGTGCAACTAGAGCCGGAGCTATAGAAGGCTGCAAGGAAGAAGACGCGTCAAGTTCGAAGGCATACTGATGCTTTCACACAGAAGGTCAGAAATGCACTTACGGTGCATGATGGCATGATCAAACACTATGCACAATAGCGCAGTTGAAACCGTCACGTTTGCTGCCGCGAACCGATGACAATAGCCGAGCCCTTATAATAAGGACCAAATTGTACTCCCAGACGATTGAATTGCACTCACAGTGCAATGAAAGGTCGTCACCCGTGAAGAAGAACGGTCTCATTGTAGAGGTCCTGCGCTGAAGATTGAAGCACACTCATAGTGTAATCGAAGCAGCCGCAAGAGGAAGATGGAAGCTGCCATCGTAAAATCGCGGCTATCAGAATCACACTTGCAGTGCAATTGTCGCTGCAATAGAAAGGAGCCAGAGACCTGGAAGAAGAAGCACGACGAGGCTGCACTCACGGTGCAATCGTGGTCGCGCACGAGTCAATGCCGGAAGTGACGTCGACGCTAGAAGTAGAAATCAGAGAGAAGAACAATCGCCGTGAAGAGCACACCATTCGCAATCAGAAAAAAACCAGAAGTCGAGAAGAACAAGCACGATAGTGTATACAGGCTACGAATGAAGCCGCATATAGGGAAGAGCAATCACACGCAGACGAAATCGCTGCACATAGAGCAGAAATCGGAAGTTTTTTTAGAAATAATTAAAAAATTAAAAATTTACATAATTGTCACTGTTCAGAACTTATTTGCCAAAATGTCATTTTCAGCATTTGACCAAGGTTAACCACCTTGGTCAAACGCCAAGTAGGCGACACGCTGGCCAGCAGGCGCCAGCGTGTCGTCGTATTTTTTTCAAATGAACAATCTGTAGGCGGCATTAAACAGTAAAAAATATGAACGAGGCGGCATTTCAAAGCCGCCTACATCAAAACCCGAGGCGGCTTCGAAATGCCACCTTTGTTAACGTTATCTGCCAGAGGCGGCCTCGAAATACCGCCACTACAAGGAAAACTCGAGACGGCTTCAAAAAGCCGCCTCACCCTGCACTTAGCAAAAATTTGATGTTTGGAGCAGTACGTCTATAACGCTACGGCGGTGGCATCACGATGCCGCCTCGTCTGCTTTTTTAACCCCCAACCCACTTTTCTTCCTCTTCTTCCTTCATTCTCCCAAATCGCTGCGCGCAGAAAAATTCCTTCTTTCCCTCTTCCTTTCTTCCCTATTTTTGCAAAATTGAAGCAACAAATCAGCGATTGGAGGCTATGCGACCGCAAATCATGCGTTTCTCCCGTGGATCTTCGTCTTTTAGCTTTAAAAGTAAGTGATTTTATCATTTTTCGTGGGTTAGAGTTTGTTTGGACGTTGTTTTGATGATCATACATGATTTGATGCATGTTTGTAGTTGAAATCCCTGCTATTGTAGTATATTACACATGATTAGGCAACGGATTTCATGTTTGTTCGTTGATTTAGGGTTAAATTTCATTTATTGCTTGGATTTGGGATTTCTTGTGTTTAGGGTTTAGGGTTTTGAAGCTAATTTGAGGTTTAGGGTTTAGAGGAAAATGAAGAGCCGTATCCCGTTCTGTGGATAGGAGTGATGGACATGGATGTGATATATACGAAGACAATGGTCCCAGGTGTAGATGATGACAATGTACCCCCAACCGTCGGTGTTGGAGTCGGTCAGAGGTTTATGACTAAGGACGCATTACAGATGTACTTGAAGGAATATTGCATCAGTAGACATGTCCAATTCAAGGTACATAAATTGGGACCGACGGTTTATTATGTTCGTTGCATAGGTGATCAGTGTCCATGGCATGTATACGCGTCATTCAGTACGAAGGTGAACATGTGGAAAATTAGACGATGCAATGATGAACACACGTGTTTGAATGCCGAGCTACGCATGGACAACCGGTTGTGCACCTCTAGAGTGATATGTAACCTCATTATGCCCAACGTGAGGATAAGTTTCACTCTGTCTCCGTATGAATCATTCAGCTGGTTAAGGGCAAATATCACATTCAAGTGAGTTATAGTAGGGCATGGAGGGCAAGGAACAAAGCACTAGTTGCTGTATTTGGTGGCTGGGAGGAGTCGTACAACTTATTACCTCAGTTTTTTAAGGCAATCAATGACACAAACCGAAGTACTAAGTATAAGATGATAACCACGGATGATGGTGTGAGAGAAGGAAATTTTGTGTGGTTTGATAGGGTTTTTTTGGCGTTTTAGCCAACTACCATGGATTTCAGTTTTGTAGACCCTTCATCAGTGTAGATGAGACTCATTTGTGCGGGAAGAACAAGGTTTGTCTATTGATAGCTACGTTGTTTGATGGAGATAACCGATTATTTCCCATGGCCTTTGCACTTGTGGAGAAAGAGAACATCGATACGTGGACTTGGTTTATATAATGTTTGGCGCGTCAGGTGGTTAGAGGGAGGTCTCCGATGTGCATCATCTTTGACCGTCACAGTGGTATCATTAGAGCGGTGGCGGTTGTCTTTCCACGCCCCCATAGGCACTGGTTTTGTATACAACACATTATTGCCAATCTGAAGAAGCGGTACAGTGTCAAGGACTTGAATAAGATGGTATGAAGATGTGCGAGTGCAGAAACAGTGGCTCATTACGATCATGCAATACAAAACCTTGAAGAAGCATGTCCTGGAGCCAGAGCGGAGTTGACTGAGGATATGAGCCCTGACCAGTGGGCCCTTGCATACGATGGGAACATGTCGTTTGGGAAGCTCACGAAAAATTCCTCTAAGAGCGTGAATTCTCTATTAAAGCGGGCATGGAGCTTACCTGTTCAGGCCCTAGCATCGGTGATATTCTATCGGATGAATGCATGGTTTGTACACAGGCGGGAAAAGGCTGCACAGATTACAACCCATCTTTGTCCTTCGGTAGACGCACATTTATGAACTGTCGTGGAGGATGCCAGACATGTGTACGTTGTTCCTAATGGTCATGCAGCGTCTACCTGCTATGTGCGTTGAGGGTAGACGTATCTGGTTGTCTAGGAAACCTCTTATTTGCTTCGAGATCGTCGAGCTGCATGTTCCTGATCGAGTGATGTTACAGTTCGGGTTGGAGTAGGTAATTATTGTAACACCCAAGTTCAATTTCTATTTATTGTAGGGTTCAGTGTTTAATTTAATAACTTTGAGCAAGTGACACCACCGGAGGATGTCGAGCATGTTACTCGCATCTCTCGAAAATGCCGAGCTAGGGAGGATTGGGCACTATACCACCGTGATTACATCGCTCGGTGGGAGGCGCGGGCGGAGTCTGTTGTTATGGGCAGCTGGGCACACACCCCCAGGCATGATCCCAGTGACTATATGAGGTGGTATTTGAGGGCTACTCGACGATTCATATCACCTCCACCGACTGAGCCAGCCATGGTATACCATCCTAGAGGTTATACCGAGGAGGAATTGATACGTAATTAACTTTGTGAAATGACTATTTATTTATTAAAATTTTTAACTTACCATTTTTATTTCGCAGTTGGGTTGTGTGCGGAACGTGGTTGAGCGCGTCAACCATAGAGAGGCCTTAGACCCATCGTCAGCAGATCCATACCTGATGGAGATTGGACACTATTGTCAGTCGGTCCTACACAGTCTTCCACTCTTGGATGGAGCGATCGTCAGCGGAGATGTGTCACATGCTGGTGAGTCTTCTCAAGTGGTCGAGCCAGCCAGAGATAGAGCACCACGGGGGCGTCGTGCAAGGTGTCGGCCTACTGCTGAGATGACGACTCGTGTCGAGGACTCTGACGAGGTTCCAGCCGTACCGGAGCCTACGGTGCCCGATCTTCCACCTGAGCAGACACCCGACCCGGAGCCCGATCGGCCCCTTGAGCAGCCCCAGGAGCCTGAGCCCAGCCGCCACCCTCCCATTCGGAGGATTTATACAAGAAGGCAGAAAAAGACAATTGGTGCACCAGAGCTCAGTTCTGCCTTATGACTGTTTTTGTAAATTATATTTATTGTTTTTCATTGTTTTTTATGTATTCAAATTTTTATACTTATATTTTATATAGTTTTTTATTTACTTTTTATGATAGATGTGTGTGTTATTACTTTACAGTTATATAGTGTGATCAATCATTTTGGATTGTGAATGTTTGCAGGTAATTACAGGTTAAAAAACAAACAAAAGCAAAAATAAAAAAAAAATTATAAAAATATTTAATTAAGGCGGTATTTAAATGCAGCCTTCACAAATAAAAATGAAGGCAGCTTTTATATGCAGCCTTCAATATTAATTGTAAGGCGGCATCACGATGCCGCCTCACACGAGTTTTAATATTTTTCTAAGTACTGCTTGTGGCGGCATTTCCAGACCGCCTCTAATAGTTTACGTTAATGAAGGCGGCATTTCGAAGCTGCCTCAGGTTTTGATGTAGGCGGCTTTGAAATGCCGCCTTGGTCGTATTTTTTACTGAAGGCGGCATTTGAATGCCGCCTACAGATTGTTCATTTAAAAAAAATACGGCGACATCGCCGGCGCCGCAGGGCCAGCGATGTTTACGCGATAAAATGACATTTTGGCAAATAAGTTCTGAACAGTGACAATTAAGTAAATTATTATTATTTTTTAATTATTTCTAAAAAAACTTCCTGAAATCGAGGTCATTTTGGGAGACAAAGAACCACCAGTCCTTCGTTGCGCGCACCAAAAGAGATAAGAACGATGAGAAAGAGAGAAGGATAAGCAAGAAGATGATAGGTACCTGAACATCACGACAACGAAGAGAGAGGAGAGAGGAGCAAGCAGTGAAGTCGCCGAGAGAAGAAGGTCGCAGGTCGTCACACTGAAGTCGCCATGAGAAGAAGGTTGCAAGTCATCACTAGAATAAAAAAAAAAAGAAAAAAAAAAAAAGAAAGTGGCTAGGTTTTTTAGGGAACCCAAGAGCCTCCTTGATTCTAGGAGACGGTCAACCTCCAATTGGAGTCTATCAAGACTTCCATGTAAAATCCCATTCAAACTGAGACATTGCATGGAAGTTCTAGGGAAGGCTACGTGGGAGAAAGCCAATTCAATTAGCTCGGGCCCACCATGCGCCTCCTTAACTCTCTCTCTTCTTCAAATCCTCAAGCCACGCAACTTGACCATTGTCAACCAAGAAGTTGAGTGTGCCCACTGACAAGCTCATGATGCCCCCATTCTCTCTACTTCGAGTCAAAGAGGTCAACTATACCTAGGTGGGGCCCACCATATCCCACTCTACTTCAATTTGCCACAGACGCACCAATTTGCTATGAAATTCGGACGAAGTGGGCATCAACTCTTCAGTCTGCCGCAGGGGTTCCAATTCGACAACAAGTCCATCTCAAGCAAGTTAAAATCCCTATCAGGTACACAATATTCTCCGTATACGCGTATGTACCTTCATGTACGTACTTGTGTATGCAAAAAAAAAAAGAAAAAAAAAAAAATCAGACAACCCTAAAAAAGTAAGAGGGCCAAAATAAAGGGAATAAAAAAAAAATACGTTAGTGGACCGAAAGTATACACTGTCCTAAAAGAGCAAGAGGACAAAGAATATGTACACAAAAATCAAACGGCCCTAAAAAAGTAAGAGGGTCCAAAAAAGGATAGAAGATAAAAGTGTGTGTATGTTGCGTGTGTGCGTGTGAATTCATGTTTGAGATTTACTCGTTCTCCCTATGAGTAAATCTCGAAGGGGGCAATCTGTAGGTGTCAAAATTCGATGCAGCCCATTTACAATAAACCCATTCGACGATCCACCCAATAAGCCATTCAGAGGCCTACTATGTATCCACTATGGATTCTTCTACGATCCGCCCATCAAGTCTACCAAACAGCCCATCTGCGTGCCCGACACTCAGCCACGCCAACTCCTAAAGTTGGCAGACAACCAAGTTTGAAGCCATGCCAACTTCTCAAGTCACTTGGCAGCCAGCCAAGTTTGAAGCCACGCCAACTTCTCAAGTCACTTGGTAGTCAGCCAAGTTTGAAGCCACGACAGAAGATAATCGACTAAGTCTGGTCGATCCATCAACCGCAAGGAAGAAAAATGGAAAGTCACCCCCTCCTCTTGAGGATCGAGAGAGGAAAAACAAAGAACTTCCAAGTCTCCCTCCCATTCCAACAGAAGCAGAGAAAAGCTGATCAAGATCCCCTTTATGAGGATCGAGCTCCATCAAAGAAGTGAGCTACACCAACTACAAAAAGCTAGGAACTCCAATCACATGGGGTTCGAAATTACCTTCACTCCAGAAAGTACCATCGAGCCAGAAGTTCACGTTACCTTCAGATCGTCGAAGTTCACATAGCCTACCAGAACACTGCACGTTCATCGAAAATGTCACAAGCTGTAATACACGAGACACAAATACTCCCGTCCAGCCGACTACATCAGTCGTCGATCGTGTACATTCAAATGGAGGCTCGAAGTTTGTCGTCAATCACAGGAAGCAGCAACTTCACTAAATACGGAGATCGAATCAGAGAAAAGCTAGGAGATCGTACTTTCAAAATTTCCCATATTCCAAACACCAAATTATAATTTCTCTGTAATTTCAGTCGATTAATTAATCGGTCGCGCCGCTTCGCGGACCGGAGAATTTTTGGTGAAACAGATTTAAAAGTATAAAATATTTATCACAATAAAATGTGATTATAATAAATTAACTTAATTTAAGTTTTTATTTAGAATATGCTTATCATTTTTAATGAATATTACACTTTTATTTTTTTTCATAAAAAGTGATATCGTTTATTTTTTTATGAGATATTTTTGTTGAACTGCCTTAAAGTTTTTTTTATTAAATTTTTAATATTTAAAAATATTTATTATTTTATTTGAGTTTTTTGGATTTTTTTATTTAAAGTGTTATATACTAATATGTTTACATTTAATATGCCTTTATATTTAATTATATTGGTTGATGAATAAAGTCAATCATATAGTTGGATCATATTATAAAAACTTTAAAAGATGAAATTATGTTTACTAAATAAATATTTTATCATCTAATGCACTGTATAAAAATAATTCATATAGAAAGAAGATAAATTCATAGACGAAACAAATAAGTACTTGGAAGGAGACTTGGAGACTTAAGCTAGAGATTCAATTCATAGACGAAAATAGACGTAGAGGCAGGTAAAATTAATTTAACCAATAAATAAATAACGACTTTCAAAATTGAAATAAACGTGTTATATATATACTTGGAAAAACTTCATATGAAGGAAGTGAACAAGCCTATTGGCTAGACTTGGCAAGAAATCCAACTTTATTGAAAAGCATTACGAAGAAAAGTAAATATGGTATCGTTAATTAAAGACCAGTACAAGTATTGTATATGAGAAAGCATTTTCTATATAAATATTTCTAGCTAGCTTCAGGCACTCATCAAGATAAAACTTTGACGTATAAACCTCATCAATACCAAAATTAATTTGGACAGAAAAAGCGAGAAAAGAAGTCAAATATATGCAGATTCAGGAGGGGCAGGCCCAGTATATGATAACCCCTCTTCCAGGCCATTTTCGCACTTCATCAAAATGAGATTCAATATATATCTGAAACAATCTTTCCAGATGACAACTTAACCTGCAGTGAATCTCGAATAAAATTTCAAGATTAGTAGTTTTTGGGAATTGCGAGAACACTAGTAGTAATAAGACAAATGAGAGATTAATCGATTCGTGATAACTTGCAAATAAACCTCCCTAATTGTGTATATGAAACAGAGCATAGAGTTCCTTCTCGTGATTCTACCTTGTAGCTTTGATGGACGTGAAAATGCAAAATGACAGGAATTATTGAAGCACTATGGCTGTTAGAGTATGTAATTATGTAAATTTGATAAGGGTATTTTTGTAATTTAGTTTTGTAAACCTAGTATATAAAAACACTTCTGTTTAATAGAATGTTAAGTGGATTTTTATGAAGTTATCATGGTATCAAAGCTAGAAAAGTGTGTGTTTTGTTGAGAGGAGGCGTGACTCAGTTAGACTCGGTCACAACACAGTCAAAATTGGACTAACTCGGCTCAACTCGGGCCCAACTCGGACCGAGTTCGCGACGTCACTGAGTTGACCCGTCGTGACTCGGTCGTCTTCAACCTTTGGTTAGGGTTTCGGCGCCAATTTGGGATTGAGATTTTGGAGCTTCCAGGCCACGAAAATTCCTTCTGAGACCACGTATAGGATCAATTTGAGTTGCTCTTTCGTTCCCCTCAAAAACTTTTGGAGAAATATTGCGATTTTGTGAGGATTTGAAGTCGTCTTCAACTTCGGGCTAGGGTTTGGGCGCCACTTTGGGGTTGCGATTTTGGAGCTTTCAGGCCGTGAAAACTCCTTCTGAGACCACGTATAGGGTCGTTTTGACTTTCTCTTTCAGATCCCTCAATCAATTTTGGAGAAATCTTGCATTTTTGCGACGATTTGAAGACATTTTTGGGCTGCGTCGTCGACTCTGCGCAGGTCACGAGTTTGGCTTTCTGGGCGGCTTCTGGGCTATCCAGCACCTCTTGGCAGATCATCAGTGTCGATTAAGTGTCGTTTTGGTAGGATTTGACAAACCCCTCTTGAAATTTTTAGGAATTCGAAGCTTTTCATGTGAAAAGGAATTTACACGATATGAAGTAAAAAGTTAAGGGCGAGACAAAAAATGATATAGAGCCGCAGAGACAATCAACATGCCGTTGTAGTTACGTTCCAGCGAAGGCAAACGGTTAGCTAATTTAGTGCACGAATTAATCTCTCTGAATTTTTTCCATTGCGTTTATTTTGTTTTTTTTCTTATCACAGAAGCTTTCTCTTTTTACTAACAAGGACAAACAATATTTGATGCAAGGAGTTGTCCATTTAATCTTTGCAATCCTCATTTTGTTTCAGGGGTACAACTAGAAAAAAATTATCGAATAGTGAGTAACTATTCTTTTTATAAAATATAAATGAATGTGTCTCTATTATTTCATTTATTACATTCCCTGGATCAACTGACATGCGAACACCTATGACATTGTCACTGCAGAAAATTTCGTAGGCATTTGGGATAGAATATGTCATATGGTCATCTTCCAACAAGCTACAAAATCTATATAGAAGACCCGATTGGCACCCGTTGGCCGGTCAACTTGATTATTCATGATAGATATCCCAACTGCAGTGCATTTATGGGCGGATGGTGTGAGGTTATCAAGAGTAATGCATTGCTACCTGGAGATGTTTGCATTTTTCTGGTCTTTAACGCTGGCAACCGTAAAAAACCAAACATCGTGCATCTACATATTCAACGAGCATCTCGAAAGTAATGAAAACATGGTTTTGCCTTCTTAAATAGTCGAACATAAATGTTCATAGTTTTTATCAATGTTTTAAAAACTGAACCAGTCATCAAACCGGCTGTATGTTCGATTTTGGTCGAACCTGGTAAGACCGGGTTGGACCAATTGTTCCAACCGAGTCCATCCGAGTCGAGGTCATCCTTAACCTCATTTAATGGTGAGATTTGTTGCAAGGATGTCTCGAGGTCGTCACACTCTACGACTGACAGCTTGCCTTTACCTTCTCGACTGGCCTATTTGTGAGGGGCCTCTGAGCAAGTCGCCACCATTGCTGGCGAAGCGAAGAATTCATTCGGGAAGAACTCCGCCAGTGTGATGGGTCTTCTTTTTCTTTTGTCTGCTCCTTGGACATGGGTCTTAGGAGCCTTCTTTTGGCACTTCGCGACTCTTTTGTTTGGCCGGTTTGAGTTTGTTTTGGTGGTCGCCGGTGGTTCAATTTCCCGAACGGGTTTCTTTTGCTGGTTGACCAGAATCCACCCATCTGCATTTGCTGTTGCGGCTTCGCGGGGTGCCAGTTTTGGTACGACCTTAGCCGATGATCGATGGTTGTGTAGTTGGTTGGATCGGTTGGATTTGGGACGATATTCCCTCCTCACGACCCGAGGTTTGTTGGGTCTAGCTTGCCTGCTAGACTCGACCTGGATAGAGATGACGTGTGCCTACACCGCTCCTTCTGCTCCATCGATCTCGATGCGGCCTTGCGCCGCCAGATTCATAATTTGATCTTTTAGAACGAAACATTGCTCGGTTGAGTGGCCGAGCAGATGGTGGTACTTGTAGAAGTTCCATTCCTTTAACTTTGCAAGATTGCAGGGTCTTTTGATGTCCAACAACTTGATCAAGTCGTTCTTGAGCAGTTGCTCAAGCATTACAGGAAAGTCAGCGTCGGCGAACGGGTAGGTCTTTGCTTGCCTCTCCTCCTGCGACGATTTTCGGTAGATTCCCCAATGGGTGGCAATTGAGGTGAAAAAATGTTGGGATAATTTTTTCTTTCAAACTGGTTGGTCTAGGTTTGTCAAAGACAGCTTTCTACATGTCGGCGATTTTGTAGTTTTTTACAGTGATGATAAATTAAATTTCAACATCATCATATTTGGACAGAATGCATGTGAAAAGGAATTTACACGATATGAAGAAGTAAAAAGTTAAGGGCGAGACAAAAAATTATATAGAGCCGCATAGACAATCTACATGCCGTTGTAGTTACGTTCGAGCGAAGGCAAAAGGTTAGCTAATTTAGTGCACGAATTAAGCTCTCTGAATTTTTTCCATTGCGTTTTTTTTTTTTTTTTTTTCTTATCACTGAAGCTTTCTCTTTTTACAAACCAGGACAAATAATATTTGATGCAAGGAGTTGTCCATTTAATCTTTGCAATCCTCATTTTGTTTCAGGGTAAAACTAGAAAAAAATTATCGAATAGTGAGTTACTATTCTTTTTATAAAATATAAATGAATGTGTCTCTATTATCTCATTTATTACATTCCCTGGATCAACTGATATGCGAACACCTATAACATTGTCACTACAAAAAATTTCGAAGGCCTTTGGGATAGAATCTGTCATATGGTCATCTTCCAACAAGCTAGAAAATCTACATAGAAGACCCGATTGGCACCCGTTGGCCGGTCAACTTGATTATTCATGATAGATGTTCCAACTGCAGTGCATTTATGGGCGGATGGTGTGAGCTTATCAAGAGTAATGCATTGCTACCTGGAGATGTTTGCATTTTTCAGGTCTTTAACGCTAGCAACCGTAACAAACCAAACATCGTGCATCTACATATTCAACGAGCATCTCGAAAGTAATGAAAACATGGTTTTGCCTTCTTAAATAGTCAAACATAAATGTTCATAGTTTTTATCAATGTTTTAAAAATCGAACCGGTCATCAAACCGACTGTATGTTCGATTTTGGTCCAACTAGGTTAGACCGGGTTGGACCAATGGTTCAACCATTGAATATTATCCTCTATACTTTATAAATATGTTATATTTCTGTAGGTAAAAAGACAAAATTAACGTTATTTACAGAGATCCGGGCCGAGTCAATGAGAACCGGATTGGCCTCCAGTTCTGGTTCAACCGGGTTGGACCAGCCGGTCTGGTTCAATTTTTAAAACAGTGGTTTTTATAGTTTTTACAGAGTAAGACTCTTATACAGTCTAGGTTTATATACCTTTTTTGCATATATTTCTATTACTACGTCTTGAAAATTGTGTCATGGTATAAATATAGGACCATTTAGTTCTGATTAACGTAGAGTTTGATGATAATTAAATATCGATTATTTTCTTTCTTAGATATATAATCTTTTATTAATAATAGTTTGATAACAGTTTGATAATAATTTAAAATAATTAGAAAGTATTATCTTTTATTTATTTACTTATTTACTATTTTTTTTCATGTGTGCTTCCGAACACATTCATAAATAATAAAACTACAATTAGGAATATAGAGTAATTATAATATTGTTGTTTTGTTATAAAATCCACTCCACCCGTCGTATGGGCTTAGATTCGCTAGTGCTTAATAACTCCACAAGCAGCAATTGCTACTTGTAAATCGATTGTAAAGATTAATTAAGTGGTCTAATTAAGCAGTGTTTTGAGTTACAGATATCATAAACAAATAAAAGAATACTAATTGACCTCGTGTAAGCCGGGTTAGTAACAAATTAACCCAACCATTGTTATTAATATTAATAATCAAACCATTGCAGCGTAGATTAGTTGGAAATTGGAATAGCTAGCTACTTCCGAAAGGGCCCACACCGGCAAATGTTGTTACAAAAAATGCGGAATCGCAGGAAAAATAAACCGGTGCGAATCAATAACAAATGAAATGAGACATGAGAGATTTTACTATGCCAGCCAAAAGGGGTACAAACTGTAGAGCTCAGAGATAGCTCAGAGACGGCTAGGGTTTCAAAAGATCAATCCCTAGGTCCTTAATATAGAGTCTTAATTGAGTAAATTCCCAAAACGCCCAACCCAAGTTAGACGGGTTCAATTATGGGCCTACCAGCCCATATAGACTCAAGGCACAACATAGCAATCTCCACCTTGACTTGAATTTCCTCCATAATTTGAACATAGAATAATTTTCTTCTTTCTCCACTGCCAAATGCCTTCTTGGGCATACCTCAACCATCCAAGACACTGACTAAGTCCAAGCAATGCTCAAACTTTTTCACTGGCAAATATTTAGTCAACATATCAGCTGGATTATCTTATGTCCTAATTTTCTTTACCATAACAGTACCTTGTGCAATAGTGTCTCTAATAAAATGAAATCTAACATCAATATGTTTAGTGTGCTCATGATGTATCTGGTCCTTCGTCAAATGAATAGCATTCTGACTATCACAAAATACAACAGTAACCTCATCATTAGTGCTTAACTCTCTTTATAGACCTTGAAGCCAAATAGCTTCCTTAACCACTTCAGTTACTGCCATATATTCTGCTTCTGTGGTAGATAAGGCAACTCATGTTGTAATGTAGCTTTCCAGCTAATAGCACAATCCGCAAGAGTAAATACATAGCCTATAAGTGATCATCTACGATCTGAATCTCCCGCATAATCAGAATCAACATACCCAACAAGTCTAAAATCATTTTTCTTGAATTCTAGACAAGTACTGGAAGTACCTCTGAGATATCGAAGAATCCACTTAACTGCTTGCCAATGTTCTTATCCCAGATTAGACATAAACCTGCTAAACACACTAATAGCATGAGAAATATCAGGACGAGTGCATACCATAGCATACATAAGGCAACCAACTGCACTGGTATCAGGAACATGCAACATGTAACCTTTCTCCTTTTCATTATGAGGTGATAACCCTAAAGAGAGTAAAAAATGGGCTGCTAATGGAGTGCTAACTAGTTTAGTATTTTTCATGCTAAATCTTTCTAAGACCTTCTCAATGTATTTCTTCTATGAAAGATACAACCTCCCACCTTTTCGGTCTCTCTCGATCTCTATGCCCAAAATACGTTTTGCAACCCGTAAATCTTTTATCTCAAATTCACCTCTCAACTGCGCTTTAATTGATTAATTTGTTCCATCTCCTTTGCTGCTATCAACATATCATCAACATATAGCAACAAATAAACGAAAGAATCATCATCAAGTTTTCTAAAATAGACACAATTATCATACTTGCTTCGAAAATATCCAATTTTTTCCATAAACGAATCAAATCTCTTGTACCATTGTCTAGGAGACTGTTTTAGACCATAAAGAGATTTAGTAAGAAAATAAACATGGTCTTCTTTACCCTCAACAACAAATCCTTCAGGCTGATGCATATAGATTTGTTCTTCTAATTCACCATGCAAAAAGGCTGTTTTCACAGCAAGTTGCAAGTTGCTCTAACTCTAGATCATGCATAGCTACAAAAGCTAACAAGACACGAATAGATGAATGTTTCATAACAGGAGAAAACACATCATTAAAATCAACACCAGGTACCTGACTGTAGCCTTTAACTACTAAGCGTGCCTTATAGCGTGAATCTTCAACTCCTGGAATGCCTTCTTTCCTTTTAAACACCCATTTACAACCCACAATTTTCTTTCCCTTTGGTGGTTTGACCAGCTTCCAAGTCTGATTCTTGTGTAGAGATTCCACCTCTTCACTCAGTGCTACTAACCACCTTTCTAAATTGTCACTTTGAAAGGCTTCTTTGTAGGTAGAAGGCTCCGACTCATCTATTGTCTTTGCTACAGAAAGAGCATAAACCACCAAATCAGCATCACTATATCTTTTTGGCTTCTGAATTTCTCTTCTCGGTCTGTCTCTGGCAATGCTATAATTTTCAGTCTCCACTATAGGCTCTGAGGAACATCTATCTTCTTCTTCAGTAGTATCTTGAGCCACTTCTTGAAAGCAAACCTGCCCTTTAGAAGCTTTTGAAGAGACTCCTACCTCACAAACTACCTTCTTAGAAGACTCTGGTTCTTCTCTTGTACCATGAGAAATAGTAGATTCTTTCTTTACATTAAGTAAAATAGACTCATCAAAAGTAACATCTCTGCTAATAAAGAACCTCTGTGACTTTGTATCAAAACACCACAATCTGTATCCTTTAACACCAGTAGCATACCCAAGAAATATACATTTTTTTGCTCTAGGTTCTAATTTTCCTTCATTCACATGCATATGAGTAGTGCAACCAAAACCTTTCAAATCAGAATAATCAGCAGGAGTACCAGACCATACCTCTTCTGGAGTTTTGCACTCAAATGCTGTAGAGGGCGATCGATTCACCAAATAGCAAGCCATACTAGTGGCTTCGGCCCAAAAATCCTTGCTCAACCCTGCATTTGACAACATGCATCGAGCTCTTTCCAAAATAGTTCTATTCATTCTTTCTACAACGCCATTCTGCTATGGTGTGTGACGAACTGTGTGATGTCTCACAATTCCTTCTTCCTTACAAAATTTGTTAAATTCTCCACTGCAAAACTCAAGACCATTGTCGGTTCTCAACCTCTTTATCTGTCTCGCTGTCTGTTTCTCAATCATACACTTCCATTGCTTGAAATTAGTGAAAACATCACTCTTTGATTTCAAAAAATAAACCCAAACTTTTCTGGAAAAATCATCAATGAAAGTGAGTTAATACCTGGCACCACCTTTAGAAACGACTTAAGCTGGCCCCCAAAGGTCTGAGTGAATATAGTCTAGAGTACCTTTCGTCCTATGAATTCTTGTGCTGAATGCAACCCTCTTCTGTTTGCCAAAAACACAATGTTCACAGAAATCCAGCTTTCCTATACTCAATAGATTCAACCCCCTTTCGCTCATATGGCCCAATCTCATATGCCATAATTTTGTGGTGTCACTTTCTGTCATGAAAGAAGAAGCCACAGTTGCAGAACCAGTGACTGTAGAACCATCAAGCACATAAAGAGTTCCAATCTTCTTCCCTTTCATAACTGTAAGGGCACCTCTAATAATCTTCTTAACTCCACCTTTAGCGGAGTACCTACACCCAATTGAGTCAAGGGTGCCTACAGAAATAAGATTTTTCTTCAAATCTGAGACATCGCACATCTGTTAGTGTCCTCACAACACCATCATGCATCTTCAGATGAACAGTTCCTTTCCCAACAGCTTTACAAATCGAATCATTCGCCATCATAACAACTCCACTATCAACAACATCATAAGTGGTAAACCATTCCCTATAGGAACACATATGATAGGAACAACCCGAATCAAGAATCCATTCATCACAGCCTTTTGTTCTTTCTTCACCAACAATTGAGAGAACATTACCATCGGCCTCTGCAATACTGGCCTCTCCAGGATTTTGGTTTTGTTCATCTCCCTTTTGGTGTTTATGCTTCAATTTGTAACAATCGGCTTTAATATGCCCCACCTTCTTGCAATAATTGCAAGGTAAATTCTTATATTTTGATTTTGACCTCGATTTCTGCTTTCCACCTCCAGACTCTTTTTCTTTCGACCTCCCTCTAGTAAATAGAGCATCTCCCTAGCTCCTATTTATGCTGGATGTCCCAACAAGTTGATTATCAATCATATCTTTACTCAACAGAGACGTTTTCACATCCTCAATAGAAATTGTCTTTCTGCCATACAAAATAATCTCCCGAAAATGCTTGTAGGATGGGGGTAATGAACATAATAGTAGCAGGGCCTGGTCCTCCTCATCTTCTAATTTCACATTCATATGTGATAAATCGACTATAATAGAATTAAAGTCACTGAGGTGTTCCTTAATTGACATACCTTCTGTCATACGAAGAGTATAGAGGCGTTCCTCAATGTCAAATGGGTTGTGAGGGATTTTGTCATATACAATGTCTCCAATCTTAACCAGAGACCAGCAGCAGTCGTCTCTGTCAAAACCTCCTTCAAAACTGTATCTATCACACATAACTGGATCAAAGTTAAAGCCTTCTCATCCAATTGCTCCCAATCTGCCTCACTCATATCTGTCGGCTTCTTCTCCTTCCCTTTCAATGCAGGTTTTGGGTCGTTTTGGGTCAGAACTGCAAGCATTCGAACTCGCCATAACTCGAAACTCATATTGCCGTCGAACTTGTCGATATTGAACTTTGTGATCGTCATCTCCGCACAAAAAATAAAACTTTTCCAAATATGCAACTTTGCAACTTTGCTTTGATATCAATTTGTTACGAAAAATGCGGATTCGCAGGAAAAATAAACCGGTGCGAATCAATAACAAATAAAATGAGAGAAAAAATTACGTGGTTCGGCTATGGTAGCTTAATGTATGGGCAAGAAGAGACACGAGAGATTTTATATGCCAGCCAAAAGGGGTACAAACTGTGGAGCTCAGAAAAAGCTTAGAGACGGCTAGGGTTTCAAAAGATCAATCCCTAGTCCTTAATATAGAGTCTTAAATGAGTAAATTCCCAAAATGCCCAACCCAAGTTAAACGGGTTCAATTATGTAACTACTTTTACGTGGGATCTGGCGGTGGGGGCTCCCGCTCCGGCTCTGCTAGGAGAGGAGGAGAGAAGACACGGGCGCTTAGTGTTTTTCTTTTTTTAATTTTTCCTGTTGTTGCTTTAATTGTTGTTGTCCTTATATTTAATTTGGTTGTTTTTTTCTGCCTTCTTTGTGTTCTTTTGACTGTGTTATTGTTTTTGTCTTGCTGAAGTAGGTTTTTTTTTTCAATGAAAGCGCCTCAATGAAAGCGCCCGAATTATGTGTTAGTCCAAGGATATTCTCTTTAAGTTTTTTGCGTTTTGGGAGACGAACGGTATGTCGTGAATTTTCTGTACTAAGGCAGCCTCTCATAGCAGAGATCTTGCCAGAAATCTCCTTCTCCGACCCCAACCCAGACCCGCCGAGGAACGTCCTCGTCGAGGAGATCCACCTCCACACACACCCTCGCCAAATTCAGTTCGCTAGAGGTTTCTTGTTGGACCGTCGATGGCCAACACCTTCCTGGCCAAAGCAGCAATCGGAGACAGAAGCTCTTCTTGGAAAAACGCCACGGGAAGGAAAGGTAGAGAGACCCATACGGCGGCAGAAGAAGGCTCCCCTTCGGAAGGAACGAATTAAGGTCGGAGACCATTTAAAGACCTTCATCAAGTGACCCCCCACGAACCATCGATTTCTCGCCCAAACACGGACCATGTCGTCTTTGTTGTCCAGAGTGACGAAAACATGGCGATGATCCAGTAACGTGATCGACCACGGTCCACCGACCTTTGAGCCTCCACTTCGAGGTGGCCCATTCCCTGATCTGCGACAAGCTCGGCCGCCATTTTGGGAACTTCCCCACCAAGCAAAATTTGAACTTCTCCGCCTGGGAATCGATCACAGACTGCTGAAAGAAAACAGCAGGCTTCCCATCATACGAATCCTTCTTCTTATTCTTTTGGTGATCATAAAAGAATCCTTACCCGACTTTCCATCTACACAATCGTCGACAAGGGCAGGAGACGATTTGGGATTTGTGGCAGCAGAAGTACCCGAAATATTCCTCTTTGGATCTGCAGTGGTACTACTAGACTGAGAAGCAGTAGTACTCTTCGACTGAGAAGCAGAATCGAAAGACTGCACCACCCAATCTTTGGTAGACTCCTTTTTCGTCTGCTTCACGGGGGAGCCCCCGCCCGCAAAGGAAACTCTCTTCAGCGAAGAGTAGTGACGATCGTATCTTCCCTCGGAATAATAGATGGTAGACTGGTTGGAGATTCTGTCCGAGAAGTTCATCCAGCTGCTATATGCCAAACCCCTCCCCAAATGGATCGCTCATTTCAAACAGGGACGAAGTAAAACAGAGGCGAAAATCTCGGACCCTCTTCCCGGCCCACTTCTCTATCTCTACCTTTTGCCATGGAAATTTCTTAGTTGCTTCTGTTAATAAGCATATTTGATTGGTAAGAGTCAAAGGTAAACCTGAGATAGAGATTAGAGTTAATCTCTGGTTAGAGCGTGAGGTTGAGGGAATCCTGGATATCCGTTCTTATTCGAATGAGTGTTATGTTTATCTTGAAGTCCTCAGGCTTAGCATCTAAGAAGTCATTGATAATATCCATGTTTGTCTCATTCTGAGAAGACGAGTATTCCTTGTTCTAAGGATATACAACGAGGGGGAGTCTCAGTGTAAGGCCGTCGTCTTTGAGTGATTTTGGGATGTTGAAATTGCTAAATAGATTGGCTTTATGAGTCTGGTGATATAACCTATAACAACCGTTACCATTTGTCAATCACACTAAGAGTGGTGAATGTTACTAATTGAACGGAATGTGATGTGAGCCATCTTTAATATACTGGATCCCAACTATTGTATATACTCATGTCAGAGAAGAATTGAACCAGAGGACATGCATTTCCTGATCTGAGTTTAATTTCTGGGTTTGCGATGTTCACAAAAATAGTTATAACTCGAGAAGTTGATTGGCTGTTCACCCAACTTGAGAATTTATTTTGTCTAAACTAGGTTGCTTCACTGTTCTTATTCTTGTGAATCAGTTTTGCAAATCTTGATTAGAAAAAGAGTAATCAAGTGCCTTGGCATTTCTGGGGTCTTGGGCATTACCTCAGTGGTCCCATGGGAGTTATTGCTGCTGGAGGTCTTGGGTTCGGGTCTCCACAGCAGCATTGGGAGTAAAACTTGTAATTGGGAGTAAAATGTATTCACTTTCCTCAAAAAAAAGTGCCTTGGCATTTCATACGGACTTGAAATTGTTTTGCTTTGAAAAACATATCATCTTGCCTACTTCCCCAATAGCTTTTCTTTTTCATTTTTAGGAAAATCTTCTTTGAGTTAGATTTTTTTTTCGGAATATATTGTTATTGAGTTATCTCAAGAAAAGACTCGCGTATCAGAGACAAATAAACAACTTCAAAACTATTCATATGTGAGGTTGAGGAGGGGCTTGCTGAGGATATGTGGAGAAAGTCTATTCTTATGTGACCATGTCCATTAAGCTTATCTATCAAGAAGCCTTCCGACTTATATTCAAGAAGTCATTGACTATATCATGATGTTTCTTATAATAACTTTCCCTTTTCTTCTCCATTCATTTACCTGCTAATTGTTTTATACTTGTTTCGATGTATAAAAATAAAGCATATTAGGTCATTCCTCTGAGTTATTGACAGATGTTGTTAAAGCAGGTCACTTTGAGCTGGTCACTAGAAATTATAGAGATCCTGTAGAATTTCCCACCACTCATAGTGTTCCCAATAGAGCATAATATTTTAGATTGAGATTTTCGAATTAAATTTTATATTCAACCTTTGTCCCCTTATACATGATAAGTGTCTAAAAGACACTATTTTTAGACCTCAATTGGGATTAGAAATTACATGTTAGAGTCAAAATTGATTATAAAATCATGAAATATGTCTCAAATTAATATTTTCTCTCTCAGGAGTCCAACGCAATAAGAATCATCGAAATCGGAGCTAAAATGAAGAAGATATGAGGATTTTAGTGCATAAAGGTACAATGTTGCAGAGACCGGCGCGACCGCACCAGTTTGTAGGCAAAATATAAAATGGCGCAACCGCGCCAGAAAACAGCGCGGCCGCGCAAAAATGGACTCAGAAAGCTGCCAAACACGATCAGAACTCTTTCCATTCAAGTACTCTGCTCCAGGTGCTCGACCGTGCCATTTTTAAGCTTATTTTGGCGCGACCGCGCCATTTTTAAGCTTATTTTGGCGCGACCGCGCCGATTTATCTGCCACACTTAGTTGCAAAAATCTCGGGAACCTGACATCCAATCGAGTCCAAACTTGGGAGAAGGAGTCTAAATCGTCTAAGGAAGGTACTCACGAAGAGTTTAAGGCAATGTACTTGAGTCCAGGTGCATTGAATGGTCAAAGAAAAGAAGTTTAATTCAAAATAGGAATCTGTTGCCAAAGGTAGGAGATATATCCGAAATTTGTGAAGAGCATACAGGGAGTTTCAGAATTCCAATTAAAGCCAAACTTGGAACGAAGATTCCTGGTTCTACTTAGGATCTTGTCATGAAAATTCAGGCCAATCCAAGTCAGGCTTCTCGAGTTTCACATCTCAAAAGTGGTGGACCCAGTGCAGAAGTTGGCAGCAGAAATCAGGCAACTTCCTCTCCTCATATCTCGAGTTTCCCAACTCAGAATGACTTCAAATTTCGTGAGAAAGGAAAGGACTACAGAAGGAAGGTTTGTATATAATTTCATAAAATTCTGAGGTCAGGAAGTCATAATTCATACCCCTGGACAGAGACCAAATTACAAGGCCTGGACAGAACTTCAACTATAAATAGAGGTTCGAGGCAGAGCACAATTCATCCAATTTTGTATTCAATATCCAGTTTTGTATCCAGTTTTAGATCCAGTTTTTACATCCAGTTCTAGCATTCAGTTTTAAGTTTAGTTTATATTAGTTTAGAGAGAGTTTTGAGAGGCAAATGAGACGTCCTATTGTAGCTTTTGAGGCAAGGAAGAGAAGCAGTCATTGGAAGCCATGTTCAACAAGTAGATCCTTCTCAAGGGAAGTTTGTACTTAGTTTATCTTTATTTTCTTCTTCATAGTTATATTCAAGACCTTGTTTTGTTCTTTAACTTTCAGCATGGAGTAGTCTTTTATGTTGGGAGTCCATGACTCCCTAGGCATGCAATGAGATTGATACTTTATAATGTATTTTGTTTTCAATTTGGTGCATGAATGAGTTTTCCATGTTGTTAATTCTTGATTCATACTTGCTGTTTGGCTATGTACTGGTTATAAGGTGACGCTCGGCTTAAGGTAAGACATGGTGATAGGATTTTACAAATCTTTATGAGTTTATGCACTAGGAAGATCACTAATCCTTGGGTTAATCCTCGACCTTAAAGTAATACCCTTTTGGATTAGTTGATCTGCCTATGACACAATGAGCTTCATGTTTATGCTATCAAGTAGAGTCAATCATGCTAGCTAGGTTTACTCAAGGAGATAGAAATAGGTGATGCCGATGCGGATTGTAGTCATGGTTTTATAAGCTTGTCAGAAATTGATTTCCAAAGCTCAACTTCTATTCAATCTCAGAATTGCCTAGGGAGGGAATTAGAATCCCAATACCTTTTTCCATACTAATTTGATCAAAAGCCCTCTCTTGATCTCTATGGGATTAGGTAGATTAGTTTACTTTCTGTTTTCATAAACTCCTTTCCAATTGATTTCTCAAACTTTAGTCTTTAAACTAGAAAAGCAATTATCTATTAGCTTGGTCCTTGTGGGACGATATTCAGACTTGCATAGGTCTATATTACTTTGATTAGTCCTCTTTCTAGTGATTAGCTGGGATCGCATCAATACACATATCTTGTTTAGCAATGGTGGAGCTAGGAAGCCACGGGAGTGGGGGCAAACACAATAAGAAAAAATAATATTATTAATTTCAAATAACTTATATTTTTATGAGTTTAAGATTAATTTAAAATAATATTAAGTAAAAATATTATATTGTTAATGCCAAGACATTACGAGCTGACTATGGTTGACTATCTTTTGGACAAAATAAAGCATAAGAAGTTGAAGGCATTGGGAGTGTACCACATGTACACACGTGGAGCATAATTGGAGACCATGGTGTGATGTGTATACATTATATATGCACGTAAGAAGACTGACACGTGAAGAGATTGCCATCCCTGTATATAAGGTGACAGCCATATAAAGAAGCAAGGTCATGAAAGGCTATCTATTTTTAGAAGGTCAAAGAGAAACGATTGAGAAATGGGTCACACTGGGAAGGAACGTTAACATGAATATGGGAATCTAAGTAAATCAAGGGAGACTGAATAGATAGAGAAGAGGACCACGAGAGGAAGGAAGGTTGACTAAATCATGGACTGTTAATTAAGTCATGATTAGAGGAGATGCTATAAATGGATACGTACGAGTACATATGGGCATGAAGGCCTGAATATTGAACACAACTTCTGAGAGATCTATTCCGAGTATTCAAGAGAAGTTCGTGTATTCTCGAAATTGGTGGTTCTTCATCAATCAGCTTTTTGAGAAGCAGTCGAAGAGATGAAGACGGAGTTCCACCCGCAGTTGGAACACCATTGATGAAGTCTGTGCTGGAGACAGACTGAGCCTTCCACGCTGGAAAGCTTGAACTGAGGGGGAGCCTCAGTGGATAGTAACGTGACCACTTACACTGAGTGGGTCAGGTGTAGAAGGTAATCCACGATTCTGTTGAGAAGGTGAACCAAAACTGTATTGTCTTTGTGAAAGACTTGTAACCAGTTATGACTAGTGGATTGTTACTATCCTGGGCAAGAATGCCCCGCAGATTAGGAACAGTTGTTCCGAACTGCGATAACAACTTGCTTGTGTTTGCGTTATTTTTTGTTTCTCGAGGTGTTTGATGTAGAGTGCCATCCGGAGTTCTAACACTCGTTAATTTATTCTAACCAATATCATCAGAACGCTTTTTCAATTGGTATCAGAGTAGGCACCGGACAGATTACGTGGTGAGATTCAAAAGTTCTGGTGAGAATGGCAGACACAATCAAAGATGGTGGTTCTTCAACTCGTCCACCCCTTCTTGAAGGAACAAATTACCCAGACTGGAAGGCCAGAATGACTGCTTATATCAAAAGTATAGACGAAGACGCTTGGCTCTCTGTACTTGAAGGATGGTCCCATCCCACTGTTGTTCTTGAAGGAAAGACGTTGGATAAGCCACAAAAGAATTGGACAGACGAAGAAAAGAAAAGCAGCAATCTGAATTTGAAAGCGCTTAATGCCATATTCTGTGGTGTTAGCCTGGAGGAATTCAGCAGGATGTCAGCTATTACATCTGCAAAAGAGGCATGGGAATCACTAGAGATCCACTATGAAGAAACTGTTTCGGTAAGAATTGCTAAACTCCAACAACTTATGACAAAGTTTGAATTGATTAAAATGAAAGAAGATGAAACCATCTTGGAGTATGATGGGAAAATCAGAAGATTGGCAAATGAAGCAAGATTGCTTGGAGATCCCTTTCCAGAAAACAGACTGGTAAGGAAGGTTTTGAGGTCTTTAAATGAAAAATTCTGTGTGAAAGACATTGTTATTGCTGAAGCTAACAATATTGATAAAATGACTTTGAACGAAGTGATTGGTTCATTGTGTACCTTTGAGACAGAGATGGAAGCTAAGGAGAATACATCTCCAGTGGATGACCAGAATATTGCATTCACTGGTAAAACCAGAAAACCAGGTCAGTCATCAAATGAATTACTGGAAGAACAAATTGCTAACCTTAGTAGAGGTTTCAATAAGTTGTACAGGAAATTCTCTAAACGTGGAATTCCTTCCGAGTATGGTGAAAAGAAAGCTAAAAAGTTCACTGCAGAACAGAAGAGGATACAATGTCATGGGTGTGATGGTTATGGTCATATTCAAGCCGAGTGCCCCACAATACAGAAGAAAAAGAAGGCTCACAATGTGACCTGGAGTGATTCGGACGACAACTCATCAGATTCAGAAGAAAATTATACTGTGTTCTTTGCTGGAGTTCAAGAGGGTGTTTCACCACCTGAGATACCCGAAGATGACTTCACTCTTCTGAAAGGTATGAAAGACAAACTGAATCATCTCTCTAATATGAATCGAGAACTAATTGTAAAACTTAATGAGTCAGAAGCTTCTCAAAAGTTTCTTCAGTTAGATGAGATGAAAAGAGAAGAATCTCTAAAGCTGCAAGAAAAGCAGATTGAAGAATTGCAGAAGGAGCTAGTCTCGACTTAACAAATCTTGAAGAAGTTGGAGAAAGGAAAGGGCAAGTTGGATGAGATTTTAAGCAGTGGCCAGACTAGTAATGACAAGAGTGGACTTGGCTATACCGGAAACACCTCCAAACGACAAACAGTGTTTGTTAAAGAAGGATCCTCCAAACAGCAACCAGTGGTTGTTAAAGAAGGACCACAAGTGAACAGAACTCATAAAAAGTTCAAAAGGAGTGGATGCTATTACTGCCAGGATCTGGGACATATACAGTCACAGTGTTACAAATTGTTCAGAGATCTGAAGTATAGCAACAAAAGATTTCGGAGGAATCATCTAAAACATAAGTTTATTTGGGTTCGAAAGAAGGTATCGTGTAATCATGTCTTGAAAGCAGTTACTAACTCTGTGTGGTATTTTGACAGTGGATGTTCGAGACATATGACTGGCAAATCACATATGTTGAGCAACATAAGCTACACTGAATCTGGGCAGGTTACTTTTGGTGATGGAGGTAAAGGTACAATCACTGGAAAAAGCACTTTAAATGTTGATGGACTGCTTAGATTACAGAATGTATTACTTGTTCAGGGAATGAAAGCAAATCTGATTAGTATTAGCCAATTGTGTGATGAGAATCTCCAAGTTCACTTTACTAGTGAAAAGTGTTTAGTGGCTGATCATAAAAGTAATTTGGTGATGGAAGGAGTTCGAACAGGTGATAATAGTTACAAGTTAACTGAAAAATTACAGTGTTATAATGCTTCTTCTGATAGTGCAGATATCTGGCATCGAAAATTGGGACATGTGCATTCTAGAATCCAGAAGAATCATCGAACAACAACAATTATTGGTGAACTCCATGAAGGTGTGAAACCAAGAGGGATCAATGTTGATTTTCGTGATATGGTTCGTTGTGTATGTTACACTTCCTCACAGGAACAAAAGAAGGTTGGAGAAAAAATAATTAGTCTGGAGTACATATCAACAGCAAATCAATTGGCAGATATTTTCACCAAAAATCTTGACCGAACAAGGTTTGAGTTCCTCCGGGGAGCTCTTGGGATGTGCCAGATGTAAATCTCATAAACATGGGAATTGAAAAAAAAACAAAAAAAAAGAAAAAAACAGAAAAAAAAGGGGGAGTTTATTTGTCACAGTTTGTTTCATTTTCTTTAGATGACAGAAGAAGTTCCACACGTCTCTCTCAAAGCTCAATCACATGCTGCCATCAGTGGTTTTCCGCCTGCTGAAGAATCCTCGGCCAAATCGTCATCATCTATGAGAGATTCACTGACATTGAAGGATGCTCTGCAACACATTGTTTAGAAGTCACTCCCAAGGTCTCAGAAAGTGCCTGTGCAAGAGTTGAAATCAACAAAGTATGAACAACAAGTTAGCTCTCGTGCTAACACGTCGGCTTCTTCTTCTACTGAATCTGAAGAGTTGTCCAAATTGAGTCTCGTTCTCTTGGCATTGCATCACGGTTGAGGCCCAGAACGTCCAAAGTAGGTGTTCCAACTCTTCAACAAACTCCTACTCTGCGTTCTACAAAACGTTGGATAGCCTCTGCTTCGATCTCAGAACCAGTCCAAGAAGTGCCTCATGTAAGTCGAGCTAAGGGAGATAATGAAACAGCTGGCACAGTTGCAACGCCAGTACTACTTCCAGACAGAAAATTGTGGAACACTTTCAGCACTCAGAAATTTATTCTCGAACTACCTATATGTGAGGCAGAGTACGAGAAAGCAGATCTTCTTCCAGTTTTAAGTCAGACACATCTCCGACATTCCGCATTGTTGACAGCAAAATTTCATCCGATAATCATATACGAATTTTATTCCAATCTGAAGAAGGATATAGCTGATCCTGCGTCTCCCGGATTTCACAAGGTATGGCTTCGGGGTCACTATTATGAGTTTTCACCTGCGATTTTAGCAATGTTTATTGGTGTCCCTTCAGTAGATGTAATACCTGTTGATGCAAGTTTGGATGAAATTATTTCTGAACTTACTGGAGGTTACAAGAAATAGTGGGCTTCACATCATACCTTTCCTACCTTGGCTCTGACCACAAAATACTACGGACTCCACAAGGCTGCTATCTCTCACTGGATGCCAACCGGTCATTACACCACTGTGAACAAAGCACTTGCAAGTTTTTTGTATCGCGTGGGTAAGTCTATTCCAGTTAACCTTGGGCAGATGATTTTTGATCAAGTTGTGAACTTTGCTGAGAACCCGAAGCACTATGCAAGCATGATGTTTCCAAGTACCATTTATTCTATTCTGGTGTCTCAAAAGGAGTTTGAACTACTCCCGGGTCCATTGTGTTTTCGGTCTGTTCCTCTGAAGATCAATATAAGGAAAGCCTTTATACAGACTAGACAATGTGAAGATGACACAGACACTCAGGATATCACTTTGCCACCTTTTTCTGAAGCCTACTCCAAGCGCCAGCAACAGTATTATCAGAAACGGCTGCATGTGCTCAATTCTGAAATACCTATGCTGCAGAAGTTACTCGCTATTCATCAGCATAAACGTCGTCAACTCCAAGCTCTTGTTGCTGATGAGCTAGAGCCCTCTGTCGAGTCTGATGATGATGCCTCCGATGATACAGCTGAATAGTATGGTGGGGTTGGTTCCTCTTTGACTTCCCTTGTCAAAATAGGGGGAGAAAGTGTTGGTTACATGATTGTCTCCAAAAAGAATTTCTGAGCAAAAATACAACAGTCCATGCTTCAAGGGTATTTTGTCAAAGAAAGTCAAAGGGGGAGATTGTTAATGCCAAGACATTACGAGCTGACTATGGTTGACTATCTTTTGGACAAAATAAAGCATAAGAAGTTGAAGGCATTGGGAGTGTACCACATGTACACACGTGGAGCATAATTGGAGACCATGGTGTGATGTGTATACATTATATATGCACGTAAGAAGACTGACACGTGAAGAGATTCCCATCCCTGTATATAAGGTGACAACCATATAACGAAGCAAGGTCATGAAAGGCTATCTATTTTTAGAAGGTCAAAGAGAAACGATTGAGAAATGGGTCACACAAGGAAGGAACATTAACATGAATATGGGAATCTAAGTAAATCAAGGGAGACTGAATAGATGGAGAAGAGGACCACGAGAGGAAGGAAGGTTGACTAAATCATGGACTGTCAATTAAGTCATGATTAGAGGAGATGCCATAAATGGATACGTACGAGTACATATGGGCATGAAGGCCTGAATATTGAACACAACTTCTGAGAGATCTATTCCGAGTATTCAAGAGAAGTTCGTGTATTCTGAGCGTATTGGTTCTTCATCAATCAGCTTTCTGAGAAGCAGTCGAAGAGATGAAGACGGAGTTCCACCCGCAGTTGGAACACCATTGATGAAGTCTGTGCTGGAGACAGACTGAGCCTTCCACGCTGGAAAGCTTGAACTGAGGGGGAGCCTCAGTGGATAGTAACGTGACCACTTACACTGAGTGGGTCAGGTGTAGAAGGTAATCCACGATTCTGTTGAGAAGGTGAACCAAAACTGTATTGTCTTTGTGAAAGACTTGTAACCAGTTATGGCTAGTGGATTGTTACTATCCTGGGCAAGAATGCCCTGCAGATTAGGAACAGTTGTTCCGAACTGCGATAACAACTTTCTTGTGTTTGCGTTATTTTTTGTTTCTCGAGGTGTTTGACGTAGAGTGTCATCCGGAGTTCTAACACTCGTTAATTTATTCTAACCAATATCATCAGAACGCTTTTTCAATCTCATTGTGTTATTTAGCTTATTTTAAATTTATAAACACATACAGTATTTTGAACATGTCATATTGAAATGGCATACAACATGATAAGATTAACATTGCTAATTACTTTAAGATTCTCAAATGCCTCAATATTAGAAAAAAATTATTATATTTTTAGTTATTTAAATTTAAAAATTAACGACTTCAAAACTAGATGACTTTTAAAATCGCTCTCATATTTAACTAGAATTTTATTTTATTAATCCAATTGAAACATGAGATTATAGGGCTAACTTATATAATCATTTGTTATGTTGATTATGTACATATATATTAAGCATATTATGAAATTTGCACAATACAAAAAAATTATATTTAAAATTAAAAATTTTTGATAAATTTTATGTTATGTCAAAAAATTTTAAAAGAAATATTTTTTTTCAAAGGATAAATTGATTTATTAAATAATTTTAGGTAAAATATATTTTTTTAATTATTGCAATGACAAGGAAAGACAAAAGAATTTCATAATCTTATTTCATTATGCTAACTTAAAAAATAAAACTCTAAACTTTCCTTAAGACAAAAAATTTAAAATTCAACTAGAATTGAATGAACTGGATTTTCTATTTTAATTTAGATAATCTAGCTTATAAAAAGGAACAGTATGTTTTATCCCTTTTTACTTTTTTTTTTATCTGGTATTTTTATCCGGGGAACCCGCCTCGAGCCGACCTACTTAAAGCGCATTCAGATTCGGTATTTAACCCCCAGTGCGGGTATGGTATTTTTTTGAAACCGGTCAAGGGTTGACAGATACGGGTTTCTCTTAAAAATCCCATCCCGACCCATTTGGTTTTTAAGTTAATAAAAAATGAAAAGGTATTACCGTATTAGAGTAAATAACTTTAACCATAAAGTCTGCCCTAAATCCCTCATTCTCCCTCTCCCGAAACTGAAATGCCAGTAAAATTGTCGTCCATTATCAAGTTTAATGTCAGGTAATCAAGGCTTCTCCTTATATTCCTCATATTTCGTTCTTTTTTGTTCTCTTATCCTCATCTCTTGTTCTTTTTTTCTCTCCTCAGCAGTCCCTTTCTTCTCTTCTATTGTTTTGTTTCTTTTCTCCTATCACAATTTTTTCCTTCTCTTGTTTTTTTTTTTTTTTTGGTTTTATATTTGGTTTGGTTTTTGCATGTTCAGGGTCGGTTCGGGTTGCAAACCCGCAAGGCAGATTTTATTGAGGACGGGTTTCCTAAAACCCGCCCCACCTGGCCCCGCCACGTTGCCACCTCTACTCTCTCTTTGGCCACCTGTACTACGTTCTATGGGGGCCCGAAGGAGTTGCATGGTTTGGCACTCCCCGCTGGACTAATTTATATATATATCGTACATGACTCTTCTCCGAAAGACTGATTAATGCACATTGAAAAGATTTGTGTATATAATTGTTTCACCAAAAATCCGCCGGTCCGCGAAGGGGCGCGACCGAGAGAGTAATTCGATTATATCAGAATATTTTGTGTTACAATTTGTGTTTGGGTATCAAGGAATGCGAGTACAATCTCCTATTATTCCTCTGATTCGATCTCCGTGTGAATTTGGTGAAGTTTTGGCTTCTGGTGAGTTGTCATCGAAATTTGAGTTCTAGAACGAGTGTGCACGAACTGTTGTGGCTTTGGTCGGTCAGACGAAAGTATTTGTGTTCTGCGTGTATCAATTTGTGACGTTGCCGACGAACGTGTAGAGCTATTCTAGTTGAACTGTAGAGCGACGATGAGCTGTGAGATGCTAAACTTCTTTGACTCGGAAGAGTCTGTGTGCGAGAGTGTGGCTCGACACAAGATTTCTCTTTGCAAAAGGAATTTTGAACTCCAATTTTTGAACCCTTGCCAAATAGTTTTTCTGGCTATGTGTAGCCTGTTCTGTGCAGTTGTTGGGGTTGATGCTTGAAATGGGGATCACGATCCCCTTTCTGCTGCTGTAGTTGGGAGAGGAGGAAGACCAGGAAATTTCTCTCCTAGATCCCACGAACAAGGATCGCCAGTTTTCACCGTTGGAGACCAGATTTGGTCGTTGCCTGTTGAGTTATGTAGCAGTGTGACATGGCTGTTGTATGGTGATGACGCAACGGATTTCTGATGACTGGGGTGCCAATTGTACCGATGATGCGACGACATGAATGGACTTGGCGATGGGCTGCGACGAATGACTTCGAGAACCGACAGAGCCTACCCACAACAATCGTTTGATGGATTGATGGGCGTTTGGGCTTGTCAAAATTGGGCTAACCGCATTTTGGTGCATACAGATTGCCCCCTTCGAGACTTGATCGTTTAGGGAGAACGAGCAAGTTTCGAATGTGAAGAAGAACACACGCACACACACTTTTGTCTTTTTTTTTTGGACCCTGTTACTCTTTTAGGGTCGTTCATCTTTTCGTGTACATATCTTTTTCTGTCCTCTTACTCTTTTAGGACAATGTATATTTTTGTACACTTGTATGTCCTCTCACTTTTTTTTTCTTGGCTCTCTTGCTATTTTAGAGTTGTTTGCTTTTTTTTTTTTTTTTTTTTTTTGATGAATTGTTTGTATACGCGTACATGTAGAGTATGTACGGTATAGAGAGACAATGTACCTGAGTTGAGATGTCGTCCAGGTTTGAGTAGTGGCGGCGAATTGAAGTTGAGAGAGTGGCCACGGAGCTTCGATCCTTCAGTGGAGATAGTCGAAACGAATTTGAAGGACTTCTGCAAGTCTTGGTGAATTTGGCTCGAGAGGCTTCCTCCAGGTCGCGTAGGAGAGAGATGTTACAGACTGGAGCAGAGCACAGAGACTTTGCTTTTGGTTTTGTTTGAAGTTTTGCGGCTCTGCTTCATGTCGAATCTTATTTAGTCGATCCTTTAGCGATTCGGGGCTCCTTCTGCGATCTCAATTGGCGCGCTGGGAAGAGGATTTGTTCAGGAGAGGGTGTGGTGGGGCCCACTCTGGCTGAACTGAACTTCTCGGCGAGTTGGGATGTTTCTCTCTGTCAACTGTTTGGCTTCTGCGCAGGTCGTGGAGAAGTTAAGGTGAGGGAACGTGGGTCCCACTCTCCTGCGCTGTAGATTCCCTTTTAAGTGGTGGAGGCCCTAATCCACTCCCCGCGAGATTAGGAAAATTTGGTTATCTTCTCCTGTGTTAAGTATTCACGGGGTGACTTTGGTTTGCTGCTCTCTGCGATTTGGATTTTGTCACCTCTGCCTGCAACTTAGGTGCGAATTGAGAAACTGTGATTTTGGCTCTATCTGCGATTTTGAGGCTGCCTGCGACTTTTGACTGTCTGCGATTTAGGGGAGAGTCTTTGATTTTGGGTCTGGGAGACTGTCTGCGACTTGACTGCGAATTGGAGACTGCCTGAGACTGCGACCCGAAGAACTGTCTGCGACTTTGTGCTTTCTGACTGCCTGCGAATTTAAGGAGCCGCAACTTGCTGATAATTTGGGAAGCTGTGAATTTGATTGTTTGCGATTGGAGAGAATGCGATCATGACCCGGGAGACTGCGCATTGGCTGTTTACGAATTTGAGGCATAGACTGCGAATTGGAGGCTGCAATTTGACTGCCTGCGGATTTGGAGGCTTTTAGAGACTGTTTGCAATTCTGGGTCCCTGCGACCTGATTCTGTGAGCAAATTTTGGAAATTGTTCGCGACCTAATACCCTGTGAC
Source organism: Aristolochia fimbriata (assembly GCA_019845555.1). Lineage (NCBI taxonomy): Eukaryota > Viridiplantae > Streptophyta > Magnoliopsida > Piperales > Aristolochiaceae > Aristolochia > Aristolochia fimbriata. The sequence continues at coordinate 18,088,533 of CM034080.1, forward strand.
TACGAATTGAGGAAACAACTTGCGACTGCGAATTTGGGAGGTTGTGCCCTGTTGTGAGTTGACAGTTTGTGAATTTGACTCTGCAATCTTCTCCGAGCCCCGACGTGCGTCAGAACTCTCCGCGAGTCAAACTTTCAAGGTACTGAAACAATTTCTTCTCTCCCGGCAGCCTCGGGTTGAATTCGAGCCCGCTGGGGTCCCCACTCTCTTTTCTTTCTTCTTCTCTTGCTCCCTCTTTCTTCTTCTTTTTCTCTCCTCTCATTTTCGACCCCTCCCTCAGTCTCTCTTTTTTTTTTCACAATTTTTCTCTCTGTTTTCTTCTCTCATTTTCTTGTCTCTTTTGAGTTGTCTATTTTGCGCACTCTTGGTGTCTGTCAGTTCGCCAACATGATAGACTGGCGAATTTCAATGCGTGATTTGGCTCGGCAGCCGAGCAGAAAAGTGTTGTGTCGCACCTGGTTTGATCGCCATGTGCAGAAATTGAGTTTTGGGTCGTGCCCGGCTCGGTCACCGGGTGCTGCGATTCCGTTTTGGTCGCGTTTGGCTCAGTCGTCGGGCGCAAGTCTTCTTGTTTTGTAATTTTCCTGATCCCCGCTCTGTCGACGAGGAGTTGGGCTTCTTGTTTTGTGTCTGGCTTTGTCGCCGGTTGCCGAAGTTTGCTTCGAGTGATCTCGGCTAGGTCGCCAGGTTGTTGACTTTGTTTTCGCGGCTTCTGGCTCGGTCGCCGGGAAGTGCATGTCGCGTTCGGCTCGGTCGCCGGATGTTGTTATTTGTTTCGAGAGAACCTGGCTAGGTCGCCGGGTGTTGAATTCTACTTTGAGTGAACCCGGCTAGGTCGCTGGGATGCTGGATCTCCATGTTGTCGCATCCAGCTTGGTCGCCAGGTGATGTTGTTGCATCTGGCTCGGTAGCTGGATGTGAATTGTTGGGTGGTCGCATCCGGCTTGGTCGTTGTATGCTGACTTTTATTTTAACTTTGACCGGCTCAGACGCCGGGAGGTTGAACATCTGCCTCTGTTGCCGTGTGTCGGGATTTTGATTCGGCTTAACCTGGCTAGTCGCCAGAAGACTGAATTTTTGTGCCGGCGCACCCAGCTTGGTCGCCGGGTGTTGATTCTTGTGTGGCCGCCGCCGGCCAGAGTCACTGAGTGCGAGCTACCTGTGGTCGCAGTCGACAAGAGTTGCCAAAGCGCGAGTATGTTTCGAACTCCTTCTATTTTGTTCTTGCGACTGCTTCTTTTTGTCGCAACTCTTTTTTTTTTCTGCGATTGCTTTTTGTCACAGCTTCTTTTTTTTTGTTTCCTGTGACTGCTTCTTTTTGTCACGATGTTTTTTTTGTTTAGCAACTGCTCCTTTTTGTCGTTTGCTTTTCTTTTTTTATTGTTTTCTACGACTGTTTCTTTTTGTCGCGATGCTATTCTTTTTGTTTGGCGACTACTCCTTTTTGTCGCTTGCTTTTATTTTGCAACGACTTCTTTTTATCGCACTGCCTTTTTTTTTTTTGTTTGAAGAAGAGTTACGTACCTGGCTCCGATTGGCTACGTCTGGCTCGGTCGTTGGTCGCAGGAGTTTGCTGTACGACACCCAGCTCGGTCGCCAGGTGTTGCATTTGATGGTTCCTTCATCACATCCGGCTTGGTCGCCGGGCGCAGATTTTTTTTTTTGCGTCCGGCTATGTCGACGGTCGCGGAGCTTCTTTCTTGCATTCGGTTTGGTCACCGATTGCATTGCTCCTGTTTTGGTCGCACCCGGCTTGGTCGCCGGGTGCTGTTTGATCGCGGCCGACTTTGTTCCTGGTCGCGAAGCTTTGAACTGCGCTTGGCTTCATTGTCGAGCGTAGATTTTGCTGCTTTGATCACGACCAGCTGTTTGGCTGGTCGCGAAGCTTTGAGTTGTGCACGGCTCGGTCGCTGGGCACTTGTTTGTTGTTTCGTAACATTCGTTTCCCATCCAACTCAGTCGTCCGACACTGGGATAGAGTGTGCGATGCCCGGCCCTGTCGCCAGATAGTGAATTCTCTGTTAGGTTCTGCCTGGCTCGGTCGCTGGACACTGGAGTTTGTTTTTGTTCCCCTCGGGTTTAGCTGTTGGCCGCAAGATTATTTTGTTTTGGTCGCGCTAGGCTCTGTCTCCGTGCTCGTCGATTTTGGGACTGTGCTCAGCTTGGTCGTCGAGGCACAGTGTTGTTGTTTTGGTCACACTCGGCTCGGTCACCGGGTGCTGCTTTTGAGCTGCGTTTGTCTTGAGTGCAGCATTTTTGGTTTTGATTGCATCCGGCTCGGTCGTCGGGTGCTATTTTTTGTTCTCGTACCTAACTTGTCAGCCGGGCATAGAGCTGTTGTCTGCGCTTGGCACGGTCGCCGGGCGCGAGACCTTTGAGTTATGCTCAGCATGGTTGCTAGGCTTAATGTCTTTATTGTTTTCGTCGCAACCGGTGCCGTCGCTGGTCATTGTGCTTTGAACTGTACACGACTTGGTCGCCGAGGCATAATTGCTTTATTTTGGTTGCGTCCAGCTCTATCGCCGGGCTTTTGAACTGCACTCGTGGAGAGCTTTGTTTTGACAGCAGTTTCGTCGCTGGTTGGGTCGTCTGAGACAACCGGTGTTTTACCCTCTCTCTTTTTTTTTTTGTTTCTCCGACTTTTTCTTCTTGGCGACTGGTCTTTTTTGTCGCCCCTTTTTTTTTTTTGACTTGTGTTTTTTTTTCTTTCTCCCTTTTTTGTTTGCGGATTCGGCTTCTCTGTCTCTAGTCGTAGGAGATGCATATATTTTTTCGAATTGAGAGGGATATGGATTGCATACCTGGCCTCGCTTGCTTTGTTGCAGATGTCTGCCGCACCGACCTCTTTTTCCTTCCTCGGCCTAATTCTTTTGAATGTCAAGACCCTCGTGAAGGGTACTCTTCGAGACTGCTTACGAATCTGTGATTCTAAGGAAGAGCAGAGACCATTGCTAATACCTCTTGGGGGGCCGTCGGTATATGGTGGTTGTGACGTAACTGCGCCCATGGTTAGAGCCATCCATGACCTTTGGAGTCGCCCTGTCGTCGACGAGGACGGCCAAATTTGTTATCTCCCGGGGGTCGATGAAGCTTCATCGTCTCCACATCAGACCGTTGGGAACATTTTGCTTAGTCCGATGCATGACCATTTGGTTCGATTTTTGGCGCCGAAGCTTCCCATCGACAGCGACAGGCTTGGTTCCTGGGATAGTCAACTGATGGTGTGCTCGAGCCCTTATCATGTGCCCTTCTACTTTGAATGGACAGACATCATCCTCCATACTTGTATTGACCTGTTGGCCGTGGTAGACCTTACACATGCAGTCCGAGCTTCAATTTTCTCATATCGGTGCTGCAGCAATGTTGTCCATGCATTTCTGGAGGTCTGGTTTTCTTCCACCAACACCATCTTTACTCGCGAGGGGGAGTTGTCGATCTCGTTGTGGGATATGCATCGACTCGGTGGATTGCCGATTTCTGGGAGCATTTTCGATGAAGTGACTCCGACTATTGAAGATTTCACTCATAGTCACTCCATGTCGCTATCCGAGAGCATTCGGTACTTGGTTCTCGCGTATAACCACCTCTTCTGTCGTCCAAGGTCTTCGAACATGGAAGGATTCTTTGGGATTCCTATGTTCGAGTGGGCATCATTCTGGTTCCGCGCCGAAGGGGATGCGCAGCCTTCAGAGGACTCATGGGCTGAACGTGGAAAGACGACTGGTTCTCAGAGTCGCGACCGGTCAGCCGTGCAGAATCAACCACTCTCCAAGCTCGGAGTCCCTGATGACCTTGCGGATGAGGTATATCTGGCTGCTTTCTTATCTCTGTGGCTCTACCGTTTTGCCGTTCCTTTGTCGGGCGGCATGCTGAGGTTCACCGTTTTCAAGATGGCCTGCTTCATGGCCAGCGGTAAGAAATGCAGCTTGGCCGGCGCAGCTCTGGCCAGTCTTTATCGGGGGCTCAACAGTTTCTCGTCGGGGAGGATCTCTTGGCCGTTCGTTTATGCTTGGCTCCCCCAGCAGTTCGATGTGCACGAGGCTGAGTCCACCGAAGGCAACAGACCCCTTATGATGCTGTACCGTAACCCGAAGCTTGGCCGTTTCTATACCCAAGAGGAGGCTTGTTCTTTGTTTTGGCGTGGTGGAGTACTTCCGTTGCTTTTGAGCGACCTTTCTAGTCTTGCGATAGTGCGACCATCTCATAGTGAAGCCTTATAGTCCTCACCGGTTTGCTTGCCAGTTTTGGTTTTGCCGAGACCTGCCGGGTATGCTATTTACTGACCAACGAAAGGTGGTCACAGTCAATGCGTTGGTGGAGGTATGGCGAGCCGGGACTGCCTGTCCTCTTGGCAGCGTGGAGGTGCCTACCTTCGTGAGTCCTGGTTCCGATCCGGGTTTGACGTCTCTTTTTCGAGAGTCCTGGCTTGAGGCGGTCGTTCCCCTCTTTGAGGTATTAACTTCTTCACATTCTATTTTGTTTCTTCGTCCTTTCTCCTTCTTCTTTTTTTTTGACTTCTTCCATCCCCTTTTTGTGTTCAGCGTGCGTGGAAGAAATTTGCCGATGCATCTGCGCTGGAAAGAGCTTTGCCGCCTGCGCAAGGAGATGGTGATGCGGAGGTCGTCATTCGAAAGAGCTCGTGAAAAAGTGTAAAACCTTCGACTTCTCTGAAGGCGAAGAAGAGTAAAGTTATGTAGAAGAAGGCGCCCCGGCCGAAGGTTGCGAAAGAGAAGACGTCGTCTCCGTCGCAAGTCGCACTGGCGAAGGGCATCATCATTAGAGAGGCATCTCCAGCACAAGGGGAACCTCGGCCAGTAGTACTTTCTTTGCCGGCTGATAATGCACCTTTGGACAAGGGGAAAGGATTAGCTGAATCGGTGACCTCGCCGAAGAAGACTGCTGCGAAGAAGAAGTCTATGGCTCCGCAATCAGAGCCTTTCATATTCATCGCCCCTCCTTTCAAGAAGCGGCTGCGGGCTGGTCTGGGTAAGCCACTGACGAATTTGACTCTGCTTTCTGTCGTTCAGCCGTCGGAGACCCCTTTGCCAGAGTCGGGAGAGCAGGCTAGGAAGCCGGCGCCCCTCGACAGGTCTGCTGTTCTACTGACGGGAGAGGCTACTGCCGAGCCAGCGGCATTGTCACTTGCGCCGGCGACCCAGGATGGAGTGCAGGTAGTCTAGGAGTTTGGCGACCTCCCTTCTGATGATCTTGCCATTGTCGTAGCTCCGTTTGCGAACCAGCCCAACTTTCTGTAGGTGGACTTGTTCGATCTGGCTGAGATGGATGCTACCCGCGAGTTGGAGTTGGTCGAGGAGGGGGCTCCGTCAGCCGTCGTTGCTAATGAAGCCGAATGCCTGACGACGACTCTTGGTGAGGGCGTAGCAGATCTGCATCCTTCGACTAGGCCGGTTGTGGCCGAGGGACTTATGGTGGATGCCGGAGTAGCTGTTGCGGGTGGATTTCAGCACCCTATTTCTGATCCGAGCCTTCCGGTTGCAACGACTTCGAGGAGGGAACCCTTTGTGACGTTTCCTCCTAGTAGTGGAGAAGTGACTTTTGCTGCCAAGAAGGGAGCTCCGGGTTCAACTTGTCGACCCGTTAGCGAGGATTCGTCGACTTCACGGCCTACGTCGGTAAGCGCCTGTTGTCCTCTTCCTTCCCCCTTTTTCTTTGTTTGTATTCTTTTCTTCTCTTTTTTTTTTATCTCCCTTTCTTTTTTTGTTAGGTGTCGACCTTCTGTCTTTCGGCGAGGTCGAGGCTGTTGATGCAGCGATCTACCTTGGGGCTGTGGACAGTGTTCATCGAGTCGGTTTTAATGCTGGCCGAGGATCCATGTTCGCTCGAGCTCGTGGCTTACACTCGTGCCATTCTTGAGCATTTGTGAGGAGCCGGCGTCGGCACTTCGGTTCTGGAGTAGTGGGTAGAAGATTTTGCTTCGGAGGCAGCTCATTTTCAACAGCTGCACATCTCTTCGGCCGGGAAGCTTAGTTTGAGCGAGCGATTTGCTGCTAAAGCTGAACTCACGCAATCTGTCCAGCGTGTGAACCGTCGGTGCGATGACTTAACAGCGGATTTGGATAGACGGCAGGCCGAGCGTGAAGCTGCGGAGGCTGAGCAGAAAGCTCTTCGTGATCGTCTGGCATTCGTCTCGTCCCAGCTCGACTCCATTAATGGCGAGCTAGCGACCATCCGAAGGGGGATCGACGCCAGCAAGGAGGAAGCTTATGCTCTTGAGGACCAGCTTGCTTCTGTTCGTTCATTTCCTTTTCTCGACGAGGCCGAGACGCGGGAGCTGCCTGAGGTCCGCGCCGCAGCGGTGCGACTGCGGCAACGGGTGGCTGAATTCGAGCTTCATTCACCTTGATGTGGTTTTTTTGTAGTCTCTCTTTTTCTTTTTGTTTTGCGAGACTTGAGATATTTTTTTTGTAGCCTCCCATTTTTGTTGCGAGGCTTGTATTACTCTCATCACACACACAAAATTTTTTTGTTTTGCAATGAGAAATACTTCTTTTTCTTTATTCGACTTTCTTTTTCTTTCTATTTTTTTTTGCTGCCCTCTTCATGGGTAAAATCGTTTGAGGATTTTACCGTTCGTTATCGGCTGCTCCGAACCATTTGAAGTGGCGAGCTTGTAGGCGCCATTGATGTAGGCCTCCTACACCACATATGGTCCTTCCCATTTCGGCGTAAACTTGCCCTCGGTTTTGCTCGTAAAGAGCATTGGCCGTCGGACTGCGAGCACGAGGTCACCTTTCTGGAATGACCTGAGCCGTACTTTTTTGTTGAAGGCTCGGGTCATACGAGATTGGTAGCATTCGAGCCGTTGTTGCGCTTCGAATTGCTGTTCGTTGAGTGACTCGAGTTCTACCAATCGCAGGTGAGCGCATTCCTCCATCGTGAGTCCTTCTCTAATAGCAATTCGCAGAGAGGGAAGTTGTACCTCGAGAGGGAGCACTGCTTCGGTGCCGTAAACCAGCGAATATGGGGTCGACTGGGTTCGCGTTCGAAACGATGTTCTGTATGCCCACGAGGCTTCGCCGAGCTTTTCGTCCCAACTCTTTTTGTTGGCACCGATGGTTTTCTTTAGGATCTTGCAGAGCGTTTTGTTGAATGCTTCTAAGAGTCCATTGGCTGCCGGGTTGTAAGCCGACGATGTCCGTTGTTGTATGCGAAATTTCTCGCAGAAGCGGTCAATGACTGTGCCTGACCGGCGTGCAATTGTCCATCACTATGTACCGAGGAACTCCATATCGGTAGATAATTTGGGTCCAGATGAAGTCGGCGACGGTAGTTGCCTTGAATTCTCGGTAGGCAGTGGCTTCGGCCCATTTCGAGAAGTAATCGGTGGCCGCCAGGATGTATTGCCTGTCAGAGTCGGATTTAGGAGTGATGGGACCTATGATGTCCATCCCCCAAGCTTCGAACGACCATGATGCGATCGTCGGGTGAAGCGGCTCCGGTGGCTGGTGTATGTAATCGGCATGGAGTTGACACGGTTTACAGGTTTGAGCCATTTCGGTGGCGTCCCTGAGCATTGTCGGCCAATAATAACCCAGTCGTTTAACTTATAGATGGAGCTTCGGGCCAGCCTGGTGCGCGCCGCAAATTCCACTGTGTGTCTCTTTTAACACTTGCAGCCCCTCTTCTTATGAAAAGCATCACAGGAGCAGACCTTCATACGACCTCTGGTAGAGTACGTCATCGATGAAAACATACTTTGGAGCTGCTCGACGAATTTGGACTCGCTCCCATAGGTCGACAGGGAGTATGTCGTGACGAAGAAAGTTCGAGATAGGCTCTCTCCAATCTTCGGCTTTGTTTTGACTGGCTGAGATTGGGAGAGACTCTTTTATCTCTTCTATTTGTTCTTCTTCTGAAATTCTTCGACCAGTGGAGGGATTACCCATTGTTCGCAAATGGGGACTTGGCTCGGCCGTTCGTCGAATTGCGCTAGACTAGCCGTAATTCCAGCCAATGCGTCGGCTGGCCCATTTTTGGTTCGAGGAACGTAGTGGAGTGAGGCTTCCGGAATTTGGGCCAGAAGTTCACCGGCATGTTGTTGGGTGTCAAGAAAGTGCACTAGGTCAGGAAGTAATATAGACTCGAGAGTCCAGATATCGATCCCATAGAGACCTTGATGAGAACTCAGTTTAAGTAAAGATTTTTCTACTGATTGAGGAAAAGAAATTTTGGTTTTTGAGAACTGGAAAAGAAAACAGATTTAGATAACTAAACCTTATTCAGATGAGGTGTTGGGGAAAAGTGTCAATCCCTCCTAGTTATTAACATGCAAAGTTCTGATTTTATAGCTCAAGTACCCTTACCTTGACTTAGCTTTTGAAAACCTAGTTACCCATATACAGGAAATAACTTTCACCTATTCTTTGAACTCCATCACAATCCGAAAAAATTCAAATCCTAGGTGCATAAATATAAAAGCTTACAGATTAACTCTCTCTTATTCAGGACAAGAGTTATAAACAGTCACATCGCTTTCCACTAGTCTCCATCACAATCTGGAACAATCTAGTTTAGAAAAACGAGTAGTTTCAGAAAATAAAGAATCATATAACTAACCCAAATCTCTACTGAATTTTAACTTCTCTATTTGAACCTCGTTAAACTTCAGATATCAATTTATATTAGAAATAAGCAGTAAACACAAATTCTAAAACAAAGGCTAAGTACTTTATTGCTTTAAACTTCAAAACTTAAACATATAACAACTAGGAGTTCATGACTTCCCCAACAGAGAGAGACTACTGCATGCTAACAGTATAAACACATAAAAAGGATTCAATTACAGCCATGAAAATAAAATAAACCAAGTACAAAAACCCCCTCTGAAGGATTGCCTTTAGCTTCTCTTGTGCCTTGACTGAAATCTCCACCTCCTCTCTCCAAAGTGCCAAGAGGTCGTGCAAGACTCCTCTGGACTTTCTCTCCTCTCCAAACTAACTACACAAACTGAAAATTAAACTAAAAACTGAATTTAGAACTAAAAACTGGATGATTTGCACTCTGCCTCGGACCCCTATTTATACTTGTTATGCTGCCTAGGCCTTGTAATTTGATCTCTATCCAGGGGTATGAAGTATGCCTTCCCGACCTCATAATTTAATAAAATTACTTGAGAGCCTTCCTTTAATGGTCCTTGCCTTGTGTATGAAATTTGTGTCCATTTTGAGTTGGAAAAGACGAGATATGATGTTGAGAAGTTGGATTGCTTCTACTGCCAATTTCTACACTGGGTCCACCACTTTGAAAGTATAAAACTCTAAATCCCCGACATGGATTGACCTAAATTTTCGTAATATGATCCTTTATCTCCTCAGGAATCTTCAGTCCAAATTTGGGTTCAATTGGGAATAAGGAACTCCAGATATGTGATAAGTGTCTAAAAGACACTGTTTTACGCACGAATTAATGATCATAAATTCCAATTTTGAGTTAGTTATTAGCATGAAAGTGACATATATAACTCAAATTCATGTTTTGTGTCTCCGGTACCTGGTAGAAGAAGAAAATCTGGTTTCAGAGAGAAATTGAAGCAGAAAAGAGCAAAAAGAGCCAAAAAAGGAACGGCGCAACCGCACCGGGAAAATGGTAGAAAATTCAAATAAATGAAGGAAATTCCCAATGGCTAGTAAAGCTTCAAAGAAGACAACTCGGGAATGTGGAATGGCGCGACCGCGGCTTCTCAGGGTGCTACCGCGCCAAGAAACTGGCTCTACCTCACTCTGTGACTACTTGGACGCGCCAAAGAGATGCCAAATACAAAAGAGGAGTTGTCGTTCTGGAACCAGTGAAAAAGACTAAGGAGTGGCGCTGCTGCGCCACTTCAACAGCAACATCTGGCGCTGCCACGCCAAGAACTCTCCTTACTCGGCACTATTTCGAAGGCCGTTTCCAGACTTGGACAGAAATCTACTCCAATGGCGTGACCGTGCCGCTGACTCAACAATATAAATTGCGAAAATCTCAGGATTCTGACTACCAATCAAGCCCAAACTTGTGAGAAGAAGTCATAATTGCCTAACGAAGGTATCCACGAAGATTTTATAGAAATTTGCTCGTGTCTAGGTGCATTGAATGATCATGAAGAGAAGTTCCATACAAAGAAGGAAACTGCTGCCAGAAGAGAAGAGAAAATCCGAGTTTTAAGAGAACAATATTTGGAGTTTCATATTCCCAATTGAACCCAAATTTGGACTGAAGCTTCCTGAGGAGATTGAGGATCATATCACGGAAATTCAGGTCAATCCAAGTAGGGTTTTCAGATTTTTATATTTTTAAATTGGTGGACTTAAAGCTGGAATTGGCAGCAGAAGCAATCCAACTTCTCAACATCATATCTCGAGTTTTCCAACTCAGAATGGACTCAAATTTCGTAAACAAGGCAAGGACCATTGAATAAAGGTTCTCATGTAATTTCATTCAATTCTGAGGTCGGGAAGGCATACTTCATACCCCTGGGCAGAGAGCAAATTACAAGGCCTGGGCAGCTGAACAAGTATAAATAGAGGTCCGAGGTAGAGTGCAAATCATCCAGTTTTGAGTTCTAAATTCAGTTTTTAGTTTAATTTCCAGTTTTTGCAGTCAGTTTGGAGAGGAGAGAAAGTCCAAAGGGAGTCTTACACGACCTCTTGGCACTTTGGAGAGAGAATGAAGAGATTTCAGCCAAGGCACGAGTGGAAGCTAAGAGCAGTTCTTCAAGGGGGTTTTCTGTACTTATTCTCTTCTTATTATCATGGTTGTAATTGAATTCTTTATGTGTTTATTCTATTAGCATGGAGCAGTCTCTCTTTGTTGGGGAAGTCGTGAACTCCTAGTTGTTGTATGTTTAGGTTTTGAAGTTTATAGCAATAAAGTACTTTGCGCTTGTTTTAGAAACTTGGTTCATTGCTTACTTCTGATCTGAATTGATATTTGAAGTTTAATGAGGTTCGAATAGAGAAGTTGAATTTCAGTAGAGATTTGGATTAGTTATTTGGTTCTTTGTTTTCTAAAAGAACTTGTTTTTCTAAACTAGATCGTTCCGGATTGTGATGGAGACTAGTGGAAAGCAATGTGACTTTTTAAACTCTTGTTCTGAATAAGAGAGTTAATCTTTAAGCTTTTATATTTATGCACCTAGGATTTGAATGTTTCCGGATTGTGATGAAGTTCAAAGAATAGGTGAAAGTTATTTCCTGTATATGGGTAACCAGGTTTTCAAAAGCTAAGTCAAGGTAAGAGTACTTGAGCTATAAAATCAGAACTTTGCATGTTGACAACTAGGAGGGATTGACACTTTTCCCTAACATCTCATCTCCATAAAGTTTTCCAGTAATTAAATTCTATTTCGTTTTCAGTTATCAAAAACCAAACAATTTCTTCACCTCAATCAATAAAAAAATCTTTGCTTGAATTAAATTCTCATCAAGGTCTCTGTGGGATCGATATCTACACTGTCGAGTCGATATTACTTGCTGACCTAGTGCACTTGCTAAACACCCAACAAGTTTTTGGTGCCGTTGCCGAGGACCATTGAATTGAGAGTATGTTTAAGTGAATTTTATTTTGTTGATTGATTTTAATAATTTTTATTTCCTCTTTCAGGTTGAACCTGGTTTGTGCATGAAAACAAGGTCTTGTGAAGATCCACTAACTGAACCAGATCCTGAACCTGAAAGATCACTCCTTCACTGAAGGAGAAAAGAGTCAGCAATGGAAGATCAACACTAGGAAGAGGGGGCAGTGAAAATGTCGGTGCATAGAAGTTTTATTGGCTATTTATGACAAAACTTATGTTTGACAACGACGGTTGGGAATCTATTGTGAGCTTAGAATCCTAGTCTACGTCAGAGATATAAATCATGAATCGTGAGTATTTTGAGTTTCCTAATCAAGGATATTTGAGGTTCCTAAGTTATATAGGAAAGAAATCAGCACAAGATATTATTGAGGATAAACATGGAACAGACGAGGAGTCTGTGGTGATTGAGTTTCCTAGTTGAGATAGGAAAGAAAGTAGCACAGGATGTGATGTGTCTAAAGACAGATTTGGACATAGGATTTGATGTGTCTAAAGACAGATTTGGACACGGTTAACCCTAATGGTATTTATAGCACAGTATGCTGGGCTAGGCTTACGCAGAAACTGAAGAGTGTCTATCAAGGATGAGTTTGAGGGGGAGTAAGGAGGAGAAGATCGATATGTTTACATCCTGAATGTTATATGTGATTGCTGAAGCTGATCAAGAGGTCTACAAGCTTATCGAGAAGCTATTGACCATTGTAATGGTGTTCACATCCTCAGAAGCCTGCGTGAAGAGACTCCCTGGTGATAGGGAACACACTAAGGGGGAGACTTAGTGTGTGGGTATCGAAGGGCTTCTGTTGAAGTGAGTAAACAGGAAGCTTGTCTAGGAAGAGGCTGTTGTTCGAGCCCTTGAGGGGAGGAGAACTTATTACTGTAAGTCGTGCTGTTGAATTACTGTAATACTCTTTCTTGTGGATTTTGATACCCTGGGCCGAATGCCCCGCAGATTAGGAACGATTGGTTTCGAACTGCGATAAAAATTGGTGTTGTATCTTTTGTCTATGAGTATAACGTTAAGTGTCATTACACCAGTCCTCGGGTGTAAGTACACTCATGCGCTCACGTTTTAAGTTTACAGGAAATTCTGTAAGTACACTTCTGAATACACGTCTTTAGTTTAGTGGGAGTTTCAAGTGGTATCAGAGCGGGCTCCAGATTAGTTTGGAGATAAACAGTTTTATAAACTTGACGTGAAGGAAGATGGCAGCATATCATGAGGAAGGAACTTCAAACACAAAACCACCGCTACTTGATGGAACAAACTATGCCTACTGGAAGGGAAAAATAAAAATTTATATCAAGGCTCAGGATGAAAGAGCCTGGCGATCTGTAGAAGATGGATGGGAACCTCCAACAGTTGAAATTGGAGAAGGTGCTGATAAAAAGAGAATTTTAAAGCCTAGTTCAGAATTGAACGATGTGAAGGACAGATTATCAAACTGCAACTCCAAAGTGTAAATACAGGCTTGCGTATTGGCTATTTATGACCAAAACACTTTCCACGTGAAGATGTTCTGTCTTGAATCACCAGAAAGGAAGTAAAAGGTTAGCAGGAAACAAAGAAGGTCAAGACTCCTTGATTTCAGGAAAGAAAGTGAAGACTCCTTGATTTTAGGAGATTACCATATGTGGATAATATTTAAGTGGAAGTGTGTAATAGGAAACCAGAACGTGGCTGATATTGTGCGTGAAAGGTTGTGTTGATTTAGGAAACCAGACGAAGCTGGCTTCCTTGATTCAAGACCGAATTAGGAATCCAGGACGAAGTTGGCTTCCTGGATTCAAGGAGGAGATAACTAGGAGAAGGGCACGGATGTAAAAGTGGGAGATTACCCTAAACCTATATAGTGTTATCCCTAATGTGGATTAGGGTTACGCAGTGTTTAACAGAATAAACGAAGGACTGGTTGAGGGGGAGTTTCTTCAAGCTTATGATCGTGAAGTAACCAGATTGAAGATCCACACTTGTGCTGAAAAGAAGACGCCGTGGCTTTGATGCAGTCGTGGTCAAACCGAGCAGTCTTTCATACTGCGAAGTCTGCGTGAAGACAGCCCTCGAAGGAGGGATCACATTAAGGGGGAGAGCCTTAGTGTGAGGGGTATCCAGGAGCTTCTATTGTACGTGGAAACAGGAAGCTACAAGACTAGGAGAGTTCTGTTCGAATCCTGAAGGAGGAGAACGTATTGTTGTAAGTGTTTTATACACTGTTACTGTTGTAATACTCTCTAGTGGATTTCTGGTACCCTGGGCCGAGTGCCCCGCAGAGTAGGAACAATTGGTTCCGAACTGCCATAACATTCTCTGGTGTTCAGTGTGTTTTTAAGTTTTAACGACTAGTGTACATACGCCAATCATCGGGTGTAAGTACACTCCTGTGTACACGTGAAGCTTAATACGTTTTCGCAAAGCATTGAATGCAATTTTTGGAGGAATCAATGAAGAACTGTTCAGGAGAGTATCTGCATGCACTATGGCTAAAAAGGCATGGAAGATACAAGAGGTTCATTGTGAAGGAACCGAAAGTGTACGTGCTGTAAAATTGCAGATGCTGATGACTCAGTTTGAGCTCATGAGGATGAGAGATGATGAGATGATTTTGGAATTTGAAGGTAAGATCAGTGACATTGCAAATCAATCTGCCAACCTGGGAGACAGGATACCTCAAGACCGATTGGTCAAAAAGGTACTTCGTTCACTATCTTCTAAATTTAATATGAAAAGAATTGCTATAGAGGAAAACATGTCTTTAAACGATATGACCTTGGATGAACTAATTGGAACTTTGAAAACTTTCGAGATGAATGAAGAGTCAAGTGATTCAGTAAGAGAAAATAAGAGAGAAAGTGTAGCACTTCAGACTTTTGCAAGCAATGAAGTGACTCAGTCAACACAGGAATCTAATATTCCCACCATTACTCTAACAGAGTTAGATGCAAAAGGACTTAACAGGTTTATAAGAAAGAGCAAGAAGAAGAATTATTACTCAGGAGAAGGAAAACCAAGTGGAGGAGGTTTTGATTCAGCAAACAAGAGCAAAAATATAACGTGCTATGAATGTGGAGGCCGATGACACATCCAATCAGAATGTCCTGCCTACCTGAAAAAGAAAAAGTCATTTGTGGCTGCCTAGAGTGATGACAGTAGTACTTCGGAAGATGAAGAATGTAATTATGTTGCATTCATTGCTGGTACTCTAGTGAATAGAGAACTACCAGTGCAAAGAAAAATACAAGGCCTCTCAATAGTCTCAGATGATGAAACAGATGATGAGGACGATATTGGTACAGTAGAGAACATCATCAACCAGTGGGATGGGGTTCTTGAGAGTACTAAGGTTCTAAGAGAGCAAGTTGTAGTCCTAGAAAGAGAGAAAGTTGTGCTGAAGCAAAAACTTGATGAAAAAGAGGAAGAAGTCAGAGAAACAGAAAGGAAAGAAGGTCTGTTGAGAGAACAGACTTGTGCCTTAGGTGAAGAGAACCACATGCTAAAACAGAAAGTGAATGAGAAAGAGGAAAGAATTCTGAAACTGGAAAAAGAACTAAGGAAGGCAAAGGAGATTTGGGTGAAGTTTGACAAAGGAAAGAAGCAACTAGATGATATATTGACTCAAGAGAAACGAAAGGGCAGTAAGCATGGACTAGGATATAGTGGGGCCAGTTCATCTATGCAATCAGTATATACCCAGCCTCGTCATAGACAGGTCAAAAAATTCATTCCTACATGCGATTTCTGTGGGGTCTATGGTCTTATCAGACCTTACTGCTACAAGTTACAAAATGTTCGGAGAAGGAATGAAAACTTTAAAGGAGTTAAGTCTAGTGCTCAAAATTTAGTCTGGGTAAAGAAAGATATTAGTCTGTTTGCTGCTCATACTGCCAAAAAAACAAATATTGATGGAATATGGTATTTTGATAGTGGCTACTCTAGACATATGACAGGAAGTACTGAGTTACTTACAAATCTACAAAAGGAGAATGGTGGACAAGTTACCTTTGGAGATGGGGCAAAAGGATCTGTAGTTGGAAAAGGTGATTTGAATGTTCAAGGACATCCAAATCTAAAAAATGTGTTATTGGTTTATGGGCTGAAAGCAAACTTTATAAGTATCAGTCAATTGTGTGACCAGAACATGTATGTGAAGTTTACAAAGGATGGCTATAAGGTAATGGATGAGGAAAACATCTCTGTATTGGAAGGAACAAGAACAGGTGATAACTGCTATAAGCTAATACTGTCGCATCAGTGTCAGTACACTAAAGAGAACACTGCTCAACTATGGCATAAGCGACTAGGACATATACACTCCAGAGGTTTACAGAAACTGGTAAAGTATGGAGTTGTCAGAGGGTTGCCTACTCTAACAGGAACCGTTGAGACTGTGTGTAAATGTTGCATGGAAGGCAAATAACATCGAACTCCTCACCCTGCATTGAAAATCATTACCACCAAACAACCACTAGAGTTGTTGCACATTGATTTAATGGGGCCAGTCCAGACTGAGAGTATAGCTGGAAAGAAGTATGTTATGGTGTGTGTTGAGTACGTGCTGGTTGCAGAGATGAACTGGCTCCACTGTATCCCAGTCCATGTTTACTGCCCATTCGTTTCTCTTGAGTCAATATATCATCCAATTGCTACTTGCCTTTGTCAAACTTCACCCAAATCTCCTTTGCCTTTCTTAGTTCCTCTTCTGGGTTCAGAATTCTTTCCACTTTCTCATTTATTTTTTGTTTCAGCAAGTGTCTTCACTTAAGGTACAATTCTGATCTCTCAACAGCCCTTCTTTCCTCTCTGATTCTCTGGCTTCCTCCTCTTTTTCATCAAGTTTTTGTTCAGCACGACTTTCTCTCTTTCCAGGACTACAACTTGCTCTTTTAGGACGTTAATACTCTCAAGAACTCCATCCCATTGCTTAATGATGCTCTGTACTGTACAAATATCATCCTCATCATCTGTTTCATCATTCGAACCTATCAAGATGTCTTGTATTTTTCTTTACGCTGGTAGTTCACTATTCACTAGAGTATTAGCAGTGAAGGCAACATAATTACATTCTTCATCTTCTGAGGTGCTACTGTCGTCACTCCAAGCAACCACAAACGACTTTTTCTTTTTCAGATAAGTAGAGCACTCTATTTGAATGTGTCCCCGTCCTCCACATTCATGCACGTTATACTTTTGTTCTTGGTTGCTGAATCAAAACTACCTCCTCTCAATTTTCCTTCTCCTAAAGACAAATTCTTCTTCTTGCTTTCTCTAATAAACTTGTTAAATCCTTTAGCCAGGAAGGACACTTTTGCATCTAGCTCAGCTAGAGTGATGGTGGGAATATCTCACTCCTGAGTTGACTGAGTCACCTCATTACAGGCAAGAGTCTGAAGTGCTACACTATTTTTCTTAACCTCTCTTACTGAATCACTTGACTCTTCATTCATCTCAAATGTTTTCAGAGATCCAATAAGTTCATCCAAGGTCATATCATTTAAAGGCCTAGTTTCTTCTATAGCAATTATTTTCATCTTAAATTTTGAAGAGAGTGAGCAAAGTACCTTTTTGACCAGTTGATCTTGAGGTATCCTATCTCCCACGTTGGCTGATTGATTAGCAATGTCTCTGATCTTTCCTTCAAATTCCAAGATCGTCTCATCATCTCTCATCCTCATGAGCTCAAACTGAGTCATCAACATCTGCAATTTTACTGCACGTACGCTTTCAGTTCCTTCATAATGAACCTCCAATATCTTCCATGCTTCTTTAGCCGTGGTGCATGCAGAGACTCTCCTGAACTACTCTTCATCAATTCCTCCAAAGATTGCATTTAATGCTTTGGAATTGCAGTTTGCTAATTTCTCCTCCGCATCATTCCACTCTGAACTAGGCTTTACAACTCTCTTAACATCAGCATCCTTTCCAATTTCAATAGTTGGAGGTTCTCATCCATCTTCAACAGAACGCCAGGCTCTTTCATCCTGAGCCTTGATATAGATTTTCATCTTTGCTTTCCAGTAAGGATAATTTGTTCCGTCAAGTAGCGGTGGTCGTGTGTTTGAAGCCCCTTCCTTATGATACGCTGCCATCTTCCTTCACGTCAAGTTTATAACACCGTTTATCTCCAAACTAATCTGGAGCCCACTCTGATACCACTTGAAATTCCCAGTAAACTCTAGACGTGTATTCAGAAGTGTACTTACAGAAATTCCTGTAAACTTAAACCGTGAGCGCAGGAGTGTACTTACACCCAAAGACTGGTGTAGTGACACTTAACGTTACACTTATGAACAAAAAGGACACAGCACAATTTTTTATCGTAGTTTGGAACCAATCGTTCCTAATTTGCGGGGCATTCGGCCCAAGGTATCAAAATCCACTAGAAAGAGTATTACAGTTATTTAACAGCACAACTTACAGTAATAAGTTCTCCTCCCCTCAAGGATTCGAACAGCAGCCTCGTCCTAGTCTAGCTTCCTGTCAACACACTTCCACAGAAGCTCTTTGATACCCACACACTAAGTCTCCCCCTTAGTGTGATCCCTATCACCAGGGAATCTCTTCATGAAGGCTTCACAGGATGAAAACACCTATTACAATGGTCAATTGCTTCTTGGAAAGATAGTAGACCCTTAATCATCTTCAGCAACAAACATACAACCTCAAACATACAACCTTCAAGATGTGAACGTCAAAACCTTTTCCTCATTGGTCCCCCTCAAACGCGTCTCACCTTGATACTCGTTAATCTCTGCGTTAAACACCTAGCACAACACGTATTGTGCTTTTAATAGCCTTAGAGTTTAACCATGTCTAATTCTGTCTTTAGACACCTTCCATCCTGTATTGCTTACTTTCCTATCTCAACTAGGAAACACAATCACCCTTATCCTCAATGATATCACATGCTAATTTCTTTCCTACAGAATCTGGGAAACTCAATAACCCACGATTAGGAAACTCCGGATATTCACGCTTCATGATATATATATTGCTGACGTGGTCAAACATAAGTTTTGTCATAAAACAGCCAATCAAGCTTCTATGCATAACACAGCCACTCAAGCTTCTACGCACTAACAAGACCAATTTACAAGTTCTCGTCAGAAGCCCAACTATAAATAGAGGTCCGAGGCAAAGAGCAGATCACCGAGTTTTAGGTTGTAATAAGAGTTCTAGGTCAACTTTTAGTTCGATTCATGTTTTCTAGTTAGTTTGGAGTTGAGAGAAAGTCCAGAGGAAGTCTTACACGACCTCTTGGCACTTTGGAGAGAACGAAGAGATTTCAGTCAAGGAGGAGTTGAAGCTAAGGGGCAGTTCCTCAAAAGGGGGTTTTCTGTACTTGTTTTCTTTTTATTTCCATGGCTATAATTGAATCCTTTTTACTGTGTGTTTATTTTATTTGCATGGAGTGGTCTCTCTTTGTTGGGGAAGTCGTGAACTCCTAGTTGTTTATGTTTAAGTTCTGAATTCTATAGCAATAAACTACTCTGCTTTTGTTTTAGAATCTGTGTTCATTGCTTATTTCTAATTTAGATTGATATCTGAATTTTAATGAGGTACGGATTGAGAAGTTAAATTTTAGTAAAGATTTGGGTTAGTTATATGATTCCTTGTTTTCTAAAAGAACTCGCTTTTAAACTAGATTGTTTCGGTTTCTAAGGAGACTAGTGGAAGGTGATGTGACTTATTAAACTCTTGGTCTGAATAAGAGAGTTAATCTTCAAGCTTTTATATTTATGCACTTAGGATTTGAATGTTCCGGTTGAGAAGGAGTTCAAAGAATAAGTGAAAGTTATTTCCTGTATATGGGTAACCAGGTTTTCAAAAGCTAAGTCAAGGTATGGGTATTTGAGCTATAAAATCAGAACTTTGCATGTTATCAACTAGGAGGGATTGACATTCTTCCCCAACATCTCATCTCTATTAGTTTTTCCAGTAGTTTAATTCTGTTTTGTTTTTCCAGTTCTCAAAACCAAAAATTCTTTTCCTCAATCAGTAGAAAAATCTTTGCTTAAACTGAGTTCTCATCAAGGTCTCTGTGGGATCGATATCTGGACTCTCGAGTCTATATTACTTGCTGACCTAGTGCACTTGATAGACACACCAACATGTTTTTGGCGCCGTTGTCGGGGACCATTGAATTGAGAGTAAGTTTAAGTGAATTTTATTTTGTTGATTGAGATTAAAATTTTTATTTTATCATTTCAGGTTGAACCAGATTCATGCATGAAAGTCAGAATTAGTGGTGAGCCACTAGATGAACCCAATCTGGAACTGGAAAGAGCACTCAGATGAGAGATGGAATTATGAGATAAGTCCATATCCTAACTCAATTTGGGGACTCCCCCAACAAAGTGCATCTTCTAATCATGATTCATGGAGGTATGATTCTAATATATAATGTTCTTTTGTTGATAATGGACCTAATGGTTTCTATGAAGCAGAACATGATAATTATTTCTCTAAGAAAAATGTAAATTCATATTTTGATAATGATTGGCAGGACAATTTGACACATGGGCAGTTGTCTAGGTTCATGTATGTTCACCCTCCTATATTTAGTGATTCTTTTTCTCAACATACATATCCCCCTCAGCCTCAAGAAGACTGGCCTAGGTTGACCACTCTTGTGGATAACTATTCTGCCCAAATAGATACTATGTTAGATCCACCTGATGAACAACCTAGTTTTGAAACCATTGATGACTCACAAAGAGCTAGACTTGAGGATATATTTTTAAAGTTCCTGGAAAATCAAGAAAAAAGAGATGCTCTGACTAATTCCAGGTTCCAAGCTCAAGAAGCATCACTGAAGATTCAAGAGGCAACCCTAAAAACTCAACAGGCATCAATCAGAAATCTGGAAATACAAATGGGACAGCTTGCCAATGCTATATCAGGTAGGAACCAAGGTACGTTACCTAACAATTCAGAATGGATGTATACAGCTAGCTCTTCTTGTTTTAATCTAGAAAATCAGCCAAAGAATGAATTGATCAAAAGTATGAAGGTTGAAACATGTTTTCATGAGCTATCTGATGATGATGAACCTGAATGGATGAATCCAGCTAGCACTTCTTGTCTTAATTTATGTGTTACTGCAGAACACATACAAGAAGATACAACGGAGAGAGCTGAGAGTTGTTGTGAGTTCCAACAGGATGAGAGTGAACAGGTCATGGAGAAAAAAAAACAAGATGAAAAAGAGAATGAAGGGGATGGGGTAGAACAAGAAGAAAAACCCCATGAAGAGCATAAAGAAGTTAGGATAGAGGACACCAAGGATAATGATCATTCTTTCCTCTCATTAGACATAGATTTCTTCATTATTCAGCCCTATAAACCACCCCCAAAAGTTGAAATTAAAATTTTATTAGGGCTGGGTAGTGTGAAGAAAAATTGGCTAAAATAAAGGAGCAAAACAAGTTAGAAGCCAACCAAAAAAGAGAAAGAGTGACCAGCTCTTTACTCAAAAGTTTATATCACCATGCAACACATTCCAAAAACAAAAACACCCTCAAGCATGGATGGTTCCAGATTCCATTCGATCCTGGTGGATCAGATCACATGGATCAGTAGGTAGTGTAAAAATAGGAGTAGGAGTTTTTGAATTTGCTGGAATTTTTTTTTTTTTTAGTAGGTTAGGATAGTTTTTTTTCAAAATTTTTAAGACTTGTTTAAATTTTAATGAAACTCTGATAGACCTAGGATAGGAATAGGGTTAGATTAAAAATTTACAGCTTTCAAAAAAATAGAAAAACACAAAAAAATTATTAAAAACTAAAAATTGGAAAATGGAAGAAGAAGATGATGAGGAAGAAGAAGTGTAGAATTTTTCAGCTCTTGCCATATATTTTGAACTTTTCCTTGTTTTCTTGAACTTTTGTATGATCTTGCTTTGTGTGTGCTTATGTTTGAGAGTGTTCTAAATAAAATTTCATTAATATGTACTCAATCTCCATTCATATTAATGAAATTCTAATTTTTACTCTCATGATTTGTCAATGCATATTTTTAAAAAAAATCTTCCAATAGAAATCTTTGAAAAAGGACTCTTAATCTGCCTCTATCTGATATTTACTTGTCCAAAGTGGAAAAAGTGAAAAATTCATTCAGGAACCGAAGATATGATGCAATTACTCCACGCGGCCGCGCCAAAATCTGGTGCGACCGCGCCACTGCCTTGAGAAAAAATAGCCACTACAGAGGTGAGGCAACACAACCTCCACTGCAGGTATTCTTCTTATCATTCATTTTATGCCTAAGAGACACTTCTAGTCAATTTTTATTTTCAATTGCTGAAAATTATGCAAATTTTTATTACTAACCAATGAGAAAGAATGCAAGAGCCACCAAGGGAGATCCATCCAACCTCAATCCACCTAGAAAGTCAGGGAAGTATCTCTATCACTCCTATGTTTACTACTGCTATGAGGACAAAGCATGTTTTTAAGTTTGGGGTGGGATACTCTTCCCAACTCAGATTGAACTCTAATTTTGTGAGCAAGGCAAGGACCTCAGAAGGAAGGTTCGTATGTAATTTCATCCAATTCTGAGGTCTTGAAAGCATAATTCATACACCTGGACAGAGACAAATTTACAAGTTCTAGACAGAAGCCCAGCTATAAATAGAGGTCCGAGGCAGAGAGCAGACCACCGAGTTTTAGGTTATAAATATAGTTCTAGGTCAACTTTTAGTTCAATTCATGTTTTCTAGTTATTTTGGAGTTGAGAGAAAGTCCAGAGGAAGTCTTACACGTCTTGGCACTTTGGAGAGAACGAAGAGATTTCAGCCAAGGAGGAGTTGAAGCTAAGGGGCAGTTCCTCAAAAGGGGATTTTCTGTACTTGTTTTCTTCTTATTTCCATGGCTGTAATTGAATCCTTTTTACTGTGTGTTTATTTTATTTGCATGGAGTAGTCTCTCTTTGATGGGGAAGTCATGAACTCCTTGTTGTTTATGTTTAAGTTCTGAATTCTATAGCAATAAACTACTCTACTTTTGTTTTAGAATCTGTGTTCATTGCTTATTGCTAATTTAGATTGATATCTGAATTTTAATGAGGTACGGATTGAGAAGTTAAATTTCAGTAAAGATTTGGGTTAGTTATATGATTCCTTGTTTTCTAAAAGAACTCGCTTTTAAACTAGATTGTTTCGGTTTCTAAGGAGACTAGTGGAAGGTGATGTGACTTATTAAACTCTTGGTCTGAATAAGAGAGTTAATCTTCAAGCTTTTATATTTATGCACTTAGGATTTGAATGTTCCGGTTGAGAAGGAGTTCAAAGAATAAGTGAAAGTTATTTCATGTATATGGGTAACCAGGTTTTCAAAAGCTAAGTCAAGGTATGGGTATTTGAGCTATAAAATCAGAACTTTGCATGTTATCAACTAGGAGGGATTGACATTCTTCCCTAACATCTCATCTCTATTAGTTTTTCCAGTAGTTTAATTCTGTTTTGTTTTTCCAGTTCTCAAAACCAAAAATTCTTTTCCTTAATCAGTAGAAAAATCTTTGCTTAAACTGAGTTCTCATCAAGGTCTCTGTGGGATCGATATCTGGACTCTCGAGTCTATATTACTTGCTGACCTAGTGCACTTGCTAGACACACCAACAAAAACCCTATTGGCACCATACCATTTAGATTGGTATATGGGAAAGCATGTCACCTACCTGTGGAATTAGAACATAGAGCATATTGGGCTACTAAATTCTTAAATTTTGATGTGCACAAGGCAGGAGAGAAGAGATTACTGGATTTGAATTAGCTTGAAGAGCTGAGGTACTGGGCTTATGACAATATTAGACTCTACAAGCTTAAAACAAAGAGGTGGCATGACAACAACATCAGGATGAAAAACTTTGAGGTAGGCCAGAAAGTACTTCTGTACAATTCAAGATTAAAACTCTTTCCTGAAAAATTGAAGTCTAGATGGCAAGGACCGAATGAAGTGGCAGGGGTATCAAACTTTGGAGCATTTGAGATTCAACACCCAAAGAATGGTGAAAAATTCAAGGTGAATGGGCATAGGCTGGAACTCTATCAAGATAGGTTTCCATCTGAAACCTCTGTTGTACATTTGATAAATTGAGCCCATAAGAGATCAGTTAGTGTAGGAATAGGAGTAGGACTTTGTGAGTTTATTTGAATAATGTTTTTTTAAAAATTTTTAGGTTTTTTTTGAATTCGTTGGAGATTTTGATTTATTTTCACTATTTTAATAGACCTAGGATAGGAAGTGTGTTAGATTAAAATTTTACAGCTTTCCAAAAATAGAAAACCACAAAAAAGGAAAAAAATTTGAAAATAGGAAAGTGGCACGACCGCGCCATAATCGACGCGACAACGCCATTCTAAACACCCAAAACTGCATTTTTGAACCGGAACCTTGTTTTCTTGACATTTTTGTGTGAGCTTGCTTTATGTGTGCTGATGTCTGAGAGTGTTCTTCAATGAAATTTCATTAATATGTACTCAATCTCCATTTATATTAGTGAAATTATGATTCTACTCTCTCAATGATTTATCTCAACGCATGCTTATGATAATCCTTCCAACAAAAATGTGTGAAAAATGACTCTGAATCTGCCTATCATTGCTACTAACCTATCCAAAGTAGAAAGATTACAAACTTCATTTGGAATCTGGAGAATTCATGAAATTACTCGGGGCATCCACACCTATTATGGCGCGACCGCGCCGCTGTCTTGATGAGGTACGGCCATTAAAGAGGTAAAGAAGCACAAATTCCACTACAGGTATTCTTCTGAAGAATAATTTTATACCTGAGAGACACTGCAAGTCATTTTTCATTTTTAATTGCTTAAAATCATGCAAGTGTTTGGTACTAACCCATGAAAGCAGAATTCAAGAGCACCAAGGGAGTACCATCTAACCTCAACAACAACCCAGACTATCAGGGGAGTATTCCTTTTCCATCTTATGTTTATTGCTGCTTTGAGGACAAAGCATGTTTTTAAGTTTGGGGTGGGATACTCTTCATGATTTCTTCATCCATGCTCAATGGATTCAAAAACTCTGGTTTTTTTCAAAAAAATTCACCAAAAAATTCCAATAGAGATTTTGAAAAATACCAGTGAAAATCCGTGATCATTTGAATAGCATGATTCATTCTCTGGAAAATATTGTAGTTCAGATGCTTAGTCTTAATTGGATGAGAATTTTTCTTCAAAAACTGTTTTTGAAAACAAAGTACAAGTGAGCAAGTTGATTTCAATCACTAGAACCAACCTGAGGAAAACTTGAGGCGAAACAGATAAAGGTTTTCAAAAATTCTGAGCTGATTTAGGCACCTGTTTAAAACCTTTTGATTTAGGCACCTGTTTAAAACCTGTTTTTCTAAGCCACCCATTTCAATGCACAAGTTGCATCACCTTTTGTCAAACCTTTTGAGCCAAAAAGATCCTTGTTCTGTTTTAATGTCCCATGCTACATGAGCCAGCCTTAGTGATCAATATACTTGTTTCTTACTTACCCATGATTCTCCAAATTGTTGAAGTGTTCTGTTTGAATGAGCATGGATCAAGACTTTGAAGTTATAATGAGGGATGGATGAAGGGTATAGAAATATTTCTTTGTAAAGGGGAACAAGGAGCAAGAGAGAGAAAAAAAAAAAAAAATTTGGGCAGAGTAGGAGAAAGGCCACCTTGTGTGTGCACCGGGACTCGGGCCTCAGCAAGCTTAGAGTCTCTGAATCAACCGACAAGGTAAGCTGGAATCCAGACAAAATCAAAGAAAAAGAGAGAAAAGGTTATGGGTTAGTTAAGGGAAAGGCCACCTCGTGTGGGCACCGGGTCTCGGGCCTCAGCAAGGTTAGAGAAACTGAGTCAACCGACGAGGTAAGCTAGACTCCTTCAATGGTCCTTGCCTTGTGTACAAAATTTGAGTCCATTCTGAGTTGGAAAAGTTGAGATATGATGTTGAGAAGTTGGATTGCGTCTACTGATAATTTCTGCACGGGGTCCATCACTTTGAAAGTATAAAACTCTAAAAACCCGACTTGGATTGACCTGAATTTTCGTAATATGATCCTTTATCTCCTCAGGAATCTTCAGTCCAAATTTGGGTTCAATTGGAAAAAAGGAACTCTAGATATGTGATAAGTGTCTAAAAGACACTGTTTTATGTATGAATTAATGATCATAAATTCCCATTTTGAGTTAGTTATTAGTATGAAAGTGACATATATAATTCAAATTCATGTTTTGTATCTCAGGTACCTGGTAGAAGAAGAAAATCTGGATTCAGAGAGAAATTGAAGCAGAAAAGAGCAAAAAGAGCCAAAAAATGAACGACGCGACCACGCCGATTTTGGCACCACCGCGCCGGGAAAATGGTAGAAAATTCAAATAAATGAAGGAAATTCCCAACGGCTAGTAAAACTTCAAAGAAGACAACTCGGGAAGGTGGAATGGTACGACTGTGGCTTCTGAGGGCGCTACTGCGCCAAGAAACTGGCGCTACCTCACTCTGTGACTACATGGACGCGTCGAAGAGATGTCAAATACAGAAGAGGAGTTGTCGTTCTAGGACCAGTGAAAATGACTAAGCAGTGTCGCTGCCGCGCCACTGCAACAGCTACATCTGGCGCTGCCGCGCCAAGAACTCTCCTTACTCGGCACGATTTCGAAGGTCGTTTCCAGACTTGGAAATAAATCTACTCCAGTGGCGCGACCGCGCCAAAATCAGAAGAAAATGTGGCGCGACCGCGCCGCAGACTCAGCAACGTAAATTGCGGAAATCACGGGATTCTGACTACCAATCAAGCCCAAACTTGTGAGAAGAAGCCCTAATTGCCTAAGGAAGGTATCCACGAAGATTTTATGGAAATTTGCTCGAGTCTAGGTGCATTGAATGATCAAGAAGAGAAGTACCATACAAAGAAGGAAACTGCTGCCAGAAGAGAAGAGAAAATCCAAGTTTTAAGAGAACCGTATCTGGAGTTCCATATTCCCAATTAAACCAAAATTTGGACTGAAACTTCCTGAGGAGGTTGGGGATCATATCACCAAAATTTAGGTCAATTCAAGACTGGTTTTCAATGTTTTATAATTTTAAAGTGGTGGACCCAGAGCTGGAATTGGCAGCAGAATTAATCCAACTTCTCAACATCATATCTGGAGTTTCCCAACTCAGAATAGACTCAAATTTTGTAAACAAGGCAAGGACCATTGAATCAAGGTTCTCATGTAATTTCATTCAATTCTGACATCGGGGAGGCATACTTCATACCCCTGGACAGAGAGCAAATTACAAGGCCTGGAAGCAGAACAAGTATAAATAGAGGTCTGAGGCAGAGAGCAAATCATCCAGTTTTGAGTTCTAAATTCAGTTTTTAGTTTAATTTCCAGTTTTTGTAGTTAGTTTGGAGAGGAGAGAAAGTCCAGGGGGAGTCTTACACGACCTCTTGGCATGTTGGAGAGAGAAGGAAGAGATTTCAGCCAAGGCACGAGTTGAAGCTACGAGCAGTCCTTCAAGTTGGTTTTTTGTACTTATTTTCTTCTTATTATTATGTCTATAATTGAATTCTTTCTGTGTGTTTATTCTATTAGGATGGAGTAGTCTCTCTTTGTTGGGAAAGTCATGAACTCCTAGTTGTTGTATGTTTAAGTTTTGAAGTTTATAGCAATAAAGTACTTTGCTTTTGTTTTAGAAACTGAGTTCATTGCTTATTTCTGATCTGACTTGATATTTGAAGTTTAATGAGGTTCGAATAGAGAAGTTGAATTTCAGTAGAGATTTGGATTAGTTATTTGATTCTTTGTTTTCTAAAACAACTTGTTTTTCTAAACTAGATCGTTCCGGATTGTGATATAGACTAGTGGAAAGCAATGTGACTTTTTAAACTCTTGTTCTGAATAAGAGAGAGTTAATCTTTAAGCTTTTATATTTATGCACCTAGGATTTGAATGTTTCCGGATTGTGATGAAGTTCAAAGAATAGGTGCAAGTTATTTCCTGTATATGGGTAACCAGGTTTTCAAAAGCTAAGTCAAGGTAAGAGTACTTGAGCTATAAAATAAGAACTTTGCATGTTGACAACTAGGAGGGATTGACACTTTTCCCCAACATCTCATCTCCATAAAGTTTTCCAGTAGTTAAATTCTGTTTCGTTTTTAGTTATCAAAAACCAAACAATTTCTTCACCTCAATCAATAAAAAAATCAATAGAAAGGTCTCTGTGGGATCGATATCTAGACTCTCGAGTCTATATTACTTGCTGACCTAGTGCACTTGCTTGACACCCAACAGTATGCTCTTCTTAAAACTCGGATTTTCTTCTCTTCTGGCAGCAGTTTCCTTCTTTGTATGGAACTTCACTTTTTGATCATTCAATGCACCTAGAACTCGAGCAAATTTTCTTAGAATATTAGTGGATACCTTCCCTTCCTTAGGCACTTAGGACTCTTCTCCCAAGTTTGGGCTTGATTGGTTGTCAGGATCCCGAGATTTTTGTGAATTTGCGTGGCTGAGTCATCGGCACGGTCATGCCGATAATGTGCCTCGTTCTGGCGTGGTCGCGGCACTGCATCAGAGTTATTTCTTAGTCAGGAAACGGCCATCAAAATCGTGCCGAGTAAGGAGACTTCTTGGCGTGGCTACATCATATTTTGCTGTTAAAGTGGCGCAGTAGCGCCACTCCTTAGACTTTTCATTGATCCTCAGAACGACAACTCCTCATTCTGTATTTCGCATCTCTTTGGTGCGTCCATGCTGTCTGTGTGTGAGGTAGCACCAGTTCATTGGCGTGGTAACGCCCTCAGAAGGCGCGGTCACGCCATTCCACTTTCCCGAGTTGTCTTCTATGAAACCTTCCTAGCTGTTGGGTATTTTTCTCCATTTATGTGAATTTTCAACTATTTTCCCGGCGAGGTCACGCCAACCTTTTTTGGTTCATTTTGCTCGTTTTTGCTTCAATTTTCTCAGAATTCAGATTTTCTTCTTCTACCAGGTACCTGAGACACAAAACATGAATTTGAGTTATATTTGTCATTTTCATGCTAACAATCAACTCAAAATTGGGATTTCTAATCATAAATTCATGCCTAAAACAATGTCTTTTAGACACTTATCACAACCCCAAACTTAAACCTTTGCTCGTC
Source organism: Aristolochia fimbriata (assembly GCA_019845555.1). Lineage (NCBI taxonomy): Eukaryota > Viridiplantae > Streptophyta > Magnoliopsida > Piperales > Aristolochiaceae > Aristolochia > Aristolochia fimbriata. The sequence continues at coordinate 18,117,232 of CM034080.1, forward strand.
CTCGAGCAAACTTTGAAAGAAATAAATCAGATAGATCTGTAAAGACTAAAAAGTTCAGTGATCCTCCCTTTTAAAGTTTCCAAGATAGATGATTCACTTCTTTCCTAATGATGGTTCTTCTTGCTTAGTCAAAATAGATTTCAAATTTTTTTCAAATTTTTCGAAGATGTACATTCCCATTCAAGTGACAAGTCTCCCTTCAACTCCATAAGCCAACCCTCAATAAACTCACCACTAACCTGAAGGAATTCTCAATTCTGATCAATACGTCTTTTATGGGTTGTAATGAGGCAGGGGTAATGGGTATGATGAAGATTTTTTAGGTATTTATTTTGGGTTTTATTCTCCTCCTCATATCCATATTCCATTTTCCTGAGCATGCATCTGATCTTGTGGCTCTTCCTCCAAACTCCTTCACCCCAAACTTATTCTTTTGTATTGATCCCTCATTTCTTTCCCTTTTCCTTTTTTTCTTTCTTATGTATACTTTTTCTCTTGGCTTTGTCCAGAGTCCAGCTTACCTCGTCGGTTGACTCAGAGACTCTAAGTTTGTTGAGGCCCGAGTCCCGGTGCACACACGAGGTAGCTTTTCTCCTAACTTAGCCAAGGATTTTCTTTTTCTCTTTTTCCTCCTTTTATTTTTCTCTTTTGGCTTTGTTTAGAGTCTAGCTTACCTTGTCGATTGGCTTAGAGACTTTAAGCTTGCTGAGGCCTGAGTCCCAGTGCACACACAAAGTGGCCTTTCTCCTACTCAGCCCAGAATTTTCTTTTTTCTCTCTCTTGCTCCTTCTTCCCTTTCACAAAGAAATATTTCTTTACCCTTCATCCATCCCTCCTTATAACTTCAAAATCTTGATTCATGCTCATTCAAATAGAACACTTCAATAATTTGGAGAATCATGGGTAAGTAAGAAACAAGTTTATTGATCACTAAGGCTGGTTCATGTAGCATGGGACATTAAAATAGAACAGGGATCTTTTTGGCTCAAAAAGTTTGACAAAAGGTGATGCAACTTGTGCATTAGAGTGGGTGGCTTTGAAAAAGGCTCAAACGATTTTTAAACAGGTGCCTAAATCACCTCAAAATTTTGAATATCATTCTCTGTTTCGCCTCAAGTTTTCCTCAGGTTGGTTCTAGTGATTGAAATCAACTTGCTCACTTGTACTTTTTTTTCAAAAACTATTTTTGAAGAAAAATTTCTCATCCAATTAAGACTAAGCTTCTGAACTACAATATTTTCCAGACTGTGAATCATGTTATTTATCTGATCAGGGATTTTCACTGGTATTTTTTGAAATCTCTATTGGATTTTTCTGGTGAATTTTTGGAAAAAAAACAGAGTTTTTAAATCCATTGAAAATGCATGAAGAGTATCCAACCCCAAACTTAAAAATCTGGTTTGTCCTCAAAGCAGCAATAAACATAGGAGTAATGAGAGATACTTCCCTGACAGTCTGGATGTTGTTGAGGTTGGATGGAACTCCCTTGGTGCTCTTTGAATTCTGCTTTCATGGGTTAGTACCAAACACTTAGCATGATTTTAAGCAATTGAAAATGAAAAAGGACGTTAAGTGTCTCTCAGGCATAAAAGTGATCTTTAGAAGAATACCTTAAGTGAAATTAGTGTTTACTGACCTCTGTAATGGTCGTACCTCATAAAGACAGTGGCGCAGCAGCGCCAGAATATGGCGCGGTAGCGCCGAGTAAATCCTTGAGTTCTCCATATCCTGAATGAATTTTTCAATATTTCCCATTTGGACAAGTTAATATCAGTGATAGGCAGATTCAGGGTCATTTTTCACACATTTTCATTGGAAGAATTATGAACATCATGCTTTGAGACAAATCATTGAGAGAGTAAAAATCATAATTTCATTAATATGAATGGAGATTGAGTACATATTAATAAAATTGTATTAAAGTACACTCTCATAAAATAGCATGCACAAAACAATCTTACACAAATTTCCAAAATAACAAGGTTCTGGTTCAGAAATGAAGTTCTGGGTTTTTAATCGGGCGCGGTTGCTCCGAATCTGGCTCGGGAGCTCAACTTTGCAGTTTTTAATTTTTTAATTTTTTTAATTTTTTTGTTGTTTTATGCTTTTGAAAAGCTGTAAAATTTCAATCTAGCATTCTTTCTATCCTAGTTCTACTTTATTAGTGAAAAGAAATAAAAATCTCATGCGAATTCAACCAAGTCCTAAAAATTTTAAAAAACATTATTCAAACCAATTCACACACAAAGTCCTACTCCTATTCCTATACTAACAGATCTCTTCTTGGCTCAATTTATCAAAAGTACAATAGAGGTTTCAGATGGAAACCTCTCTTGATAATGTTTCAGCCTATGCCCATTTACTTTGAATTTTTCTCCATTCTTTGGGCGTTGAATCTCAATTGCTCCAAAATTTGATACCCCAACCACTTCATAGGGTCCTCGCCATCTAGACTTCAATTTTCCAGAAAAGATTTAATCTTGAGTTGTACAAAAGAAGTTTCTGGACTACCTCAAAGTTTTTCATCCCAATGGTTTTGTCTTGCCACCACTTTGTTTTAAGCTTGTAGAGTCTAGCATTGTCATGAGCCCAGTACCTCAGCTCCTCTATCTCATTTAAATCCAGCAATCGCTTCTCTCCTGCCTTTTGCACATCAAAATTTAAGAATTTAGTAGCCCAATATGTTTTATGTTCTAATTCCACAGGTAAGTGACATGCTTTCCTATATACCAATCTAAATGGTGTGGTGCCAATGGGGGTTTTATAGGCTATATGCCCATAGAGCATCATCTAACTTGATAGCCCAATTCTTTCTTGATAGACTAACAGATTTTTTAAGGATTCCTTTTAGCTCTCAGTTTGACACTTCAACCTGCCCACTTGTTTTAGCATGGTAGGGTGTAGCCACTCTATGCCTCACCCCAAACTTTTTAAGCAAAGAAGTGAATTGGGTGTTGCAAAAGTGTTTCCCACCATCACTGATTATAGCTCTAGGTGCTCTAAATCGGGTAAAAATATTTTTTCTTAAGAATTCTGACACCACCCTTGCATTATTGGTGCTAGTAGTTATGGCTTCTACCCATTTAGAGACATATTCAACAGCCACTAAGATGTATTCAAAACCTTATGAATATGGAAATGGACCCATAAAATCAATACCCCAAACATCAAATAATTCGCATACCAATATGTTAGCAAGAGGCATTTCATCTTTTCTAGATACATTACCAGTCCTTTGACACCTATCACAAGTGGATACATACCTTTTTGAATCTTGATAGAGTGTGGGCCAGTAGAAACCTGATTGCATTACATTTGTTGCTGTTCGATTTGAGCTGAAGTGTCCTCCGGCTTCTCCATCATGGCAATGTTTCAAAATTGATTCAAACTCTGTTTCTGGGACACACCTTCTTATCACTTGATCAGGACAGATTTTGTAGAGGTAGGGATCTTCCCAGAAATAATGTTTCACATCAGCCAGGAACTTCTTTCTTTGCTGGCAGCTTAGCTCCTTAGGGATCCACCCACCTGCAACAAAATTTACAAAATCAGCAAACCAAGGTGCTTGAAAATTTCCATCCATGAAATTTTCATAAATTTTCAATGAAATCATGAAAAATAGCAATCATGCATCGCTGAAAAGTGGTTGGTGCATTACACAATCAAAAAGGCATTCTTCTATATGCAAAAGTTCCATAAGGACAGGTAAAAGTGGTTTTCTCTTGGTCCTCCGAGGCGATAGGAATCTGAAAATACCCGGAATAGTGATAAGTGTCTAAAAGACACTGTTTTTTGCATCAATTAAAGATCAGAAATGCCCATTTTTGAGTTAGTTATTAGCATGAAAGTGACATATATGACTCAAATTCATGTTTTGTGTCTCAGGTTCCTGGAAGAAGAAGAAAATCTAGATTCAGAGAGAAATTGAAGCAGAAAAGAGCAAAAAGAGCCAAAAAAAAGGAACGGTGCGCCGATTCTGGCGCGACCACGCCGATTCTGGCGCGACCACGCCGATTTTGGCGCGACCACGCCGATTCTGGCGCGACCGCACCGGGAAAATGGTCAAAAATTCAAATAAATGAAGGAAATTCCCAACGGCTAGTAAAGCTTCATAGAAGACAATTCAGGAATGTGGAATGCGGCGACCGCGCCTTCTGAGGGCGCTACCACGCCAAGAAACTGGCGTTACCTCACTCTGTGACCACATGGACGTGCCAAAGAGATGCCAAATATAGAAGAGGAGTTGTCGTTCTGGGACCAGAGAAAAGACTGAGTGGCACTGCAGCGCCACTTATACAGCTACATTTGGCGCTGTTGTGCCAAGAGCTCTCCTTACTCGGCACAATTTCGAAGGCCGTTTTCAGACTTGGAAAGAAATCTATTCCAGTCACGCGGCCGCGCCAAAATCAGAAGAAAATGTGGCGCGACCGCGCCGCTGACTCAATAACGTGAATTACATAAATCTCGGGATTCTCACTACCAATCAAGCCCAAACTTGAGAGAAGAAGTCCTAATTTCCTAAGGAAAGTATCCACGAAGATTTTAAGGAAATTGGCTCGAGTCCAGGTGCATTTGACCAAGAAGAGAAGTTCCACACAAAGAAGGAAACTGCTGCCAGAAAAGAAGAGAAAATCCGAGTTTTAAGAGAAGCACAGCTGGAGTTCCCTATTCCCAATTGAACCCAAATTTGTACTGAGGCTTCCTGAAGAGATTGAGGATCATATCACAAAAATTCAAGTCAATCCAAGTCGAGTTCTCAAAGTTTTATACTTTTAAAGTGGTGGATCCAGTACTGGAATTGGCAGCAGAAACAGTTCAACGTCTCTAGGTGATATCTCAAGTTTCCCAACTCAGAATGACTTCAAATTTCGTACACAAGTCAAGGACTATGTAAAGAAGGTTCGTGATTAATTTCAAGACATTCAGAGGTCAGGAAAGCAATATTTCTACCCCTGGACAGAGATAAAATTACAAGTTCAGGACAGAAGCCCAGCTATAAATAGAGGTCCGAGGCAGAGAGCAAGGGGGAGTTTTAGATCGAGTTTTCATCCAATTCTGAGTGCCAGTTCTTACCATAGGTTGTAGTTTAGTTTTTCATTGTTTGTAGTTAGTTTAGAGAGGAGAGAAAGTCCAGAGGGAGTCTTACATGACCTCTTGGCACTTTAGAGAGAGAAGGAGGAAATTTTAGTCAAGGTGCAAGAAAGGCTAAAGGCAGTCCTTCAAGGGGGTTTCTGTACTTAGTTTATTTTATGTCTATGGCTGTAATTGAATCCTTTGTACCGTGTGTTTATTCTATTAGCATGGAGTAGTCTCTCTTTGTTGGGGAAGTCATGAACTCCTAGTTGTGATTTGTTTAAGTTCTGAAATTTTAGCAATAAAGTACGTTGCTTTTGTTTTAGAAACTGAGTTCATTGCTTATTTTTTATCTGAATTCAATTCTGGAATTTAATGAGGTTCGAATAGAGAAGTTAAATTTCGGTAAAAAGTTGGGTAAGTTATTTGATTCCTGTTTTCTAAAACAACTTGTTTTTCTAACTAGATCGTTCCGGATTGTGATGGAGACAAGTTCAAAAGTGATGTGACTTCTATAACTCTTGTTCTGAATAAGAGAGAGTTAATCTTTAAGCTTTTATATTTATGCACCTAGGATTTGAATGTTTCCGAATTTTGATGGAGTTCAAGAAATAGGTGAAAGTTATTTCCTGTATATGGGTAACCAGGTTTTCAAAAGCTAAGTCAAGGTAAGGGTATTTGAGCAATAAAATCAGAACTTTGCATGTTAGCAACTAGGAGGGATTGACACTTTTCCCCAACATCTCATCTCTACAAGGTTTCCAGTAGGTTAATTATGTTTTATTTTTCAGTTATCAAAACCAAAAAAAATTCTTTATCTCAATCAGTAGAGAAATCTTTGCTTAAACCAAGTTCTCATCAAGGTCTCTGTGGGATCGATATCTGGACTCTTGACTCTATATTACTTGCTGACCTAGAGCACTTGCTAGACACCCAACAAGTTTTTGGCGCCGTTCCTGGGGACCATTGCATTGAGAGTAAGTTTAAGTGAATTTTGATTTGTTGATTGAGATTAAAATTTTTATTCTATCTTTTCAGGTTGAACCAGATTCATGGATGAAAGCCAGAATTAGTGGTGAGCCACTAGATGAGAGATGGAATTATGTGCAGAATGAGGTAAGTCCATATCCTAACTTAATTTGGGAAATTCCCCAACCATATACATCTTCTAACTATGATCCATGGAAGTGTTATTCTGATATATCATGTTTTTTTGATAATGAACCTAATGATTTCTATAGAGGAGAGCATGATGATTATTTCTCTAAGCAAAATGAACATCCTCGTTTTGAGAATGAGTTGCAGGTCAATTGGCCACATGAGCAACCATCCATGTTCAAGTATGAGAATCCTCCCATGTGTCATGATTATCTTTATCATCATTCATCTCCCCTTCAGCCTCAAGAAGACTTGTCTAGGTTGGCCCCTCTAGTGGATAACTATTGTGCATCATCTAATTATGATCCATGGAGGAAAGAACAGGAACAAAAAGCCAGCCTTGAAGACCTCCTTTCAAAGATTCTAGCAAATCAAGAGAAAAGTGAAGCTCAAACTGAAGCCAGGATTCAAACTCAAGAGGTATCAATCCGAAATCTGGAAATAAAAGTGAGACAGCTGGCCAATGTCATATCAGGTAGGAACCAAGGTATTTTACCTAGAAATTCTGAATGGATGTATACAGTTAGCACTTCTTGTTTTAATTTATGTGTTACTGCAGAACACATAGAAGAAGATACAATGGAGAGAGCTGAGAGTTATGAATTTCAGAAATTTCAAGAGGGAGAGGATGAAAAGAACATGGAGGAAAAAGAAGAAGATGTAAAAGAGAAAGAAGGGGATGGGGTAGAAAAAGAAGAAAAATCCCATGAATAGCATAAAGAAGTTAGGATAGAGGACAAAAAGTTCAAAGAACATTCCTTCCTCTCATTAGATATAGATTTCTTCATTATCTAGCCCTATAAACCACCCACAAAAGCTGAAATTAAAATTTTATTAGGTCTGGGTAGTGTGAAGAAAAGTTGGCTAAAAATAAATGAGCAAAACAAGCCAAAAGCCAACCAGAAAAGAGAAAGAGTGACCAGCTCTTTACTCAAAAGTTTGAATCACCATGCAACACATTCCAAAGCCAAAAATATCCTTAGGCATGGATGGTTCCAGTTTCCATTCGATCCTGGTGGATCCGCTCACCTGGATCAGTAGTATAGGAATAGGAGTAAGAGTTTTTGAATTGATTTAACTTTTTAGAAGTTTGTGTGTGAGCTTGCTTTTGTGAAAATTTTAGCTTTTGCTAGATCTTTTAGACTTGTTCTTTCTGAAGTTTGTGTGTGAGCTTGCTTTTGTGTGTGCTTCTGTCTGAGAGTGTTCTTTACTGAAATTTTATTAATATGTACTCAATCTCCATTCATATTAATGACATTATGATTTTTACTCTCAATGATTTGTCTCAAAGCATGATCTTGAAAATTCTTCCAATGAAAATGTGTAAAAAATGAATACTTATCTGCCTGCCATTGATAATAACCTGTCCAAAGTGGAAAAATTGCAAAATTCATTCCTGATCTGGAGAATTCTTGAAATTACTCGGCGCGTCCGCGCCAAATTCTGGCGCGGCCTCGCCACTGCCTTGATGAGGTATGACGTTACAGAGGTGAGGAACACTGAATTCACTCCAGGTATTCTTCTGAAGCTTAATTTTATGCCTGAGAGACACTTCAAGTCATTGTTTCATTTTCAATTGCTTAAAATCATGCAAGTGTTTGGCACTAACCCATGAAAGTAGAATTCAAGAGCACAAAGGGAGTGCCATCCAACCTCAACAACAACCTAGACTATCAGGGGAGTATTCCTTTTCATTCCTATGTTTATTGCTGCTTTGAGGACAGCATGTTTTTAAGTTTGGAGTGGGATACTCTTCATGAATTCTTCATGCATTTACATATGGATTTAAAAACTCTATTTTTTTTTTCAAAAATCCACCAGAAAATTCCTATAGAGATTTTGAAAAATACCAGTGAAAAACCCTGATCAGATGGATAACATTATTCACTTTCTGGAAAAATATTGTAGTTCAGATGCTTAGTCTTAATTGGATGAGAATTTTTCTTCAAAAACAGATTTTGAAAACAAAGTACAAGTGAGCAAGTTGATTTCAAACACTAGAACCAACCTGAGGAAAAGTTGAGGTGAAACAGAGAAAGGTGTTCAAAGTTCTGAGGTGATTTAGGCACCTTTTTAAAAATCGTTTGAGCCTTTTTCAAAGCCACTCATTTCAATGCACAAATTGCATCACCTTTTGTCAAACTTTTTGAGCCAAAAAGATCCTTGTTCTGTTTTAATGTCCCATGCTATATGAGCCAGCCTTAGTGATCAATAAACTTGTGTCTTACTTACTCATGATTCTCCAAATTATTGAAGTGTTCTGTTTGAATGAGCATGGATCAGGATGTTGAAGTTATAAGGAGGGATGGATGAAGGGTATAGATATATTTCTTTGTAAAGGGGAAGAAGGAGCAAGAGAGAAAAAAAAAAAAAAAAAAAGTCACCTTGTGTGTGCACCGAGACTCGGGCCTCTGCAAGCTTAGAGTCATTGAGTCAACCGGCAAGGTAAGCTGGACTCCAGACAAAGCTAAAGAAAAAGAGAGAAAAGATTGTGGGTTAGTTAAGGGAAAGGCCACCTCGTGTGTGCACCGGGTCTCAGGCCTCAGCAAGCTTAGGGACTCTGAGTCAACCGACGAGGTAAGCTAGACTCTGGACAAAACCCAAAGAAAAATATGCATGGGGAAGAAAAACAAAAGGGGGGGGAAAGGAAAAAATGAGTGATCAATGCAATAGAATAAGTTTGGGGTGGAAGAGCTTGGAGGAAAAGTCACAAATCCGATTCATGCTCAAAAAAATGGAATATGGATATGAGGAGGAGAATAAAACCCAAAAGAAATAACCAAAAATCTTCATCATACCCATTACCCCTGCCACATTACAACCTATAAAGACCTATTGATCAGAATTGTGAATTCCTTCAGGTTAGTGGAGAGTGGACTAAGGGTTGGCCTATGGAGTTGAATTGAGATTTCTTATTTGTATGAGAATGTACATCTTTGAAAAATTTGAAGAAAATTGGAAATCCGTTTTGACTAAGCAAGAAAAACCATCATTAGGAAAGAAGTGAATCATCTATCTTGAAAACTTTAAAACGGAGGATCATTTAATTTTTCTTAGTCTTTACAGATCTATCTGGTATTTAATTCAGAGTTTTGCTCGAGGACGAGCAAAGGTTTAAGTTTGGGGTTGTGACAAGTGTCTAAAAGACATTGTTTTATGCATGAATTATAGATCATAAATGCCCATTTTGAGTTAGTTATTAGCATGAAAGTGACATATATGACTCATATTCATGTTTTGTGTCTCAGGTACCTGGAAGAAGAAGAAAATCTGGATTCAGAGAGAAATTGAAACAAAAAAGAGCAAAAAGAGCCAAAATAAGGGAACGGCGCGACCGCGCCGGGAAAATAGTCAAAAATTCAAATAAATGAAGGAAATTTCCAACGGCTAGTAAAGCTTCAAAGAAGACAATTCAGGAATGTGGAATGGCGCAACCGCGCCTTCTGAGGGCGCTACCGCGCCTTCTGAGGGCGCTACAGCGCCAAGAAACTGGCGCTAACTCACTATGTGACAACATGGACGCGCCAAAGAGATGCCAAATACAGAAGAGGAGTTCTCGTTCTAGGACCAGAGAAAAGACTAAGGAGTGGCGCTGTCGCACCCCATATACAGCTACATTTTGCGCTGCCGCGCCAAGAGCTCTCCTTACTCGGCACGATTTTGAAGGCCGTTTTCAGACTTGGAAAGAAATCTACTCCAGTGGCGCGACCGCGCCAAAATCTGAAGAAAATGTGTTGCGACTGCGCCGCTGACTCAGCAACGTGAATTACGAAAATCACAGGATTCTGACTACCAATCAAGCCCACACTTGGGAGAAGAAGTCCTAATTGCCTAAGGAAGGTATCCACGAAGATTTTAAGGAAATTGGCTCGAGTCCAGGTGCATTGAATGACCAAGAAGAGAAGTTCCACACATAGAAGGAAACTACTCCCAGAAAAGAAGAGAAAATTCCTGTTTTAAGAGAAGCAAAGCTGGAGTTTCCTATTCCCAATTGGACCCAAATTTGTACTGAAGCTTCCTGAAGAGATTGAGGATCATATCACGGAAATTCTGGTCAATCCAAGTCGGGTTCTTAGAGTTTTATACTTTTAAAGTGGTGGACCCAGTGCTGAATTGGCAGCAGAAACAGTTCAACTTCTCAAGGTGATATCTCAAGTTTCCCAACTCAGAATGACTTCATATTTTGTACACAAGTCAAGGACTATGTAAAGAAAGTTTGTGAGTAATTTCAACAAATTCGGAGGTCAGGAAAGTAAGATTTGAACCCCTGGACAGAGACAAAATTACAAGTTCTGGACAGAAGCCCAGCTATAAATAGCGGTCCGAGGCAGATAGCAAGGGGGAGTTTTAGATCGAGTTTTCATCTAGTTCTGAGTTCCAGTTCTTAGCATAGGTTGTATTTTAGTTTTTCATTGTTTGTAGTTAGTTTAGAGAGGAGAGAAAATCCAGAGGGAGTCTTACACGACCTCTTGGCACTTTACAGAGAGAAGGTGGAGATTTCAGTTAAGGTGCAAGAAAAGCTAAAGGCAGTCCTTCAAGGGGGTCTTTGTACTTAGTTTATTTTATGTCTATGGTTGTAGTTGAATCCTTTGTATTGTGTGTTTATTCTTTTAGCATGGAGTAGTCTCTCTTTGTTGGGGAAGTCATGAACTCCTAGTTGTGATTTGTTTAAGTTCTGGAATTTTAGCAATAAAGTACTTTGCTTTTGTTTTAGAAACTAAGTTCATTGCTTATTTCTGATCTGAATTCAATTCTGTAATTTAATGAGGTTCAAATAGAGAAGTTAAATTTTAGTAGAGAGTTGGGTTAGTTATTTGATTCCTGTTTTCTAAAACAACTTGTTTTTCTAACTAGATCGTTCTGGATTGTGATGGAGACTAGTTGAAAAGTGATGTGACTTCTATAACTTTTGTTCTAAAAAAGAGAGAGTTAATCTTTAAGCTTTTATATTTATGCACCTCGGTTTTGAATATTTTCGGATTGTGATGGAGTTCAAGGAATAGGTGAAAGTTATTTCCTGTATATGAGTAACCAGGTTTTCGAAAGCTAAATCAAGGTAAGGGTATTTGAGCTATAAAATCAGAACTTTGCATGTTAGCAACTAGGAGGGATTGACACTTTTTCCCAACATCTCATCTCTACAAGGTTTTCAGTGGTTTAATTCTGTTTTGTTTTTCAGTTATCAAAACCAAAAAAAATTCTTTTCCTCAATCAGTAGAGAAATCTTTGCTTAAACCGAGTTCTCATCAAGGTCTCTGTGGGATCGATATCTGGACTCTTGAGTCTATATTACTTGCTGACCTAGTGCACTTGCTAGACACCCAACAAATAGCCATCAAGAAAGCAATAGAATTTATTACCTGCGAGTCTTTCAAGCATTTGGTCAATAAAAGGTAAAGGGGAATGGTCTTTTCTAGTTGCTAAATTCAATTTTCTGTAATCAATGCGGACTCTCCATCCAGTCACAGTCCTAGTGGGTATTAACTCATTATGTAAATTTTTTATTACTGTCATTCCACCCTTTTTAGGTACCACTTGGACTGGACTAACCCATTTGCTATCTTAAATTGGATAAATAATACCTCCATCTAACAACTTTACCACTTCCTTTTTTACCACTTCTTGCAAGGTTATATTTAGCCTTCTTTGAGGTTGAATTGTTGGCTTAAAGGAGTCCTCCATCAGAATTTTGTGCATGCATGTGGTGGGGCTGATTCCTTTGATATCTGAAATTGTCCACCCAATCGCCTCCTTATGCTTGATCAGCACCTCGATCAAAAGTTGTTCCTTCCTAGCATTCAAACAAGAAGAGATAATTACTGGTTTGGAATCATTTTCAAGATAAACATATTTTAAAGAACTAGGCAAAGGTTTGAGTTTAAGTTTACATGGGTCTTCGATTTCAGCCCCTTTTTCCTCTTCTTTTTTTTTTTCAACCTCTAGTTGTTCTACTTCTTGTTGCGTGAGGGGATCATCATCTTCTTTTGTGCATGATTTAGCCAAACACCTCTCCAAGCTATCCTTCATCATGATCTCTTGCTGAACATTTTCTGCACATTCATCAATCACATCCATAAAATAACAAGTATCATCACAAGAATTTGAAGGTCTTTTGATAGCTTGTTTAATGTCAAACACTCGCTTCATCATTTAATCTAAGGGTTAATTTCCCTTGTTTGACATTAATTAAGGCAGCTGCAGTGGCTAGGAATGGTCTCCCTAAAATCAGTGGTAATTCCCAATCCACCTCCATGTCTAGCACCACAAAATTGCATGGGTATATGAATTTTCCAATTCTAACCAGCACGTCCTCAATCAGTCCATTGGGCTTTTTAGTTGATCTATCAGCAAATTGGAGCAAGATATTGGTCTCCTTGTGCTCTCCTAGATTTAATTTCCTGCAAATAGACTAAGGCATCAGGTTTATGCTTGCTCCTAAATCACATAGCACCTTGTTAAATTTAAAATTTCCGAATTCACAAGATATAGTGAAACTCCCTGGATCTTTTAGCTTGGTAGGCAATTGATTCTTCAATATTGCATTACAACTTCCAGTTAGCATCACCGTTCCTTGCTCTTCAATCCTCCTTTCTTCTGAAAATACCTCTTTAAGAAACTTTGCATATTGTGGCATCTGCATTAGAGCTTCTACAAAAGGAATGTTAATTTCTAACTTCTTGAAAATATCAATGAACTTTGAAAATTTATCCTCTAATTTATCCTTTTTAGCTCGCTCCGAATATGGCAATGTCTCCAAATTTATTTCAGCATTAGAGAGAGATTGAGATGACTTACCTTTTTGTTTGTGCTATTTACTTACCTCTTTTCCCTCATCTTGCTCCTTTCTTTCTTTGTCTTGCTGCTGGTTTGCTTTGTCCTCCTCCACCTGAGGTTGCTTTTGATCTTCTAAGACCTTCCCTCTTCTCAGAGTGATGGCTTTGATATGTTATTTAGGGTTAGTTTCAGAATTTCTAGGTAAAGTACCTTGGTTCCTACCTGATATAACATTGGCCAGCTGTCCACTTGTATTTCCAGATTTCGGATTGATGACTCTTGATTCTTTAGGGAAGCTTCTTGAGTTTGAAACCTAGAATCAGTTTGAGCATCTCTTTTTTCTTGGTTTGCTAAAAACTTTGAAAAGATGCCTTCAAGGCTGGCTTTTTGTTCCTGTTCTTGTGTTGCTCTTTGGCAGCCAGGTGGTGGTCTTGTTTGAGCATTGGGTTGTTGTGTGCTGGATTTCTGGTTGTTGTTGTTGTTGGACCATGAGAAATTTGGGTGACTCCTCCAACGAGGATTGTAAGTATTGCTATATGGATTATTAGACCTGCGAAAATTTGAAACATAATTAGCCTGGTCTAAAGAACTTACAACCTGAATATTACCTGCTTGGCATTCATGGTTGGGATGTCCTCCTCCACACATGTCACAAATCTGAGCAACCAAAGAGGGGTTGTGTAATTTGGATAATTGGTTGGTTAATGATTCGACTTGAGCCTGCAAAGCTAATACATGATCAACATTGTGTACTGCAGAAACTCTCCCTCTTGCACTTCTCTCCACTGGATATTGGTACATATTAGACGTCATTTCTTCAATTAACTCATAAACTTCATTAGGAGTCTTTTTGTTCATAGTACCACCAGCTGCAGCATCAATTAGGCTTCGTGTTGAAACTATAATTCCATTGTAAAAAATCTCCATCTGCATCCACCTTGGTATTCCATGATTTGGGCATTTTCTGAGCAGCTCTTTATACCTTTCCCATGCTTGAAAGAGTTGTTCATCATGTTCCTGCATAAAATTTGAGATGGCATTGCTCAACTTAATTATTTTAGCAGGTGGAAAATACTTACCAAGGAACTTCTTTTGTAGCTCATCCCATGTTCGAATTGAATCTGGTGGTAGTGTGGATAACCAACTTTTTGCTCTATCCCTTAGAGTGAAAGAGAACAATCTCAACCAAACAGCTTCATTAGTAACATCTTAAAATTTGAAAGTATCACATAATTCCAGAAATCTTTCAATATGTTCATTGGGATCCTCATTAGACAAACCTCCAAATTGATAACTGTTTTGAATCATTGACAGAATTTGAGGCTTGATTTCGAATTTGTTAGGAACTTCAAGTCTCACAATGGTTGATCTTTGCACATTGGGGTTTGATGTTACATAATGTTCCATCGTTTTATCAGCCCCTTCTCCTTCGTGTTGATCTTCCATTGCTGAATTTTCTCTTCTCTTTCGTTGAAAGAGTGATCTTTCTGGTTCTGGATCTGGTTCAGCTAGTGGATCTTCACTAGACATTGTTCTCATGAACAAACCAGGTTCAACCTGAATGATGAAATAAAAAAAAATTAAACTCATTCAACAAAATAAAATTCACTTAAACTTACTCACAAATCAATGGTCCCCGACAACGGTGCCAAAAACTTGTTGGGTGTCTAGCAAGTGCACTAGGTCAGCAAGTAATATAGACTCGAGAGTCCAGATATTGATCCTACAGAGACCTTTATGAGAACTCAGTTTAAGTAAAGATTTTTCTACTAATTGAGGAAAAGAAATTTTGGTTTTTGAGAACTGGAAAAGAAAACATAATTAGATGACTAAACCTTATGGAGATGAGGTGTTGGGGAAAAGTGTCAATCCCTCCTAGTTATTAACATGCAAAGTTCTGATTTTATAGCTCAAGTACCCTTACCTTGACTGAGCTTTTGAAAACCTAGTTACCCATATACAGGAAATAACTTTCACCTATTCTTTGAACTCCATCACAATCCGAAAACATTCAAATCCTAGGTGCATAAATATAAAAGCTTACAGATTAACTCTCTCTTATTCAGAACAAGAGTTATAAACAGTCAAATCGCTTTCCACTAGTCTCCATCACAATCCGGAACAATCTAGTTTAGAAAAACGAGTAGTTTCAGAAAACAAAGAATCATATAACTAACCCAAATCTCTACTGAATTTTAACTTCTCTATTCGAACCTCGTTAAACTTCAGATATCAATTTAGATTAGAAATAAGCAGTAAACACAAATTCTAAAACAGAGGCTAAGTACTTTTTGCAATAAACTTTAAAACTTAAACATATAACAACTAGGAGTTCATGACTTCCCCAACAGAGAGAGACTGCTCCATGCTAACAGTATAAACACATAAAAAATATTTAATTACAGCCATGGAAATAAAATAAACCAAGTACAAAAACCCCCTTTGAAGGACTGCCTTTAGCTTCTCTAGTGCCTTGACTGAAATCTCCACCTCCTCTCTCCAAAGTGCCAAGAGGTCGTGCAAGACTCCCTCTACACTTTCTCTCCTCTCCAAACTAACTACAAAAACTGTAAATTAAACTAAAAACTGAATTTAGAACTAAAAACTGGATGATTTGCATTCTGCCTCGGACTCCAATTTATACTTGTTCTGCTGCCCAGGCCTTGTAATTTGATCTCTGTCCAGGGGTATGAAGTATTCCTTCCAGGCTTCAGAATTGAATTAAATTACATGAGAGCCTTCCTTAAATGGTCCTTGCCTTGTGTACAAAATTTGAGTCCATTCTGAGTTGGAAAACTCGAGATATGATGTTGAGAAGTTGGATTGCTTCTGCTGCCAATTTCTGCACTGGGTCCACCACTTTGAAAGTATAAAACTCTAAAACCCCGACTTGGATTGACCTGAATTTTTGTAATATGATCATTTATCTCCTCAGAAATCTTCAGTCCAAAATTTGGGTTCAATTGGGAATAAGGAACTCGAGAGATGCCCTTCTTAAAACTCGGATTTTCTTCTCTTCAGGCAGCAGTTTCCTTCTTTGTATGGAACTTCACTTATTGATCATTCAATGCACCTAGAACTCGAGCAAATTTACTTAGAATATTCGTGGATACCTTCCTTAGGCACCTAGGACTTCTTCTCCCAAGTTTGAGCTTGATTGGTTGCCAGGATCCTGAGATTTTTGCGACCTTGCGTTGCTGAGTCATCAGCGCGGTCGCGCCGATAATGTGCCTCGTTCTGGCGCGGTCGTTCAACTGGAGCAAATTTCTTTTTAAGTCAGGAAATGGCCATCAAAATCGTGCCAAGTAAGGAGACTTCTTAGCACAGCAGCGCCATATTTTGCTGTTGAAGTGGCCCGGTAGCGCCACTCCTTAGACTTTTCAGTGATTCTCAGAATGGCAACTCCTCTTTCTGTATTTGGCATCTCTTTGGCGTGTCCAAGTTGTCTGTGTGTGAGGTAGTGCCAGTTCATTGGAGCGGTAGTGCCAGTTCATTGGCGCGGTAGTGCCAGTTCATTGGCGCGGTGGTGCCAGTTCATTGGCACGGTGGTGCCAGTTCATTGGCGCGGTAGTGCCAGTTCATTGGCGCGGTGGTGCCAGTTCATTGGCGCGGTAGCGCCCTCAAAAGGCGCAGTCACGCCATTTCACTTTCTCGAGTTGTCTTCTTTGAAACATTCCTAGCCGTTGGGTATTTTCCTCCATTTATTTGAATTTTTGACTATTTTCCCGGCGCGGTCGCGACAACCCTTTTTGGCTCATTTTGCTCGTTTTTGCTTCAATTTTTCTCAGAATTCAGATTTTCTTCTTCTACCAGGTACCTGAGACACAAAACATGAATTTGAGTTATATTTGTCATTTTCATGCTAACAATCAACTCAAAATTGGGATTTCTAATCATAAATTCATGCCTAAAATAGTGTCTTTTAGACACTTATCACATGTCTCCAGAATGGCACGAGTTCGAGTTTCTTTACTTCGAACTCCCCTTTGAGCTGCTTGATGACAAGAGCCAAGTCGTCGTAGATGTTTAGCTGTGGCAACTTCATCTCGACTACCATGCCGAGTCCGAGGAGGATAGCTTGATATTCCGCTTCGTTGTTCGAACAGTTTTGGGTAAGAACAAACGAATACGGGAGTAGGTCCCTTCTCGGTGAAATGAAAAGAACTCCCGCGTCGGCTCTGTTTCTTCGCACAGCACTGTCAAAATACATCTCCCAATGGGGAAGCATCTCGACCAGGAAGATTTCTTCGTCAGGGAACTCTTCTGTTAGTTCCCATTCGGCCGGCACCGGGTGGTCAGCCAAGAAATTTGCCAGTGCTTGGCCCTTGATTGCGCGTTGTGGCACGAAATTGATTTCGAATTTCGAGAGAAGCAATGCCCACTTAGCCAGTCGACCAGAGAGGATTGGTCGCGGCATGATGTATTTCAGCGGGTCGGCTCGCGATATCAAGTTCGTCGAATGCGCCAGGAGGTAGTGCCAAAGCTTTTGGATTGCGAAGATAAGTGCCAGACAGGTTTTCTCAATCGGTATTAATTGAGTTCTGCACCCACCAGTGTTCAGCTCAGGTAATAGATAGAGAGCTCTTTGTTGTCCTCATCGCATTGGGCTAACAGAGCTCCGACTGATTTCTCATGCGCTGCCATGTACAGTAGCAACGGTCTGTCAACGATTGGAGCGACAAGCACCAGTGGCTTGGTGAGGTACGCCTTTATGTTGTTAAAGGCATTCCAGCAAGATTCGTCCCACTCGAACGGCGTATCCTTCTTCAATAGGTGGCTGAACGGCTGGCATCTCCCAGCTAGATTCGAGATGAAGTGCCGGATATATGCCAAGTGGCCTTGAAAGCTTTTGAGTTCGGAGATGTTCCTAGGCTCTGGCATCTTTTGAATTGCGTCGATTTTTTATTGGTCGATATCAATTCCTCTGTGATGCACAATGAATCCCAAGAATTTGCCCGAGGTGACACCGAATGTGCACTTCAACGGATTCATTTTGAGTTGAAATCGTCGAAGCCGTTCAAACACTGCTCTGAGGTCGAGAAGGTGATCTGACCTTTGTTTTGTCTTCACCTCCAAGTCGTCGACATAGCACTCGATGCGCTTATGCAAGAACTCATCGAAGATGTTTGGCATTGCCCTCTGGTATGTCGCGCCAGCATTCTTGAGTCCGAACAGCATCGCTTTATAACAGAATATGCCTTTAGGAGTGCTAAATGCGATGAGCTCTTCATCCTTTGGGTCCATCCGAATTTGGTTGTAACCAGATGACTCATCCATGAACGATAGAGCTTCATGACCCGTTGTCGCATCGACCATGAGTTCGGTGATTGGCAGAGGGAAGTCGTCTTTTGGGCAAGCCTTATTTAGGTTACGAAAGTCGATGCAGACCCGAATTTGGTCGTTCTTCTTCTTGACTGGCACGATGTTTGCTATCCAGGACGGGTACTTCACCTCTCTGATGAAGTTGGCAGCAATTAATTTGTCGACTTCTTTTTCAATTTTTGGCACAAGTTCTGGCCGGAACTATCGTTACGATTATTTGACCGGCCGAACAGAAGGATGAACAGCTAGCTTGTGTACTGCGACTCGTGGATCGAGGCCTGGCTTTTCTGTTTAATTCCAGGCGAATATGTCGCGATATTCGTGCAGTAGCGACATGTACTCGACCTCTTCTTCGGTTGATAGTGAAGCATTGAGAAATGTCAGCCTCGGGTCCTCTGTCGTGCCCAGGTCGACTTTCTTTAACTCATCGACGATCGACTGGCCGCCTTCCTTGAACGTAGCTGGAGCGTCGTCCAAGATGAACTCATCATCTTCTTGGCTGTCACCAGAGACTGAGATGTGGTTCACCATCACTGAGTCGTATGCACGAGCTCGTGCAATTGCAGCTTTCAAGGTGTAATTAATCACCGGGTTCGAAGCATTTTTCTTTTTTGTCGGAGTTTGGCCAACTGAAACTTGATGTACATCTGCCGATGCCTTTCTGGTTATTTTGATTGGCTTCGCTTGAGCTCTATAGACTTTGATCGGCTTCTCCTTCTGGTAGCCGAGGCCTAGGCGACCCTGATTGATCCGATGACCTTCGTTTCCTAATTTCTCTATTCTGGAGTGAGGACCGGTAGAGTGACGGGTGGTTTCTCATGAATCTGATCTTTTGTAAGATTGCCCCCGGCTTTGGCCATCAGTCGGTATGCGTTCGGGTCAAAGCCTTCATTCGAGCGAGAGGATGGTAATTGCGCGAGGTTCGGGAACTGCTTCACGATGCTACTTTCCCCCAGCTTTGGCAGTGGGAGAGTGACCTTTTCTGTCAAAGGGGTTGGCTGAATTTTGTGGCAAACGACCAAGGGAGCTTCTCCCTTCTTTCTTTGCGACTGCGGAATGTACCGTAAGATAGGTACATTACGCTGCGTCAGTGATGGAGTTGTTGTGGCAGGTTTGTGGCCGTGTGCCGACTGGTTATTGTGTCCCGGCTGTTTGGGGGACACAACTTGCATCGTGGTCTATTTTGGAGACGCGGCTTGCGTCGGTGGTTTGGTAGATGCAACTTCCGTCGGCTGTTTGGGCGAAGCAGCTTGCATCGAAGTGTTCTTGACATTTGACGCCTGGTTCGGCTAGGGTGAAATTTTAATTGTCGGTCTGGTTGTCAGGTAGAATTTGGCATCTGCGAATGATGCCTCTGCTTCTATGAACAAGCTTTCATCGGCATACACCGTCTTTTGCTCGTTTTTCTCCCAGTACTTGAAGCATTGGTGCAGTGTGGATGGCACAACTCCTTTTGCGTGAAGCCACGGTCGACCCAAGAGCAGATTGTAAGATGTTCTTGAGTCGATGACTTGAAATGGAGTTTCTGCCACCATGTCGCCGATGTGCAATTTGAGATTGATCATGCCGAGCGTCCTCTAGCCTTTCTGGTTGAAGCCTTGGATGAGGAGGGAGCACGGAGAGAGGTCACCAGCAGAGAGGTCGACATTCTTCATCGTACGAATTGGTAGAATGTTGAATGCTGATCCACAATCGACGAGGATGCGATTGATTTTGTGGTCTCTGATGTAACCGGAGACGAACAACGGCCTGTTGTGATTCTTCATCCCCAACTGTGCATCCCCCTCTCGAAAAGTGATGAACGGCGGGCACCAGACGGCGAACGCTTCCTCTGGCTTTGCCAATAGTGGAGAGGGTTGTGCGTCTTCTTCCTCCTTTCGGTAAGGTGGGGTTAACCCGACTTTCGGCAAGTCGTGCTTCCTCATGAGCAACATTTCGACTTCAGCTTGGAGTTCCTCTAGTTTGTTGAGGACCCGAATTAGATCTTGTCTTGACCGAATGGCCAAGTCGAGGTCGTCTTTAGCTCGTTAAGTGGCAAGATTTGTTTGAGTGACGTCTCGAGGTCGTCCCATTCGACGACTGGTCTTTTGCCTTTGTCATTTTGTGCTGTATGCTCGGGAGGAGCTGTTGAACAGGTCACCACCATTGCTGGCGGCGCGAAGAATTCTTTTGGAAAGATTCTGCCAGTGTGACGGGTCTTCTCTTCTTTTTGTTTGCTCTCTGGACGTTGGTTCCGGGAGCTTTCTATTGGCGCTTCGCGGCTCTTTTGTTTGTCCGCTTCGCCTTGGTTCTGGTGTTCGTCGGCGTCGGTTCGAGTTCTCAAACAGGTTTCTTTCGCCGGGTGAACAGGATCCACCCCTCTGTGTCGGCAGCAGCTAATTTGCGGGGTGCCGATTTTGGTGCGACCTTAGCCGGTGGTCATCTATGGTTTTGCGGTCGGTTTGAGGGACCGGATTTTGGACGGTTCTCCTTCCTCGCGACCTGCTATTTGTGTGGCCGAGTTCGACGATTTGGCTCAACTTGGATGGAGATGACATGTGAGGATGTCGTGTTTACGGCTCCTTCAATTTCGATACGGTCTTGAGCCGCCAGCTCCATGATCCGATCCTTCAAGAAGAAGCACTTCTCGGTCGGGTGTCCGACCAACCGATGGTACTTGCAGAAGTTGGGATCTTTGCTCCTGGACAAGTCGTCGGGTCTTTTGACTTCTGGCAACTTGAGCAATTGGTTGTCGAGCAACTGGTCCAGCATGACAGCAATATCTGCGTCGGCAAACAGGTATGTCTTGGCCTATCGTTCCTCCAGCGAAGGCCTCCGGTATGTGCCCCCGATTAGCTGTCGTGGGAGGTAAGTAGCTTTAACCTTGCTTCTGACCTTGAGTGGTTCGAAAGCATTCGTCGCAAAGGAAGGTTTTGTTTTCTCCTTCGCGTCTTTGGGTGCGGTCGCGGCTGGTGCCTTCCCCTTTTTGCGAGGGTCAGCAGACGGGGGAACTTCTTCTCCTCACTCCTCCATGAGATTCTCCATATTGTGAGCTTCTGTTGCGAGCTCTTGAAAGTCGGTCGGCCTCCGACTTCGAATGTAGCGTAGAAGTTCCCACTTCATCCCTCGAGAGCACATTTCGATCTCGGCTTCGAGAGATAAGTCTGAGCTTTCTTTGCAGTTTAAGCTCAAGTTCCTCCATCGGTTGATGTAGTCAACAACCTTTTCACCCTTCTTCTATTTTAGGTTGGCAATCTCCACCAGTATAACGGTGCGCCGAGTGATGTATAAATGGCTAAGGAATTCTCGCTCCAGTTGCTCCCAGCTGTCGATTGACTCCTGGGCCAGCTCGATGTACTAGTCGAAGGCGTTTCCCTTCAACGACCGGCCAAACTGCTTGACCAGCAAGTCGCCGTCGGTGCCAGCATTGTTGCAAGTTTCAATGAAATGGGCGACGTGCTATTTGGGGTACCTGTCGCCGTTGAATTGTTGGAATTTTGGAGGATGGTAGCCGACCGGCATCGGGATGTTTTGAATCCTCTGCGTGTAAGGCCTCCGGTATGCGACAAATTTGCTGTCGCCCGAGCTGTTCCGTACAGCGCGGTTGATGAGCTCGTTGACTGCGTCAAGTGTGAGAGCAGCCGGATATTCTTCGGTTCGACCTCGGCGAATGGTTATTGGTACGACGGGCGCCAGCTCGTCGTCGAAAGCGAGGTCCTCTTGCGGTGGATTGGCTGAACCACTAGTAGTCAGCCAGTTTCAGTCGACTTCTTGAGAAACGCCACCAGAGTTGTTGGTGGCCGCGCCCATTTAGAGCCGCTCCAATATCCTTGCGATCTGGAGGTCATGAGCTTCGAGCTGCGCGTCTTTGATACGCAGTTGCTCGCTTTGTTCTTTGAGTGCAGCTTGCATTTCGGCAAGCTAATCTTCAATGGTTTTGGTCGACGTCATCATTGCGGCCATTTTGACAATCTGTGGCGGCAAAGTTGTTCGCAAAGCAGATCGAAGTGGAGAAATTTTTATCAGCGACCGCATTGGGCAGACGGTCATCGGTGTTCTTGGGTGGGGAGAAGTTGCGGTAGGCGACCGGTTGGGAGAACTGGCCATTGTCGATTGAGCGCGATAGGTGGTTTTGGTTGGTGAATGATTTACGGTGGCAGCCACCGGTGAGATTCAGCAAGGAGGAATGGGTGATAGCGCAGCAGGGGAGGTCGCTGATGTTTGTTGGAGCGGTGAGCGGGTTGGTGGTAAACCGGTTGTTTCATTGAGTGCGGCTAAGAGATCGTGGGATATAGTAACGATCGGAGATGTATCCTCGGTCGTCGCTCTCTGTACGGAGGAGGTCGGCGATGAATATGCTCTTGCCGCGGAAGAGGGAGTCGTGTCCCCTTGTCGTTTATAGTGCTGCACCAAGGCAGAGACAACGAAGCTCCTTCGCGATGATGGCGATTGAGCCGGGCTGACAGTCGGGCTGCGCGGAGGAGGAGAGGCAGCGACGGCCAAGTATGTTGGTTTGGTTGGGACCGCAGCTAGTTTGATGGAGGCCGCGGTAGCCTGTGGGACGAACACAACACTTGGGCGACGTGCGTCGCGCATGAAGGGAGCATGTGCACTGGACAAGCTCCTGGCGAAGGCCCTGGTCACTGGACGAGTGGCCGGTGGTGGAGAGGTAGGAGCACGGAGGTCGGCTGAAGGTGCAGCAGCTGGTCCGCGAGCTCCTGTGATCGAGCTTGCAGTCGCGGCAAGGCGTGGGTGAGCGGAGCTCGAGCTGGCAATGTTTTTACCTTTGTTGTTGTTGTTGTTGTTGTTGTTGTTGTTGTTGTTGTTGTTGTTGTTGTTGTTGTTGTTGTTGTTGTTGTTGTTGTTGTTGTTGTTGTTGTTGCCATTGTTGGCATTGTTGTTGTTGCCATTGTTGGCATTGTTGTTGTTGCCATTGTTGGCGTTGTTGGGCATGGCTGAAGGTTGTTTTTTTTGTTTTGTTGAACGGAGAAGGAGATGAGAGGTAGGAAATGTCCCACCGGGCGTGCCAAATTTGTTTCACCGAAAATCCGCCGGTCCGCGAAGGGGCACGACCGAGAGAGAAATTCGATTATATCAGAATATTTTGTGTTACAATATGTGTTTGGGTATCAAGGAATGCGAGTACAATCTCCTATTCTTCCTCTGATTCGATCTCCGTGTGAATTTGGTGAAGTTTCGGCTTCTGGTGAGTTGTCATTGAATTTCGAGTTCTAGAACGAGTGTGCACGAACTGTTGTGGCTTTGGTCGGTCTGACGGAAGTATTTTTGTTCCGCGTGTATCGACTTGTGCCGTTGTCGGTGAACGTGTAGAGTTGTTCCGGTCGAACTATAGAGCGACGATGAACTGTGAGATGCTAAACATCTTTGGCTCGGAAGAGTCTATGCGCGAGAGTGTGGCTCGACACAAGATTTCTCTTTGCAAAAGGAATTTCGAACTCCAATTTTTGAACCCTTGCCACAGAGTTTTTCTGGCTATTTGCAGCCTATTTTGTGCAGTTGTTGGGGTTGATGCTTGAAATGGGGATCACGATCCCCTTTCTGTTGCTGTAGTCGAGAGAGGAGGAAGCCCAGGAAATTTCTCTCCTGGATCCCATGAAAAAGGATCGCCAGTTTTCACCGTTGGAGACCAGATTTGGTCATTGCCTGCTGAGTTATGTAGCAGTGTGACATGGCTGCTGTCTGGTGATGACGCGACAGATTTCTGCTAACTGGGGTGCCAATTGTACCGATGACGCGGCGACATGAATGGACTTGGCGATAGGCTGCGACGAATGACTTCGAGAATCGACAAAGCCTACCCACAACAATCGTTTGACGGATTGATGGACGTTTGGGCTTGTCAAAATTGGGCTAGCCACATTTTGGTGCATACAATAACAAATGTATTTCAAATTATGTCAAACAGCTAATTAAAGCATACTGAATTCATAAAAAAGATTCTTATCCTCGTGTATACTGGCCTGATCACTTTTAATCTCTAAGAAGATTGGATAATATTAGTTTTTGCTTCAGCCTTCATGTAAATAAAAGATGCAATTCCGTGTGTTTAGCATTTCAGTGAATTAAGGAAGGTTGATTAATTTTCATATCAGTTAAATTATAAGAATGTTTCATCGAACAAATTAAAGCTGACCAGGATGACTGATATTGCTGGGTTCTTTAATAGGGGATTTGGAGTGGTTTTTAAATTTTTTGGGTGTAGCAACTGTTCCTTATTGACCGAACAATCTTCCACATTTTTTCAATTTTCTTATCGATTCGATCTCCACGTCTGTTCAGTTAAGCAAAAATCTTCAATTACTTCGAGTTTACGATCAGAGTTCTGGAATCAGAAGAAGAGTAAGTCTCTTGGGTCGTCGTCGTCGTCGTCGAGGGAGTAGTACTAGTACTAATGTGAAACGATCTCGCCGGAGACGACCGTGGCGGCCGCGGCGGAACTCGCAACGCGTCCCCAGTTCTTTTCAACATCTCCAACACTTTATCAATCGAAGGCCGACTCCCGGGGCCCATCTGCGCGCACCAAAGCCCCGTCACGATCATCTTCCTCGCGATCCCTTCCTCCTCCTCGCTCTCGATCCCTTCCAGCTCCAAATCCCCCGCTTCCTCGATCCGACCATAAATCCAATTGGGGAAATAAACCCGACTCGTGTCCTCCGCTTCCCTCTCGAAATTCCTCCTCCCACCCGCCATTTCCAGCACCATCATCCCGTAGCTGTAGACGTCGGACTTGTAGAGACGCGGTCGTAGAGGAGCTCCGGCGCGATGTACCCGAGGGTCCCCCTCGCGCCCGCCATGGACACGACGCTGTCCCTGCTGCTGCACAGCTTCGCGAGCCCGAAATCGGAGATCTTCGGGCAGAAATCCCCGTCGAGGAGGATATTGTGGGGTTTGATGTCGAAGTGAAGGATTCGGATACTGCAGCCTCTGTGGAGATAATCGAGCCCCCTCGCGATCCCCAGAGCGATCTCGTACCGCTTCCTCCGCCCCAAATGCTCTGCTTTCTTCTCCCCGTAGATGAATTTCTCCCGAGACCCGTTCGGCATTTAGTCGTAGACGAGAGCCCTCTTAGACGTCGCCCTGAAAATCATATTTTTCTATATAATCATTAAAAGAATACCGTGTAATTAACCAAAATAGATTAATGATTATATCATTGAAACCATATAATTACTTACCTTGAGTAAAATAATTATTTTTTAATAAATCATGTAATATTGTTTAATGATTTTGGTAAAGTTTGAAATATCATGAAATGTGGTAAATTACCTCAAGATGTTTTACAGGTATTTTCAATGTTTTAAAAATTGAATTGGCCATCCAACCGGCACTATGTCCGATTTTCGTTGAACCCTAGGCTGGGTTGGACCGTTGAATACACTATATTTTTCATATATTTAATATTTTTATAAAAAAAGCAAAAAAAAATACTGATTATAGTTGTTTCACCAAAAATCCGTGGGTCCACGAAGGGGCGCGACCGAGAGAGTAATTCGATTTATAACAGAGAATTTGTGTTACAGTTGTGTTTGAATATCAAAGAATGCGAGTACAATTTCCTAGGCTTCCTCAAATTCGATCTCTGTGTGAATTTGATGAAGTTTTGGCTTCTGGCGAGGACGCGAAATGTGAGTTCTGGAACGAGTGTGCACGAACAGTGGCATTTGGGCTCGTCGAAATTGGGCTGGTCGCATTTTGGTGCATACAGATTGCCCCCTTCGTGACTAGACCGTTCAGAGAGAACGATCAAGTTTCGAATGTGAAAACACAACACACACACACACACACACACACTTTTCCCTTTTTTTTTTGTCGACCCTCTTACTCTTTTAGGGTCGTTTATCTTTTTGTGTACGTATCTTTTTCTGTCCTCTTACTCTTTTAGGACAGTGTATATTTATGTACACTTGCATATGTCATTTTTTTTTTCTTTTTTTTTTGGCTCTCTTGTTGTTTTAGAGTTGTTTGCTTTTTTCGATTTCCTTCTTTTTTTTTTGTATACGCGTACAAATGTAGTAGGTACTGTATAGAGATATAGTGTACCTGAGCAAGAGTTTTGAACGTCGACGATGAGTTGGAGTCGTCTAAGCTATTGGTCGCAGTTTGTTTGAATGTCGTGGCCGAATGTTGCTTCGGTATTTCAGAGAAGACAATCGCGAGGGATTTTGAGGACTTCTGCAAGTCTCGGCGGCTTTAGGTATCGTGCCGGGGAAAGATGTCGCGAGCTGAGATACGCCGTAACTCCTCTGCTTTGACTTCAATTTTGTGACCAAACGACCCAAAAATCTGTTGAATGTCGGACGGAAAGAAGGAGGCAGATGGTGCTGAGGAATAAAGCCAGTCGCGCCGAAGGGAAGTGTGTCTTCGGCGAATTGGTCGTCGTGCCAGAGAGGAGAAACACGAACCAAAGTAAAGCGCAGAAGTTTCACTTCGATTTGATCAGTCTCCTGACGAAGTTGGGTTGATCCGACTCTGGCTTCCCCAAGGTCTGCATGAGACAATTCCTCTTTTGCGTTTCCGTTTGGAGTGCCGAGAAGAGGATGCGCACCAGAGTTGGTGTAGTGGGCCCGCACTGGCCAGGGCGAGTCTCCAACGAGTTGAAATACCTTTCCTCCGTTTGTTTCATCACAATTGCTGTTATGCTTGGCTTCAGTGCTGGTTTCAAGAATAATTGAAGTAAGAGAGAGATAGTGTGGGTCCCACTTAAGTAAATTTGGCGCCTTCCTATCTCTGCCCACGATTGGGATCCCTCCAATTTGCGTGGCAGACTCCCTGTTAAGTGGGGGAACCACTAATCCACTTCCCACGAGATTAGGAGAATCTGGTTGACTTCCTTAAGTACTGTGTCTCCTTCTTCTGGGTATACTCTGCGATTTGGGGATTTTCTGAGTGTCTGCAACTTCCTGCTTTCTCTGTCTGTCAATTTGGAGACTGCGATTTGCTACTTCCTGTCTGTCTGCGATTTGGGTTCCTTCGACCTAGTTCTGTTTGCAAAATAGGCTGACTGCGAATTTTGACTTCATTTGCAAATTTGACTGACTGCAAAATTGGGAGACTATGAATTTTGTGAGACAGTCTGCGATTTGGCTCTGTCTGGGAATTTTGGATTGGGAGACTATTTGCGACTTGGTTGCGGATTGGAGACAGCGAATTATTATTTCCTTCTTGTCTCCGATTTTGGCTTGGGAGGTTGCCAGAGAATTTGGGAGACTGTCTGCGACCTAGGTCAGGGAGGTTCTGCGAATTTGGTTGTTTTCTATCTGTGAATTGGGAGACAGTCTGTGACTACGATTTGATTGTCTGTCTTTGCTTGTAACTTTGGGAGGCAATGCATTGGCTGTCTGCGAATTTGGGACACAGGCTGCGATTTGTCTTTGTAGTATTCTTTGAACGCCTGGCTTGCATTAGAATTCTCCGCGAACCAGAATTTGAAGGTACTGTAAGGATTTCTTTTTTCCCGGCCGCCTCGGGCTGAATTCGAGTCAGCCGGGATCCCCACTCTCTTTTCTTTCTTCTTTTCTTCCTCCCTCTTTCTTCTTCTTTTTCTTTCCTCTCATTTTCAACTTCTCCCTCAATCTCTCTTTTTTTTCGAATTTTCACTCTTTTCACAATTCTTTTTTTTTTTTTTTTTTTCGTTTGGTCCGTAAGCCAAACGCTATTGTTTTGTATCGCACCTGGCACTCTCGCCAAGTACTGAGATTGGTTTGGGGTCGCATCCGGATGGGTCGCTGGGAGCTGCAATTTTGTCTTGGTCGCACCCGGCTCAGTCGTCGGGCGCAGGAATTTATTTTACAGCATTCGTTTCCCGTCCAACTCAGTCATCAGGCACTGGGATCGAATGTGCGGCGTCTGCCTTTGTCGCCAGATGGTGAATTCTCCGTTTGGTTGTGTCCGGCTCAGTCGTCGGGCACTGGAGTTTGATTTTACTCGCGTCTGGTTTGGTTGTTGGGCGCAAGGCAATTTGTTTTGGTCGCGTTCAGCTCTGTCGTCGGGCACGAATTTGTTGAACTGTGCTCACAGAGAGCTTTGCTTCGGAGGCGATTTGGTTTGTCGGCCAAGTGGTGTTTACCCTCTCTCTCTTTTTTTTTCATTCTCCGTTCTTTCTCTTTCACTGGCGACTGGTCTTTTTTGTCGCCCCTTTTTTTACTTGCGTTTTTTTTCTTCTCCGTTTTTTTTTGTTTGCCACCTAGACTTCTCCATCCCAGGTCGCAGGAGACTCTTTTTTTTTCGAATTTTAAGAGAGGAGAGAATTGCGTACCTGACTTTCCCTATTCTATCGCAGATGTCTACTGCGCCAACTTCTTTCTCCTTCCTTGGCCTGACCATCACCACCATCAAGACCGTTGTGAGGGGCACCCTTCAGGACTGCTTACGAATCCGCGATTCCAAGGAAGAACACAACAATGGCTCTCGGGGGACCGTCGCCCTATGGCGGTTGTGACGTGACTGTGCCAATGCATGATCAACTGATCCATTTCACGGCGTCGAGCTTAATATCGACAGCGATCGGTTCGACTCTTGGGAAAGTCAACCGGAGGTGAACTTTACTCCCTGCCCCATGCCTTTCTACTTCGAATGGGCAGATGTTGTCCTCCGTATTTGTTCCGAGCTGTTGGCCGTTGCAGACCTCACTCACGCAGTTCGAGCATCCATGTTTTCGTATTGGTGTTGTAGCAACGTCATTCATTCTTTTATGGAGGTCTGGTGTTCCTCTACCAACGCCATTTTCACTCGCGAAGGGGAGCTTTCAATTTCTTTATGGGATATGCATCGACTCGGTGGGCTGCCCCTCTCCGGGAGCATCTACGATGAAGTGACTCCAACGCTTGAAGATTTCACTTAGAGTCGCTCTATGCCACTACCCGAGAGTATTTGATACCTCATCCTTGCGTACTATCGACTTTTTTGCCATCTCAGAGCTTCGAACGTGGAAGGATTTTTTGGGGTTTCTATGTCCGAGTGGATATCCTTCTGGTTCCGTACTGAAGGGGACGCACGACCTATAGAAGACCCGTGGGCTGATCGTGGGAAGATAGCAGGCTTTCGGAGTCATGACCGGTCGGCCGTGCAGAATCAACCCCTCCCCGAGCTAGGAGTTCTTGACGCCCTCGCATATGAGGTCTATCTGGATGCATTTTTGTCATTGTGGTTGTGTCATTTTGTCTTGACTTTATCTGGCAGCATGCTGAGGTTAAGCGCCTTCAAGATGGCCTGTTTCATTGCCAGCGGTAAGAAATGTAGTCTGGTCAGCACGGCTTTGGCCAACATCTATCGGGGACTCAACGACTTTTCACCTGGGAGAGTTTCTTGGTCATTCGTCTATTCATGGCTTGCCCAGCGGTTCGGCGTCCATGAGTCTGACTCTAGCGACGGCGACAGACCCCTTATGATTATCTACTGTAATCCGGAGCTTGTTCGCGTTTATACCCAGAAGGATGCTCGTTCTTTGTTTTGGCGTGGCGGAGTGCGATGCTGGTATCCTTCGGAGGCTCTTCCCCCCGGTCCGATTCTTGACAAGGCTGGTCACTTCGCTTCTTGGATTGAAGTGGAATACTTCCGTTACCTGTGTGCGACATTTCTAGTCTTGCGGCAGCGAGACCTTCTTGTGGTGGAACTCTACAGTCCTCACCGATTTGCTCATCAGTTTGGGTTTTGCCATGACTTGCCGGGTGTGTTGTTCTCCGACCAGCGAAAAGCAGCTACAGTTAACGTACTCGTGAAGTTATGGCGAGCAGGGACTTCCTGTCCCCTTGGCAGCGCGGAGGTTCCTACCTTCATGAGCCTGGCCTCTGACCTTGGTGTGACATCCCTTTTTCAGGAGTCCTAGCTTGAGGCAGTCGTTCCCCTCTTCGAGGTAACAACTTTTTCTCTCTTTTTTTTTTGTTTGCTGCTTTCCTCTCCTCCTCTCTTTTTTATTTGATTTCGCTCGTGCTGCTTTTGTGTTCAGCTTGCATGGAGGCAGTTTACCGATGCACCTGCGCCGGCAAAGGCCTTGCCGCCTGCGCAAGCTGGTGGTGATGTGGCGGGTCGCGACCGAAAGAGTTTGCGAAAGGGTTCAAAGCCTCTGATTTCTCCCTAGGCGAAGAAGAGTAAAGTTGCGAAGAAGCGGGCACCTCGGCCGAACGTCTTGAAAGAGAAGACGTCGGCTCTGACGCCAGTCGCGCCAGCGAAGGGAATCGTTATCCGAGATGCTTCTCCGGCGCAGGGGGGTCCTCGGCCAGTAGTAATTTCTTTACCAGCTGATGATGCTCCTTTAGGCAAGGGGAAAGGATTTGTTGAGTCGGCGGCTTCACCGAAGAAGGTCGCTTAGACAAAGAACTCCGTGCCTCAGCAATCAGAGCCTTTCATTTTCGTTCCTCCTCCCTTCAAGAAGCGGTTGTGGACTGGTCTAGGTAAGCCTCTAACGAATTTAACTCCTCTTGTTGTGGCTCAACCCTCTGGAACTCCTCTGTCGGAGTCGGGAGAAAAGGCTAGGGAGTTAGCGCCCCTCGACGGGTCTGTTGTTCTGCCGACCGGAGAGGCTACTGCCTTGCCAGGCGGTGTTGTCACCTGCGCCGGCGACCCAGGATGGAGTGCAGACAATCCAGGAGTTTGGCGACCTCGATTCTGATGATCTTGCCGTCGTCGTAGCTCCGTTTGTGGACCAGCCCAACTTTCAGCAGGAGGATTTGTTCGACCTCGCCGAGTTAGAGGTTACCCGACAATTGGAGTGGGTCGAAGAGGGAGCGCCGTCTGCCATCGCTGCTAATGAACTATTAGTTCGTGATGCCGAGTGCCCGGTGACTATCGCGGGTGGTGGTGGAGCGCCCTTCCAGCCTTTGGTTGAACCAGTCGCGGCCGATGGACTTATGGTGGATGTCGGAGTTACTGTCGCGGGTGGATTTCAGCACCCTGTTTCTGATCCGTCCCTTCCGGTTGTTGTTGGGTGTCTAGCAAGTGCACTAGGTCAGCAAGTAATATAGACTCAAGAGTCCAGATATCGATCCCACAGAGACCTTGATGAGAATTTAGTTTAAGTAAAGATTTTTCTATTGATTGAGGGAAAAGAAATTTTTGGTTTTGGTTTTGAAAACTGAAAAGAAAACAGAATTAACAAACTAATAGAGATGAGATGTTGGGGAAGAGTGTCAATCCCTCCTAGCTTTTAACATGTAAAATTCTGATTTTATAGCTCAAGCACCTTTACTTTTAGCTTTTGAAAACCTGGTTACCCATATACAGGAAATAACTTTCACTTATTCCTTGAACTCCTTCTCAACCGGAACATTCAAATCCTAAGTGCATAAATATAAAAGCTTGAAGATTTACTCTCTCTTATTCAGAACAAGAGTTATAGAAGTCACATCACTTTTCAACTAGTCTCCTTCGAAATCGGAATAATCTAGTTTAAAAGCGAGTTATTTTTAGAAAACAAAGAATCATATAACTAACCCAAATCTTTACTGAAATTTAACTTCTCATTCGTACCTCATTAAACTTCATATATCAATCTAGATTAGCAATAAGCAATTAATATAGATTCTAAAACAAAAGCAGAGTACTTTATTGCTATAGAAATCAGAACTTAAACATGTAACAACTAGGAGTTCATGACTTCCCCAACAAAGAGAGACTACTCTATGATAATATAATAAACACACAGTAATAAGGATTCAATTACAGCCATAGACATAAAATAAACTAAGTACAAAAACCCCCTTGAAGGACTGCCTTTGGCTTCTCTTGCACCTTGACTGAAATCTCCACCTTCTCTCTCTAAAGTGCCAAGAGGTCGTGCAAGACTCCCTCTGGACTTTCTCTCAAATCCACTCTAACTATAAGAATAAGAAAAACAAACTAAAAACTGGATTTACACTACAAAAACTGGATCAAAACTCGATGCCCTGTGCTTTGCCTCGGACCTCCTTTTATAGCTAAAGCTCTGCCCAGAACTTGTGATTTTAGCCTCTGTCCAGGGGTATGAATTGTGACTTTTCGACCTCATAATTGGATGAAATTATATACGAACCTTCCTTACATAGTCCTTGACTTGTGTACAAAATTTGAAGTCATTATGAGTTGGGAAACTTGAGATATCTCCTTGAGAAGTTGAACTGGTTCTGCTGCCAATTCCAGCATTGGGTCCACCACTTTGAAAATATAAAACTCCACAACTCCGACTTGGATTGGCCTGATTTTCCGTGTCATGATTCTCAATTCTCTCAGGAAGTTGTGGTCCAAATTTGGATCCAATTGGAAGTCGGAATCTCTAGATATGGCCACTTCAATCTCGGACTTGTACTTTCCTTTTATGGCAGCAGTTTCCATCTTTGTCTTTGACTTCTCTTCTTGACCATTCAATGCACCTAGACTCTGGAAATAAATCATAAAATCTTCGTGGATACCTTCCTTAGCCAATTAGGACTTCTTCTTCTAAGTGTGGGCTTGATTGGTAGTCAGAATCCTGAGATTTCCGCAAGTCACGAAGCTAAGTCAGCGGCGCGGTCGCGCCGAATTGTTCTTTGTTTTGGTGCGGTCACGCCACTGGAGCAGAAATTTTGTCTAAGTCTGGAGCACGGCCTTCGGGTCCTATATGAGGAAGGATTCTTCATGGCGCGGTCGCCCCACTTTATGTTGTAGAACTGGCGCGGTCGCGCCACTCCTTAGACTCTTTGCCGACTTCCCGAAATTAAACTTGAACTCCATGTATGGAAACAATGCAGCACGGCAGCGCCACAGGAGGCGCCATCTTCCTGGTGTGGTAGCGCCCTTAGAGGGCGCAGTCGCGCCATTTCACATTCACGAAGTGTCCTCTTTTCAGCTCTACTAGCCGTTGGGAATTTTCTAGATTTCTTTGAATTTACGAACATTTTCCCGGCGCGGTCGCGCCGTTCCCTTTTTTGCTTGATTTTGCTCCTTTTTCCTTCATTTTTCCTCAAAATTTAGATTTTCTTCTTTTACAAGGTACCTGAGACACAAAACATGTATTTGAGTTATATTTGTCACTTTCAGGCTCATAATCAAATCAAATTCGGAATTTATGGTTAATAATTCATGCATAAATAAGTGTCATTTGGACACTTATCAGTTGCTGCGACTTCAAGGAGGGAAGCCTTTGTGACGTTTCCTCCTAGTAGTGGTGAGGCAACTCTTACTGCCAAGGAAGGAGCTTCAGGATCAGCTCGTCGACCCATTAGCAAGGATTCGTCGACTTCGCGACCTTCGTCGGTAAGTGTATATCCTCTCATTCCCTTTTTTTTTTTTATCTTCCTTCTCTCTTTTTCTTTATCTCCCCCCCCCCCCCTTTTTATTAGGTGTCGTCCTTCCGTCTTTCGGTGAGGTCGAGGTTGTCAAAGCTGCGGTCTGCTTTGGGGCTGTGGATATTGTTCGCCGAGTCGGTTTTAGTGCCGTCCGACGACCCATGTTCATCAGAGCTTGTGGCGGACACTCGCTTCATTCTTGATCACTTCAGAGGCGCCGGCGTCGACACTTCGGTTCCGGAGCAGTGGCTGGAAGACTTTGCTTCAGAGGTGGATCGCTTTCCGCAGTTGCGCAACTCCTTGGCAGGAAAGCTTAGTTTGGCCGAACGGTTCGCTGCTGAAGTTGAACTCGCCTAGTCTGTCCAGCGTGTGAGCCATCGGTGCGACGACTTAACGGTGGACTTGGATAGACGTCAGGCTGAGCGCGAAGCTGCTGAGACTGAGCAGAAAGCTCTTCGTGATCGTCTGGCATTCGTCTCGTCCCAACTCAACTCCATTAATGGTGAGCTAGCGACTATCCGAAGGGGAATCGACGCCAGCGAAGAGGAAGCTTCTGCTCTCGAGGACCAGCTCGCTTCTGTTCGTTCATGCCCCGTTCTCAGCGAGGCCGAGACGCGGGAGCTGTCTGAGATTCACGCTGAAGTGGTTTGGCTACAACGACGAGTGGCCGACTTCGAACTTCCTCAATTTTGATGTAGCTCTTTTTTTTTGGTAGCCTCTCTTTTTCTCTTTGTTTTGCAAGGCTTGATTTTTTGTAGCCTCACTTTTTTTTGTTGCGAGGCTTACTTCTGTCCCATTTTTTTTGCAATGAGAAACATTGGTTCCCTTTATTCGACTTCTTTACTTCTCTTTTTTTTTCGCTGCCCCCTCATGCGTAGAAGCGAGTGGCCGACTTCGAACTTCCTCAATTTTGATGTAGCTCTTTTTTTTTTGTAGCCTCTCTTTTTTTTCTTTGTTTTCTTGAGGTTTGATTTTTTGTAGCCTCACTTTTTTTTGTTGTGAGGCTTACTTCTGTCCCATTTTTTTTGCAATGAGAAACATTGGTTCCCTTTATTCGACTTCTTTACTTCTCTTTTTTTTCGCTGCCCCCTCATGCGTAGAAGCGAGTGGCCGACTTCGAACTTCCTCAATTTTGATGTAGCTCTTTTTTTTTTGTAGCCTCTCTTTTTCTCTTTGTTTTGCGAGGTTTGATTTTTTGTAGCCTCACTTTTTTTTGTTGCGAGGCTTACTTCTGTCCCATTTTTTTTGCAATGAGAAACATTGGTTCCCTTTAATCGACTTCTTTACTTCTCTTTTTTTTTCGCTGCCCCCTCATGCGTAGAAGCGAGTGGCCGACTTCGAACTTCCTCAATTTTGATGTAGCACTTTTTTTTTTGTAGCCTCTCTTTTTCTCTTTGTTTTGCGAGGCTTGATTTTTTGTAGCCTCACTTTTTTTTGTTGCGAGGCTTACTTCTGTCCCATTTTTTTTGCAATGAGAAACATTGGTTCCCTTTAATCGACTTCTTTACTTCTCTTTTTTTTTCGCTGCCCCCTCATGCGTAGAAGCGTTTGAGGAATTTACCGTTTGTTATTGGCAGCTCCGAACTGTTTGAAGTGACTAGCTTGTAGGTGCCATTGGTGTAAGCTTCCTGCACCACGTACGGTCCTTCCCATTTTGGCATAAATTTGCCCCCGATTTTGCTCGTAAAGAGCATTGGCCGTCTGACTACAAGCACGAGGTCGCCTTTCTGGAATGACCTGAGCCGTACCTTTTTGTTGAAGGCCCGTGTCATTCGAGACGGGTAACACTCGAGACGTTGTTGTGCCTTGAGTCTATACTCATCGAGTGACTCAAGTTCTGCGAGTCGCAGCTGGGCGCATTCCTCTGTCGTCAGTCCTTCTCTTATAGCAATTCGTAGAGAGGGAAGTTGTACTTTCAAAGGGAGCACTGCTTCGGTGTTGTAAACCAGAGAATATGGGGTCGACTGGGTCGGCGTTCAAAACGATGTTTTGTACGCCCACAAGGCTTCGCCAAGTTTTTCGTCCCAGCTCTTTTTGTTGGCACCGATGGTTTTCTTCAGGATCTTGCAGAGCGTTTTGTTGAATGCTTCTGCAAGTCCATTGGGTGCCGGGTTGTAAGCCGACGATGTCCACTGTTGTATGAGAAATTTCTCGCAAAAGTGGTCCATGACTCTATTTTTGAACGGCGTACCATTGTCCGTCACTATGTATCGAGGAACCCCATATCGGTAGATAATTTGGGTTCGAATGAAGTCGGCGACGGTGGTAGCCTTGACTTCTCGGTAGGCAGTAGCTTCAGCCCATTTCGAGAAGTAGTCGGTGGCCGCCTGGATGTATTTCCTGTCGGAGTCAGATTTAGGAGTGATGGGACCAATGATGTCCATCCCCCAAGCTTCGAACGGCC
The DNA here is from genome assembly GCA_019845555.1 of Aristolochia fimbriata. Taxonomy (NCBI): domain Eukaryota; kingdom Viridiplantae; phylum Streptophyta; class Magnoliopsida; order Piperales; family Aristolochiaceae; genus Aristolochia; species Aristolochia fimbriata. The sequence continues at coordinate 18,153,199 of CM034080.1, forward strand.
ATGACGCGATCGTTGGGTGAAGCGGCTACGGTGGCTGATGTATGTAATCGGCAAGGAGTTGGCATGGTCTGCAGGTTCGAGCCATTTTGGTGGCATCCCTGAGCATCGTAGGCCAGTAATAACCCAATCGCTTAACTTGTAGATGGAGCTTCGAGCCAACCTGGTGCGCGCCGTAAATTCCACCTTGTGTTTCCTTTAGGACTTGCAGTCCCTCTTCTTTTGATAGGCATCGAAGAAACAAACCTTCGTACGACCTCCGGTAGAGTACGTTGACGAAATTTACTTTAGAGCTGCTCAGCGAATTTGGACTCGCTCTCGCAGGTCAACCGGGAGCGTGTCGTAGTATAGAAAATTTGAGATAGGCTCTCGCCAATCTCTAGCTTCGTTTTGGCTTGCCAAGATTGGGAGAGACTTTTCCATCTCTTATATTTGTTCTTCTTTTGTTTCTTCTTCGGCTGGTGGAGGGACTACCCATCTTTCGCAAATGGGGTCTTGGCTCGGTCGTTCATCGAATTGCGCTAGACTGGTAGCAATTCCAACCAATGCGTCAGCTGGCCCATTTTCGGATTGAGGGACGTAGTGGAGTGAGGCTTCCAGAATTTGGGCCAGAAGTTCATCGGCATGTCTCCAGAACGGCACGAGCATGAGTTTATTTACTTCGAACTCCCCAATAAGTTGTTTGATAACCAATGTCGAGTCGTCGTAGATGTTTAGTTGTGGCAATTTCATTTCGACTGTCATGACAAGTCCGAGGAGGATTGCTTGATACTCTGCTTCGTTGTTCCAGCAATTTTGGGTGAGAACGAATGAATACGGGAGCAGGTCCCTTCTCGGTGAAACGAATAGCACTCCCGCGCCGGCTCCGTTCCTTCGTGCGGCGCCGTCGAAGTACATCTCCCAGGGGGGAAGCACCTCGACCAAGAAGATGTCTTCGTCTGGGAATTTTTTTGTTAATTCCCATTCGGCCGACACTGGATGGTCAGCCAAGAAGTTCTCCAAACACTAGTAAAAAACCTATTTTTGGGTACTGGTATAGAAGAACCAGTGATACGCGGGAGAAGCCTTGCACAAGCCGACTCGCGCAAAGTTCTCAAGGGGTTGCACTTGACAACGCAACCGCACACAACGACGCATGACCGTAAAATCGCAGGCGCGCGGGGCGCCAAGGCCACAGGCGCGCGGGGCGCAAAAGGCCGCAGGCGCGCGGGTCGCAAAGGCCAGCCGACACACACGGCTTGCACACGGACATAGGCACGCGAAGGCGCATGGCCGGCAGAAGCCACATCGACGCAGACGCACCTGCCAGGGCACCCATGCCTGCGCAGGAGCACCTGCACGAGTTGTAGGGGCAATCCACCTTGGTAGCTTATGTGGACAAGCGGGACCACATCATAAGTGACAAGGCAAAGTAGGGCTTACTTGGACACAAGAAGTTCTAGAAGGAAATGGACGGCTGAGATGAGCGATGGCAATAAAGCAATCTCAGCCTTTGATTTCTTGGGTTTTGGGAGAGGAAGTTTCTAGAATGCCTCTCCCCTTAATCCCACATTGAGTAGAGGGGTTTTTTGTATCTTGGCCTTGTGATATAAATAGGGCATTGGCCAGTCCATTGTAAATCATCCTTTCCTTGATTCATTTGGAATACAAGCTATAGAGAGAAGTTTCCCCTTTCAAGTTCTTAGTTCTTTCTCTTCCTTCCTCTTTGAAGTTTCCCCTTGGCCTAAGTGTCCTTGAGAGGGCCTTAGTCAAGTGAGAGAGTTGTGAGGCGATAGTCGCGATCCTTGAGGAGAGTCGGGTAGGCTTACTATCCCTTTGAGAGTTAAGGGCTAGGCCGGCACAAGGTTCAGTTTTAAGTACTTGTACTAAGTACTAAGATCCAACCGCGTGACAAATTGGTATCAGAGCTATGGTGACTTCCGAGGCTGAGATCGAAGTTCAACAAAGGCAGCCAAAGGGTAACGAAAAGTTGTCAAAGAGTGAACAACGATTCTTGTCCCTTGAGGAGAGGCTGGACAAGTTGGAATCGGCTCTATGCGAGAATGGTCTTGAGGATTCAGAGGTAAGAGAATTCGATCCTAATTTTGCTAAAAATATGAGAGATATATTTTCAGCACGTTTGAGATGTTTCGTTCGGAGATGGACGAAAAGCTAAGCGGAATGAGGGAGATGATGGAGGAAATGCGATCACATGTTCGTGTACTCGACCGCGCTTTGGCAAACGGAGGGTCAAGCGCCGGAGTTGAGTCTAAGAAGGTGAAGGTACGAGAGCCAAAACCTTTTACGGGTGTTCGGAATCCGAAAGTCATAGATAACTTTCTATGGCAATTGGAAAATTTCTTGGACGCATCAGGAGTGGAGTCGAAGAGGCAAAAACTCAAAGTAGCCTCTACGTATCTTGACGATGATGCAAACTTATGGTGGAGAAGGAGAGTAGATGACCCGGAGGCCGGCACAAGAAAGAACTTAAGAATCAGTTCTTTCCGGAGGATGTGGACTTCCAAGCTAGGAAAGAGCTTCGAGCCCTCAAGCAAACGGGGACGATTCGTGAGTATGTTCGATCTTTTTCTTCCCTTATGCTCTCGATTCCTAAGATGACGGATGAGGACAGGTTATTTGCTTTCCTTGATGGATTGCATCCTTGGGCCCAAAATGAGTTACGAAGGAGGGAAGTTAAGACTTTGGCTACAGCCATCTCGACCGCTGAAAGATTGACGGAGTTCGAGAAGAAGAATGGAGATGCTGCCCCCAAGAGTAACAAATCTGGTGCCAAGGACCAGAAACCATATGAGAAGAGAAAGTTCGAGAAGGGTAAGACTTCTACATCGGAAGAGAAGGGCCCTAAGAACTGGGAGAAGAAGAGAAACGGACATGACAATGGTAAGTCCAAGAAGGTAAGATGTTTCATTTGTGGAGAAGAACATTATGCTAGGGACTGCCCAAAGAAGAAACTCTTGAATTCCCTCACGGGGGAAGGAGAGACCAGCCACGATGATGGAGAACTACGAATGGGTTCGGTGGCATTGCTTAACGCAGTTCAAGCAACGGGAGGAAAGATCACTACTCAATCGGTAAGACCAAAACGAGAGTTATTATTTCTTGATTTAACTCTTCATGGTAGCAAGACGAAAGCTATGGTGGACACGGGTGCGACTCATAATTTCATTTCGGGCGAGGAGGCTAGACGACTCAACCTGAAGTGGGAGTCGGACAATAGTCGCATGAAGGCTGTCAATTCAGCAGCAAAAGCGGTAATTGGTGTGGCCAAAGCTGTTCGTGTTACCTTGGGCAATTGGGTAGGAAATCTTGACTTTACAATTGTACCAATGGACGATTTTAACGTCATTTTGGGGATGGACTTTATGAACAATTGTAAGGCATTCGTGATGCCATATCTGGGGTTAGTAGGAATCCTTGATGAGGGTGGGCCTTGTACTCTTTCCGAATCATAGTCCAAAGATGTAAAAGGCAAGGAGGCAATGCTAACCGCCCTACAGCTTAAGCGTGGTCTTAAGCAAGGGGACCTTACTTATGTTGCAGCTCTTCTTGATGACAAAGAAGGAGGGGTCGTTCCTATTCCAAAAGATGTTGTTGGAGTATTGGATGAGTTCAAGGATGTCATGCCAAAGGAGTTGCCACCAAAACTACCCCCACGGAGAGGTGTGGATCATGCTATTGAACTTGAGCCAGGAGCAAGGCCACAAGCCAAGGCAGCATATCGAATGGCTCCAAAAGAGTTGGAAGAACTCAAAAGGCAACTGAAAGAGTTGCTAGAAGCTGGATTCATTCAGCCCTCCAAAGCACCTTATGGAGCACCGGTGTTGTTCCAAAAGAAGAAGGACGGGTCAATGCGGTTGTGCATTGACTATCGAGCATTGAACAAGGTAACAGTCAAGAACAAATACCCTATTCCATTGATTGCTGATCTCTTTGACCAGTTGAAGGATGCAAGGGTGTTTTCCAAGCTGGATTTACGTTCTGGCTATTACCAAGTTCGGATTGCTGAAGGGGACGAGCAAAAGACTACTTGCATTACGAGGTACGGGTCATTCGAATTCTTAGTCATGCCATTTGGCTTGACAAATGCACCAGCAACTTTTTGTACTCTAATGAACCAAGTCTTTTCCCCTTTCCTAGACAAATTTGTGGTCGTCTATTTAGACGACATTGTTGTATATAGCAAAAATATGCAGGAACATGTAAGTCATCTGACAGAAGTGTTCAAGGTGCTGCGGAAGAACTCTCTCTATGTGAAGAGGGAAAAATGTTCCTTTGGGCTAGAGGAAGTGTCTTTCTTAGGACACTGGATTGGTGGCGGAAAGATATGGATGGACGAGAAGAAGGTCTGTGCCATCTCCGATTGGACCGTGCCAACAAAAGTCGGGGACTTGAGAAGTTTTCTCTGCTTGGTGAACTACTACAGAAGATTCATCCGGGGATATTCAGCTATGGCAGCTCCCTTGACGGATCTTTTGAAGAAGAAGCAAAAGTGGGACTGGACGAACAAGTGCCAATCTGCCTTCGAAGCCTTGAAACAAGAAGTTGTCAAGGAACCTCTCTTGCGATTGCCGGATTTCACCAAACCGTTTGAGGTACACACCGATGGCTCAAATTTTGCAATTGGAGGAGTCTTAGAGCAAGAAGGGCACCCCATTGCATTCGAAAGCAGAAAATTGAATGAGACGGAGCAAAGGTACACCATTCAAGAGCGGGAGATGACCGCCATAGTGCATTGCTTGCGCACCTGGCGACACTACCTTCTCAGATCCAGGTTTGTCGTTAAAACCGACAATGTTGCTTCAAGTTATTTTCTAAACCAAAAGAAATTGAGTCCCAAGCAAGCCAGATGGCAAGATTTTCTAGCCGAATTCGACATGGAGCTCGAATACAAAACCGGCAAGACAAATTCAGTGGCTGATGCGTTGAGTCGGAAGGCTGATCTTGCCGCAATGCAAAAGAGAGTTGTGGCTGCCACTTCGCAGGTGAGTCCTTCTCTTGTTGAAAGGATTCGCAGTGGGATACGTGTTGATGTACAAGCACGCAACCTCTTGGAGTCGGCAATGATCGGAGGGACAAGGAAATTCTGGTTATTCGATGGTCTATTGAAGACCAAAGGAGGCCGCTTGTATGTGCCAAAGCATGATGGTATGAGGAAGGACATTCTTCGAGAATGTCATGATACCTTGTGGGCGGGACATCCGGGGCAAAGACGGACTATAGCTCTGGTGACTCGTCACTTCTATTGGCTGAGCCTCGAAGAAGACGTGGAGGAATACGTTCGTACATGTTTTGTGTGCCAACAAGACAAGGTGGAAAGACGCAAGCCAGGGGGTCTCCTTGATCCTTTGCCTATTCCATCAAGACCTTGGGAGTTTGTTTCAATGGACTTCATCTCAAACCTCCGACGGACGGAAGGAGTCGGTGCCATCATGGTTGTGGTGGACCATTTTTCCAAGTATGGGACCTTTGTAGCCGTATCCGCTGATTGCACCGCCGAGGAAGCTGCAAAAGCATTCATGTCCAACATTGTGAAGTATTGGGGGGTGCCTTCCACCATTATCAGTGATCGTGATCCGAGGTTCACTGGTAAGTTCTGGACTGAACTGTTTAAATTACTTGGCACCACTCTCAACTTCTCTACGAGTTTTCATCCTCAAACCGATGGGCAAACGGAGCGCATAAATGCTCTTCTTGAAGAGTATTTGCGGCACTTTGTAAGTGCCAATCAGAAGAATTGGCCAGAACTTTTGGACGTGGCGCAATTTTCATATAACTTGCAGAAGAGTGAAGCAACTGGACATAGTCCATTCGAGCTAGCGATTGGTCGTCAACCACCCATGCCCCTCATCATTCCTGATCGAAGTGGGAAGAGTGCTGCAACCCATCTCTTTATCAAGCAATGGAAGGAACGCACGGAGTTGGCAAAGGGGTATTTGCACAAAGCCGTGAAGAGGATGAAAAAGCATGGTGACATGAAGCGGCGGGACTTAGAGTTCAAGGTGGGAGACCTTGTACTCGTAAAGATGCGGCCAGAGCAATTTCGTCACATAAGGACGAAGAACAAGGGGCTGATAAAAAGGTATGAGGGACCATTTCCAATTGTGGCACGAATTGGAAAGTTAGCTTACAAAGTGCAATTGCCAAAAAGAATGAAAATTCACAATGTATTTCATGTAAGCAACCTCAAACCTTTCTATACCGACGCGGACCCTTCTCGTATTACCCCTGCGAGGGCACCCTTAGACATTTCTGCTACTTTTGATACAAAAGTAGAATATATCATTGCTGATCGCGAAGTGAGGCAACGGGGCAAGCCAAGAAGCACGGAATACTTAGTCAAGTGGCATGGCTTACCGGAGAATGAAGCAACTTGGCAAGCAGACTCCGAGCTCTGGCAATTCGAGAAGGAGGTACAAGCCTATATTAGCAGCACGCAGCCGAGGACGGCTGCATTATGACGGTGGGAGAATGATACGCGGGAGAAGCCTTGCACAAGCCGACTCGCGCAAAGTTCTCAAGGGGTTGCACTTGACAACACAATCGCACACAACGACGCATGACCGTAAAAACCGCAGGGCGCCGGCTGGGCGTAAAACCGCAGGCGCCAAGGCCCAAAGGCCACAAAGCTGCCACAAGGCACAAAGGCGCAGCAGCGCTTGGGCGCAAAGGCCAGCCGACACACACGGCGTGCACACGGACATAGGCACGCCAAGGCGCATGGCCTGCAGAAGCCACATCGGCGCAGACTTTTTGTCGCGGGGCACCCATGCCTGCGCAGGAGCACCTGCACGAGTTGTAGGGGCAATCCACCTTGGTAGCTTATGTGGACAAGCGGGACCACATCATAAGTGACAAGGCAAAGTAGGGCTTACTTGGACACAAGAAGTTCTAGAAGGAAATGGACGGCTGAGATGAGCGATGGCAATAAAGCAACCTCAGCCTTTGATTTCTAGGGTTTTGGGAGAGGAAGTTTCTAGAATGCCTCTCCCCTTAATCCCACATTGAGTAGAGGGGTTTTTTGTATCTTGGCCTTGTGATATAAATAGGGCATTGGCCAGCCCATTGTAAATCATCCTTTCCTTGATTCATTTGGAATACAAGCTATAGAGAGAAGTTTCCCCTTTCAAGTTCTTAGTTCTTTCTCTTCCTTCCTCTTGGAAGTTTCCCCTTGGCCTAAGTGTCCTTGAGAGGGCCTTAGTCAAGTGAGAGAGTTGTGAGGCGATAGTCGCGATCCTTGAGGGGAGTCGGGTAGGCTTACTATCCCTTTGCGAGTTAAGGGCTAGGCCGGCACAAGGTTCGGTTTTAAGTACTTGTACTAAGTACTAAGATCCAACCGCGTGACAACCAGTCACCAATAAGTAACAAATGGCGACTGGTTTTGCTTATTTGCTACGGGTTAAAGCTAAGAGTCGCCAAAATTATTTTATAGCGACTGGTTTCCCCTATGGCGACTGACCACGTCAGTCACTATAGATTAAAAAGTAATGGCGACTGGATACCAGTCGTTATAAATAATGCAATTGCGACTGGTAGACAGTCGCCTTAAGTAAAGGTTATTAGTGACTGGAATGCATTTGGTAAACAGTTGCCAATTATTGTATAATAATGACTAATAAAATAGTCTCCTAAATGTTGAAGTATGGCTACTAATAGACAGTCCCTATTATCAACAATTAGCGACTGATGAAATAGTCTTCGTACACATTATAATATGCCGACTGGTGGACAGTCATTACATGTCAATTTTTAGTGACCAGTGGATTGTCCCTGATAAGCGACATCAAAACAGATTAAGGGAATGCCAACATTTTCCATTAATAAAACTTAATTATAATTTAAATATTTAAATAAAATAAAAACTTAAGGTAAAACTTAATTAATCTGAATTATAGTTGGAAAATTTTCATCTACTATATGATCACCAAACAATTTACAAATAATGCATTTTAATTGATCAATAATTTCAAACCTAAATTTTTTAATTTAATTTTATATATATTTATATTTATATACATATACACTATATAGATACATATAATTAAAGGGATTTGTTCTAATGATAAAGGGGCACACGTACATATTGTAAAACTCATCCTTGGTTTCAAATAAATGTGGATTGTGTTTCATGGAAATGTAGATTTTGAGTTTTATATAAATGTATGTATGCACAAAGACCACCAATCCAATGCATGTATTTGTTGATTTTTAATTAGCAGGTGATTAATTATAATATGTTAACTAAATTTTATTTGCAGGTTTTATTTACCAAATGTGATTTGTTGTTTAATTAATCAATAATGTTCCATTACTAAAACTTAATGAGCATTTAAATGTTTGGAAGTTTAAAAAATCGAACACATTTTAATTGATCAATAATTAAATAAGTAAATGTATTAATATATTTATATATGTATATATATACATATAATCCAATGCATGTATTTGTTGAATTTCAATTAGCTGCTTGTGGCTAAAAACTTCGACTTAGGTCTTTAGTCTCAAAATCTCTCATCACCCACGCACCCCTATTTCCCTCCTTCCCGTTTCCCTCCTTCCCGTTTCCCTCCTTCCCGTTTCCCTCCTTCCCGTTTCCCTCCTTCCCGTTTCCCTCCTTCCCGTTTCCCTCCTTCCCGTTTCCCTCCTTCCCGTTTCCCTCCTTCCCGTTTCCCTCCTTCCCGTTTCCCTCCTTTCTTCTTCGACGAGCGTATCCCTCTTTCAGCTTCTGCTTCTCGACTGTTTCAAACCAGTCGCTATAAATGAAGAATTGGTGACTGTTAAGCAGTCGCCAAATATTTCAATCAATAGAGACCGATATAGCCCGTCGCCATAAGCAGAATGGCGACCGACTTTTTTGGCACCATTTATTGGCGACGGGGAACCAGTCGCTACGTCGTTAGCGACCGGTTTTTGCGCCTTTGGAGACTGTATTTGACAGTCGCCAAAAATCAGGTTTGTACTAGTGAAAGCTTTGCCTTTGATTGCGCGTTGCGGCACGAAATTAATCTCGAACTCATAAAGGAGCAACGCCCACTTAGCCAGTCCACCAGAGAGAATTGGTTGCTACATGATGTATTTTAGCAGGTCGGCTCGCGAAATCAAGTTAGTCGAATGTGCCTGGAGGTAGTGTCGGAGCTTTTGGATTGCAAAGACGAGTGTCACACAAGTTTTCTCAATAGGTGTGTATTTGATTTCGGCGCCCACCAGTGTTCGGCTCAGGTTGTAGAGAGAACGTTCTTTGTTGTCCTCGTTGCATTGAGCCAAGAGTGCTCCGACCAATTTCTCATGCGTTGTGATGTAAAGCAGTAATGGCCTGTCGACGGTTGGAGCGACGAGCACCGGCGGCTTGGTGAGGTACGCCTTTAGGTTGTTAAAGGTGTTCCGGCAAGAATCGTCCAACTCGAACGGTGTATCCTTTTTCATCAAGCGGCTGAATGGCTGGAATCTTCCGGCTAAATTCGAGATGAAGCGCCGGCTATACGCTAAGTGGCCTTGAAAGCTTTTGAGTTCGGTGATGTTTCTGGGCTCCGGCATCTTTTGAATTGCATCAATTTTTTATTGGTCGGTTTCAATTCCTTGGCGGTGCACAACGAATCCCCGGAATTTGCCCGAAGTGACGCCAAATGCGCATTTCAGCGGGTTCATTTTGAGCCAAAACCGCTGAAGTCGCTCGAATACTGCCCTGAGGTCAAGAAGATGATCTGACTGTTCCTTCGTCTTTACTACCAGGTTATCGACATAGCACTCGACGCACTTATGCAAGAAGTCGTCGAAGATGTTTTGCATTGCCCTCTGGTATGTCGTGCCGACATTCTTGAGTCCGAACGACATCAACTTGTAGCAGAAAATGCCTTTGGGAGTGTGAAACGCAGTGAGCTCCTCATCCTTCGGGTCCATCCAAATTTGGTTATAACCGGATGATCCGTCCATGAAAGATAGAGCTTCATGACCCGTCGTCGCATCGACCATGAGTTATGTTATCGGCATAGGGAAGTCATCTTTCGGGCAAGCCTTACTCAGGTCGCGAAAGTCGACGCAAACCCGAATTTGGCCGTTCTTCTTCTTGACCAGCACGATATTCCCGATCCAAGACGGGTACATTACTTCCCTAATGAAATTGGCAGCGATCAATTTGTCGACTTCCTTTTCAATTTCTGGAACAAGTTCTGGCCGGAACCGTCATTGCGATTGGTTGACTGGCCGAACAGAGGGATGAACCGCCAATTTGTGTACTGCGACTCGTGGATCGAGGCCTGGCATTTCTGTGTAATTCCAGGAGAATATGTCGCGATATTCATGAAGGAGCGACATACATCTACCTCTTCTTCGGCCGATAGTGAAGTGCTAAGAAATGTCGGCCTCGGGTCCTCTATTGTGCCCAGGTCGACCTTCTTTAACTCGTCGATGGTCGACTGGCCACCTTCCTCGAATGTGACCGGAGCCTCATCCAAGATGAACTCGCCGTCATCTTGATTGTCGTCGGCGACAGAGATATGATTTACCATAATCGAGTCGTATGCGCGAGCTCGTGCGATGGCTGCCTTCAAGGTGTAAATAATCACCGGGTTCAAAGCATTTTTCTTTTTTGCCAGAGTTTGGCCGACTGAAACTTGGTGTACATCTGCCGATGCCTTTCTGGTTATTTTGATTGGCTTTTTCTGAGCTCTATAGATTTTGATAGGCTTCTCCTTCTGGTAGCCGAGGCCTCGGCGACCTTGAGTGATTCGGCGACCCTCATTTCTTAACTTCTCTTGTTCTGGAGTAAGGACCGGTAGAGCGACGGGTGGTTTTTCGTGGAGTTGGTCCTTTGTGAAATTGCCCCCAGCACTGGCAATCAATCGGTATGCATTTGGATCAAAGCCTTCGTTCAAGCGAGTAGATGGCAATTGCTCGATGTTCGGGAATTGCTTCACAATGCTTCTTTCCTCGAGGTTCGAGAATTGCTTCACAATGCTTCTTTCCTCGAGCTTCGGCAGTGGGAGGGTGACCTTTTCTGCCAAAGGGGTCGGCTGGATTTTGTGACAGACGACCAAGGGAGCTTCTCCCTTCTTTCTTTAAGACTGGGGAATCTACCGTAAGATAGGTACATTACGTTGCACCGACGGTGGAGTTGTCGCGGCCAGTTTTTGGCCGTGTGCCGGCTGGTTGTTGTGTGCCGACTGTTTGGGGGACACGACTTGCGTCATGACCTATTTTGGGGACGCAGCTTGCGTTGACTGTTTGGTGGATGTGGCTTGCGTCGGTTGTTTGAGCGATGCAGCTTGCGTCGGAGTGCTCTTGGCATTTGACACCTGTTTCGGCCAGGGTGACAATTTGACTGTAGGTCAGGTTGTCAGATAGAATTTGGTGTCTGTGAATGATGCCTCTGCCTCTGTGAACCGACTTTCATTGGCGTACATCGTCTTTTGCTCATCGTTCTCCCAGTACTTAAAGCACTGATGAAGTGTTGATGGCACAGCTCCGTTCGTGTGAAGCCACGGTCAACCCAAGAGCAGATTATAAGATGTTCTTGAGTCGACGACTTGAAATGGAGTTTCTGCCACCATGTCGCCGATGTGCAATTTGAGTGAGATCATGCCGAGCCTCCTCTGGTCTTTCTGATTGAAACCTTGGATGATGAGGGAGCTCGGAGAGAGGTCACCGGCGGAGAGACCGACATTCTTCATTGTCTGAATCGGCAGAATGTTGACAGCAGACCCACAATCGACGAGAATGCGATTGATTTTGTGGTCTCTGATGTAGCCGGAGACGAACAGCAGCCGGTTATGGTTCTTCGTCCCCAGCTGTGCGTCCTCTTGTCGAGATGTGATGCAAGGCGGACATGAGACGACGAGCACTTCCTCTGACTTTTCCAGTTGTAGAGAGGATTGCGCATCTTCTTCCTCCTTTCGGTAGGGTGGAGTTAGTATGACTTTCGGCAAGTCGTGCTTCCTCATGAGTAGCATCTCAAGTTCGGCCTGGAGCTCCTCTGGTTTGTTGAGGACTCGAATTAAGGCCTGTCTTGACCGAATGGCAAAGTCGAGGTCGTCTTCTATCTCGTTAAGTGACGAGATTTGCTTCAGTGACATCTCGAGGTCCTCGCATTCGACGACCGGCCGTTTGCCTTTGTCTTTGGGCCCTTTGCTCAGGAGGAGCTGTCGAACAGGTCGCCACCAATGCTGCCACCAATGCTGGCGGCGCGAAGAACTCTGCCAGTGTGATGGGTCTTCTCTTCTTTTTTTTGCTCCTTGAACGTTGGTCCTGGGAGCTTTCTTTTGGCGCTTCGCGGATCTTTTGTTTGCCCGCTTCGCCTTTGTTTTGGTGTTCGCCGGCGTCGGTTCGAGTTCTCGAACAGGCTTCTTTTGCCGGGTGACCAGGATCCACCTCTCTGCGTCGGTTGCAGCTGCTTCTCTGGGTGCCAGTTTTGGTGTGACCTTAGCCAGTGGTCGTCTGTTGTTGTGCGGTCGGTTGGAGGGACCGAATTTTGGATGGTACTCCTTCCTTGCGACCTGCTGTTTGTTAGGCCGAGTTTGCCAGTTTGGCTCGGCTTGAATGGAGATGACATGTGAGGACGCCGTGTTTTTGGCTCCTTCGATTTCAATTCGGCCTTGAGCTTCCATCTCCATGATCCTATCTTTCAAGACGAAGCACTTCTCGGTCGGGTGCCTGACCAAGCGGTGGTACTTGCAAAAGTTCGGATCTTTGCTCCTGGACAAGTCGCCGGGTCTTTTGACTTCTGGCAACTTTAGTAACTGGTTGTCGAGGAGCTGGTCCAGCATGACAGAAACATCCGCGTCGACGAAAAGGTATGTTTTGGCCTGTCATTCCTTCAGCGAAGGCCTTTGGTATGTTCCCCCGGTTAGCTATCGTGGAAAGTAAGTAGCTTTGACCTTGCTCTCGACCTTGATTGGTTCAAAAGCGTTCATCGCGAAGGAAGCTTTTGTTTTCTCCTTCGTGTCTTTGGGCGCGGTCGTGGCTGCTGCCTTCCCTTTCTTGCGAGGGTCAGAAGACGAGGAAGTTTCTTCTCCTCGCTCCTCCATGAGGTTCTCCATATTGTGGGCCTCGGTTGCGAGCTCTTGAAAGTCAGTCGACCTCCGACTTCGAATGTAGCGCAGGAGCTCCCATTGCATCCCTCAAGAGCACATTTCGATTTCGGCTTCGAGGGATAAGTTTGAGCTCTCCTTGCAATTTAAGCTCAAGTTCCTCCACCGGTTGATGTAGTCGACAACCTTTTCGCCCTTCTTTTGTTTGAGATTGGCGATCTCGACCAAAGTGACGGTGCGCTGGGTACTGTAGAATCGGCTGAGGAATTCTTGCTCCAATTGTTCCCAGCTGTCGATTGACTCCTGGGCCAGCTCGATGTACCAATCGAAGGTATGTCCCTTCAATGACCGGCCGAACTGCTTGACCAGTAAATCGCCGTCTGTGCCGGCGTTGTGGCAAGTTTTAATGAAGTGGGCGACGTGTTGTTTGGGGTGCCCGTCGCCATTGAACTGCTGGAATTTTGGAGGATGGTAGCCGACCGGCATTGGGATGTTTTGAATCCTCTACGTTTAAGGCCTCCGGTATGCGACGGATTTACTGTTGCCCGAGCTGTTCCACACAGCGTGGTTGATGAGCTCGGTGACTACGTCGAGTGTGAGGGCAGCGGGCTCTGCTTCAGCTCATCCTCTATGAATGGCTACCGGTGCGATGGGCGGCAGCTCGTCGTCAGAGGTAGGATCTTCTAGCAATGGTAGTCGCCCGATTTCGGTCGACTTCTTGAGAAACGCTGCCAGTGTTGTCTGTGATCGCGCCCATTTCGAGCCGCTCTAATATCCTCGCGATTTGGAGGTCACGAGCAGCGAGTTGCGCGTCTTTGATGCACAGTTGTTCACTTTGCTCTTTAAGTGCAGCTTGCATTTCTACTGTCTTGGCCAATGTCGTCATTGCGGCCATTCTGACGGTTGGCGTCGGTGAAGCTATTCCTGACGCAGATTGAAGTGGAGAATTTTTTATCGGCGACCACATTGGGGAAACGGTCGTCAGTGTTCCCAAGCTTGAAGTAGTTGCGGTAGGCGACCGGTCGGGAGAACCGACCGCTGTCGATTGAGCACGGTAATGGTTTTGGCGGGTGACGGGCTTGTGGTGGCGGCCCCCGGTGAGTTTCGGTAGGATGAGATGGGCGATAGCGCAACCGGGGAGGTCGCCGGTGTCTTTCGGCGAGGTGAGCGGATTAGTGATGGACCGGCTGCTGCGGTGAGCGCAGCTAGGAGATCGTGACAGATGGTCACGATCGAAGATTTGTTGTCAGTCGTCGCTCTCTGTATGGAGGAAGCCGGTGACAAGTACGTTCTTTCCGCGGAGGAGGAAGTCGTGCCCCTATGTTGTTCATAGTGTTGCACCAAGGCAGGTACGATGGAGCTCCTTCGCGATGGTGGCGACTGAGCTGGGCTGACCTTCGGGCTGCGAGGAGGAGGAGAGGCAGCGACGGCCAAATATGTTGGCTTGGCCATCGCTGGAATTGGTTTGGCGGAGGCCGCGGCTAGCTTGGTGGAGGCCGCGGTAGCCTGTGGTACGAACACGGACCTTGGGCAACGTGCATCGCGCATGAAGGGAGCCTGTATGGTGGACAAGCTCTTGGCCAAGGCCCTGGTCATTGGGCGATTGGCCGATGGTGGAGAAGTAGGAGCGCGGAGGTCGGCCGGAGATACGACAGCTGGTCCGCGAGCTCCTGTGATAGAGCTTGCAATCGCGGCAGGGCGCGGGTGAGCAGAGCTCGAGGTGGCAATTTGCTTGCACCTGTTGTTGTTGTTGTTGTTGTTGTTGTTGTTGTTGCCGTTGTTGGCGTTGCTGGCCATGGCTGAAGGTTTTTTTTTTGTTGAACGGAGAAGGAGATGAGAGGTAGGAAATGTCCCACCGGGCGTGCCAAATCTGTTTCACCGAAAATCTGCCGGTCCGCGAAGGGGCGCGACCGAGAGAGTAATTCGATTTATAACAGAGAATTTGTGTTACAGTTGTGTTTGAATATCAAGGAATGCGAGTACAATTTTCTAGGCTTCCTCTAATTCGATCTCCGTGTGAGTTTGTTGAAGTTTCGGCTTCTGGCGAGGACGTCGAAATGTGAGTTCTGGAATGAGTGTGCACGAACGGTGATAGCTTTGGTCGGTCGGGCAGAAGTATAGTGTTCCGCGTGTATCGACTTGTTGACATTGTCGGCGAACATGTAGAGCTGCTCCAGTCAAACTGTTGAATTCCGACGGACTGCAAGTTGCTGAACTTCTTTGGCTCGAGAGAGTCACTGTGCGCGAGAGTGTTGCTCGACACAGATTTCTTTTCACAAAGGAATTTTGAACTCCAATTTTTGAACCCTTGCGACAGGGCTTTTCAGGCTATTTGTAGCCGACTTTGTGCGGTTGTTGAGTTTCAATCCATGGAATGGGGATCACGATCCCATTTCTGTTGCTTCTTTTGAGAGAGGAGGACCAGGAGTTCCTCTGCTGAATACCTCAAAAGAGCCAGGTTGAGCTGGATCCCTTAATTAAAGGGATGAGACCATTAGAGAAAGGGCACGTTGGTAAAAGGTGCATATAACCCTAAGACTATATAATGTTATCTTGGTCGAGGGATTAGGGTTACACAGTGAGTAAAAACGAATTAATGGAGGATGGATTAAGGGGAAGTTCTTCATTCTGATGATCGTGGATTAATTGAAGTGAAGATCCTCACTCGTGCTGAACAGAAGAGTGCTTTGGCTTTATTGAAGCTATTGGCAAATCGAGCAGTCTCTCATACTGAGAAGCCTGCGTGGAAGAAGTCTCTTGAGAGAGAGAACACACTAAGGGGGAGAGCCTTAGTGTGAGGGGTATCAAGAAGCTTCTGCTTATCGTTGGAACAGGAAGCTACAAACTAGAAGAGTTGTGTTCAAATCCTGAGGGAGGAGAACCCATCGCTGTAAGTGTTTTATACACTGTTACTATTGTAATACTCTCTAGTGGATTTCTGATACCCTAGGCCGAGTGCCCCGCAGAGTAGGAACAATTGGTTCCGAACTGCGATAACATTTTCTGGTGTCCTTTGTGTTCTTTAGCAATTAACGACTAGTGTAAGTACACCAGTTTTCGGGTGTAAGTACACTCCTACGTCCACGTGAAGCTTAATACGATTTCAAGTGGTATCAGAGCAGGCTCCAGATTAGTTTGGAGAGAAAAGATCTAAAGAAGCTTCACTGCTGGAGAAAATGGGATCATATCTAAAGGAAGGAGCCTCAAACACCTGACCACCATTACTTGATGGGTCTAATTACTCTTACTGGAAGGCCAAGATGCAAATTTACATAAAGGCGCAAGACGAGAAGGCCTGAAAAACCATTGAGAAGGGATGGTGTCCACCAACGAAAGATATTGGGGAAGGTACTGACATAAAGACAGTTTAAAAACCAGATACAGAATGGATTGTAGAGGAAGAAAGACTCTCAAACTGCAATTCCAAGGCTTTGAATGCTATTTTTGGAGGAGTGAATGAGGAACAGTTCAGGAGGATCTCTGCTTGCACCACTGCCCAAGAGGCATGGAAAATTCTGGAAGTTCACTACGAAGGGACTGAAAGTGTTAGAGTGTCAAAGTTGCAGATGCTCACCACTTAGTTTGAGCTTATGCGAATGAGAGAAGACGAGTCCATACTGGAGTATGAAGGTAAAATTAGAGATATAGCAAATCAGTCTGCAGCTCTTGGAGACAGAATACCTCAGAATCGGCTTGTGAGAAAGGTATTACGATCTCTGTCCTCAAAATTCAAGATGAAAAGAATAGCTATTGAAGAGTGTAAAGTTATTGACAATATGACACTGGATGAGTTGATTGGGTCTTTGAAAACCTTTGAAATGAATGAGGAAGCAGAAGATTCAGCAGAGAAAGGGAAGAAAGAGAGTATAGACCTACAATCAGTATCAAATGAAGGAATAGTACAATTGACAGATAATCGTGGTCCATCTCTACTAACTTTAGCAGAGTTAGATGAAAAAGTTTCTTTGCTGGCAAAAGGGTTGAACAAGGTCCTCATAAGGGACAAGAAGAAGAGGTATTTGCAAGGCAATAACAGACAAAACAATACTGGA
This sequence comes from Aristolochia fimbriata, assembly GCA_019845555.1. Lineage (NCBI taxonomy): Eukaryota > Viridiplantae > Streptophyta > Magnoliopsida > Piperales > Aristolochiaceae > Aristolochia > Aristolochia fimbriata. The sequence goes on from CM034080.1 coordinate 18,170,267, forward strand.
ACTAGATCTACCGAAGTTTTAGCCAAGAAGAAAGTAGTGGTACGTTATGAATGTGGTGGAAAAAGACATATTCAATCGGAATGTCCTACTTACTTGAAAAAACAGAAGTCATCTAATGATACCAGGAGTGATGATGAAAGTAGTGAGTTTGGTGAAGAGGAATGCAATTTTGTTTCACTTACAGTAAAGCTCGAGCAGAAGGTGATGTTGTCATCAAAATCGAAAAATCATCTTGGTGAAACAAGCAGCAAAGAAGACACAGAGGATGAGGATGAGGAGATTACAATGGAAGCCATTATCCTACAATGGGATGGGGTACTTGAAAGTACAAGGATTCTTAAGGAACATCTGAGTGTGCTTGAGCAAGAGAATGTTGGACTAAAGAAACAGATTGGTGTGATGAGAAAAGAAAATCAAATATCAGCAGATGAAGAAAGAATCTTGAGAGAATTAGTCTCTTCCCTTGAAAATGACAATCACAAACTGAAACAGGAGAATGCTGAGAAAGAAAAAGTGATATTGAAACTGAAGGAAGAGTTGAAAAGTCCATAGGATGTGTTCAAAAAGTTCGACAAGGGAAAGGATAAATTGGATGATATCTTGATCAAAGGAAGAAGAAGTTGTAACAGACAGGGGATTGGCTACTCGAAGAACTTGAACAACAAGACTAGGCCTAGACAGAGGTCGTCTCAAGTTCAGGTGTGTCATTATTGCGGTGCATATGGTCATATCAGACCACTCTGTTATAAGCTGCAGAGAGATTGGAGATGGAGTGGAAGTCAGACGTCATCAAAACCTCCTTCAAACTGTGTGTGGATGAAGAAAAATTTAAGTTTATACGCAGCACACACTGCTCGAAAATCAAGCTCAGATGGAACATGGTATTTTGATAGTGGGTGTTCAAGGCAAATGATAGGAAATGCTGGAAATTTATCTGACATACATAGAGAAGATGGTGGCAGTGACTTTTGGAGATGGTGCTAAAGGAGCAGTGATTGGAAGAGGAAGATTAAAAGTGGATGGTTTGCCGAAACTAGAGAATGTTCTTCTAGTGAACGGTTTAAAAGCAAACTTACTCAGCATTAGTCAGTTATGTGATCAGAATCTGCATGTCAGGTTTACGAAAGAAGGATGTGTAGTGGAAGATGATAGAAGACAGTCAGTACTAGAAGGGACCAGAACTGGTGACAATTGTTATAAACTGAATGTGTCACAACAGTGTAAGTACACTGGTGTAACTACTGCTCAACTGTGGCACAAACGTCTTGGTCACTTACATTCTAGATGAATGTTGAAGCTGCTCAAGTATGGAGTTGTACGAGGACTACCAGCTATTAGCAGTAAGACTGAGGCTTTGTGCAAAGGATGTATGGCAGGAAAGCAACATCGAACACCTCATTCAGCTGTAAAGATGATTACAATGCAAAGACCTTTGGAGCTGCTTCACATTGATCTGATGGGGCCAGTTCAAACTGAAAGCATTGCTGGAAAAAAGTATGTACTGGTTTGTGTTGATGATTTTTCAAGATTTACATGGGTTGAATTTATCAGAGAGAAATCAGACACATTCAAAGTGTTTGCGAATCTATGTAAAAGACTCATGACTGATAAGAATACTGTGATAGGCACAAAGTGGGTGTTTAAAAATAAAACAGATGAAGAAGGGAATGTTGTGAGAAATAAAGCTAGATTGATTGCACAAGGCTCCACACAAGTTGAAGGTGTTGATTTTGATGAAATGTTTGCACCAGTTGCTAGGCTGGGCTCTATCAGGTTGTTGCTTGCTGTAGCAAGCTCTTTGAAAATCAAGTCACACCAGATGGGTGTAAAGAGTTCATTCCTGAATGGATACTTGGCTGAAGAAGTGTATGTTGAACAGCCTAAAGGTTTCGTTGAATCACATCACCCGGATCATGTACATCATTTGACTAAAGCTCTATATGGGTTAAAGCAAGCACCTAGAGCATGGTATGATACATTGACAAAGTTTCTTTGCTCTAAAGGATTTGTACGAGGAGGTGTGGATAAGACATTGTTCATCAGGAAAGAAGGTATTGTACTGACCATAGCTCAAGTGTATGTTGATGATATTGTCTTTGGATCTACTATTGATTCTGCTCAGAAACAGTTTGTGAGACATATGCAAGAAAAATTTGAGATGAGCCTGGTGGGGGAAGGAAAAGTAATGCTTGAGCATGTATCTACTGAGAATCAGTTGGCAGACATTTTTACGAAGAGTCTGGATGCTAAAATATTTGAGTTCCTTCGTGGGACTCTAGGATTCTGCTGTATATGAGAAAAAGGCAGACAGTGTACTTACTAGTGTAAGTACACTCTATTGCGTGTGTGTACACGTTTCTTTACACATATAATTCGGGTTTGTTTGAAGAAAAAAAAAAAAAAAAAAAAAAAAAAAAAAAAAAAAAAGGAGAATGTGTGGTTAAGGTGGAAGGTCAAGGTATATGTTCAAGGTTGGTACTCTCTTGGTTGCAGCAAGTGCAACTCCAGGTATTTCTTCTGATCAACAAACTTTTGATTAACTTGTTCGTCGTATGAGATTTGTGAAGACCGAAATGGAGAAATTGGTAACTTGCCATAAGGCTCTACAGAGTGAACTGTCTTTGCTGCAACAGTAAGTATTAGTAAGCTGCATCTTTTGATGATTTTTGTCTCCTTTTGACAAAAAGGGGGAGAAAACATATGTGAATCTCGGTTATGTGATGCGATGAGAATCTGTGCTGTGCTACTTGAGTTACTTTTGACATGACAGTGAATGGCTATTTGTGACATGATAAGTTAGGGAAATGACAGTTGTTATGAGTTTCAGTTGGTATGAGTAGTAAGGTACATGTGATGATGTTGATGTTGAAATGAATATGGTTTTACTGCTACTGATGGTGGAATGATTGTGAGGAATATTATGGGTATGATTGTCTGTAAAGAAAAGTGTTGAAAGCTTGAGTGTTTCAGGTTTAATTGTAAGAAGAATTAACAGATGCTACATCATGAAGACATGAAAGTTGGTTTTGTCAAAAAGAGCCAAAGGGGGAGAATGTTAGTACAGGTGTATGCGTGATTGGCTATTTATGACAAAACACACTTCACGAGAGGAGTCTTGGCTGAAGTACCAGAAAGGAAGTCGAATGATAACATGATACAAAGATGTGCAGGATCCCTTCCCTTGATTTTAGGTGGTTGCTATACGTGGATAATATTTACAAGGAAGTTTGGGTTGTAATAGGGAACCAGGTTGAGCTGGATCCCTTAATTAAAGGAATGAAACCATTAGAGAAAGGGCACGTTGGTAAAAGGTGCATATAACCCTAAGACTATATAATGTTATCTTGGTCGAGGGATTAGGGTTACGCAGTGAGTAAAAATGAATTAATGGAGGATGGATTAAAGGGGAGTTCTTAATGCTGATGATCGTGGATTAATTGAAGTGAAGATCCTCACTCGTGCTGAACAGAAGAGTGCTTTGGCTTTATTGAAGCTATTGGCAAATCGAGCAGTCTCTCATCCTGAGAAGCCTGCATGGAAGAAGTCTCTTGAGAGAAAGAACACCCCTAGCTAGCTACTTCCGAAAGGGCCACATAGGCAAATGCAGTATTTACTTTTACGTGGGCCCACCTCTGTTAGTGACTGACAAATCGGCTTACACATTGGTGGTCGTCGGGGTAACAAGTTAAGAAAAAAAAAGTAAAAAACAGTATAAAGAAAAGAGTAATAAGAGGAAGGAGTCCATGAGTCTTCGCCCTTTGTTCCAGTCAAGCGCGTGAGATATTAAGGGGGACTACTTAAAGATCTAACCCCAGCCGCGTGCCGCGTGAGATATTAAGGGGGACGTCATACGACTTTTCCCTGACAATTCCTCCAATGTTGTCGGAATACGAAAAACCTCGTCGTCTCCGAGGATCTGTCGGACGTTGCCAAGCCGGGAGGAGGGCGAAAAACATTCGATGCAAGGGAGGGAACGTCAAACCAGCTTTATCTGTCAATTGCTGCAACCATGGCGGATTCGGGAAACGAGGGTCGTCACCTATGATGGCAGCGAAGAAGGATACATATGCAAATTAAAAGTATTTATATGGTCATCGCTCCGACGAAGGGAAAATCGCATCCGAGTTCACCCTAATTTTTTGAGAGTGGATCAAGAGAAGAAGATGGACAAGTTGAAGGAGAAAATTAAAGAGTTTAAGGAGAAAGTGGAGACAGTGAGCAAGAAGGTCAAGAATAAGGAAGAGAAGTTGAAAGAGAAGGTGGAAAACTTTCAAGGAGAAGGAAGAGAAAAATATCTTGGGGGAGTCAGAAGAGGAGGCCTCTCCGGCCCCTTTGCCACCTCTTGTGCCCTTCCCGCTACGAATAATCCTTTCTTCCCCACCATCTAGAGAATGAAGCCCTATGGAGTTCTTCCTGCAATTACGACACTGGGCACTTCAGTATCTCTCTACTACTTCTAAGATGTGTGTCGGGGATATGGTTGAATATATTGAATTGAAGCATAAAGTAGATGAGGGATGGAAGGAAGTGGAGGGAAATGAGGAGGGAAGGAGGAGAAAGTCAAGAATAAGGTAGAGAAGATGAAAGAGAAGGTGGGAAAAGCTTTCAAGGGCAAGGAAGAGGAAAATATCTTGGGGGAGTTGGAGGAGGAGGCCTCTCCGCCCCCTTCACCACCTCCTGCTGCTCTTTCTGCTACGAATCATCCTTCTCTTCCCTACCGTCTAGAGAAGGAAGCCCTCTGGAGTTCTTCCTGCAATTACGATACTGGGGCACTTCAGTATCCCTCTATTGCTTCTAAGATGTGTGTCGGGGATATGGTTGAATATGTTGAATTGAAGCATAAAGTAGATGAGGGATGGAAGGAAGTTGAGGGAAAGGAGGAGGGAAAGGAGGAGAAGATCAAGAATAAGGTAGAGAAGATGAAAGAGAAGGTGGGAAAAGCTTTCAAGGGGAAGGAAGAGGAAAATATCTTGGGGGAGTTGGAGGAGGAGGCCTCTGAAGCCCCCTTCGTCACCTTCTGCTGCTCTTCCTGCTATTAATTATTCTTTTCTTCCTCACCGTCCAAAGAAGGAAGCCATCTGGAGTTCTTCGTGCAATTACGACACTAGGGCACTTCAATATCCCACTCCTGCTTCTAAGATCTGTGTCGGGGATATGGTTGAATATGTAGAATTGAAGCATAAAATAGATGAGAGATAGAAGGAAGTGGAGGGAGAGGAGAAGGGAAAGGAGGAGGGAAAGGAGGAGGGAAAGGAGGAGAAGGTCAAGAATAAGGTAGAGAAGATGAAAGAGAAGGTGGGAAAAGCTTTAAGGGGAAGGAAGAGGAAAATATCTTGGGGGAGTCGGAGGAGGAGGCCTCTCCGTCCCCTTCACCACCTCCTGCTGCTCTTTCTGCTACGAATCATCCTTCTCTTCCCCACCGTCTAGTGAAGGATGCCCTTTGGAGTTCATTCCGCAATTACGACGCTGAGGCACTTCAGTATCCCACTACTGCTTCTAAGATGTTTTTCGGGGATATGGTTGAATATGTAGAATTGAATCATAAAGTAGATGAGGGATGGAAGGAAGTGGAGGCAAAGGAGGATAAGGTTAAGAATAAGGTAGAGAAGATGAAAGAGAAGGTGGGAAAAGCTTTCAAGGGGAAGGAAGAGGAAAATATCTTGGGGGAGTCGAAGGAGGAGGCCTCTCCGCCCCCTTCGCCACCTCCTGCTGCTCTTTCTGCTACGAAACATCCTTCTCTTCCCCACCGTCTAGAGAAGGAAGCCATCTGGAGTTCTTCCTGCAATTACAATACTGGAGGACTTCAGTATCCCACTACTGGTTCTAAGATGTGTGTCAGGGATATGGTTGCGGCAAATCTATAGTGTGAGAAACGCCACCAAATACACCTCATTGGCAAGGCGCTCCGGAACACTAAGCTCGACAAGAACGCGATTCAGAGTTGCGGTGCGATCTCGGCTACAAGAACCCGAATTCTTGTTGTGGTCAGCCCAAGGATCAATGGAAGGTTGGACACCCTCTTCGGTGTAGAACCAGAGCACTGTCCATTCTCAAAAAAATAAAAGCGGTCCTCCTTTTGCCCCGCGACGGCAATGGAGTCGGTGGTAGGCGATGATTAGATACTGCATGCTTTCAGGCAGCAAAAAATCTCTAACCTTAGTGAAGTCACGAACAATCGGAGTCACCTCATCATAGAATGCCACCGAAATAGGTAACCCGCAGATACGATGTAGGTCCCAGAAGAAAACACACATTTCCCCTTGTAGAGTAAAGATGGGGTTCGTCGACGGGCACCATATACTCCAGAAAGGTGTGGACGATGTGGTGGGCACAGTAGTAACCGAACATGGACATTCGTACCGTAGATAAAATGCCAGCTTTTATTAGCCGCTTCAGGCGAAGACTGAGGATCAAATTGGAGCACTCAAAGAAAAAGGGCATGTGTTGGAGGATGGGGAACGTTGACTTGGGCAAATAGTTTCATGTGCCATATAAGGGCCAATCGATCAACAGTTTCGGAGCCATGAACTCCGCCAGATTATGCAAAGGGCTCAATAGAATATCGTTGGCAACCTCGCACGAGGTAGGTAGTGACTCATCCATGTTCAGAAGACAGCACAATCAATCGTCGTCCATCACAGGTTGGCTCCATAAATCATGCTGACTTTTTGGCATAGCTGAAGTGTTGGCACAACCACCCAGTGCCGATTCCCCACTACGACATTAAATTGAATCTTTGGTGAGTTTGGGTCTTGAATTCGCAAGAATCGCTACGCAACACCATCGATAACGGCAGTAGTATCCGAGGCTTCCAAGTCCAGAAAAGTGAAAGTCAAAGAGGCCATCTGCGACAGAACGATGAACAGTCAGCAATGCTAAAACAGGTACGCAATCCCTTACTTTCGAAAGAAAAAAAATCGAAATCAAAAATAAAAAGAAAAAGAAATAAAAGTTAAGATATATGTGAGCGACCAAAAAAAAAAAGGAGGTCGCAGGAAAATAAAAGCGATTTGAGAACAAAACAAAGAGAGGGCAAAATCTGCAGGCATTCCACAGCTCGGCAATCAAGCCGAAAGAGGAATTAGAGAACCCAAGTTGCCTGACTCCACTGCATCACTGCCTGCACCGGTGAGCTGCTGAAATGGAATTGACTTTTCATGGTTGACAGGTCGACAAATCAAATTCAGCAAGAAGGGGAGATTCCGCAGTTTGACAGCCAAACTGGACTCGACCTGTTCAGCCAAATGTCTGAAATTCGCTGCACCACAGCTGCACCGGTGAGCTGCGAAAAAGGACACCAGCTCTCTGCGAGTCGACAGAAAGGATGGAATCAAACTGTCCAATTCCATCGCACCACTGCCTACACTGACAAGCAACAGAAAGGGGACGATGACACTTTACATTTCAGCAACAGAGCCGAGTTTGACAAAAGGACACCAATCCGCCAAAATTCGGCCGACATGCCGAATTCGACCCAGAAGAGCCCGATGACCCAGCCAAACATGGAAAAAAAAATGAGACACCTAATCGATATAAATCGATTAATATGCCAAATTCGACAAGAAAGGGACCTTGACCGAGTCTGATTCCATCTAACCACTGCCGTATCGGCGAGCTACGGAAAGGACCTCAACCCCTTGAGACTCGACAAAAGAATCTTTTGCAGTTCGGCCAATGAACCGAATCTGACGAATAGAGGAATTCGGAAAGACAACGTCCAATTATGCTGCAACACCGTGGAAAGGATCGATTCTCTGCAGTCCGGTGACTGAGCCGAACTCGAAAAAAAGGGGGACGAGGCATGGACTTGTTGCCACTCAGCCCCGAGACCGAGCTAGTCCCAGCCAAAAGACACGTCGCAACTTGGCCAAATTGGTCAAAAGCAACATGAAAAGGTCAATTAGCGTGCTTCACTCTGTCACACTACCATCTACCCCGACAAGCTACAAAGTAAGGCTCCCAATTACACAAATCGGCAGACACTGGGAGCGCAAAAAAAGAGAAAATTTGAGAGAATTTGAGAGAATTTGAGAGAGAAAATTAGAGAGAGAAAATTCGGGAAAGAAATAGACAAAGAGAGAGAGAAACTAAAGGTGGAGTCGAAAGAAAAATGAGAGTGAGGGAAAAAGAAGAAGAAGAAAAAAAGAGAGTGGGACAATTCCCAATGACCTCGAGCTAGGCAAAATCTTGGTCGTCGGGAAGAAAAAAAAATGCAAAACAATACCTGAAACTACAATTCGTGGAAATTCTGAGGATCTTTGACGTGAAGATTTGATTGACCAAGAGGTTCATGGGCAGCAAAGTCTCGTTCGTAGATAGCCAAGGAACGCAATAAGTTCGCAGCCAAAGATTCAAAGTCACCAATCAGAGTGAAAAATGAATGGAGCAATCCGCAGAAGATGAAGGCTGCACACACTGGAAGATAGAAGGTCATAGACACACAAGTCCCTAAGGGTCGCAAAAGAGGAGGGGACGCAGTGTATAAGGTAGTCAACGAATTTCCCTGATTTTTGGGAGTCGATTGGCATTACCCCTTCCAAGGAGGAGTCTATCAAGGAAGGAATTCCATGCAGAGTCCTACCTAAATTAGAACTCTGCATGGGGATCTAAATCATGGGCAAGGCTTCGAGGCGCCAACCAAACTAGGGCAGGGCCCACAACCTCGCCCTAACGATGTGCGACCCGGAGAAGCCGGCCAGGCTGAAGCAGAGACCACCCTCGCATCGCCTTTCTCCATACTCGCTCCAACACCAAACGATATTGGAAGAGTCGACCTGGCCGGAGCAAAGCCTGCGGCACTTCAACCTAATTCGCCACAAGTATCCTAGTCTGTAGCAACTAGGATCCCAGTTCGACACAACCGGAACTCTCCTGGAACACTCCAGCCTGCCGCAATGCAAAACTCCACAAGATCAAAGGAGTTGACCTCGATAGGGTGGGACCCACCTCTACTCCTTCTGAGGCTCACCACGACTCAACTTGAGGTTCCCCCAGTTCAGCGTAATTGGGATTTCAGTTCGGTGCAACCAGAATCCCTGAGCGATGCAACAAGGAAACTCCAAGAGTGTCTTTTGCACTCTCACTCCATCGGGCTACACAGTTGTGCCACAACTAAAAGACTCGAGCTCGCTGTGACACAATCATGCTCAATTCATCGGAGACACTTTATCGGACTAAGAGAATATGTCGAATAAGATGGGCCCCACGGCTCTCAATTCCAGATTGCCGCGACTGGAACGTCTCAGTTGAGATTGGGATTCTCTAGTTCGACGTAACTGGAGTACTCTCAATTTGTCGCAGGCCCCACGTAATCAACTCGCCATAGTTTCACTATGTCGCGGCTTCCCACAAACTCATTAGTATCACTTTGATTCCTGTCGCAATAGCGGAAATCCTAGTTTGTCACAATGCAAATGCAGTCGGAGGAGTTGGCCGCGTCATAGTAGGGCCCACTACATTCCACTCCAGTGTGACGAACACCTATCTCTGCTACGTTAGCTCCAGTTCGTTGTAACAAACACTACAGAGTTGGCTCAAACACTCTGATAGTCACCACAACAATAAACTCTCATCGTTCCAGTTTGTCACAACGTTGGTACAATCTTACTCGATCATAGCAGCTTGATTCGAACTCGAAAGAGTAATTCTTGATGGGGGAAAATTGTAGACGCCAAAATCTGATTGACCCATCTATTGTAAGCCTATTCGTTTACCGATCCATCATTCGACCATAGCAGGCTTACTGTTGGTCTTTCTATCAATTTTTTGTGTCATCGTTCATAGCCCATCCTCGGGTCCGTCACCTTGCCATGTTACTGACATTGTCATCATCGTCATCATTGACATTACATCGCCATGTCGACATTGTCTTTTGCTTTGTCATCGCTACACTTAAGAGCCAACTCAAGATCCAAATCGCTACACTTAAAACTTCCATGACTATATGGGTGTGGGATCCACTTTTAGGGTTTAAGTCTTATTGGGAGTTCAGTACAAGGAATAATGGCCAGCATATCCCCCTATAGAGGTTCCATATAAATAAACCTCCATGGTCTTACCGGTGAGGCGAGCTAATAACCAATCTGGCTGAAGGGAAAGTACAGGGTTTATATCTTTATTATGCAATGTCTATCAAATACCGGTGATTAAGCCTCTCCATTATGTCTAATTGATGAGATTCAGCATGTGTATTGTGTGTAATTTATAGATTTATTAAAAAATTAGATTTTTCATCAAAACGAATCAAAACATTTCTTTTTTTGCCTTTTACAAGTTAAGTATAGTTAAAATCCTGTTATGTTGAAGATTTCGACTGAAATCTTTGAAGGGTTTTGATAAAACCCAGATTAATTCGCAACTGCGACGAGTTAAAAGGAAAATATTTTTGCCTTTTGTCGAAATATTAATCAAACAAAGATTAAAATCACAAAGTTTGCTTTTATCTTAGAATATGACATCAATAGGGTTTTCTTTTAAAGTTTAACTAACAAAATACGTCAAAAAACGTTGGAAAAACAAAGAAAATAAAATAAGAAAAACCCTAGATTCTGAGGTAGACGATGACGACACAAATTAACGCCCGAAGCGCTGGTTTTCGTTTTGTGTGACGCACGTTAGCGAGCTTGGCGCATAATCGTATGCTTTCTAGCGCGCATGCACTATCGTTGCACGCTCAGCATGGGAGCGTGTCTGACACGAGCACACGATCCGCATGTGCGTGTTCCAGGGGGACGCGGGTGTGGCGCCCTACGCGACCCGATGAGTTGCGCCTTGTGCGCTGCATGGCTCAGAGCCGCAGAGCGCGGTGCGACTCAGTGAGATGCACCAGAGAGCGCTGGGCCGGTCCTGTAGGCCCATTTAGGCTTAGATTTAGTTCTAAATTGGGTTTTTACCTAATTTTATGGTCCAGTAACCGTTTTAAGCCATAATTACGTTTATTCAACCCAAATATTTTGCTGAAACTAAATATTAAATAAATTTTATGTTCTTTCATCTATAAATTTAGATTTTATGTCTTTTATATTTTGTTAATTTATGCAAAATTTATTTTAGCCTATTTGCTAAATTGCTATGTTTGTGAAAATAATTGATTTGATTATATAAATTTCAAAATCCCCAACGGGTCACGCAAGATATATAATGTAATCAATTATGTGTGTGAATTGTATATCTAATTTTATTTATAATTTACAAAATCCCCAATGGGTAATGCGAATTGTATAATTGAATTAGGTATTTGTGTACTTATTTTTTATTAATTAATTATCTTGGTTGATTTAATTATATGAGTTGCAAAATCCCCAACGGGTAATGTTTCTTGTATAATTACGTTAATTATTGTATGTTTGTTTATAAATGTGTATTTGCATGATTTTCTTAATTTTCATGAATCCCCAATAGGTAAGTGAAAATTACTAATTGGGTGTTAATTAATGTTAAAGTTCTGTTCAAATAATTGAAAAAATTATGGGTTGCAGGAGTGTCATTCTATAGTGGATCTACTCTGACGGATATCCTAAAACCTGATGTCTTGGAAGGAACAAATTATATGGATTGGTCACAGAGAGTAGATATGATGTTACAGTCTATGAAGATCTATGAAATAATAAAAGTGGATAAACCTCCCAAAGAACCTTCCCCCGTGACTAACCCTAGTGAGAAAGAGAACTACCTTAAGGAACTAGAGAAATATGAAACATGGAAGTCTGCAAACTCTATTGCTATAATGCATGTCCTTGCTGGGATGAAAAAAATCTATTAGAAGTTTACATTTTAGATTTCCTATCCTAAAAGATATATTGGATAAATTAGAAGAAAGATTTGGAAAAAGATCTAGTACATATGTGAGCAACTTATGGAAGAAATTCACTCAAGCAAAATGTGAAGAGGGGTCTAACGTCCGGAACCATATACAAGAGATGATTGCTATGGTTGATGAATTAGATCATCAGGGTAGATAGATGGATGAGAAGACCCAAATTGACTCAATTGTGAACTCATCACCAAAATTACATAAGTACATTCAGGACTATATTCGTTGTTTGGAGCCGAATGGAAATTGGTAGAACTGATAAAGTCAGTAGATCATCAAGAGGATAGGAGGGTTTAGACTCAAACTGAGACTGAAATAAAACCACCAACTGCAGGGAATGTGGAATTGAAACCGAAGAAGAAGTTTTTAAAAAAGGAAGCAGAATTTCAAGGATAGGAAAATAAACCAGTAGAAGGTTGAAATAAACACACACCAAAGGGTTTGCTTTCATTGCCAGAAGCCAGGTCATATAAAGAAAAATTGCAGAGCTTTAAAGATACTGGACAATTCAAAGTAGGAGAAATCAAGTGAGTCAATATCTCTTTAAACTTGTGTTGTTTATATTAAACCTTTTAGTTGGTGGGATGATTCAGGTGCTACTATTTAATGTCAAATGAATTGCAGGGATTCAAGGAAATAAGAAGAATTGATGATGGAAAGAGTTTTATTTACATAGGGAATGATGTCGAAGTTGTCGTGGAAGGAGTAGGAACTGATAGATTGAAATTAGATGATAAATAACTATTTTGATTTAGATTATTGTTTATATGCTCCCTCTGTGAGGTGAAGCTTATTATCTGTTAGAAGATGGTGATGTAATTTTGCACGGATTTCAAAATAATGATATGTATCAAGTATAAGATGTGTGGAAATATCGTGTGTGAAGTGACAAATTCTTCCTTTATAAATTCAAATAAGTTATATCTCTGGCATCTTTGATTAGGTCACATTAATAAGGATAGAATTGGAAAGTCAGCAAAATAGGGATTATTGGATAAATTTACTGAAAATGAGTTTCCTGTTTGTGAAATTTGTATTTTAAAAAAAATGACTAAAGTACTCTTTCCATCTAAAGCTTGCAAAGCAGAAGATATCCTTGATTTGATTCACTTAGATATTTGTGGACCTAGCAGTGTGAAAACTCAAAATAGTCAACTATATTTTATTACTTTTATTGATGACTATTCAAGGTATGAGAGAGTGTACTTACTACAACAAAAAAAGTGATGCCTTAGAATCATTCCAAATTTTTAAGGAGGTAGAAAATAGAACTGGTCGGGAAATCAAAACTTTTCATACACATAGAAGAGGAGAGTATTGTTCTGAACAATTTTTTGAATTTTGCAAGTCAAATGAAATAGTTCATATATTTAGCACGCCTCATACTTCGGAACAAAAAGGAGTGGCTGAGAAAAGAAATATAACCCTATTGGAAATGGTGAGATCAATGATGTCACTTACAAATTTATCGACATCGTTTAGGGGGGGAGCTTTGTTGTCTTTAGTACATATTTTAAATAGAGTTACTTCTAAATTAGTTGAAATTACCCAATATGAGTATTGGACAAGAAAGAAACCTAATCTCAAACATTTAAAAGTTTGGGGATGTGTGGCAAATGTAATAATTCCTGAGCCAAGAGATAAGTTAAAACAAAAAACAAACTAGTTGAGTATCCACAATTATCTAGAGGTTATCGATTGTATGACCCAAAAGATAAAGTCATAATTGAGAGTAGGCATGTTAAATTCATTGAGGATAGATTTGATTGTGATGGGTATTTGGGAGAAAAATCAAATTTAGAGGAAATTAAAGAATCTGCTCAAATTGATGTTTCTGGTGAAATTGTAAATAGTGCACCTTCTAGAAAGCAAAAGGAAAATCTTGTAGAGATAAGGAGAGGAACTAAGGAAATAAGACTAGTGAACTTTGAGATCTTCATAATTTTATGCATATGCAGGTGAATCATATTAGAGGATAAGACTTAATGAAGATCCTTCTTATCCTTATACTTATGATGAAGCAATTGTTGATATCGATGCTTATGAGTGAAAAAAGACAATGGAAAAAGAACTTGCATCTATGCAAAAGCATCAAGTTTGAAGACTTGTAGATGCACCTGAATCAATTAAGCCCATAAAGTGCAAGTGGATATTCACAAGGAAAAGAAATTCATAAGGAAAAGTTGAAAGATTCAAAGCTCGGTTAATAGCTAAAGGATTCACTCACCAATATGGGATAGATTATGAGGAGACTTTTTCCCTCGTTGTTAGAATTCAATCTATAAGGGAAATTCTAGCATTAGTAGCCTTTTATGATTATGAATTATTTCAAATAGATGTAAAAACAACGTTTTTGAATGAAACCCTTCATGAAAAGATATATATGGAACAACCCAAAGGTTATGTGATTAAATGCTCCAAAAATAAAGTTTACAAATTAGAAAAGTTTATCTATGGGTTAAAGCAAGCATCAAGACAATGAAACATAAAGTTTCATGAAGCAGTGGGAGCATATGGTTTTGTGCAGAATTCAAAAGAGGTAATTGTATTATAGGGAAGGGGTAAAATGGGTGATGCGCTATTTAAAGAGGACCAAATCATGTGCTTTGACTTTCCAGGGAAAAAAGTTGGAATTGGTAGGTTATTATGATTCTGATTATCAAGGGTGCGTTGACACTCGGAAGTCCACTTCAGACTTTATTTTTATGTTTGGAGGTGGTGTTATTTTTTGGAAGAGTAAAAACCAAGATTGTGTAGCGCAGTCAACCATGAAAGCTGAGTATGTGGCTATAAATGTTGCTACTGGAGAATTTGTTTATCTTAGGAAATTTCTTCAAAATTTTCATGTAGTGACTTGTGTGCAGCGACCGATACTGATATTTTGTGATAACACTTCTGCTATTGTTATTACAAAAGATCCAAAGTGTCACTCCAAGGCAAAACATATTGAAGAAAAATGTCGCTACATTCGCGATGTGTTAAAGAAATGAGAGGTTATTGTTCGCCATATTTCTTCTCGAGACAACTTGGCTGATCCACTTACTAAATGTTTGCTTGTAACATGTTTTAATAACCATATTGAGAACATGAGTTTCTCTTCTCTTTGATATGTAATGAGCCAAGTGGGAGACTTTTGATGTAAAACTTGTAATAGATAGTCTTATGGTCACATTATTGATTTTATTATGATGTCATGACATATTATATTTTAGATTCCATGGAATGAAAATCAATCTTGTTTGATTATGTATATTGTATTTGATTTTGTGAGTACTCACTTGATGCCCTGAGGTTCAACCTTCCTAATAGGTATGCACTTGGATGTGTATACATGGGGGTCTTATTGGGGGTATGGTTGAATTTCTAAATTGTCCAGGCCTATGGAGCTGAGTAGGCACAATGTCTATAGTGGCTAATATTCAAGCTAATATAGAGTTTTACCCCGAGCTCCTCAGGTTTTGAGTATGCTATGGACAGTTGATTGGCTTAATGTCCAACTTTCCTATTAGGTATACACTGGTATGTGTTATACAAAAGGGTCTCATTAAGAGGTTTGGTTGGATGTTAAAAATCGTTCAGGCCTATGGTACTGTTGGGCATAGTTACATTAGTGGCTAATACTCAAACTGGTATAGAGCTTTACCATGAGCTCCTCAAGTTCTGAGTATGTTATGAACGGAGACCGCTGAACTGGATATGTACTGATGTGGTTGATTCCCCAGCCTTAATTTTTAGAAATATATTTCGTGTAGGCCCGAGTTAACTGCACAGATATTAATGGACTTGAGGTATACCTTTGGTCATGGTTTGATTTTAAATAATTGTCTTTTGTTTTAAATAGATTTTAAAGATTGATTTGATTTCAATGATTTTGAAGCCAAGGGAGATTGTTGGGTTTTATGGTTTCAAAAATAATAACAATGTTTTAATCAAATTAAAACTTCCATGACTATATGAGTGTGGGGTACTTTACTTCTAGGGTTTAAGTCCTATTGGGAGTTCAGTACAGGGAATAATTGCCAGCATATCCCCTATAGAGGTTCCATATAAATAAACCTCCATGGTCTTACCAGTGAGGCGAGCTAATAACCAGTTTGGCTGAAGGGAGCACACTAATCACTAAAAGGTTTCTTTGTAATTACACTATTTATTCTACACGATGGTGAAAGGTACACATCAATTAAACTTGTGATTATGGTTTTATATAGTTGCATTATATGTTTATTATGCAATGTCTATTACTCTGTCCTCCCTTCATCTCACCAAAGCAGAGAAACAGGATCGAGATCCCCTTTTTGAGGATCGACCTCCAACAACTCACCAATACACAACTACAAATAGCTGACAAGTACTCTCCCTCGGGGTTTAGAAAAATTTTACTTAAAGTCGTCAAGATGCAAAAACTTTTCTCTAGCCTGAAGTTCAAGCATTCTCCAGTTCATCAAAATAGCTCTACACATCCATAAGTTCGTCATCAACTCGTAGAAAGTAGTAACTTTATTAACCAACAATAGAGATCGAATTAGAGGAAGCATAAAAGATCACATCCCTACAATTTCCTAATTTGTAATATCAAATTATAATTTTCATGTATTCTTATCAACTTAATCGCCTTTTTTAAAAAACTCGACTACATTATCAAACCCAAACTCTACCTTCAAATCCGGTATTTTCAATCGGGTCAGTTATCCGACAAATAGGGGTGTAAACGGGTAATAATCAAAACGGGTAAGGGTTATTCCGTTACCCGTTTCGATTACCCTACCCGTGTTCTGTCACCCATTTTGCCCGAATAAAATTTAGTTATTCAGTCACCCGAATTTCTTACCCGATTACCCGTCGGGTAAATAAATAGATAATAATATTTTAATAAATTTAATTATCTAACACTTATAAATTTAAAAAAAATACAAAAAAATTAAAATTATATTAAAATTACATCCAAATTCTTAAGTTTATCTAAAAATAACTCAAAACAAATATACAACACACATATTATCTAAAAAAAACATCAAATACATAAAATTTTAAAAAATTATCAAATTACCATCCAGATAATCGAGTAATCAGGTACCCATTATCCATATCCGTTTCGATTAAGAGGCGGGTAATTGGATAATTGGATAATCGCGTACTCGGGTAATCGGGTAATCGGGTAATCAAAATACTTAATTTTATTCCTCATCCATCCGATTACCCGAATGGTAATCCGGTAATCGGGTAATCGGGTAAAATTGCCACCCTTGCCGACAAACCCGACCCTTATTGATGTTCCCGCGCCTGCCCCAAGCGTTACTCTATTCCCCTTCTTTGCCTCTTCCTCACCTCTCGAATCCCTCTTGCCTTTTCTGTCGTGTGTTACTCCTCTCAATCCCACTTTGAGGTCTCTGTTACCTTACTCTCGCCCCTTATCATGCTCTCATATTCCACTCTTCTGTTCCCATCTTCCTCGCCCTAGGCCCTAAACCTTCCTCTCGCCCTATTTTATTCTCTTCCTACCCCTCCCTCGCCTCCCGCTTGGCCTGCTCACGACCATATCGAATCTGGCCGTCTCAGATTCTCTTTCCTACAAATCTCGTACTCAACGAAGTTTAGTTGTGCGTGCAGACAGAGAAGCGTGCAGAAATAATTTAAGATGTTAGCCTTAATTTTTTTGTAAGTATGTTCTGTTGTTTTTGTTATTTTATCGTTTTGTGAATCTCTCTTTCGATTGTTAGAATCATGTGTGTTTATGTCACTGTTACCATATTTATGATATGCTGTTCGTCGTTTTTTTTTACTTGAATGCATGGAGATTTTATCGGTACTTGTGTTATGACTATCTATAATCACGTAACTGCTACATAGTGATGCTGCAAATGGATGTAATCCCCAGTTTTACTTGAGCGCCTTCTAAGTAGTGAGGATTGCCTTGGAAAAAAAACTGAGCAATATGGTTTTGCTGATGTTGATGTCCAGCATTGATATAATGAGCATGGAATTGCTTTTGAATGAAAAATCAACCAAGAGCTAGTAGCATACGTGCCTTCCATATTTCATTGAAGCTGAAGCAATGAAACATATTTCATTGACGCTGAGCAAATATGATGATATTGAATAGTCCTTCCTAATGCAGTTCTTCTGATTTGAAGTTGGTGCAGACCAGTGAGTTAATGCTAAACTGGTGCATTGCCTGTGCTTCCTATTCGTCGTCATGGCGGATAAACTCTCCCTTCCATTGCTCCTCTCTAGACCTCCGCCTGCAAAACCCATTTTCCAGGAGCCCCAAAATCTTCAACCTAAGCAGCCTCCGTCCGCTTCTTCGCCTATAACTCCTCTGCTCCAAGAGCTCCTCAGCTCCAATGATGCGCCAAATCCTTCTCTACCCAGTTCTTCTCAATCGCCAAAGCTACCCACCAGAAGACCGCCAATTTCCCTCAAGCCCAACCTAGGCAGGTCCCTTGATGGCAACCGCGGAAAGCCGTGGGTGCCACACCATGTATCCCCTCGTGGCCGACAGACCCTTCAGACTCTTCTCAGCTGTGATGCCGATACCAATTTGGATGGAATTATCAACGAATTAATTGATCAAGGTGATGAAAAGTTTTTGTCCATTGAACTCTTAGGCATAATTAAAGCTTTGTCATTCCACCGGAAGCATGAAATTGCTCTTCAAATTTTCGAATGGGTTCGTAGAAGTGGAAAATCACACTCCCTTCTGTTGGGTTCTACCATCGCTGTTGTTGTTGGCATTCTTGGTCGTGAAGGCCGTGTCACGTGTGCAGCTTCTCTAATTAGGGGTCTTCAACAAGATGGTTTGGTAATTGATGTTTATTCTTATACCGCTCTTATTACTGCTTGTTCGCGGAATGGTAGATATAGTCAAGCAGTTGCCATCTTCAGGAAGATGGTGGAAGAAGGATGCAGACCAACCCTGGTCACCTACAATTTGATCCTTAATGTGTATGGGAAAATGGGAATGCCTTGGAAGAACATTATCTCCCTCATGGAAACGATGAAAAAGGAGGGAATTTCTCCAGATTCCTACACTTATAACACTCTTATTAGTTGTTGTCGACGCGGTTCTCTGTATGAGGAAGCTGCTCAGGTTTTTGATGAGATGAAGTCTGTTGGTTATGCCCCGGATAATGTTTCTTATAACGTACTTTTAGATGTATATGGCAAGTCACGCAGGTATAAGGAAGCATCGGAAGTGCTCAAACAGATGGAGGCTAATGGGTTTAGTCCAAGTGCAATTACTTACAATTCGTTAATGTCAGCATATGCGAGAGAGGGGCTTCTAGATGAGGCAATGGACATTAAAACTCAGATGGTGGAGAAAGGGATTAAGCCTGATGTTATTACTTACACTACTCTATTGTCAGGGTTTGAGAGGGCTGGGAAATTTGAGTCAGCTATTGGTATTTATCAGGTGATGAAAGCTGAAAATTGTAAACCAAATTTATGTACTTATAATGCATTGATCAAGATGTATGGGTACAGAGGAAAATTTACAGAGATGATGAAAGTCTTTGACGAGCTTAGGGAAAGTGGATATGTCCCAGATGTTGTTACATGGAACTCTCTTTTGGCTGTATTTGGACAGAATGGGATGGCATCTGAGGTGTCAGGTGTGTTCAAAGAAATGAAGAAAGCAGGATTTGTGCCTGAGAGGGAGACTTTTAATACATTGATTAGTGGTTATAGCAGATGTGGACATTTCGATGAAGCAATGGAAGTTTATGAAGTCATGATTAAGGCAGGATTTAGTCCAGATCTGTCTACTTATAATGCTGTAATGGCTGCTTTGGCTCGCGGGGGTCGCTGGGAAGATGCTGAGCGGATTCTGGCAGAAATGAAGGATGGCCACTGTAAGCCCAATGAAGTCACCTATTGCTCACTGTTACATGCTTATTCAAATGGGAAGGAGATTGAGAAAATGGATGGTCTTGCAGATGACATATACTCTGGGGTCATTGACCCTCACAATGTTCTGTTTAAGACTCTTGTTCTTGTTTACAGTAAGAGTAACCTTTTGATTGAAGCAGAACAGGCTTTTATAGAGTTAAGAAGTAGAGGCTTTTCTCCTGACATCACTACTCTTAATGCCATGATCTCCATCTACGGTAGGAGACAGATGGTGATGAAAGCGAATGAAATTATTGATTTCATGAAGAGTAGTGGTTTTACTCCAACTCTGACCACCTATAATAGTTTGATGGATATGCATGGTAGGATGGGTAACTTCTGGAGATCAGAAGAAATTCTTAGGGAGATCCAGGAGAAAGGAGAAAAACCAGACATTATATCATATAATACTGTGATAAAAGCATTCTGTAGACAAGGTATGATGCAAGATGCCTCTCGCATATTATCTGAACTAATGTCTTCTGGGCTTGAACCCGATGTTGTAACTTACAATACATTTATTGCTAGTTACGTGGCCCAGTCTATGTTTGTGGAAGCTGTTGATGTTGTACAACATATGATAAACAAAGGGAGTAGGCCGAATGAGATCACATATAACACTATTGTTGACGGGTATTGTAAGGTTGGTAGAAGAGAAGAAGCCGGCACTTTTTTACAGAACCTTTTGAAGCTCAACCCTCATGTTCCAAAGCAGGAAGAAAACCGTTTATTAGAACGAATAATGAAAAAATAGCTTTGGGCCATGGATTCCTTTCAAGCCATGTACACTTGTATCATTTTCTTCTTTTCTACATAAAATCTGTATTGCATTGTCGAAAGGCATTATTGTTTATTGTAAAACTCAGCTGTACAATTGACCTGTCGACTGATATTTTAATGATAAATTGATTGAGGTTCAAGATGCCAAAAGCTTCTTGTTTCTGAATCAATGTTTATGTAATTAGTTGCAATGAATAGATTTTTAACACCATTTCGTTGATCCATCCTGAATTGTCTTTGTTACCATGTACGGGTAACCTGTTGAGGGTGCCTATTGTATCTACTTGACTCTAACTTGAGAAGGTGCCAAAAGGCTTTGAGCTGTCTGTGTTAAAACTTATCAAAGTCGAAGCACTGATTTTATTAGGACTTCAGCTGAAGCCAACATGACAAAATTGACTGCAATGGTAGATGGTTTCAGCCTTATTAGAAATGTACTATCTTCCCGCACTTTCTATAAATGGGTGATACCTGTTGAATCTTCTTTCTCTTGTACTAGCTGTCAGTGTCAAGTCCTGGGAGTTCATATAGTCTAGGTCTTTTATTAGAGGTGGGAAATTGCATACTCAAAATTGTCATAATAGGAAGGGAAAACACAAAAGGCAGCAGTGTCTTAATTCAACTTGTCATATATGCGATTCATCTACAATAATAACCCTCCATATGCTTTGATAAATCAGGTGTATTGCAATTTTCTTCACCTGGAACTTCTTTTGTAATTTCTAGTCCCAGGCTGAAATACAGTGTACCTGTAGTAGCTGATGCAAGAAAATGACATTTTTTTATCTCAGTTGCCTGGTTTTGTTTGATTATAACTAGCTCTTGACAGGATCTTACTAAACCAGTGGTTTGATAACCACAACAAAAAGCTTAAAGTTCCCCCTGTGAAAAAAAAAGGAAACATAAAATCTCTCGGGGTTCCCTTTCTGTCATTTTATAACTGTGGGAATCAAGCCTTGATAATGATGACAATGATATGTATGTTGGTAACAAAACTCATTTAGAGAAATTGTTTTATGTTATGGTTTGGTGGAAAATTTAATGCGATTGGATGATCTGGAAATACACAACAAACCCTGAGTATTTTTTTCCCTTGCAGGTGTGGCGCTGATGATAGTGATTAAACTGTAAACTTCTGAATTTTGTTGCTGGCTTTAAAATTCTGAATTTTTGAAAGATATGGTACAGCTCCTGCCATTCATAACTGAGATGTCTCAGTTGTTGAAGGAATATGTCTCTTGACTCCTGTTGAATTATTTATTTCTTGAGTTTTTTTATAGTGGTATTAGTTTCATTTGAATTTTAGGAATTTCAATATTGCAACAGATGTTCACACCGTGTTCTCTACTGCAGGATCAGAATGGGGTAGTTGATGAAAAATCTGAAACAAGGCTTTATGTTGGTAACCTTGATCAAAGAATCACAGAGTATGAAAATCAGTTTTTTTTGTAGTTTTCTAATTCAGTCTATTTGTTACTTCATTTGTTCCAACTGATCATTGGAACATTTTTGGGTGATCAGTTCTTGACAAAAGGCATCCGGCCTATTTTTTATACTGCAGAACTGGCCCTACAATTAAAAGTCAGTGTCATGTATGGGCCAATATCTGAGGACATGAAGATAGTGGAAATTTTGTAGACATGTTCATTACAACTTGCACATACATATGTTTTATATACTTAATTATAACACAGGCCTGGTCAGATAGCTATATCTGAACAAATCCTCTAGTGGATGAGTTGTGGCTTCCATTAATGGCTCTTAAATCATCCAAAAGTTTAATTTTTCAGCAACTACCTATATATTATTTATACTGTTCCGTGTTACACTGTTCAAAAAGGTTGTCCTAGTTGCCATTTATACTCTTTCATGCTTTACACCTGTCAACACTAGTGCTCTTTATTGTTTTAGGTCCCTCCTGATTAAACTGTTCTCCCAGTTTGGGAAGATTGTTCAAGAGGATTTTCTGTGGCATACACGTGGTCCCAAACGTGGTGAGCCACGTGGTTATGCTTTCGTTCAGTATGGTACTAGAGAGGTAAGGTGCTAAAATTCTCACTCTAATTTTATTGTTGCAATTCTTAATTCTTTTCCATTGAAGTTGGAATGCAGGAAGCACAACTGGCCAAAGAGAAAATGAATGGAAGACTGGCTTGCGGGCGGCCTCTGGTTGTGCGTTTTGCTAGTGAGAAGCAACTGTTAGAAACAACAAGTTGTCACAATGCAGTAAAAGAAGCCAAAAAGTCGACCAGTTCAGTTGGCCCCTCTGAACATACAATAAAGACTGCCAAGATAGCTGCGATAAAGAATAAACTGAAAGCCATGGAGGAAGAAAACTGCAGCCAGAAGAAGCAGAAGCAAGGTGGTTGCTGAGATTTGCATTCTTATTGTAGTTTTCCCCTGATCTTATCTGATGTAATTGCTGCACTCCACTGGGGAGATGTCCTGATCGCTGTGTTTATATATATATTTGTATATTTTGAATTCTTTCCATAGGCACGTTTTGTTTGCTTGGAAGTGGAAAGACATTGTTGTTGATCGTAGAATTAATGATGAGGCTCGTGAGTACAACTGTGCAATTATAGAAGGAAAGGGAGAGCCCCTTAGCGAGACTGCAACCTTCTGAACGCTGATATGTTTCAATGGACAGAGTTCGCATGGCGGGCTATCCTTCCTTCCATCGTCGAATTGCAGCTGACCCAATTGCTCACCATTTGCTGTAACGTTGCTTTCTTCTACCGCTTAGAAGAGATTGACAAGTCTGCTCAGAAGAACAAAATTTTATGCCCTTATATGTATGTGTCTTTCAGTTTTTGGTTTTTTGAACCCAGAGTTAACACAAATATAATTCAAACCAAAACTGCTACAATTCTGGGCTAACATACTACTCAAATGTCACTAACATAATATTAACTTGTTGTTAACATATTATTTAATATTGTAATTACATAATATTTATGATATTATAGAAACACCTCTTATTCTAGGTAGGTTAACATATTAGTTGTTGGTTTTAGTGGACATTTTAAATCTGAAGGATTAATTTATTTGAAGAAACGTGTGCTGGAATTTGGATAGATTTGATTAAAAATAGTAACAAAAAGAAGAAAGAAAAAGTACAAAGGAAATTCCTCTTCACTGCACAATCAAACAGGGGCATCTTCTTTGCATGCGTTGATTCAACCTTTTTGTTGCTTATTACTTTTTACACCCCATGATTGAAGGAAGAGTAACGTTACTGTCTTCTTGGTAGTGTTACCCTCGACTGGCGGCTGGCCCGGGAGTGGCCATTGCCGAAACCCTGGACCAGGGAGGAGACGCAGCAATGCTTACGACACAATCACCTTACCATCAACCGGTTCTCTCGCTTGGCTTCGACTTCCGCCACAAGAAGCCCCTCGTAGCCATGAAAACGAAAATGCAGGTTCCTTACGTGCTTGACAAGGGCCAGACTCGTTATTTCCATCAATTGCCCTCTGGTTTGAAGATGGAGGTCATTTCCCAGAAGGGTCATCAAAATGACACCTTCGGCAAGCCACGGCCACCGTTGGTTTTCGTTCATGGAAGCTTTCATGCGGCTTGGTGCTGGGCGCCTCACTGGCTACCCTTCTTTTCGGAGTTCGGGTACGATTGCTACGCCCTCAGCCTCTTGGGTCAGGTAATCACACTGCTTATGTTTTGGAGGCACGTTCGAGTTTTTCTTCTTTGTACACGTATTATTTCAATTTGGAATTGGTAAAGGTCCTTTTGAAATCCTTTGTTGTTTTTTCTTCAACTTGTTGTAGACTAGTAGTGAAGTAAAACCTGGAAGTCATTTGGCTCTGATCGTTTGGGAACCGCTTAAAAATGTGATTCAATATTCAAGAGAGTAATGATGGGAATTTAACTCGATTGGAAAAGGGAGTGAGAACTCTCTCTTCTGAAGTTTAATTCCGCTCCCTCGCCACATCATGAAATCCCGCAAGTATGGAGAAATCACCACTTTCAAAGTCCTTAAAGTATTCCACAAGACACAAACCCATTATAGAGAATAGTGTTTCAGTTTCAAATAGACTCTTATTGGAAAGGGTTCTTCTCACCAGCCACTGTCAAACTTCTTGTAGCATCTCATAGATATTTGTGTGTCTCTGTGTAGATTGATACGGAAGCTAACTGCTAATAGACGAAGTTTCTCCCAATACAGTGTGAAAAGAATGCTCTAGTCAGTAGAAATCAACACTGTGTGGCAATCAGCTGCTTGTTTTTCCCGCTATTCCAAGTCCTCACATGCTAACATTACATATATTATCATTTCCTTTTAGGCAATTATATCATGGACATAAAAACAAAAAGCTAGCATACAAAATTATAATGTTCAATGCATACTAGTACTTAAAGAAACCATGTTCTAGCATTAAAAAATGCACGCAATGACAATTCTCGATGAAGTACTAGTAGTTGTGGTTGGATAATTCATGGAAAGTTTCTCCTTTATGGCCTGGTCGTGGGACTATCCGTCTTTAACTTATGTTGGATGAACTGTGGTCCAGAATCTTATGGACAGAACAAGTACAGGCCCTTGAGTTTTTTTCTGGCAGAACTGACCAATATACCATGTATATTTTGATTTAGATGCTTGAAACAACTCCTTTACTAGGTCAGATGGGCCTCAAGAATTTGTTGCATGCATTTTCAAGTTACCATGTAAAATTCTCTTTAGAGAGAGAGACAACAATATCTTGTTATGTTTACATGTCTTTGCTATGTGGACAGGGTGAAAGTGATGTGCCTCAAGGACCTGCAGCTGGTACACTTCAGGTACTCTTGTGACACTCTTGAATGATGGCTTCTGTCAGTTGAATCTCTTGACAAATAAGCTTTGGAACTTTTTTAGCTCTGAGTAATTTATTCCTCTTGTCGTTGGTCCCAACCTCTGCGGTAGACACATGCAAGTAATATTGCTGATTTCATACTCAAAGAATTCAGGTTGCCACCAGTGTTGATTGGACATTCATTTGGAGGTCTCATTGTTCAGAATTACATATCTGATATGGCTCTTTCACATGAAATTCATAACCAGTCTAAATGTGGTGGGTTCTTGTCTTGTTCAAATAGCTGTTTTTTTTACATTTTTGTTTCTTTTCTTCAGTTAAAATTATGGAATTTTGCTCAGTTGCGCCTCTAATTCATAGAACAGCCTAGTGTTGTGCATACCACTCTTACCCCCTCCCTCCCTCCCTCCCTCCCTCTCCCTCTCTCTCTCTCTCTGAACCATGATTGTGTGCAAGTTTTTATATGGATAATAGTGGTCACAGTTTCTTGTGCTTAATTTGTTGATACAGATAATATACACCCAGCTCTTACAGGAGCTGTGCTTGTCTGCTCTGTGCCTCCTTCTGGAAATAGGTGGACCCAATATCAGCTAGCACATAATGTTGATCTATTTTCTGTGCCTGCATTTGAGGTGGCTATGTAGCTAAATTCATTTGTACTGTTTTTTTATGTAGTGGGTTAGTTTGGCGGTATCTGCTGTCTAAACCAGTTGCTGCCTTCAAGGTAAGAATCAAACCCTGCATTGCTACTAATTCAGAAATTTCGTGCAAATCCATTCTCCTGAGAGAGTTTATAAACTTGCCTTTTCTCGGTATTCAAGTACATGTACTAAGAGATTAGGGATATAATTTAACAATTCATTGTTTTATTAACATTTCAATCACTTAACAGGTGACCCTCAGCTTGGCTGCGAAAGCCTTTGCAACTTCTTTACCTCTTTGCAAGGAAACATTTTTCTCACCAGGAATAGAAGATGATTTAGTGAAACGGTCTGTTAAAATTCTTTTCTTTGCCTATTTAAAATTTGACTTCGATTTGGAAAAAAAATGTCGGACAACAAGATTTGTAGTTGTGAGACAATATTGAAAAATAGTTTGTCCTTGCATCTTTTTATCTTCATGTTTATTGTTTTCACTATGAATATTGCTATTGAAGTCATGCACATGCAGCTCTTGGTAGAACAGCTGTAGACGATTAGGAGGGAAGAAGTGAAAATTAATGCCATGTAATCACATATTAAGTGCACTTAGATTCCAAGCACAAGATTCCTTTTTTGTGAAGTAGTGCTTTTTCTTAGCAGCACCCATGAAATGTAATTAATATTGAGGTGGATCATATTTTCTGTTTTTTTCTTTTTTACAGATATCAGGAGTTGATGAAGGGAAGTTCAAAAGTTCCTTTGTTTGATCTGAGGAAGCTCAATGCAACATTGCCATCTCCTCCAGTGTCAGGAGATGTTCTAGAAGTACTGGTGTTAGGGGCAAGTGATGACTTCATAGTGGTGAGTGTGCAGTACGTTGACATGGTAAACAAGTAGGATTAATTAGTACACCTGATTGCCTCAGCAAGCTGATGCCTTGGGAGTAACCCTGATGGTTTTGTTGACCGTTGATGAAAAGTTAAAGAATAAAAAGAGCAATGCTTCAACTTGAATCATTTACCCAATTGTCTCAGTGAAGGTTGACGAGATTAACAGAAAACTGCCAAAACAACAGAAAAAATGCATGATGTTGCCGGTACATTCTCTTACCCTAGATACCTGGATACTTTCCTTCTTACTGGAAAGACTCTGATCTGCTCATTGGGTAATGTTAATAGGGATATGGTGTTTATAGTAGGTATCAATGTTATGTGAAATGGGCTACAAAAAAAGATTTAGATAATAAGCAAGAGAGAGAGAGAGAGAGAGAGCAAATGAGAGAGAAGAGAGTACAACTTATTTGCTGATAATCTGATCATGAAATCTGATTTGTCTTCCATTTCATATGACCGATTGATGATGGGAACACCATCATGATTGTAGGATGCGGAGGGACTCAATGAAACAGCCAGACATTATGGAGTGCGACCAGTCTGTGTTGAAGGGGTTGCGCATGATATGATGCTGGATGTCTCATGGAAGAAAGGCGCCCGAGTTATTTTGTCTTGGCTGAACAGTCTGAACAGAGTGGAGTGTTAGACAGCATCCTTTTCCAGTTCAAATTCAAACTCTTTTATTTATTTCTTTCTGTTATCTGTCCTTTCTCTTCCCGCTGGTCCATTTGCTGCAATATATTCATCAATGAACGAATACACGAGGAGGTACATATGGTAGCTACGAGTCATTTTGCATAAGGATGGGTGGTGACTGGTGAGAGGTGACCTCTACTCTTTGAGTCCGTGACCATTCAATCTTAGTTAGCATATTGTCATTGGATTGAAGAGTATCAGAGAAAATTAAATTTTTGTAGAAGAAAAGTGGTCAAGGATTGAAACTAATAAATGGTCAAAGGTTGGCCATCTGCCTCGGCCACCGTTTGGCCCATTTCCTTTGACAGAGACTCAACCCATCGCTCTTACCAACTTTCTCCTTAAGTCTTTTGTGACTGAGGAAAGAGGCCGAGGGAGCAGCAGGAAAATGAAAATGCCGGCAAGTCTGTAGCCCCCTACAAAAAGTCTGAAAATTAGACATCAAATCTTGTTAATTAGCTAAGTAATGCAGCAGTGCAGGAGGTAGAACTACTTTTTCTTAATAGAATTGCGTTTTTCTCGTAAGCGCGCACGCCCAGAATTATGTTTGAAGGCGAGTACAACAACAAACAAAATTCAACGAAAAAGCTTGCTCGATTTGATGATTCTCATTATCAGATATCTCTCTCTGCTGTTCAGCTCTTTGCTTCTACCCTGGGAGCGATGACTCCGACCCCTGAAAGAATCCACACCTTTGGTATCAGAGTCTTGTCATAATCATGGCAATTATTGTTGGAATGTGCCACACGGTTCAAATTTGCTTGCTGTTCATCCTTCTCTCTCTTACTTCCTTTCTCTTTATCTCTCACTTCCTGAAACAGGGAATTGACAAAAGCATCACCTATCAAAGCGAATGGTTTCTGACCCAGAAATGTTATCGGCCTTCACCATATCAGAAAATTCGACTCCAAAAGCCACCATACTGACGCGCGCAAGCGCGCACACACACACACACACTTCAATAATTGCCCCAGCTCAATCCCCCTCTGTCAAGCTTCGCTGAAACAGTTTATGCTGATTCTTTCAAGTACAGGACTCGAACAGCAGCTGCAACCAGCGAAACAATATCTGTAATTTTCAGTGGGACTACCTTCAAGGTACTCTTCTAATTTCCAACCACTCGCTTGTCTAATACTGCGGCTGACTCGGTGGATCAACGGCATGACATGGGTACTAATCTAAAGAAATTCAGATACTCCACTTCACCGAAGAGCCTATTTGATTCGTCATCAACTTCTTTAGCGGGACTACCGCCGTTGAATCATGAAAAAATGACAAATCAATTTCAAATGCTTATTTCTATATAGAAAACTGGATAAAAAGAAATCACAGAAAAACAGGGGGCTTTATGTTCGATCAGTACTGCTAATGAATGTGCTTCTTCTGTATTATCCTCGGTTTTTTCAACTGAAGCAGTTGCTTCCAAATGGCACAATTGACCCAGAAAAACATCCACATTTGCCATTTGGAGATGTTGTAACTTATAACAAATTCCAGCAAATTCAAAGCTTTCTGCTTCTCGTCTCCAAATGGCCCTTGAGGCGCATCTTGACCTACTCCCACGAACTACAGCGAGTAACAAGTCAAATTTTGCTGCACTGTCTGACACATTCACGGACTGCATTGGCAGATGGGTATTCCAGTATTCAACTCCTCGGCGCCCTCTGTCTCTGTCTGATGGCTGTGAAGGAACAAAGAAGCGCATTGGAAAACGGAGTGTTCTGCCCTGGTGTTCATCCACTGAGACATCCTTTTGGAATTCAAGCAAAAGGGTGACTCTGGTTTCCTAGTTTTTTAACAGCTTAAAGTTGAAATCCGGACAAAACACAACACAGTCACACAGTCACACAGTCACACACACACACACACACACACACACAAAAAAAAAAAAAAAAAAAAAAAAAAAGAAAACCCACACGTTTAGATTGTTATTTAATTTCGATGTTTTGTTGTTCGGTCAAACACGTTTCATATTAAAGAGAATCTAGAAACTAAGGAAGTCGAGTGACCGATTCCCCATGAAAGTCGGATTTCTTTTCCGAGAACGAAAGAAGCGATCTTGAATTGATCTCTTCGATTCGGCATTTGGGGTCTCGGTCATGGAGATTTATCCCCAGAAAAAATAAAATTCCTTCCTGATTCGTTTTAAAGCAGGGCTTTTTAGTTTTTTACTTTTTACTTGCTCTTATAATTAGTTTCCCTGTTCGTGTACTTGGGAAGTTGGGTCCCCTATAAAATCTCAATTTTCCACTCTCCGCAGCTCGTCTTTTGGAGTACGTTTCTGGGTCTTGTTTGAGTATAGAGGACGGGAGCAGCAGCATTAATTAATGGCCGCGGCCTCCAAAGAAGGTGAGCTGAGGAAAGGGCCATGGACTCTGGAGGAGGACAGTTTGCTTATCCATTACATTTCTTCTCATGGTGAAGGCCGTTGGAACCTTCTCGCTAGATGTTCAGGTACAGAAAATTAACGTTGGAGCTCGCCTGTGTTTTGATTGAAAAATATTGCTCCAGTACTGATTTTTTTTTTTATTACTTTTTTTTTTTTTTTTTTTTTCACAGGGCTGAAGAGAACTGGAAAGAGTTGCAGACTGAGATGGCTTAATTACCTGAAACCCGATGTGAAACGCGGAAATCTCACACCGGAAGAACAGCTTCTGATCCTTGAACTCCATTCCAAATGGGGGAACAGGTGAGAAGCAGAAACGGCCCATTTTTTTTTTTTTTTTTTTTTTTGTATAATTTCTTCTTCTGAGTCACCTTCACCAGCTTGTTTTGCCATCAGATTATTTAGTTCCAGGTGGGTCTGGGTTTTTGAATCAGGACACCCCTTACAACCGATCTTTTTTTCTTTCTTTCCTCTTTTTTGGCTTAGATATGATCTGATCAGACATGATCTCTAATCAGTGAAAATCAGTTTCATGCAACCGTTATGTATATATATATATTATTCCCTTCTGCTATTTCTGTTACACACTTTCATAATCCACGTCTCATTCTAATTTCTTCGTCCCTCTAGGAACTGTGAGAAAACATCACCAAGATGTAACATATATATATATATATATATATATATATAATCGTTGTTGCTGAAAGACAAGTACTTGCGTTTATATATGCATATGTGTAATTTTATGATTGCAGGTGGTCTAGGATTGCACAACATCTTCCTGGACGAACAGATAACGAGATCAAGAACTACTGGAGAACAAGGGTCCAAAAACAAGCGAGACAATTGAAGATCGACGCAAACAGCACCAAGTTCCGTGACGCAATCCGTTTCTTCTGGATGCCCAGGCTTCTGCAACAGATGCAATCGACCCATGATCAGAAGCGGTCCAACTCAACGATCCAAGCACCCGAGTCGTCCCAAGTAGTACCGGTTTCCCCCCAAACGAGCGACGAGTGCTACCACTGCAGTACTCCCAGCTGCATCTCCTCGGACTCGAAGAACATGACCCAGTACGAAATCGGCCCGGATGAGTTTCCAACGAGTCCTCACATTAACAATCTGTACAACCCGTTTCAGAGGGGTACTACTAGTAATCACTATGTTGCAGAGACGTGGAGCTACGATTTGGAGTCATTAAACCTGGGAGAGAACTGGAGCTGGGACGTACTTCATGAGACGACAGAGATGAATCTGTGGGTCGACATGGACGAGTTAAGGCCAATCATAAGGACCACGTCGTCGTAGTGCAGTTTCAGACAGCTTTAATTCATCAGGGCATGCATATTAATTGTACAACATTCTAGCGAGTGATGAATATCTCTTCAAAAGGTGCAAGTTGCAGGTACAGAATTATACATATATATATATATATATATATATATATATTAATCGAAGCTTGCTAATTAAACCCTAGGTGGGTAGCTAGCTAGAACAAGACTTCCCTTTTCAATTAGTTTTTCCCAAGTATCTTGTCATATAATTGAGTAGAGATGGAAAGGTTCTTGGGAATGAAATGTATGCAGCCAACTGAGAGAGAGGATCCTGTGCAGCAGTCACTTCATGTAAATCTAAGAGAATTGGATTGAAGTGGGGCTTGGTGGAGGCTTTTCTTTTATGTGTTTTTGGTACTTTTTGATTGCTTTCTTTCTTTTCTTTCTTTCTTTTCTTTATTTCTTTCTTCCTTTCTTTCTTTCTTTCTTTTTGAGGCCTGCTCTCTCTTTGATATATTCTCTTGGGTAATCAGTGGCACATTAATTTATTCCCTATTTAACATTGACGACCACAAGAATTCCTGGCAAGTTGGCCGTGAAGTACTGATACAAGGAAACAAAAGGGTACTACTAGTGATCATGTAATTCCTCGGCTCTCTCATCTGCTCTTGAGGGCGGAAGATATGATGCTCTCTTCCACAAGAAGGGGTTTTGATTCTCTATATACTAGTTACTATATTCTGATGACGCTACTACATGATGGATCAATCATGGAGGATTGGACTCCTTGTTTGATCTTCATTCCTCAGCCGCCCACAACTCACAAACACTTCCTTTAATTTTTTTCATGTGTGTGTGGTCAAGTGCCACGCGTGGCATTCATCACGCAGACGTCTTAATTGGGTGCCATTGTATGCTTTTATTGCGTATCCCTTTGTCAAAGAATAGATATATATATATATATATATATATTTGGCTTCACTGAACCTGGACTCGACTGATGAGTTTCACTAATTACGTACTTTGGAAAGAAAGATGTGGGTATAGTTCATATAATGGATATATATATTTATGGCTTGAACATGCCCATAAAACCTGCAACCCTGCTCCTTGTCTCAGAGTAATGGAACATTTGACTGTGCTCATCAGGACTTTTTAAAAGTCCATGGTGTGCCAACCCAAGACTACTCAGAAATTTCCCACAAAAGGTCTTTATTAGTATTAATGCTTATTAGCATTGCTATTATTAATGGGCTGCACTCTCTTGGCTGCAGATTTTCCACAGAGCATCATAACGCGGGTGAAAACTACACCTTGGAAACTTAATTAATTAATTGGAGCTCTCTGTTCTAATATTTTGTATGATCAGCCGTCCATCACTAAGTAATTAGAAACGCATCCCTGGAGAGAGGCGCAGTATGAGTGTTGATGTAGTGGGCACAAATTAACACCATTTAAACTACTAAAGAATGACGAAAGGGATGGATGGATGGGGGGTAGTATATATAAGTCTTTGATTATTTTGAATAGGGAGGAGGGTGTTCAAGACTTGCAAGTAAATAAAAGGATGGTCGCTTTCGGGAACCTTATCCCCCGGAAGACGAATGATCGATAGTCGATACTTAATTCGTCGCACACAGTGAGGAGCGGCCGAGCTTTCGGCGGTCGCCTTTCAATTCAGTCTCTTCGGACCTTTCACTTCACTGATTAGACCCGTGATGAGACCGAACTCTCCTTTTCTCTCCCTCTCTCTCACTCTCTCCTCCCTCTCTCTCACTCTCTCCTCCCTCTCCCAAGAGCCACGGCTGTCCTTCATCAGTTCAAAAGAGCCCCCTCCCTTTCTCTTAGTCTTCGTCTCACCCCCATCACTAATTCCAAGCCACACCCAACCCCACGTTGCAACGTTGCAACGTTGCAACGTTGCATGGAAGGAAGGAAGGGCCCCCTTCCCCTTCCCCTTCACAACTACTCTAATTAGGTCAGGGATCCTAGATATCTATTCAGCAATTAGTACTATATATACAATGTGTGTGATGCATGTCACAATCTGATTAGTTAATTACCGTGTACATCGATCATGTCACAATTTAATTAGTTAGTGAGACTAGCTAGATAAAAAAAACTGATCATCTATATATAGCTGGTACGGGCACCGAGTCCTCCAAACTGGATAAACAGTAATATATATGTTATCCCCTCAAATTAAAGTGGGGCTGTCCCTGCACAATTAATGGAGACTTCCAAAAATGCCTGTTGAAGACCAATCAAAAACAATGGGTTTGCTACCTTCTGATCAACAAATATTGACCTCAGTCATCATATATATATATATATATATATATATATATATATATCAGCCCCAAGGTCCACTCATGGTGGCTCAGAATGTTCAACCTTTTGCATCTTATATAATTTTATGGCATCTATTATTAGTAAACTAATCTTGGCCTGATCTTCATCATGAATCTAGTGACAAGTAAGTAAGTCAGATCAGATGCATGCAACAACATTAATGGTTGTCAAGATAAAATTAATTACTTGGCTAAACCTTTGAGTTTAACTGATCGATGATCATATATTATATATAAGATATGGACACTTAATTAATTGAAAGTTATTTTTTGGATTAAAGAGGTAGCATGCATAGGAGTGTAGTAAAGGAAGAGGTAATGTATATATATTGGTCAGTTATTCCATCGATATTAATTTGGTCAGTGGGAAGCATATGCAAGCAATTCTTTTCAACTTTTTGAAAAGAAAAATTAAGTACCCTTCCTTCCCTTAATTAAGAACAAGAAAGGTTAATTAATTAATTATCTGACCTAGCTAAATACTGATGATGATATTAATTTCTCGGATATATATGAATCCTATTCAAAAGAACGAATTGATCGAATTAAACCCTAGTTTCAAAAGTTGTGAACTTTTTCCACTAGTCCTTTAATTTTTGTGAACGTACGTACGTAAAGATATCCTTTATTCTTTAATTAATTATATGCCTTCTGATTAAAACCCTAACGTGTCCAACAAGAAATTAATGAACTATATATATATATATATATACCTCGTTGAAAGCATCTAATTAACTGAAACTAGCTAACTGGCCAAGAGAGATATATATATATATACTACCTTATCACTTCCTCACCGTCCGGGTTCTTCCCAATCAACACAAACACACACAGGGTCACAGCGAAAGAGAAAGAGAGATCAGGACAAAGTAAGCTGCATTTATCAGAATAAGGAACAACCTAGTAAGAAACAAAGAACCTGGGAGGCGTGCGCGTGCCAATAATGGGAGACCGATGCTTGTCAGACTTATCCACCAATTCACACTCCTGCAATCCTGCGTGCTTAATTGATTAAAGAGGAGCTTCCTGCCCAGAGAATCCAAACCTTCATTAATGCACCCAAGCTTGTCATACGTACCAATATTGTTGATATTTGAGACTTGATAGTTTATGCCATGTTCTTTCTCGTCTCTGTCTCCATCTCCTGCGTAGGAATCGGGCATGTACTCATGCTTTTCAACGTCCTTTCTCACATCTTTTCGGAAATACATTCACCAGGGCTTATAGGTTATCAACAGGGGAGAGCACTGGGGAGAGTGGGGAGGAAAGAATATGTACATTAATTGTAAAGTTTGAGGCTTCAGGAGAAGGGCCTCCTTTCTCTCCTTTCTCGATCTCCTTTCCATCCTTTCCCCCTCCTTTCTCTGATTCTGCATGCCAACTAGCTAGATTGCGATAATGACAAGCTCTGTTTTGTCCTATTCATCAATGCATTTTTTTGACAATATGACTTATCTTAGAATATATTACTGAAAATATCCATCTTACTCTTGCTCGGATCAGGTTATAAATTACAAACTAACATGTTAAACTTTAATAAAAAAAAAAACTATATATATTATTAACACTCAGCTGCTAACATGTTATTCCAATTTACATACTGGAACTAGTATCTTAATTTTTTAACCCTGCACCAACTAGTTTGTTACTAAGTTTTTCTCACCAAACTGATTCAGCTGCATGTTTCAAATTAAAAGAGAGTATTTTTATCATAAAATAATAGATTTGTAGTTTTAGCAACATGAATACATAAATCCCCACATATATAGTCAACATTATATGGGTCTATTAAGGAACTTTTTTTGAAAATAATTAAAAAAAAATAAAAATTTTTAAAAATGACACTGTTCCGAAGTTTTTTACAAAAATGACACTTTGGGGTTTGACTGAGTTGGTCAACTTTGACCAACTCGGTCAAACACACGTAGGCGACACGCTGGACGCCAGCGTGTTGCCAAATTTTTTTTAAATAAGAGAAACGTAGGCGGCATTTACATGCCGCCTACAACATAGACGGAGGCGGCTTTAAAATGCCGCCTACTCAATAAGCCAGGCGGCATCGAAATGCCGCCTCATCTGCCACTTAAACGAAATTTGAAAGTTGGGCTTGAGATCTATTGAGCGAAGGCGGCATAAGAATGCCGCTCAATTTTAGAGGCAGTATTCAGATGCCGCCTCTACGATGACTTAATAAAGTTAATAAATGCCAACAATTTTGTATTTACGGCGGGCGGCATCGCGATGTCCGCTTAACTTAAGTATAGGCGGCATCGGGATGCCGCCTCTTCGCCTTTTTTATTCGCTACGACGGTATTCTTTCTTCTTCTTCCTTCTTTCTCCCAAATCGAACCCGCCAGTAAAAAGAACGTTTTTCCTCTCTTCTTTCGTCTCTATTTCCGCCGAATCGAAGCAGCAAATCAGAGATTGGAGGTTGTGCGAACACAGATCGTGTATTTCTCCCGTGGATCTTTGTGTTTTCGTTGGAAAAGTAAGTTATTTTTTCATTTTTCGTGAGTTAGAATTTGTTTCGACGTCGTTTTGTGGATTTGATGCATGTTTTCAGTTGAAATCGATCCTATTGTAGTGTATTTACCATGAATTTGCTACGAATTTCATGTTTGTTGGTTGATTTAGGGTTAAATTTCATGTATTACGTGGATTTGGGGTTTTTTGTGTTTAGGGTTTAGGGTTTTTTAGGCTCATTTTTGGGTTTTATTGCTAATTTAGGTTTTTGATGTTAATTTAGGCGTTTTGAGGCTTGTTGAGGGATTTTTTATGTTAATTTTTTATTTGATGCTATAACAGTGAGCAGGTGACTCCACCGGAGGATGTCGAGCATGTTACTCGCATCTCTTGGAAAGGCCGAGCTGGGGAGGACTGGGCGCTATACCACCGTGATTACATCGCTCGGTGGGAGGCGCGGGAGGAGTCTGTTGTTATGGGTAGCCGGGCACACACCCCCAGACATGCTCCCAGTGACTATATGAGGTGGTATTTGGGGGCTACTCGACGATTCATAGCACCTCCACCGACTGAGCCAGCCATGGTATACCATCCTAGAGGTTATACCGAGGAGGCATTGGTACGTACTTAAATTTGTGAAATTATAATTTCTTTATTCACATTTTTAACTTACTTTTTTCTTTCGCAGTTGGGTTGTGTAAGGAACGTGGTTGAGCGTGTCAACCATAGGGCAGCCTTATACCCATCATCCACGCACCCCACATTGGTCGGAGATTGGGCAAGATCTTGTCGGTCGGTCCCCCACATCTTCCACTCTTGGAGGGAGCGAAACGTCGGCGGAGATGTGTCACATGCTGGTGAGCCTTCTCACGTGGTCAAGCCAGCCACGAGAGAGCTTCACGACAAATCGTGCAAAGGCGTCGACCTACAGCTTCGACGGCGACTTCGTGTCGAGGACTCTGACGGGGTTCCAGCCGTACCAGAGCCTACGGTGCTCGATCTTCCACCTGAGCAGACACCTGACACGGAGCCCAACCCGCCCCTTGAGCAGCCTCTTGAGCAGCCACAGGAGCCTGAGCCCAGCCGCCACCCTCCCATTAGGAGGATTTATACGAGAAGGCAGAAAAAGGCAATTGGTGCACCAGAGCCTAGTTCTGCCTTGTGAGTTTCTGTAATTTATATTTTTTATTTTTCATTATTTTTTACGGCTTCAAATTTATATATTTACTAATGTATTCAAGCAAACTGATGTGATCAGTAGTTTTTTTTTGGTAATGTGATCAGTAGTTTTTTCTTATGAATGTGATTCATAGTTTTTTATTATGGATGTGATTAGTTGTTTTTT
Organism: Aristolochia fimbriata; assembly: GCA_019845555.1. NCBI lineage: Eukaryota > Viridiplantae > Streptophyta > Magnoliopsida > Piperales > Aristolochiaceae > Aristolochia > Aristolochia fimbriata. The sequence goes on from CM034080.1 coordinate 18,207,606, forward strand.
TTTATGAATGTGCAGGTGCTTACAGGTTAAAAAACAAATAAAATCAAAAAACAAAATAAAATATAAAAAATTTTGATTCAAATGCGGCATTTAAATGCCGCCTTAAGTTTTAAAGAGAGGCGGCATCCTGATGCTGCCTAGAATTAAAATAAGTAGGCGGCTTCTAAATGCCGCCTCAGTTGGCGGCATTTTGAAGCCGCCTCTCAATTCCGGAGGCGGCCCCGTTGAAAGAGGTGTTGTCCTTAGGCCTCATCGAGATCGCGAAATTTGTCTAAGTGCGATTGAGGCTCGAAGATTTTGTTTATGGCGGCATCTAAATGCCGCCTCGAATTTTTGTGTAGGCGGCATTTTAAAGCCGCCTCACTTTTTTTAGTAGGCGGCATTTGAGTTTTTCTTATTTAAAAAAATTTTGGCGACACGCTGTGTCCAACGTGTCGCCTACGTGGGCTTTGACCGAGTTGGTCAAAGTTGACCAACTCAGTCAAAGTGTAAACAATGTCATTTTTGCAATTAATTTTGGAATAGTGTTAAAAGTGTAAATATTTATTTATTTTTAATTATTTATAAAAAAACTTCTCTATTAAGTAGTCATTTTCGTAGCTAAAATATCATATTCGGAATTAAAATACCAAAATTAGAACCAAAATACGAAATTCAGAGTGATCCGAACCCATTATTAATTAGCTGCTACATGACGAAGAAGACAGAGGAGAGAGGAGAGAGAGAGAGAGAGAGAAAGAAAGAAAAAAAAAATTAAAAAAAAAAAATGTCAGTGCTTGCTCCTTTGAAATTTCTATCACCACCTACCATATACCTTAAATAGTTAAGTGGTGAATAATGGCAAGAAGGAAGAAGACGAACCGAAAGGGATCGAGATTGACGGAACTAGGTAGGCCGTTGTGTGGACTGGACTCAGCACCTACCATCGCTCCCGGAAAAAAAGAATGTTTGCTTCTTCCATGATGATAATCACGCGGAGTTTTGTCCAATACTCTAGAACAGAAGAATTGGAAGCAGAGAAAAGACAGAACAAGTGAGACGGATATATGGACAATGTGTTTGCGTGGGGGTGCAGGTGCAGGGTCCGCTTGAGTTGATGGCTCTACCTCACCTTTTGCTTCACATGCATGCATTACCATTATTATTGGTACACAAGGCCTAGGTGCTAGATCAAGCAACCAGGAGGAGCAGGACCATGCATGTTGTATTATAGATAGATCAATAAGAGCATGTACTTGTGGTCCCATGGGAGTTATTGTTGTGGGAGGTCTTAATTAACGTTCGCTAATTAATTAGCAAAATAAAGAGTAATTAGCAATGACAACTTCAAATTTTGTAAAAAATTATGTCAATGAATGAATGAATAAAAAAAAAAAAAAAAAAAATAAGAACCATAAACAAAAGGTATAGTTCAAAGCAAAGCTTTGGTTAATTTTCTCCCCATAGTTTCATTTGATGATTAATATGTTGTAATTCGTCAGACTTGTTTATTGTTCTTTTGCTTCAGTGGGCTAGTCCGTCCACTATCATTAGACCCAGTTTAATTTGTTCATGTACTTGGGTCCATTTGGCCAAATTAACGTTACTATGAGTGGGCTTCATATTTTCTATGGATTTCACCCAAAACTGGTGCATTTATTAATGCCGTGACATTCTTCTTAGGCTTCTCAGAGGACTACGGTTTCGTGGCCCTACTCTCTTCCTTCAGAGAATACGCGTTTCTTCTAATGGGTATCCCTTATATATGTCTGCTTTAGGTTCGAGTTCCACGCCTTCAGCTTTTTAATTTAATTCGAAATTTTTTTAAATATATGAAAATCAGATTTCCAATTGAGCAACATGATTATGAGTGTCCTAGCTATGTAAACGTATACTAATGAAACAAATAGCTTGTTTTGATTACCATTTTTATTATATGTATCTTATATCTCCGTTTAGTCCAATTAATTTTTGAATTATTCAGTTTTTCATTATTTTCTATTGTTTAATGGCAAACACATAAAAAATAATATAAATAATTACAAATTTTTAAAAAAGTGACAACAATATAATACCATCAAAATACAATATTAGAAGTAGAATACAACACCTAAAGTATTAATTTATATTTCTATAAGTTTAAAAAACCATATTTTAGGCTAAAAATATATATTTTACTTTGTAATTGGGCTTTTAGAAATGAAAAATTAATAAATGGACATAAATTTAAATATTAAAAAATTAAAAATAATAATAAAATTATACCATTTCCATTTTTGTACCAATTATTAAACGCGTAAACTGAAAAATGGTAAATAGTAGAAAAAATTTATTATTTTATTTCTATTTTTTTCATTTAATAATTGATAAAATGGTATAACATCGGATACCATTTATATCTACAAATTAATCATCTTGTTTAATTTTTATTTGTTATATAATTCGATACTTAGGGTGTTTTTGGCATATATAGTAGAGACCAAAGTTCTTAATTTTTTGTGAGAAAAATCATTATAAAAAGAAATTGTGTTTGTGTAAACCTACTTTTAGATTAATTTCTATTTCAAAGAGGAAGTTTTAGTTTTTTGGAAAAACTCCAAAAGGAAATTTTTCCAAAAAGGACTAGAAAAATCTCAAAGAGTTATATTTTTAATATGAATTAAACAATAATAAAAAATTACCCCGGGGGACTAAGTTGCCCTAAACCTCCCAAATTAATTCAAGGACATCATTTTTCATAGAAGGGGAAAAAAAGTAAAAATAATTCCTATTTTACTCCTGAAAATGAATGAACAAAAGGGTTGTCCAGCCTGGTCGATTTCGACCAGGCCAATCCTCAAAATAATTTTCTACTCAATATTAATATATTAAACAAGAATTGCCACACAAAATGATTTTCTTTTTTGTGCATATATAAATTTATAGTAGATTTCATGTGACATATTCTTATATTCAGTTATGTTTTAGTTAGTAGAAAATTACAGGAACATCTCTGTAAATGTTTAATTTCAATCGTATTTTATTGAGATGTACAATGGTACATATATACACTTCGTGAGTGTTTGTTTCCTAGTTGGAGTAGGAATGTTTACAGAATCAAATCAAAGGAGATTAGGATTACAGGATTACAGCTGGATACGATTACAGAATCGGAACAGATTAGGATTCTGATAAGCAAGGTGTGTCAGCATCGACTGTACCATCTTCTGATACTTGACGTGTAACTCTTGTCAGAATACGACACCTGTATCATCGTGTGATACAGATGTCTAACATTCCCCGCAAGCCGAGGGGCTTAGAGAAGACACCGGGCTTGGAAAGAAACTTCATAAATTGAGATTTGGGAAGACCTTTGGTGAAGACATCAGCAACTTGATCGTGTGTGGAGATGTATTTAACTTGCAAATGCACTGCAGGTAACTTCGTTCACGAATGAAATGGTAGTCAAGTTCAACATGCTTAACTCTGCCAGAAAACACAGGATTTGCTGCAATGTATGTGGCTGAAAGGTTATCACACCAAATCACTGGAGGGCTGGAGACGAACACCTTGAGTTCTTTGAACAGCTGAAGAACCCAAGAAGCTTCGGCAGCTGCAATAGCAAGAGCGCGGTATTCTGCTTCTGCACTTGAACGTGCAATCGTCGGTTGTTTCTTGGAGGACCAGGAAATGAGTGAGCCATCAAGGAAAATGCAAAAACCAGTTATTGAGCGCCAATCATCGGGACAACCACCCCAGTCGGCATCAGAGTAGACATCCACCCCTAGATCAGAGGAAGGATGAATGACGAGGCCATAGCTGAGAGTACCTTTAAGATAACGCAGAATGTGTTTAACCGCATACCAGTGTGTGTCTGTGGGATTCTGTTGAAACTGGCAAGCTTGATTGACTGCATATTGAATGTCTGGCCGTGTCAAGGTAAGGTACTGCAAGGCGCCGACTGTGCTTCTATAGATAGAAGGATCGGGTAAGGGAGTGCCATCATATTTCGACAATTTGGAGCCGGTAACAATAGAAGTGGACAATGGTTTAACTTCAGAGAGACCCAGCCGGGACAAAATATCAGTAGTGTATTTAGTCTGAGCAAGGTGAAGACCGCTCTGTAAGTTGGTAACCTCAATCCCAAGAAAGTAGTGGAGAACACCTAAGTCCTTGATTGAGAATTCTCGTTGCAGATCGGCGAGAAGACAAGCAATATCCTTTGGAGAGCTGCCGGTAATATTGATATCGTCGACATAAATCAAAACAAAGATAGTGGCAGTGGAGGTGTACCTGACGAGGAGAGAGGAGTCCGCTTTGGATAAAGTAAAACCAAGATCAAGGAGATAAGTTGTAAGTCGTTGGTACCACGCTCTAGGACTTTGCTTCAGGCCGTAAAGAGATTTTTGAAGCCGACAAACTACATCAGGATGAGTCTTGTCCTGGAAGCCAGAAGGTTGGACCATATAAACTTCCTCATCCAGATTGCCATTGAGGAAAATATTGTTGACATCCAATTGACGAATTGACCAATTGCGACCTACGGCAAGAGTCAATACCGTGCGAATGGTAACCGGTTTGACAACTGGGCTGAATGGTTCAAAGTAATCATGTCCTTCACGCTGGTTGATCCCCTTTGCTACCAGACGAGCTTTGTACCTGTCAATGCTGCCATCAGGTTTGGTCTTCACTCGAAAGACCCATTTACAACCAATCGCCCTTCGACCCTGCGGTAATGAAACAAGAGACCATGTGTGGTTTGTTAGCAGAACATTAAATTCATCATTCATCGCTGCACGCCATTCTGGTGACTTCACTGCTTGACTGTAACAAGTGGGGACAGATGGGGGTTTGGGGTTGGGTAAAGGGTGCTTAGAGGTGAAAAAGGTGTGAGGTGGGAGGGAGTTGGTCATGGACCATGTAGTCATGGGATGTGTAGCAAGAGGAGCACCCGGTCGTGCTCGGGTTCGTATTTCTGGAACTGAGGAGAAGTTGTCAGCTGTGGGACTAGTGGGTGTACTTACGGTGTGAATATCACTAGGAGTGGTAACTGTAGGTACAGTAGAAGGTACGGGGGAAGTGATGGGAGTTGCAACTGTAGGTACAATAGAAGGTACGGGGGAAGGTACAATGGGAGGCAGAGGAAGAAGTGGAATTGAAGGTGCAGTGGATGAAGAGGAAGGCTTCGGTGTAGGAAGTAGGGCAGGTTGGGAGTAGGGAAAAATAGTCTCGTTGAAGACCACATTGCGACTGACATAAACTTTATTGTTGGCCACATCTAAACATCTAAATCCTTTGTAATTGGGATGGTAACCCAAAAAAACACATGTTGTTGACCTATCCTCAAGTTTGTGAGCTGAGTAAGGACGAAGATGTGGGTAACATAGACACCCAAACACTCGAAGTGAGGAATAATCTGGTGGTTTACCAACAAGGACATCAAACGGACATTTAGAATGAAGAATGGGAGTGGGGAGACGACTGATAATGTAAACTGATGTAGCAAACGCAGAGTCCCAATGGGATTTGGGCATTGAAGCCTGTGCAAGTAGAGTCAAGCCCATCTCCACAATGTGACGATGTTTTCTTTCAACTAAGCCATTTTGTTGTGGTATGTAGGGGCAAGAGATATTGTGGTGGATACCTGAGGAGGACAGGAGGTCCTAAAATTTCTTACTCATGAACTCAGTGCCGCCATCTGATTGAAAGACTTTAATCTTAGCTGAAAATTGATTTTCAACTAGGATCTGAAATTTGGCAAAAACAGACGGAACTTCAGTTTTAGATGATAACAAAAACAGCCAAGTGAAACGTGAATAGTGATCGACAAAGGAGATATAATAACTATATCCGTTGATGGAAGTGATGGGGCAAGGTCCCCAAATATCTGCCGAAACCGTGTGCAGCTTAGACGGGGGGCGCGAATGAGAAGAGGAGAAAGGAAGAGTAGTAGACTTGATAATACGACAAGCATGACATTTATTATTAGGAGAATCTGAAACGACAATATTAACATTGCGAAACACATGACGCATGACAGAAGCACCGGGGTGCCCTAACCTACGATGCCAGAAAGAGAAATCAGAAACAGAAGACAGTAAACAACTTGGTGAAGCATTGTGGTCGATGACATAGAGACCATTCCTACTCCGTCCCTTGAGCAGAAGTTTTCCCGTATTGGCTTCCTGTACACGAAAACCATTAGAATCAAAAATAACATGACAATTGTGATCAGAGGTAAGTTTTAAAACTGATAAGAGATTCTTAAGAGAAGAGGGAACGGAAAGAACTCTTTGAAGTAGTAAAGATGGTGTAAGATGGAGTGTACCAATGGCTGAAATAGGTAACCCGGATCCGTTACCAAGCATAACTTGATCCTGTCCATTGTATGGACCACTGTCAGTCAGCAGTGAAGCATCCGAGGATATGTGGTGTGATGCCCCAGAGTCAATGTACCATGCCGAATCAGAGGAATTGTCCAAATGCGCCGAATGAGCTTCTGGAGGAGCAGGTGGCTGATAACTTAGATTGAACCTATTGTGGCATTGAATGGCAATATGACCTCTTTTATTGCAAATCTGGCAGAGAGGACGATTTGAGGAATCATTTCGATCTTGCTGCTTTCTTCCGAAACCACGACCACCGTTCTGGCCGCGGCCCCTAGAATGTCGGCCACGACCAGCACGACCACCACCATGGTGGCCTCGTGCAACAACATTGAGAGAGGGTCTAGAGGAGGAGTCCAAGTGCAGTAAATGGACCTGTAACTGAAGGCGATGCTCCTGAGTCAGCAACAGATTAGTGAGAGTGTCAAAGTTCACCGGATCAACTTGTCCGGTAACCGTTTGAGCAAACGGTTCAAAGTCAGGGCCTAGTCCATTAACCACATAGTGAGTCACAGTCTGGTCGTCGAGTGGTTGTCCGCCAGCAGCAAGATCATCCACGATGGTTTTGACGCGATCCAGATAAGTGCCCATGGATAGAGACCCTTTTCGCAGGACTGTAGAGAGAATCGAAGATGGTTCAATCGAGCTTGAAAGGTTGAGGCATAGACCCGTTGGAGTTTGAGCCACATAGCCGAGGCACTTGTGAGGCCGATTGTTTGTCCAATCGCAGCGTTGGACAAAGTTGCCACGATCCAACTCTGGATCGTTTGGTCGAGGGCATACCACTGAAGGTATTCAGGCGTGACTGTAGAGGAGTTTGCAGGAGAGTATTGAGGTGGTGGTTGAGTGGAGCCATCAACGAATCCCATGAGGGATTGACTATTGAATACCGGAAGGAACTGCTGGCGCCATAGTAAATAGTTGTCTCGATCAAGTTTGATCAAAACATGATGTGTGATGTTGTTTACAAATACACAAATCTGGCCTAACGCCCGCCAAGGTCGAAGAGAACACCCGACTTGTATTTTGGCGGGGGTGAGCAAGGAGGGAAGTTGTAGGGATGGTGGGCGATTGAGGGGAACTTTCATTGGCCATTGGAGCGAGAACCAGAAGAGGAATGGGAAGAGAGATGCTAGGGTTCCACGCAAATTAGGGTTTTACGTGGAGCCGGGGTCCGGCCTGATACCATGTAAATGTTTAATTTCAATCGTATTTTATTGAGATGTACAATGGTACATATATACACTTCGTGAGTGTTTGTTTCCTAGTTGGAGTAGGAAAGTTTACAGAATCAAATCAAAGGAGATTAGGATTACAGGATTACAGCTGGATAAGATTACAGAATCGGAACAGATTAGGATTCTGATAAGGAAGGTGTGTCAGCATCGACTGTATCATCTTTTGATACTTGACGTGTAACTCTTGCTGTAACACGACCTGTATCATCGTGTGATACAGGATGTCTAACAATCTTTTTTTTTGCCTTTTGCGAAATTTAAAGTAGTTTTTAAGACAGAAAGCGAAAGAATATTTAATTTATCGAGAAGGCTTCTTCCCTAATCATTTTATTCTAGTTGCTACTGAATTATAAACGACTTCTGCCTGAATTACTTACATCTCAAGGTTCATCAATGGACGCAGCGTAAGCGACGAAAGGGGTTGCGGCAAAGAAGGCGTCCAGGGGGTGAGCTCCTGAGACACTCGCTTCATACTAGGCCGAGACTCTGGTCTAAAACGCACGCTCACAAGAGTGATCACCACTGCAGAGACCAACTACTGCTCAAGCAATCCCTCCCACGGAAGCACGATTCTTTTTTACAGTTATTTGATAGTGGTCATCTTTTTTACACCTATAAGGGAGACGTGGGTTAACAAACCACGTTTATTGTTGGTTTCCCACAACCACATCATGGATGTATTTTTAGCCATTACTCATCTGGTTTTGTGGATCACAATTACAGCCCTGGAGTAGGATCTCTGACATCTATAAAAAGCAAAGGGAATCAGTCGATCCAGTGAACAAGCAGAAACAGTAAAAGAGGAGTAGAGTGAAGTTGTCACGAGTAAAAGTATCAGTCAAACTCTCAGGAGGAGAGTATCTGCCAAGGGGGAGCCTTGGTCTGTTCTTAGAGAGTTTGTGAGTCGAATCTCCCTCACTGTTGCGTGTGCAAAGTGGGTTATCTTCGGTTGTAAGTTTGTAGTTTCATTTATGTTTTCTACTGTAATTTTGGTTCTTGCAAACGTTGTATAAGATTCCCTAAGAGGGCTAGTTAGCCCCGTAATACACTTGCGTTGGCATTGTATTCCGTTAATTCTATCAAGTACTTTTTACTTCTGAATTGTTGTTGTTTGCTGTTCCGGTTATTGCGGGTGTTGAGAACACCCGAGTGTTATAACACCTCATTGCTGTATAGAAAATCCAGAAACAGGGACCTACAAGTGGTATCAGAGCCATACTCTATATTCCTATAGAGTGATCCACAAATCTGGAGATGGAGAATCATAAAGAAGTCGTACTAGCGGTTAAGCCACCTGTTCTAGACGGCACAAATTTTCCATACTGGAAAACTCGGATGAGAGCTTTCATAAAGGCCTTGGACGAGATGGCGTGGAAGTCTGTTCTCACTGGTTGGACTCCACCAACAGTTACAAATGTTGCAGGCGATGTCACAGTCAAACCAGAGACGGACTGGACTGTTGCGGAAGATAAAGTTTCAAATCAGAATGCAAAGGCACTCAATGCCATTTTTTACGGAGTCGATCAGGAACGTTTTAAACTCATTTCAACATGCGAGTCTGCGAAAGATGCGTGGGAAATTCTCTCTACCACGTACGAAGGAACTATTGGAGTTCGGTTATCGAAACTCCAACTTCTGAATCATAAATTCAAAAATTTGCAGATGGAGAAGGATGAAACAATCGCGGAATATGACGCTCGTATTCGCGATATAGCAAATGAGAGATTCACATTGGGGAGAAGGATTCCCGAAGCTGAACAAGTTCAAAAGGTCCTACGTTCGTTGACTGAAAAATTTGCAGTCAAAGTAGCAGCTATAGAGGAATGCAAAGATTTGGATACCTTGAAGTATGATGATCTGTTGGGATCTCTCAGATTGTATGAAATGAATATCGAGGCCAAGAAGAAACGCAAGGAAAAAGGAGAAACCAGCGTTGCTCTTCAAATGTCAAAGACAAAAAGTGTTACAACACCTTCATCATTGGTCACTACAGAAGAACTGAACGAGAAAATCGCTCTTCTCACTAGAGGATTCAACAAAGTCTTCAAAAAGTTTGGTAAGAGAAATAATTCTGGCTGTACTAATAGGTCTCGTGACTATACTCCAACAAAAGACGAATCTACCCGAAAGAAGAAAGGTATTCAATGCTATGAATGTGAGGGTTTTGGTCATGTTCGATCCGAATGCCCGAGTAGAAGGAAGAATTCTTATGCCATAAGCTGTAGCGATGATGACTCGGAGGACAGTAGTTCAGACGGAGATGAACAGATTAGCCGTTATGCAGCTCTTACTTCTAAGGTCATCCGACCAAGTATTACAACACCTGATGACTATGACACTGTGTCAGACGATGACATGAATGAAGAAACTCTGGAAGGTATGTATCAAAAATTGTTTGAAGGCTGGGCTAATGTATGCAGGATGAATGCAGATCTGTGTAACCAAATTTCAGTATTACAAACTGAAAATTCCACGTTGGAAGAAACAGTCTCTGAGTTGAATGGAAAATTACTGACTGCTCAAGTCACAGCAAAACGAGTACTGCAAGGGAAAGTCAATGGGGACATTACCGAAATAGGGTTTGATTCAGGCATGACCAGGTCTCTCAATCAAACCGGAATAGGGTTTCATTCAGGTATGACCAAGTCTTTCAATCCTTCTGGTAAAGAAAAATTTATTACTTTCAACCATTGAAAACCGATGTGTTTTTATTGTGGTATTACTGGTCACATCCGACCCAAATGCTACAAGCTCCAGAATGACTTGAGGCATTTGCGACAGAGAGATAAGTGCAGAAAACCAGTCCAAAGTTAGAGAAATTCAAAGATGAAATGTGTATGGGTGAAAAAGGGGTTGGTGAGTCACTTTGATTCTCATGATTCTGATTGTTATTACAAAGTGTCGCACAAAATGAGGTGTCGCAACACCACCTGTGGTAGCCTTCAGACAAGGCACCAGAAGTTGGAGGGCTTTAGTAACTATTTGCATAACTGGCACAAAAAGGTAGGTCCACCTACCTATAAAAGTCTACCAAGTTTGATGAACTACTGCGCAATCAAAAGATCCTCTACTCTTGATGATTCAAAGAAAAGTCTCTACGAGTATTGTAAGCAAGGAAGCCTTGAATGTGTGAACTCGTTGGGAGTCTGTGTCCTACCAACAGTCTGAAGCATTTGCAAAAAGGGGGTGTATGCACAGTGTGTGTACACTAATGTCTGTTCATGTTGCAGGGATGAAAATGACCTTTTACTCTTTATTGGCATCTTCTTTGCCATCAAGGGGGAGAAGTTACCTTATTTTTTATGCCTACAACATGAGATAATTGATAATTAAGGAGGTTGGAGCTGATATTGTGATGAATGATCATGATAGTATATTTTTTGTTGATCATTAACTTAGTGAATGATTTTATGTGAATGATGATCGTGTATGGATATCATATTACATGAAGGTGCTATGGTTTATTATCAGGAGATCATGTCTGATTGACAGCTATTTCTGCAATAACTGGGATATTTGACCGGGATACGATTTGTCTCTTTTTGATAAGTTTATATGGCTAGGAAATGTGTTACAACACCATGACTACTTCAACACCTCGGGGGAGATCAATTGGTGTGATGCCAAAAAAGATGCCCAAGGGGAGATTAACAGCTTATTTGACAGTGGTCATCTTTTGACACCTATAAGGGAGACGTGGGTTAACAAACCACGCCTATTGTTGGTTTCCCACAACCACATCATGGCTGTATTTTTAGCCATTACTCATCTGGTTTTGTGGATCACGATTACAGCCCTGAGTAGGATCTCGACATCTATAAAAAGCAAAGGGAATCAGTCGATCCAGTGAACAAGCGGAAAAAGTAAAAGAGGAGTAGAGTGAAGTTGTCACGAGTAAAAGTATCAGTCAAACTCTCGGGAGGAGAGTATCTGCCAAGGGGGAGCCTTGGTCTGTTCTTAGAGAGTCTGTGAGTCAAATCTCCCTCACTGTTGCGTGTGCAAAGTGGGTTATCTTCGGTTGTAAGTTTGTAGTTTCATTTATGTTTTCTACTGTAATTTTGGTTCTTGCAAACGTTGTATAAGATTCCCTAAGAGGGCTAGTTAGCCCCGTAATACACTTGTGTTGGAATTGTATTCCTTTAATTCTATCAAGTACTTTTCACTTCTGAATTGCTGTTGTTTGCTGTTCCGGTTATTGCGGGTGTTGAGAACACCCGAGTGTTATAACACCTCATTGCTGTATTGAAAATCCAGAAACAGGGACCTACACTTTTATATATCCAGCACATCCTTCAGTAATACATCTTCCCCTCCTAGGAACGACGAAGAAGACGATGATAAAGACAATAAGAGATCCCCGGGGTGGCTACTCATTAGCACTTCCAGTGCCACCACGCCGAAGCTATACACATCACATTTCTCGGTCACCCTCATCGTGTAAGCAAGTTCTGCGTCTGAACAAAAAAATCAATTCAAGATGCGTTAATTGAAAGTTCAAAACTTGTTGTTGATTCAAGATTTTTGTAATTGAGAAACACCCGCATGTGCCCGAGAACAGAGTCACACTCTTGTGTCCTGTCCTACGGAATACGTTGGCCTACTAGGTGAGGGTAATAGTTGTTTTAATCACGGAGAGATCTAATAGGTTCTTCTTAAGTGATTCCTGAAAGTTTTTTGCTTAGGGTTTCTTTGTGATAGGGCAAACACGCACTTATATCCCTTTATAGGATATATGACCTATTTTAGCCTTGCAACTACATGACATTAAATCACATATGAATCTGACTAAAGGAAAGGTTTGACTTTTAGCTTCTAAGCTAAGTTGCAGACTATAAAATTAATATGGTTGTAAGAAGCCAATTAGTAATAAGTAATCTAATAAAAGGATAAAACAGTAAAATAATTTAATCAAGGGCACAATAGTAATTCAACTTCCTTGATGAGGCGGTCGCTATTTTACTTATACAAAAGCTTCCTCAGTCCATCGATGAGCTTCTTCGAGAAATTTTTCACCCGACTCATCAGGGAGAAAAATCATCGGTGTTGTAACTTTCAAGGTTAAATTACGAACAAATCAAGGTATGCATGTTTTATTAAGAGAATCATCAAGCATACTATTTGGGACTAACAGTGGTATCAGAGCCATAGGTTATTCAATTTAATCTTCGGGTCTGGCTACAAAACTGTCTTGTTGCTTTCAAAAGGATGTTTAGGCATTCTAATCTTGATTTCAACCTTTCTGAAGAGCTTTTGAGGTCTTAAATAGAGGAAAATAGTGTATGCTCTATTTTTTTTTAAGCTTTCCGATGGATTTAATGGTTTTCAGAAGGAATCAGGCGGTTTTTTATGGTTTTTGGGCACCCTTCGGTGCCTGCGTGGCACCGAAAAGGGTCGCTGGAAATCAGCGATCCCAACCACGGCGTCGCCTGGCCGTGGCAACTACCAGACGGTCGGACAAAGAAACTAGGGTTTCTTTGTTCATGAGGTGTTAGAGGTTAGAGACTAGGGGTGAAATCGACTTGTAAAAAGTTTAGGTCGGCTCGAATATTTACTGAACTGAGCCGAATCCAAGTTCTATTTAAAGCTCGATAAGATAAACGAGCCGAACCCAAGAATTTTAGGGTCCGGCTCGTAAGCCCGCCAATCGGGCTCATAACTTAAAAACTTAGGGTTTCTCTGTTAAAAATATTTGACCGAGGCGCTGCTCTCCTTTGACAGGTATTTGACCGAGGCGCTGCTCTCCTTTGATAGGTATTTGACCGAGGCGCTGCTCTCCTTCGACATGTACATTCTCCTTCTCTTCTTCTCTTTTCTTCTTCTCTTCTCCTTCTCTTCTCCTTCTCTTTTTCTTCTTCTCCTTTTTTTCTTCTTCTCCTTTCTCCTTCTCTTTTTCTCTTTTTCTCTTCTACTTGTCCCTGATCCACTTTGATTCTCTACTTCATCTTTTCTATTTACTCTCTGTTGGTATTGTGTGGCACGATACAGTGGAAATAGGGATCAAAGATGGTGAAACCCTGTCTCCGGAGCTTCTTGTCTCCTCCGTTCATTTTCCTTTTCTATTCTTCTTCTTCTTCTACTTCTTCTCTTCTTTTTTTTTTCCTCTAAAATTTTTGTTGAACTCGAGCTCGTTTACCCAAAACCCAAAACCCTAAACCCTAAACCCTGAACGTAGTCGTCACTAAATCACTTTAGTGACAAACGAAGTCGTCGTGTCAGGAGTTGGCCTTTAACTCTCAATGCACGTTGGGAGTTGGCCTCTAACTCCCAATGCATCTGTTTGAGCTCGGCTCGGCTCGATCCCACCCCTATCAGGGATGACCTCCAGCGAGCTAAGTCAACTCAGCTCTGAGTTGACTCGGCCTAGTTGGCTCGGTCGTCATGACCGTGGTTAACTCGATCTGGCCAACCATGTTAGCTCAGATCATTTCGTCCAAGTTCATTCAGATAGACTCGTCTAACCAATTCAGATTGGTTTACACGGGTTGCTCAGTTTGGTTTGGTCCATTTTGGTTAAAGAAATCGATTTGGTTTGATTCAACTAAAATAAAATAAAACTAGATTAACTTATTTACAACAAAAAGATACCTTGTAAACCCACTAGTTCACTTGTAAAAGTCCTGGTTCACCCAATAAATGACACGGTTCAATATTAAAAGACTTGGTTTAGGGCCTTCACAATGGTCATTAGATGAATTGGTGAATAAGAGCATTCAGGAAGAAGAAAGGCAAAAGAAATTTCATACGACGGCAGCAAAAGTTGTAGTTAAGAAAGGAAAGTGGAAGAAGTTCTTTGGTAAACGTTTTGGGGGTTCACAAAAACAGTTAGGTCAATCCTCTCAATCTAGCTATGAGAAGAATGATACAAGAAGTGATTAGAAAACTTATTTTTACTGTAAGAATCAAGGCCACTTTAAGATGAACCATCCCAAATTAGCCCAAAAAGGTTGATGGATCCAATGCAGGTAATCTTTATTCTCTTGTTTGCACAGAAGTTAATTATGTGGATGTTCCTTCAACATCTTGGTGGCTTGATTCAGGTTGTACTACTCATATTTTCACCATATTTCAAGGGTTTCTAGAGTTACGAAGAATGAAATATAGTGACATGTATGAGTACCTGGGAAACAATCAACAGGTGGTAGTTTGAAGAGTTGAAACCTATGAGATGTTGTTTGCTAGTGGACACTTTGTAGTCTTATCTAATACTCTGTATGTACCTGAGATGTAGAGAAATCTGTTGTCTGTATCTAAACTAACTGAGCTTGGGTATAGTGTTTGTTTAAGTATGAAACCGTTGTAATAAAGAAAGGTGATGTGTTTGTTGCTAGTGCGATGAAAGTTGATGGGTTGTATCAAGTCTTTTGATATAAACTATTTGGCTTCTTCTCAATCTCATCAGAATTTTCTTGCAGCACACACTAGCCGCATGCACCTAGATCAATTTAATAGTGAGTTATATATGTGGCATCAGCGATTAGACCATATTAATAAGCAAATATTACAATTGTTATAAAAACTAGGGTTGTTGGATATTACATTTGGAGAGTCGTTTGATCATTGTGAATCATGTTTTAAAGTAAAAATTGTGAAACAGCCATTCCCTAAAGGAAGTAGGAATATAACTTGCTAGCATTGATCCACTCTGATGTATGTGGTCCTGTGTAAACACTTACAAGAAATCACAAGGAATACTTTGTAACATTTATTGATGACTATTTCAGGTTTGGGTACATTTATTTACTATCCCATAAATAAGAAGTTTTTTTTGTGTTCACTAATTATCAAGCTCATGTTGAGAATCAGTTAGGTTCTAAGATTAAAACTCTCAGAAGTGATAATGGAGGAGAGAATACTTCAAATGAGTCTATTCAATTTTGTAGTGAACATGGAATATTTAAGAAAACTACCATTCCATATACCCCTTAGTAGAATGGTGTAGCTGAGAGAAGGAATCGTACTTTGATAGAAATGGTGCATAGTAAGATGAGCAAATCATAATTACCTGATAATTTATGGGGCGAAGCTCTTAAGAAAGCAGTATATATTCTTAACAGAGTTCCTTCTAAGTCCGTAGAAAAGACAACACCATATGAATTGTGGACCGGCAAACCACCAAGTTTGAAACATATGCATGTCTTGAGTTGCTCAGCTTATGCCACATTACCAGGTCTTTCTCCATCCAAATTACAAGATCAATCTGTCAAATGTTACTTTTTTTGTTGAATGAGACAAGTTGAGACAATTTTCAAAAGTAAAAATGTTAAATTTATAGAGGATTTTGTTGTCTATGGAAAGGAGAAAAACTGTAATCTTTCTATTCGAATCAGACCATAAGACATGTCACTAGCCCCTGAGTCAAGTACACCTAAGCACAAATCTAAAATAATTCGCATGTCTACAATTAGTGATGACTATCTTACATATTTGGTTGAGTGATGACTATCTTACATATTTGGTTGAGTGATCTCTTGATATGGTGGATCCCCTTACATATACTGGAGCCATTAAGGGTGTTGATGCTCATAAATGCTTGGCTTCTATGGAGAAATAAATGAATTCTTTAAAGAAGAATCATGTCTTTGAGTTGGTCGATCTTCCCTCTAATGCTACTCTTGTTAGACAAAAATGGGTGTATAGAAAGAAAAGAAATGTAGAAGGCATTTTTCAAACTTATAAGTTTATACTCGTAGCTAAAGGGTTTACCCAGCAAGAGCGAATTGATTATGATGAGACTTTTCCTCCAGCTTGCAAAAAAGAATCTATTAGAATCATGATGACAATTACTATATTTTTTTATTTTGAATTGCATCAAGTTGATGTGAAGACAACCTTCCTGAATGGTGATTTACAAGAGACTATTTATATGCACCAGCTTGAAGGATTTGAAGTCAAAAGCCAAGAAAGCAAAGTTTGGAGATTGAAAAAGGCACTCTATGGTTTGAAGCAAGCACCACGACAATGACATTTCAAATTTCATTAGGCAATTACTCAATTTGGTTTCAAGGAGAGCCCAGTTGATCTGTGCATTTATCACAAGATCAGTGAGAGATGGGTGTTGATTTTAACTTTACATGTTGATGATATTTTAATAGCAGGAAATGATTTTCATTCTATTCTTGCTACTAAGAACTGGTTGTCCCAACATTTTTACATGAGTGATTTAGATGAAGTCACTTATATACTGGGTATTAAAATCTATAGAAACTGCCCATTAAAATGGTTAACACTGTCTCAAGAAGGTTATTTGAATGTTATCCTAAAACGGTTTAGCATGAAAAATTGTAATCGAGTGTTGTTACTTATTATAAAGGGACAAATATTTTGCAATTCAGATTGTCCTAATAATGCACTTGAGAAATTGGACTGAGAAAAATATCCTTATGCTTCCATAGTTGACAGTCTGATGTGTGTGCATTAGACCAAACTTATGTTATGTGGTTGGTATGTGAGGCTGATATCAGACTAATCCAGTCAAATCACATTTATGAATTAAGTAAAGGAGTATTGAGGTACATTAAGGGTATTAAATCCCATATGCTTGTATTTTGAGCTAATAAGCTAAAGTTGGACTGCTATTCAGACTTGGATTATAAAGGTTGTCCTGATACACTCAAATCCACATCCAGCTATATATTCATGTTTGGAGGTGGTGCAATTTCATGGAGAAGTAAGAAATAAGATTGTACCGCACAATCTACAATGGAATCTGAATATATTGCCTGCTCTAAAGCTGCAAAAGAAGCTATGTGGTTGAAGCAACTTCTCACTACTTTTCCAATTGATGATTCTATACATACTCTTTTATCTCTCTTTTGTGATAATATTATTATCATCGCTCTTATAAGAGATCCAAGATGTCATAGTGGCTCAAAGTATATTCAAGTCAAGTACAACTATATTTGAGAGAAAATGCAAGAAAAAGATATTTGTGTATTACTTGTTTCCTCTAAAAACATGTTAGTAGATCCATTCACCAAACCACTACCCGTTTCGGTGTTCATTGAACATGTGTATAATATGAGCGTGAGACCCTCAATTTTGTGAAGTTGTGGCTGCTACCCAACTTGTGTATTTTTTGAAGTTGTTGCTTGTGAACAACTTTTGTACTTGAACTAGTTCATTATTTTTTGTACATGTACATGTATACACATTGCACAACATTGTTGTATGTTATTGTTGATATTTGAATCATGCATTTAGATATGAGCTAAGTGAGCGGAGCTAGTTGGCTTGTTGTCTTGCTCACATAAATGTCTAGCAAGTCATTGATTTACTAAATAACACATGGGTGGTGTGTGTAGGCAGATACACATCATACCCTTGTGTCTTGTCCTAAGAAATACCTTGGCCTACTAGGTGAGGGGAGTTGGATAGCTCAGTTGTTTTGCTCACTCGGAGATCTATTAGGTTCCTATGAGGTGATTCCTGAAAACGTTTTGTTTAGAGCTTTGAGTGTGATAGTTATATTCGGGCACACACACTTATACCCCTTCATGGAGATGTAACCTATCTCAGACTTACATCTAGGGGTGGCAACGGGGCGGGGCGGGTCGGGTTTTTGGAAACCCGTCCCCGCCCCGTGAAAAAACGGGAAAACCCGTACCCGCAAAAACCCGCCCCGCGGGTTTGATTTCTAAACCCATACCACAGCCGGGGCAAATAACCCCCCCCCCGAACCCGCGAAAACCCCGCCCGCCCCAGCGGGTACCGACCCCGCCCGCCCGCCCGCCCATACGGGTACCCGACAGCCCAGCCCGGTTAAAAACGCTTTTATTGCCATATTACGTTTTTACCCTTTAAAACTTTTTTTTTTACATAAGAATTAAGCGGGTCGGGTCGGGTTTTTGGGGCGAAACCGGTCCCCGCCCCGGACCCGTGACGGGTTCCGCTCCCAAAACCCGAACCCGACCCGCGGGTTAAAAACGTAAACCCGAACCCGCTTTAAGCGGGTCGGGTCGGGGTGGGTTCCCCGCTAAATGTAACCCACTGCCATCCCTACTTACATCTACGTGACATAAGTGAATTTCATATGAAGCCAAATAAGAGATTAAGAAGCCAATTTATAATAAGTAATCTAATAAAAGGGTAAAATAGTAAAATAAATTAATCAATGGTACAATAGTAATTTAACTTCCTTGATGATGAGGCGGTTGATGTTTTACTTATACCAACGGGAGAGCTTCTTCCAGATATTTTTTACCTACTCATTAGGAAAAGAAATCACCTGTGTAGCTTTCGAAGGAGGAAAAAAAAATCACCTGTATCGTAGCTTTCTAGGTTAAATTAATAGCAAATCAAGGTGCATGTTTAATTAAGAGAATCATCAAACATTATGTTTGGTACTAACAGATTCAAGAATTTTGTAATTGAGAAACAGTACCTGGAGCGACGTACCCGTAAGTGCCCGAGAATGGAGTCGAATTCGACGAACCGGGTTCTAAAAATCTCGCCGTGCCGAAGTCGGATATACACGGCCTGAATTTGGAGTTCAACAGAATGTTTTTACTGGTTACGTCCCTGTGAACAATCGGAGGTCTGCAATCGTGATGCATGTAGGATAAAGCATGAGCGACGCCCTTTATGATGTTGATCCTCTTGTGCCAATCCAATTCGGAAGCTGCTTCCGAATTCCTCAGTATCGCGGCCAAGCTTCCTCTGTCCATGTACTCGTAGACTAACAAATTGCATCTGGAATGGGGGCAGTAGCCGTGGAATTTGACAATGTTCCGGTGCCGGAGTTTGGTTAACGCCCGGATCTCGTTTGTGAAGCTGTTCTCTTGTTCTTGCTCATGGATATCTGATGAGTGAAGTTTCTTTACGGCCACGACCTGTCCCGTTGGTAGTTTTACTTCGTAGACGCTCCCGGTAGCTCCGATTCCGACGCAGTGGATATCATCGTAGTTTTCTGTTGCTTTCACTATGTCCTCGAACACCATTAGTCCATCGAAGTTCCAAACAGAGAACAGGTCGACCGTGGTAGTATTGGGAGGTTCTTCAATTGGGATTCTCTGTTCTGGTTGGGGATTTTTACGAGAGTGCTTGAGAAGGAAAATAGCGATAATTCCGACTGCTGAAGCGGCAGAGAATAGTGTAATCACGAAGGCGAGTTTGGAAGGTGTTCTCCAGTCTCCTTTGCTCGTCGCGGACGAGCTGCAGGGGAATTGATTATCCGGGTCTTCATCACTGCAGAGACCTCTGTTTCCAAAGAAAGCATCGTGAGGAAATTTCTGGCTCCATTTTCTGGGAAGAAGACCTTCGAGATGGTTGTACGAGAAGTCAACCGAATACAGATTCGACATGTCCTGGTAGAAAACCGGTATCGCGCCTCGGAGCCTGTTGTGAGATACGTTTAGTTCTTGCAGCTGCTCAAGTTTTTCCGAGCTCCGGTGGCAGAGAGCCTGCAAGGGCGTTTCTTGACAAATCGAGGGAGACGAGTTTAGGAAGTTCACCTATGGCCGAGGGGATATCGCCGGGGATATCGTTGCCGCTGAGGTCAAAATCTGTGAGGCCGGGGAAGGCAGAGAAGTCGAACTCATCAAGCTCGTTTTGAATTCCCATATCTCGTAATTTAATCTTGGTTACCGTACCTCCGGAGTCGCATGAAATTCCCGTCCAGCTGCGGGGTCCTTCGCTGTTAGGGGCGTCTCCAAACCTCTGGATTCCGAAGAAAAGCAAAGAGGGCTTCTGCTTGTGAAATGGAGGTAGCTGCTGCTCTGTGTTTCAAACACGAAGATAATGCTAGAAAGACAACTACAGGAAGGATCATTTTCTCCTCCTCCATGAGAAGATACAAGATTAGAGATAAGCGACTTGGAGATTTAAGACATTTCTTCTGAACATCAATATAAAGTGTTTGATTTAGGTAGACAATCCAGATTTCAGACTGAAATTCCCTCTGAAACTTGTTCTGAACGATCAAATCTCAGAAACATCGTGGAAACTTCGGTTTCTTGACTTCCTGTTCCTTCTATTATATCTTCCAGGGATAGGAACTCCTGTCATTGGTCTGCTATCCCCTCATGTATTTTATCTTTCGAGTACTGCTACATATGTAGACTTGACCTGGAACAGACGAAATGAAATAGACTTTAAAGTCTTTTGGCCACCTCACATATCTATCTTGCCATTCTCGTTGTTGAATTCTTACTAAAAGGAAATCCTACAAAGAAACTGTTCTAGTAGAGTTTTTCAGCATTAAACAGTAAATATACATGAGCAGAAAAACAACCTAAGAAGAAACATAAACAATTCTTTCGATCTTTGCTACATATATAGGGGAACAAGCATTTGTTGCCAATAAAAGATAATTACATGAAACATGACAGCTTATTTCTCCACCTGTTTCCCCGAGTCTTCATAACCTCTAACTAGTATTCATCTATTTCTAATTCCCATGTGAATAAACCAACAGGTAATCCGTAAGTATCAATGGACCACCTTGTTTAACCACTAGAAATACATTTTGAAGTTTTCACTATAGATACCTCTAAATTACAAACTAAATTAACATATTTTGAAGTGACCCAGTTATATTAAGAACTTGCTGTTCACTCCTGCTCTGTATAGTAGCAATCCCATGAACGGAGCTTTAATGCTAAACTCAGTCCCGGCAGGTATAAAGAAAACATCCCCCTGTACAATTGTTTCTTCGGTAGCGCTTGTCTGCAAGGAACCTTCCCCTGCTGCAACTATAAATATAGATGGCCCAGTGGTGGATGGAAACTCCACAGATGTAGCCGAAGGAAGGGTGCATTGATCTACTTCAAACTCATCAAATGGAGGAGAATACCTTCTTGTAAACTCATTCACCGGAACTCCATGCAAAATCTCAGGGAAACCCTGCATAAAAAATAGCTAGTGAAGACATAATAATTTCCAAGAAAAAAAAAAAAAAAAAAAAAAAAAAAAGGTTTCAAATCACAGTTGATCTAAAGTGACATGGCTCTATTTGTTGGGATCAAACCACAAAGAAAAAAAGGAACAAGAAAAAGAACTGTATCATGGAGATGGCAGGGCTCGCAAAAGTAAATTTTAAATTTTTAATTTTATTGAGTAGACTAATTTGTTGCAACATTTTCACTAGTTGCTCTTAAGCACAAAGGCTTTAGGTGTCTTAGAATAGCTCACATCAAGTGGGAAAAGGGTATTGCCTAATCAATTAGTACTCGCGTCATTAATTCCATGAGAAGATTCTCACCATGAAAATAGCATACATTAGATAATGAAAGAAATATTCTACTTCACAGAGTATCAGGAAAGGAGGGATAGAAAGCTTGAAAAGGAATGGTAAAACGACTACTCCACGTGAAAGGTTATTCATTCAGAGGAAGAGCTAGGAGGATGTAAGCAGACATTGAAGAAGAAGGATTGCAGAATTAAGTAGACAAAAGAACTTCACATAAGTAGTGCAGCACAAGAGCAGTGGTTGATAGAATGAAAATCCAGGAAAAAGGCAAGAATAGTGAACCTAAGAACTGCCTCAAAATGAGGTCCTGCACCCAAGCCTACTTTCATGTTACTTCTTATGCCAAAATTATAATGATTGCAAATAAACTCCTACAAAAAGGATAATGTTATTGACCTGTTTGTAAGTCAGCATGGAACAAAGAGTTGGAACATCCCGATACTTTGGGGTGAGACCTGCACGAACAACATTGTCAGAGGTAGCCATGCACTCTACACAGTTGCCATAGATGTAAGCATGTGGCTCATTTGCATCTAGATATAGTGCTTCTCCAGGCTTAAGATGCACATAATTCAGAAAGAAGGCTGCCAGTACTCCAACATCAGCTGGGTATTGCTTTTCAAGGCGTAACACAAGCTTCTCCTTGTCAGTTAATTCCCTCACCTGACATGCAATACAATTCACAACCAACAACAAAACACTCAATTCCCTTATTTAAACTTGATCAGAGGCAAACACAAAAAAGACTACATACTTCCTACTACCTTAATTTCCACATCCAGGCGGCTTTTCATTTTGTTGACCATTTCAGAGACTGCATCTTTACTCGTCGACATAAGCTGGGTGAAAATTAACTGCAATGCAGATTTCACTTTGTCCTCCCCATCTTGCTCTTTTATATTGAAAAATTGTTCTTCAGTGCTACCAACCAGTTCCACAATCTCAGGAACAGAAGTAAGTACACTCTTAAGCTCCTGTGTAGCATAAGAACCCCACACACTTAGGAGATATAACATCACCACCATCAAAATTATTTCGTACAGCAGATAATGCACTAGCAGAATTTTTCCAAATGATCAGTATCCACATAATCACATCAGCGACTTATGATTGAATTTTCTGCAGACATAATAGTAACAGCAATAGCTGAAAGAAAACAAAATAACAGATGTAGAGAAGAAAAACTATAACTTTATGATATGCAAAAGCAGGAATAAATGACAGTACAATGGGATTCCTAAATGCCCCAGTAATGTGAGAGGAAAAACAACGGGGAGAAAAGGGAAGGTGATTCGAACCTATACAATGTCAAAAAAAAAAATTCAGACAGATAGATTCCTGGGTAATAAAAAGTCAAATATCAAGAACAAAAACTACAAGTAACATGAAACAAAATCTAGCAACAGTTTAGCACATGGTTTACTGTGGCCTTTAAAAATTATGAGAGATATTTTCTCTATCAAAAGCAATCGAGTTGAAAGTCTTCATATGAAGTCCAAACTACAACAACACAATAAACTTGAAGCCAAATCCTCCATGCACAATTACAGAAGACAGCATTCTTTTCATGAAAATGAACAGATAACAGCATATTGTGATTTAAACCAGGTAGATTACAAAGTAAAACCTGTGGTTACCTCGACGCTGACAAATCCACACAAGGCCTCAAATTCAGTGATAGCCAGAGCCATCTCTGGTTTGTGATTGGGATCCTTGTAAGTGGTTGGGTGCAACTTATGCAGACATCGAGCCAATTCCTTGTCTGGATGAGCTTGTATCGATAAAGCTTTTGCAACTGAAAGAACCTACCACGCATAAAATAAAAATCAAATTCAAAAGGAAATCTATAAACCTAGCAGCAACAACTCGATAACTATTTTTCCAATGACTTCGTTACCAAATAGCAAGAGAAGAAAAACCAAAAAAGTTGTCACAACAACTGAAAACACAAAAAAAACTGTGCCAAACGGATCGGTGTCAATCTGAAACAGCAAGAAAAAGTAATATCTAAATATAAAAAAAATCTTGGTACATTCCTAGAGCTTGAAACAGAACAAGAGAGAAACATTGAATCTTTCGTCACCGAAACAGTGAAAGGAAAACTTAAACATATAGAAGATGAAGGATGGAAAGAAGATACAAATTACGACAGAAAAAAAAAACTCAGCCCCCAACAGTAACCTAATGTCAACAGCACTGGGCTGTAAACTTTTCTCATTAGCAGCCACTCACCTGGGGTTACCACTCTTTGAGGGAAGAACTCCCACAGAAGCATGGAATGTCATCATTGAAAGGTATATCAGAAGACTTGAAACATGGAAAGGACAGCTCCTTTCGGAAGCTGGCAAAGAAACCTTGGTTAAGGCAACACTTGCCGAGATACCCAACTGCTATCTCTCTCTATCATGCCTAATGACCATTGCTAAGAAACTGGAAGCAATACAGAGGAAATTCTTGTGGTGTGGAAGTATGAACAAAGTCAAGTATCCACTAGTAGGTTGGGAGACTGTTTGCAAAACAATTGATGAAAGAGGGCTTCGGAGACAAATCATAGCTGCCAAATAGGGGGATGGGTTGAATGGTTGGATGCCAAAGGAAGCCCCGAGCTACAGGACCTCAAGCATATGGAAAGCTATTCTAAAGACAAGACACACTCTCCACAGCATACCCAAGACTTTTTAACTTAGCAGTGCACAAGGACATCACAATTGACAAATCCAGAACTGGGAAGCAGGGATAGAACATCCATTTGAAGCAGGCTTTAAAGGATGGTGAGGCCATTGAAGATGGCCAAATTATGCACCTACTGGAAGTCCCTATACAACAGAAACCATGGGAAGGATGACATCATTTCGTCCCCTTGCTCAATGGGACATTTTTCAGTTGCATCCTACTAAAACATGGCTAACAAATCAAATACCTCCAGCCCAGCAAAGGGGCTGTCATGGTGGGGAAGGCCCCAAACAAAGTGAAGGACTTCCTATGGCAGCATCCCATGGGAAGATACTTGCGAGGAGCTTACCAGAAGGGGGCAAGCTACTGTGGACAATTTGTATAAATTTTATAGGAATTGTAAGGAAACCTGCAATCACATACTCGTGCATTATGATTACAGCCGCAGGAAATGGGAGTCCTTCATGAAAAGATTTGGAATATCAAACTGTATGCCGAAGAGATTAGATGAGCTTATGCAGCGGTGGAACATGTTCCCCCCAGCTTTCACAAAGTATCTTTGGAAAGCCACAATAGCGGCCATTCCATGGCACCTGTGGTTGGAAAGAAACAAAAGAGTGTTTGAAGGTCAAGCAAGTACTATTGGATGCATCAAACAGACAACCACCCACAGCATATTACTGTGGTTTCAAACAATCAAAGGTCTGCAACCTTTCCGCTCTACCCTAATCAGAAAATTTTGGGGGGAAGTTATCCTCTTATCAACACTGAAATAACCAGTAATGGAGGAATGGACACCCACGCAAGGGTTGTGTCTTAAGCTCAACTTTGATGGAACATTGCAAGGTATCCCCAGGCGGGCTGGGGTGGGTGGAATTCTCAGAAATAGTGTTGAACAAATACTTATGAATTATAATGGGTCTTTAGGAATTTACACCTCCAACACAGCTAAATCTTTGGCACTTTGCAAGGAGTAAGAGCAATTAAAGGACATTTCCGAATTGGTCATCAAGTGGGCAAGGGGACAACCTCAGCCACTGTGGGCCTTGATACCAAAGCTTGATGAAATAGAAGAAACTGTCAAAGACTGAAAAAATTGAGTGGTCTAAAGTTCCTAGGTGAGCTAATTCAGGAGCTGATAAACAAGCCAAACAGGGAGTCCGTAAAAGAAAGCAAGTCTGAAAAAGATTATATGATGTAATACCATGTAACACTATGATTTTATTGTAATAAAAGTGATCACAGTTTAAAAAAAAAAATTTAAAAAAAAAAAAAAAAAAAAAAAAAAACGTTTGAGCGCTTTACACCGACCTCTCTTCGATAAGTTGAAAGTAATATGTTGTGCAAAATAAGAAAAAAGTAAGAACCCAATAGAAATATGAATGAGAAAAGAGTACAAAGATTCGCCTAAAGCAGATGAAGAAATGAAGAAAAAGACTTGGAATCATGTTAGAAACATGTTAGAACGAATAAAAAAAACGCAATATATTTTCTATGACAAGAAGGCTTGGCCAACGCATACCTTGAACAAAAACGGCAAATCGCCTCCCCACTTATCCAACACTTTCTCACCCAGTGCCTTAGGGTTTTCACGAAGCCATGCCTTCAAAGAGACGGCAGTCCCCATTTGGTCTCCTATTCCGCTGTCCACAACAAAGGACGGCCCGGAATCGTGAGTTCCCATCCAAAGCTCGGCATACGGCTTATGGGCATCAATAGGCTCCATAGAGTTCCTGGAGAACAGCTTCGCCACGTGAGATTCTTCGCCAATTTGGCCCCAATCATAATTCTGGACAGAACATCGGAGTCGTAGGAGACTCGGCGGCTTCATAGACACGGACGATTGATCACCAACTTCGCATATATTAGGGAAGTCCGAGATAGATGTTGAAGTAGAGGGATGATTTATAAGGGACGGTTTCTGGTCTGATACGCAGGCCATGAGAGGAGAACAGAGTCGAGGTGCTCTGCTTTCCCCTTTTTTTATAAGGAAAAAAGTATTGCGGGCGAGAACTCAGTTGCTCTGCTTTGGATTTTGGAAAAGGAGAGGACGACTGGATGACTGATACGGACGAGGGTAAAAAGTAATAGAAGTTTCAGAAGACTGACCTGGTATAAATTCAATTTGCAGAGGCGGCGAGGGACAGCGAGAGGAGGTTTAACTTTTAAAACAAATGAAGCCTCTTTCTGCGCGTCGATCCACTATGTCGGCTCCCCACTGACTGCTAAATAATTTAAAAAAGAAAAAAAAGGAAAAATTCTTCTAACAGTCGGCTTGCAATTTAGGGCTGCCTGTGGAGCGGCCGTCGCAGCCGCCAGATGGGTTCGAGCGGACGGACCTGGCTCTTCTCGGGCGCTTAAAGGCTCGCGAATTTGGATAGGGGAAAAACCCGTTTCGCACTTTTTATCATGATATAATGCTATTCTCCGTAATTCGGTAATTCCGTATTTTAGGGTACATATTTTCGTAATTATGAAATTTTTAAAAATATTATTTGAGAAAATTAAGTAATATTCTAAATATTATTTATATTGGAATTTATATTTCTCTATTCATTCTTAAGTCAGAAGTCAAAAGAGTGGTACTAATTATTATAATAAAAAGAAAGACTTGAACGAATAGTAAACCAAGGGACGTATAAGATGAGCCTGGATCCGCCGGCCAAAATGCAACGTGGCCAAAGCGAATCACGGGGCTCGTATAAGATGCGGTGATTTTCAACCATGTCACTCACATGGTTTCATATATACGCATTTTGGACTATGATGACTTAATACACGTGTTAACATGCATTCCTACCAACAAGTATAGGCATACACGAGGCATACACAAGGCTTATACGAGGCAAATAAGTTAGAAAACAGCCTTAAACAAGGATGAGATTGACAGTCCACTCTCTTAGTTTAGATATGGGAGTATAAGAATAAAAAGGCTACTATATTAGTGATATATAGTTAGTGCATATATATAGCCTTAGTATATGCTAGCTAAAAAGTCAAACTAATCCTACAATAATATTTCTGATTTATTGGTTATTAATTAAATTAAATATTTAAACTTCTATTCGAACTCATTAACATTTTCAACTTCATTTTTTAAGTTGACTTATTTTATACCAGAGGTCAAAGATGAACTGGGTCGGCAACGGGGGAGTAAGAAAACCGGTCGAACCGGCTAACCGAACCCGACCGGGTGGACAATCGAGCAGCGAAGGAGAGAAAACGGCGCGAAGTGGAGCCGAGTCTGAGTCGGTGTACGCGGGCGGAGAAATAAAGTTCGCGCGCCAGCCAAGGAGAGCCTGAAGTGGCACGCGTATCTATTCTCGTATTTATCCGATGCCTCTAAGCCGGTGTCCACAAGGGGGGTCACGAGGCACCGTCCGCCTCGTCAACGTCACCGTCCTTTTAAATGAACCGCCTGCATGTGATTTATTACGAGACACGCCATCCGAGCATCCTGTTCCAGGGTCCCACGGTTAGCCGCATTTGGCCTAATGGGGTTCCCAAAGCGGATTTCCATTTCCGGCAAATAGCGCCTTCCTTTCGTTTCCCGTCTTTATCCCCTCATCATTCCCGATTGACGAGCCCCCTTAACGCCCCCGAGAAGTTTCCTCCTTTGTCCTCCTCTTCGATCCGGTCCCAACCGAAGCCACAAATTTCCGGGTGGTACTCGAGTAATTTACCGAAATGACTCAAATTAGTAAGGGCATTAAATGATTAGAATATAATTAGTGCCTGATCACGTGTTAGTATGTCAAAGGAACGTTTTATAAGTCAACGACCCGCGCACGCTGTTTTGATGAAAGGACGAAAGACCCGCGGCCCGCCTTCCCCGCCAACTTTGAACTTTGGGGGGAATGATTGATCTCCACGAGATTAGGGATTATTATAATATAAGGTTATTATAAACAACGGGAGTTTCACGAACCACGATTTTTTTTTTTTTTTTTTTTTTGGTGTGTGTGTGTGTGTGTGTGTGTTACAAATCTTCATTTTTATAAGTTTCCGAATATGATCAACGAGAAAGATAAAATCCATCAGCTTAAGGTGGACAAAACTAAATCAATATTATTTAATAAAAACGTATACATTAATATTATACCACGGGGTTTTCGTGTTTTTTCTTGTTAACTGATCGCCATCTTAAACGTGGTGAGTCAACTCGGCCCTGTTGTCTACCGAGTGGATTTAATTTTGAGGTGGGACAGGGTAGCGGGTCGTACAACTCGGACGTTCGTCCCCGTCAACGAGCTCACTTGAATCCAAGAGTCTTGAGTCTGGCTGAGTCGTAACAACACGTTTTATCTCAAAGTGTCATCGGGTACATCCACTCAAGTCAGAATAGTGCTGGCAAGGACGAATCTTTTAAATTAACTTTTGATTAAACCAAATTATCAGACACTTGACCTACTTATAAAAATAAAAATGATTGGTGCAATGATCCATCAGTCTTCGGTTCAGTTTTTTTTTTTTTTTTTTTTTTAAAAGTATAAACGCGTGCAATTACGAATTAAAATATTAAATACGGCAGTCTATTGCAACGCTAATAAGTGTCGCTTATCATCTGAGTTTCTACTGAATTTGGGTCGGCATTCAGCAACTTGGGTTAAATAAATGGCCCAAGCTTGGAATTGGTTTCCGTGTTGGGTCCACACACGCACGCTCGATCATCGGTGGATGGAATGAATCGTTAAAGAGTGGGTTGGGTTTGGTCCAACATTTAAATGGGCTCGCGTTGAATTAGAATTTAAAATTATTCGTCAAGAACGGGTTCACTTAATGCGATACGCCGTTTTCTAGAACAGTTTCGGTCTTCGCGGGTTCCTCTTCCTCTTCCATCAGCCCCTTCCTTTACTGGTCACTCCGGACTCTCTCGAGAGTCGTCGTGCCTTGCCACCGGGATTGCAGGAGGAAACGCCGTACGGCTAGTGTGGCAGGGCGTGCAGTCGCCTCCTCGCTAGTCGTTGCCTTCATTGGTCCTCAACGTGCTTGCGCTTTGCAAACTCAGCAAACTCAATGAACGGTTTTTTAGTCGAATATCAGAAAAAGAATAGATAAAAGTCATCGGTTTGGTTGATTGAAAAGTGATACTCGACTTATCAAGGTTGAAATTTGAACCTTCCTGGCAACCATCTCTCTCGCTGCCAGTAAAACACTTCTTGCCGAGGTAATTTTCTCTCTCCGCTCATTCTCATTAATACTTTCTATATTCCCTTTTCCGTCTGTGTGCTCCAGTTGTGAACCGGGGGGAGAGCCTCCATTACCCAATAGCCAATGCCTTCTTTTCTTTTCTTTTTCTCTCTAGTCCGTAGTTCTGTTTATGCTCATGATTCAACTGCTCAGTCTTTAACTGCTAAGGCTTATCTCAGCTTAAAAGTAAAAACAAGTGATTATATTTTTAATTTTTAGCAAATCAGAATAACCTGCTATGTATAATTCTACTCGGTATTTGGGGAGTGTCAAACTTCCAACAAAGGATTCCACGGTCATTTTTTAAATTATTCTATTTGTTTTAATACTACTCCATGTGCTGTTTAATGTTTTGTCTAGTATCCTTTTCCTGTTTGCTCTCTGACTTTTCAAAATCAAGGGATGATTTTTCTTGCTAAAGCTGTCAAAACTTCCATCTTCCTTGAAAGCAACAAATTACTTAAAGAGTGAGGACTTGATGTCTTTCCTAAACTCAAGGAGAATCGACTCTCATAATCACCAAGGTTACTCTAACATGGAAAGTGATTTTTTCAGGACATAAGTGTCCTTGAAACTAATGTCACTATGCACTAATCCCTTGTAAGATAGTTTGTTCATTATTACAAATATAGTGGCTCTCTTATCAAGTTGGCCGAAGGATTAACATTCTTTCGTCCATTCAACTGAAATGGAGTGAGAAATTGCTCTGCAATTGCTTCAATATTGACAAAGAAGTAACTGGTAAGTACATGCAATTGGATTGCCATGGGAAAGGAGAGGAGCTGGAGAGGGCAACTTGTCCTCCCATCTTCTGTCCTCTCCAGGTTCTTTTCTTTGTCCAGGTCTTAACAGAGAGGGTGGTGGAAGAGATCTTCAATAATTTATATAATTTTTAATTATTATATTATATTTTTTGTTGTATGGTTTAAAATATGATTATATAAGATTGCATTCAGTTCGGTAAATGGATCTAGTTGCATATTTAATCAAACATTAATTCATGCAGGCACTGGCAACTACCAGGGAGCTTTTCTCGTGAAATTTACTGCAAATACCCATGTGTTTGTACAAGATTCATGGCTTTCTCTACATATTCCCAGCCATAAAAATATTGTTTATAATTCTACACAAATGTTAAGTGCCAAGCCATGCTTGCACCGACTTCACCTTTTTCTTGTACGTGACCTCCATTCTTCTTCTCTTCACTCACCGTGGCTGTTCATTGTTGATATACTCCCATTTCTAGAAACCATTAGTCAAATCAGAAAACTGCGTGAAATCCATGCATGTATGATTGTTTCTGGCTTGGTCAATGATCCATTTGCAGCAAGTCAATTGATTTCCTCTCCAGCATTATCAGATATTAGCTATGCTTTTTCTATGTTCAGGAGAATTCCTGAACCAAATCTCTTCATATGGAACACTATGATCCGCAAATGTCACGACCCAGATGATCATTTTGCCATTCCAAGTCCCCTATTGCTCTATAAAGAGATGCTTCAAGTTGGTACAAGACCCAATGATCACACATTCGTATACTTGCTGAAGAGTCTAACAACTCAACAGCAAATTCGAGAAGGAGAAGAGGTTCATACTTTCGTTGTGAAATTTGGGTCTGCGGGTAGTCAGTTTGTCTCCAGTGTGCTTGTAGGTTTTTATGTTGCTTGTGGGTTTCTGGAAAGTGGTCACAGAGTATTTGATGAAATGCTTCATCATGGATTGGTTTTGTGGACTGCAATTATCCGTGGCTACTTGTGTGCAAACCGCCCAAAGGATGCTGTGAGGCTCTTTCTTGACATGCAGAAGGAGGGTTTAGTGCCTGATGCTGTTGCATTGGCAGTCGTCATTTCGGCATGTGGTCAAATGGGGGTCTTGGACACTGCCAAAGGGTTACATGGTTTTGTCATTAAAAGTGGTGTTAAGTTTGACCCGTATATAAACAGTGGCTTGTTGTGTATGTATGGTGACTGTGGTCATCTGGATCTTGCTTTGGCTGCATTCTGTGAGATGCCTGTCGGAAAAAATGTCGTGGTCTGGAATTCCATGATTCATCAATCTGTGAAACACAATGATTTAGAACTTTCAATTCAATTATTTAGAAAGATGCCGGTAAAAGATGTTGTATCATGGAATATAATTATGGGGGGCTTTTCTCGAGCAGGTCGGTTTAAGGAGGCAGTGTCTCTGTTTCATATTATGGTAACATCTTGCGTGAAACCCAGCTCATGGACCTTGACACATGTGCTTTCAGCTTGTGCTAAAGTAGGTGCTTTGGATATGGGCATATGGGTTCATGCTTATGCAGAGAAGAATTTCATGAACACAGATGGATCTCTTGATCCAGCACTCATAGATTTGTATGCCAAGTGTGGCCGTGTAGAGAGAGCTATCCAAGTGTTTGAAAGGGTCCCTAGAGAAGATTTATTCTCCTGGACCTCAATCATTTGTGGACTTGCCATGCATGGACATGCAAAAGATGCACTTGATTTCTTCTCCAGAATGATGGAAGAGGGGATCCAACCTGATGATGTCACGTTGGTAGGGGTTCTTACTGCTTGTTCTCATTCTGGGTTGCGAGAACATGGATATCAGTATTTTCACTCAATGGAGAAGGTTTACAATATAATTCCAAAGATTGAACACTATGGTTGCATGGTTGACCTTCTGGGTCGGTTGGGGCACTTGAGAGAAGCATATGATCTTATTATGAGGATGCCAATGAAGCCTAATAGTGTCATATGGGGTTCTTTACTTAGCAGCTGCAAGGTTCACAAAAATGTTAAGTTTGGTGAGGTTGCAGCAGAAAGAATGCTTGAGTTGGAACCAGATGACTTATGGGTCAGGATAATGCTCTCTAATATTTATGCGGAAGCATGTTTGTGGGATCAGGTTATGAAGTTAAGGAAAGAAATGAAAGAAAAAGGCATGACAAAAATGCCTGGATGCAGTACGATTGAAGTAGATGTTGTGGTTCATGAATTTCTTGTTGGGGATGGGGTCCATGACAAAAATTGCTGCATGTAGTACGATCAAAGTGGATGGTGTGGTTCATGAATTTCTTGTTGAGGATGATTCACACAAGCAAAATAATGATATCCATTTCATGTTGGAAGAAATTGAAGCACATTTCAAAGATGTCTAGGGAAAGCTAAATTTAATAACAATGGAAAAGAGAGAGAAGAGTTGGTTTTTCTTCAATTGTAAGGCCCTATATTGTAAGCTGAAAAGGAAGGCGGGGTGGATAAATGCCGCATCTCGTTGCCCTTGTATTTCTTGTTAAGAAACACAGGATAAGAGGTGACGAGCCTTTCCATTTCTCTGAAAATTTTCTTTTGTTATCCAGCACCCGATGTCATTTTGACATCTTTCTGGTTCAATGGTGGATTTTCTGGATGAGCAGGTTTGATTAGCTAAGCCATCTTTCCTGGTCTACCATCACTTGGGCCTAATAGCATTGACTTTCGTTCTTACGTTCCCTTCATTTCTTAGCTTTCTAATGTTAGTCTATCAGGGTTGTTTTATGTCATTTGCGAGTATGTTGTCATTTTGACATCTTTCTGGTTCAATGGTGGATTTTCTGGATGAGCAGGTTTGATTAGCTAAGCCATCTTTCCTGGTCTATCATCACTTGGGCCTAATTGCATTGACTTTCGTTCTTACGTGTCCTTCATTTCTTAGCTTTCTGATGTTAGTCTATCAGGTTGTTTTATGTCATTTGTGAGCATGCTGTTATCATTATATTTCATATGCTTTCGTCACATTTAGGGTTCAGGTCTTCTAGTGCTGCCAATCCCCGGCTGACACATCAATAAAGCAAAATACCATGAACTGTAAAGAGGAGAAAACAATTTTATGAACAAGAAAGAAGAAAATGTTGTTTTCTTTTCTTCCCCTCTTTTCTTTTCCTTGCACATTCTTCATGAGCAAACAAGTTATTGAGATGGAATTGTTGCACCGGTTATGAGATTTTGTGCATTCGTTGTTTCTCAAGACATGTCTCCAATTCTGGTTTATATTACCCCCGCTATCACCCCTGTTATGATATTACAGTTGAATGACATATAGCTTGGTCTAAAGCCCCGAGAATAGCTAATTCGTTGCTGATAAATTAGCCAAAGAAAGGTCTCCTGAACTGCTATTACGTTGGTTGCTTCCTCTAAGTTAGTGTACTGAAGTTCCCATTTACCAATCTATGTATCCTATGTACCTTACGTATTCTATGTACTGTATGTACTCATGCTGTACTCACTTTTGATCCTAATAAAAGGCATCCCCGATTTA
Organism: Aristolochia fimbriata; assembly: GCA_019845555.1. Classification (NCBI taxonomy): domain Eukaryota; kingdom Viridiplantae; phylum Streptophyta; class Magnoliopsida; order Piperales; family Aristolochiaceae; genus Aristolochia; species Aristolochia fimbriata. Next base: position 18,241,517 of record CM034080.1, read on the forward strand.
AAGAAATAAAAAAGAAAAAATATGTCTCGAATTTGAGCCTGTAGTTTAAACCTCACAGGAAATTTAAGCAAGTAGGGCAAACCCAACTCAGTAAGGATTCTTATTCTTGAAACCAGTGCTGGTGTCAAAAGATTCAATGTCAAATGATCTGATAAGTTGTATATCCGTGACCCAAAGACTTCTTAAAAGGGCCTTTTTTATTCTGTGACCCTTATTGCCTCTTTAGGGTAGTCATTGATTCCCCTCAACTTTTTCTGTAGAATTTATTATGAAGTGGCTAGTCTCACTAGTTAGCCTGCTCTGTATTTCATGGGCTATTAGCTTTTCTGTTATACTTTTCTTTGTTTGAGGGTGAGTGACACACTTATTTTGTTTTTAACATCTCTCTTCTTACAGGTATTTCAACCAACAGGAAATATTCTCCTAGGGAATTCCTCTGTAGCTATTTCTTATCATTTGGTTCGAGGGATTATATATGGCTGAAACAATCTGTCGAACACTGAGAGATGGAGCTCTCAGTGGAGAGCATGCACCGGCACTCACAATCAAAGATTCTCTACGAGCTCCACTTGGATTTGAAGCCTTCGGTCACTTTCTCTGCAGTCTTGTCCATAATATTTCTTTGGGAAAATCTCAGGCTCAGTGAGTGAGCTTCTTCTATACAGAGGTTCTTGTTTCTATTCATTTGACCGATGAACTCACACCTTAATTTTCTTTTCCTCTGCCAAACAGTGGTCTTGTACTTGTGGTGCTTGAGCAAAGTCCATCATTCTATTTAGACATGCTGAAACATAGAGGTTATGATACTGCATCTTTAAATAACTGGTGATTTTCTCTCCAAAATTTGCCCTTTTCTTCTTTTAGTATTTATTTTTCTTAAAGCTTATTTGTTACCTCTAATGATGTTGAGTTTGGAGGATTCTAGCTAATGCAGATATGAGTTCAGTTATAGCATGAAAACAAGTCATCAATTTTGACAGAAGACTATTTCTGATACACATATATAAACTTCTATTTATAGGATAAAGATTTTGGATGCGTATTCAGATCCACTTGGTTGGAAGGGTCAGCTTCGTTGTGTTAAAAAATCTGCACTAGCTTGCCCGGAGGTAGTGACCCCTTTCAGGAATGTTGGAGATACGGATAATTTGTTTACTACAATTATCGAAGTTGGAAAAGGTGCAGATGTTGGCATTCTTCTAGGGAGTCGTATGTTTCATATTGCTTGTTTATCTTATTTTGTTACTAAAATGGCCTCTTGGCATGAGGTTTGCTAGAATTGGCTTCCTTGCAACATGCCAAAAAGAAAAGGCCAAAACTATTGACCAACCAAACGTGTGCGTGTTCCCATTTTATTTTATTATTCGCAACAACTTTTTTTTCTTTTTTTTGCTTTAATCATATTGCACTTCGCTAGGAGTTCAGCAGGAATCTTACTTTGGTTAGTAAACCACACCTGCCATGCTTGTGCCTCATTTGATACACTTGCAGATTCAGTTTTCAGTTACATATGCAAAGACATTACTCTTATATATTAATCTTTTTTCATTTTTATGGTCACAGGAATAGTTGGAGAAAGCAAAGCTGGCTTCTCTGTCGCCGTTGACTCGGTATCTCCGTCTGAACTTTCTAGTTATTTTCTGACTATAAACAGGGGAATGTGGTGTGTGCCTTGTCAAGATCAAGTGCAACAAGTTTTTTTTTGAGAAATGGTGATTTTATTGTTAAGTGCAACAAGTTCTTCACCGTTTGTTATACATGTCCCTTTATTTGGTTTAGAGAAAAGCAGTATGTTTCTTAATTATGTATCTGTTTGTGAAAGAATTTATTTACTTTGTTTATTAAGATAAGTGGCCGGTCATTGACTCCTCTCTCTCTCTCTCTCTATCTGCTCTCTCTTTCTCTCTCTCTCTCTGCTCTCTCTCTGCTCTCTCTTTCTCTCTCTCTCTCTGCTCTCTCTCTCTCTGCTCTCTCTCTCTCTCTGCTCTCTCTCTCTTATCTCTCTCTCTGCAACTCTCTCTCTCTCTCTCTGCTCTCTCTCTCTGCTCTCTCTTTCTCTCTCTCTCTCTCTTCTCTCTCTCTCTCTTCTCTCTCTCTCTCTGCTCCCTCTCTCTCTCTCTCTCTCTCTCTCTCTGCTCCCTCTCTCTCTCTCTCTCTCTCTCTCTCTTCCCTCCATTTCAGATCAGTGCAGTATTAAGACATGCAACCGTGCCATCAATGTCAGCACTTCTAAGTAACCTGCGGAGCCATGGTATATGCAATTCATTTATTTTAATGTCTACAATGACTTAAAGCAAGCTGATAGATTAGTAGACCACTGTATCCATGGTTATTTTTCACAAACCTAAAAGATGCTTGTTTGGCTGGTGAATTAATGTAGAACTATAAATCATGTCTCTATGGTTCTTTTTCCAATAAAAGTGAAAAATAGTGCTATCTTGCTTTTCAAAGGAAAAAAAACTGTTACCTTAATTTTGCTTTATTGTGATATCTCATTTATATTACATAATTCATCCAGTTCTACTAATCAATGGTTGTACTCTCATTTTTTGTTTTGGTTCAGAGCAAGTTTCATCTACCTTTTGGTTGCTACACTCAGATCTTCATGAAGTGAGGGCCACTCTGGCTATCGAGTACATGTCCAGTATGATTGCCAGTTTAGAGCCTATGACTCCTGGGGGTGATGGGCAATTGGGCACTGCTGATAGCATATCTAGTCTCCGGCAAATTTCTCTAAGAGGAAAGTTTAACGTGCGCTTAAAGCGGCGCAATGGAAGAGTGAAAGTGAATGTGAGCCCTCTCGTCTGCCATTCATACCCAAATACACAGATACATGGTTTATAGTCATGCAGTATAATCCGTTTCACATGATTTCTCTTTTTCAGGTGGAAGAGTTCCACATGGAACAATCTGGCATCAAGTTTCTGCCTGTTGCCCATGGCAATTCTACGATAAATCAGGACCTTCTGCCGAAGGTTTGTTCCTGCTCAGTTGGCATTCTAGCTGTTTTCCCTCTTACAGCCAAATTGCTGTTTTTGTGTAGTTACTTTCTCCAATTTGACGTGATTTCTCCTCCAACAGTTGCAGTTCAATCTCCAACTAACAGAAAGAGAGCGAGTTGACCGGGCAAAGGTTGTGCTTCCATTTGAACACCAAGGTACGCTAATTGTATCTTGTTGTAGATAACTGCTGGATTAGGGTATTTCGATAAATGCTGGAAAAAGTATTTGCAGGACTACATATTGATAATTGGTTCTAGAAAGTCCAAAAACCTATCATGTGGCTAATTGTAGTAAAGGATTTTTTTCCTTATAATACTCTAGTTAGCTTAACTGTGTGTGCAAATTATTTTCGAAATAATAGTCAAATTGGGACTTTTCAACTAAAATAGATCGAAATCTTAACGCAGGGAATGGCAAAACAATTCAGATATATGATGGTCGTCAATCTCTTCCAGGGGGCCAGACACACCTCGATTTAGTCAAACAGACTGATCATGCTAGTAAACTTGCAAAAGAGTTTGACAGTGGCAAAGGAGAGATCCACTATCTTCGTGATTCAGAAGATGAGTTGCCTGATTCTGACGAGGACCCGGATGATGATTTAGATATTTAGTACTTGTACTCTTTGGCTGGGAGCTTCATGCTGAGAAGTTGAACTGAGGAGCCTTTACTTTGTACCCTTGAAGGAAGATGCCTCAGTTTTGATGAATCTGCAATTGCCTTGAATATGTTGCCTCAAGTTTGGATGAATCTGCAATTGCCTTGAATATGTTGCCTCAGTTTTGATGAATCTGCAATTGCCTTGAATATGTTGCCTCAGTTTTGATGAATCTGCAATTGCCTTGAATATGTTGCCTTAGTTTTGATGAATCTAAGATTGACAAAAAGATTGTCTGAACAATTTATTTTATATGTCCTCCAGCTTATGTAGTTTCTTATGCTTTGTACATTGAATAATTAATTATAAATGTATATTCAATCTTATGTTCTAACGTTTTAATTTACACATATTTCGTCTATTTATATTTGCCCAATAAGAGTCTATGAAAAATCCATGTCAGTGTGGACGATTTCTCTCTTTGTTTTCTGCTGGTTATAGTCCCATGTCAGCGAGGACTTGAGTGCTCGTTCTTGATTTCGATGTGATTTCGGGAAGTTAATTTGATTATTGATATATTAAATTAGTTATTTCACGTAAAATCGTTCATATAAAAGAAGCTGAAAAATCGTTCGTATACTGAACATATATGCTCATAGTAAATTATTTGATATATTAAATTTGTTATTTCACTTATGGTTAGTGTTTTAGTTACTTATTGAGCGGTGAAATGAAATAATAATAATAACCCATTAATCAATGTATATTATCCTTCAAATTATTACAAAACTATTTCCATGATAATAATTTAGTGAAATGTTTTTGTTTCACCAAAAATCCGCTGGTCCGCGGAGGGGTGCGACTGAGAGAATAATTCGATTTATATCAGAATAATTTGTGTTACAATGTGTTTGAGTATCAGAAAGATGCGAGTACAATCTCCTATTCTTCCTCTGATTCGATCTCCGTTACAAGTTTGGTGAAGTTTTGGCTTCTGCGAACGAACGTCGAAACGGGTTCTGGAATGAGTGTGCACGAACTGTTGTGGCTTTGGTCGGTCGGGCGGAAGTATTTGTGTTTTGCGTGTGTCGACTTATGACGTTGCCGGCGAACGTGTAGAGCTGCTTCGGTTGAACTGTTGAGTGGCGACGGACTGCGAGTTGCTTGACTTCTGTGGCTTGAAAAAAGCTTCTGTGCGTGACAATTTCTCTTTAGTGAAGGAATTTTAGACCTTCGTTTTGAGAGAGAGAGCTTCTGTAATTGCGCCATAAAGTTTTCGAACCCCTGCAACAGAGTGTTTCTGGCTATTTGTAGCCGACTCTGTGCAGTGGTTGTAGATTTTTCCTGGGAAAGGGGATCACGATCCCCTTTCTGCTGCCTTAGTTGGGAGGGGAGGAAGACCAGGAGCTTCCTCGGTTAACGACCAGACTTGGTTGTTTAAGAGTTGAGGAGGTTTCTTGACGTGGCTGCTGATTGTTGTTGACGCGACGGTTTCCTGCTGATGAGGGTGCCGACTGTACCGACGATGCGGCGGCATGGATGGGCTGCGCTGGAGGTCTTCAAATTTTGATAGAGTCTACTCACGATCGTTGTTTGATGGATCGGTGGATTTCTGGACTCGTCGAAATTGGGCCGTTCACATTTTGGTGCATACAGATTGCCCCCTCGAGATTTGACCGTTTTGGAGAAAACGATCAAGTTTCAAATGTGAAGATGAACAAACACAACGCACACACACTTTTTTTTTTTTTTTAATCCTCTTACTCTTTTAGGATTGTTTATCTTTTGTGTACGTATGCTCTTCTGTCCTCTTATTTTTTTAGGACAATGTATATTTTCTGTACACTTTGTGTGTATTTTTTTTCTTTTTTTTTTTGGCTCTCTTGCTGTTTTAGAGCTGTTTGCCCTTTTTTGATTTTTTTTTCTTTCTTTTTTATTTTCAATTTTTGATGATTTTTTCCTTTTTTTTTGTATACGCGTACATGTAAAATATGTACGGTATATGGAGAGATGATGGATACCTGAACAGAAGTGTTGTTCGGGTTTGAACGTCAACGACGAGTTGAAGTCGACTGAGCAGAGTTGTAGCTTGCTTGGGTATTGCGGCCGAATGTTGTTTCAGATGAGTTAGTTGTACGCTAAAGGGAGAAGCAAATTCGGCGAGATGGTAGAATCCTTCGACGATGGTGCTTTAGAGAAAACTGGTCAATTGGCCGATCCTCCTGGCAATTGCTATGGATTTTGGCGACTTCGGCAGATTTCGACGACTCTGGTCATCGCGCCGGGGGAATATGCTGTGAGCCGGAGTGAGGTGTAACTGCTTCGCTTTCAGTTTGATTAGATTTTGTGACTAGACGACCTGCTTCCTGTTGAATTTCGGATTGAAAGAAAGGAGGTAGATGGGGTGAAGGAATAGAGCCGATTGCGCCAGAGAGAAGTGCAGCTTCGGCGACTTAGTCGTCACGCCGAAAAAAAGCACAAATTAAGCGACCTAGTTGTCGCATCAAGAAAGAAGAGCGTACCAGAGTGGAGCGTAGTAGGCCTCACTCTAGTTTGACCGACTTTTCGGCGAGACAGGAGAACTTCTTTGGCAAATGGATGAATTGGTAGATCTTCCTGGTGGCTTCGATGGATTTCGACCAACTCGGTTCTAGCAACACCTCTTCATGCTGTGTCGCAGACTTGACGAGTTGCAAAATCTTCAATACAAGTCGATTCTGATTGCCACGCCGAAGTGAGAAAATGCGGACTGAGATGGGGAACATAAACTTCACCTGTGTTTAATGGCTTCCTCGAATTAGTTTCGGCAAACTTCGCAATACCGAAGTGCTTCAGTATAGTGAGAATAACTTCCGTCAATTAGGCTTGCTCTTCTGAAGACTGGCTTGCGTGTGAGATTCTTGTGCGTCGCACTGGGTGTCGATGCGAATGAATAGCGCTCGGTTGCGATTGGAAAAGAAGGGAAGTTGGAGGCAAACTCAGCATGGTGGGGCCCACTCTTGCCCCGATTATCCACTATAAAGAAGAACTTCGGTATTGCTTTTTCCGTTTGAAAGGGGATTGTCCCTCTCACCTGGATTCTGCTTTTTCCACCGTGAGTCCTTTTTGAAAGGTGATTGTCCATCTCCTATGATCAAGGGAGACTTTTAGGCTTCCCTAACAAATAATTATTTTTTTCCTCCTCCTTTTTCAACCTATACGTGGGCTGCCCTTTGTGTTAAAACGACCCTTACTCCAAAAAAAATCATTATTACCATCTTGGTATTCGTGAACTTTTTTTTTGATCAATTACCTTCTTGTCATACACGTCAAGACTAACGCGAATTTCAATCTTGTGTTTCTTCTACTTTAGGCTTCTTCTCTATTTGGCTCCCGGCGAACTTGTGTGTCAGCTCCACTTTACAATCCTCTTCAAGTTTCGATGTAAACCAGAACCCTAAACCCTAAACCCTAAACCCTAAACTCTCCGGAGAATATAGTCCAGAAGTACTGTATATATATTTTTTTCTCTCTCGACAGTCTCTGATTCAATTCGAGTCTATGGGTCACCCACTCTTTTTTCTTTTCTTCATTCCTCCTCTTTCTTCTTCTTTTTCTCTCCTCTCATTCTCGACTTCTCCCTTAGTCTCTCTGTCACGATTTTTTTTTTCAAATTTTCTCTCTTCGATCTGTCTCAAATTCTCTCTTTTTCGCACTCCAAGTGTCTATCAGTTTGTCAATGTGAGAGACTGACAAATTTCAATGCGTCATTTGGCTCGGAAGTCAAACAGAAAAATGTTGTGTCGCACCTGGTTTTGGCCGCGCCCGGCTCGGTCTTCGAGTGCTGCAAATCTGTTGTGATCGCATCCGGCTCGGTCGCCGGACGCGAAGCTTTTGTCAAGCGTCTGGCTCGGTCGCCGGGGCGCTGAAGTTGTATTTCCATTCGTCAGGCTCGATCGCCGGGCGCTGAAATTGTGTTTCGGCTGCGTCCGGCTTAGTCGTCGGTCGCAGAGCTTTTTGTTTTGACCCCGGCTTGGTCGCCGTGCGTCGAGATTTCGATTCGACTGATCCCGACTGGGTTGCCGGGAGGCTGAACTTCTGTGCTGACGCGTTCGGCTTGGTCGCCGGGCGCCGTGGTCGCCTCTGGCTTGGTCATCGGGTGCGAGGCTGAATTTTTGTGTTGGCGCACGCGGCTTGGTCACCGGGTGCTGTTGTCGCAACTGGCTTGAGCGCCAGGTGCGAGCTGCTGGGTGATCGCAGTTGGCTTGGTCGTCGACAACTTCTTTTCTTTTGTGACTGCTTCTTTTTGTCGCTGCATTTTTTTTTGTTATTTTGCGACAACTTTTTTTTTTTGTTCTTTTGCTACTGCTGTTTTTTGTTCGCTTGCTTCTTTTCGTTCGACGACTGTTTCTTTTTGTCGCATCCTTTTTTTTTTAAGAGGGGTTGCGTACCTGGTTCTGTTGGTTGCGTCCGACTCGGTCGCAGGCCACTGGAGTTTCCAGTACAGCACCCGGCTCGGTCGCCGGGTAGTGCCTCTGTATATTTTTTTCTTCGCGTCCATTTTGTTGCTGGGCGCGGACTTTGAACTGTGCTCGGCTCGGTTGTCGGGCGCAGATTTTGTTATTTTGATCGCGGTCGGCTTTGTTGCTGGTCGCGAAGCTTTGAATTGTGCTCGGCTCAGTCGCCGAGCACTTATTTTGATCGCGACTGGCTTTGTGGCTGGTCGCGAAGCTTTGAATTGTGCTCGGCTCGGTCGTCGGGCACTTGTTTTGATCGCGGCCGGCTTTGTGGCTGGTCGCAAAGCTTTGAATTGTGCTCAGCTCGGTCATCGGGCACTTATTTTGATCGCGGCCGGCTTTGTGGTTGGTCGCAAGGCTTTCAATTGTGCTCAGCTCGGTCGCCGGGCATTTGTTTTGATCGCGGCCGGCTTTGTGGCTGGTCGCGAGGCTTTGAATTGTGCTCGGCTCAGTCGTCGGGCACTTGTTTTGATCGCGACCAGCTTTGTGGCTGGTCGCGAAGCTTTGAGTTGTGCTCGGCTCGGTTGCCGGGCACTTGTTTTGATCACGGCCGGCTTTGTGGCTGGTCGCAAAGCTTTGAGTTGTGCTCGGCTCGGTCGCAAGACACTTGTTTTGATCGCGGCTGGCTTTGTGGGTGGTCGTGAAGCTTTGAATTGTGCCCGGCTCGGTCGCTGGGCACTTGTTTTGATCGCGGCCGGCTTTGTGGCTGGTCGCGAAGCTTTGAATTGTGCTCGGCTCGGTCGCCCGGCACTTGTTTGATCGCGGCCTGTTTTGTTGTTGGTCGCGAAGCTTTGAATTGTGCTCGGCTCGGTTGTCGGGCACTTGTTTTGATCGCGGCCGGCTTTGTGGCTGGTTGCGAAGCTTTGAATTGTGCTCGGCTCGGTCACCAGACTCTTGTTTTGATCGCGGTCGGGTTTGTGGCTGGTCGTGAAGCTTTGAATTGTGCTCGGCTTAGTCGCGGGGAACTTGTTTTGACCGCGGCCGGCTTTGTGGCTGGTCGCGAAGCTTTGAATTGTGCTCGCCTCGGTCGTCAGGCACTTGTTTTGATCGTGGCCAGCTTTGTGGCTGGTTGCAAAGCTTTGAATTGTGCTCGGCTCGGTCGCCGAGCACTTGTTTTGATCGCGGCTGGCTTTGTGGCTGGTTGCGAAGCTTTGAATTGTGCCCGAATTGTGCTCGGCTCGGTCGTCGGGCACTTGTTTCAATCGCGGCCGGCTTTGTGGCTGGTCGCGAAGCTTTGAATTGTGCTTGGCTCGGTCGCCGGGCACTTGTTTTGAGCACGGCCGGCTTTGTGGCTGGTCGCGAGGCTTTGAATTGTGCTCGCAGAGAGCTTTGCTATTTTTTTCGTCAGAGTTTCGTCTTTTTTTTTTGTCGCCCCTATTTGTTTTTTACTTTGTGTTTTCTATTTTTCCTTCTCCCTTTTTTTTTTTTATTTACGACCTTAACTTCTCCATCCTAGGTCGCAAGAGACTCATTCTTTTCTTTTTTTCTTTTTTTTGTTAGAGGAGTGAACTGCGTACCTGCTATGTCGCATATGTCTGCCGCGAATACAGCCTCAGCACCACCCGCCACTGCGTCGTCAGTTTCGGTGTCGAATGCCGCCCCAACCAATTTCATAAAGGCCGGTGTCTCCCCCGCGGCGATGATACAGCTCTGCGTCCCCTGCCGCTACATCATCTTCCAATTCCTGCACTCCAACGGGGTCGTTCCCAAATCGATGAGCACTTCTTCGTCGACCCAAATTACACCTTCGTCGGATTTTTCGTTTCTCTGGCATGGACGAAAGGCGGGAAGTCGCAATTTTTTATCATCGCGGCTTCCGGCTGTCTTCTCCGGTGACGACGCAACGGAGCCTGCGCGGGTCCACTTTTTCTCTTCCGGCGATGGTGCTTTGCGGGCAATGTTGGAGTGGTGGCGATGTGATAGAGAACCCTTTGCCTCTGTGCGACTTCCAGCAGCGTCGGCTGTGTTGTTCGCGGCGTTTTTGCCTCTTCGGCCGCTGCCGAAAAATGGGCACGGTTGCGGAATTTCGACTTTGCTCAACGAATCGATTGGAGTGGATGGACGACTTCTACTCCATGCATCCGACTTCTAATCCCTGCTTCTGGCTTCGAACCATCGAGACTACGTCGCTTCGTGTTTGGCGGACTGGAGCTGGGAGGCCGCTTATTTCGGAGAGGGATCATCTATTTTTTTTTTCCTCTTGTAGGAACCAATTTTGCAAGGTCCGACAATTACGGTCCAAATCAGTACCGTATGGCCCGGGTCAATAAGTCAAAGATTGACCTCAGTCAAACCGACGAAATTAAGCCGTCGATCAAGCTTCAACAGATCAACGGCCGAGATTGCAATCCCCCCAGCAGCTTACATAGGCGACAAATCGTGCAATGTGGCCACGTCAGCAGCCAACAAGGATTGTACATGGCTCTTGCCTTGGTCAAAGACAGCTCCACTCTTCAAGGGAGACAGTACGTAGAAGTGGTCAAAATTCAAGATCGTTCCAATCGTTCGTGAAGAAGGCGTACGTTGATTGTTCGTGTCTAAATCGGAGATCGTTTGTACTTATTTGGAGATCGAATCAAAGGAGTTCTAGAAGTCGCACCGCACACAATCACCTAAAAATTACCAAATTACCCCTCAAATTATTTTGTACATTGTACATCGAATACGTATTTTTCGGTCCACATATTGTACTCGTTTACACCTCTTTCTTCTCTTCGTTTTTGTTTTTTGTTCCTCATCCCCGGCGTATGCGATGAGAAGCTGGCCGTCCTGCGTCGCCTTTGGCCGCAGGTGCGATGGTTTTTCTCAGGTTTTCTGCATTGCGACCATTGTTGCGACTTCAGTCGCGATTTTCGTCACTTTTCAGTTTCGGCAACACTCCCTTGCCCCTTTGAACTCCGGCGATTCCTCTAAACGCGACGGTGCAACTTGGGGGCTTTTGGCTGCGGTGAGCTCATCACGGCAATTGGCGCAGGTAAGCTCTTCCACCGTCATCCTCTTCCCCTTTTTTTTTTTCAGTATTTTTTGTCTCTCTGTTTTTTTTTTTTTTGGTGGGCGCAACAGAAGGCGGGAAGTCGCGATTTTTGTCATCGCGGCTTCCGGCCTTCTTCTCCGGCGACGGCACGAAGGCTGCAGCTGCACAATTTCAATTTTTTTTTTCTTTCGGCGATGGCAGTGTGGAGAACTTTGGGGTGACGGCGAAGATTCGCGACGGCAGAGTGCGGTTTACATTGGAAAGCCACCGGCGGTGGCGTTGAGGAGGGAGAGCTGATTGGTCTACTGCGTGATCTGCACGGGTGCCTCGAAGACGAAATTGAAGTGTTGGTAGGCGGGGACGTATTTTCAGAAGGCAGGGAGGACATGTCCGCTGTAGTTAACTCTGAAGGTGACTTGCTTGTTGAAGATGGGATCGCTCTTGGGGAGCTGCATAGTTGTCATGTACCTCGCATCTCCGGTGACTAAGATTTGGTCGACGAGTTGAGAGGCAGAGCGAGAGTTGGGTCCAGCGAAGAACGCCGTCGACGTGTTCCGGTCTCCAGACCCACTGTAATTGTTCTGGCTTGTTCTCGACCGTGTTGGGCTTCTTGACCTTGAGGGAAGTCTGAGTGGCCGTGTTGTAAACTTATAGGAACAAATTTTGCTAGGTCCGACTAATACAGTCCAAATCAGCACGGTTAACGAGTCAAATTTTGACCATAGTCAACCGATGAAATCAAGCCGTCAATCAAGCATTGATCAAGCAACGGCTGAGATCAAAATTGCCGTGTTATTCGATTACATGGACGTATAATGTGGCCACATTAGCAGCCTACAAGGACTACACGTGGCTCTTGCCTTGGTATAAAGCAGTTCCATAATTTAAGGGAGACGTTACGCAGAAGAAGTCGATGTGAGTTACAACCGCTCCGATAAACCTGGTCCATACAGTTGGAGCCCGATAAGCCTATAAAACAATAGGCTCAAGACACTTGGGGGGAAGATCAAAAGATAAAAAAAAATCATGAACTCAGATAGATAGAGACACAAATACAAAGACGTACGTCCAAATCCCCAAAAATCCCAAATCACCACCCCAAATTTGAGAGAGAAACAAGCATCACTGCCGCTGTCTCGCTTTCAAATTGTTGTGAGCCAATCGGAATACTAAATTTTTCGTCGAGCTTAGGTGAAATTCAAGTTCGTTTCGTCTGTTTGTGAAGAAGGCGTAGGAAGATCGTTTGTGTTTATTGGAGATCGAATCAAAGGAGTTTTAGAAGTCGCACCCCACACAATCATCTTCAAATTACCCCTCAAATTATTTTGTACACTGTACATCAAATTTGTACACTCAAATTACGCCCGGTGGGACCCTTCTACCTTTCATCTCTTTCTCCGATCTACTAATCCGATCTACTAAATTCAAAGTTCAAATGGCTGGTCCTAACGCCAACAACAACAAGGCTGCTGCCAAAACCCCAACTGCCGAAACCAGCTCGTCACCGGCACCAAGAATGACTGACCCTTTGGTCACCTTCCCTCGCCGTCCGCGTACACCAACTGCTGCTGTTGCCGGCCAAGCCAGAGGGATTCGTCCATCCCAAGCTCCCGTGGTCATCCGTTCAAGGCCGACCACCAGATCTGTCACGGTATCCCTGCCAACACAGCGTGTTGTGCAAGTCCAGCCGCAGGCAGACACAACGTGCTGTGCAAGTCCAGCCGCAGGCAGGTCAAGCTCTGGCCAACCCTATACTTTTTCCAACAAGGGTTCATCCCTCGAGAAGTTATTCTGCTGTTTTGACATCCCCGCCACCAACCAGTCCAATGGCCAGCCCGGCTGCATGCCCAGCAAGGAGTTCTCCTCCAACGGTAAGCCAGGTCCTTGCATTAATCACTCATTTTGAAGGAAGGAGTATCATTCCTTCTTCGCGTCCGGCTACACCATCTAGGGCATCTCTCGTTCCAAGTCCTTCTTCCCCCACATCTCCAGTCATCAGGGTCTCCGCGATGATGACACAAGCCAAGACTGTGGAAGAGCAACTGGCAGAACTTCAAGCTGCCATAAGGGAAATGGATGAGCAACTGAAAGAAAGAGAACTGCAGAGGGATCTTCAGATAGCCACGATTCTACAGAAGTTCGAGCTAATTGGAGATCGCCTGGGAGCATCCTCCCAGCCAAGAAATGACGAGGGTCAAGCAGGACCAAGCACGACTGCCAACCCTATTACAATCTCTCATTCACCCACCATCTGTCCATCTCCAGCTCCCGAACACCCAGTGAACCGGGAACCATTGCTCGAAGAACCAGGGGCACTATTATACGGCACCCTGCAAGAAATGATCTCCAATGGGGTGGAGCAGAAGGTACAAGCTGAAGGAGTTAGATCTCAAGTCTACACTAGGTCCTACTCCCGACGAATCCAGGCAATCCAGATGCCTGCTTCTTACCACCCACCTAAATTTCAGCAATTCAATGGGGACGACAACCCAGAACAGCACGTTGCCCACTTTATTGAGACCTGCAACAATGCAGGAACGGACGGTGACCTTCTGGTCAAACAATTTGGGCGATCCCTCAAAGGGAACGCATTCGACTGGTTCATCGAGCTCCCGGCCGAATCTATCGACAGTTGGGAACAATTAGAGAGTGAGTTCCTCAACCGCTTCTACAGCACGAAACGAACGGTGACGTTGGTGGAACTCACGAATTTGAAACAACGCCAAGGAGAGAAAGTGATTGAATACATCAGTCGCTGGCGCAATTTAAGTTTTAACTGCAAGGAGAGCACCTCCTTGTCCACACAGACATCCATCGATATGTTCATTCGAGGGATGAACTGGACTCTGGTATATTTCTTACAGAGTCGAAAGCCAAGAGACTTCCAAGAATGGGCAACAGAAGCGCACAATATGGAGATCCTTATCCAAGAAAAGGGAGAAGGAAAAGCTCCGATGTCCGAGGCCGACAAGAAGCCAAAGTTCGCAAAGGAGTACAAAGCTCCTGCAAAAGAAGCGCTGGCCACTAACGTCGTCGAACCTCAAAAGATCGTGGTGACTCAAAATCAAAATACGGTGAGTAACTGGAAGCCGAGTGTCAATCGGATCAATGGCATGCTCGAACAGCTCCTGGAGAAAAACTTGTTGCAGCTTCCAGAAGCCTAAAGGCCAGAAGATGTTGGGAAAAGCTCAGATCCCAACTATTGTAAATATCACAGGCTGGTAGGCCATCCTACCGAAAAATGTTTCGTCCTGAAGGACAAGATACTTGAATTAGCGACGCAAGGTCGCATTATCTTGAAAACCGACGACATCACCGCGGCTTCGCACACCATCTTTGTCCAATCAGATTCTGGTACCAGAACGAGAAATCCAAGAACGAACAAAAAATTCTTCATCCCAGGCGCTGTACGACCAAGACCTCAATCCGCCACAAAAGACAAAGAAGGGTGGGAAGTGGTGACCCACAAAAAGAAGCCATTTCTTGAAGCCCCTGTGAAAATATTCATCAAGGGGTATGCAACGGAAGAACCAGGAAAGAGGAAAGCCCAGAAGAAAAGAAGAGGCAGAAGGTATAGACGTAAATCAACCTCTGCCAAAGTCGAAGAAGAAAATTATCAAAGGAAACCAAAGCCGATTATTTTGGCTTATTTCTTCCCATCAGATTTCCTGGCGCCAACTTCTGCACTGGTGGCCACTTGTTCACCCCAAGTGGTCGAACAAAAACGTGAAGGGAAAGCTCAGATGGGGTCCACCGACAATATTCACACGTGCTTACAGGACGTGTCTATCACCAATGTCGTACAAGATGACCTAGATTTGCCAATCAGATCTAGGCAAGCTCTCATCAAATTTCTCGTTGCTAAGGACAACTGGCATGCCGAAGTCGAGCAATTGAGGATGTGGAAGCACGAGGAGTCAAAAGTTGGTTTATCTCCTAGCACATTGAAGGAAAAGCAATCAGCAGAGTCACCACAAATTAAGGAGGTTCACTCAGTTTCCATTTCCTTCAAAGAAGCCGACATGCTGCTCGGGGAAAGGTCTCATTATAGGCCTTTGTTCGTCTCCGGAGCCATTAAAGATCGATGGATCAACCGCATACTTCTGGACAGCGGGTCAGCCGTAAATATCCTGCCAATCCAAACATTGAAAAATGTCTGGTTGGTGGCCAACGACCTCCAAGCCAGTTCACTGATGATCTAAGGCTTCAATCAAAAAGGACAACGAGCGTTGGGAACAATCAGACTAGAGTTACAAATTGGGGATATGACTTCCCACGGGCTATTCCACGTCATTGACGCACGCACATCTTACAATGTGCTGCTTGGAAGACGCTGGTTACACATCAACAAAGTCGTGCCCTCTACCCTACATCAATGTTTCAAGTATTACCAAGATGGAGAGGCAAAAATGGTGTTCGCTGATGAATGCCCCTTCACAGAGGCAGAAGCTTCCTTTGCTGACGCCAAGTTCTACCCAGAAGAAAAATCTACCTCTTCGAGTAAAATCAATCTTTCCAAAGCGGCTAAAGATGAACGGGCCAACCCTAAGGGACAAATGGAGGAACTAGTTCTCAGGTACGTTCCTCAATCAAGAAGGAAGAAGGGCGAATCCCCTTTCACCACTTGCGATCGAGAAGAACTAGCAGAGAAATTGAAAGCCTTAAAAGGGGCTACCACTATCCCTTTGCCCAAACTCAACAACAGGGGCATCCTTGTCGAAGAGAAGCGGAGCCCACCCGAGCTTCCTAAAACTCAGACACAAGGATTTGATCCCAATGCTTACCGGATGATGGCAAAAGCAGGGTCCGAGTTCTCCCTCAAGCAACTACAAGAGAAATCGATGGTCATACAAAACTTGTCACCAACCTAGAAAAATCTCCAAGGCTACTCAATTCCTTCTAACCGACATGGGCTTGGTTATCAAGAATACGAGCCTGTTGTGATCTCTGGCAAGGCCAGTGTCAATCAGGTAGCAACCAAAAGAAAGGCGGCCACCTCAGAAGGAACCTGAACGTCAGCTTTCGATCGGATTGGTGTAACACTCCCCTGACACCAAGTAACGAGCCCAAATTAAAAGTTACGAAAGTCTGGCGGAAAAAGGGGCAACCAGAAGACCCTAAACCAAACACCACCGCTCCACCGACGATAGAAAAACTCGGCGTATTCCAGAGGCTAGGAAAACCGAAGGATCAACCCAAAAGGACTGTCTTCCAAAGACTTGGGGCACCCATACGGGTCCCGGTGAGCCAAAGATTGGGGAAAATAGGGGAAAACTCTTCAAAAAGAATAAAGGCAGAAAGCAGCGAAGTTACCCCGGTGGTGATATATATGTCGTCAAAGAAAAGAGATCCGGAAGAAGAAGTGGTAGTCGCTGTCCACCACATCTCGGTCGGCAAAGGTGACGATCCGACCCCTGAAGATGACCTGGGAGAAGCGCCTGCAATCTTTGAGGAAGGCGGCCAAGCAACCATCGACCAGCTGAAGAAAGTAAATTTGGGTACAGAGGATGATCCAAGGCCCACTTTTTTGAGTGTTTCACTGTCTGTAATAGAAGAACAAGATTATATTTCTTTACTCAGTGAATATAAAGATGTTTTCGCTTTGTCGTATACTGAGATGCCTGGGCTTGACCCAACAATTGCAATCCACAAACTCGCCGTCAGATCCGGACTCAAACCAATAAAACAGACCCAAAGGCGGTTTCGTCCTGAGCCTGTCCAAGAAATTGAGAAGGAAGTCGACAAACTCCTCAAGGACGATTTCATCCGCGAAGTCAAGTACCCAAGCTGGATTGCCAACATTGTACCAGTGAAGAAGAAGAATGGGCAAATCCGAGTTTGCGTCGACTTCAGGGACTTGAACAAAGCTTGTCCAAAAGACGACTTCCCGCTCCCCATCACCGAATTAATGGTAGATGCAACAATGGGGCTCGAGGCCTTGTCATTCATGGTCGGATCTTCTGGCTACAATCAAATTCGAATGGATCCAAATGACAAGGAAAAGACGGCTTTCCGCACGCCAAAAGGTATTTTCTGTTATAAAGTAATGTCATTCGGTTTGAAGAACGCAGGGGCCACCTATCAAAGGGCCATGCAAAGGATATTCGACGACTTCCTGCACAAATTCGTGGAATGTTACGTCGACGATTTGGTCATCAAAACCAAATCAAGGGACGACCACTTAAAAGACCTGCGAGCTGTCTTCGAACGTCTGAGACGGTATCAGTTGAAAATGAATCCACTGAAGTGCGCCTTTCGTGTTTCATCCGGGAAATTCCTCGGATTTGTGGTCAGACACAAAGGCATCGAAATCGACCAGACCAAGATCGATGCCATCCAACGAATGCCTGAACCAAAGACTCTGTCAGAACTAAAAAGCCTTCAGGGGCATCTGGCTTACATACGGCGGTTCATCTCAAATTTGGCCGGAAGATGTCAACCCTTCAGCCGTCTCATGAAGAAGGACACACCCTTCGAATGGGATGAATCTTGCCGACAGGCATTTCAAAACATCAAACACTATCTTATGAAGCCACCAATACTGATGGCTCCAGTTCCGGGAAAGCCACTTCTCCTATACATCGCGGCTCAAGAGAAGTCTCTGGGTGCCCTCCTCGCCCAAAATGATAACCAAGGAAAAGAACGTCCGCTGTATTACATGAGCCGCACAATGGTCGGGCTGAACTCAGTTACTCCCCGATTGAAAAGACGTGTCTCACACTCATCTTTGCCATTCAGAAGTTGAGACACTATCTGCTCGCCCACTCCACAAACCTGATCTCTCGGGCAGATCCCCTCAAATACATCATGTCCAGACCTATGCTCTCCGGACGGTTGGCAAAATGGGCCTTGTTGCTCTCCGAGATCGAGATCAATTTCATCCCACAGAAGGCCACCAAAGGACAAAGACTTGCAAATTTCTTAGCCGATCACTCCATCCCGGCAGAATGGGAGATAAGTGAGAATCTGCCTGATGAAGAAGTTTTCTACATTGAAGTGTTACCCCCTTGGAGGATGTACTTCGATGGTGCTGCCCGGAAAAATGGAGCAGGCGTTGACGTCCTTTTCATGTCTCCAAACGATGACTTAATGTCGTACTCCTTCATCTTGTCTCACTGCTGCACAAACAACGAGGCCGAATACCAAGCTATAATCCTTGGTTTGGGGATGGCTATCGAAATGGGCCTAAACTAGCTAGAAATCTTCGGCGACTCGGCTCTGGTGATGAAACAGCTAATCGGGGACTTCAAAGTCAGGAAAGACGAGCTCGTGCCGTATAGGGACTATGGGACATGTGCCGCGAGCCAACAATAGCCAAGCTGACGCACTGGCAGGAATTGCTGCAAGTTTAGCACAGTTCGATGCAAGGCCTGAACGTATCCTAGTATGTGAAAGATGGGTGGTGCCTACCTTGGAAAAATTCTCAGGAGAGGAAGAAATTAACTTGGTATCGGTCTACACAATAGAAGAAGAAGACTGACGTCAACAATTCCTTGATTATTTATAACACAAGAAACTTCCCCAGGAACTGAAAGCTCGGGCGTACGTACGAAGAGTTGCGCCCAAATTCTGCTTGTTCAATAACACACTGTATCGGTGATCCTATGATGGCGTTTTACTCAGACGTGTCTCCAAAGAGGAAGGACAAGTTGTCTTATCTGAAGCAGATGGAGGAATTTGCGGTGCTCATCAAGCGGGCCCCAAACTTCACCTTCAAGTCAAACAGTTAGGCTACTATTGGCCTACCATGCTGCGGGACGCGATAGAATTGGCACGACATTGCACGGTATGTCAATTCCACGCCAATACATTCGACAGTGGCCTCCTGGCCATTTGAAGCCTGGGGAATGGACATCATAGGTCCGATCACCCCGAAATCGTCAGCAAATCACCACTATATATTGGCCACTACCGATTATTTCTCTAAGTGGGCAGAAGCGGCAGCTTACAAAGAAGTCAAAGCTACTACCGTGGTCGACTTCATCCGAACACAAATTGTATATCGGTACGGCGTTCCGACATACATCATGACCGACAACGGTACCCCATTCTGTGACAAGATTGTGGATAACCTCTGCGAGAAATTCGGTATTCAACAAAGGACGTCCACGGAATACAACCCTGCTGCTAACGGCTTGGCAGAAGCCTTCAATAAAACCTTGTGCAAAATATTAAAGAAGACAGTTGCAGGGAACAAGAAAGACTGGCACGACAGGCTCGGAGAAGCAGTGTGGGCGTACAGGATCACATTCCGAACTCCCATAGAGTCAACCCCCTATTCGCTAGTCTACGGTGTTGAAGCCGTGCTACCACTTGAGATACAAATTCCGTCACTGCGAGTCGCTCTTCGAGAAGGACTCACAGAAGAGGAGAATATCCAACTTCGCCTACAGGAGTTAGAATCCCTCGACGAAAAACGCCTGGAAGCACAGCAAAGGCTCGAATGCTATCAAGCTCGGCTCACTCATGCTTTCAATAAAAAAGTTAAGTTCTGTTCCTTTCAAAAGGGGGATCTCGTCTTAGCCGTGCGCAGACCGATCATGGCCACAAGTAGAGATGGAAAAAAATTCGCACCTAAATGGGAAGGACCGTTCGTCGTTCAAGAAGTCTACACTAACGGCGCTTACAAATTGGTCACTCCCGAAGGAAGAAGACTCCCAGCCATAAACGGTAAATTTCTCAAAAAATTCTATCCATGATTGTATTCCAAATACAAAGCCTATAAATCAGATAGCCAAAATTCAACTACATCGAAGAAAAGAAAGTGGCCACAAGTCAAATTGAAAGAAAAATTACGAAAAAGCAAAATAAATGAAAGACCCCTTGCCATCTCCTACTGTAACTCCGCAAAGGCAGCCCTCGACGACAGAAGAGTTGCCTCCTCAACTGCACTGAGAGTAGGCCTGGCAATGACCTCCGCTACCTTGTGCTCAGATTCAACAACGGCCTTCTTCAAATCTCGCACGTTCTCTCGAATTTGCTCAACTTGAGTTGTAAGGTATACAACTCTAGTCCCAGCCGATTGAAGTTGTTCTCTAGCTAGCTCCAGGCGCTCACGAGCGTCCTCTTCATCAACCTTAGCTTCCGAAAGCTCCTCAGCAGCCTCGTCCAAAGTGACTTAAGCATTTTCCAGCTTAGAGGACAAGGCATCCAAAGCTTCCCGAGCATCACTCTCTGCCCAATCCCTGGAAGCTCGATTTGCCTTCTCTCTAGCCAAACTTTCTATCTCCCTAAGAGCCTGCAGCTTCTGAGTGTAGACCTGTAGGCGAGTCACATCATGACTCACCTGACACTAATGATAAAATCTGCATCAGCCAGAAAAGATGCGTCACGAACTGCATCTGATGATAACATATGAGGGGCTATTTGGCCCCTTCAGACTTGTAGCATCAAGCCCTCAACGTGAGACAACAACTGCTGCGACGGGGTTAGAGAAGTCGAGGCAGGTGGTGTAGGCAGCATTAAAGGAGTGGCCGTGTTCTGTACAAACGGAGCCTCCTCAACGGCTGGAACGACCTCAGCTACCTCCTCTTGGACGATCTCGACAACTTCCTCAATGGCTGGAGCTTCAACAGCTGGAACTTCCTCTCGAAAGGCTGGAGCTGGAGTTTCTTCTTGAACAACCGCCGCAGAGCTTCTTCCTCAACAGCTGGAGCCCTTGCTTGAAGAACCTCGACCACTTCCTCGGTCGGAGCTGGAATTTCTTCCTCGACCACAACTTCTTCCTCGGCCGCCTCCTGAACAACTGGAGGAGCGGCCTCTTGAACAGGCAAGGCCTCAGGCTGAGTCAAAGCTGGTGCAAGCTCCTCCACCACCTCTGTACCCTCAGGGGCAGCTACAACGGACGAATTTGTGTGGGCAATTTCTCTTGGAGAAGACACCTCCTCTTGAGTTGCTTCGGGTGCCTCTGGGGAAGACAAGATCTGAACAGTCTCCACAGGAGGGTAGGTCTCTGGTGGACAAGAAGACTGAGGCTCTGTCTGAGGCTCTGTCTCCGAGATTGGAGGAAGGAAAGTCGGCGACAAAGCAGGGAAAGAAGCAGGCGAAGCTTCTTTGCGTGACTTCTTCACATAAGTAGAGGCATCGTTCAGAGCAGCAAGTTGTGCCCTCTTCTTATTCGCCTAAGAATTGAAGAAAAATGTCAGAAAGCACAACAAAACAAAAGCACTCACAATTATGGTACGACTTACCGAAGATGCGCCAACTTGCTTCTTGCTCCTCGATCAACGTCGACGACAAGGATGAGACCGATCGCTGTCATAATCCTCCTCCTCACTATTCTCTGCAGCAGAAACAGTCGGCACCGGCTCTACTTGATTATGCTGGGAAGACACAGAACAGAGAGAATGAAAAAAAAAAAAAAAGTTACCTCTAAGCGGGGGAACATGTGTTCTTTCCACCAATTATAGTACGCGAGTGTGGTCCCAGGGTCTGGAGTTGATTCACCAGGCAAAGGCAAATCAAACCGACCACAAGGACGGGCAACACTAGCTCTCCAAAAAGTCATCAATACGGATAGAGAAACGGCATCCCACTGACTGGCCTTAACCGCCAAATCCTCAGGTAAATCCTGGCAATACCCAAATTGCCACGCAAATCTGGTAGGATTGTATGGCTCAATGAAGTAACGAATGGAGCGACGCACCGTCAAAAAGTAGCAACGGACACTGAGGAGACTCTCATAAGTCGCCTTAGAAAGCGGCTTCTGCAGCTTCGGCTCGTCCACCAAAGAAGAAACCGAGTTCCCACCAAGGGCGTATCGGTTCCACACCAACACCGGAAGACGCCGGAATAAGTTACGTGCCTGATCCTCGTCAAAAGCACGCCGAAGAGAAGGATTTCCAAAAGAAATCATACCTGGACGATGGGCTCCTTCAAGATCCTCCCCATGAGTGTGAAAATAGACTGCCAACCAGGAATACATGTAAGGCCACTGAGCAATCGACGACCATCCAACAACTACCTGTCCCACACCTTTATAAAGGCAAGCCAAAGCGGGACCAGCTAAGGCAAAGCGGACCCCGGTGGCCATAAAACTTGCCACCTTAAAGACCATGGGTCAT
The DNA here is from genome assembly GCA_019845555.1 of Aristolochia fimbriata. Taxonomy (NCBI): domain Eukaryota; kingdom Viridiplantae; phylum Streptophyta; class Magnoliopsida; order Piperales; family Aristolochiaceae; genus Aristolochia; species Aristolochia fimbriata. The sequence goes on from CM034080.1 coordinate 18,263,650, forward strand.
AAATCGTCGGCAATTGAACGAAACACAAACCGGGATAACCAAACCGACAGGAGGGCTGCCAGGTGGACTTCGTCTTCTTTACCCGGCGTGACGTGGAGGAAGTCAAAAACTTCTCGCTCGGTGTTCGTTCGTTCTTGGGGAGTGGCTGCACCTTTTCCATAACGAGCATACCAGGCTGTCCAGGGATCATGAACTGGAACGACATCATCCTCCGTGCGGAACCAAAACTTGACCCAAGCAATTGTGGATAAAACGTTGGACTCTGAGCTCCGACATAGATGGTGATAAGCCAGAAACAGACAGCGGCAACTGTAGGGTAAAGCCAAACTCCGCACATCTGCGAAATCGGCTACCGTAGGAGAAACCTCGTCGTAAAAATGCCCAGAGATAGGCAAGCCGAAAATTCGGTCCATATCCAGTAAGGTAATGGAGAGCTCGTCTTGGCATGTAACCAGCGTGTTCGTCTCTGTACTTCAAGCGTCAAGAAAAGCTCAGACCACCGACACGTCACAACTGTACTGAAAAATGGACGCCAAAGTCCATAGTAGACACCCGCATCACGGAGAATGCGACTGCATTGACCCATAAGCAGCGTAGTCCACTCGTAAAAGAACGAGATCGGTGTATCCAAAGTCGTATCCAGTGCTTGAAAAGTTGGCACGACTTCTCCGTCCATGAAACGATCCTAAAGGGTGCGTGGGGGTCGGTTCGCCACAAGCAAAGCACTTTGAAGCGCCAAAGTCTCTGGACCAGTGGCCACTGCCTCGTCTTCGAAAGAACCTGGGCAAGGAAGGAAGAAGAGGCGATCACCAGGGGCTAAGGATCTACTCAAAGACCAGTAAGGAAGGGAGCGGTCCACAAGGGATAGAGACTTCACAGCATATCCCCTGAAAATTGATTCTCCACTTGGGCAATAGGTCAGGTGAGTAGCATCGCCTTCCGTGTAGAGCGCCAGAGCCAGAACTGTCTCCCAGCCAACAATCACGGTGTGGTCAAATGCCCGCAGTCCACCAATCAAAGTTACTGAAGGAGCGGCCATCCGAAACCAAAATTTGAAGGTCAGGTTAAAATCGAAGTATGAATTCAAAGTTCAAATCAAGAAAGAAGTTTTTGTTCAGGATCTGAAGTTTTGCCTGAATGGCGTGACCACGCCAACTTAAGACACAAAAATGGCGCGACCGCGCTGAAAATTTCAAAAATTCGGTAAGGAAACTCTACCAGAGTGGCGCGACCGCGCCTGAAAATTCAGAAAGGGCAAAAAGTCAGGTCTAAGTCCTTATTGGTATGTCCAAGCCTAAGTCTTAATTAAGGCTTAAATTGGACTAAGTCCTAATTAGTTTGGTTTTGAGTATGTCCTACTTAGGTTGGCTTTGAGTCTAATCGGATTAAGTTTTAATTGGTTTGGCTTTAAGTTTAAGTCTTAATTAAATTAAGGCTCTAAGTCTTATTTGGCTTTAGGTCTTAACTGGCCTAAATTCTAAGTCGTTTTAAATCTAAGTCTTAATTAAATTAAGGCTCTAAGTCTTAACTGGCTTTAGGTCGTAATTGGCTACATTTTTATTGGACTGAATCTTGATTAAGTCTTAATTAAGGAATCTTGATTAAGCCTTAATTAAGCCCATGGGTGATAAGGTTTATGCCGATTAAGGCCAGTGGGTGACAAGATTTCTATCAATTAAGGCCCGTGATTGACAAAATTTCTGCCAATTAAAGCCCATAGGTGACAAAGTTTTTGCCCAATTAAGGCCCGTGGGTGACAAAATTTCTGCCAATTAAAGCCCATGGGTGACAAAGTTTCTGCCAATTAAAGCCCGTGGGAGACAAAGTTTCTGCCAATTAAAGCCCGTGGGTGACGAGATTTCTGCCAATTCAAGCCCGTGGGTGACAAAATTTCTGCCAATTAAGGCCCATGGGTGCCAAATTTTCTACCAATTCAGGCCCATGGGTGACGAGGTTTCTGCCAATTAAGCCCCTGGGTGACGGTGAAGTTTTTGCCTGTTAAGGCCCGCAGGTGAGGGGCGCATGTCTAACGCCTCTAAGGTCAAATTTCAACTCGGGTCAAATTTCTCAATTGAGGTAATTTTTATTTTTTAAGTTACAGTAAATTCCAATTGAAAAAAAAAAAAAAAATCATTTCAAGTCCCGAGTCACGACCCGAGTCATGACCCAACGGTGGCAAAATCATCAAGAAAATTTCTAAGTCCCCAAACATTCGGATTTAGGGTATCTCGCCTTGACACCGGCAGCGGAGGCGCCGCCCCAACGCGCAATCAGAGCAGCGGAGGCATCGCCTTCCCGCGACACCAGCATCACGGAAGCGCCACCAAGCAGCCTCGCAGACGGCACCTGCCGCACTACCAGGTAGCCATGGAGATGCCTTCGTCTCGCCGCGCCGCGAAAATCAAGCCCCATATCAGCCGAAAATACTCGCCGGCGCTCACTCCGGCGAGAAACGCCATCAAGATAGGCGTTCTCACGACGCAATGAAGCCGCACAAAAGAAAAGGGGAAGAAAATCAGAAGTCGCAAGGCTAGGGTTTCAACGAAGACGAAGGAGACGGGTCCAATATTCGGACCCTCCAAATCCGACACGAAGAACCGCGGCATCTGGGCCTCCCAAACAGAACCCTATAAAAATCGGCAACTGGAACCGCCGCATTCGGACTCTTTAACCGAAACCCTAAAATCCGGCAAGACAGTCCGCGGCGTTCGGGTCCCTTATTCGGAACCCTAAAGGTCCGGTTCTCATACCCGCCTTATACGGGTCTCGCATTCGGAACCTTAAGATCCGACGTTCGGAACCGACAATGCGGCCGGAACTTACTGCCGGAACCCTAAGCTCCGGAAACTCTACTTGACGAGGCTCGTCTCCTTCGGTTCGACTCAGCGAAGAAGGCGAACGGCGCTTCCGCGGGGCGAAGCGGCGACGCCCTGCGCAGCCGCCCCAACACCGCCCCGCCCCCTTCTCCGGCGTTGGCAACGTCGATTACATCGATGCCGCTACCGACGAAGCATTGCTTATGCCGATTTCGACGTCGACAAGGACTATTATGAAGACTCCGTCGAGGACGACCACGAAAAAACCCAAATCCGAAGCAAATCTCGAAGTTGCAGCGTCGTTCAAGACAAAATTGAGGGTTCGAATGGCGAAACCTCAGTAAAACGGCAGACTCCACCGATCTGGGCTCCACCAAATCAAGCCACCTCCATCGCCGGGAACACTGTTGCAAGAAAAAAAAAAACATAAAAAGAAAAAAAAGGGAAGCGAGAGTTCAAGGCAAAATCACAGCCAGAGAAGCCGAAGCTTCAGTAAACCGGCAGACCTCCACCGAACCAAGCCCCGCCAAGACAAGCCGCCTCAATCGCAAGAAAAAAAAAAGAGATAGAAAAGGGGAAAAGAATTGAGGCATTGCAGGGTTAGCATTGAAGGTCCGAACAGCAGAGCCGTAAGACGGTGGACCTCCACCGAACCAGGTCCCACTGAAACGAACCCTCTCAACCTCCCAGAAGTGCCATTGCGGAGAAGAAATAAAAACGGGGAAAATACAAAACAAAACGAAGAGGAAGCAAAGCAGATCCAGTTGATGGAAAGCAGTCGATTGAGGGCAGATTCCAACACAAACGTCACAGTCAACCAAATCTCAGGTTCAGCAATTAAGGCCGGCACACTTGACAAGGTACTATTTATAAGACCCCCCATAAACCCTAAACCCTTCTTATTCTCGGATTACCCTTATCCTTCATTCATAATTTTAATTGGGATAAGACGCCCAGAAATCACCGCATGATAAAAACTGAGTCACAACTCAGTAAGCATAAAGTTCACTTAGTCGACGCAACCAAGTACACACTGAATCAACTCGAATAGTCCAGCCCACTAAAGAATGAGAAGCAAGCCGGCCCATTATAAGCAAGGAAATCTGCAACAGCTCCAAGCCCGAGGTAAGCTCAAGTCTGCTGCGGGCCCAAGTTCACTTACAAGTAGGTCCACAAAAACAAAAAATATTAAAAAAAAATTGGCTTCAAAATTCTCTGGAGTACACTTTCAAAGTGTACACTTGATGTGCGCATTCTGAAATGGGCATCTGTAGGAACAAATTTTGCAAGGTCCGACTAATACGGTCCAAATCAGCACCGTATGGCGCTGGTCAACGAGTCAAATATTGACCATAGTCAACCGATGAAATCAAGTCGTCAATCAAGTGTTGATCAAGCAACGGCTGAGATCAAAATTGCCGCATCATCCGATTACATGGACGACAAGTCGTACAATGTGGCCACATCAGCAGCCTACAAGGACTACACGTGGCTCTTGCCTTGGTCTAAAGTAGTTCCATAATTCAAGGGAGAAGTTACGCAGAAGAAGTCGATGTGAGTTACAACCGCTCCGATAAACCTGGTCCATACAGTTGGAGCCTGATAAGCCTATAAAACAATAGGCTCAAGACACTTAGGGGAAAGAAAAAAAAAAAAAAATTAAGAACTCAGACAGACAGAGACATATAGAAATACAAAGACGTACGTCCAAATCCCCAAAAATCCCAAATCACCACCCCAAATCTGAGAGAGCAACAAGTATTATTGCCGCTGTCTCGGATTCAAGTTGCTGTGAGCCAATCGGAAAACTAAATTTTTCGTCGAGCTTAGGCGAAATTCAAGTTCGTTTCGTCCGTTCGCAAAGAAGGCGTACGTAGATCGTTTGTGTTTATTGAATATCGAATCAAAGGAGTTCTAGAAGTCGCACCCCACACAATCATCTTGAAATTACCAAATTACCCCTCAAATTATTTTGTACACTGTACATCGGACGCATCTTTTTCGGTCCATCTATTGTACTCGTTTACAAATTTGGCACGCCCGGTGGGACTCTTATACCTTTCATCTTTTTCTCCAATCTATCAGTTCAGATGGCCGGTTCTAACACCAACAACAACAAGGCCGCTGCCAAAACCCCAACTGTCGGAGCCAGTTCGTCACCGGCAGCGAGAATGGTAGATCCTTTGGTCACCTTCCCATGCCGTCCGCGTACACCAACTGCTGCTGCTGCCGGACAAGCCAGAGGGATTCGTCCATCCCAGATTCATGTGATCATTCGTTTAAGACCAACCACCAAATCTGTCACAAGATCCCTGCCAACACAACGAGTTGTGCAAATTCAGCCGCAGGCAAGTCAAGTTCCGGCCAGCCCTATAATTTCTCCAACAAGGGTTCACCCCTCGAGGAGTTATTCGGCTGTTCTGACATCCCCGCCACCAACCAGTCCAGTGGCCAGCTGGGCGGCAAGCCCAGCAAGGAGCTCTCCCTCAACGGCAAGTTGGGTCCCTGCATTAATCACTCATTTTGAAGGAAGGTGTATCATTCCTTCTCCGCGTCCGGCTACACCATCTGGGGCATCTCTCGTTCTAAGTCCTTCTTCCCCCACATCTCCAGTCATCAGGGTCTCCGCGATGATGACACAATCCAAGACTGTGGAAGAGCAACTGGCAGAACTCCAAGCTGCCATGAGGGAAAGGGACGAACAGTTGAGAGAAAGAGAACTGCAGAGGGATCTTGAGATCGCCACGATTCTGCAAAAGTTCGAGCTAATTGCAGATCGCCTGGGAGCATCCTCCCAACCCAGAAATGACGAGGGCCAGGCAGGACCAAGCACTGCTGCCAACCCTATTACAATCTCTCCTTCACCCACCATCCGTCCATCTCCAGCTCCCGAACACCCAGTGAACCGGAAACCACTGCTTGAAGAACCTGGGTCGCTATCCTACGGCACCCTGCAAGAAATAATCTCCAATGCGGTGGAGCAGAAGGTACAAGCCGAAGGAGTCAGATCTCAAGCCTAAACTAGGCCCTACTCCCGATGGATCCAGGCAATCCAAATGCCTGCCTCTTACCACCAGCCCAAATTCCAGCAGTTCAGTGGGGACGGCATTCCAAAACAACACATTGCCCACTTTATCGAGACCTGCAACAATGCTGGAACGGACGATGACCTTCTGGTCAAGCAATTCGGGCCATCCCTCAAAGGGAACGATTCGACCGGTTCATCGAGCTCCCGGCGAATCTATCGACAGTAGGAACAATTAGAGAGCGAGTTCCTCACCGCTTCTACACCACGGCTTAACGGTGGCGTTAGTGGAACCCACAATTTGAAACAAATGGCGGGGGAGAAAGTGATTGAATACATCAATCCCCTCGGTGCAATCTAAGTCTCAACCAAGTAGAGCACCTCCTTGTCCACACAAACATCCAACGACATGTGCATTCGAGGGATGAATTGGACTCGGTATATTTCTTCGGAGTCGGGTTAGAGAGACTTCCAAGAATTGGCGACTGAGGCGCATAACATGGAGATCCTTATCCAAGAAAAGGGAGAAGGAAAAACTCCAATGTCTGAGGCCGACAAGAAGCCAAAGTTCGTAAAGAAGGACTACAAAGCTCCTGCAAAAAAAGCGCTCGCCACCAACGTCGTTGAACCGCAAAAGATTACGGTGACCCAAAATCAATGTACGGGGAGCGACTAGAAGCCAAATGTCAGTCGACTCACCGGCGGTGCACCCCATCAAAAATTCATATTAAAGGATAGGCAGGCTAAAGCCTATCCTTTCCCATATTCTGATGTTCCAGGCATGCTCGAACAACACCTGGAGAAAAACATGATGCAGCTTCCAGAAGCCAAAAGGCCGGAAGATGTTGGGAAGAGCTCGGACCCCATCTATTGCAAGTATCACAGACTGGTGGGCCATCCTACCAAAAAACGTTTTGTCCTGAAGGACAAAATACTTGAGTTAGCGATGCAAGGTCGCATCATCTTGGAAACCAACGACAACACCGCAGCTTCCCACACTATCTTCGTCCAATCAGATTCCTACACCAGAACTGGGAATTCAAGGACGAATAGAAAAGTCCTCATCCCGCACACCGCGGGATCCAGACAGCGACCCGCTGTAAAAGACAAGGAAGGGTGGGAAGTAGTAACCCGCAAAAAGAAAATACTTCCTGAAACCCCGGTGAAAATATTCATCAAGGGGTATGCAGCAGAAGAATCAGGAAAGAAGAAAGCCCAGAAGAAAAGAAGAGGCAGAAGGTATAGACGTAAATCAACCTCTGCCAAAGTTGAACAAGAGAATGATCAAAGGAAGCCAAATCCGATTACTTTGGCTGATTTCTTCCCATCAGATTTCCTGGCGCCAACTTCTGCACTGGTGGCCACTTGTTCACCCCAAGTGGTCGAACAAAGACGTGAAGGGAAGGCTCCGATGGGGTCCATCGACAATATTCACGCGTGCCTACAGGACGTGTTTATCACCAATGTTGTACAAGACGACCTAGATTTGCCAATCAGATCTAAGCAAGCTTTCATCAAATTTGTCACAGCTAAGGACGACTGGCATGCCGAAGTCGAGCAATTGAGGATGCGGAGGCCAAGTTCTACTCAAAAGAAAATATCTACCTCTTCGAGTAAAATCAATCTTTCCAAAGCGGCTAAAGATGAACGGGCCAACCCTAAGGGGCAGATGGGGAAACCAGTTCTCAGGTACGTTCCTCAATCAAGAAGGAAGAAGGGCGAATCCCCTTTCACCACTTGCGATCGAGAAGAACTAGCAGAGAAATTGAAAGCTTTAAAAGGGGCTGCCACTATTCCTTTGCCCAAACTCAACAACCGGGGCATCCTTGTCGAACAGAAGTGGAGCCACCCGAGCTTCCTAAAACTCGGACACAAGGATTTGATCCCAATGCTTACCGGATGATGGTAAAATCAGGGTCCGAGTTCTCCCTCAAGCAACTACAAGAGAAATCGATGGCCGTAGAAAACTTGTCACCGACCGAGAAAAATCTCCAATCGCAAGGCTACTCAATTCCTTCTAACCGACATGGGCTTGGTTATGAAGAATACGAGCCTGTTGTGATCTCTAGCAAAGCCAGTGTCAATCAGGTAACAACCAAAAGAAAGACGATCACCTCAGAAGGAGCCCGAACATCAGCTTTTGATCGGAATGGTGTCCCAGAGCCACGAGTCTCGGCATTCATTCAATTGGGGCAAGAAGAAAACAGAAGTCCAAACTTTCCCTCGGGGCCAAGTAACGAGTATAAATTCAAAGTAACGAAAGTATGGCGGAAAAAGGGGCAAGCAGAAGACCCTAAACCAAACACCACCTTTGCGAGAGATCACAACAGGCTCGTATTCTTGATAACCAAGCCCATGTCGGTTAGAAGGAATTGAGTAGCATTGCGATTGGAGATTTTTTTGGGTCAGTGACAAGTTTCGTTCGACCATCACCGGTTTCTCTGGTAGTTGCTAGAGGGAGAACTCGGACCCTGCTTTTGCCATCATCCGGTAAGCATTGGGATCAAATCCTTGTGTCCGAGTTTTAGGAAGCTCGGGTGGGCTCCGCTTCTCTTCGACAAGGATGCCCCGGTTGTTGAGTTTGGGCAAAGGAATAGTGGCAACCCCTTTTAAGGCTTTCAATTTCTCAGCTAGTTCTTCTCGATCGCAAGTGGTGAAAGGGGATTCGCCCTTCTTTATTCTTGATTGAGGAACGTACCTGAGAACTGGTTCCTCCATCTGCCCCTTAGTGTTGGCCCGTTCATCTTTAGCCGCTTTGGAAAGATTGATTTTACTCGAAGAGGTAGATTTTTCTTCTGAGTAGAACTTAGCGTCAGCAAAGGAAGCTTCAGCCTCTGTGAAGGGGCATTCGTCGGCGAACACCGTTTTTTCCTCTCAATCTTGGTAATACTTGAAACATTGATGCAGGGTAGAGGGCATGACTTTGTTGTTGTGTAACCAGGGTCTTCCGAGCAGCACATTATAAGACGTGCGAGCAGCACATTATAAGACGTGCGAACAACACATTATAAGACGTGCGAGCAGCACATTATAAGACGTGCGAGCGTCGATTACATGGAACAACACGTGAGAAGTCATATCCCCAATTTGTAGTTCCAGTCTGATCGTTCCCCACGCTCGTTGTCCTTCTTGATTGAAGCCTTGAATCATTAACCAACTTGCTTGGAGATCGTTGGCAACCAACCTGACATTTTTCAAAGTTTGGATTGGCAGGATATTTACGGCTGACCCGTTGTCCAGAAGTATGCGGTTGATCCACCGGTCTTTAATAGCTCCGGAGCCAAACAAAGGCCTATTATGACACCTTTCCCCGAGCAGCATGTCGGCTTCTTTGAAGGAAATGGAAATTGAGTGAACCTCCTTAATTTGTGGTGGCTCTGCTGGTTGCTCTTCCTTCAATGTGCTAGGAGATAAACCAACTTTTGGCTCATCGTGCCTCCGAATCCTCAATTGCTCGACTTCGGCATGCCAGTCGTCCTTAGCCGCGACAAATTTGATGTGAGCTTGCCTAGATCTGATTGGCAAATCTAGGTCGTCTTGTACGGCATTGGTGATAGACACGTCCTGTAAGCAGGTATGAATGTCGTCGGTGGACCCTATCGGAGCCTTCCCTTCTCGTCTTTGTTCGACCACTTGGGGTGAACAAGTGGCCACCAAGGCAGAAGTTGGCACCAGGAAATCTGATGGGAAGAAATCAGTCAAAGTAATCGGCTTTGGCTTCCTTTGATAATTTTCTACTTCGACTTTGGCAGGGGTCGATTTATGTTTGTACCTTCTGCCTCTTCTTTTCTTCTGGGCTTTCTTCTTTCCTGATTCTTCTGCTGCATACCCCTTGATGAATATTTTCACCGGGGTTTCAGGAAGTATTTTCTTTTTGCGGGTTACTACTTCCCACCCTTCCTTGTCTTTTGCAGCGGGTCGCGGTCTGGATCCTGCAGTGCGTGGGATGAGGACTTTTCTGTTCGTCCTTGAATTCCCTGTTCTGGTGTAGGAATCTGATTGGACGAAGATAGTGTGGGAAGCCGCGGTGTTGTCGTCGGTTTCCAAGATGATGCGACCCTGCGTCGCTAACTCAAGTATTTTGTCCTTCAGGACAAATCATTTTTCGGTAGGATGGCCCACCAGCCTGTGATACTTGCAATAGTTGGGGTCCGAGCTCTTCCCAACATCATCCAGCCTTTTGGCCTCTTGAAGCTGCATCTTTTTCTCCAGGAGCTATTAGAACAAGCCTGGAACATCAAAATCAGGGAAAGGATAGGTTTTAGCCTGCCTATCCGTTAATGTGAATTTTTGATGGGGTGCACCGTCGGTGAGTCGACTGACATTTGGCTTCTAGTCGCTCCCCGTACTTTGATTTTGGGTCGCTGTAATCTTTTACGGTTCAACGACGTTGGTGGCGAGCGCTTCTTTTGCAGGAGCTTTGTACTCCTTCTTTACGAACTTTGGCTTCTTCTCGGCTCAGACATTGGAGTTTTTTCTTCTCCCTTTTCTTGGATAAGTATCTCCATGTTATGCGCCTCAGTCGCCAATTCTTGGAAGTCTCTCGGCTTCCGACTCCGTAAGAAATATACCAGAGTCCAATTCATCCCTCGAATGCACATGTCGTTGGATGTTTGTGTGGACAAGGAGGTGCTCTACTTGCAGTTGAGACTTAGATTGCACCAGGGATTGATGTATTCAATCACTTTCTCTCCCTGCCGTTGTTTCAAATTCGTGGGTTCCACTAACATCACCGTTCGCTTCGTGGTGTAGAAGCGGCTGAGGAACTCGCTCTCTAATTGTTCCCAGCTGTCGATAGATTCGGCCGGGAGCTCGATGAACCAGTCGAATGCGTTCCCTTTGAGGGATGGCCCGAATTGCTTGACCAGAAGGTCATCGTCCGTTCCAGCATTGTTGCAGGTCTCGATAAAGTGGGCAATGTGTTGTTTTGGAATGCCGTCCCCACTGAACTGCTGGAATTTGGGCGGGTGGTAAGAGGCAAACATTTGGATTGCCTGGATCCATCGGGAGTAAGGCCTAGTGTAGGCTTGAGATCTGACTCCTTCGGCTTGTACCTTCTGCTTCACCGCATTGGAGATTATTTCTTGCAGGGTGCCGTAGGATAGCGACCCAGGTTCTTCAAGCAGTGGTTTCCGGTTCACTGGGTGTTCGGGAGCTGGAGATGGACGGATGGTGGGTGAAGGAGAGATTGTAACGGGGTTGGCAGCAGTGCTTGGTCCTGCCTGGACCTCGTCATTTATGGGCTGGGAGGATGCTCCCAGGTGACCTGCAATAAGCTCGAACTTCTGCAGAATCGTGGCGATCCGAAGATCCCTATGCAATTCTCTTTCTCTCAACTGTTCGTCCCTTTCCCTCATGGCAGCTTGGAGTTTTGGCAGTTGCTCTTCCACAGTCTTGGCTTGTGTCATCATCGTGGAGACCCTGATGACTGGAGATGTGGGGGAAGAAGGACTTGGAACGAGAGATGCCCTAGATGGTGTAACCGGACGCGGAGAAGGAATGATACGCCTTCCTTTAAAATGAGTGATTAATGCAGGGACTCGGCTTGCCGTTGAGGGAGAGCTCCTTGTTGGGCTTGCAGCCGGGCTGGCCACTGGACTGGTTGACTTGCCTACGGCTGAATTTGCAGAGCACGCTGTGTTGGCAGGGATCCTGTGACTGATCTGGTGGTTGGTCTTGAACGAATGATCACAGGAATCTGGGATGGACGAATCCCTCTGTCTTGGCCGGCAGCAGCAGCGGTTGGTGTACGCGGACAACGAGGGAAGGTGACCAAAGGGTCGGTCATTCTTGGTGCCGGTGACGAGCTGGTTCCAACAGTTGGGGTTTTGGCAGCAGCCTTGTTGTTGGCGTTAGGACCAGCCATTTGAACTTTGAACTTTGTAGATCGAAGAAAGAGATGAAAGGTAGAAGGGTCCCACCGGGCGTGCCAAATTTGTAAACGAGTACAATATGTGGACCGAAAAAGACGCATCTGATGTATAGTGTACAAAATAATTTGAGGGGTAATTTGGTAATTTCAAGATGATTGTGTGGGGTGCGAATTCTAGAACTCCTTTGATTCGATCTCCAATAAACACAAACAATCTACGTACGCCTTCTTCACGAACGGACGAAACGAACTTGAATTTCGCTTAAGCTCGTCGGAAAATTTAGTATTCTGATTGGCTTACAACAATTTGAATGCGAGACAACGGCAATAATGGTGGTTTCTCTCTCAGATTTGGGGTGGTGATTTGGGATTTTTGGGGATTTGGACGTACGTCTTTGTATTTCTGTATGTCTCTATCTCTTTGAGTTCTTCATTTGATTTTTTTTTTGATCTTCCCCACAAGTGTCTTGAGCCTATTATTTTATAGGCTTATCGAGCTCCAACTGTATGGACCAGGTTTATCGGAGCGGTTGTAACTCACATCAACTTCTTATGCGTAACGTCTCCTTTGAATTATGGAACTCCTTTAGACCAAGGCAAGAGCCACGTGTAGTCCTTGTATGCTGCTGATGTGACCACATTGTATGACTTGTCGTCCATGTAATCGGATGACGCGGCAATTTTGATCTCAGCCGTTGCTTGATCGACGCTTGATTGACGACTTGATTTCATTGGTTGACTATGGTCCATATCAGACTCGTTGACCCGCGCCATACGGTGCTGATTTGGACCGTATTAGTCGGACCTTGCAAAATTTGTTCCTATAGATGCCCCTTCAAAATGCGCACATCAAGTGTACACTTTGAAAGTGAACTCTGACGATGAGTGAATTTTGAAGCACACTTTTTTTTTTTTTTTTTTTTTTGTGGGCCCACATGTAAGTGAACTTGGACAGGCTGCATACTTGAGCTTAGCTCCGACTTGGACCCGTTGCAGATTTCCTTGCTTTTGATGGGCCGGCTTGCTTCTCCTTCTTTAGTGGGCTGGACTATTCGAGTTGACTCAGTGTATACTTGGTTGAGTCGACTAAGTTAACTTTATGCTCACTGAGTTGTGACTCAGTTTTTGTCGCGGTGATTTCTGGGCGTCTTATCCACATTAAAATTACGAATGAAGGATAAGGTAATCCGAGAATAAGAAGGGTTTAGGGTTTATGGGGGGTCTTATAAATAGTACCTTGTCAAGTGTGCCGGCCTTAATTGCTGAACCTGAGATTTGGTTGACTGTGACGTTTGTGTTGGAATCTGCCCTCAATCGACTGCTTTCCATCAACTGCATCTGCTTTGCTGAGGTAAAAGTCTTGCCACTAGTTTTTATTTTTTATTATTTTTTCTTTCTGCTTGTGCGTCAGCTCTGATAGCTTGTCTTTACTTTATTCCCTTTCTGTTTTGCTGCGGAAGTTTCTGCATTCTAAATTCCTCTTCGTTTTGTTCTGTATTTTTCCCGTTTTTCTTTCTTCTCCGTAATGGCACTTCTGGGAGGTTGAGAGGGTTCGTTTCAATGGGACCTGGTTCGGTGGAAGTCCACCGTCTTACGGCTCTGCTGTTCGGACCTTCAATGCTAACCCTGCAATGCCTCAATTCTTTTCCCCTTTTCTCTCTCTCTTTTTTTTTTCTTGCGATTGAGGCGGCTTGTCTTGGCGGGGCTTGGTTCGATGGAGGTCTGCCGGTTTACTGAAGCTTCGCCTTCTCAGGCTGTGATTTTGCCTTGAACTGTGGCTTCCCTTTTTTTTTTTTTTTTTTTTTTTTTTGCAACGGTGTTCCCGGCGATGGAGGTGGCTTGATTTGGTGGAGCCCAGTTCGGTGGAGGTCTGCCGTTTTACTGAGGTTTCGCCATTCGAACCCTCGATTTTGTCTTGAACGCCGCTGCAACTTCGAGATTTGCTTCAAATTTGGGTTTTTTCGTGGTCGTCCTCGACGGAGTCTTCATAATAGTCCTCGTCGGAGTTGAAATCGGCATAAGCAATGCTTCGTCGTCGGCGGCGTCGACGTAATCGACGTTGCCGACACCGGAGAAGGGGGCGGGGCGGTGTTGGGGCGGCTGCGCAGGGCGTCGCCGCTTCGCCCTGCGGAAGCTCCGTTCGCCTTCTTTGCTTAGTCGAACCGAAGGAGACGAGCCTCGTCGGGTAGAGTTTCCGGAGCTTAGGGTTCCGGCAGTAGGTTCTGGCTGCGTTGTCGGTTCCGAACGTCGGATCTTAAGGTTCCGAATGCGAGACCCATATTGAGAGCCGGACCTTTAGGGCTCCGAATAAGGGACCCGAACGTCGCGGTCTGTCTTGCCGGATTTTAGGGTTTCGGTTAAATAGTCCGAATGCGGCGGTTCCAGTTGTCGGTTTTTTAGGGTTCCGTTTGGGAGGCCCGGATGCCGCGGTTCTTCGTGTCGTCTTCGTTGAAACCCTAGCCACGCGACTTCAGATTTTCTTCCCCTTTTCTTTTGTGCGGCTTCATTGTGTCGTGAGAACGCCTATCTTGATGGCGTTTCTCGCCGGAGTGAGCGCCGGAGAGTATTTTCGGCTGATCTGGGGCATGATTTTTGCTGCGCGGCGAGGCGAAGGCATCTCCATGGCTACCTGGTAGTGCGGCAGGTGCCGTCTGCGAGGTTGGTTGGGGGCATTTCCGTGATGCTGGTGTCACGGCAAGGCGATGCCTCCGCAGCTCTGATGGCGCCTCCGCTGCTGGTGTCGCGGCGAGATACTCTAAATCCCCATGTTTGGGGACTAAGCAATTTTCTTGATGATTTTGCCACCGTTGGGTCATGACTCGGGTCGTGACTCGGGTTGTGACACGGGACTTGATTCGATTTATTTTATTTTATTTTATTTTTTTTTCTATTGGAATTTACTGTAACTTAAAAAATAAAAATTACCTCAATTAAGAAATTTGACCCGAGTTGAAATTTGACCTAAGAGGCGTTAGACATGCACCCCTCACCTGCGGGCCTTAATAGGCACAAACGTCACCGTCACCCACGGGCCTGAGGACCCGGATCCGCTGGCCACAGGGCCAAAGGCGGACTCGTGCCTGGGCGCTCCACCATGCGCGGATCCGGTTCTCAACCGGGTCGTTCAACAGACTAAAAAAAAAAAAAAATTTAAACCGGTTAAAAATCCGGTTCGGCGCACGACACTTATCATCCTCTAACCCTATACTACGTATAGTTACAATTTTGTACCATTCTTTGCACAACTCTATACCATTGGAGTATTTTTTTTGTGTGGTCTAACAACCCTTTACTACGATTAGTAACAACTCTGAACCAGCCTTTGGATAACTATATACCATTACAATATTTTTTTTTTTTTGTTGTCTAATTTTTTGGTGGTCTAACAACTATATACTACGTATAGTTACCACTCGGTACCATCCTTTGCACAACTCTATACCTTTGCAGCATTTTTTTTCTGTGGTGTTACAACTATATACTACGTTTTATTACAACTCTGTACCATCCTTTGTTGAACTCTATACCATTGGAGCATTTTTTTTGTGTGGTTTAACAACTATATACTACGTTTAGTTAGAACTCTGTACCATCCTTTGCACAACTTTATACCATTGGAGCATTTTTTTTGTGTGGTCTAACAACCCTTTACTATGTTTAGTTACAACTCTGTACCATCTTTTGCACAACTCTATACCATTGGAGCATTTTTTTTTGTGGTCTACCAACTATATACTACGTTTAGGACCAACTCTATACCAAAGATTTTGGACAACTATATACTACGTTGGTACTCAACTCGTACTAACATTTGTATAACTATATACCATTCTACTAACAACATCAGGCGCGATGCACCTAAGGTAGCGCCATCCTTTGGCGCTGGTCGTCTTGTGAACCGACGCGGCGCTGAACCGAATTTTCGGCGGTTTAAATTTTTTTTTGGTCTGCGTTGAACGACCGGTTGAGACCCGAATCACAGCATGGTGGAGCGCCGCATGGGCACCTCGCGGCTCGGGCGCCCGCCATTGGCCCCCAAGCAGACGCCGGCCATAAATGGTCGTGGGCCGATCCGGTCCCCTCAATTGGCGAAACTTCGTCACCCACGGGCCTGAACAGAAACCTCGTCACCCATGGGCCTGAATTGCCAAAAACCTCGTCACCCACGGGCCTTAATTGGGCAGAAACTTTGTCACCCACGGGCCATAATTGGCAGAAACTTCGTCACCCACGGGTCTTAATTGGCAGAAACCTCGTCACCCACGGGCCTTAATCGGCATAAACCTCATCACCCATGGGTTAATCAAGATTCCTTAATTAAGACTTAATCAAGATTCCGTCCAATAAGAACTTAGCCAATTACGACACTTAGGCCAATTAAGACCTAAAGCCAGTTAAGACTTATGGCCTTAATTTAATTAAGACTTAGACTTAAAGCCAAGCCAATTAAAACTTAATCCGATTAGACTCAAAGCCAAACTAATTAGGACAAACTCAAAGCCAAACTAATTAAGACAGACTCAAAGCCAAACTAATTAGGACTTAGTCCAATTTAAGCCTTAAATAAAACTTAGGCTTGGACTTACCAATAAGGACTTAGACTTGACTTTTTGCCCTTTCTGAATTTTCAGGCACGGTCGCGCCACTCCGGTAGAGCTTCCTTACCGAATTTCTAAAATTTTTGGCGCGGTCGCGCCTTTTCTGTGTCTGAAGTTGGCGTGGTCGTGCCATTCAGGCAAAAACAAAAACTTCTTTCTTGATTTGACCACATCGTGATTGTTGGCGAGGAGACAGTTCTGACTCTGGCGCTCTACACGGAAGGCGATGCTTCTCACCTGAGTAGATCCTTAGCTCCTGGTGATCGCGTTCCTTGCCCTGGTTCTTCCGAAGACGAGGCTGCGGCCGCTGGTCCAGAGACTTTAGCGCTTCAAAGTGCTTTGCTTGTGGTGAACCGGCCTCCACACACCCTTCAGGATCGTTTCATGGACGGAGAAGTCGTGCCGACTTTTCAAGATCCGGATACGACTTTGGATACACCGATCCCGTTCCTTTATGAGTGGACTACGCTGCTTCTGGTTCGATGCAGTCGCATTCTCTATGACGCGAGTGTCTACTACAGACTTTGGGCGTCCATTTTTCAATACAGTTGTGACGTGTCGGTGGTCCTAGCTTTTCTTGACGCTTGGAGTACAGAGACGAACACGCTGGTCACATGCCAAGGCGAGCTTTCCATTACCTTACTGGATATGGACCGGATTTTTGGCTTGCCTATCTCTGGGTATTTTTACGACGAGGTTTCTCCTATGATAGCCAATTTCGCGGATGTACGGAGTTCGGCTTTACCCTACAGCTGCCGCTGTCTGTTTCTGGCTTATCACCATCTATGTCGGAGCTCAGAGTCCAACGTTTTATCCACAACTGCTTGATTCGAGTTTTGGTTCCGCACGGAGGATGATGTCGTTCCAGTTCATGATCCCTAGACAGCCTGGTATGCTCGTTATGTAAAAGGTGCAGCCACTCCCCGAGAACGAACGAACACCGAGTGAAAAGTTTTTGACTTCCTCCACGTCACACCAGGTAAAGAAGACGAAGTCCACCTGGCAGCCCTCCTGTCGGTTTGGTTATCCCAGTTTGTGTTTCATTCAACTGTCGACGATTTACTGCCCATGGTCTTTAAGGTGGCAAGTTATATGGCCACCGGGGTCCGCTTTGCCTTGGCTGGTCCCGCTTTGGCTTGCCTTTATAAAGGTTTGGGACAGGCAGTTATTGGATGGCCCTCGATTGCTCAGTGGCCTTACTTGTATTCCTAGTTGGCCGTCTACTTTCACACTCATGGGGAGGATCTTGAAGGAGCCTGTCGTCCAGGTACGATTTCTTTTGGAAATCCTTCTCTTTGGCATGCTTTTGACGAGGATCAGGCATGTAACTTATTCCGGCGTCTTCCGGTGTTGGTGAGGAACCGATACGCCCTTGGTCGGAACTCGGTTTCTTCTTTGGTGGATGAGCCGAAGCTGAAGAAGCTGCTTTCTAAGGCGACTTATGAGAGTCTCCTCAGTGTCTGTTGCTGCTTTTTGACGGTGCGTCGCTCCATTTGTTACTTCATTGAGCCATACAATCCTAACAGATTTGCGCGGCAATTTGGGTATTGCCAGGATTTGCCTGGGGATTTGGGGGTTAAGGCCAGTCAGCGGGATGCCGCCTCTGACCAAATTGATGACTTTTTGGAGAGCTAGTGTTGTCGGCTTGATTTGCCTCTGCCTGGTGAACCAACTCGAGACCCTGGGACCACACTCGCGTACTATAATTGGTGGAAAGAACACATGTTCCCCGGTTTTGAGGTAACTCTTTTTTTTTTTTTTTTCATTCGCTCTGTTCTGTGTCTTCCCAGCAGAATCGACTAGAGCCGGTGCCAACTGTTTCTGCTGCAGAGAATAGTGAGGAGGAGGATGATTATGACAGCGATCGGTCTCATTCTCGTCGTCGACGTAGATCGAGGAGCAAGAAGCAAGTTGGCGCGTCTTCTGTAAGTCACACCATAATTGTGAGTGCTTTTGTTTTGCTGTGCTTTCTGAGATTTTTCTTCAATTCTTTTACAAATAAGAAGAGAGCACCACTTGCTGCTCTGAACGATGCCTCTAGTTATGCTTCTTTCCCCGCTTCGCCGCCGACTTTCCTTCCTCCAATCTCGGAGACAGAGCCTTAGACAGAGCCTCAGACATGTTGCCCGCCCGAGACCTACCCTCCTGTGGAGACTGTTCAGATCTTGTCTTCCCTAGAGGCACCCGAAGCACCTCAAGAGGAGGTGTCTTCTCCAGGAGCAATTGCCCAGACAAATTCGTCCGTTGTAGCTGCCCCTGAGGGTACAGAGGTGGTGGAGGGGATTGCGGAGGTTGCACCAGCTTTGACTCAGCCTGAGGCCTTGCCTGTTCAAGAGGCCGCTCCTCCAGTTATTCAGGAGGCGGCCGAGGAAGAAGTTGTGGTCGAGGAAGAAATTCCAGCTCCGACCGAGGAAGTGGTCGAGGTTCTTCAAGCAAGGGCTCCAGCTGTTGAGGGAGAAGCTCTTCCGGCAGTTGTTCAAGAAGAAACTCCAGCCCAGCCTTTCGAAAGGAAGTTCCAGCTGTTGAAGCTCCAGCCATTGAGGAAGTTGTCGAGATCGTCCAAGAGGAGGTAGCTGAGGTCGTTCCAGCCGTTGAGGAGGCTCCGTTTGTATAGAACGCGGCCACTCCTTTAATGCTGCCTACACCGCCTGCCTCAACTTCTCTAACCCCGTCGCAGCAGTTGTTGTCTCACGCTGAGGGCTTGATGCTACAAGTCTGGAGGGATCAAATAGCCCCTCATATGTTATCATCAGATGCAGTTCGTGACGCATCTTTTCTGGCTGATGCAGATTTTATCATTAGTGTCAGGTGAGTCATGATGTGACTCGCCTACAGGTCTATCACTCAGAAGCTGCAGGCTTTTAGGGAGATAGAAAGTTTGGCTGGAGAGAAGGCAGGTCGCGCTTCCAGGGATTGGGCAGAGAGTGATGCTCGGGAAGCTTTGGATGTGTTGTCCTCTAAGCTGGAAAATGTTGAAGTCACTTTGGACGAGGCTGCAGAAGAGCTTTTAGAAGCTAAGGTTGATGAAGAGGATGCTCGTGAGCGCCTGGAGCTAGCTAGAGAACAACTTCAATCGGCCGGGACTAGAGTTGGATACCTTACAACTCAAGTCGAGCAAATTCAAGAGAGTTTGCGGGATTTGAAGAAGGTCGTTGTTGAAGCTGAGCAGAAGGTAGCGGAGGTCATTGCCAGGCCTACTCTCAGTGCAACTGAGGAGGCAACTCTTCTATCGTCGAGGGCTGCCTTTGCGGAGTTACAGCAGGAGATGGCGAGGGGTCTTTGATTTATTTTTCTTTTTCGTTATTTTTCTTTCAATTTGACTTGTGGCCACTTTCGTTTCTTCCATGTAGTTAAATTTTGGCTCTCTGATTTATAGGCTTTGTATTTGGAATACAATCATGGATAGAATTTTTTGAGAAATTTACCGTTTATGGCTGGGAGTCTTCTTCCTTCGGGAGTGACCAATTTGTAAGCGCCGTTAGTGTAGACTTCTTGAACGACGAACGGTCCTTCCCATTTAGGTGCGAATTTTCCCCTATCTCTACTTGTGGTCATGATCGATCTGCGCACGGCTAAGACGAGATCCCCCTTTTGAAAGGAACGGAACTTAACTTTTTTATTGAAAGTGCGAGTGAGTCGAGCTTGATAGCATTCGAGCCTTTGCTGTGCATCCAGGCGCTTTTCGTCGAGGGATTCTAACTCCTGTAGGCGAATTTGGATATCCTCTTCTTCTGTGAGTCCTTCTCGAAGAGCGACTCGCAGTGACAGAATTTGTATCTCAAGTGGTAGCACGGCTTCAACACCATAGACTAGCGAATACGGGGTTGACTCTGTGGGAGTTCGGAATGTGATCCTGTACGCCCACACTGGTTCTCTGAGCCTGTCGTGCCAGTCTTTCTTGTTCCTTGCAACTATCTCCTTTAATATTTTGCACAAGGTTTTGTTGAAGGCTTCTGCCAAGCCGTTAGCAGCAGGGTTGTGTGCCGTGGACATCCTTTGTTGAATATCGAATTTCTTGCAGAAGTTATCCACAGTCTTGTTACAGAATGGGGTACCGTTGTCGGTCATGATGTATCTCAGAACGCCGTACCGATATACGATTTGTGTCCGGATGAAGTCGACCACGGTGGCAGCTTTGACTTCTTTGTAAGCTGTCGCTTCTGCCCACTTAGAGAAATAATCGGTGGTGGCCAATATATACTGGTGATATGCTGACGATTTTGGGGTGATCGGACCTATGATGTCCATTCCCCTGGCTTCAAATGGCTAGGAGGCCACTCTCGAATGTATTGGCGTGGAATTGACATGCCGTGCAATGTCGTGCCAATTCTATCGCGTCCCGCAGCATGGTAGGCCAACAGTAGCCAAACTGTTTGACTTGAAGGTGAAGTTTGGGGCCCGCTTGATGAGCACCGCAAATTCCTCCATGTGTTTCGGATAAGATAGCTTGTCCTTCCTCTTTGGAAACACATCTGAGTAAAACGCCATCGTAGGATAGCTGATACAGTGTGTTATTGAACAAACAGAATTTGAACATAACTTTTCATACGTACGCCCGTGCTTTCAGTTCCTGGGGATGTTTCTTGTGTTCTAAATAATCAAGGAATTGTTGACGCCAGTCTTCTTCTTCGATTGTGTAGACCAATACCAAGTTGATTTCTTCCTCTCCTGAGAATCTCTCCAAGGTAGGCACCACCCATCTTTCACATACTGGGATACGTTCAGGCCTTGCATCGAACTGGGCTAAACTTGCAGCAATTCCTGCCAGTGCGTCAGCTTGGCTATTGTTGGCTCGCGGCACATGTCCCAGAGTCACATTTGGGATTTTCTGCGGTAGCCTTAGGGCCTCTTTTTGATAAGGCACGAGCTCGTCATTCCTGACTTCGAAGTCTCCGATTAGCTGTTTGATCACCAGAGCCGAGTTGCCGAAGATTTCTAGCAGGTTTAGGCCTATTTCGATTGCCATCCCCAAACCAAGGATTATGGCTTTGTATTTGGCCTCGTTGTTTGTGCAGCAGTGAGACAAGATGAAGGAGTACGGCATTAAGTCGTCGTTTGGAGACATGAAAAGGACGCCAGCGCCTGCTCCATTTTTTCGTGCAACACCATTGAAGTACATCCTCCAAGGGGGTAACACTTCAATGTAAAAAACTTCTTCAACGGGTAGATTCTCACTTATCTCCCATTCTGCCGGGATGGGGTGATCGGCTAAGAAATTTGCAAGTCCTTGTCCTTTGATAGCTGTGGGAGGAAATTGATCTCGAACTCGGAGAGCAACAAGGCCCATTTGGCCAGCCGTCCGAAGAGCATTGGTCTGGACATGATGTATTTGAGGGGATCTGCCCGAGAGGTCACGTTTGTGGAGTGGGCGAGCAGACAGTGTCTCAGCTTCTGCATGGCAAAGATGAGTGCGAGGCACGTCTTTTCAATCGGGGAGTAATTGAGTTCAGCCCCGACCATTGTGCGGCTCAGGTAATATAGCTGACGTTCGTTTCTTTGGTCATCATTTTGGGCGAGGAGGGCACCCAGAGACTTCTTTTGAGCCGCGATGTAGAGGAGACGTGGCTTTCCGGGAACTTGAGCCATCTGTACTGGTGGCTTCATAAGATAGTCTTTGATATTTTGAAATGCCCGTCGGCAAGATTCATCCCATTCGAAGGGTGTGTCCTTCTTCATGAGACGGCTGAAGGGTTGACTTCTTCCGGCCAAATTTGAGATGAACCACCGTATGTAAGCTAGATGCCCCTGAAGGCTCTTTAGTTCTGATAGAGTCTTTGGTTCAGGCATTCGTTGGATGGCATTGATCTTGGTCTGGTCGATTTCGATGCCTCTCTGTCTGACCACAAATCCGAGGAATTTCCCGGATGAAACCCCAATAACGCACTTCAATGGATTCATTTTTACCTGATACCGTCTCAGACGTTTGAAGACAGCTCGCAGGTCTTTTAAGTGGTCGTCCCTTGATTTGGTTTCGACGACCAAATCGTCGATGTAACATTCCACGAATTTGTGCAGGAAGTCGTCAAATATCCTTTGAATGGCTCTTTGATAAGTGGCCCCCGCATTCTTCAAACCGAATGGCATTACTTTATAACAAAACATACCTTTTGGCGTGCGGAAAGCCGTCTTTTCCTTGTCCTTTGGACCCATCTTGCATCTACCATTAATTCGGTGATTGGGAGCGGGAAGTCGTCTTTTAGACAAGCTTTGTTCAAGTCCCTGAAGTCGACACAGACTCAGATTTGCCCATTCTTCTTCTTCACTGGTACAATGTTGGCAATCCAGCTTGGGTACTTGACTTCACGGATGAAATCGGCTTTGAGGAGTTTGTCGACTTCCTTTTCATTTTCTGGGACAAGCACAGGATGAAACCGCCTTTGGGTCTATTTTATTGGTTTGACTTCGGATCTGATGGGGAATTTGTGGATTGCAATTGTTGGGTCAAGCCCAGGCATCTCAGTATACGACCAAGCGAAAACCTCTTTATATTCACTGAGTAAAGAAATATAATCTTTTTCTTCTGTTACAGACAGTGAAACACTCAAAAAAGTGGGCCTTGGATCATCCTCTGTACCCAAATTTACTTTCTTCAGTTGGTCGATGGTTGCTTGGCCGCCTTCCTCAAAGATTGCAGGCGCTTCTCCCAGGTCATCTTCAGGGGTCGGATCGTTACCTTTGCCGGTCGAGATGTGGTGAACAGCGACTGCCACTCTTCTTCTTCCGGGTCTCTTTTCTTTGACGACATATAGATCTCCACCGGGGTGACTTCGCTGCTTTATGCCTTTATTTTTTTTGTAGAGTTTTCCCCTATTTTCCCCAATCTTTGGCTCACTGGACTTCGTGTAGATGCCCCAAGTCTTTGGAAGACAGTCTTTTTGGGTTGCTCTATCGGCTTTCCCAATCTTTGGAAGAGTCTTTTTGGGTTGCTCCTGTCTCCTGAATACGTCGAGTTTTTCTATCGTCGGTGGAGAAGTGGTATTTGGTTTAGGGTCTTCTTCTTGCCCCTTTTTCCACCAGACTTTCGTAACTTTGAATTTATGCTCGTTACTTGGCCCCGAGGGAACGTTTGGACTTCTGTTTTCTTCTTGCCCCAATCGAACGAATGTTGAGGGTCGTGGCTCTGGGACACCGATCTGATCAAAAGCTGATGTCCGGGCTCCTTTTGAGGTGATCGACTTTCTTTTGGTTGTTACCTGATTGACACTGGCTTTGCCAGAGATCACAACAGGCTCGTATTCTTGATAACCAAGCCCATGTCGGTTAGAAGGAATTGAGTACCCTTGCGATTGGAGATTTTTTTGGGTCGGTGACAAGTTTTGTACGACCATCACCTGTTTCTCTTGTAGTTGCTTGAGGGAGAACTCGGACCCTGCTTTTGCCATCATCCAGTAAGCATTGGGATCAAATCCTTGTGTCCGAGTTTTAGGAAGCTCGGGTGGGCTCCACTTCTCTTCGACAAGGATGCCACGGTTGTTGAGTTTGGGCAAAGGAATAGTGGCAGCCCCTTTTAAGGCTTTCAATTTCTCTTCTAATTCTTCTCGATCGCAAGTGGTGAAAGGGGATTCGCCCTTCGTTCTTCTTGATTGAGGAACGTACCTGAGAATTGGTTCCTCCATCTGCCCCTTAGTGTTGGCTCGTTCATCTTTAGCCGCTTTGGAAAAATTGATTTTACTCTAAGAGGTAGATTTTTCTTCTGAGTAGAACTTGGTGTCAGCAAAGGAAGCTTCTGCCTCAGTGAAGGGGCATTCGTCGGCGAAACATTGATGCAGAGTAGAGGGCACGACTTTGTAGCTGCGTAACCAGGGTCTTCCGAGCAGCACATTATAAGACGTGCGAGCGTCGATTACATGGAACAACACGTGAGAAGTCATATCCCCAATTTGTAGTTCCAGTCTAATCGTTCCCAGCGCTCATTGTCCTTCTTGATTGAAGCCTTGAATCATTAGCGAACTGGCTTGGAGATCGTTGGCAACCAACCCGACATTTTTTAAAGTTTGGATTGGCAGGATATTTACAGCTGACCCGCTCTCCTGAAGTATGCAGTTGATCCACCGGTCTTTAATAGCTCCGGAGACGAACAAAGGCCTATTATGAGACCTTTCCCCGAGCAGCATGTTGGCTTCTTTCAAGGAAATGGAAATTGAGTGAAGCTCCTTAATTT
Organism: Aristolochia fimbriata; assembly: GCA_019845555.1. Taxonomy (NCBI): domain Eukaryota; kingdom Viridiplantae; phylum Streptophyta; class Magnoliopsida; order Piperales; family Aristolochiaceae; genus Aristolochia; species Aristolochia fimbriata. The sequence goes on from CM034080.1 coordinate 18,288,122, forward strand.
GTGGTGGCTCTGCTGGTTGCTCTTCCTTCAATGTGCTAGGAGATAAACAAACTTTTGGCTCATCGTGCTCCACATCCTCAATTGCTCGACTTCGGCATGCCAGTCGTCCTTGGCTGCGACAAATTTGATGAGAGCTTGCGAGATCTGATTGGCAAATCTAGGTCGTTTTGTACGGCATTGGTGATAGACACGTCTTGTAAGCAGGTATGAATGTCATCGGTGGACCCTATCGGAGTCTTCCCTTCACGTCTTTGTTCGACCACTTGGGGTGAACAAGTGGCCACCAGTGCAGAAGTTGGCGCCAGGAAATTTGATGGGAAGAAATCAGCCAAAGTAATTGGCTTTGGCTTCCTTTAATAATTCTCTTCTTCGACTTTTGGCAGGGGTCGATTTACGTCTGTACCTTCTGCCTCTTCTTTTCTTCTAGGCTTTCTTCTTTCTTGATTCTTCTGCTGCATACCCCTTGATGAATATTTTCACCAGGGTTTCAGGAAGTATTTTCTTTTTGCAGGTCTTCCCACCCTTGTCTTTTGCAGCGGGTTGCGGTCTGGATCCTGCGGTGCGCGGGATGAGGACTTTTCTGTTCGTCCTTGAATTCCCTGTTCTGGTGCAGGAATCTGATTGGACGAAGATAGTGTGGGAAATCGTGGTGTTTTCGTCAGTTTCCAAGAAGATGCGACCTTGCGTCGCTAACTCAAGTATTCTGTCCTTCAGGACAAAACATTTTTTGGTAGGATGGCCCACCAGTCTGTGATAGTTGCAATAGTTGGGGTCCGAGCTCTTCCCAACATCTTCCGACTTTTTGGCTTCTGGAAGCTGCATCATGTTTTTCTCCAGGAGCTGTTCGAGCATCCCTGGAACATCAGAATCAGGGAAAGGATAGGTTTTAGCCTGCCTATCCTTTAATGTGAATTTTTGACGGGGTGCACAGCCGGTGAGTCGACTGGCATTTGGCTTGCAGTCGCTCCCCGTACTTTGATTTTGGGTTGTCGTAATCTTTTGCGGTTCAACGACGTTGGTGGTGAGCGCTTCTTTTGCAGGAGCTTTGTACTCCTTCTTTACGAACTTTGGCTTCTTGTCGGCCTCAGACATTGGAGCTTTTCCTTCTCCCTTTTCTTGGATAAGGATCTCCATGTTATGCGCCTCAGTCACCAATTCTTGGAAGTCTCTCGGCTTCCGACTCTGTAAGAAATATACCAGAGTCCAGTTCATCCCTCGAATGCACATGTCGATGGATGTTTGTGTGGACAAGGAGGTGCTCTCATTGCAGTTGAGACTTACATTGCGCCAGCGATTGATGTACTCAATCACTTTCTCTCCCTGGCGCTGTTTCAAATTCGTGAGTTCCACCAACGTCACCGTTCGCTTCGTGCTGTAGAAGCGGCTGACGAACTCGCTCTCTAATTGTTCCCAGCTGTCGATAGATTCGGCCGGGAGCTCGATGAACCAGTCGAATGCAATCCCTTTGAGGGATCGCCCGAATTGCGTGTACAGAAGGTCACCGTTCATTCCTGCATTGTTGCAAGTCTAGATAAAGTGGGCAACGTGTTGTTATGGGTTGTCGTCCCCACTGAACTGCTGGAATTTAGGCGGGTGGTAAGAGGCAGGCATTTGAATTGCCTGGATCCGTCAGGAGTAGGGCCTAATGTAGGCTTGAGATCTTACTCCTTCGGCTTGTACCTTCTGCTCCACCGCATTGGAGATCATTTCTTGCAGGGTGTCATATGATAAGTGTCCAAAAGATACTTATTTATACATGAATTATTGATTATAAATTCCTAGTTTGAGTTGATTATGAGCATGAAAGTGACAAATATAACTCAAATACATGTTTTGTATCTCAGGTACCCGGTAAAAGAAGAAAATTTGGATTCTGAGTGAAAATGAAGGAAAAATGAGCAAAATAGAGCCAAAAAGAGAATGGCGCAACCGCGCCAATTCTGGCGCGATCGCGCTGGGAAAATATGCAAAAATTCATATAAATCCTGGAAATTCCCAACGGCTAGTATGGCTGAAAAGAGGACAGTTCGTGAAAGAGAAATCGCGCGACAGCGCCCAACGATGGCGCTACCTGTGGCGATGGCGCTACCTGTGGCACTGGCACACCGCTATGTTTCCATACAACCAGTCCAAAGTGCTATTTCGGGAAGTCGGCAAAGAGTCTAAGGAGTGGCGCATCCGCGCCAGTTCAATAGCCCAAAACGGCGCTACCGCGCCTTTAAGAGTCCTTCCTCTTCTCGCACCCGAAGGCCGTTTTCCAAACTTAGAAAGAATTCAGCTCCGGTGGCGCGACCGCGTCAAATCAAAGAACAATTAGGCGCGACTGCGCCGATGACTCAGCATACGCAAATTACAGAAATCTAGGGATTTCGACTACCAATCAAGCCCAAACCTGGGAGAAGAAGTCCTAATTGTCCAAGGAAGGTTTCCACGAAGATTTTATGAAATATTGCTCGAGTCTAGTTGCATTGAATGATCAAGAAAGGAGAAGTTCCATACAAAGAAGGAAACTACTGCCAGAAGGAGAAGAGAAAATCCGAGTTTTAAGAGAGCTCTACATCTGGAGTTTTCGTATTCCAATTGAAGCCAAACTTGGAACGAAGATTCCTGGTTCTACTGAGGATAATATCACGAAAATTCAGGCCAATCCAAGCCGTGCTTCTCGAGTTTCACATCTCCAAAGTGGTGGACCCAGTGCAGAAATTGGCTGCAGAAACCAGGTAACTTCTTCTCTTCATATCTCGAGTTTCCCAACTCAGAATGGATTCAAATTTGATGAGCAAGGAAAGGACTACAGAAGGAAGGTTAGGATGTAATTTTAGCCAATTCTGAGGTCGGAAAAGTATAATTCATAGCCCTGGACAGAGACCCAAATTACATGTTCTGAACAGAAGCCCAGATATAAATAGAGGTCCGAGGCAGATAGCAAGAATCCTGTTTTTGTAGTGTAGATCCAGTTTTTGTAGTGTAAATCTAGTTTGTAGTTTAGGTTTTTATTGTTTGTAGTTAGTTGGAGTTGAGAGAAAGTCCAGAGGAAGTCTGACACGACCTCTTGGCACTTTGGAGAAGGAAGAGATTTCAGTCAAGGAGGAGTTGAAGCTAAGGGGCAGTTCCTCAAAAGGGGGTTTTGTGTACTTGTTTTCTTCTTATTTTCATGGCTGTAATTGAATCCTTTTTATTCTGTGTTTATTCTTTTATTATGGAGTAGTCTCTCTTTGTTGGGGAAGTCATGAACTCCTAGTTGTTTATGTTTAAGTTCTGAATTCTATAGCAATAAAGTACTCTGCTTTTGTCTTAGAATCTGTATTCATTGCTTATTGCTAATTTAGATTGATATCTGAAGTTTAATGAGGTACGGATTGAGAAGTTAAATTTCAGTAAAGATTTGGGTTAGTTATATGATTCCTTGTTTTCTAAAACAACTCGCTTTTAAACTAGATTGTTCTGATTTCGAAGGAGACTAGTGGAAGGCGATGTGACTTATTAAACTCTTGTTTTGAATAAGAGAGTTAATCTTCAAGCTTTTTTATTTATGCACTTAGGATTTGAATGTTCCGGTTGAGAAGGATTTCAAAGAATAAGTGAAAGTTATTTCCTGTATATGGGTAACCAGGTTTTCGAAAGCTAAGTCAAGGTAAGGGTATTTGAGCTGTAAAATCAGAACTTTGCATGTTAGCAACTAGTTGGGATTGACATTCTTCCCCAACATCTCATCTCTATTAGTTATTCCAGTAGTTCAATTCTGTTTTGTTTTTCCAGTTCTTAAAACCAAAAATTCTTTTCCTCAATCAGTGGAAAAATCTTTGCTTAAACTGAGTTCTCATCAAGGTCTTTGTTGGATCGATATCTGGACTCTCGAGTCTATATTACTTGCTGACCTAGTGCACTTGCTAGACACCCAACAAGTTTTTGGCGCCATTGTCGGGGACCATTCAATTGAGAGTAAGTTTAAGTGAATTTTGATTTGTTGATTGAGATTAAAATTTTTATTCTATCTTTTCAGGTTGAACCAGATTAGTGCGTGTAACAAGAAGTAGTGGTGAGCCACTAGATGAAGCCAATCTGGAACTGGAAAGAGCACTCAAATGAGAGGTGGAATTACATGCAGAATGAGATAAGTCCATGTCCTAACTCCTTTTTGGAAATTCCCCAACTATATGCATCTTCTAATTATGATCCATGGAGGTATGATTCTGATATATCATGTTCTTTTAATTATGAACCTAATGATTCCTATAGAAGAGAGCATGATGATTATTTCTCTAGGCAATATGAAAATCAGTATTTTGAGAATGATTTGGAGGTAAATTGTCCACATGGACAACCGTCCATGTTCAAGTATGAGAGTCCTCCTATGTGTCATGATTATTTTTATCACCATTCTTCTCCCCTTCAGCCTCAAGAAGATTTGTCTAGGTTTGAGATAAATGCAAGAGGGAGAGTTGCTGGCATACATAATGTTGATCATGTACTAGCATTGCAGGCACAAGTCGAGTCACTAACCAAACAATTGTCAAAATTGCATACACCCTCTTTGGTTGCTCAGACTTGTGACATATGTGGAGGAGGACATCCCAACCATGAATGCCAAGCAGGTAATGTTCAAGCTGTAAGTTCTTTAGACCAGGCTAATTATGTTCCAAAGTTTTGCAGGTCTAATGATCCATACAACAATACTTACAATCCTGGTTGGAGGAGTCACCCAAATTTTTCATGGTCAAACAACAACAACCAGCAACCCAGTACTCAACAATCCAATGCTCAAACAAGATCACCACTTGGATTCCAAAGACCAGCACAAGAACCAAAACAAAAACCCAGCCTCGAGGACATGTTTTCAAAGTTCCTAGCAAATCAAGATAAAAGAGATGCTCTGACTAATTCCAGGTTTCAAGCTCAAGAAGCATCACTGAAAACTCAAGAAGCTTCCTTAAAGAATCAAGAGCCATCAATCAAAAATCTGGAAATACAATTGGGACAGCTAGCCAATGTCATATCAGGTAGGAACCAAGGTACGTTACCTAGCAATTTTGAATGGATGTTTACAGCTAGCACTTCTTGTTTTAATTTATGTGTTACTGCAGAACACATAGAGGAAAATACAATGGAGGTAGCTGAGAGTTGTGATTTCCAGCTATTTCAAAAGGGAGAGGATGAGATGATTATGGAGAAAAAAGAAGAAGATGAAAAAGAGAAAGAAGGGGATGGGGTAGAAAAAAAAGAAAAATCTCATGAACAACATAAAGAAGTTAGGATAGAGGACACCAAGGTTAATGAACATTCTTTCCTCTCATTAGATATAGATTTCTTCATCATCCAGCCCTATAAACGACCCACAAAAGTTGAAATAAAAATTTTGTTAGGTCTGGGTAGTGTGAAGAAAAGTTGGCTAAAAGTGAACAAGCAAAACAAGTTAAAAGCCAATTAGAAAAGAGAAAGAGTGACCAGCTCTTTACTCAAAAGTTTGAATCACAATGCAACACATTCAAAAGTCAAACACCCTCAAGCATGGATGGTTCCAGTTTCCATTCGATCCTGGTGGATCAGGTCACATGGATCAGTAGGTAGTGTAAAAATAGGAGTAGGAGTTTTTGAATTTGCTGGAATTATTTTTTTAGGTTAGGATATTTTTCAAAATTTTTAAGACTTGTTTAAATTTGAATGAGATTTTGATTTCTTTGCATAGACCTAGGATAGGAATAGGGTTAGATTAAAAATTTACAGCTTTTAAAAAAAAACACAAAAACACAAAAAAAATAAGAACTAAAAACTGGAAAAAGGAAGAAGAAGATGAGGAAGAAGAAGAAGATTAGAAAATCTTAGCTTTTGCTAGTTCTTTTAGATTTTTTCTTTCTGAGAATTGTGTGTGAGCTTGCTTTGTGTATGTTTATGTTTGAGAGTGTGATTTAATGCAATTTTATTAATATGTACTCAATCTCCATTCATATTAATGAAATTTTGATTTCTACTCTCAATGGTTTGTCTCAAAGCATGCTTTTAATAATTCTTCCAATGAAAATGTGTGAAAAGGGACTCTTAATCTGCCTCTATCTGATATTAACTTGTCCAAAGTGGAAAAAGAGTAAAATTCATTTAGGAACTGAAGATATGATGAAATTACTCGGCGCGCCCGCGCCACTGCCTTTGTGAAGAACAACAACTACAGAGGTAAAAAGGCACACATTCGCCTACAGGTATTCTTCTTATGATAAATTTTATGCCTGAAAGACACTTCAAGTCATTGTTTCATTTTCAATTACTGAAAATCATGCAAGTTTTGGTACTAACCCATGAAAGCAAAATTCAAAAGAACAACAAGGGAGTGCCATCCAATCTCAACAAACCAGACTGTCAGGGAAGTATCTCTTTTACTCCTATGTTTATTACTTTTTTGAGGACAAAGCAGGTTTTTAAGTTTGGGGTGGGATACTCTTCATGATTTCTTCATGCATGCTCAATGGATTTAAAAAACTCTGTTTTTTTCAAAAATTCACCAGAAAATTCCATTAGAGATTTTGAAAAATACCAGTGAAAATTCCTGATCAGATGGATAGCATGATTCACTTTCTGGAAAAATATTTTAGTTCAGATGCTTAGTCTTGAATGGATGAGAATTTTCTTTAAAAAATAGTTTTTGAAAACAAAGTACAAGTGAGAAAGTTGATTTCAATCACTAGAACCAACCTAAAGAAAACTTGAGGCAAAACAGAGAAAGATTTTCAAAATTCTGAGGTGATTTAGGCACCTGTTTCAAAATCGTTTGAGCCTTTTTCAAAGCCACCCATTTCAATGCACAAGTTGCATCACCTTTTGTCAAACTTTTTGAGCCAAAAAAATTCATGTTCTGTTTGAATGTCCCATGCTACATGAGCCAGCCTTAGTAATAAATAAACTCGTTTCTTCCTTACCCATGATTCTCCAAATTATTGAAGTGTTTTGTTTGAATGAGCATGGATAAAGATTTTGAAGTTATAAGGAGGGATGGATGAAGGGTATAGAAATATTTCTTTGTCAAGGGGAAGAAGGAGCAAGAGAGAGAAAAAAGAGAGTTCTGGGCTGAGTAGGAGAAAGGCCACCTTGTGTGTGCACCAGGACTCGGGCCTCAACAAGCTTAGAGTCTCTGAGTCAACCGGCAAGGTAAGCTGGACTCCAAACAAAGCCAAAGAAAAAGAAAGAAAAGGTTGTGGGTTAGTTAAGGGAAAGGCCACCTCGTGTGTGCACCGGCAAAGAAAAAGATACATAGGAAAGAAAAAAAAATAAAAAAATAAAAAAATAAAAAAAAAAAAAAAAAAAAGGGAAAAGAAAAAAATGAGGGATCAATGCAAAAGAATAAGTTTGGGGTGGAAGACTTGGAGGAAAAGTCACAAATCCGATTCATGCTCAGGAAAATGGAATATGGATATGAGGAGGAGAATAAAACCCAAAAGAAAACCAAAAATCTTCATCATACCCATTACCCCTGCCTCATTACAACCCATAAAGACCTATTGATTAGAATTTGAGAATTCCTTCAGGTTAGTGGAGAGTGGACTGAGGGTTGGCCTATGGAGTTGAATTGAGACTTATCACTTGTATGAGAATGTACATCTTTGAAAAATTTTGAAGAAAATTCGAAATCTGTTTTGACTAAGGAAGAAGAACCATCATTAGGAAAGAAGTGAATCATCTATCTTGAAAACTTTAAAAGGGAGGATCACTGAATTTTTCTTAGTCTTTACAAGATCTATCTGGTATTTATTTTAGAGTTTAGCTCGAGGACGAGCAAAGGTTTAAGTTTGGGGTTGTGATAATTGTCCAAAAGACACTTATTTATGCATGAATTATTGATCATAAATTCCTAATTTGAGTTGATTATGAGCATGAAAGTGACAAATATAACTCAAATACATGTTGTGTGTCTCAAGAACCCGGTAAAAGAAGAAAATCTGGATTCTGAGTGAAAATGAAGGAAATAGGAGCAAAATAGAGCCAAAAAGAGAATGGCGCGACTGCGCCTATTCTGGCGCAACCGCACCGGGAAAATATGCGAAAATTCATATAAATCCTGGAAATTCCCGACGGCTAGTATGGCTGAAAGGAGGACAGTTCGTGAATGAGAAATCGCGCGACCGCGCCCAACGATGGTGCTACCTGTGGCGCTAGCGCGCCGCTATGTTTCCATACAACCACTCCAAACTACTATTTCAGGAAGTCGGCGAAGAGTCTAAGGAGTGTCGCGACCGCGCCAGTTCAACAGCCCAAAGTGGCGCTACCGCGCCTTTAAGAGTCCTTCCTCATCTCACACCCGAAGGCCGTTTTCCAGACTTAGAAAGAATTCAGCTCCGGTGGCACGACCGCGCCAAAACAAAGAACAATTCGGCGCGACCGCGCCGATGACTCAGCAAACGCAAATTACGGAAATCTAAGGATTTTGACTACCAATCAAGCCCAAACCTGGGAGAAGAAGTCCTAATTGTCCAAGGAAGGTTTTCACGAAGATTTTATAGAATATTGCTCGAGTCTAGGTGCATTGAATAATCAAGAAAGGAGAAATTCCATACAAAAAAGGAAACTCCTGCCAGAAGGAGAAGAGAAAATCCGAGTTTTAAGAGAGCTAAATCTGGAGTTTTTGTATTCCAATTGAAGCCAAACTTGGAACGAAGATCCTGGTGCTACTGAGGATAATATCACGAAAATTCATGCCAATCCAAGCCGTGCTTCTCGAGTTTCACATCTCCAAAGTGCTGGACCCAGAGCAAAAATTGGCAGCAGAAACCAGGCAACTTCTTCTCTTCATATCTCGAGTTTCCCAACTCAGAATGGATTCAAATTTCATGAGCAAGGAAAGGACTACAGAAGGAAGGTTCGGATGTAATTTCAGCCAATTCTGAGGTCGGGAAAGCATAATTCATACCCCTGGACAAAGACCAAAATTACAAGTTCTGGACAGAAGCCCAACTATAAATAGAGGTCGAGGCAGAGAGCAAGAATCCTATCTTTGTAGTGTAGATCCAGTTTTTGTAGTGTAAATCTAGTTTGTAGTTTAGTTTTTTATTGTTTGTAGTTAGTTGGAGTTGAGAGAAAGTCCAGAGGAAGTCTTACACGACCTCTTGGCACTTTGGAGAGAAGGAAGAGATTTCAGTCAAGGAGAAGTTGAAGCTAAGGGGCAGTTCCTCAAAAGGGGGTTTCCTGTACTTGTTTTCTTCTTATTTCCATGGCTGTAATTGAATCCTTTTTACTGTGTGTTTATTCTATTATTATGGAGTAGTCTCTCTTTGTTGGGGAAGTCATGAACTCCTAGTTGTTTATGTTTAAGTTCTGAATTCTATAGCAATAAAGTACTCTGCTTTTGTTTTAGAATCTGTATTCATTGCCTATTGCTAATTTAGATTTATATCTGAAGTTTAATGAGGTACGGATTGAGAAGTTAAATGTCAGTAAAGATTTGGGTTAGTTATATGATTCCTTGTTTTCTAAAACAACTCGCTTTTAAACTAGATTGCTCCGGTTTCGAAGGAGACTAGTGGAAGGCGATGTGACTTATTAAACTCTTGTTCTGAATAAGAGAGAGTTAATCTTCAAGCATTTATATTTATGCACTTAGGATTTGAATGTTCCGGTTATGAAGGAGTTCAAAGAATAAGTGAAAGTTATTTCCTGTATATGGGTAACCAGGTATTCAAAAGCTAAGTCAAGGTAAGGGTATTTGAGCTATAAAATCAGAACTTGGCATGTTAGCAACTAGTAGGGATTGACATTATTCCCCAACATCTCATCTCTATTAGTTTTTCCAGTAGTTTAATTTTGTTTTGTTTTTCCTGTTCTCAAAACCAACAATTCTTTTCCTCAATCAGTAGAAAAATCTTTGCTTAAACTGAGTTCTCATCAAGGTCTCTGTGGGATCGATATCTGGACTCTCGAGTCTATATTACTTGCTGACCTAGTGCACTTGCTAGACACCCAACACCGTAGGATAGCGCCCCTGGTTCTTTAAGCAGTGGTTCCCGGTTCTCTGGGTGTTCGGGAGCAGGAGATGGACGGATGATGGGTGAAGGGAGATTGTAACGGGATTGGCAGCCGTGCTTGGTCCTGCCTAGCCCTCGTCATTTTTGGGCTGGGAGGATGCTCCCAGGCGATCTGCAATTAGCTCGAACCTCTGCCGAATCGTGGCGAGCTAAAGATCCTTCTGCAGTTCTCTTTCTCTCAACTGTTCATCCCTTTTCCTCATGGCAGCTTGGAGTTCTGCCAGTTGCTCTTCCACAGTCTTGGCTTGTGTCATCATCGCGGAGACCCTGATGACTGGAGATGTGGGGGAAGAAGGACTTGGAACGAGAGATGCCCCAGATGGTGTAGCCGAACGCGAAGAAGGAATGATACGCCTTCCTTCAAAATGAGTGATTAATGCAGGGACCCGGCTTGCTGTTGAGGGAGAGCTCCTTGCTGGGCTTGCAGCCGGGCTGGCCACTGGACCGGTTGGTGGCGGGGATGTCAGAACAGCCGAATAACTCCTCAAGGGGTGAAGCCTTGTTGGAGAAATTATAGGGCTGGCCGGAGCTTGACTTGTGTGCGGCTGAATTTGCACAGCACGCTGTGTTGGCAGGGATCCTGTGACAGATCTGGTGGTTGGTTTTGAACTAATGATCACAGGAATGTGGGATGGACGAATCCCTCTGGCTTGTCCAGCAGCAGCAGCGGTTGGTGTACACGGACGTCGTGGGAAGGTGACCAAAGGGTCGGTCATTCTTGGTGCCGGTGAAGAACTGGTTCCGGCAGTTGGGGTTTTGGCAACAGCCTTGTTGTTGTTGGTGTTCGAACTGGCCATTTGAACTGATAGATTGGAGAAAGAGATGAAAGGTAGAAGAGTTAAACCGGGTATGCCAAATTTGTAAACGAGTACAATAGATGGACCGAAAAAGACGCATCCGATGTACAGTGTACAAAAAATTTGAGGGGTAATTTGGTAATTTCAAGATAATTGTGTGCGGTGCGACTTCTAGAACTCCTTTGATTCGATCTCCAATAAACACAACCGATCTACGTACGCCTTCTTCACGAACGGACGAAACGAACTTGAATTTCGCCTAAGCTCGACGAAAAATTAAGTATTCCGATTGGCTCACAGCAATTTGGATGCGAGACAGCGGCAGTAATGCTTGTTACTCTATCAGATTTGGGGTGGTGATTTGGGAATTTTGGGGATTTGGACGTACGTCTTTGTATTTTTGTGTCTCTGTCTCTCTGAGTTCTTGATTTTTTTTTATCTTTTTCCCAAGGGTCTTGAGCCTATTATTTTATAGGCTTATCGGGCTCCAACTGTATGGACCAGGTTTATCGGAGCAGTTGTAACTCACATCGACTTCTTCTGCGTAACGTCTCCCTTGAATTATGGAACTGCTTTAGACCAAACCAAGAGCCACGTGTAGTCCTTGCAGGCTGCTAATGTGGTCACATTGTACGACTTGTCGTCCATGTATCGGATGACGCGGCAATTTTGATCTCAGCCGTTGCTTGATCGACGCTTGATTGACGGCTTGATTTCATCGGTTGACTATGGTCAATATTTGACTCGTTGACCTGCGCCATACGATGTTGATTAGGACCGTAGTAGTCGGACCTTGCAAAATTTCTTCCTACAGATGCCCCCTTCAAAATGCGCACATCAAGTGTACACTTTGAAAGAGTACTTAGAGGATGTGTAAATTTTGAAGTCGATTTTTTTTTTTTTTTGTGGGCCCACATGTAAGTGAACTTGGGCCCGTTGCAAACTTGAGCTTACCTTGGGCTTGGACCCGTTGCAGATTTCCTTGCTTTTGATGGGCCGACTTGCTTCTCCTTCTTTAGTGGGCTGGACTATTCGAGTAGACTCAGTGTGTGCCTGGTTGAGTCGACTAGGTGAACTTTATGCTCACTGAGTTGTGACTCAGTTTTCGTCATGTGGTGATTTTTGGGCGTCTTATCCCTATTCAAATTACGAATGAAGGATAAGGGTAATCCGAGAATAAGAAGGGTTTAGGGTTTTAGGGGGGTCTTATAAATAGTACCTTGTCAAGTGTGTCGGCCTTAATTGCTGAACCTGAGATTTGGTTGACTGTGACGTTTGTGTTGGAATCTGCCCTCAATCGACTGCTTTCCATCTAGGGGTGGCAATTTTACCCGACTACCCGATTACCCGCTTACCCGAAAGGTAATCGGATAGATAAGGTATAAACTTATTGTATTTCGATTACCCGACTACCCGATTAAAAAATTACCCGATTACCCGATTAAAAAATTACCCGACTACCCGACTCTTAAATGAAACGGATATGGATAATGGGTATTCCTTACCCGGTTACCCGATTACCCAGATGGTAATTTGGTAATTATTTAAAACTTTATGCCCTTATTTGTTTGATACATTAACTTAAGTTATTTTTCCTTAGTAATTTGGTAAATATTTAAAACTTTATGCCCTTATAGGTTTACTTACACTTGGTAATTTGGTAAATATTTTAAACTTTATGCCCTTATTTGTTTGTAACATTAACCGAAGTTATTTTTGGTAAATATATAAAACTTTATGCCCTTATTTGTTTGATACATTAACCGAAGTAACTTTTTTTTGGTAATTTGATAAATATTTAAAACTTTATACCTTAATACATTAACTTTATATCTTTATCCTTTGATTTACCCAATTACCCCCAATTACCCGTGGGTAATCGGGTAAAAGACTCAGGTGACGGAATAGCTAATTGTTATTCGGGTGAAACGGGTAACGGAATACTGGGTATGGTAAGCGAAACTGGTAACGGAATACCCCTTAACCGTTTCGTTTATTACCCGTTTACACCCCTATTTCCATCAACTGCATCTGCTTTGCTGAGGTAAAAGTCTTGCCACTAGTTTTTATTTTTTATTATTTTTTCTTTATTCTTGTGCGTCAGCTCTGATAGCTTGTCTTTACTTTATTCCCTTTCTGTTTTGCTGCGGAAGTTTCTGCATTCTAAATTCCTCTTCGTTTTGTTCTGTATTTTTCCCGTTTTTCTTTCTTTCTCCGTAATGGCACTTCTGGGAGGTTGAGAGGGTTCGTTTCAATGGGACCTGGTTCGGTGGAAGTCCACCGTCTTACGGCTCTGCTGTTCGGACCTTCAATGCTAACCCTGCAATGCCTCAATTCTTTTCCCCTTTTCTCTCTCTCTTTTTTTTCTCTTGCGATTGAGGCGGCTTGTCTTGGCGGGGCTTGGTTCGATGGAGGTCTGCCGGTTTACTGAAGCTTCGCCTTCTCAGGCTGTGATTTTGCCTTGAACTGTGGCTTCCCTTTTTTTCTTTTTGTGTTTTTTTTTTGCAACGGTGTTCCCGGCGATGGAGGTGGCTTGATTTGGTGGAGCCCAGTTCGGTGGAGGCCTGCCGTTTTACTGAGGTTTCGCCATTCGAACCCTCGATTTTGTCTTGAACGCCGTTGCAACTTCGAGATTTGCTTCGGATTTGGGTTTTTCCGTGGTCGTCCTCGACGGAGCCTTCATAATAGGCCTCGTCGGGGTCGAAATCGACATAAGCAATGCTTCGTCGGCGGCGGCGTCGACGTAATCGACGTTGCCGACGCCGGAGAAGGGGGCGGGGCGGTGTTGGGGCGGCTGCGCAGGGCGTCGCCGCTTCGCCCCGCGGAAGCTCCGTTCGCCTTCTTCGCTGAGTCAAACCGAAGGAGACGAGCCTCGTCGGGTAGAGTTTCCGAAGCTTAGGGTTCTGGCAGTAGATTCCGGCTGCGTTGTCGGTTCCGAACGTCGGATCTTAAGGTTCCGAATGCGAGACCCGTATAAGTCAGGTATGAGAGCTGGACCTTTAGGGTTCCGAATAAGGGACCCAAACGCCGCGGACTGTCTTGCCAGATTTAGGGTTTTGGTTAAAGAGTCCGAATGCAGCGGTTCCAGTTGCCGGTTTTTTAGGGTTCCGTTTGGGAGGCCCGGATGTCGCGGTTCTTCGTGTCGGATTTGGAGGGTCCGAATATTGGACCCGTCTCCTTCGTCGTCTTCGTTGAAACCCTTGCCTCGCGACTTCAGATTTTCTTCCCATTTTCTTTTGTGCGCCTTCATTGCGTCGTGAAAACGCCTATCTTGATGGCGTTTCTCGCCGGAGTGAGCGCCGGAGAGTATTTTCGGCTGATCTGGGGCTTGATTTCCGCGGCGCGGCGAGACGAAGGCATCTCCATGGCTACCTGGTAGTGCGGCAGGTGCCATCTGTGAGGCTGCTTGGGGGCGCTTCCGTGATGCTGGTGTCGCGGCAAGGCGATGCCTCCGCTACTCTGATGGCGCGTTGGGGCGGCTGGTGTCGCGGTGAGATACCCTAAATCCCCATGTTTGGTGATAGGGATGGCAACGGGTACGGGTTAGCGGGGAACCCGTCCCGACCCGACCCGCTTAAAGCGGGTTCGGGTTTATGTTTTTACCCCGCTGGTCGGGTTCGGGTTTTGGGAGCGGACCTGTCACGGGTTCGGGGCGGGGACGGGTTTTGCCCCAAAAACCCGACCCAACCCGCTTAATTCTTATGTAAAAAAAAATGTTTTAGAGGGCATTTACGTAATATAAAGTAAAACCCTACTTCTCTTCTTCTACTTCTCACGTTCTTATGTTTGACAATATGTTTAGGTATTTATATGTTTATAAGTTTATATTATTTATTTTTGAACTTTTTTATATTTTTAAAATTTTTAATATTAAACATTTAATTGTGGCTTAGTGGGGCGGGTCGGGTTGGGTACCCGCGGGGAAAGGCGGGTTTTTGCGGGTTCGGGGCGGGTTTTTTTGCCTTGCGGGGCGGGGACGGGTTTATAAATCAAACCCGAGGGGCGGGTTTTTGCGGGGACGGGTTTCCCCGATTTTTTGCGGGGACGGGTTTCCCCGATTTTTTGCGGGGCGGGGATGGGTTTCTAAAAACCCGCCCCGCCCCGTTGCCATCCTTATTTGGGGACTTAGCAATTTTTTTGATGGGGTTGAGACAAGGGACAAGAAACGATTTTTTTTTTTGTTTTTTATGTTTTGGTTTTTTTTTTTTTTTTTTTTTTTATTTTTTCTTTCCTTCAATTGTATTTAACTATAACTTAAAAAATAAAAATTACCTCAATTGAGAAATTTGTCCCGAGTTGAAATTTGACCTTAGAGGCGTTAGTCATGCACCCCTCACCTGCGGGCCTTAACAGGCAAAAACTTCACCGTCACCCAGGGGCCTTAATGGGCAGAAACCTTGTCACCCACGGGCCTGAATTGGTAGAAACCTCGTCACCCACGGGCCTTAATTGGTAGAAATTTCGTAACCCATGGGCCTTAATTGGCAAAAATTTTGTCACCCACGGGCCTGAATTGGCAGAAACCTCGTCACCCACAGGCCTTAATTGGCAGAAACTTCATTACCCACGGGCCTTAATTGGCAAAAACTTCGTTACCCACGAGCCTTAATTGGGCAGAAACTTCGTCACCCGCCTTAATTGGCAGAAACTTCGTCACTCATGGGCCTTAATTGGCAAAAACCTCGTCACCCACAGGCCTTAATCGGCATAAACCTCATCACCCATGGGCTTAATTAAGACTTAATCAAGATTCCTTAATTAAGACTTAATCAAGATTCCTTAATTAAGACTTAATCAAGATTCAGTCTAATAAGAACTTAGCCAATTACGACACTTAGGCCAATTAAGACCGAAAGCCAGTTAAGACTTAGAGCCTTAATTTAATTAAGACTTAGACTTAAAACCAAGCCAATTAAAACTTAATCCAATTAGACTCAAAGCCAAACTAATTAGGACAGACTCAAAGCCAAACTAATTAGGACAGACTCAAAGCCAAACTAATTAGGACTTAGTCCAATTTAAGCCTTAATTAAGACTTAGGCTTGGACTTACCAATAAGGACTTAGACCTGACTTTTTGCCCTTTCTGAATTTTCTGGCGCGGTCGCGCTACTCCGGTAGAGCTTCCTTACCGAATTTCTGAAATTTTCGGCGCGGTGCGCCATTTCTGTGTCTTAAGTTGGCGTGGTCGCGTCATTCAGGCTAAACTTCAAATCTTGAACAAAAACTTCTTTCTTGATTTGAACTTTGAATTCGTACTTCGATTTTAATCTGACCTTCAAATTTTGGTTTCAGATGGCCGCTCCTTCAGTAACTTTGATTGGTGGACTACGGGCGTTTGACCACACCGTGATTGTTGGCGGGGAGACAGTTTTGACTCTGGCGCTCTACACGGAAGGCAATGCTTCTCACCTGAGCTATTGCCCAAGTGGAGAATCAATTTTCGAGGGACATGCTGTGAAGTCTCCATCCCTTGTGGACCGCTCCCTTCCTTACGGGTCTTTGAGTAGATCCTTAGCCCCTGGTGATTGCGTCTTCTTCCTTCCTTGCCCTGGTTCGTCCAAAGACGAGGTTGTGGCCACTGGTCTAGATACTTTGGCGCTTCAAAGTGCTTTGCTTGTGGCAAACCGACCCCCACGCACCCTTTAGGATTGTTTCATGGACGGAGAAGTCGTGCCGACTTTTCAAGCACCGGATACGACTTTGGATACACCGATCCTTTACGAGTGGACTACGCTGCTTCTGGGTCGATGCAGTCGCATTCTCCGTGACACGGGTGTCTACTACGGACTTTGGGCGTCCATTTTTCAGTACAGTTGTGACGTGTCGGTGGTCCGAGCTTTTCTTGACGCTTGGAGTACATAAACGAACACGCTGGTTACATGCCAAGGCGAGCTCTCCATTACCATACTGGATATGGACTGGATTTTTGGCTTGCCTATCTCTTGGCATTTTTACGACGAGGTTTCTCCCACGGTAGCCAATTTTGCAGATGTGCGGAGTTCGGCTTTGCCCTACAGTTGTCGCTGTCTGTTTCTGGCTTATCACCATCTATGTCGGAGCTCAGAGTCCAATGTTTTATCCACAACTGCTTGGGTCGAGTTTTGGTTCCGCACAGAGGACGATGTCGTTCCAGTTCATGATCCCTGGACAGCCTGGTATGCTCGTTATGGAAAAGGTGCAGCCACTCCCCGAGAACGAGCGAACACCGAGCGAGAGGTTTTCGACTTCCTCCATGTCACGCCGGGTAAAGAAGACGAAGTCCACCTGGCAGCCCTCCTGTCGGTTAGGTTATCCCGATTTGTGTTTCGTTCAACTGTCGACGATTTACGGCCCATGGTCTTTAAGGTGGCAAGTTATATGGCCACCGGGGTCCACTTCGCCTTGGCTGGTCCCACTTTGGCTTGCCTTTATAAAGGTTTGGGACAGGCAGTTGTTGGATGGTCGTCGATTGCTCAGTGGCCTTACTTGTATTCCTAGTTGGCAGTCTACTTTCATACTCATGGAGAGGATCTTGAAGGAGCCCGTCGTCCAAGTATGATTTCTTTTGGAAATCCTTCTCTTCGGCGCTTTTTGACGAGGATCGCACGTAACTTATTCCTGTCTTTTGGTGTTGGTGTGGAACCGATACGCTCTTGGTGGGAACTCGATTTCTTCTTTGGTGGATCAGCCGAAGCTGAAGAAGCCGCTTTCTAAGGCAACTTATGAGAGTCTCCTCAGTGTCTGTTGTTGTTTTTTGACGGTGCGTCGCTCCATTCGTTACTTCATTGAGCCATACAATCCTACCAGATTTGCGCGACAATTTGGGTATTGCCAGGATTTGCCTGGGGATTTGGGGGTTAAGGCCAGTCAGCAGGATGCCGCCTCTCTGTCCAAATTGATGATTTTTTGGAGAGCTAGCGTTGCCCCTCCTTATGGTCGGCTTGATTTGCCTCTGCCTGCTGGACCAACTCGAGACCCTGGGACCACACTCGCGTACTATAATTGGTGGAAAGAACACATGTTTCCCGATTTTGAGGTAACACCCTTTTTATTTTTATTTTTATTTTTTTTTTCATTCTCTCTTTTCTGCGTCTTCCTAGCATAATAGTTCCCCGGTGCCGACTGTTTATGTGTAGAGAATAGTGAGGAGGAGGAGGATTATGACAGCAATCGGTCTCATCCTCGTCGTTGACGTAGATCGAGGAGCAAGAAGCAAGTTGGCGCGTCTTCGATAAGTCGCGCCATAATTGTGAATGTTTTTGCTTTGCTGTGCTTTCTGACATTTTACTTCAATTCTTAGGCGAATAAGAAGAGGACACCACTTGCTGCTCTGAACAATGCCTCTACTTATGTGAAGAAGTCACGCAAAGAAGCTCCGCCTGCTTCTTTCCCTGCTTTGCCGCCGACTTTCCTTTCTCCAATCTCGCAGACAGAGCCTCAGACTTCTTGTCCGCCAGAGACTTACCCTCCTGTGGAGACTGTTCAGATCTTGTCTTCCCCAGAGGCACCCGAAGCACTTCAAGAGCAGGTGTCTTCTCCAGGAGCAATTGCCCAAACAAATTCGTCCATTGTAGCTGCTCCTGAGGGTACAGAGGTGGTGGAGGAGCTTGCGGAGGTTGCACCAGCTTTGACTCAGCCTGAGGCCTTGCCTGTTCAAGAGGCCGCTCCTCCAGTTGTTCAGGAGGCGGCCGAGGAAGAAGTTGTGGTCCAGGAAGAAATTGCAGCTCCGACCTAGGAAGGGGTCGAGGTTCTTCAAGCAAGGGCTCCAGCTGTTGAGGAAGAAGCTCCTGCGGCGGTTGTTAAAGAAGAAACTCCAGCTCCAGCCTTTCGAAAGGAAGTTCCAGTTGTTGAAGCTTCAGCCATTGAGGAAGTTGTCGAGATCGTCCAAGAGGAGGTAGCTGAGGTCATTCCAGCCGTTGAGGAGGCTCCGTTTGTACACAACACGACCACTCCTTTAATGCTGCCTACACCGCCTGCCTCGACTTCTCTTACCCCGTCGCAGCAATTGTTGTCTCATGTTGAGGGCTTGATGCTACAAGTCTAGAGGGACCAAATAGCCCCTCGTATGTTATCATCAGATGTAGTTCGCGACGCATCTTTGTTGGCTGATGCAGATTTTATCATCAGTAGATTATGGGAGGTGAGTCATGATGTGACTCGCCTACAGGTCTACACCCAGAAGCTGCAGGCTCTTAGGGAGATAGAAAGTTTGGCTGGAGAGAAGGTAAGTTGCGCTTCCAGGGATCGGGCAGAGAGTGATGCTCGGGAAGCTTTGGATGCCTTGTCCTCTAAGCTGGAAAATGCTGAAGTCACTTTGGACGAGCTTGTTGAAGAGCTTTTGGAAGCTAAGGTTGATGAAGAGGATGCTCGTGAGCGCCTGGAGCTAGCCAGAGAACAACTTCAATCGGTCGGGACAAGAGTTGTATACCTTACAAAGCAAGTCAAGCAAATTCGAGAGAGCGTGCGAGATTTGAAGAAGGCCGTTGTTGAAGCTGAGCAGAAGGTAGCGGAGGTCATTGCCAAGCCTACTCTCAGTGCAGCTGAGGAGGCAACTCTTCAGTCGTCGAGGACTGGCTTTGCGGAGTTGCAGCAGAAGATGGCGAGGGGTCTTTGATTTATTTTGCTTTTTCGTAATATTTCTTTCAATTTGACTTGTGGCCACTTTCTTTTCTTCCATGTAGTTGAATTTTAGCTCTCTGATAGACTTCTTGAACGACGAACGGCCCTTCCCATTTAGGTGCGAATTTTCCCCCATCTCTACTTGTGGCCATGATCGGTCTGCGCACGGCTAAGACGAGATCCCCCTTTTGAAAGGAACGGAACTTAACTTTTTTATTGAAAGCGTGAGTGAGCCAAACTTGATAGCATTCGAGCCTTTGTTGCGCTTCTAGGTGCTTTTCGTCGAGGGATTCTAAGTCCTGTAGGCGAAGTTGGATGTTCTCTTCTTCTGTGAGCCCTTCTCGAAGACTGACTCGCAGTGACAGAATTTGTATCTCAAGTGGTAGGACGGCTTCAACACCGTAGACCATGGTGGCAGCTTTGACTTCTTTGTAAGCTGCCACTTCTGCCCACTTAGAGAAATAATCGGTGGCGGCCAATGTATACTAGTGATTTGCTGACGATTTCGGGGTGATCGGACCTATGATGTCCATTCCCCAAGCTGCAAATGGCCAGGAGGCCACTGTCGAATGTATTGGCGTCGAATTGACATGCCGTGTAATGTCGTTCCAATTCTATCGCGGACCGCAGCATGGTAGACCAATAGTAGCCTAACTGTTTGACTTGAAGGTGAAGTTTGGGGCCCGCTTGATGAGCACCGCAAATTCCTCCATGTGCTTCGGATAGGAAAGCTTGTCCTTCCTCTTTGGAGACACATCTGAGTAAAACGCCATCGTAGGATCGCCGATACAGTGTGTTATTGAACAAGCAGAATTTGGGCGCAACTCTTCGGACGTACGCCCGAGCTTTCGGTTCCTGAGGAAGTTTCTTGTGTTCTAAATAATCGAGGAATTGTTGACGCCAGTCTTCTTCGATTACGTAGACCGATACCAAGTTGATTTCTTCCTCTCCTGAGAATTTCTCCAAGGTAGGCACCACCCATCTTTCACATACTGGGATACGTTCAGGCCTTGCATCGAACTGTGCTAAACTTGCAGCAATTCCTGCCAGTGCGTCAGCTTGGCTATTGTTGGCTCGCGGCACATGTCCCAGAGTCACATTTGGGAATTTCTGCAGTAGCCTTAGGGCCTCTTTTTTATAAGGCACGAGCTCGTCTTTCCTGACTTCGAAGTCCCCGATTAGCTGTTTGATCACCAGAGCCGAGTCACCGAAGATTTCTAGCTAGTTTAGGCCCATTTCGATAGCCATTCCCAAACCAAGGATTAAGGCTTGGTATTCGGCCTCGTTGTTTGTGCAACAGTGAGACAAGATGAAGGAGTACGACATTAAGTCGTCGTTCGAAGACATGAAAAGGACGCCAGCACCTGCTCCATTTTTCCATGCAACACCATCGTAGTACATCCTCCAAGGGGGTAACACTTCAATGTAGAAAACTTCTTCATCGGGCAGATTCTCACTTATCTCCCATTCTGCCGAGATGGAGTGATCGGCTAAGAAATTTGCAAGTCCTTGTCCTTTGATGGCCTTCTGTTGGATGAAATTGATCTCGAACTTGGAGAGAAACAAGGCCCATTTGGCCAGCCGTCCGAAGAGCATAGGTCTGGACATGATGTATTTGAGGGGATCTACCCGAGAGATCAGATTTGTGGAGCGGGCGAGCAAATAGTGTCTCAGCTTCTGCATGGCAAAGATGAGTGTGAGGCACGTCTTTTCAATCGGGGAGTAATTGAGTTCAGCCCCGACCATTGTGCGACTCAGGTAATACAGCGGACGTTCTTTTCCATGGTCATCATTTTGGGCGAGGAGGGCACCCGGAGACTTCTCTTGAGCCGCGATGTATAGGAGAAGTGGCTTTCCCTGAACTGGAGCCATCAGTACTGGTGGCTTCATAAGATAATCTTTGATATTTTGAAATGCCCGTCGGCAAGATTCATCCCATTCGAAGGGTGTGTCCTTCTTCATGAGACGGCTGAAGGGTTGACATCTTCCGGCCAAATTCGAGATGAACTGTCGTATATAAGCCAGATGCCCCTAAAGGCTTTTTAGTTCTGACATAGTCTTTGGTTCAGGCATTCGTTGGATGGCATCGATCTTGGTCTGGTCAATTTCGATGCCTCTGTGTCTGACCACAAATCCGAGGAATTTCTCGGATGAAACCCCAAAGGCGCACTTCAGTGGATTCATTTTCAACTGATACCGTCTCAATCGTTCAAAGACAGCTCGCAGGTCTTTTAAGTGGTCGACCCTTGATTTGGTTTTGACGACCAAATCATCGACGTAACATTCCACGAATTTGTGCAGGAAGTCGTCGAATATCCTTTGTGTGGCCCTTTGATAAGTGGCCCCTGCGTTCTTCAAACCGAATGGCATTACTTTATAACAGAAAATACCTTTTAGCGTGCGGAAAGCCGACTTTTCCTCGTCCTTTGGATCCATCCAAATTTGATTATAGCCAGAAGATCCGTCCATGAATGACAAGGCCTCGTGCCCCGTTGTTGCATCTATCATTAATTCGGTGATGGGGAGCGGGAAGTCATCTTTTGGACAAGCATTGTTCAAGTCTCTGAAGTCGACGCAGACTCGGATTTGCCCATTCTTCTTCTTCACTGGTACAATGTTGGCAATCCAGCTTGGGTACTTGACTTCATGGATTAAATTGGCTTTGAGGAGTTTGTCGACTTCCTTTTCAATTTCTGGGACAAGCTCAAGACGAAACCGCCTTTGAGTCTGTTTTATTGGTTTGACTCCGAATCTAACGGCGAGTTTGTGGATTGCAATTGTTGGGTCAAGCCCAGGCACCTCAGTATACGACCAAGCGAAAACAACTTTATATTCACTGAGTAAAGAAATATAATCTTTTTCTTCTGTTATAGACAGTGAAGCACTCAAAAAAGTGGGCCTTGGATCATCCTCTGTGCCCAAATTTACTTTCTTCAGTTGGTCGATGGTTGCTTGGCTGCCTTCCTCAAAGATTGCAGGCGCTTCTCCCAGGTCATCTTCAAGGGTCGGATCGTTACCTTCGCCGGCCGAGATGTGGTGAACAACGATCGCCTCTTCTTCTTCTGGGTCTCTTTTCTTTGACGACATATAGATCACCACCGGGTGACTTCGCTGCTTTCTGCCTTTATTTGTTTTGAAGAGTTTTCCCCTATTTTCCCCAATCTTTGACTCACTGGACTTCGTGTAGATGCCCCAAGTCTTTGGAAGACAGTCTTTTTGGGTTGCTCTGTCGGCTTCCCCAATCTTTGGAAGACAGTCTTTTTGGGTTGCTCCAGTCTCAGGAATACGCCGAGTTTTTTTGTCGTCGGTGGAGCAGTGGTATTTGGTTTAGGGTCTTCTTCTTGCCCCTTCTTCCGCCAGACTTTCGTAACTTTAAATTTGGGCTCGTTACTTGGTGTCAGGGGAGTGTCCGGTTGTCTGCTTTCTTCTTGGCTCAGTCGAACGAAGGCTGAGACTCGTGGCTCTGGGACACCGATCCGATCGAAAGCTGACGTTCGGGTTCCTTCTGAGGTGGCCGCCTTTCTTTAGGTTGTTACCTTATTGACACTAGCCTTGCCAGAGATCACAACAGGCTCGTATTCTTGATAACTAGGCCCATGTCGGTTAGAAGGAATTGAGTAGCCTTGCGATTGGAGATTTTTCTGGGTCGGTGACAAGTTTTGCACGACCATCGATTTCTCTTGTAGTTACTTGAGGGAGAACTTGGACCCTGCTTTTGCCATCATCCGGTAAGCATTGGGATCAAATCCTTGTGTCCGAGTTTTAGGAAGCTCGGGTGGGCTCCGCTTCTCTTCCACAAGGATGCCCTGGTTGTTGAGTTTGGGCAAAGGGATAGTGGCAGCCCCTTCTAAGGCTTTTAATTTCTCTGCTAGTTCTTCTCGATCGCAAGTGGTGAAAGGGGATTCGCCCTTCTTCCTTCTTGATTGAGGAACATACCTGAGAACTAGTTCCTCCCACTATCCCATAGGGTTGGCCCGTTCATCTTTAGCCGCTTTGGAAAGATTGATTTTAGTCGAAGTGGTAGATTTTTCTTCTGAGTAGAACTTGGTGTCAGCAGAGGAAGCTTCTGCCTCTGTGAAGGGGCATTCGTTATCGAACACCATTTTTTCCTCTCCATCTTGGTAATACTTGAAACATTGATGCAAGGTAGAGGGCACAACTTTGTTGTTGTGTAAACCAGGGTCCTCCAAGCAGCACATTGTAAGATGTGTGTGCGTCGATGACGTGGAATAGCCCGTGGGAAGTCATATCCCCAATTTGTAACTCTAGTCTGATCGTTCCCAACGCTCGTTGTCCTTCTTGATTGAAGCCTTAGATCATCAGCGAACTGGCTTGGAGGTCGTTGGCCACCAACCAGACATTTTTCTTGATTGAAGCCTTCGATTTCTCTTGTCCAGAAGTATGCGGTTGATCCATCGGTCTTTTATGGCTCCGGAGACGAACAAATGCCTATTATGAGACCTTTCCCCGAGCAGCATGTTCTTTGAAGGAAATGGAAATTGAGTGAACCAACTTTTAGCGCATCGTGCCTCCGCATCCTCAATTGCTCAACTTCGGCATGCCAGTCGTCTTTAGCTGCGACAAATTTGATGAGAGCTTGCCTAGATTTGATTGGCAAATCTAGGTCGTCTTGTACGGCATTGGTGATAGACACGTCCTGTAAGCACGTGTGAATATTGTCGGTGGACCCCATCGGAGCCTTCCCTTCACGTCTTTGTAAACAAGTGGCCACCAGTGCAGAAGTTGGCGCCAAGAAATCTGATGGGAAGAAATCAGCCAAAATAATCGGCTTTGGCTTCCTTTGATAATTCTCTTCTTCGACTTTGGCTGAGGTTGATTTACGTCTGTACCTTCTGCCTCTTCTTTTCTTCTGGGCTTTCTTCTTTCCTGATTCTTCTGTTGCATACCCCTTGATGAATATTTTCACAGGGGCTTCAAGAAATGGCTTCTTTTTACGGGTCACCATTTCCCACCCTTCTTTGTCTTTTGTGGCGAATTGAGGTCTTGGTCGTACAACGCTTGGGATGAAGAATTTTTTGTTCGTCCTTGGATTTCTCGTTCTGGTACCATAATCTAATTGGACGAAGATGGTGCGTGAAGCCGCGGTGTTGTCGTCGGTTTCCAAGATAATGCGACCTTGCGTCGCTAATTCAAGTATCTTGTCCTTTAGGACAACATTTTTCGGTAGGATGGCCTACCAGTCTGTGATATTTGCAATAGTTGGGATCTGAGCTTTTCCCAACATCAGCTGGCCTATTGGCTTCTGAAAGCTGCAACAGGTTTTTCTCCTGGAGCTGTTCGAGCAGCCTAGAACATCGGAGTCAAGAAAAGGATAAGTTTTGGCTTGCTTATCCTTTAGCGTAACCTTTAGCCGGGGTGCGCCGCCATTGATCCGATTGACATTCGGCTTCCAGTTACTCCCCGTATTTTGATTTTGAGTCGCCACGATCTTTTGAGGTTTGACGACGTTAGTGGTCAGCGCTTCTTTTGTAGGAGCTTTATACTCCTTTACGAACTTTGGCTTCTTGTCGGCCTCGGACATCGGAGCTTTTCTTTCTCCCTTTTCTTGGATAAGGATCTCCATATTGTGCGCTTCAGTTGCCAATTCTTGGAAGTCTCTCGGCTTCCGACTCTGTAAAAAACATACCAGAGTCCAGTTCATCCCTCGAATGCACATATCGATGGATGTCTGTGTGGACAAGGAGGTGCTCTCCTTGCAGTTAAGACTTAGATTGCTCCAGCGATTGATGTATTCAATAACTTTCTCTCCCTGACGCTGTTTCAAATTCGTGAGTTCCACCAACGTCACCGTTCGTTTCGTGTTGTAGAAGCGGCTGAGAAACTCGCTCTCTAATTGTTCCCAGCTGTCGATAGATTCGGCCGGGAGCTCGATGAACCGTCGAATGTGTTCCCTTTGAGGGATCGCCCAAATTGTTTGACCAGAAGGTCACCGTCCGTTGCTGCATTGTTGCAGGTCTCAATAAAGTGGGCAACGTGCTGTTTTAGGTTGTCGTCCCCACTAAATTGCTTAAATTTAGGTGGGTGGTAAAAAGCAGGCATTTGGATTGCCTGGATTCGTCGGGAGTAGGGCCTAGTTTAGGCTTGAGATCTAACCCCTTCAGCTTGTACCTTCTGCTCCACCGCATTGGAGATCATTTCTTTCAGGGTGCCGTAAGATAATGCCCCTAGTTCTTTGTGCAATGGTTCCCGGTTCACTGGGTGTTCGAGAGCTAGAGATGGACGGATGGTGGGTGAAGGAGAGATTGTAACAGGGTTCGCAGCCGTGCTTGGTCCTGCCTGGCCCTCATCATTTCTGGGCTAGGAGGATGCTCCCAGACGATCTGCAATTAGCTCGAACTTCAGCAGAATCGTGACAATCTGAAGATCCCTCTGCAGTTCTCTTTCTCTCAGTTGCTCATCCCTTTCCCTTATGGCAGCTTGTTGTTCTGCCAGTTGCTCTTCCACATTCTTGGCTTGTGTCATCATCGCAAAGACCCTGATGACTAGAGAAGTGGGGGAAGAAAGACTTGGAACGAGAGATTCCCGAGTTGGTGTAGCCGGACACGGAGGAAGAATGATACACCTTCCTTCAAAATGAGTGATTAATGCAGGGACCCGACTTACCGTTGGAGGAGAATTCCTTGCTGAGCTTGCAGCCGGGCCGGCCACTGGACTGGTTGGTGGCGGGGATGTCAAAATAGCAGAATAACTTCTCGAGGGATGAACCCTTGTTGGAGAAAATATAGGGTTGGTCGGAGCTTGACCTGCCTGTGGCTGGACTTGCACAGCACGCTGTGTTGGCATGGATCCCGTGACAGATCTGGTGGTCGGCCTTCAACGGATGACCACGGGAGCTTGGGATGGACGAATCCCTCTGGCTTGGCCGGCAGCAGCAGCGGTTGGTGTACACGGACGACGAGCGAAGGTGACGAAATCACCAAGAATGACCGACCCTTTGGTCCAATATTCGGACCGTCCAAATCCGACACGAAGAACCACGACATCCAGGCCTCCCAATCGGAACCCTAAAAAAACCGGCAACTGGAACAGGCGCATTCGGACTCTTTAACCGAAACCCTAAAATCTGGCAAGACAGTCGGCGTTCGGGTCCCTTATTCAGAATCCTAAAGGTCCGACTCTCTTACTCGCCTCATTCGGGTCTCGCATTCGGAACCTTAAGATCCGACGTTCGGAACCTTAAGATCCGACGTTCGGAACCGACAACGCAGCCAGAACCTACTGCCGGAACCCTAAGCTCCGGAAACTCTACCCAACAAGGCTCGTCTCCTTCGGTTCGACTCAGCGAAGAAGGCGAACGGCGCTTCTCGCCCTGCGCAGCCACCCCAACACCACCCCGCCGCCTTCTCCGGCATCGGCAACGTCGATTACATCGACGCCGACGAAGATGAAGCATTGCTTATGCCGATTTTGACACCGACGAGGACTATAATGAAGACTCCGTCGAGGACGACCACGAAAAAACCCAAATCCGAAGCAAATCTCGAAGTTGCAGCGGCGTTCAAGACAAAATCGAGGGTTCAAATGGCGAAACCTCAGTAAAACGGCAGACCTCCACCGAACTGGGCTCTACCAAATCAAGCCACCTCCATCGCCGGGAACACCATTGCAAGAAACAAAAACACAAAAAGAAAAAAAAGGGAAGCCATAGTTCAAGGCAAAATCACAGCCTGAGAAGGCGAAGCTTCAGTAAACCAGCTGACCTCCACCGAACCAAGCCCCGCCAAGACAAGCCGCCTCAATCGCAAGAAAAAAAAAAGAGAGAGAGAAAAGGGTAAAAGAATTGAGGTATTGCGGGGTCAGCATTGAAGGTCCCAACAAAGCCAGAGTCGTGAAGATCGGTGGACCTCCACCAACCAGGTCCCACCAAACGAACCTTCTCAACCTCCCGTGGTGCCATTACGGAGAAGAAAGAAAAACGGGAAAATACGTAACAAAACGAAGAGGAATTTAGAATGCGTAAACTTCCGCAAAGAAAACGTAAAGGGAATAAAGTAAAGACAAGCTATCGAACTTACACGCACAAGCGTAAAGAAAAAAAATAATAAAAAATAAAAATAAGTGGCAAGACTTTTACCTCAGCAAAGAAAGCAGATGCAAATCGATCGAAAAGTAGGGATGGCAACGGGCTGGGCGGGCGGGCTTTGAAACCCATCCCCGCCCAAAAAAAAACCGGGAAACCCGTCCCCCGCGGCCCGCCCTGGGGTTTGATTTCTAAACCCGTCCCCCCTGCAGGGCAAAACCCGCCCCAACCCGCGAAAACCATACCCACCCCAAGCAGGTACCGACCCGACCCGCTATGTTTAATATTAAAATTTTTAAAAATATAAAAAATTCTAAAATAAATAATATAAACATATAAATACTTAAACATATTGTAAAACATAAGGGGAGAACGTAAAAAAGTAGGATTTTATTTTGTATTATTTAAATACCCTCTAAAACTTTTTTTTATATATAAGAATTAAGCGGGTCGGGTTGGGTTTTTGGGGCGAAACCCGTCCCCACCCCGAACCCGTGACGGGTTCTGCTCCCAAAACCCGAACCTGACCCGCGGGGTAAAAACATAAACCCGAACCCGCTTTAAGCGGGTCGGGTCGAGGCGGGTTCCCCGCTAACCCGTACTCGTTGCCATCCGTAATCGAAAGCAGTCGATTGAGGGCAACAATTAAGGCCGGCACACTTGACGAGGTCCTATTTATAAGACCCCCCTAAAACCCTAAACCCTTCTTATTCTCGGATTACCCTTATCCTTCATTCATAATTTGAATAGGGATAAGACGCCTAAAAATTGGATCATCTGTAAACTTGATGTGTACATTTTGAAGGGAGCATCTGTAGGAACAAATTTTGCAAGGTCCGACTAATACGGTCTAAATCAGCACTGTATGATGTGGGTCAATGAGTCAAATATTGACCATAGTCAACCGATGAAATCAAGTCGTCAATCAAGCGTCGATCAAGCAACGACTGAGATCAAAATTGCTGCGTCATCCGATTACATGGACGACAAGTCGTACAATGTGGCCACATCAACAGCCTACAAGGACTACACGTGGCTCTTGCCTTGGTCTAAAGCAGTTCCATAATTCAAGGGAGACGTTACGCAGAAGAAATCGATGTGAGTTACAACCGCTCCGATAAAACTGGTCCATACAGTTGGAGCCCGATAAGCCTATAAAACAATAGGCTCAAGACACTTGGGGGGAAGATCAAAAGATAAAAAAAATCAAGAACTCAGAGAGACAGAGACACAGAAATACAAAGACGTACATCCAAATCCCCAAAAATCCCAAATCACCACCCCAAATCTGAGAGAGCAACAAGCATTACTGCCGCTGTCTCGCATTCAAATTGCTGTGAGCCAATCGGAATACTAAATTTTCCGTCGAGCTTAGGTGAAATTCAAGTTCGTTTCGTCCATTCGTGAAGAAGGCGTACGTAGATCGTTTGTGTTTATTGGAGATCTAATCAAAGGAGTTCTAGAAGTCGTACCCCACACAATCATCTTGAAATTACCAAATTACCCCTCAAATTATTTTGTACACTATACATCGGACGCGTCTTTTTCGGTCCATCTATTGTACTCGTTTACAAAACCTCTTCAGTGTAGTCGGGGAGAATGGTAACGGACCACGCGGGAACCAGGTAGTGGTTTCCACGGAAGGTAACTATGGCATCGTCGATGGTGTTAATGTTGCTCAAGAAGGCGCCGCAGGAGGAACTGTCAACTTCTTCGATGGCGTACACGGTGGTGGCCACTCCATTGCCCAAGTTGGTGGTTGTCTCATCGCCGTGGGTGAGGATCCTCTCCATGGACTTGCATTGACGAGTTGCCGACTTCGAACTTCCACAACTTTGATGCAATTTTCCTTGTAAATTTTTTTTTGACTTGTAGCCTCTTGCCCTTTTGTTGCGAGGCTTGCTTTATTCTTCTTTTTATTGCAATGAGAAATATTGTCTCCTTTATTCGACTTCCTTCTTTCTTTCTCTTTTTTTCTCTGCCCTCCTCATGGGTAAAATCGTTTAAGGAATTTACCGTTCGTTATTGGCAGCTCCGAGCTGTTTGTCGTCACGAGCTTTAGCGATGACCATTCTTAATGTATAAATGATCACCGGGGATCTGCTTTTCTTTTGCGAGCCCTAGTCAATGGCAGATTTTGTGTAAATGGTAACCGGAGCTCTGTTTTTTTTCGGCGAGCCTTGGCTGACTGAAATTTGGTGGACATCGACGAATCGACCAGTAATTCGAATCGGCTTTTGGGCTCTATAAATGCGAATTGGCTTCCCTTTCTGGTAGCCAAGGCCTAGACGACTTTGAGTGATTCGGCAACCCTCTTTCCATAGCTTTTCCTGTTCTGGAGTGAGGACTGGCAGAGCGATGGGTAGCTGGTCTTTTGTGAAGTTGCCCCCGGCTCTGGCCATCAGTCAGTATGCGTTTGGGTCGAAGCCTTCATTCGAACGGGTAGACGGCAACTGCTCGTGGCTTGGGAGTTGTTTCACGATGTTCTGATCTTCGAGCTTTGGCAGTGGGAGGGTGACCTTTTACGCGAAGGGGGTCGGCTGAATTTTGTGGCAGACGACCAAGGGAGCTTCTCCCTTCTTTCTTTGCGACTGCGGAATGTACCGTAAGATAGGTACATTACGCTGCATCGATGGAGGAGTTGTTGCGGCCGGTTTATGGCCGTGTGCCAACTGGCTGTTGTGCGCCGACTGTTTGGGAGACACGACTTGCGTCGTGGTATATTTTGGGGACGCGGCTTGCGTCGGTGGTTTGGTAGATGCAACTTGCGTCGACTGTTTGGGCGAAGCAACTTGCGTCGGAGTATCCTTGGCTTTTGGCGCCTGGTTCGGCCAGGGTGACAATTTGACTGTCAATCTGGTCGTCAGATAGAATTTGGCGTCTGTGAAGGATGCTTCGGCCTCGGTGAATGGACTTTCGTCGGCGTACACCATCTTTTGTTCGTCGTCTTTCCAATACTTGAAGCACTGGTGAAGTGTTGATGGCACAACTCCATTCACGTGAAGCCATGGTCCACCCAAGAGCAGATTGTAGGACGTCCTGGAATCGATTACTTGGAATGGGGTCTCGGCTACCATGCCCTCGATGTACAACTTCAATTGGATCATGCCGAGCGCGCGCTGGCTTTCCTGGTTGAATCCTTGAATGAGCAAAGAGCTCGCAGATAAGTCGCCAGCGGAGATGCTGAAACTCTTCATCGTTCGAATCGGCAAGATGTTGACCGCGAAACCGCAATCAATGAGAATGCGGTTGACACGATGGTTTTTTATGTAGCCGGTGACGAACAACGGCCGGTTACGGTTTCTTGCCCCCAGTTGTGCATCCTTCTCTCGAAACATAATGCACGGTGGGCAGGAGACGATGAGTGCCTCTTCTGGTTGAGACGCTTGCTGCGATGAAGATGCCTCTTCCTCTTTTCTGCATGGAGGAGTCAAGTCGTCACACTCGACTATTGCCAGCTTGCCTTTTTCTTCCCGAATGGCCTGTTTGGGAGGAGTCGCCGAGCATGTCGCTACCATCGATGGAGGCGCAAAAAATTCCTTCGAGAAGAACTCCGCCAGTGTGATGGGTCTTCTTTTTCTTTTGTCAGCTCATTCGACGTGGGTCTTAGGAGCCTTCTTTTGGCGCTTCGCGGCTCTTTTGTTTGGCCGCTTCACTTTTGTTTTGGTGGTCGTTGGCGGTTTGATTTCTCGAACAGGTTTCTTTCGTCGGGTGACCAATATCCACCCCTCTGCGTCGGCTGTAGATGCTTCGCGGGGTGCCGGTTTTGTTGCGACCTTAGCCGGTGGTCATCTATTGTTGTGTGGTCGGCTGGAGGGACCGAATTTTGGACGGTACTCCTTCTTTGCAACCTGTTTTTGTTTGGCCGAGCTTGCCGGTTTGACTCGGCTTGAATGGAGATGATATATGAGGAGGTTGTGTTTTTGGCTCCTTCAATTTCAATGCGGCCTTGAGCCGCGAGCTCCATGATCCTATACTTCAAAACGAAGCACTTCTCGGTCGGATGCCCAACCAAGCGACTGTACTTGCAGAAGTTTGGATCTTTGCTCCTAGACAAGTCGCCCGGTCTTTTGACTTCTGGCAACTTGAGCAGATAGTTATCGAGGAGCTGCTCGAGCATGACAGGAACGTTCGCGTCAACGAACTGATACATTTTGGCCTGTCGTTCCTCCAGTTAAGGCCTCTGGTACGTGCCTCCGGCTGGTTGCTGTGGAACGTAGCTTGTCTTGACCTTGCTCCCGACTTTTATTGGTTCGAGAGCGTTTGTCGCGAAGGATGCTTTAGTTTTCTCCTTCCCATCTTTGGGTACGGTCACGGCGGCAGATGATGAAACTTCCTCCCCTCACTCCTCCATGAGGTTCTCCATGTTGTGGGCCTCGGTCGCGAGTTCTTGAAAGTTTGTCGGCCTCCGGCTTTGGATATAGCTTAGGAGTTCCCACTGCATCCCTCAAGCGCACATTTCGATTTCGGCTTCGAGGGATAAGTTTGAGCTCTCTTTGCAATTTAGGCTCAGGTTCCCCCACCGGTTGATGTAGTCAACAACTTTTTTGCCCTTCTTCTGTTTTAGATTGACGATCTCGACCAGAGTGACGGTGCGACGGGTACTGTAGAACAGGCTGATAAATTCTCGCTCCAGTTGCTCCCAGTTGTCGATTGACTCCTGGGGCAGCTCGATGTACCAGTCAAAGGCATTTTCCTTCAATGATCGGCCGAAATGCTTGACCAACAGGTCACCGTCTGTGCCGGCATTATTGCAGGTCTCGATGAAATGAGCGACGTGCTGCTTTGGGTGGCCGTCGCCATTGAATTGCTAGAATTTCGGAGAATGGTAGCCGAGTGGCATTGGGATGTTTTGTATCCTCTGCGTGTACGACTTTCGATAGGCCACCGACTTGCTTTCGCCGAAGCCGTTTCGCATTGCGCGGTTGGTGAGTTCACTCACCGCGTCTAAGGTGAGGGCAGTCGGTTCTGCTTTGGCTCGACCTCTGCGAATGGCTATCGGTGCGACGGGAGGCAGCTCGTCGTCAGAGACAATATCTTCTCGCGGTGGTTCGGCCAAACCACTGGTAGTCATCCGATTTCAGTCGACCTCTTGAGAAACGCCGCCGGTATTGTTCATGGCCGCACCCATTTCAAGCCGCTCCATGATCCTTGCAATCTAGAGGTCGCGAGCTGTGAGTTGGGCGTCTTTGAGGCGCAGTTGCTCGCTCTGTTCCTAAAGTACAGCCTACATTTCGGCAAGCTGCTCTTCTATTATTTTGGCTGATGTCGTCATTGCGGCTACTCTATCGGTTGGAGCCGCGGGAGAAGTTGTCGTCTCGGAACGAAGTAGAGATGACTTAATTGGCGAGCATGCTGGCGAACTAGCCATCGGCGTTTGTTGGTGTGGCGAAGACACGGGTGACCTATTGGCTGCGGCAGTCAGTGCTGTCAGGAGGTCATGAGAAACCATCACGATCTGTGACTTACCCCCTGCCGTTGTTCTAGGCAAGGTTGAAGTCGACGTTGGGTTCCTTCCTACTACGGAGGAAGAGGTTGCGTCTCCGTTTTGCTCATATCATTGGACCATGGTTGACACGATCGAGTCCCTGCGTGAGGGTGGCGATTGAGTTGGGCTGACCACTGGACTGTGCGCCGGTGGTGTGGTGTCGACGGGCAGGTAGGTCAGGCTATTTGCTGCCTGTGGTTGGTAGACGACGCTCGGACGGCGCACATCTAGCATGAAAGGAGCCTCTCCAGTGGACAAACTTCTGGCCAACGCCCTTGTCACTAGGCGACTGGCTGGTGGAGGAGATGGAGCACGGATGTTGGCCGGAGAAGTGGTCGCTGGTCCACGAGCTCCTGTTGTTGCGGTCGAGCTTGCGCCCGCGGCAGGGCGTGGACAAGCAAAGCTCGAACTGGCAATTTGCTCGCCTTTGTTGTTGTTGTTGTTGTTGGTGTTGGTGTTGCCGTTGTTGGCGTTGCTGGGCATGGCTGATATGTTTTTTTTTTGTTGAACAAAGAAGGAGATGAGAGGTAGGAAATGTCCCACCGGGCGTGCCAAATCTGTTTCACCGAAAATCCGCCGGTCCGCAAAGGGGCTCGACCGAGAGAATAATTCAATTTTTATCAGAATAATTTGTGTTACAATGTGTGTTTGAGTATCAGAAAGATGCGAGTACAATCTCCTATTCTTCCTCTAATTCGATCTTCGTTACAAGTTTAGTGAAGTTTCGGCTTCTGCGAACGAACGTCGAAACGAGTATGCACGAACTGTTGTGGCTTTGGTCGGTCGGGCAGAAGTATTTGTGTTCCGCGTGTGTCGACTTGTGACGTTGCGGGCAAACGTGTAGAGCTGCTCCAGTTGAACTGTTGAGTTGCGACGGATTGCGAGTTGCTTGACTTCTGTGGCTCGTAAAAAGCTTATGTGCGTGAGAATTTCTCTTTAGTGAAGGAATTTTAGACCTTCGTTTTGAGAGAGAGAGCTTCTGTAATTGCGCCAAAAAGTTTTTGAACCCCTGCAACAGTGTTTCTGGCTATTTGTAGCCGACTCTGTGTAGTGGTTGTAGATTTTTCTTGGGAAAGGGGATCACGATCCCCTTTCTGCTGCCTTAGTTGGGAGAAGAGGAAGACCAGGAGCTTCCTCGGTTAACGACCAGACTTAGTTGTTTAACAGTTGAGGAGGTTTCGACGTGGCTGCTGACGGTTGCTGACACGACAGTTTCCTGCTGACGAGGGCACCGACTATACCAATGATGCGACGGCATAGATGGGCTACGCTGGAGGTCTTCGAATTTTGATAGTCTACCCACGATCGTTGTTTGATGGATTAGTGGATTTATGGACTCGTCGAAATTGGGCAATTCACATTTTGGTGCATACAGTTTCAATAAGTAAAACTTTTATACTCATTACGTAGAAATTATTAACCGCTTTCTGAAAATATGCTTTGCATAAATGATAAATCACGTTATATGTCTGCAAGTTGTAACTTTTAGAGGGGTTGTGAACTTGTGATTAATGTGACTTGTTACATGGTTGGTCATGTTTATATTATGCTATTATTATTATTATTATTGTTTTATTGTACTTCATGACTTCATCCGTCATTTATCTTATTTTAATTTTATTATTCCTAACAGAGTTGTTTTTTGCTTAGCCCCAAAACACCTTTCGCTCTTCGTTCTCTGCAGTCCAGCGGAAAACAACGTTTCTTTCATTTCTCTTTCTTCCCCGTCTTTCTCCAGTTCGGAAATTCGAACGAAAACCCCAGCAGGTCTCCGACAATTACGCTACGCTTGTTTTCACCAAATCAGGTAAGGCTAGTTGTTAATGTCTTTACCTTCGTCCTTCCTTTATTTTTTCATGTTTTGAGCTTACTGCTACTGTTGCCGAACCTGCCATTCGGACTTGCATGTTTGAGATTTAACTACTGATAATATTTGATTTTGAATTGAACTTTAAGCAGCGATTTGGTTTTCCTTCTTTTGTGTTTTGCGCAACGAACTCCTTCCGTTTCGTGTTTCTCTTTTGTTTTAATTTCTTCAAGCCGTTTTCAGTGTGGCTGATCTCGGAGTCTGGCTGTACATCTTAGGTCTAAAAAGTGATATTCTCTTCATGGATTTCTCATATTTGGCTTTTATTTGGTGCTTATTTTCTCTTTCGTCCGGTATCATGGGGCAATGCGTAGGGAAATTTCAAATTGTAACTTATTAAATTCATGCTAAACAGTCGAAGTGTGGGTTTTCCTTTCGAGAATTTGCATGTCTACCACCCCACCGAACTGAGCAATCTCTTTTACGCGACTTGTTTCGGAGGTTTTTGGTTCTTAGGCTTAATCTGCGTCATTTTGTTAAATGCCAGAGATGGAGCAGTATGCACAGTAGGCCTTGAGTTTCTATTTCTCTTATTTATTTATATTCTTCGTCATGTCATATTCAGATATCCTACTTGGGATAATATTGGATATTTTTATTTCCATTGGCGGATCAAATCTGGATAGGATAATATCCGGATTCAGTTTACAATCTAACACAATCTTTACAACAAATGATGGATAAAAATGCATAAAAAATGATGATTTCATTTTCTTGACATAGTATGGTATTTACAATGTCAATTATCTGCACTTTGATTTTTTTTCTCTTCTGGAATGCTTTGCAGTAACGCCTTAACTTTATGCCAAAAGTAAATTCCTTTTTTATTAAAATGTTTGTCTGTGGTAAAGGTGAATGTTTATTAGCTCATGTCAGATAAAGCAGTTTATTATTTTAACGTTAGGCAAGTTTCTGTTAAACAGGAGTACTTTACATTGCTGATCTAGCACGTGAGAAAAAATGGAACATCAGGAGGATGAGTGTCGTGCGGTTGGAGAGCATCATAGTAAACAAGATGATGAGGTGAGGTGAAGTAGGGTAATGTAGGTCTTTCATACTTTAAAAGTTTCAACTGTTGTTTACATGAAAAAGAGGAATGGAATAACTGCTACTGTTGAAGTGGACGTGATTGCATTTTGGGGCTTCATTTGCCTTTTCAATTGAGCATTAATTCCAAGGGTCTTACAATTTGTTGAATTTGACAATTAAAAAAACTCTAAATTTCTCCCGTTTTGGCAGACAGTCCAGCTGGAGACTTGTGGTGTCCATTGATTTTTTTTGTCTTCTTGTTTTTTTGTGATTGATCTTTTCTACAGAAATTATGTTTATTTTACACAGTGACAACTTATAATATGTTACTAAAGTGGCAATGGAGAATTTTGCCAGAGGCAGAATACCTGGGTTCTGCTTTGTTCTTCCTATCTCATAAATAAAATTTTTGCATTAAAAAATTAAATTTTACTATTATTGTTGTGCAGGAAACTGTTGCAAGGCTAGAGGAGCACAAAAAATCAATTGAGGCAAAAATTGCTTTGCGCCAAATCAACTTGAATCCTGAAAGGCCAGGTTAGCAAATAATGTGGTACCTTGACTTGGTTCTGTTCATCCTTGGTGAAATAGTTTTCACTGTTTTACCAAAATTAAACTTGTGGGCCTAGATTCCATAGAAACTTGAATTATTAATTCCTACTTGAATTATTAATTCCTACTTTTTGAAATGTTCATTTGACACACTCAAGGTGTAGCTGATTCCCCTTGTGAGACTGGAAACCAAAACTAGACACCACAAAACCTTCCATGTGACCATTATCTTGACTTTGGACTGTTTTGCTTTGTGCCTGTCCCTGAAGCGTAATATTTCTATGTTAAATTTGTCAAGTTGATCTTTGTCATTTTTTTTCTTAGTTTATACCTCTACTTAGCATTGATCAATTGGTTTCAGTGTCCTATGTCTCTAATTGCTGAAGGTAGTGCATTGAAGCATATACAAATTTATCTTGTTTGCAGATTCAGGGTTTCTGAGGACGCTGGATTCCAGTATTAAGCACAATACGGCCGTCATTAAAAAACTTAGGCAGATAAATGAAGAACAGCGTGAAGGACTGATGGAAGAGCTACGTAATGTCAACTTAAGCAAATTTGTTAGCGAGGCTGTAACTGCTATCTGTGATGCAAAGCTTAGGTCATCAGACATACAAGCTGCTGTTCAGGTTTCCATTAGATATCCATAGAATATCTACACTGCATTTCAGTTGCTCATATGCTCTTGAACTTGTTATGTTCATGTGTGCACACTTCTATATTCATGTAGCTAAAATTTTTGTGATCCAGTTGGTTGACTCTGTTTATTGACTTTTCTCTATGATGCAGATTTGCTCTTTACTTCATCAAAGGTACAAGGACTTTTCTCCTAGTCTGTTTCAGGGGCTGTTGAAAGTATTTATACCTGGAAAGTCTGGTGATGATTCGGATGTGGATCGGAGTTTGAAGGCAATGAAAAAGCGCAGCACTCTGAAACTTTTGATGGAACTTTATTTTGTGGGGGTTATAGAGGATGCAAATGTCTTTGTGAATATCATCAAGGATCTAACAAGCTTAGAGCATTTAAAGGACAGAGATACAACTCAGATGAATTTATCTCTTCTTGCCAGTTTTGCTCGCCAAGGAAGAATCTTCCTGGGACTTCCTCTATCAGAACAAGGAATTCATGAAGAGGTAAACTAGGCATGCAAAGTAATTAGCCTATATATTTTTGTGTATTTGTCATTGAGATCTAATATAGTTGAGGGGTAGTTTTGTGCTGATCAGGTTTTCATGCTTCTTTTATCTTTGTTATCTAGTTTAGGTGGACTTGTATGAGATCCTTTTTTCCTTTCTTTATAAAATCCCGAATTTTGTTCTAGCTCTCATGTATGGAATTAGGATAAGGAATCACTGAGAGGATTCTGTTAGTTAATGGGTCAGTTTTCAGTTGTCTGGTCTGGCAACTAAGTTGAATGCGTAACTTAAATTATTGGAGGGAAAAAAAATCAATTGAGTGC
Source organism: Aristolochia fimbriata (assembly GCA_019845555.1). Lineage (NCBI taxonomy): Eukaryota > Viridiplantae > Streptophyta > Magnoliopsida > Piperales > Aristolochiaceae > Aristolochia > Aristolochia fimbriata. Next base: position 18,325,960 of record CM034080.1, read on the forward strand.
ATATAAAGATAATTTCACAAAGAGGTTCATCATGATTTACAAGCTACTGCTTGTTAATTTGAACTGGCATACTGTATCTCTAGCGTATAACTGCTAAGGTTTTTATTTGGTAACACACTAGCTATGAATTCTCTTGCACATCAGTTTCTTTTTCTCTCACCCATAGTCAGAACAGAACTCCTGTGTTGAATTTACTCTCCTTTATGATGTCATTTTGACTTTCTCATAGGCACATATTTAGGTTGTGTATCTCTATCATTAGTGATGGAGTTGAAATACAGCAGCTTAATGCTCTTCTGTTTTCTTTGTAACTCTGCTGAGGCACCTGTGAATCAGCTAAAACTTTATGATTTTTGGGTTTCCATAAATCAGATTGATTTTGATGACAAATTTTTATCCTTACCATCCAAAAAGAAATAAATATCTTTTTCAGATTTTTTTGAAACGTGTGGAGAGCTTCTAAAATATGTGACAGTGGTTTCTTTGGGTGTTCATTAGCTGATAAGTCTTTCCTTTCCTAATACTTTGTACTTCTTTTATGTTGTTCTTGGAGGTATTCTTCCTGTGACTTATACAAGTTATTGACTTTTGTTCTGAAAAATTTTATAGGTTTATAGTGGATTTAGTAGTTTTGACTTTATTGCTGAATTTTTTGTAGTTTTTCTGTGGACTTAATATCACGGGTGAACAGAAAAAAAGTTTCAAAAAGATGATTCAAACTTATTATGAGGCATCTGCTGACCTACTCCAATCGGAGCATACGGTAAGTTCATTATTTCCTTTATTCACAATGCTATTTTTCCTTAAGATGCTTACTTTGATCAATCCAATGTTGTTGTTCCAAAGCTTTATTTGCATTTAGTGATCCGAAATTGGATGCTACATCCATGAGAGTGCGTATTGGTGTGGCTTAAATGGGAATACTTCTCAGCCTTCACTTAATAGAGCTGAGGTAGGATTTTTGCAGAGCCATTCTGATGTATGAGAAAAATAAAAGATAGCAAAACAGGACAGGTTTTGATGTTGTAAGATGAAACGGTTTAGAAGGGATCCTGTTTCCAAAGGAAGGAATCAGAGAAAGGAATTTGAAAAATCATCTGTGGAAAGAAAATTAATAGGAAGAAGCTGAAAGCAGCTGTCGTGGAGCAATTAGTGGAAGTTCTGTTGTGGTGTAGGACAAGGTCACAAGGCAGTGTATGTTCCACTTGACCTGAAAAAGTGCTCAACCCAGCCACCAAACTCTAGATCTTCTCTGACCCAATTTTTGACGCATATATGATGTTCAATTGGAGGAAATGTTTCCCGGAAAGTGTGGCCTTTGTTTTTATGACTACTCCTAGAGAAAATTTAAAATGGAAGCAGAAAAATGCTTCTATATTTGAAGTTTTTGAAAAGGTTAAACAACATGGTGTATCCATACTCCTGGGCGCTTGTGCCTCTTGGATTGCTAGGAAACTGAATTTGCTGAATTCACTATTTGAGTACGGAAAAGATGGATGAAATTGTATGGATTCCTGATGCCACTGGATCTTTTACTGTTAAATCAGCGGATAGATCACGTTCCACAATCCAGCCACTGGATCTTTTACTGTTAAATCAGCGGATGGGGTTCCATTTTAACGCCTTGTTGTAATTGAATCTCTCTATTGAATGGTAGTTTGATTCTGAATGTAATTCTGACATTGAAACATTGGAATGAAATGAATGAAACTTTGCTTTTGTCGAAAAAAATGTAATTAAGGTATCCTATATTTGGTACTCAGCTGGGTTGGCTAGCAAGCTTTGCACCATTAATTTGCTTTTTTTTTTTAAATGAACCATTAATTTGCTTTGAACTCTAAAGGATTTTTCTTTTTGTCCTGTACAGTCATTACGACAGATGGAGCATGAGAATTCAAAGGTTTTGAATGCCAAAGGGGAGCTCAGTGATGAAAATGTGAATGCATATGAAAAGCTGCGGAAATCATTCGATCATTTATCCCGTGGTGTCTCTTCGTAGGTTTCTCAGATAGCAATTTTTTTCAAATGTTGTTGCATCATTTGCCTCTCTCTTTATAATGTGGTAGTGCTTGGCAATGATCTTACTTATTACCAGTTTAACTCGTTGTTAACATGTTCATCAGGCCTCATCTAATGTGTTTTGCATTCAACTCTTTGTATCATCCTTCTCAATTTTTTGTAACGTGTGCTTGTTCCATTTCGAGGGTTTGTTTCCTCAAAAACCTTGGGTTGAGGTTGTTAAGATCCTAGAATCGTCTTTGTTTGAAAAATTCAGTGTTCATGTCTGACTTGTCTTTCTTCAGAGTTTAGATGCTCTAATTTATTCAACAGTAATTTGAAAGAAAAAAAAACATATCATTACTATTTTTCTTAATTTAGCTTGAAATCTTCGTGACTAATAGCTTTGTCAAGTTCTGCTCTAGCTTGTGCTTTTCTTCTTTGGGAGCTCTCTTAATGGGATCCAATTTCTTGCTGTCATGAAAATTATGAATTTCTCACCTTTGGGCTTTTATAATGAATCCATCTTCTTACTTTTCTCAATATAAAAAAAAAGATTGTCTCATTATTTGAGATATTTTAATATCTCTGGTCAATGTAATGAAATGTTGGTAAATGACCTTTTTTTTGAAAAGGTGAAGCTTTTATTACTGTAAGCAAACTTATTACAAATAATGTTTAGGCAAAATCACATAGCCCCGTGCCAACTAATTTTGATCAGCAAGCTTCAATTACACTTATATTACGAACTAGGTGAATTAAGTTAGCCTCCTCAACCGAGAGGCCAACTGCCAATCCCCTTTTTGTTAATCCATCCTTTGGTAAATTACTTTGATATTTGACAAACTATGAAAATTTCCTTAGCTTAGTAATTCATGAATTGTTTTTTGCTCTCGCATAGCTATGTGAGTGTATGGTTCATCTTAACCTGGATCTGTTCTCAAAAGAATGGTTATTCTTATTTCATGAACTTTGATCTCTTCATCATGTTGGGTCCTTGTGTTGAGATTATATTCTTTGCATAGAAGATGGTATGCAGTGGCTGATTTGCATAACATGAGATGTACTCAACTTTGGATGATTCTGTTACAGGGATTAATATTATTTAACATAAAAAAAACTTTTGTTATGTTTCTTTTGGAAACCAGTCTGATAATGGAGGAATTAAAATAATTTTGTCCTGAAATGCATTCATTGCCATGTTCTTTGCTTGAGCTGCTTATTTATAAATCTAGTTTATCTTGTGACAACTTTTCCATAATTTCATTCTCTTTGCAGTTTGGCTGAAGCACTTGATATACAGCCTCCTGTAATGCCAGAAGATGGTCACACGAGGGTTACAACAGGTGAAGATGCGTCTTTCTCAAGTGCTGGGAAAGAATCTTCCTCTCTGGAACCTGTTTGGGATGATGAAGATACAAGGGCCTTTTATGAATGCTTACCTGATCTCAGGTTGTACTCTTGTAACTTTCAGATGTTTGATTATCTATTTGGTACGTTTATTTCTGAGATTTCCTCAAAATTGTGATTGCTAAGTAATCTGGAACTGCATTTGCTCTCTTGCCAATTGCATGTCCAGTGTCAATTTGTAACTTGTTGAGAAAGAATTCTGAAGTTTAACTCTTAGAGGAAAAGAAAAAACAAGCATAGAAGCTCATTTTTTACGTTAACTAATTTAGTACAAATTGCTGACATCCAGGGCATTTGTTCCAGCTGTATTATTGGGTGAAGTAGAGCCAAAGGCTAATGAGCTGTCGACCAAGGCATCGGAGCAGCAACCTGTAAGGATGCACAACTAAAATGTCTGCCCTTTTTTCTTTTTTTTTGAGGAAAGCGATGTTTTTATTAGTACAGGCCATAGCCTTAATACATTCCATATACAAGCTTTGGTGGTTCCCTTGCCATGCGATTTTTTAGATGAGCTCCTCCTTATCCAAGCTATCTGCAAGACTATTAGCAGATCTCGGTTTACAGTCAATGCTACAGTTTATTACATTGATGATGTCCCTAATCTCTCTAATTGCGCAAGTGAATTGCCATGGTGGCCTAGCTGTGCCCTTTCCCCAGCTAATCATAGTTTTTGAATCACCCTCAATTTCCAGCTGAACCCTCAATCTATCTTTGAAAATTCTGAGCCCATGAAACAGTCCCATGACCTTAGCATCCCTTGAGGTAGAGTTGCCCGAGGGGCCTTGATAGGAGAATCATGGAATGCATCTCCAAACCCAGAAGGTCTTGGGTTACCGAAAGATGCCCCATCAAACTTCAGCTTTAACCAAGTTGTGGGGGAAGACCATTGTGGGGGTTTGCTTGGGAGAGTGCAAGCCAGCAGTTTCAAGCCATGAATTTCCCCCTAGTAGTTTGGGTTTTCTACAACCAGGTCCTCTAAAGAAGGTGGTATGTAATGATATAATCTGAAGAATTTGAAGTATTCCACCCAAACTCTCCAAACATAGGGACAATGTGCTTATAGGTGATAGAGTATCTCAAATTCAGCATGGCATAAAGGGCTGTTAATATTATTTAAAATCATTCCTCTTTTCAGCAAGTTATCCTTGATGAGTGTTTTCCTTTTAAGTATTAAATGTTAAGCATATACACAGTACATGTATGCTAATTTATTTTTGTTGGTTTCGATATGTTTCGCTGGAAGTTACTTTAATGTTTATGCAAATGGGAACATGTCATTCACCAAAAATCTATTGGTCTGTCCTTCTGTAGACATTATCCCTGCCTGACTGATCGAACCTAGTTTGCTAGGACCTGGATTTTTTTTTGAGTTCGCGTAACTTGAACTTGAAAACCGTCGGGTCACGGCAACTTGGGCAGTAGCTCAGTGGTATTATGGCTATGGGAGGTCTTGGGTTCGGGTCTCCACAACAGCATTGGAATTTATTTGGAATTTGTATATGAAAATTGTAATCGCCATTTCAAAAAAAAAAAATCATAAGGTCACTTAGACCTGAAATGGTCAAAAGCTGTTTGACCGGTCTGGGTTTACTGGTTTGATCACTGACCCAGTGACCCAATTCAGTGACCATTCTGGGTTTATTGGCACAAGTCGTGGAGGGGAGTGTAAGTGAGAGAGGAAAGGGGTAAAGGGAGGGAGAGGGAGAGGGACGGTGTGGGGGCAGGGGAGATGACTCCCCTCCCCCTTCTTTTTGAAACTGCTTCTGGGAGAGGGGTTCACCGTGTCTCAAACCACCCCAGACTATGGAGGAAGAAGCCAATAGGTCTAGCATAAGAACTAATTTTGTTTTCCTTGTGGTCTTAGAAAGCACCACCATATCGTACAGGTCCTGGTTTGTCGTACCATCGAAATTGAGCTTAACTTATTCTAGTGGAGGGAGTCTTTTTAAGTAAAAGTGACTCATTCTACCCCTCTGAGAGTATCAATCATTAGAAATCCCTGATATAGTCTTCTTGAAATTGCACAAAATTCTCCAACTGTTAGAAGGCAAAAGAGAGTTATTAGTTATACATTCTTTAACATGATAGATATGTATCTTATTTCCTTTTAATGGGGTTATCATTTGTAGGGAGTGATTACAAGAGTCCTTGGAACCGGAGTAAATAACATTGTATTAGGCATCACTTTTCATCTGCACTTGTTTGTTTGTGTTTTCTTTCTTGTTCATCGCAGAACTTATGATTTTTGGGCTTGGTCACTTGGATCTTCATCTGGATGAGCTTGCTATAGCTTGGAGGGCTAAGATGGGTACATCAAAAACTTCATCAGATGCTTGTATAACTGATTCTGCTCTATCATTGAAGGCCTAGCTGTTCCTTTTGTCGAGATACGCCATGTTAAATATAGTTCTACATTACATTTGTTTCAAATTGAAGAAGAGGGTGGAGGAAAAAATGCAACATCAGGTCAATGAAAGAGAGGAAGACAGACTAATATTTTTTTTTTTTAAAACAGCGAATTTTGTTGAATTTCAGAAGAAATTACAATTATGAAAACATAGAGTACATAGGTTACATTGTTCTTGAAAAAAACACGAGTACAGGTTGAATATCAACTTAGCTGTAATGTTGTGCCCAATACAAGTGTACTTCTGTTCACACCATCTTTATACAAAATATTTGCCTCAGCATTTGCAGACCTAGGTACGTTTGACCATGCAATGCGTCAATTTGTAATTATATCTTGTAGTTCCTCGTAAGTAGACTTTAGTTGCCACGGTAGTGTGGCCTTTCCAGCAGCCCAGTTGATCATTAGTTTTGAGTCTCCCTCTATTATTACTACAATTTGAGCCCACTATTTGTAAAATTTTACCCCTTCCAATACTACCTTGGATTCAGCTTCATTCGATGTGCAATGTCCTATAGGACCTGAGAAAGCTAATAATATCTGCCCCGAGTGATTTTTAATTGTGCCTCCAATGCTGGCTGACCCTGGATTATCGAGGGAGAACACATCCACATTTAGTTTTAGCCAACCATCTGGAGGAGGGGTCTATTCTTCCATCTTTTTGAACTATCTCATACTTTGTTTTGTGAAGTTACTTAAGGTAAATATGTTGCAGTTAGAATATTTTCATCAATTGAAACAACAGTTTTCCTTCTTCATCTTAAAATACATAATATGATTCTCTTTGGCCGAAGTGCAACACGGGAGGAATTGACAGAAGCTCAGCCGACTTCCTGTCTTCCTCTAGCTCTCTAGTGACGTTGATGGCGGCGATGACGAAACTCTGGATAGTGGCGGCGGCGATGATGACTACGGCGGCGACGACGACTACGGCGGCGACGACGACTACGGCGGCGACGACTACTACGGCGGCGACGATGACGACTACGACAGCGACAAAGAGGAGAAGCAGAAGAAGGAGAAGTAATGCAGGAAGTTACGGGTCGAAAAAATTGAAGGTCGAGGCTCAAATCCCGCACGGTGAAGATGGGTCCTTCAATGTTGCAACTAGACGAGGCAAGGGACAAGGTAGGAAAAGCGGAAAGGGATGAGGCTGACATCGTCGAACGGGGACAAGAGTTCCTTCATATGAGTGCCAACGACCATCTGCGAAGAGTTTTGTGCCCAACTCAACCTCCTTCTGAGGGCAGATGGGTCGGGAATGAGAGAAAGGGTGATCTGGGACACTGACATGCAATTTTTTATGTCAATAGTGGCAGGAAGAAGACTTTTCTACAAGATTGTCAAGATGAAGGTAGGAAAAGTGCTGGCCCGAATTCATCTCTCTGTTTGCTCAAACCAAAGCCTGGAAGCACTGCGGGACCTCGGATCTGGATTTGCGACGCAAAGAGGACTTTTTGCCGGAGTTACAGAGGTCGCTGGCGCCTAAGAAGATGACCGGAGCTTCGGCGACCTCACCGAAAAATGGGAACTACATTTTTTCAGGTGAAATGTGGCGTTCTCTAAGGCCTGGTGGGATGTAGGGGCAAAAATGGTGTCTAAAGCAATAATCCTAGAGGATTTGAGTCTACGAAGGATTTTTTGGAGTTGGGTGCAAAATTGCAGAAAAGATGGGGCCTCTCCTATCACCCAAAGATATCTTTTATGAAGCAAGGGACCTGGATGATGTGGCTGCATGATGAAGAGGATGTTGATTTGGCTTTGCAAGATGATGGATGTGGCACCTGGAGGTTCACATCTTGGAAGGACATTGAGCTTGCCAGAAAGGAGCCTTACTAGATTCGAGTCTTTGGTTTGCCTATTCAATTGTGGAGAGCGATAGCTTCACATCCATTGGCCAGACTGTTGGTGAAATCCTTTCTTTTGACATTGTGGCTTCTAAGAAGTAGATTTGTACACATATCAGCCACTCATTCATCCTCTTGTCCAGCCCCAATAAAATTTTCAGTTGTATTTTTGGGCTAGGTGCATAAGGTGGGATGGTAAAAAAGTTTAAATCAAAGGAGAGCCCTATCTCTTCTTTTTTCTCTACCCAATTCTCTAATGGGTTTTTATGGGAAGGTTCTATGATATGATCTATGGTTTTTTCTTCCTCCCCTTCATCTAATTCTTCAGCTATGGTTTCTTTTTCAGCCTCTAATGATTTTTTTTCTTGCTGGTTTTTCTCTTCTACCTCTTCTACATTCACAGCTATCTCAGTCATGGGTTTTTCTTCATTGACCTCATCTACTTCTGCCATGCTTTCTTCTTCAGCCACTAATGCTTGTAGTTCTCTCTCAATTAGTTGGAAGATCAGTAATGGGATGAATATTTCCTCCACCTCAGCTACTATCTCTTCAATTGGTTCTTCCTCATCCTCTAATTCTTGTAGATCTTGCTCTTCCGATTCTCTTCAAAATAATCTAACCACTTTACTAGGTCCTCCCATTCTTGAGTGGTATAAACCGTGACCGGTTGCTTTATTGATTGGACTTCGGGTTGCAGTGTCTCCATTGACTGAAGTTTTGCATATATTGCTCGCAGCAACTTCCTGTCTTCCTCCCATTCATCTGTGGTGGTTATTGGCTCATTTTCTTGGTTGTATGAAATGCCAACCTGCAGGAATTAGACTCATAGTTAAAAAAATCAGATCTTGAAATTAAATGGCATACATTCGTAGCATGGTCACCTCCACACACATCACAAAAATAATTTAAAGAATTTTTTTGTAATTCCAATATATCACCTTGCAATTTGAGTAAATCAAGTTGAGTTTGCATGCTAGGCGTATCATCATGGTGGGTGGGGGAATTATAAGAGTGGTCAAAAGGACTACATGGCTGTTCATAAGAATCACATGGCATATGAAAATTTCTAGTGCTGAAAAGAATTCCATGCTTGATTTGGGTAAGAAAAATCATTATACTCAAGGTGTCTCCTTCCATAAGTGGACTTATGCAAACCAAAATTCATGCACACAACACATCAGTCTACCACAAAAATAATAAAAAAAAATAAATAAATAAAAAAAAAAAAATAGAATATCACTCAAAGCTCTAGTTTTAAACACTAGCAATTACTATTAAAACATTGGTCCCCGGCAACGACGCCAAAAACTTGATGCGATCCCAGCTAATCACTAGCAAGAGGACTAATCAATGTAATATAGACTTATGTAAGTCCGAATATCGTCCCACAAGGACCAAGCTACTAGTTAATTGCTTTTCTAGTTTAAAAACCAAAGTTTGAGAATTCCATTGGGAAGGAGTTATAAAAACAGAAGGTAAACTAATCTACCTAATCCTATAGAGATCAAGAGAGGGCTTTTGATAAAATCAGTATGGAAAAAGACATTGGGAATCCAATTCCCTCCCTAGACACTTCTGAGATTGAATAGAAGTTGAGTTTTGGAAATTAATTTTTGACGAGCTTATAAAATCATGGCTACAATCCGCATCGACATCACCTATTTTTATCTCCTAGAGTAAACCTAGCTAGCATGATTGACTCTACTTGATAGCATAAACATGAAGCTCAGGTCATAGGCAGATTAACTAATCCAACAGGGTATTACTTTAAGGTCGAGGATTAACCCAAGGATTAGTGATCTACCTAGTGCATAAACTCAAAAAGACTATAAACTCCTATCAACATGTCTCACCTTAAGCCCAGCGTCACCTTATAACCAGTACATAGTCAGGAAACAAGTATGAATCAAGAAATTACAGCAATGAAAACTCATTCATGCACCAAACTGAAAACCAATTAAATTATAAGTATCAATCTCATTACATGCCTAGGGAGTCATGGACTCCTAACTAAAAACGACTACTCCATGTTAGAATTAAAAGCACACAAAAAGGTTTGTACAACAGCCATGAATTAAGAAAGAATAAGTAAAGAAAACCACCTTGGGAAGAATTTCCTTAACCCCTCTTGCTCCTTGGCTGAATGCTCCACCTCTCTTCCTCAAAGTGACCAGAGTTTGTGTGAACTCCCTCTGGACCTTCTCCTCTCTCTCTCAACTAAACTAAAAAGAAAAATTGAATACAAAATTGAGTTTAAAATACAGAAACTCGAACTGAAATTGGATGCCTTGAGCTCTGCCTCGGACCCCTATTTATACTTGAAACTCTGTCCAGACCTTGTAATTTCAGCTTCTGTTTAGGGGTGTGAATCATGACTTCCCGACCTCAGAATTGGATGAAATTACATCGGGACCTTCCTTTTGTAGTCCTTTCCATGCTCACGGGTTTGAATCCATTCTCGAGTTGGGAAACTTCGAGATATGAGGGGAGGAAGTTGCCTGATTTCTGCTGCAAACTTACGCGGGGTCCACCACTTTAGAGATGTGTAACTTCGAGAATCCCGCTTGGATTGGCCTGAATCTTCGTGAAACAGATCCTCTCAGAGTACCGTGAAACTTCGTTCCAAGTTTGGCTTCAATTGGAATTGTGAAACTCCCTCCATGATCTTCATAAAATTCGGATTTATCTCCTTCCTTTAGCGGCCAGATTCTGTTTTGAGTTAACTTCTTCTTTTGGACCATTCAATGCACCTCGACTTAAGTACATTGCCTTAACCTCTTTGTGGGCACCTTCCTTAGACGCCCGAGACTCCTCCCAAGTTTGGATTCGATTTGATTGCTTGGTTCCCCGAGATTTTCAGATTTTTTCGCGGCGGCGTCGTCGGGCGGTCGTCGCCGAATAATAATGGTGCGGTCGGCGCCATTGGAGCCGATATCCGTCTAAGTCGAGACCACCGACGCGGATCGCGCCTAATTATCTTTGTGAAAATGGCGCGGTCGGCGCCCGATTTTGGACATTTCCTTGGTCCGTGGATGTCAACTTCTCTTTCTGCTTTTAGCTCACTTTGGCGTGTCCATTCTGGCTTTGCATGAGGTCGCTACTGGTTGTTTGCGCAAGATGGCGCCCTCCGTGGCGTGGTCGCGCGTAATTCACTTTCCCCAAACGTTGGCTTTCATGACCGTTGGTCGTTGGACATTTTTCTACATTAATTTGAATTTTTGCGAATTTATTTGGCCTTGATCAAGCGCGTTCTTCTTTGGCCTCTTTTGCTCATTTTTTTCTTGCTTTTGCTCCAAATCCCATTTTTCTTCCTCCACTTTGGGTACCTTAGACATAAAACATAAAAAGCGAAGTCATATTTGTTGAATTTATGCTTTCGAATTAACTTCGATTAAGTTTTTCAATCAAATACTATGCCCAAAGATAGTCTTTTAGACACTTATCACCGACCCTCCCCACACTTCACACGACCCTCCCCACACTTCACGCCCCTCTCCCCACATTTCCGCCCCCCCCCACACTTCATTAATTCCCTCCCCACACTTTTCCTTTTTCCCCACCCTTCCGCCCGACCCTCCCCCACCTTCACTCCAACCCTCCCCACACTTCCACTTTTCCCCACCCCTTCCGCCGATTTTTCCCCACACTTTTTTGATTCCCTCCCCACACTTTTACGCCCCTCCCTCCACACTTCACGCCGACCCTCCCCACACTTCCGCCCCCTCCCCCTTCCATCCACCCTCTCCTCCCACACTTCCATGACCCCTCCCTCTCCCCTCCCCTTAGCCCTCTTGGACCACGATTATCAAGGAAGTGGCAGAAAGATCAAACCCAAATACACCATGATGGACTTACGATGCCTACTATGTTCTCTCCACCTAGGCAGAACACCACAAATTCTTGGGTGGAGCTGCTTAGTCAATAAGCGAGAATGCAGTGAAGAAGAGAGCTCAAATGGACCTGTGGAAGCAATTGGATGAAAATAGGGAGTAGAGGACAACAATGATCACACGCCAAAATCATTGCTTCCTAGAATGTTAGAGGAATAAGAAGCTCTTTGAAAAAAGCTAATATCAGGAGTGTAGTGGAAGAAAGGAAAGTAAAGGTAGTGGTCTTTTAGGAGACCAAACTAAATAACATGGAGGAATACTGGGTTGCAGATTTAGTGTCCATTTAGACACCCGCAATGGGTGGTCCTACATGCAAGTGGGACATTGGGAGGTATTCTGGTAGTATGGGACCTGCAGATGATATAGGTGGAGAGTTCAGAGTTGGGGCAATTTTGCATCAGATTGAAGGTAAAAGACCTTTTTGGAGGTCAGTGTTGGGGATTAGGAGGGATATATGGCCCACGCTCCTATGGTGAGCGAGAATCTTTTTGGGAAGAGATAGGAGATCTCATGTGTAGGTGGGATGTGCCCTGGTTGTTAGCGCTTAAGAAATGAGAAGTCACCCTGTGTGAGAAGAATCACCACATCTATGAGCTAGAGGAGATGCCGACGTCCGGGAAGTCCTTCACATGGAGTAATGGACAAGCCAATCTGGTGGTCTCGACTAGATCGATTCCTAGCTTCCGAAGAGTGGCTGAGAACATACCCGGAAGCCACTGGCCTTGTTGGAGGCAAAGTGGTGTCAGACCACTGGCCAATTTTTGTAGATACTCATGCAGGATCTTGGGGATTCAAACCTTGCAGGTTTGAAAATTGGTGGATTCAAGATGGAGAGTTAAAAGAGAATCTCAAGAAGTGGTGGGAGGAAATTGTGGTGCAAGACCCGGTGGGGGGAGGGGCAAGCATGAAACTTAAGGTGCTCAAGGGGAAGTTAATTGGATGGGTGAAAACAAAAAAAGCCACCCTTGTTGCTCAAAGGACCTTTTTCCGCTTGCAAGTAGATGCCCTAGACACGGTTGGTCAAGGTAGACAATTGTCCCTTGAGGAATTTTCTTATAGAAATATTGCTTCTAGGGAGTTGAGATCATTAGTTGCTCATGATCGTATTATCTGGAAATAGAGGGCTAGGTATAGGTGGTTGAAAGAAGGGGATGCAAACTCCCATTTCTTCCATGATATAGCTTCAGCTCACAGATGCTCTAATAGGGTGAACTCTCTAATGATTAATGAAGAGCTCACCTCTGATAGAGCTGCAATTACTGACACCCTTGTGAATTTTTATGCAGATATCTACACAGCGGAACCAAGCAGGAGACACTCCATGCAGGGGGCACCGTTGAGGCGTTTATCCCATGAAGCAACCACTCAACTTGAAACCCCATTCACCCTAGAAGAAGTGGAGAATGTAGTTAAGTCCTCCTCCCTTGATAAAGCCCCAGGACTAGATGGGTACAATGGAGAGTCCTGCAAACTAGCATGGGATTTCATGAAGAAAGACATTATGGCCATGATGATGGACTTCTTTAATAGAGGCATCGTGTATAGGGCTTTAGGGGCTTATTTTATAGTCCTCATCCCCAAGGAGGGAGTAGAACATGTAAAAGACTTTCGGCCTATAAGCTTGATATTGGGTCCCTCTAAAATTATAGCCCGAATACTCTCAGCAAGGTTAAAAGTTGTACATCCAAAATTGATTAGTAAAGAATAGTGTGGTTTTATTCAGCACAGGTAGTTGTTAGATGCAGCGATGTTTGTACATGAAGCAGCGGATAAATTCACTAAATCTAGGAAGGCAAGTATTATGTTAAAGCTAGATATGGAGAAAACTTTTGACAGAGTTGATTGGGATTTCCTCCTAGCCATGATGTCTGTGATGGGATTCGGTTTGACTTGGATCAAATCATGCATATCTAATGCATCCATCTCATTGTTGGTTAATGGAGGGGTCCTCGGGAATTTCAGGAGCACTGGGGGACTGAGGCAGGGGATCTTTTATCCCCTCTCCTCTTTAACATAGTAAGTGAAAGATTGACAAGCATAATAAAGTGGGCTCTATTAGTAGGACGGATGAACAATGTACTTCAGAATGATCTTCTCCCTATTGCACAATTCGTAGATGATACGATAATTTTTGGTGTAGGAATTGTGGATCAAATGATGAAGTGGAAAGCAGTCATCAGCCTATTTGAGTTAGCATCAGGACAGAAAGTCAATTGGAGCAAAACAGAGGTCTTAAGCTTCAACATCCCCAAAAATACCTTGAATGACATTGCAAGTAAACTAGGTTGCACAGTTGGGACCATTCCTAGCATCTATCTAGGAGTGCCTCTATTTCAAGGAAAAGTCACCCGACCCCTATGGAACCCGGTGATAGAGAGAATTCAGAAACGATTGTCTCATTGGAAAGGTAGATTGCTATCTAAGGCAGGGAAATTGGTGCTCAAAGTCTTGCTTAAGTAGCATCCTCGCTTACTATCTATCTTTTCTTTATTGCCCGGTTGGAGTAGCAAACGAAATTGAGAAATTTTTTAGGAACTTTCTATGGAAAGGATTCAGTGAGAATTTTAAATTTCACTTAGGTAACTGGGAAAGGGTATGTTTACTTAAGGATAAAGGAGGATTGAGTATCCGGAGGATTGCATTGATGAATAGAGCATTCTTGATGAAGTGGTGTTGGAAAATCAACACGGAGGAGAAGCCCTCATGGCGCTCCTTAGTGATACAAAATTTTGGGGTGGAGGAGGACGATTGGATCTTGGGGTGGGATGCTCTGAGGAGATTGTCAGTAGCTTGGAGGTACATTTTCAAGCAGTTTGGGATGTTCAAACAACATATTAAATGGATTGTTCGAGATGGCAAACACACTTCCTTCTGGGAGGACACGTGGATTGAGCTGGAACCGCTGAAGGCACACTTTCCCAAGTTATACGAGGCAGTCAAAGATCAATCAGTTTTTGTTTGGAGGGTGTTAGGGGATCACCCCGTGTGACAGTGGACTGGAGTGGGATCTTTAGGAGGGAACTCAGAGACAATGAAGCCATAGAGTTCGGCAGCCTCGACCTAAAGTTGGGGAAAATCTTTAGAGACGCTAGCAAGCCAGATAAGATCATTTGGGTTTCCTCCACTGAGGGGGAGTTTTTCAGTGGCCTCGGCTTATAGGGAATTACTTCCCCAATAGTATAAAATGCACACGAGCAGGCTCGCATGGGACTTGCTGGCCCCGCCGAAAGTGAAATCCTTCATCTGGAATACTCTACATGGGTGCATTCTCACCCGGGACTCACTGGTGAGGAGAGGGGTGCCCATACCTTCTTCGCTTTGTCCATTATGTGGTGTACATGCGGAAACGGTCAATCATTTGACCATTCACTGTGAATTCTCTTGGAAGCTATGATCCTAGTTTGTTGACTTGTTTGGTTTCTCATGGGGGATCCCAAAGTCTTTGGAGTCTCTCATTAGTAACTAGCCAGGGCATCTTTCAGAGATTGGGAGAAAATTATGGAGCTCTTATGTTGCCTTCTTGCCATGGGCAATTTGGGAAGAAAGTGCATTGGATCCCACTCCCGAGAGGTAAAATTAAGGTGAATGTGGATGGTTCTTCCTTTGGCAACCTGGGGCCAGCAGTGTGGAGGAGTGTTTAGAGACCACAGAGGAGAGATCCTCCTCTCTTTTATTGGACCACTTGGTCATGATGATTCCACCTCCGCAGGAGCTCACACAGTTCTACAAGCACTTCGATGTTTCCATGAGCATCTTAATGGAGATTTGATAGTAGAGGGTGACTCTTGGAATGTCATGGGGTGGTGTCGATAGACTTCTCACCCTCATGGCGTTTACTATACTTATTTAGAGATATTTATTTTCTTGCCTCAGCATGTGTTTATGAATGGTCTTGTATTCCTAGAGAGGCCAATTCAGTGGCTGACTCTTTAGCTAAAGAAGGTGTACAACTCTCTTCTCATGTGTTGAGAACGTGCCCCCCTTTGTAACTTGACTTTCATCTATTGAATAAAATCAAAGCATTTTCCTCTAAAAAAAGGAAGGGATTTCCCTCCAATACCTTGCAGCTCCTTCTGATCTGTGTTGCTTTGTTTGAACTAATAAAACCATGTTTTTCCACACACACAAAAAAAGGATTTGCTTGTATAAAACTCCAGATTGGCTTCATGTTATTCTGAGAGCTATGCTACCTGAAGATATGTTAAAGCAACTTAAGTGATATTTGTACTTTTTAGTCTTTGTGCATCATAATCTTTATGTCACTGTTACATCATGTTACCTGCTCGTTTCTCTTATGTTTTGACTCATTGTTCTCTGTTGACTTGAATTTATGGTTTAAGGAACCAATTCCAGAGGACCAAAGTCATGTGGTGGGACAAGAGAGTGGAGAGACCTCTCTAGATACTGAAGCACTAGACGGTAAAGGTGAGGACAAAGGCAAGGAAAAAGAGGACAAAGATAAAGAAAAAATGAAGGAGTCGGACAAGGAGAAAGGGAAGGAAAAAGATGGTGAAAGGAAAGGAGAACTGGAGAAGGAGAAGCTGAAAGGTCATGAAGGAACAAATTTAGATGGTCTGTTGCAGAGGCTCCCTGGCTGTGTGAGCCGTGATCTTATTGACCAGTTGACCGTACTTATCAAAACTTAATCTTTACTTTGAGATGTTTTATGTTTTATTGTTGGTGGAAGAGGAAGATTTAACTTAGAGGAATTTACTGTTCAGGTGGAGTTTTGTTACTTGAACTCAAAATCAAACCGCAAAAAGCTTGTGCGGGCATTATTTAATGTTCCTAGGACTTCTTTGGAGCTCCTTCCATACTATTCTCGTCTGGTAGCAACATTATCAACATGCATGAAAGATGTCTCTTCAATGCTTTTGCAAATGTTAGAAGAGGAGTTCAACTTTTTGATAAACAAAAAGGTTAGTTAACTCTGGTACTAATGTATAACATCCCAGGCACTATGTCAAAGTTTGCTTTGTTGATATTTTCCTTTTATCTGATGTTCATAATATTCTTTAGGATCAAATGAACATCGAGACAAAGATAAGGAACATAAGGTTCATAGGAGAGCTTTGCAAATTTAAAATTGCGCCCGCTGGACTTGTCTTTACTTGTCTGAAGGTGAGGATATCTGGTTCAACTCTAGATTCCAATTTTCATTTGGTGATATTCAGTTCAGCTATGTATGCCATTTCTACTTGCATTAGACATGCAGAGGGCCAATTACCTATTTTGAGTTCTATCCTTGAAGAGTGGATTGGTATCTTTGCATTTGAAAGTAAAAGACCTTATTGAGGAACACTTTATAGGGAAAATGTAGAGAAAAACCATGTGATACAAGGTGTATTTGCTACTCATGATGTTTAACCATGTTAGGCTTTATGTACCAGAGGCAACAGATAGTTGACTACAATTGTTTGCAATTACCAAAAAAATTATTAAAAAATAATCGAAGGGGAGATTTGTAATAGATTTTTAGGTTTTAAGGTTTGGGGACAAGGATGGGATTTCTAGAAAGTGAGTTGGATTTTAGGTAAGGGGACAAAAAAGGGACTTTTAAAAAAGTAAGCAGGGTTTTAGGTCAGAGGACAAAGGAAGGGATTTTTAAAAAGTATGTTGGGTTTTAGGGCTGGGGACAAAGAAGGGATTTTTAAAAAATGAAAACTGACTTTTAGGTCGGGGGACAAAAAAGGAATATTTGAAGAAGTAAGTTGGGTTTTAGGTCAAGGGACAAGGAAAGAATTTTAAAAAATATATTAAAGAGTATCCGGATCTGGATAGTTAGCGGATCCGGATACTTTTATTCCGATTCCTGTTCCGAAGGCTCTTACTTCGGATCTGGATATCCAGAAAAGGTCTGACAGATCCGAATCCAAAAAGGCGGATACGGATCGGATCGGATCCAGATAAATTCCGGATCCATTGCCACCGCTAATTACTTTGTCTTCCACTGGCTCCATAGTTTATGAATTAATTCCACACTAAGGATTTATTTTAGTTACCAGGTATCTGTAAATCAGTGTGTAATGGCAATTCGGGTATTACCTGAATCTTTTTTGCAGGCTTGTTTGGATGACTTCACTCACCATAACATAGATGTTGCTTGCAACCTCTTGGAAACATGTGGGCGTTTCCTATATCGATCTCCTGAAACTACAATTCGGATGGCTAACATGCTGGAGATTTTAATGCGGTTGAAAAATGTAAAAAACTTGGATTCTCGCCATAGTACTCTAGTGGAAAATGCTTATTACTTGTGCAAACCACCAGAGAGATCTGCCAGAGTTTGTAAAGTCCGCCCACCATTGCATCAGGTCAGTAAGAATTTCCTTTAGTCATGGGATTATATTGCTAAAGGAATTCATGTTTTCTGCCATATATCAGTGACTTTCCCTCTAATACTGTCTAAAACAATCTGCAGTATATCAGAAAGTTACTTTTCTCGGACCTGGATAAATCATCTATTGAGCATGTTTTACGCCAGCTGCGTAAATTACCTTGGGATGAATGTGAATCCTATATTTTGAAGTGCTTCATGAAAGTTCACAAGGGGAAGTTCAGTCAAGTTCACTTGATTGCATCACTCACTGCTGGTTTGAGTCGCTATCATGATGAGTTTGCTGTAGCAGTGGTGGATGAGGTTCGTTGTTGCTATATCTATCCATGCTCTATTATGACGATTTATCACTTGGAGATTTTTAGGGATATTAAATCATTAATTAACTTTAAAAACTTTACTTCAATTTGTTTTGATCTTTTTCTGACAATAGGAGATCTATTGTTTGATTTTTTTTGTTTGTTTGTTATGTGCTCAAATTTTTAATTTCTTTCTTGTGCTAAATTTAGGGAGAAGGGATTGGGCATTTGGCTTGGTTTCAAGTTCATCTGGGTATGGGTTGTAGTGTCTGTGTGAGCGGGCAACATTCAACAACAAAGAAGAGCGCCCTAAAGAACAAGAGGGAACTCAACACCTTAAGTTGGAATGCTAACAAAAACAATAGCTGCTGAGTAGCAAAATGTTGTAGTGTATAGGGAATAGTAGTAGCTGCAAAAGCTAAGCTGAAGGCAAAAATTTAATTCTGCAGACCTGGACACACTAAAAGCGTCTACCAACCTTTTGTGGCACAAAATTTTTATAAAATTGAGAGGCTGCAGGTTCAGATTGAGAAGAAAAACTCCTTTAAACCTTGCAGAGGGAAGAGGATTAAGAAACCTAAGTAAAGTTACCCCAGGATTTTGTTGAAATGACTTTCTGCGGCCTTTCTTATGTTCTTATATTACAGAGCCTGCTTTGTATTTCAGAACCTTCGAGTTTTCATTCTCCCTCTGTCCAATTGATTATTCTGAGACATTATTCTCTGACCATTTGATTGTCTGACTCTTGGGAATTCTGTTGCTGGCCATTTTTGTTGATTTATTTAAAGATAGATATCTGAGAGTTTTTCTTGACACGAAAGTGATCAACCTTATCATTCCAGCTTCTTGAGGAGATCAGACTAGGCATGGAATTGAATGACTATGGGATGCAACAAAGGCGCATTGCACACATGCGATTCTTGGGGGAGCTGTACAATTATGAGCATATTGAATCATCTGTTATATTTGAAACGCTTTATTTGATCCTTGTTTTTGGCCATGACACACCGGAGGTAAGAGGTTAACTATTCTATTCTTGTCACTTCTTATTCCCCCTGATTGACATGAGGTCTTTTATTGTGATGCTTTGATATTTTACTGATTATTTGTTTCAGCCCTCAGATACCCAAACTGACAATAAGTTGAATTGGTTAAAACCTAAGGTGGTCCTTTATCAGATATTGCTGACTTAAAACTCATGTTTCGCAACCCCCAAAATCGCCCAAATTTTTTGGAAATGCGATTTTATTCATTACTGACTTAGATAGAACACAGAGTAGCATAAGGTACATAGGTTACAGTGATTGCATCTGCCATATTACAGATTTACCCCTGTTTGAATGGAAGTCCTATGATCTCTTTTTTTTTTTTTTTTTTTTTTTGAGAATGTTGAAGCTTTTATTAATCTGGTAATACAAATACTAGTACAGTGAGGTAGAGTACATTAGTATTACAATGGGCAGTGCCCTCTTAGTCTCTTTACAAAATTTGCTGTAAGGAATAGCTAGTGTTAAGGCCATTGGCTGAGACCCCTGCTTTTGCAAGTTTAACAGCTAAGGAATTAGCTGCTTCTCATTGCCCAAAGGGCAGACCCTGGCTTCCTAGCCCATCCGACTACTAGCTGGGAGTCTCCTTCTATTTCCACTGAGGTGGCGTGCATTTGCTTTAATATTTTGATCCCAGCCAGCAGAGCTTTTGCTTCTGCTACGTTTGATCCACATACCCCAGCTGAACCTGAGTATGCCATAAGGACTTCCCCTATGCTATTCCTTAGGACACCACCCACACCTGCTTGGCCCGAATTCCTTATTGAAGATCCGTCGAAGTTTAACTTAACTAGAGGTTGCGGCGGGGGAGGCTTCCATTGTACCATGGTGGGAGGCTTTGGTGTTGTGAACTGTATTACACTGCTCCAAAATTTCTTAAGCACTGGGTGGGGGAAAGGTGGCAGGCCATGTATGCTTTTAGTCCATATCAACATATTTCTTGTTACAGCTACTAGGCCCCCCACCGTGTTTGCTTTACCATTAAATGTTCTATTGTTCCTCTCCTTCCAGAGGTGCCATGAGATTGCTGCCCAAGTAGCTCTCCATAAGATCTTCCCCCAGTAGGGCAGCAGGCTCGTTGACCATTGTTCTATTAGGTTCTGGTAGGATGCTACAGAGATTGACTTTAAATTTCTTCATCATTTCAGGCCACACTTTGTTGCTGAAAGGGCAATGCAATAGCAGGTGGTCACAGGTTTCCTCCGTACCACTGCAGAGCTTGCATAGTGAGTTGATAATAGGCTGACCTCTCTTCTCCAGCTTGTCGCATGTCAAAATTTTCCTATGGCTTGCTGTCCAGATGAACTGTTTCACCTTTGCTGGTGCTATTAACTTCCAAACAAGGTAAGCACCACTAGGAGAGGGGCTTGCAGCTGGTTGTGATAGTCTGTAGTATGAGGCAACAGTATAATCACAATCTGGCTCAGGAGCCCAGATGATTTCATCCACTCCAGAGTTTGATAGGTACCGGTTATCAAGGAGTTGTAAGAGTTATGCTACTTGTATTACTTCTTCTTCCTTGAGGTCTCTTCTCAGCTAGAGGTCCCGGCTTGCAAGAATATTGTTGCTCATTATGCTGGATACTTTTAACTTCTTTATTGAGGCTTAGGTGGAACACTGCAGGGAAGGATAATGAGAGAGGGTTTTGGCCAATCCAAGTATCTGTCCAGAAGTTGACTTTGGTGCCCATCTTAGCATGGAACCTTATATGTCTGATTACTTTTGGTACTCTTTTCATGATTCCTCTCCATAGACTCGACATTGTGCTGTTAGAGCATTTCCGGGGTAGCCATTTGTTCTGTGTGCTTCCATATTTTGTTTTCCTTTGCATACCTCACTCCCACTTTGTTAAAAGAGCAGAGTTTACAACTTTTATGCGCCTTATCCCCAAACCACCTTCTCTCTTTGGTTTACTGACTGTCTCCCATTTTACCAAAGGGTACTTAAAATGGTTGGCAGTTCCGCACCACAGGAACATCCGTTGAATTGCTTCCAATTTCTTCACAACGCTTGTTGGGGACTCCATTAGGGACATATAATAGATTGGTATACCGGCAAGAGTGGCTTTTATGAGAGGGTTACTCTCCCCGCTTTGTAGAATTCTGCTGTGAAATCGTCGGGTCCCGACGCTACGTCTTCTGGAAGGCTGAAGATGGCTGCTTTTATTTCCTCCTCAGTAAAGGGTACAATCAGACTCTGTGCTGCTTCCTCTTTGAGTACTATAACTTTAAGGTTTTCAAGAAAAGGTCTCTGCTGATCTTCCTCTTCGTATGTATCTTTGTAGAATTTCTCAAAGGTTTCTTCAATGGCCTCCGGCTTTGTGATAGTCTGACCATCGATTTGCAACATGTTTATCCTGTTGATTCTCCTTCGATTGGAAGCAATCATATGAAAGAGCTTAGAGTTTAAGTCTCCATCTTTTATCCATTTGTAGTGTGCCTCTGCCTCCAATAGATCAGCTCCCGTGTGTCTAGTTTTTCAGCCGCTTGCCTTAGCTTGTCCCTCTCCACTTCGAAAATATCTAGGCCTTGCTGCTCTTCCTTCTGATTAAAGGTATCAAGCATGCTTAAGATATCCGTCCTCCCCTCCTCAAAATTCAACTTTCTCTCCTTGCACCAGATTTTGATTTTCCCTTTGAGCCCCTTCAGCTTCTGGCTAAATTGGCATCCTCTCGTGCCATTTACTTCGAGTTCCTCCCACCACTGCCTATGGACTCCCCAAGGACTCCCTCTTTAGCAAGTCGATCAGCCAATGAGTTGCCTAATCTGGGTATCTTGTTCCATGCAACATTCAACTCTTGTAACACTTTCTTCAGTTCATCAAAGAAAAATCACCCCAAATTAGTTATTGGAAAATGTAAAGGCAATAATCAATTGTATGTTTTGTTTTACTTCTATTATTTAAAGTTGGTTGTATTACCCAATTATCCAGCCCAGACCTGATTCTACTCAGGTTGTAGTTTATAGAAAGATTGGCACCTCCAAAAGACATGCCACTACTGGAACATTGGTATTGTGTACCTGAGGTATGTGCTGGTGATGCTTCCACAACATGTGACTTCTGGAGCATCTATAATTCCATGAAGTTGTTAACTGTTATAAAACATGTGCTAGAGATGCTTCTGCAGTAGAAATTTCACTAATCTGGTGTCAAGTCTTTCTGCTTTTAATAAACAAATGTGGCAATTCCCTCGAGTTGAAAGGTTATCAATTCTGAAAGAAGGATTATTCAGACTACAGAAAGAAATCTGAAAGAAGGATTATTCAGACACAAGTTGGAAGGTTAACAATTCTAAACTACAGAAATTTTTTCTCAAGAGATGTGTAGGTAGGTCATATATATGTTCTATTGCATATCCTGCAAATCATAAATAATAGATCGAGCACTTTAAGTGATGACCTTTATTCTGAGCATATCCTCAGAAAATTTTCTTCATCAACTTTTGTTTTGGGTTTCTATTATCTGCACTTGATGTTTCTTATGCTACTATTTCTTGAGCAAATTGAAAACATTCTTAATGAGTTGTTTCCTGTTGGTTACCTTTGTTCTTCAATGGAAATGACCATTCATTTGTCTTTTTGTTGCATTTGTAATTGAGGAGCAGCTTGAATTAGTTTTTTTATCGGTTGGATTTTTGCATTTGCTTTTGTATGGGAGTCATAGCTTTGGGTTATATTTCCTGAGTTGCATTTGCATTTCATGATGTTGGATTTATCCTAATTGAGTCTTAAACTTTTTTCTTTTCTATAAAGCAAGATGCACTGGATCCCCCTGAAGATTGTTTCCGTATCAGAATGATTATTACACTTCTTCAGACATGTGGCCACTACTTTGACAGAGGTTCTTCCAAGAGGAAGCTTGACAGGTTTTTGATATATTTTCAGAGATATGTTCTAAGCAAAGGTTCAATACCTTTAGACATCGAGTTTGACATTCAGGTCAGTGGTTTAGTCTTTCAGCTTCAATATGGTGCAAATATTGAATTTGCATTTTAAGCATTGAAAAAATTTATTTTCACCTTGTATACCTTTTACTCGACTGCAAAAAGTTCCTCGTGAAGTTTGAAGGGTGGATATGGCAGATTCATATGCAAGCCAAAGAAACTAATGTAACATCTGCCACATTATGTTCGAGAAAGAAAACTTTTTTCTTGTGGCACAATTTCTATGTGGTAGGAAAGGATAACACCACTGGTGATTCACTACCTTGGGTTGCCTATTAGCAAAATCTGTCAGATTTTAATGATATGATAAATTTTTCCACTTCAAAGTGTTCTTTACAGATTATCAGTATATCACATTTGGGTTTACGTTATATTTTTGTTGTGTCCAATGTCATGTGCACTCATACATTGGAAAAAAAAAACATGCAGGATCTTTTCGCCGATTTACGCCCTAACATGAATCGCTACTCCACTATTGAGGAAGTTAATGCAGCACTCATTGAGCTAGAGGAACATGAGCGTAATATTGCAACTGAGAAGGCTAACATTGAAAAGCAAACAGCAGATATTGAATCCTACAGACCTTTGACCCAGAACACTTCTATCTCTGCTTCAAATGGGCCACAGTCTGCCACAAATGGAGTTGAAGAAAATGGAGGGGTACATGAAGATATTGAGAGTAACAGTGATTCAGATAGTGCAAGCATTGACGTGGAAGGCACCCATGATGATGAGGAAGAGCTGTATGAGGATAAATCTGATCCCCATGATGACGGTTGTGACAGTGAAGATGATGGAGCCATGGGCTCTGATGAAGAAGAAGATGTCCAAGTCCGACAAAAAGTTGTGGAAGTTGACCCTCAGGAAGAAGCAGAGTTTGACAGGGAACTGAGGGCCTTAATGCAGGAGAGCTTGGATTCAAGGAAATTAGAACTACGTGGCAGACCAGCTCTGAATATGATGATTCCAATGAATGTGTTTGAGGGATCTAAGGATCATGGGAGGGCTGTGGAAGGGGAGAGTGGTGATGAGACTCTGGATGAGGAGGGCAGCGGAGGGCAAAACAAGGTCCGTGTGAAGGTGCTGGTGAAGAAGGGTCACAAGCAGCAGACAAAGCAGATGTTTATACCAAGTGACTGTTCACTCGTGCAAAGCACCAAACAGAAAGAGGCTGCTGAACTGGAGGAGAAGCAGAACATTAAGAGGCTGGTTTTGGAGTACAATGACCGGGAGGAAGAGTTTAGCAGTGGAACAGGCACCCAGCCTATCAATTGGCTGCAGACAGGGGGGAGCAGATCTGTTGGTCGCGGTACATGGGAAGGAGCTAGCAGGCCAGGTGGTGTGCGACAGCGGCATCACTCTTATGGACTTTATGGAAGGAGAAAATGAGATATAAAGGTTAAGAGACAGCAAATACATTTGAAAAAACATACTGGGAGTCAGGTGCTTCATTTTGTCGCGCCCACTATATCAAATACGGATTTTATGAGAGCTTTCAACGAGGAGGTTGAAACAGTCGAAGAAGCTGGTCAGAATAACACTTCATGATACATTTGAATTGGCACATTTTATTCTTGAGCTTAGCCGCTAAGGGGTCTCACCTGTTTCTGATAATCCTCGCCCTCAAGCCCTGCACCTGTTATTTTCCTCTTTAACCGCAGTTTGTGTTGTTCTGTCTATATTCGTGGTTTGGGAAGGCCACTTGTATCCGTATCTAGTTTCTTATTGCAAGATTGTGTTGTACAGATAAGTTCACGAACTAAATAGGTTTTATCTGCGCTGTGATTCTCCCTGTAAGCATTTTTCCTATTGATGCGGTGGTTCAATCTTAGTTTTTGAACTGTGCAAGAAAATTTTGTAAAGCTTTTTGTTGTCTTTTTTGCGAAAATCCCGTTTCGTGATATCAGACTATAATCCGGGCCTCGTCCCTTTTAATGTCGTAAAGTAGCTATAGAGAAATGTTTACCGGGGAACTGTATCCAATGCTAAAGGTTACTGTGTCACTGCGAGTTTCTTTAGCAAACGAATTTCAGGCAAAACACGTACAAGTCAAGGATGGGTCATCAAAATGTTCCTTCTATGAATGCTTGTCCAATCTAAGAACCCATGACAGACGCCTAATGTCATTTCATTCTATTCTTGCATGACCTGCCGGCCAAAGTCGTGTGAAATATTAGGGGATCCTTACCATCTCTGAAGAATCTGTGTTTGCTAAGTTCTTTGATTTGCAAATCAGAAAAATCATCAATGTGAAATGAATGATATCTTTATCGTACAATGATGAATGAGACAATGTACAAAAAAAATGTTTAACGGCTCCATCATCCAAGAGTAAGCCCCAATTCAAAAGCCTGTGAATGACAATAAAAAACAATACACGTCAGAAAGGAGAAAAGGCTGATTCTTATCAGCACAAAACTGAGCCCCCATGAGAAAGGAAAAGACAGCAAAATTATATTAAAAAGAAAAGGATTCCTAAATACCCTGTAACTAGAATTTCATGAGGAAAAATTTTTCTAAATGAAAAAATACATAAAGGTTCTAATCATGGGCTTCAGCTAAAGCAAATTTTTGTGAAGGCTACTCTTAACCCTCAAAACAATGTTCTTTGGCCAAGCAACAGCTTAAATGCAGACTCCAGAAATAAATAAAAATATCAATTTCCTGTTTTCTATCTTGAGTCGACATATACTGCATAAAACAGTAAGTCAAATAACATGAGAGGAAAGAGAAACCAAAAAATGAACTTCTATGTAATTTAATGACAACAAAAGAGCCTTGAAAGCCTTATCTACTAGAAGAACTACTAATACAACTTGACCAAATAAGGCATCTTGAAATAATAATGACACCATGTATTCTTGGCCTAAAAATATTGGTTAATACCATTATTATAGTACACAGTTCAAAACTGATTGCAGGGAAACTTAATCATTCAACAAACAATATCTACAAGAGATCAGAATGAAGTTGATTATCTTACTTACAAAAATGACGGAGGGAAAAAATCTGCTGCTTTCATTATTCCCTTTGTGGGAACAAAGGCCATCCAATTAAAGATATGTTTTTAGACAGAGTCCAAGATTTTTCATTGGTTACCTTTCTTTTGCAAGGTTAAACTTTCATCTCATGGATAATGTCCAAAGAACCTTAAAGGTAAGCAAATATTGAGTCTCCGATATTCACATCAAATTAGTTTGGATATGCCTACTTTGCTCAAGTCCTCTGAGGAATTGATTTGCTCCATGTTGACAGTACTTCCACATTGGTTGTGAAGTGATCCACAACCTAGTTAATGAAGCAACTCATGCCTCTCACTCTAAGCTTTCAGGATCTAAGTTGGTTCACGTCCTCAAGGAATCAATGTAGACATAATATGGCTCCGCAGGGTAGTTTGACCCTCCAACCAAATGATCCATGAATTTAGGGCCATACATATGATCCAGAAGTGAAAGCAGGAGGGTAAAGGTTGGGCCTCTCTAGTCCAAACCTGAGTTATTTATTTGGATGTCTTTCTTATCTCTATCCATAAGCCTTTTTCCAGTCAGTTTTCAAAGGCATGACACCACAAATGAATGGGAAGTAACCAAGATGACAAACCAATTGAAACAAAAAATTTAACCACCACAGGATAATTAGCAAAAAGAGAAGATTTTGTAATTTATGGGCTCTGGCCATTCTCTGACTACTTCAACTGGCTGGTTGGGGTTTGGCAAAATGGTCAGTTTGAAAATGAAGAACTTCCAAACGTGTAAAAGTCATTCTACCTCATGATAAGATGACGAGACCAAGGTACATTGATGCACACAAAAAAAATAGTGAAATCAAGCCCCTGCAAGAGAACTCATAGTGTCAGAGCAAGATAAATATGATACAAACCAAAGCCAGAGGCATGCAGTAGAACAGAAATAGGTTCTGTTTCGTTTTTATACTTATCAACACATTTTAAATTTAGATTCACTTTTTCAATGCTTATCAATATTTACCAAATGACCCCCCATGCTACACCATTGCATGGGCAGGGACAAACTTCTGCAAACTTCTCTGCATCACTTGAGTGGACTCTTCGAGATATTAAATCATCATAGATATCTACACCAACAAATGACAATCATGGAGAAAAATCAAATTCAATAACTAGATGATTTTATTAGGTTTTGTTTAGTATGTCAAAGACTAAGAAGGCAAAAGTATGATAAAATGAACCTAACAGCATCCTGGTACAAGAATTTACCATAGACAGAGAACAAGCTGTTCATTACACCTACAATTACAAACAAATTTGTAGAATGAGAACAGCAGTACTTGGAAAAAATAAAGAGTGGAATATATAGTACAAAATGGATAGTCCGTACCTATGAATAAAATTGCATAGCGCAGTATACGGACACTTGTTGTTTCTTGCAACAGCCAAACAATCGCAAGGAAAATAATAAACCCTGAATTTTTCAAGTTTCGAACAACAGCAAATTCAAGTTAAAGTCTGCCTTAAATAGGCAAGATAAATAAAACTAATCATGTGCACTGGAGTACCTATACAAAGTCCACGAAGCAGCCACTGTGTAGGAAAATATTTTCAATTAAACGAAAAGTAATGGTCAAACACACATGCATAACTTTTAAGGGAAAGAATGAGAATATAAGGACATTATTGTCTTTTAATTTTATCCATAAATTTATAATGATTACTCACATTTTTAGCAACAAAAAGTACAACTATAAGTGCTGCAGCTAAGCAACCAGCGGCAATCTTTGCAGTGAGGAGATTCCTAGAAGCAAGTATCAAGGCCATTCCCCAAAATGATGAACCAAGATCTGGAAACAAAACATATATACGTCACTGCACCAGAACTACAGATGGAGCCTACAAATTGAGGTAGATAGCATGTTCATGAGATAAGATATCTTAGATTACATCCAGCAGGTAAGATCACCCAGTAAATGCCACCACGAGTTTGTGTAACACCACCTTCATTTGCATGAACCTGGATTCCCTCTACCTGCATGTGAAATAAAATTCAAAAACATTTTAAAATCAGCAGAGGATAAGAGGGATAACAAATATTACAAATGAAGCAACTCTACAGGGACTAGAGAGGTGCATTTTCATTAGACAGTCACTGCCACAAGCTGTTTACATTTAAGAAATGCTAAATAGGAGAACTTTACCAGTTAAAAGGAGCTGTGTTGTTAAACCACTCGGTCTAAGAACGCGATAGAGCTGTCTGAAATGGTTTTATTGGGTTTTGACAATTCACTTTCATGCCAAGCACAATACTTCATTGTTAGGATGCATTTAAGTCTTGGACTGATTTAGGATTTAATACTTCTGAAAATAAAAGTAAGGCAGAGGAATCTAAACAACAGGCCTACACACTTTCATGGTTTTGGTGGCATCAGGTTTTTGAAAAATGAACATCATACAGTGATACTGTTCAAATTGAATAAAGTCTAAAACAGAAAGGAGATCTTGAGAAGCACTTAAATGAGCCAGATATCTTGATGCAATTTTTAGTTAACCGAAAAAAAAAAAAAAAAAAAAAAAAAGCTTACAGGAATGGTGAAACATTGACACGGTTTTGCTCATTAACATCAATCAAAAGTTTCAGGCGAAAGAACATATTTTGACCTTGTGATCTAACGTAAACCAAGAATATGTTATCAGACTTCAGTTTGCCACTTTTGGACTATATTTGGGCTCCGCACATTTATATGAGGAATTACAATTTTATATCCCACATTCTCTGTACCAATAAAAAAGGATGAACAGGGAAGAGGATAGAGCAGACGCTGAAATAGGTCCTTACCTCGCCACAGGTTAGCTTGCAGGCAAGTGCATGGCTAGTTTCATGAAGAAAAACTGTAATGAGCTTGAAAGGCGTTAGCAGAACCGTCCTCCATAGCTACAAGTTAAACAGTCGCAGGAGATGGTTAAGAAAATAGAACCAAATAGGTTGTAAAACGTTCATCTTGAAGGGGGATTGGGTGGGGAAAACGAAAACAACGCGAGATCGGAAAGTAAAGATGTGTTGAAATGCAGCAGCTGAATATCTCGAGAATCATTGTAAAGGAGAGAGTGTCATTGGATTGGAAATTTGGAAAGAAGAGTCGTTTTTTGAAGTGAACGAACCCAATGACGAGAAAGTTGGATATGGAAA
Source organism: Aristolochia fimbriata (assembly GCA_019845555.1). Taxonomy (NCBI): domain Eukaryota; kingdom Viridiplantae; phylum Streptophyta; class Magnoliopsida; order Piperales; family Aristolochiaceae; genus Aristolochia; species Aristolochia fimbriata. The sequence continues at coordinate 18,355,295 of CM034080.1, forward strand.
GCATTTCTCCAGAACAAACAGAAAAGATAAGTACCCAATTCTAATTTATTCGGATCTAAATTCCATCCATCCAAAGTCCAAACACATATCAGAGAGAAAATTACTAGTGGCGAAGAAAGAAACAAAAAATCCAATTCCCCAATCGTACCGCAAAGATTACGACCGTAAAAACGCCAATGATAGCGAGGAAAATCTTCTGTTCATGACCGCAGCAGTTCTTCAACTCCCAGTTCGGCATCTCCCTCTCACGAAGCAAAACCACCCAAAGTAAGCCGAGCCGCCGCGTGAAAGAAGAAACCGAGAGGCGGATTTTCAAAATGGATTTCAATACAGTTATTCAAAATTCAAAATTACAATTCCCAGAGGCAGCCGGTGACTGTGTAGAAAGAGAGATACGGAGAGAGTCGTCCCTCGTTACGCCAACTCGGAACTCCCCTTGACCGAGCGACTTGGTCGACGAACGTTGTTGGGAGTGGCAAAGACTCCAGACTTTTTATTACATCGATCGGATTAAAACTTCGAGGAAGAAAGTTTTAGTAAAATCAATCCCAGTGGAGAAAGTTGATTGGGTCCGCGATGTCGGGCTTTTCCGCACCAACCAACCAACCAGGAGTCCAACAGAGAGACGCGGAATGGCCGAATACGTCAATGTTTTTTTTTTTTTTTTTTTTTTTTTTTTTTTTTTCAAATTTCGAAACGTTCTCTCACTTCTGCTTCCCTCTGCAAGTCCTCCCTCCCTCGTCGTCTCTTCTCCGAATTCCACAGACAGGCGTGTGTCTATGAACGATAACATCCGTTTCTTCGGAATCCAGCTGTGTACCAGAGTGACACTCCTGATCTGAATTCTGATACTCCATTTTTCGACCGAGCAGTTAGTAGATCAACTCTAATAATTAAGCACAGAGCAACCAACTTTAATTTACTTGTGTGTTAATTTATTACCTGTGGATCAGTTGCGCCAGCCATTATCGGTGGCTTTGAAGCTCGATAGCCATTTTTATACTTTCCGGTTCCAAATACTAGTGTGCAGCTTCTGAGTGGGAGGTTTCTACTTCATATCATAATCACAATCGCCCGGCATTTGAATTGAACTTCCCTCTTGACGTGAGTTGAGGAATCATGTGATGCTGGTAAACCCGCAAATTTAAAAGATTTTTGGTCGTTCGATGATCCTGTAATTAAAGAACAAATCGTTAAGATCAGAGGCTTAAACCTATGAAATTTTCGCATTTCAGTTCGCAACCTGGAAACTTAGGAGGGATAATTAATTACTGACTAGTTTTGAACCTTTGTGCTTAAAAAAAAAAACATAAATATATAGGTCCTAATTCCTTTTTTAAAAAGTAACACGTACATTCATTCCTCAAAAAAAAAAAAAAAAAAAAAAATGGTTAACACGTACACGTAGGGTAGCGTACTGGTTTTGAAAAGTGCACAAGACGTAGGTTCGTAGTTAGTTGTCTTCATACTCTCAAATCTCAATGGTCCATACTTTCTGTATCACGTAAAAGAAACGAAAAGAAAAATCATTCACCTCAAAAAGGCCAACCAAATCAGATCCAAAGTCCGGAAGGCGGAAGAAGGGTGAACCGCAACTCCAACCTAACACCCAGGTGCACTGCAGCCGAACTTTTCTGCTTTTTCTTTCGTGGGTAGTGTGGGACCCCGCGTATGAATATGATACGAATCCGAGAGACTTAACTACTTTGCTACTTTACTCGCCGTGCCCGTGAAAGACATTAAAGCCCCAAATCACTTCATTTATTTTATTTGCTGACTTCACTCCCCCCCTTCCCCGTGACTTTATAATTATCTTACTCTTCCCCTTCTTAATGGATGGATGGAGATTGGACATCAATTCTTACTACGCCCCCTTCTCACTTCCGGAGGATTATGTACGTAAAAACGGTGACGTGATGCGGAGATGACGGCGGAACATAGAATTTACCGAGTCTGTGACTGTGAGAGGGTAAATAAATGACCATTCTCTTGTCGGAGTCGCATTTATGGCGCACAATTCCAGGTGACGAGAACGAATAACAAGGGGACCCATTTAAATTAAATGCCTCTTCTGCCTCTTCTGCCTCGTCGCTAAGACTTGTTACTTAACGGGAGACTATACCCTCCTTTCACTCCCTACTCGCCGCTACTGCACTTCCTCTTGTTCGTCATCTCTTTGTAACAAACTTTCAGGTGACATGAGGCGGCGGCGCTCCTCCGGTGATCACCCCCCACTGACCTCTTCCACTGCCGCCGCCGCTCTCTTCCTCTCTCTCTTCCTCCCCACGGCCGGTGCCTTCACGGTCACGGTGTCGGACTCCGGCGCCCCGTCGGCGCTCGTGGACGCGCCCCAGACCGGGTTCTCGATGAAGCGGGACGGGGGCCGGACGGACCCCAAGGAGCAGAAGGCGGTGTACGAGATCATGAAGGCGACGGGGAACGAGTGGGCCACCACCATCCCGGACGTGTGCAAGGAACGGTGGCACGGCATCGAGTGCATGCCCGACAAGGACCAGACCTACCACGTCGTCTCCCTCTCCTTCGGCGCCCTCTCCGACGACACCGCCTTCCCCACCTGCGATCCAGACCGGAGCTTCCTCTCCCCGGCCCTAGCCGCCCTCCCCCACATCCGCGCACTCTTCTTCTACCGCTGCTTCGCCGGAAACCCCCAGCCCCTCCCGCCCTTCCTAGGACGCCTCGCCCCCACACTCCAGTCACTCGTCCTCCGCGACAACGCCCACGTCGGACCCATCCCCCCCGAGCTCGGCAACCTCACCCGCCTCCGCGTCCTCGACCTCCACGCCAACCGCCTCGACTCCGCCATCCCCGCCTCCCTCGCCTCCGGCCTCTCCTCCCTCCGCTCCCTCGACCTCAGCGCCAACCGCCTCTCGGGTCCCCTCCCGGACCTCCCCACGGACTCGCTCAACGTCCTCGACCTCAGCAACAACCTCCTCGCGGGTCCCATCCCCCCCAGCATCGGGTCCGCTCGCTCCTTAATCAAGATGGACCTGAGTCGGAACCGTTTGACGGGTCCCATTCCGGACACCCTCTCGGGCATCACCTCCCTCGCCTTGCTTGACCTCAGCTACAACCGCCTCTCCGGCCCGCTCCCGGACACCCTGACCACCGGCCCGGTCTCCCTCCGGACCCTGATCCTGAAATCGAACCCGATGGCGGGGACCCAAATCCCGCCCCAAGGATTCTCCCGGCTCAAGAACCTGACGGTCCTGGTCCTCTCCGACGCCGGCCTGACCGGGTCGATACCGGACTCCCTGGGCCGGCTGCCGGCCCTGCGGGTGCTGCACCTGGACCGGAACCGCCTGAACGGCACCATCCCGGGCAGCCTGCGACGGCTGAGGGACCTCAAGGAGCTGAGGCTGAACGACAACCGGCTGGTGGGGCCCATCCCGTTCGACAGGGAGATGGTGTGGAGGATGGGGAGGAAGCTCAGGCTCGCCAACAACTCGGCCCTCTGCTGTCGCCCTGACGACGAGGGCGGGCGGGACCGGGACGCGGATCCGGAGGAGACCGCCTCGTTCCTGCTGGGAATCGGATACTGCGACCCGGAAGGCGTACCCGGTTCCGGGACGGCGACCGCCACCGAACACTTTCTGTCCTCCGACGGCCCCTCCCCGTCCGAAGAATCGACGTCGTCCCTCCCCGTCTCGTCCTCTTCCCGGACCTTTCCGACCCGACGCGTCGCCGCCCTGGCCCTCTTCGGCGTGGCGCTTTGGTTGCTGCGACTGTGAACGCTTCTCGTCGCCCTTCTTCCCTGTACAAAAAAAAAAAAAAAAAAAGAAAAATATGTATCATTAAAAAACAAGTATTTCAATTATTACCCCGAGCAATAATTAGTGTGTATATATCCGCAATATCTCGGGACGCGTCGATAGCAGTTCGGCTATTGAAGACACGCTTTGTCGCTATCGTTACAGCGGATGATACGAGTGATGGACGGGCGAGGACGGGAATATTAGGGCAAAGTGGCAAAACTGCGACGAAAGAGACAAGACGGTGGAAGGGGTGATAACTGCTAAGTAACGCCGGGTCGTCGTCGTTCGTTGCCGGTAATTCAGTCCGGGGAAGAGATCGATGACGGGAAGCAGTGACTTTTTATTCGGAAAGTTCAATGATTTTATTGACTCGAAAAGGATTGAAATTGAATAGATTAAATATTACTCCTCCGGGCACTGCGAATCTGCGGTTTCCTCTTCAATTATGACTGACACTCTAATTAACCAATCTTACTCAGTTACTACTTGCTACTGCAAATTCTATTTCGGGCCAATTTCATCCGCTTACGTACTCTGTGTCCTTGTATTTTTTAATTATCGAATAGAACTAAAATATTAAATTTCCACCCAAAACTCCTAAAATCCTAAGTTTTCGAGACTTTGTTTTATTAAAGTAAAGATACTATCTTATCCGAGGACTCAATATTTTATGTAAAATTTGGAAATTTTATGACTTAGTATAGGAACGTTGCATTAATCGGTGTAGTTTAAATTCTGTATTTCACTTGCTAACATGATTTGATTTATGGCTTCCAACTCTGCAAACAAACAGGGGCAATTTTCCAAGTGCGTAAGATTTGATCGATCAATTGACACTTTTTCATTTTTTTTCATTTTTTTCCTTGATGGTAGGTGGAACAATTGGGATGTGGTCCACTCCATCCACTTACAACACCCGTCATGACGTGATGACACCATGCACCCACCTGACCTAGCTACTATCCCTTGAGAGGGTTCTTAATTATCAAGTAATATTAAAAAAAAATATATTTTGAATTTTATTCCTTGTTATCGATCTTTCATGTACTTTCATTGAGAAGGACAGGTGAAGGACGCGTCACTGTTTTATGAAAAATACACGAGCAAAACTAAAGTATAAATGTCATAACCAAATAAGTCACAAAATAAAGCAGCCCAGCACTCTTTTTTTTTTTTTTTTTTTTTTTTTTTTTTTTTTATAAATTTTTATTTTAATTTGTATATGTTATTTTTATATCTATAATCTATATAATTATTTGCAATTTGTTTTAAAAAAAAAATATAACGTTAATTTAGTATTATAGTTTTATGATATTTTGGTACAAAAATTAATTAATTTAAAGAAGAAAAAAAGGGTGGGATTTGTTGTGTCCCGGTCGCTCTCGGACTGGAACGTGGAACGAGAACATCCGCATCCTTCAAATCCACGCCACCCTCGAGATACCCGAGAATCTCGCCGGTGAAAACCGCGTCTTAATAAGTCAGCTCACTTATCACTGATAGTCACTGATAGTCTTGGATCACAAATGGTTGATAAGTACCTGCGCTTATAATTGTGCCTTTTCCACATCCCTCGTTTTCGTTTAGTATTTAGTTTTGTTTGTTAGCTTTCTCTTCACTGTTCCTTTTACCTTTGGGATTGTTCCGGCTCGGACCCAAATAGGTTTTGAGGTTTTAGAAGACAAGAGCAGCGGAGGAATAAAGATCTTCTATTTTTTTCTTTTTTGTTGTATTGTGTAGGGGTGGAAGGAGAATCGGGAGGTGTGTGACGGCTACATCTCTTGTACCTTTTATTTATTTATTTATTTATTTTTGTTTGTTATTTTGTGCTTAATATTTATTTTCTGGGCTGTACAGAAGAGTTTTAGTTTGGAATTGGGACGATCCTTAAGGTTGGAATATTTTTGGCGTTGATCCAAAAATATGACTTCGCTCAGCAGGGAGCTCGTCTTTCTCATACTTCAGTTTTTGGAAGAGGAAAAATTCAAAGAGGCGGTCCATAAGTAGGTTTATTTTTTTTACAATCTCTGGCTTTTGTTTCGTTTCTAATTGTGTTTTAAGTTTTTTCATTTCTGTTTTTTATTTTATTTTATTTTCTGGCCTCAAGATTGGAGCAGGAATCGGGGTTTTATTTCAATTGGAGATATTTTGAAGAGGCTGTTGTTAACGGCGAGTGGGACGAGGTAGAGAAGTATCTTTCTGGTTTTACTAAAGTCGATGACAATAGATACTCCATGAAGATTTTTTTTGAGATCCGTAAGCAAAAATACCTCGAAGCGCTTGATAAGTATGTCTCTCTAATTTTTACACTTCTACTTCCTTTAATTACTATTCTATTTATGGTTTGAGAGACGCTGAATGGCCTTTGGTATTGCATTTCTATATGGTATCTGCAGGCATGATCGGTCAAAAGCCGTTGACATCCTTGTTAAGGACCTGAAAGTTTTTGCGGCATTCAATGAAGATCTATTCAAAGAAATTACACAATTATTGACCCTGGAAAATTTTAGGTACAAGCCCTTTAATTTAAATGGGCTATCTGGCTATAGGAAACCTCTGGGAATGTTGTACTTTTTTTTTGCAACCAATGATATTTGACTAGTTATTCAACCCTTGTGCTTCCTATTGTTCAGGGAGAATGAGCAACTATCAAAGTACGGGGACACCAAGTCTGCAAGAAATATAATGCTTGTTGAACTTAAAAAGCTGATAGAAGCAAACCCACTTTTCCGTGAAAAACTTCAGTTCCCTGCTTTGAAAGCCTCTAGGCTACGAACTCTTATTAACCAAAGGTAAATTGAGATTTTTTTTGTCCTCTTTTAATCTGCTTATCTATTAGATTCTCAATGGTGTTAATTGCTGTTATTCTTGTTAGCCTTTTGTGCTTGGTGTGATATGGTTGATGTGGATAAATGTATAAGCACAATCACTGGACTTCTCTGTGAGAATGATCGTTTGACAAATGTGTATGAGAATGATTATTGACAGATGCACACGAATGATCATTGGAGGATGGCAGAGTTGATGAAATTACCGGTAGATGTGATATTGATGAAATTTCAGTATAATATCTCTGTTTTTTATTTGTTTTGCAGTTTGAATTGGCAACATCAGCTCTGTAAGACTCCACGACCAAACCCAGATATTAAGACCCTTTTTGTCGATCATAGCTGTGGACAACAAAATGGTGCTCGTGCACCATCTCCAGTGAATAATCCTATGATTCCTGGCATGCCAAAATCTTCAGGGTTCCCCTCACTTGGGGCTCATGGAGTACGTGGCAAATCATATGTTCCCCCCTTTTTTTGTCAAGCGACTTTTCTAGTCTATTATGTACTGATTCTGGTGTTTCTTCTTCCAGCCCTTCCAGCCAGGACCTGCACCTCTTCCTACTTCACTTGCTGGGTGGATGACAAATCCCTCCCCTGTACCTCATCCTGCTGTTTCAGGAGGACCTATAGCCCTAAGTAATCCAATGAATGCAGGTAGACTAAGGCACACTTATTGTGGAGTTTGGTCAGTTCTGCGTGTAACTGTATTTGTAAGTGTTATTGATTATGTTTGGTGATGTTTCCTCATCATAGCTGCTATCTTGAAACGGCCTAGGACCCCTCCAATGAACAATCCTTCATTAGACTGTCAGACAGCTGATTCTGATCATGTTTTAAAGAGAAGGCCCATGGGCTTAACTGGTGATGTATGATATCATATTGAACTTTCTGTGTTTCTAACTTCTAGTACTGTTATTCACCAGAAGCCTCATATCTTTTTGTTGGTTATATTATTCTCTCTAAGCACTTTGGTTAAGGAAATTTAATCTGCTAAATTGCTAGAGAACATCTTGTTGCAGGTTAGTCTTCAAGTGAATTTGTTACCTGGATTCACTGGACAGGGTCATTCTCGGAGCCACTATTCTACAGAGGACCTGCCCAAGACTGTGGCAATGACTCTAAATCAAGGCTCTTCTGTAACGAGCATGGATTTTCATCCTGTACAGCAGATCGTTCTGCTTGGTTAGTCCCTTTGGTCTCTGTCTTTCCCTCTCTCTGTCTCTATCTCTCTCTTTCTCTCTGTCTCTCTCTGCTCACTTGCTTAACTAAATTACTTGCAATGATTGTGACAGTTGGCACAAATGTGGGTGACATTGGACTCTGGGATGTGAGCTCTAGAGAGAGACTTGCTCTTAGAAACTTCAAGCCTTGGGACCTAGGCACGTGTGGGGTGCATCTTCAGGTGTGTCCTGCATTTGTGAATTTGAATCCTTGGCAAGTTCCATTTTCTGGTTGGGCAGCATTTGTTGCGTTTTCGCATATAAGGAAATTATTAATATCTTGATAACAGGCAGCCCTGCTTAAGGACCCTGTTGTGTCTGTTAACCGTGTCGTGTGGAGTCCAGATGGATCTCTTTTTGGTACGCATTCCTTTTTCTGCTCTTATTATAGTGGGGCGGCTAAAGTAGTTTGTTTCTTGCCTTCTAAGAAGATGGATTCTTTGTTGTCAACAACAATGTTTATGAGAGTTGATATTTAATTTTTTCAGGAGTTGCTTATTCCAAGAATATTGTGCATGTATATTCCTACAATGGCAGAGATGATCTAAGGCATCACCTTGAGGTTCTTATCATTGTGAATTTCCACCTCTATATTTAAAAATATGCTAAGTTATATCATTTACGGAGTTTCCTTATTGTCTATTTTCCTGTTGTTGATTATAAATGAACATTTTTGGTGATGTAGATTGATGCACATGTTGGGAATGTTAATGATCTTGCTTTTGCTAGTCCAAACAAGCAGTTGTGCATAGTAACTTGTGGAGATGATAAAACGATAAAGGTGCGTTGATGTCTTCATTCTGTTAGAGAGTTTCTGAATGTTTATTCTGAGCTTGAAAATTATTTGTACAGGTGTGGGATGCCATAACTGGTGCCAAACAGTTCACTTTCGAAGGTCACGAAGCACCAGTCTACTCAGTTTGTCCTCACTACAAGGAAAATATCCAGGTTGAGTTTGCATTTCTGTATTCGTGTTATGGATGTGTTGTAGTATCTTCTACAGCTTAACAATCACCGATTGTGAAAGTTAGGGTTATCATGCTTGATGCTTCTAATTACTAAAAAGGATATTTTTTAGAATTAGATTATAAAATACTTGATGCTACTTAATGTAAATGTAAGTAGGGTTGGACAATATAATGCAAGTGGTTTTTTTTGTGAAGAAAAATATTATTGTAATATGAATAGTTCATATTTCTAATTGTGTGGGAACATAGGCAGTAGGTCAGTGGTCCCATAAGGAGTTATACTGTGTGGTGGTCCTGGGTTCGGATTCTCACTGCTCCTATTCGCCATTTCGGAAAAAAAAAAAAAAAAAAAAAATCTAATTGTGCACTATAAGTAGGTTTTGGTTGGTCCGATCTGGAAAATGTTATATTACTGAGCTAACCTGGTTCAACTGGCCAGGCCCGGTGGGTTTTAAAACAGAGGATAAAATGCTATACTCTAGGTTGCTTTTTCTCTTTTCCTTTTTATGACATGTCAGTGGTGGATGGCAGAGTTGGTTGACCTAGTATTGGTATGAAAAGAATTTTGATATGCTGTTTGTCAATGTTTTTCTGTTTCAGTTTATCTTTTCTACAGCCATTGATGGAAAAATTAAAGCGTGGCTATATGATAATATGGGCTCTAGAGTTGACTATGAAGCACCAAATAGTTCGTGTACAACCATGGCATACAGTGCTGATGGAACAAGGTTTACAAATTTTAGCATCAGACACTCTATTATTCATTCCAATGTTTTTGTAATGTTAACTAAAACCTTTAAATTAAAACCTCTCACTCCAATTAAAAAAAGTACCATTTCCACAAAAAGTTTAACAATATCAAAGACAATATGGGGAATCTCACAATAAATACCATTTCCACTAAAACCTATGTCTCCACTTTGTAGGCTTTTCTCATGTGGAACAGGAAAAGATGGGGTATCTCACATTGTGGAGTGGAATGAAAGTGAGGGTGCTGTGAAGCGACAGTACCAAGGTCTCGGAAAGCGATCTTTAGGAATTGTGCAGTTCGATACCATGAAGAATCGGTTCTTGGTTTGTGGAGACGAGTTTTTGGTCAAATTCTGGGACATGGATGTGGAAAACATACTTACCACTATTGATGCAGAGGGTGGTTTGCCGGTAAAAAGCTGATCACTCTGGTTTCTTTGCCTTCTGAAAGCTGTTTGCATAAAAAGCTTAGCTTATTATTAAACTTTGTGTTTCAGAACTCTGCTCGTGTCCGATTTAACAAGGAAGGAACACTACTTGCTGTATCCACAAATGACAATGGGCTAAAGATATTAGCAAATGCTGACGGGCTGCGACTTCTGCATACTTTCGAGAATCGCTCTTTTGATGCATCTAGAACTGTTTCTGAGGCTGCACCAAAGGTAGCTCCTTGAACTTTTTTGTGTACTAGGATTTTGTACAAATGTCTGAAAATACTCTATTGCTTGTATTTTTCTGCAGTCTCTTCAAGGAGTTAGCCCTCTGGGAAGCATTATTACGGCTGCTGGTTCTGGTTTTGGTGTTGGTGATCGAGGTGGCCCAGTGACTACTGCAGGAGAATTGGTAATTCAGTTACAAAATTTTGTGCTAGTGATTCATGATTAATGTTGAACATGTGAAAGAATGCATCTGAGTTGTTAGGGGGATCTCTAACATTATCAACTGTGATGAAATTTTAATAGAATGGAGACCTTCGCAGCCTTGGGGACATAAAACCCAGAATTGATGATTCATTAGATAAATCCAAGATATGGAAACTGGCGGAAATTAATGAACCTTCCCAATGCCGCTCCCTCAGGCTACAAGATACTCTTGTGGCCATAAAGGTATGGTGCTGATTCCTATCCTTCTTTCTGGTTCAAGATATGAAGCACATCATAATTCTACATTCTTCTTGAATTTCAGTTTCTTAAACGTTTCCAATTTAACTATTCATAAACCAGGAGGCTCTTCACCACTGTTGCGACATATATTCTTGTTTAGAATCATATCAAACTGCAGGTTGTGTGACTTAAAATCAAGTAGATACTCTTCCATGGCTACAACTTCTGTAGTAGTGCTCTCGCTTTTTCTGTGTCCCTCTTTCCCTACTTTTCTGTTTTTCAGATGTTAGATCCCTAATATTTATATTTAGTTTCAGTCTGAAGTTTGGAAGCATGAAGATTCTTTTATGCATGTTTGATGCTCACAACTCATGCCCCAGGCTTACACAATCATTATCAAGTGCTGTTTCTTGCAATTTTTCATTCATAGACTCATGGGCAGTTATTTTATTGGGTGAGGTATTGGCCTCAAGTCTCGCCTGGTACACAGTCAAGTGAGTGTGGTTAGTTAAAATAATTCGGTCTCTCCTAGGTGGTTTTCTTTTCCCTAATCATTTATTTTTTTTTTCTTTCACACAAACCCCTCAGCGGCTAGTTTTCGTATTTTTTATGGGTACACACCTTTGTGGGTTTCTAAATCTACATCCTAGAAATCTTTCCCCAATGAGTTATTCCAAAGAGTACATGAGCAATGTTATAAAAATGGATTTGTTTGAGGTAACTGTGTCCTGTTGAGGTTCTACCAACTGTGTTTTTACTTTCACTTGACCCAATATGAAGTTAAAATGGCGTCATTATGCATAAAAACAATATAATTCAAGCAAGAAATGGTTTAATTGGAGTTTTCATCTCTGGAAACTTCCCTGCCCTTGCCAGTCGTATAGAACAAAGGGAAAGGGGAGGCAAAGGCCAATGGTCTCTTTTCCTCTCTCTGAAATCTACTGAGAAGAGGAAGGGGGCTTTCATGCTTCTCCTCTACCTTTTCTTTTGACAGGAGAGGAGCTCCTGTCATCTTTGAAGCTAGGAATTCCTCCTTCCAGTCACCAGTTCACACTGTACCATGCAGCCAGGACAAATTTTCTGATGTCATCCCTTCACTTGGTTCAGGTTGAATCCATTTCAATCAGCAATAGGGTCCAGATTTTATAACATCATCATCACTAGGTGGATTACAATTTCCCGTCTTCTCTTCTTATTAATGTGACTCATGTATCATTAAGTCTTGTGCTTAGGCAGTTGCTTAATCATCTCTCTTCAGTATTTTTTATCTTTTAATAATCTTGGTAGTTTTGGAACATCCGTGTCCATAGACTTCAAAACTTAAATAATTATTATATTAAGTTTGCTTTAAACAACATTGTATTTATTTGTAAATATAATTCATATGCCTTTAGGTATTATTTTTGTTCAAATCTTTTGAACATAAGCTTTGGATTTTTTGTGTATGAAAATTCCTGTGTTTCCTTTTATCCTTACATCTCCAATGAATTATTTCAGGTGTCTAGATTGATGTATACTAACTCAGGTGTTGGCATATTGGCTCTAGCATCTAATGCTGTTCATAAGCTTTGGAAGTGGCCAAAAACTGAACGGAACATAACTGGAAAGGTTTTGATTATTTTCCTTTCTTGTAATACTTCTTTTGCATTTTATAAATGGTATTCAGCATTTAACCTTTGAACATTTTTCCAGGCTACTGCAAGTGTTGCCCCAGGTTTCTGGCAGCCATCCAGTGGTATATTGATGACAAATGAGATTAATGATAATAATCCGGAGGAGGCTGTGCCTTGCTTTGCACTGTCAAAGAATGATTCTTATGTTATGTCAGCTTCAGGAGGGAAAATCTCTCTTTTCAATATGATGACATTTAAGGTAAATGTTATAAAATGCTGAAATTTCACCTGGTAGTATATCTGCAAAAAAAAAAAATGATGTGACTTGGATGTTGTAGTTTGAAGACATATATGTGGAGTTTTTTATTCTTTTTTAATTGCAGACAATGACAACATTCATGGCTCCACCACCTGCTGCTACATGCCTTGCTTTCCATCCGCAGGACAATAACATTATTGCCATTGGCATGGACGATTCACAAATCTTTATCTACAATGTTCGCGTTGATGAGGTCACACCTATTTCTTGTCTTGATATGGAGCCGAAGCTATAGATAAATTTACTGCTTACTGCTCATGGTAATTCAGACAAAAATTGACATTTTTCCCTTTTTTTTTTCACTTTGTGTTTTGTTTCACATAGATTAAAAGCAAGCTCAAAGGGCACCAGAAGCGAATCACTGGTCTGGCGTTCTCCAATGTGCTTAATGTTCTTGTCTCATCGGGTGCTGATGCTCAGGTATGCGAACTGATTGAGAAAACCAGCCTCTCTCTCCTTTTCTCTCTCTCTCCGTCTGTAACATGCATATACATGCACAAACCATGCAAGGTGAATGTGTTCGTCTATTGGTTTTTCAGCTATGCGTATGGAATACAGATGGATGGGAAAAACAAGCCAGTAAATTTTTGCAGATTCCAAATGGACGTGCAACATCATCTCTTGCAGAAACTCGTGTCCAGTTTCATCAAGATCACATTCACTTTCTTGCAGTTCATGAAACACAGATTGCTATATATGAGGCTCCCAGCCTTGAAATAGTTAAACAGGTGGGTGCTATCCGGGACAGCTTCCTGAGTGCCTTCGCTATCACGTTCATGCATTGATGTCCATATCTGATCCCATTTGTACCAAAGTTTACTTCGACCCAACTTCTTTATGTTTAACTTCTTTATGTTTGACTTGTCAATAAATTCTTCTCTAATCATGATTACTGGATATGGTTACAGTTTGCTGCACGAGAATCAAGTGGTTTTATCACGCATGCAACTTATTCATGTGACAGCCAATTGATATACACAAGCTTTACTGATGGGAGCATTAGTGTCTTCACCTCGTCAAATCTTAGATTAAGATGTCGGATAAATTCCACTGCGTATCTACCATCAACTCTCAGGTAGTAGCCATGTCTCTTACAGTCTTACTGATCTGTTGGAGATTTCAAGCTGAATGTTTTTGTTGATTTTTTTATTTTAAATGTTGGAGAATGAGTAAATTTGTGGCATGCATGCTCTGAGTAGACTAGGCAAAGCAGGCAAAACAAAGTCTATAGCAGATCCTGATTGTCAAGTTGTGATTGCCTTGACACTTGTGTTTTACTGCATTGTGCATCCAGTGGACTATTACTAATTGCTGTTTCATTCATTTACATGTAATTCATTTTCTTCTTTGCTGACTAACCATTTTAATCTTTTCAGCTCAAGTGTCTATCCACTGGTTGTTGCTGCTCATCCATCTGAACCCAATCAGTTCGCACTAGGTTTAACTGATGGTGGGGTTGAAGTCTTGGAGCCACTGGAATCAGAAGGAAAATGGGGTACAGCAGCACCACCTGAGAATAGTGGTGGTCCAAGTGTTGCATCTAGTTCAACCCCTGTTTCAGATCAACCACCAAGGTGATCACGTTGAAGGGATTGGGTGCCTATACGGTCTGTAACAAAGAATGGTATTGGGGGGGGGGGGGGATATCCTCTGCTGCATGCTTGAGCACTTGGTTTTGTCCGAGGAATCTTTGGCATACCCTTTAGAAGAAGAATCTTGGGGTCTTGCAGCCCGCGCTGGAGGGGGATATCAACGTCCTCTTGAAAGGACACTACCTTCCGGGTGAGGCCCTTGGACTTCGAAGGTATAAGGGTTTGGAGACATGAATTCAATGTCAGATGTGGAGGATTGTCATTCGTCACTCACAGCTGAAATAAGGAGTAGCGAGTTGTAGTTATTTTTCTATTTCTTGATTATTCACATAGCTTATATATATATATATATATATATATATATATATATATATATCTTATATTTAGAGCTTTAGGGATGGTCGTCCTGGATAATATATTATTCAGAACGGTGGGGCAGATTGTCCTTGCCCAGTCATTTGGATATAATTTTCGTTTCTTGTATCGAGAACTTAGAAGAGTTGTCACTTTCGATGTGTATATTCAGTTTATACCATTTTTTATCCTCATTAATTCCAGGTGGCAAATTGACCGATTCCAGTACTTAATGAACCATATTCAATTGTCCAGCAGATTTTTTTGTTCTTCAGGTCCTTTTAATTTTTTTCTACATTTTTCTTGTTCTTACGGGTGGACTGCGGAGTCACAGGGAGAAGCAAGTTTCCATTTTCTCCAAAAGCGAGGTGGGCATATCGAAAGTGGTCGGGGACGAAAGACCCGGAAGACCAAAGTGGAGGGGGAGAGCCGTGCGGTCAGTACCTGCTCATAATTCTCAACCTAACTATTTTTAACTATTTGTTACAATTATATTGATTGTGTTCCTATTATAAAGTACAGTTTCCTATATGTGAAACTGGAGGGTGACCCGCCCCTTGTTTTCACTAATCAGTGGGGCTGCACGGTAACTCTCCATGGGCTACCGATTTGGTGGTTTTAAACTTTTAAAGCCCCAAAAACTAAAAGAAAGACAAAGTGTAAGATCTGTCCTATCGACACTGCAGCAGGCATGTATATATATATATATATATATACACACAAGGGTGTGGCTCTGTTATCGTGGTTTGTTCTCTCCGTCGACATTAAAAAAGAGATCTATGTTATTCCCTATAAACCTTCTGTCACAACATCTGCAGAGTACAGCCAGCCAGCAAAGGCCGATGGGAAAAAAATAAAAAAAATTGAGAATGGCGAGAAAATACTCTGTGCATGCACTGCACTGCACAGTGGCGTTGCAGATGATGCCAATTGTTGCGAGTGGTCGATAGGCCCAATGCCGTCAAATAGATTCAAAACATCATCAAACTTGTCAACAGTTGTAACAGACCGGTATAATTGGACCGGTAGGTCTGAAGTTCAGGTGAGAAGAGGAGCAAGAGAAAGGTGGCAGTTGGAGCTCTCTGAACTACTCTTGAAAGCTGAAACATGCAGCAGAGGTCACATTCTTCACTCACCAGTCCTACTACCGATCTCCGCTTTCTACCCATCCCAACATGAATTCTTCTTGCCTCCCTCTCCCGGAATTAATCACATCCAGTCCAGTACTCATCATCTACGTACAGCGCGCTAACTTTACCGTAAAATGGTGCTTCTGATCTTCCTCTTCTTAACATCGATCGATCTCCAAATCTCTAGCTCCCTCTTCTTTACTTGCTAGCTCTCATAATTAATGGGTGACGATTTGTTTTGTGTTTGCAGTCACTTGTGCCCATTTTGCTGCGGTCTCTGGTTAGGCTGGTGTGGTCTCTGATGCAAAGGCCTGCGGCCTCCGTTACGACCATTCTGTACTACAGCGACCTCCTCCCACGAGACACTAACCTGGAGAGATTAGTTCGAACGGAGCTTCTCCACCATCAAAACCACCTCTTCCGTTTCGTCATCAACATGCTCAGATGTTTCTGGTAATTAATTATAAACTGCACGCATGCGTCTGCCAGGATCGGGGATCCGTCCCCTCGCCGGCCCAAGCCCGGATCGAGTAGCTAGCTAGCTATATATAGCCCCCTTAATTATTTCCTCTCATTAAATTGCTCTAAATTAACGAGACATTGTTGTCATTTTCCTTAATTATTTCCCTCGATCTAGAGTACAATTACTTCTTGGCTTTTTGCCATGCAAAGACGTAATTTTTCCTTGTGCGTTGTTGCTGAGTTTTCAGGAAGTGGGAGATGATTTGAAAAACGAGAATGCGATCGTTGTAGTAGACTTGGATTGAATATTCTTAACCTCACTGCACTCGAACGAGGTTCCAAGACGTAAGTATACATCTTATTGGGGGTTCGGATCTCCCGGTGGCGTGCGCTGTACCCCCGGAACTACAATATACAACAGGGTTAAAATACGGAACCAAAATATTATATTCTGGGTTAAAATTTCATATTTTACACCAAAATACTAGTTATATTCAAAATATTCAATTTGAGTCTAAAATGTAATTTTCATAAAAAATTAATTGAATTTCTGTTAAAGGTTTATATATACATAGGGTATACATAACTTGAATGACAAAAATACCCTTATATACTGTTTCACCAAAAATCTGCCGGTCCGCGAAGAGGCGCGACCGAGAGAATATTTCAATTACTCTAGAATAAATTTGTGTTACAAGGTGTGTGAGTCAGGAGAAAGCGAGTTCACTCTCCTAATAATCTTCTGATTTGATCTCCGTGTGAAATTGATGAAGTTCCAGCTTCTGCGAACGAACGTCGAACTCGAGTTGCAGGAACGAGTGTGCATGAACTGTTGTGGCTTTAGTCGGTCGTACGGAGGTATTTGTGCTCCGCGTGTATCGACTTGTGACGCTGCCGGTAGTCGTGTAGAGCTGCTCCGATTGAACTTGAGGACGATGAACGACGAGTAGCTTGGCTTCGGTGCTTCGAAAGAACTCTGGTAGAAACTTTTCCGAACCCCTGCGACAAAACGTTTTCGACTATTTGTAACCTGTTCTGTGCAGTTGTTGGGATTCGATCCTGGGAATGAGGATCACGATCCTCTTTTGGCTGCTTCTTATGAGGACTCTTTGGTTTTGCTGATGACGAGGATGCTGATTGTGTTGCTGACGCGGCACTGCGAACGGACTTCACTATGGACCGTGGTGGGTGGTCTTGAGGTAGGTTGAAGCCTGCCCACGAGCCTCGGTTGATGGGTTGATGGATTCTTGGGCTTGCTGAATTTGGGCCACGCACATTTTGGTGCGTACAGATTGCCCCCTTCGAGACTCGTTCGTTCTGGGAGAACGAATGAGTTTCGAACCATGAAGAAAACACAACACACCCACGCCGATTTTTTTTTATTTATTTTATTATTATTATTATTTTTTATTATTTATTATTATTATTTATTATTATTATTTTTTTAGAACCCTCTTACTCTTTTAGGGTCATTTATCTTTTAGTGTACGTATCTCGTCCTCTTTTATTTTTTTATTTTTTTATTTTTTTTTGTTGTTGTTGTTGCGTACAGGAGTACGGCTTGGAATGAACATCCCTGAGTAGAAGAGTCAGGTGAAGAGGAATGTCGACTTACTTGATCGTCTTAGTCGCGTGTATCGTCAAAGAACTTTGACGACAGAACTTTGATTCCGCGGAAGAAACGCTAACGATGAACTCCCATAGATCTCGCAATTTTTGGCACCTTCGTTTCAATTGCTTCCAGTTAATGTCATTGTTGTAATGCAAGTCGCCGCTCAGAGAATGTGTTTGAACGGCTCGAGAAACCAAACTCTGATTTGAACTTCTGTTTTGCTGAATACGGGCGGAGGCTGTCGATCTTTGTAAGTTCTCACGATTCTGGTCCTTGAATCCGAGCGAGTAACGCGTTCTGAATAGCGTGGCTTTAATGGTTTCTTGTGGCTCAATTCCAATAGACTTCAAGGTTATAATATTCCCGGATAACTCTGCGCTCTGCTGCAGTATCCGCTCGAATCACGCGACTCTAGAGACGTTTGGCGTTGTAGTTCCCCTTCTTCTCTCTTGTCCTTGCAGTTGGCCCTTTATAAAACGATTTCGAGGAGTGGGGCCCACCTGGGCATGTTAGCGATCCCAGGGCTATCACCTGGCCGGGTCCCCATGTAGAATTTCATCGTGAGGGAAATTCTCGTACGGAAGAAATCAGATCCCTTTTAAAAGGGGACTGTCGCCTTCCCCAAATCCGAAGGAAACCCTTCGACTCCCTCGATAAATAGGATACCTTGAGCTTTGAATAGTTCATCGTACAGACCTCGTAGCGCAACCCTTTTGAGCCTAGTGCTTCTTGAGCGTCTTCGATTTGAAGTTCTGCTCCTCTGGTTTGCTAACTGAGGCTTGAAGGTTACTCGTGTCTCTGATCCTAGAAGGATATTCGTTGACGACGACCTGAGTAGCCATCTCCTTCGGCGAATCTCTGCTTCGCCTCTTTCTCTTCGACGTCGGAAGCCTCCTTCACATAGGGATTGAAAGGTACTTTTAAAATTCCCCTTTTTCTCTCCCGGTAACGTCGTATTGAGTTCGAGTCAGCCGGGGTCCTGCTCTCTTTTCTTTTCTCCTTTGCTCCTTCCCTTATTCTTCTTCTTTTTCTCTCCTTTCCTTTTCGACTTCTTCCCTCCCTTTTTTTTTTGTCGCGACGACTTCTTTTTGTCGCAGTCTTCGTTATTTTTTCTTTTGCTCTCTTGCTGTTTTAGAGCTGTTTGCCTCTCTCCCTTTTTTTTTTGTTGTGACGACTCCTTTTTGTCGCAACTCTTTTTTTTTGAGTTTTCGATGCGTACCTTTTTTCTTGAACTTGTTCCTTTGAGCGCTATTGGAGTCCGCCATCTTGTTGATGTAGATGACCGGGTTCCTTTCGCGATTGGTTTAGTCGGGGAATGAACCTGGCTTTGTTGCTGAGTGCCGGTTCCTCCTTTTCTGATAGTTTTGTTCTGGGGGATCCTGCTTAGGTCGCCAGGTTGGTGATTTGTTTTTCGCGGCTTCTGTCTTGTTTGCCGAGACGTGCAGGTCGCCTCCCAGCCGGTTACCGAGTACTGTTGCCGTTTCGACTTTGGCCGGCTTGGTCGCCAGAAGAAAACCTCTGTTTCGATCGCCGTTGTCGAGATCTTGATTCGATCAAGTTCGGCTGGTTTATCGGAAGTCCCATCTCACCATCGCAGTTGGCTTGGCCGCCAAGTTTCGACTTATGCGGCTAGCTATAATTGTCGAGGCACGAGTTAATTCGGCTGCCTCGTTTGCTGGTGGTGGCTTCCTCTTGTCACCGAAACTTCGCTCTTTTGTTTTTTTGTTTGCGATGACTTCTTTTTGTCCCAGTCTCTTCGCGACGGCTTCTTTTTGTCGCAGCCTTCTTTCCTCTTCTTTTTTTTTTGTTATTTTTGTTTGGGAATGAGTTACTTACCTGACCCCGCCTGGGTATGTCCGACTCAATTTCCGAGCGCGATCTTTTTGCGCTATGACTTTGACTCGTATTCGGCTCGGTCGCCGGGCGTGAGCGACTGACGGTGTGATTAACCGCAGAGCTTTGTGCGATGCTCAGCTCAGTCGCCGGGCATCATTTTTTTCGTGACATTCGTCTCCCGTCCAACTTCGACGTCCGATACTAGGATTCGCAATGCGAACGTCCGGTGATAGCACCAGACTTTGAATTTTCTGTCCTGTTATGCTATGGTTTGTAGTTGACCATCGGCAATTCCACTTTGTTCGCCTCCGGTTTGTTGGCCGCGAGGCTGCTGGTTGCTGTCGCGGATCGTCTCGAGGCTGTATTTGGGTTAGCCGAAGAAAATCAGTTTTTTTTTTTTCGCGGCTTCGATTTTCTTTTGCCGCTATTCACACCCTTTTCTCTTTGGTTTTTTTTTTTTACGATCATCTTTTTTTTTGTTGATCACGATGTGAATATACAGATTTTTTTTTTTTGGAGATGGCTCGCGTACCTGATTCTCGGCTAGGCTGACGATTCCGACATTCCTTTTGTTTGCAGATGTCTTTTCCATCGCTCTCTGTTTCGTTCCTCGGCCTTGTTCTCTCCAATGTCCGGGTGCTGGTGAGAGGCGTCCTCCGAGAATGTGTGCATATCAGCACTGTTCAGGGGGACAGGGAAATACTGCTATCTGTATGTATGCCATCTGCCCTCGGGGGTCGCGACGTGCGTGTTCCTTTAACCGGAACGGCTTGCGAGCTTTGGAGTCGTCTGGTTGTTAGTAGGGATGACTAGATTTGCTTCCTCCCTAGTGTTGGTGAAGCCCCAGCGCCCCCGCATGAAGCTCATGGTACTATCTTGATGAGTCCCATGCATGACACTCTGGTCCGCTTTTCTCCTCCGGAGCTTTGTATTGGTCGCAGTCGGTTCGGCCCCTGAGAGGTCAGAACCATTGACATTGTAAGTCCTCGATATGTACCGTTCTACTTCGAATGGTCCGACGTCGTCCTTTGTACAGGCTTGGAGCGTCTAGCGGCGATTGACTTGTTTCATGCCGTGCGAGCCTCTATGTTCCGATACAGTTGTTGTTGCAATGTCGTCACTGCCTTCACGGAAGTCTGGTGTTCTTCCACCAATTCCATTTTCACACGGGAGGGAGAATTATCAATCTCTTTGTGGGACCTTCATCGCCTTGGTGGACTTCCCGTCTCCGGAGGTATCTTCGACGAGACATTCCCCTCTGTTGATGACTTCTCCTCTGGTCATCACCTTCCCTTGCCCGAGAGCATCAAGTACTTAATTCTAGCTTACTTTCGTTTGTCTGAGCCTTCGGAGGCGGAGAGACCTTCCGGACTCGAGATGTCTGATTGGGCATCTTTCTGGTTCTGCCCGGAAAAGGACACACGGCCCTCGGAAGATGCATGGGTCGATCGCGAGAAGACTTCGGGCTTGAGGAGTCGCGACAGATCGGGGTGGCTGAATCAGACTTTGATAGAGCTTGGCGTTCCTGACGCTCTCGCCGATGAAGTTGATCTGGCTGCCTTCTTGGCTCTTTGGCTTTCCCTCTGCATTCTCCCCGCGCCAGGGGGTACATTGCGGTTTACCATTTTGAAGATGGCTTGCTTTTTGGCGAGCGGCTATAAGTGTAATTTGGCTGCCGCGACTCTGGCCGGTCTGTATCAAGGCCTCAACAGCTTCTGTTGGGGGAAGGTCCCTTGGCCGTTTGTTTATGCCTGGCTCGTGCAGTACTTCAGCGTTCATGCGGCCGACCCGTAAGAAGGTGACCGGCCTTTGATGATGGTCTACCGCAACCCCGACCATGGCCGTGCCTACACTCAGGGAGAGGCTTGTGCTCTATTTTGGCGAGGCGGGGTGCGGTGTTGGTACCCGCCACAAGCACTTCCTCCGGGCCCCATTGTTGACAAGCCTGGTCACCTCGCTTCACGGATTGAGGCGGACTACTTCCGATGCCTGCGAGCGACCCGTCTCCTATTGCGGCAGCGTGACCTCCTAATTGTGGAGCCGTATAGCCCGCACCGATTCGCTCACCAATTTGGCTTCTGCCAGAATTTACCGGGCGTCTTGATCGGCGATCAGCGGAATGCGCCTTCAGTTGAGTCGCTAGTGGAGATATGGCAGGCTGAGAATGCCTTCCCTCTCGGGACGGTGGATGTGCCGTCTTTCGTCAGTCCGGACTCCGACCCAGGTGTGACAGCCCTGTATCGGGAATCATGGCTCGAGGCAATCATTCCCCTCTTTGAGGTAATTACACTTGCCAGTACTTTTATTGTCATCGTTTCCGCTTCTCTTGGCCTCCTGGTTTTACTTGTGCTTACTTTCTCTCTCTTCTCCCTCTCTCTCCCTTTTGTTTTTCAGAAAGAGTGGGAAAGCTTCACTGGAGAACGGGCACCAAGGAAGAAGGCCACGCCAAAGAGAGGCGCTATGAAGAAGAAGACGCTGGCGTCAAAATCATCCCAGAAGGCTGCACAGGCTCCATCGTCCGTTGAACCAGGGAAAGGGGTCGTCATCAAGGAAACTGCACCCGTTCCACCCGCTGAACCGGTTGTCCGGCCGAGCTCATCGTCTCCGCTGACTGCAGATGCGCCCTTGGACAAAGGAAAGAGGGTCGTCGATCCAATAATCGCACATCCTGCAGTTTCGCCATCGGTGGTTTCACTGAAGAAGGCGGCGCCGAAGAGGAATAAGGCAGAGGCTACTAGGGTTATCTTCGACCCTCCTCTGTTCAAGAAGAGGTCAAGGAGTAATCTTCATAGGACTTCTTCTTCTTCACGGGACGTACACTCTCCGACGGTCTCTGCTCCAGAAGCGTGAGAAGACATCATGGGAGCGTGTCCGGTGGATAGACTTGTCGCACCGCCTGTCAGAGAGGCTGCTGTGCGGCAGGAGGCGATACCGGTCATGCCATCTCCGGAGCTGGCTGGGATAGCCGAAGAGTCCCCTGTTGGCGCACTCGCACTAGTCCCTTTCTCTCGTGCGAGTCAGCCCGAGCTCCGTTCGAACGATTTGCATTCTCCTGTTGCCTCCGAGGAATGTCGTCGGGAAGAATGGGTTGGAGGGGAGACGCCTGCCAACACTACCACTAGCAAATTGGAGGCCGGAAAAGCTGACTGCCCCATGACCATTTCTAGTGATGAAGACGAGGCGTCTTCCCCGCCTTTAGGCGAAGAAGGAAGGGTCGGATTTTTGTCTCCTGCTTCTGACCTGGGCTGTTCAATGACCATGGCTCGGGAGGGAAGACCGTTGCTCGAGAGGAGGCTGGACAACGCGGGGGCGACTCCCGTCATCGGAGAGAGAGTTCTGGAACTCGTTCGCGGATCCGTCAGCGAGAACTCTTCCTCTTCGCGGTTCACCTCGGTATGTGTTTCCATGTTCCATTCCTTCCATTCCTTGTTTCTATTTCCCTCGACAAGTTTAGCGCCTTCCGAGGATCCTAGTTCCCCAGAGCTTGTGGCCGATGCCCATGGCTTTCTGGAACACCCGCGAAGGGTCGGTGTCGACGTCTCTATCCTGGAGCAGTGGGTGGAGGACTTCGCTCGGGAAGCAGAGTGTCTTCAAGAGCTACGAAGCTCTGCAACTGGGAAGCTCAATTGGTCCGAACGTCGCACTATTGAGGCTGAGGTTACGCAGTCGGTCCGATGAGTGCATTGCCGGCGTGACGCTATGACTGAACTGATACACCAGCGCCGCGCTGAGTGCGAAACTGTAGAGTTCGAGCGCGAGGCTGTTCGTGAACGTCTGGCCAAGCTGGCGGCTCAACTTGATTCCCTCCGTGCGGAGATCAACGTCGCTCGGGCTGAACTCAAGGTTTTCGAGGATGAACCCACTGCGTTGGAGCGCCGACTTGATGACATCCGCGCCCAGCCTGTTCTGAGTGAGGCCGAGACTCGTGAACTAGGGGAAGTCCATGCTGAGGTGCTGCGACGGCGACAGCGGGTGGTGGATTTCGAGCTATGCTGATATTTTTGTGTGACCGCTTGGACAACTTGCTCTCTCTTGTATTATTATTATTATTTTTTTTTTTTTATGAGAGATTATTGTGTGGTCTCGCTTTTTATTTTTATTTATTTATTTTTTTTTTTTTTTGAGACCTGCCTTGTACGCACCATGCCATTTGCAATGGAAAGCACATACATTTTTTTTTGACTCACGGATAGAAGCGTTTGAGAAATTTGCCGTTGGTTATCGGCAACTCCGATCCATTTGCAGTGACGAGTTTGTGTGCTCCATTTGTATAGGCTACTTGGACGACGTAAGGTCCTTCCCACTTTGGTGCAAATTTGCCCCCAGTTTTGCTGGTGAACAGCATCGACCGTCGGACCATGAGCACAAGGTCGCCTTTCTGGAATGACCTGAGTCGTACCTTTTTGTTGAAGGCTCTGGTCATTCTGGATTGATAACACTCGAGGAGTTGTTGGGCTTCGAGTCATTTTTCGTCGAGAGACTCAAGTTCTGCGAGTCTCAGTTGGGCGCATTCCTCCATCGTCAGTCCTTCTCTTACTGCTATACGAAAGGAAGGGAGTTGTACTTCGAGAGGGAGCACTGCTTCGGTGCCATAAACCAGCGAGTATGGGGTCGACTGGGTAGGCGTTCGAAACGTCGTTCTGTATGCCCATAAGGCCTCGGGAAGTTTTTCATCCCAGCTCTTTTTGTGGGCGCCGACCGTCTTCTTCAGAATTTTGCAGAGTGTCTTGTTGAAAGCCTCTGCGAGTCCATTGGCTGCCGTGTTGTAAGCCGACGACGTCCGCTGTTGTATACAAAATTTTTCGCAAAAGCGGTCCATGACTCTGTTTCTGAAGGGTGTACCGTTGTCAGTCACGATATACCGTGGAACTCCATATCTGTATATGATTTGAGTTCGGATGAAGTCGGCGACAGTGGTGGCTTTGACCTCTCGGTAGGTTGCAGCTTCGGTCCATTTCGAGAAGTAGTCGGTGGCAGCCAAGATATACTGCCAATCAGAGTTGGATTTGGGAGAGATGGGGCCAATGATGTCCATCCCCCAAGCGTCGAACGACCATGATGCGACCGTTGGGTGAAGCGGTTCCGGCGCCTGGTAGATATAGTCAGCATGGAGTTGGCACTGTTTGCAAGTCCGAGCCATTTCAATGGCGTCTCTGAGCATCGACGGCCAGTAGTAGCCCAGTCATTTGACTTGCAAGTGGAGCTTCAGGCCGGCTTGGTGTGCGCCGCAGATCCCACCGTGTGTTTCTTTCAGCACTTGCAGCCCTCTTCTTTTGAAAGACAGCGAAGGAGCAGACCTTCATACGACCTTCGGTAGAGTATGTTGTTGATGAAAACGTACCTAGGAGCTGTCCGACGAATTTGGATTCGCTCTCCCAGGTCGCCTGGGAGTGTGTTGTGACGCAGGAAGTTGATGAAAGGCTCGCGCCAGTCTCCAATCTGGTTTTGACTAGCCGAGATAGGAAGAGATTCTTCTATCTCTTCTGTTAGCTCTTCTATTTGTTCTTCCTCTGTTTCTTCCTCTGCCAGAGGAGGAATTACCCATCGCTCGCAGATGGGAACTTGGCAAGGTCGCTGGTCGAACAATGCCAGACTGGCTACGATGTCGGCTAATGCGTCGGCTGTCCCATTCTCGGATCGAGGGACGTGGTGGAGTGAAGCTTCCGGGATTTGGGTCAGAAGTTCAGCGGGATGTCTCCAGAGTGGTTCGAGTTCGAGTTTCTTTACCTCAAACCTCCTGTAAGCTGCTTGATGACCAGGGCCGAATCGCCGAAGATGTTTAATTGCGGTAACTGCATCTCGACCGCTATGCCGAGCCCAAGTAGTAGAGCCTGGTACTCTGCTTCGTTGTTCGAACAAATCTGGGCTAGCACGAATGAGTATGGCAGCAAATCTTTCTTCGGTGAGACGAACAGAACTCCGGCGCCAGCTCCGTTTCTTCGTGCAACGCCATCGAAGTACATCTCCCACGGAGGGAGCACCTCGATCAAGAAGATCTCCTTGTCCGGTAACTCCTCTGTTTACTCCCATTCGGCAGGTACCGGGTGGTCGGCCAGGAAGTTGGCCAATGCCTGTCCCTTGATCGCTCACTGCGGTACGAAGTTGATTTCGAACTCAGAGAGGAGCAACGCCCATTTTTCCAGTCGACCAGAGAGAATTGGTCGCGACATGATATATTTCAGTGGATCGGCTCTCGAGATGAGATTCGTTGAATGCGCCAAGAGGTAATGCCGAAGCTTTTGGACTGCGAAGATGAGTGCCAGACAGGTCTTCTCGATTGGAGAATAGTTGAGCTCAGCACCCACTAGCTTCCGGCTGAGATAATACAGAGCCCGTTCTTTGTTATCTTCGTCGCATTGAGCTAACAAGGCTCCAACAGATCCCTCTTGGGCTGCGATGTAGAGCAGTAACGGTCGGCCGACGGTCGGTTCGACAAGTACCGGTGGTTTGGTAAGGTATGCCTTTATATTGCTAAAGGCAGTTCGGCATGATTCATCCCACTCGAACGGTGTCCCCTTCTTTAGCAGACGACTGAATGGCTGGCATCATTCGGCTAAGTTTGATATGAACTGCCGGATATAAGCCAGATGGCCTTGGAAACTCTTGAGGTCGGAGACGCTTCTAGGCTCCGACATCATTTGGATGGCGTCGATTTTTGACTGGTCGATTTTGATCCCTCTGTGATGGACGACGAATCCTAAGAATTTGCCCGAAGTTACGCCGAAGGCACACTTCAACGGGTTCATTTTGAGCTGGAACCGTCGCAGTCGCTCGAATACTGCTTTGAGGTCGAGAAGATGGTCCGACCGTTGTTTCGTTTTCACCACCAGGTTGTCGACATAACATTCGACGCGCTTGTGCAAGAAGTCATCGAAAATGTTCTGCATTGCTTTCTGATAGGTCGCACCGGCATTCTTGAGTCCGAATGGCATCACTTTGTAACAGAAGATGCCCTTTGGTGTGTGGAATGCCGTAAGCTCTTCATCCTTTGGGTTCATCCGAATTTGGTTGTAGCCATAGGAACCGTCCATGAAAGATAAAGCTTCGTGACCCGTCGTCGCGTCGATCATGAGCACGGTTATTGGCAGAGGGAAGTCATCCTTCGGGCATGCCTTGTTCAGGTCGCGAAAGTCGACGCAGACCCGGATTTGGCCAGTCTTCTTCTTGACAGGCACTATATTAGCGATCCAGGACGGGTATTTCACCTCTCTTATGATATTAGCCGTGATCAGTTTGTCGACCTCCTTTTCGATTTCTGGCACTAGTTCTGGTCGGAACCGTCGTTGCGACTGCTTGACCGACCGGACAGAGGGGGGAACCGCTAATTTGTGGACTGCCATTCGCGGGTCGAGGACGGGCATCTCTGTACAGTTCCAAGCGAAGATGTCACAATATTCGCGAAGCAATGCCATGTATTCGGCTTCTTCTTCGTCCGTCATTGAAGCACTGAGGAATGTCGGCCTCGGGTCCTCTACTGTGCCTAAGTCGACTTTCTTTAGTTCGTCGACCGTTGATTGGCCTCCTTCTTCGAATTCAGCCGGAGCCTCCTTCAAGACGAATTCCTCATCCTCTTGTTCCTCGTCGATGATGGAAATGTGATTCGTCGTGGCTGAGTCGTAGGCACGAGCTCGTGCAATGGCTGCCTTCAACGTATAGATGACGACTGGACCGCCGTCTTTCTTTGGCCGGCTTCGATTGATGGCAGCTTTGGTGTAAATAATCACCGGCTTTGAAGTATTTTGTTTCTCCGTTGGGATTTGGCCAACTGAGACGTGGTGAACATCTGCCGATGACTTTCAGGTTGTTTTGACCGATTTTGCTTGGCTAGTGTAAATTTTGATCGGCATAGGCTTTTCGTAACCGAGGCCCAGGCGACCTTGACTGATGCGATGCCCTTCATTCTTCAATTTCTCCTGCTCTGGAGTGAAGAAGGGTAAGGTCACAAGAGGTTTTGCATGAATCTCGTCTTTTGTAAGATTGCCCCCTGCTCTGGCCATCAACCGGAAGGCGTTAGGGTCGAAGCCTTCATTTGAGCGTGTAGCCGGTAACTGCTCCTGATTTAGGACGAACTTTACGATGCTTCGTTCCTCCAATTTTGGTAGAGGAAGCGTGACTTTTTCTAGCAAAGGGGTTGGCTGGATTTTGTGGCACACGACCAGAGGAGCTTCTCCTTTTTTTCTTTGCGACTGTGGGATGTATCGCAAGATGGGTATGTTGCGCTATTTGCTGTGGGAGTGGTTGCGGCCGATTTGTAGTTGTGTGCCGACTGGCTGTTGTGCGTCGGCTGCTTTGGAGACACGACTTGCATCGTGGTCTGTTTGGGAGACGTAGCTTGCGTCAGAGACTGTGATTTTGCGGGCTGCGATGGCTGTTTGAGTGTTTTAGCCTGCGTCGGTTGTTTGGACGATGCAGCCTGCGTCAGAGTGCTTTTGGTGTTCGCTGCTTGGCTCGACCAAGGTGACAATTTAACTGTCGGTCTGGTCGTTAGGTAGAATTTAGCGTCCGCGAACGATGCCTCTGCTTCCGTGAATGGACTTTCGTCGGCATACACTGTCTTTTGCTTGCCGTTTTCCCAATACTTGAAGCATTGGTGAAGTGTGGATGGCACGACTCTGTTTGAATGAAGCCACGGTCGACCCAGGAGCAGGTTGTAGGACGTCCTGGAGTCGATGACTTGAAGAGGGGTATCAGCGACCATGTCTCCGATGTGCAGTTTGAGGTTTGTCATCCCGAGCGTTCTTTGGCCCTCTTGGTTGAAACCTTGAATGAGAAGAGAGCTTGGGGAGAGGTCGCTGGCGGAGAGACCAATGTTCTTCATCGTACGAATAGGTAGAATGTTGACTGCAGATCCACAATCGATGAGGATGCGATTGATTTTGTGATCTCTGATATAGCCGGAGACGAACAATGGTCTGTTGTGATTCTTCGTCCCCAATTGTGCGCCCTCTTCTCTGAACGTAATGCACGGTGGACATGTGACGGCCAGCACTTCTTCCAACTTCGCGAGATGCGCCTTGGTGTAGGCGTCTTCCTCCTCCTTTCGAAAAGGAGGGGTTAACCCAACTTTTGGCAGATCATTCTTTCTCATCAGCAGTGTTTCGAGCTCAGCTTTGAGTTCCTCTGGTTTGGTGAGGACCCGGATTAAGGCTTGTCTGGACCTGATGTCCAAGTCAAGATCATCTTCTATTTTGTTGAGGTGTGAAATTTGTTTAAGCGATGTCTCGAGGTCGTCACATTCGACGACCGGCATCTTGCCCTTTTCTTTGGTCGTCGTCACTATATGCTCGGGAAGAGCTGTCGAGCAGGTTGCCACCATTGCTGGAGGCGCGAAAAACTCCTTTGGGAAAAACTCCGCCAATGTGATGGATCTTCTCTTCTTTTTTCTTGCCCCTTGGACATCGGTCCTGGGGGTCTTCTTTTGGCGCTTTGCGGCTCTTTTGTTAGGCCGCTTTGTTTTTGTTTTGATGGTCGCCGGTGCCGGTTCAATTTCTCGAATAGGCTTCTTTCTCCGAGTGACCAAGATCCACCCCTCTGCGTTGGCTGCGGCTGCTTCTCGGGGTGCCGGTTTTGGTACGACCTTAGCCGGTGGTCGTCAGTTGTTGTTGTGCAGTCGATTGGAGGGACCGGATTTTGGACGGTACTCCTTCTTTGTGACCTGCTTTTTGTTTAACCGAGTTTGCCGGTTTGGCTCGGCTTGGACGGAGATGGCATGTAAGGAGACTGTGTTTTCAGCCCCTTCAATTTCGATACGGCCTTGAGCCGCCAGCTCCATGATACGATCTTTTAGGACGAAGCATTTCTCCGTCGGGTGTCCAACCAGTCGATGGTATTTGCAGAAGTTCAGATCCTTGCTCTTGGATTGGTCGCCAGGTCTTTTGATTTCTGGCAACCTTAGCAACTGGTTGTCAAGGAGTTGGTCGAGCATGATAGGAACATCTGCGACGGCAAAGGGATATGTCTTTGCCTGTCGCTCCTCCAATGACAGCTTCTTGTAAGTTCCCCCGGTTAGTTGTCACGGGAGATAGGTTGCTTTAACTTTGCTTCCGACCTTGATAGCTTCGAAAGCGTTCGTCGCGAAAGAGGATTTTGTTTTCTCTTTCGTCTCTTTCGGTGCAGTCGTGGCGGGTGCCTTCCCCTTTTTGCGAGGGTTGGCAGAAGAGGATCCTTCTTCTCCTCGTTCTTCCATCAGGATTTCGATGTTGTGAGCTTCTGTTGCGAGCTCTTGAAAATCGTTCGGCCTTCGGCTGCGGATGTAGCGTAGGAGCTCCCAGTGCATCCCCCGCGAGCACATCTCGATCTCGGCTTCGAGGGAGAGATTTGAGCTTTCTTTGCAGTTTAGGCTCAAGTTCCTCCATCGGTTGAAGTAGTCGACCACCTTTTCTCCCTTCTTTTGTTTGAGGTTGGCGATCTCCACCAGTTTGACAGTGCGTGATAAGTGTCTAAAAGACACTATCTTTGGGCATGTTATTTGATTGAAAAACTTAATTCTGAGTTAATTCCGAGCATAAATTCAACAAAAATGACTCAGTTTTATGTTTTATGTCTCAGGTACCCAGTGGAAGAAGAAAAATGAGATTTGATCCAAAAACAGAAGAAAAATGAGCAAAAGAAGCCAAAAAGAAGAACGACGCGACCGCGCCAAATAAATCCGCAAAAATTCAAATTAAAGTGGAAAAATGTCCAACGACCCAACGGTCATGAAAGCCAACGTTCGGGGAATGTGAATTAGCGCGACCGCGCCAAACAACTGGCGCGACCTCTTGCAAAGCCAGAACGGACGCGCCAAAAAGAGCTAAAAGCAGAAAGAGAAGTTGTCATCCACGGATCAAGGAATTGTCCAAGTACTGGCACGACCGCGCCATACCCACTGCATAATTCGGCGCGACCGCGCCGCGTGATCTCTTGACTTAGACGAAAATCGGCCCAAGTGGCGCAACCGCGCCATAATTCGTCGCGACCGCGCCAATGACGCAGCAGCAGTAAATCACGAAAATCTCGAAAACCTGCAATCAAATCACATCCAAACTTGGGAGAAGGAGTCTCAGACGTCTAAGGAAGGTGCCCACGAAGAGTTTAAGGCAATGTACTAAAGTCCAGATGCATTGAATGGTCCAAAAGAAGAAGTTAGTTTAAAATTGGAAACTGCTGCTAATGGAAGGAGATAAATCCGAATCTTATAAAGAGTAGAGAAGGAGTTTCAAAATTCTAATTAAAGCCAAACTTGGAACGAAGCTTCCTGGCACTACATAGGATCTTGTCACGAAAAATCAGATCAATCCAAGCCAGGATTCTCGAGTTGCACATCTCCAAAGTGGTGGACCCAAAGCAGAAATTGGCAGCAGAAATCAAGAAACTTCCTCCCCTCATATCTCGAGCTTCCCAACTCAGAATGGATTCAAAATTCGTGAGCATGGAAAGGACTACAGAATAAAGGTCCTGATGTAATTTCATCCAATTTTGAGGTATGAAAATCATAATTCACACCCCTGGACAGAAGCTAAAATTACACGTCTTGGACAGAGTTTCAAGTATAAAAAGGGGTCCGAGGCAGAGCTCAAGGCATCCAGTTTCAGTTCGAGTTTCTGTATTTTACATTCAATTTTGTATTCAATTTTGCTTTTTAGTTTAGTTGAGAGAGAGAGGAGAAGGTCCAGAGGGAGTTCACACGAACTCTGGTCACTTTGAGGAAGAGAGGTGTAGCATTCAGCCAAGGAGCTAGAGGGGTTTTGGGAATTCTTCCCAAGGGAGTTTTCTTCACTTATTCTTTCTTAATTCATGGCTGTTATACAAACCTTTTTGTGTGCTTTCAATTCTAGAATGGAGTAGTCATTTTTAGTTGGGAGTCCATGACTCCCTAGGCATGTAATGAGATTGATGCTTATAATTTAATTGGTTTTCAGTTTGGTGCATTAATGAGTTTTCATTGCTGTAATTTCTTGATTCATACTTGCTGTTTAGCTATGTACTGGTTATAAGGTGACGCTGGGCTTAAGGTGAGATATGCTGATGGGAGTTTACAGTCTTTTTGAGTTTATGCACTAGGTAGATCACTAATCCTTGGGTTAATCCTCGACCTTAAAGTAATACCCTGTTGGATTAGTTGATCTGCCTATGACATATGAGCTTCATGTTTATGCTGTCAAATAGAGTAGATTATGCCGATTAGTTTGCTCTAGAAAAAGGTGATGCCGATGCGGATTGTAGCCATGGTTTTATAAGCTTGTCAGAAACTGATTTCCAAAAACTTTTTTCATATTCAATCTCAGAAAGTGTCTAGGGAGGGAATTGGATTCCCAACGTCTTCTTTCATCATTAAATTTCCTCAAAGGCTTTTCTCTAACTGTTTTCTGTGCTGGTTTAGTTTAAAACTCTGTTTCAAAATCAGATTCCTCAAACTTTAGATTTTTATTCACAAAGCAATTAACTACTGGCTTGGTCCTTGTGGGATGATATTCGGACTTGCTTAAAAGTCTATATTACTTTGATTAGTCCTCTTGCTAGTGATTAGCTAGAATCGCATCAAGTTTTTGGCGCCGTTGCCGGGGACCAAAGTTTCTAGTAGTAATTGCACAAAATTTAAAAATTTAGAGATTTGCGTTTTTGTTTTTTATTTTTGTAGGAGGTTTATGACCAGATCTCGAGGGACACCAGCCCAAGAGATTGATTCAGAACCTGAAAGGACTTTAAGGCAAAAGCTGAAGGAAAAACAGAACCAAAGCAATCCCAAGTTTCAAGAAGATATGGCGCATATAGAAGGCACTTTTGATGAACAAGCACTCGGACCAAGGAGGACCATGGAGGATTTTGTCACCCAAAACCCAAATACAAACAGGACAAGTATCATCACTCCTTCTATTCAAGATAATAATTTCGAGTTTAAACCTCAACTTCTTATTATGCTGCAGACTCATTATCAGTTTAGTGGGTTGGCCAATGAAGATCCTAATGACCACCTTGAGAGATTCTTGGATTTATGTGCTACTTTTAAATACAATGGTATGTCAGACGATGCAGCCAGATTGAGGCTTTTTAAGTTCACTTTGGGAGGAAGAGCTAAGACATGGCTGAGCACATTACCAGCTGGTTCTATAGCCACTTGGGAGGATCAGCGGAAAAAGTTCTTAGGTAAGTATTTTCCACCAGCAAAGACCATCAAATTAAGGAATGAAATCCTTCAATTCTTGCAGGAACCAGAAGAGCATCTTTTAGAGGCATGGGAGAGATTCAATGGACTGCTCAAAAGATGCCCAAATCACAAGATAGAACTCTGGAGCCAGATTGAAACCTTCAACAATGGGCTGAACATCAACACCAGAAGTATGATAGATGCTGCAGAAGGTGGATCAATCAACAAAAAGATTCCAAAAGAGGTTCATGAACTGATAGAGGAGATGACAACCAACATGTATTCATACCCAATGGAGAGAGCAAGCAAAAAGCCTGCTGGAATTTACAAACTGGACTCCTCAACAGCCACACAAGCACAATTAGAAGCATTGCAGCAACAATTTGCGAATTTCCAGCAACAATCAAACCCTGTGGTAGCCTCAGTATGCGAAATATGTGGAGGAGGACATGCTGATTTTGAATGCCAAGGTAATGTATATGCTTTAAATTCCATTCCTGAACAAACTAACTTTGTTGGAAATTCTCGCAGGATGGATCCATACAGCAACACATACAACCCTGGCTGGAAAAATCATCCAAACTTTCCCTGGAATAATGCAAATCAATCAAGGCAGAACCCTCCTGGATTCAAACCGTTGCAAACCAATACACAACAAAAGGAGGAGCCACAACGGGAGGATGATAGCAAAATAATCCGAGCAATATATGCAGAACTTCAGTCAATGAAGACACTACAAACTGAAGTCCAATCAATAAAGCAATCAGTCACACTCCTAACCACTCAAGTGAATCAACTTAACAGAGATGTGTATGAGAGGCTGAGAGGAGCTCTGCCTAGCAACTCAGAAATCAACCCAAAAGAGCAAGTCAAGGCCATAACACTCAGGAGTGGGAAGACCCTGGAGGAACACCAAACAAAAGAATAGCCAACCATAGAGGAAGAGGGAGCTCAGAAAGGAGAAGAAGAAAAAGAAAAAGAAAAGGTAAGTCCACCAGCTTCTCCAAGGAAAAAAAAGGTAAGGATGCACTCCCATTACTGATATTGATATCAGACATCTTCCTTATCCAAATAGAGCTAAATATGATATTCTGGAAAGTAGCTTTGCTAGATTTCTAGAAACCTTTCAGAAATTGCAGATTAATCTTCCACTTCTTGAAGCATTAAAGCAAATACCCCTTTATGGCAAATTTCTGAAAGAAGTCCTATCCGGGAAGAGGAAGATAGAGGAGAAAGGTACAGTTGTGCTGAATGAAAACTGCAGTGCAATCCTGAAGAATGAGCTTCCAAGAAAACTTAAAGATCCAGGGAGTTTTACAATACCTTGTGAAATTAGCTCAAATAAATTTGCTAATGCTTTATGTGATTTAGGAGCAAGTGTTAATTTAATGCCGTTGTCTCTTTGCAGGTATTTAAAACTTGGAGAACCTCACGAGACTGGAATCACTCTTCAATTTGCAGATAGATCAACCAAGATACCAGAAGGAGTAATGGAGGATGTGTTGGTAAAAATTCAAGATTTTATTTATCCTTGCGATTTTGTTGTTTTGGACATGGAAGTAGACAAGAACCTGCCTATAATTCTTGGTAGACCATTCTTGGCTACTGCTGGTGCTATAATTGATTGCAAACAGGGAAATCTGACTTTAAGGCTTAATAATGACACAATCAATTTCAATATAAAAGAAGCCATGAAACAACCAGCCATTCCACATGATGATTTCTGTTTGAGTATTGATGTGATTGATTCGTGTATAGCAGAAATAGAAGAAGAAGAGAGGACTGGTGCAGCAGAAGAAAGAGGCTTGATCCATTCAGAGAATGAAGATCCCATCATCAACGAAGAATCGGGTGAACTGGTGGCTGAGAGAAAGGAAGAGTTAGCAGCAGAAATAAAGGAGCAAGGAGCTCCAGAAGCTTCCAAACCTGAACTCAAACCTCTTCCTAGTAATTTGAAATATGTCTTTCTTGAAGAAGATGATAAACCAGTAATTATTTCTTTGTGTTTGACAGGTTTGGAGGAGAAAAAGCTCATTGAGGTGCTGTCCAAACACAAGAAGGAAATAGGCTGGTCATTATTAGACATTGAAGGAATTAGCCCCACCATTTGTACACACAGAATTCTGATGGAGAACAATTATAAGCCTAGCATCCAACCACAAAGAAGGCTGAACACCACATTGCAAGAAGTAGTGAAAAAGGAGGTGATTAAACTCTTGGACGCAGGTATTATCTACCCTATTTCTGATAGTGCATGGGTAAGTCCAGTCCAAGTTGTTCCTAAAATGGGGGGAACCACTATCATTCATAATGAAAATAATGAACTGATCCCCACTAGGACAATCACAGGTTAGAGAGTATGCATAGACTATAGGAAATTGAATGAAGCCACTAGGAAAGATCATTTTCCCTTACCATTCATTGATCAAATGCTTGAAAAGCTCGCTGAAAATAAATTTTATTGCTTCCTAGATGGATATTCAGGATACTTTCAGATACTTATAGCACCCGAAGATCAGGAAAAAACCACCTTCACTTGCCCTTATGGCACTTTTGCATATAAGAGAATGCCCTTTGGCTTGTGCAATGCACCAGCCACTTTTCAAAGATGCATGATGGCTTTATTCCATGATATGATAGGAAAGATGATGGAAATTTTTATGGACGATTTTATTGTTTATGGACTAACATTTGAAACATGTTTGCAGTACTTAGAGCTTGTGCTCGAAAGGTGTGAAGAAAAGAAGCTAGTCCTAAATTGGGAAAAATGCCACTTTATGGTAAGAGATGGGATTGTTCTTGACCATAAAATTTCAGAAAATGGGATAGAGGTTGATAAGGCTAAAATTGAGGTAATTGAAAAGCTACCTCCACCCACATCAGTCAAAGGAATCAGGAGTTTTCTAGGCCATGCTGGATTTTATAGAAGGTTTATAAAAGATTTTTCAAAAATTGCAAAACCTTTGTCAAATTTGCTTTCCAAAGATGTGAAATTTGATTTCAATGCTGAATGCTTGCATGCTTTTGATCTTTTGAAACAAAAATTGATTTCTGCCCCCATTATTGTGTCACCTGATTGGAGCCTACCTTTTGAACTCATGTGTGATGCAAGTGATTTTGCCTTAGGGATAGCTCTTGGCCAAAGAAAAGAAAAAGTTTTTCACACCATATCCTATGCTAGCCACACACTCACTGGTCCTCAATTAAATTACACAACCACTGAGAAAGATTGCTGCAATTAAATTCATATTGGACAACCAAGTTTTTAAATTTTGATATCAAGGTTGCTGGAGAAAACAGATTGCTGCAATTAAATTCATTAGATGAGCTCAGGTACTGGTCCTATGAGAATGCCAAGATGTACAAAGAAAAAACTAAAAAATGGCATGATGAGCATATCTTACCCAAGGAATTCCAACCTGGTCAACTGGTCCTTTTGTTTAACAGCAGACTTAGGTTGTTTCCTGGTAAATTGAGATCCAAATGGACTGGTCCTTTTGTTGTTGAAAAAGTGTTAAAATCAGGGGCTGTGGAAATCAGAAACCCAAAAGACCAATCCACCTTCATTGTCAATGGCCAAAGGCTTAAAAGATACATCTCCCCTGATTTCAATCAGGCAAGAACTTTCACAATCCTATCTGACTGAATCAGAGTCACACAGTCGAGCTGGGACTATAAACCAAAACTCCTTTGCTTGTTTTTAGAATAGGATTGCATTTTGCATGTTGTTTGGAATTTTTGCATTCTTAGGATTTGCATGGGTAG
Source organism: Aristolochia fimbriata (assembly GCA_019845555.1). Lineage (NCBI taxonomy): Eukaryota > Viridiplantae > Streptophyta > Magnoliopsida > Piperales > Aristolochiaceae > Aristolochia > Aristolochia fimbriata. The sequence goes on from CM034080.1 coordinate 18,391,749, forward strand.
TTGATTGAATTTTGCATGATTAGGATAGTCTTAGGCTAGAAGAAGCTGTTTACTTTCCATAGAACAAAAAACAAAAATAAAAATCCAAAAAATAAAAACCAAAAATCAGTTTGAAACTGGCGCTACCGCGCCAAACTGGATTGCAATTTCGAGCCCTCTATCTGATTTCGGCTTTCCCATGGGAAAACATGCGTTGGTGCCTATGCATGAGATACTGTAGAGTGATTTTTGGATGCCATGTCCATTAATATGTACTCAATCTCCATTCATATTGATGACATGATATTTTGCACTCTCATTGTGTTTCCCAAGGCAAGATTTCCTCAATGAAAATGTGTGTTTTCTGATTCAGCATCTATATCTAACTGATCAATTCTTGTTTCAAGTGGAAATTTACCAAAACACATTCAGGATGCTGAAATATGAAGTTCCAACTTGGCGCAACCGCGCCAATTTCTGGCGCGACCGCGCCACTGCCTCATTGTGTGATTGACGACCCAGACCCAGAAAAGGAAAATTCCACTCCTGAGCTATCATGGAGAAGCCCCATTCCACTTCAGGCACACCCAGACTGATCAGGGAAGTATCCACCCTACCTCTTATTCTTTTGTTTTATGATTTGGGGACAAAGCATGTTTTTAAGTTTGGGGTGGGATATTCCATCTTTCTACTTTCAAAAAAATATCTCTAATTTCAAAAAAATTTCACCAGAAACAGACCATGAGTTGGGAAACATCAGTGAAAACCCTGAGAAAAGAGAAAAGCATGATTCACTTTCTGGAAAAATATCTTATTTCAATCTGCTTAGTCTTAATAGGAGGAGAATTTTCTTTAAAACAGTTTTTGAAAAAGTATAAGTGAGCAAGTGGATGTAAACCACTAGAACCAACCTGAGGGAAGCTTGAGGCGAAACAAGAAAGATTTCCAGATATCCTGAAGTGATTTAAGCACTTGTTTTCAATCGTTTGAGCCTGTTTTAAGCCACCCACTTTAATGCACAAGATGCATCACTTTTTGTCAAACACCTTGAGCCAACAAGATCCCTGTTTTATTTCAAAAACCCACAGTACATGAACCAGCCTTTGTGAAAAACCAACTTGTTTCTTGCTGACCCATATCTCTCCAACTTATTGAAGTGTTCTATTAAAATAAGCATGGACAAAAATCTGAAGATATAAGGAGGTATTGAGTTATTTTGAAAAAAAAAACAAGATGAAGGCTAAGTCGAGAAAGGCCACCTTGTGTGTGCACCGGGTCTCGGGCCTCAGCAAGCTTAGGGACTCTGAGTCAACCGACAAGGTAAGCTGGACTCCAGAGAAAGCCAAAAGGTTGTGGGTTAGTAAGGAGAAAGGCCACCTCGTGTGTGCCGGTCTCGGCCCTCAGCAAGCTTAGGGACTCGAGTCAACCGGCGAGGTAAGCAAGACTCTGGACAAACCCAAGGAAGAGAATATATGTGGAAGAGGAAAGAAAAGAAAAAGGGATCAATGCAAGAAAAAAGTTTGGGGTGGAAGAATTTGGAGAAAAAATCATAAAAACTCATGCTCAGTAATAATGAAACATGGATATGAGGAGGAGGATGAACCCAATGCTTACAACCTTAATCATACCCATTACCCATGCTCCATTACAACCTAGAAAAGACCTATTGATCAGGATTATGGATTTCTTCAGGTTAGTGGAGAGTAGACTGAGGGTTGGCATACAGTATTTACTGAGACTTCTCACTTGTATGAGGATAATGATATTTGAAAAATTTAAACAAAAATTTGAATTCTGTTTTGACTTAAGCAAGGAGAATCATCACTAGGAAAGAAGTGAATCATCCATGCTGAAATCTATAAAAGGGAGTGCCACTGATCCGTTCTCAATCTATGCATGCTTATCTAGTTGTTTCTTTCAGAATTTGCTCGAGGGCGAGCAAAGATCTAAGTTTGGTGTTGTGACAAGTGTCTAAAAGACACTATCTTTGGGCATGTTATTTGATTGAAAAACTTAATTCTGAGTTAATTATGAGCATAAATTCAACAAAAATGACTCAGTTTTATGTTTTATGTCTCAGGTACCCAGTGGAAGAAGAAAAATGAGATTTGGAGCAAAAACAGAAGAAAAAAGAGCAAAAGAAGCCAAAAAGAAGAACGGCGCGACCGCGCCTATTCTGGCGCGACCGCCAAATAAATCCGCAAAACTTGAAATTAAAGTGGAAAAATGTCTAACGACCCAACGGTCATGAAAGCCAACGTTCGGGGAATGTGAATTGGCGCGACTGCGCCACAGCAGGGCGCTACCGCGCCAAACAACTGGCGCGACCTCTTGCAAAGCCAGAACGAACGCTCCAAAGAGAGCTAAAAGCAGAAAGAGAAGTTGTCATCAACGGATCAAGGAATTGTCCAAGTACTGGCACAACCGCGCCATCCCCACTGCATAATTCGGCGCGACCGCACCGCATGATCTCCTGAATTAGACAGAAATTGGCCAAAGTGGCGCGACCGCGCCATAATTCGGCGCGACCGCGCCAATGACGCAGCAGCAGTAAATCAAGAAAATCTCGGAAACCTGCAATCAAATCAAATCCAAACTTGGGAGAAGGAGTCTCAAACGTCTAAGGAAGGTGCCCACGAAGAGTTTAAGGCAATGTACTTAAGTCCAGATGCATTGAATGGTCCAAAAGAAGAAGTTAGTTTAAAATTGGAAACTGCTGCTAATGGAAGGAGATAAATCCGAATCTTGTAAAGAGGAGAGAAGGAGTTTCACAATTCCAATTAAAGCCAAACTTGGAACGAAGCTTCTTGGCACTACATAGGATCTTGTCACGAAAAATCAGATCAATCCAAGCCAGGATTCTCGAGTTGCACATCTCCAAAGTGGTGGACCCAAAGCAGAAATTGGCAGCAGAAATCAGGCAACTTCCTCCCCTCATATCTCGAGTTTCCCAACTCAGAATGGATTCAAAATTCGTGAGCATGGAAAGGACTACAGAAGCAAGGTCCTGATGTAATTTCATCCAATTCTGAGGTCTGGAAGTCATAATTCACACCCCTGGACAGAAGCTAAAATTACTCGTCTTGGACAGAGTTTCAAGTATAAAAAAGGGTCCGAGGCAGAGCTCAAGGCATCCAGTTTCAGTTCGAGTTTCTGTATTTTACATTCAATTTTGTATTCAGTTTTTCTTTTTAGTTTAGTTGAGAGAGAGAGGAGAAGGTCCAGAGGGAGTTCACACGAACTCTAGTCACTTTGTGGAAGAGAGGTGTAGCATTCAGCCAAAGAGCAAGAGGGGTTTTGGGAATTCTTCCCAAGGGAGTTTTCTTCACTTATTCTTTCTTAATTCATGGCTGTTATACAAACCTTTCTGTGTGCTTTCAATTCTAGCATGGAGTAGTCGTTTTTAGTTGGGAGTCCATGACTCCCTAGGCATGTAATGAGATTGATGCTTATAATTTAATTGGTTTTCAGTTTGGTGCATGAATGAGTTTTTATTGCTGTAATTTCTTGATTCATACTTGTTGTTTAGCTATGTACTGATTATAAGGTGACACTGGGGTTAAGGTGAGATATGCTGATAGGAGTTTACAGTCTTTTTGAGTTTATGCACTAGGTAGATCACTAATCCTTGGGTTAATCCTCGACCTTAAAGTAATACCCTGTTGGATTAGTTGATCTGCCTATGACATATGAGCTTCTTGTTTATGCTGTCAAATAGAGTAGATTATGCCGGTTAGTTTGCTCTAGGAGATAGAAAAAGGTGATGCCGATGCGGATTGTAGCCATGGTTTTATAAGCTTGTCAGAAACTGATTTCCAAAAACTCTTTTCATATTCAATCTCAGAAAGTGTCTAGGGAGGGAATTAGATTCCCAACGTCTTCTCTCATCATTAAATTTCCTCAAAGGCTTTTCTCTAACAGTGTTGGTTTATTTTAAAACTCTGTTTCAAAATCAGATTCCTCTAACTTTAGATTTTTATTCACAAAGCAATTAACTACTGGCTTGGTCCTTGTGGGACGATATTCGGACTTGCTTAAAAGTCTATATTACTTTGATTAGTTCTCTTGCTAGTGATTAGCTAGAATCGCATGAGTGCGCCGAGTACTGTAGAAACGGCTGAGGAATTCTCGCTCTACTTGTTCCCAGCTGTCGATGGACTCCTGGGGTAACTCGATGTACCAATCAAAGGCGTTTCCCCTTAGTGACCGGCCGAATTGTTTCATCAACAGATCGTCGTCGGTGCTGACGTTGTTGCAGGTTTCTATGAAATGGGCGACGTGTTGCTTTGGATTCCCGTCGCCGTTGAATTGTTGGAATTTTGGAGGGTGATACCCGATCAGCATAGGAATGTTTTGGATCCTCTGCGTATAGGGCCTCCGATAGACGACAGATTTGTTGTCGCCTGAACTGTTTCGTACAACACGGTTGATCAGCTCGTTGACTGCGTCAATAGTGAGAGCAGTCGGATCCGCTTCAGCTCGGACCCTGCGGGTAGCCACTGGTGCGACGGGCGACAGCTCGTCGTCGGAAGAAAGGTCTTCATGAGGTGGTCCGGCAGAAGCACTAGTAGTCGGATGGTTTCGACCGACTTCCAGAGAAACAGCGCCGGAGTTGTTTGCAGCCATACTCATTTCGAATCGCGAGCATTCTCGTGATTTGGAGGTCGTGAGCTTCAAGTTGCGCGTATTTAATGTGCAGCTGCTCGCTCTGCTCTTTGAGTGCAGCCTGCAGCTCGGCCAGCTGTTCTTCAACCGTCTTGGCCGAAGTTGTCATCGCGGCCATTTTGATAGTTCGCGCCGAGGAGTTTGTTCTCGGCGAGGCTTGGAATGACGAGGTTGCTACTGGCGACCTCATCAGAGAGATGGCCGTCAGTGTCGGGTAGGAGACCGCTGTGGGTGACTAGTCACAGGAACTGGTCGTGAATTGATTGCGGAATGTGTCCCTGGAACGCGGCTGGCTTGGGGCGGCAGCCGTCGGTGGAAGCCGGTGAGATGGAATGGGAGAAGTAGCAATGGGGGAGGTCGCCGATGTCTGTCGACGACGTGAGCGAATGAGTGGTGGTCCCGCTGCTGCGTTGAGTGCGGCCAAGAGGTCGTGAGAGACCAACACGACCGGTGAGTTGTCAACGGCCGACGTTCTCTGTATAGGGGAGACTAGTGATACGCGTATTCCCTGCGCGGAGGATGTAGAAGCGCCTCCTTGTTGTTCATATCGTTGCACCAGGGTGGGAACAATAGAGCTTCTCCGTGATGGCGGCGACTGCGCGGGGCTGACAGTCGGGCTGCGAGGGGAGGTGAAGAGGCGACGTCCAGGTATGTTGGTCTGGCCATTGTTGGTAATAATTTGGCGGCGATCGCAACTGGTTTGTTGGGGACCACGGTAGCCTGTGGCACGAACAGGGCACTTGGGACGCGTGCGTCGCGTATGAAGGGAGCTTGTCCGGTGGACAGACTCCTGCCCAGAGCCCTTGTCATTCAGCGAGTGGCCGGTGGTGGAGAGGTAGAAGCGCGGATGTTGGCCGGAGGTGCGGCAGCAGGTCCGTGAGCTCCAGTAGTTGAGCTAGCAGTCACGGCGGGGCGCGGCTGGGCAGAGCTCGAGGAGGCAATTTGTTTGCCCGTGTGTTTGTTGTTGTTGTTGTTGCCGTTGTTCGCGTTGCTGGCCATGGCTGAGGTTGAGGTTTTCTTTTTTTTTTTTTTTTTTTGAACGGAGAAGGAGATGAGAGGTAGGAAAGATCCCACCGGGTATGCCAAATCTGTTTCACCGAAAATCTGCCGGTCCGGGAAGAGGCGCTACCGAGAGAATATTTCAATTACTCTAGAATAAATTTGTGTTACAGGGTGTGTGAGTCAGGAGAAAGCGAGTTCACTCTCATGACTTCTGCTAACGAACGTCGAACTCGAGTTGCAGGAACGAGTGTGCACGGACTGTTGTGGCTTTAGTCGGTCGTACAGAGGTATTTGTGCTCCGCGTGTATCGACTTGTGACGTTGCCGGTAGTCATGTAGAGCTGCTCCAATTGAACTTGAGAATGATGAACGACGAGTAGCTTGGCTTTGGTGCTTCGAAAGAACTTCTCTGGTAGAAACTTTTCCGAACCCCTGTGACAGAACGTTTTCGGCTATTTGTAACCTGTTCTGTGCAATTGTTGGGATTCGATCCTGGGAATGAGGATCACGATCCTCTTTTGGCTGCTTCTTATGAGGAGGAGGATGACCGGGGAGTTGTTGTTGAGGCTGATGAGGAAGACGAGGGGCAGGTGAGAAGAACCAGGCTTGCGCCCCTTTTTCCCTCTTGCTGTTAACGACTGAGTTTAGTCGTTTGAAGTTGACGTGTACTCTGATTGCTGACTGGCGCTAACTCTTTGGTTTTGTTGATGACGAGGATACTGATTGTGTTGCTGACGCGGCACTGCGAGCGGACTTCACTATGGACGGTGGTGGGTGGTCTTGAGGTAGGTTGAAGCTTGCCCACGAGCCTCGGTTGATGGGTTGATGGATTCCTGGGCTTGCTGAATTTGGGCCACGCACATTTTGGTGCGTACATAGACAATACAAAATTACATACTGTAACATCCCCCCTCAAACTTCCCCCCTCAAACTCAAGATGGTTCAAAGGAACACAGCTGAAGTTTGGAACATAAGTAGCCAAGATGCGATCGAGTGAGCGACTTGGTAAACAACGACCTAATCTTCAGAAGGCACATATAACAAGTCTACAGTCCCACGAGCACAGTGATGACGAATAAAATGACAATCAACTTCAATATGTTTGGTTCTTTCATGAAAAACAACATTGTGAGCAATCTGCATAGCACTCTTATTGTCACAATACAGGGGAGAAGAAGAATCCAAATGGACTCCCATATCCTGAAGTAACCAACGAAACCGAGAGATAGTGGACTGCTTCTTACTACGCCACGAAATGGGGGAGTATCCCAGAAACACCGAGTAACCAGTAGTAGACCACCGATCAGTAACATCTCCAGCCAGTCAGCAGCAGAAAAAAGCTAATAATGTAAGTGGGGAGGCAGATGACATGAACAATCCTTGCATCAAAGTACTCTTAACGTAACGCAAGATACGAATAACTGCAACATAATGTACCGACCGAGGAGCTGTCATAAACTGACTCACAACATATACTACATAACTGATATCAGGACGAGTAATGCTCAAATAGAGCAATCCACCTACCAACTGCGTATAAAGTGTAGGATCAGCCAACAACTCACCATCAGAAGGTCGGAACTTGACATTAAGTTCAAGCAGCATGTCAGAAGTCTTGTTATCTGAAATATCAGCACGGTTGACGAGATCAAAAGCATATTTTACCTGAGAGATGCCATAACCACCAGATAGAGGAAGGACCTCTAACCCAAGAAAGTAACGTAATGGACCAAGATCCTTCATCTCAAAACAAGAACTAAGATAAACCTTAAGATCAGAGATACCAGATAAATCATCACCTGTGATCACCATATCATCCACATATAACAACAATAATACTATACCACGGGAAGAGCATCGCGTGAATAGAGCAGAGTCATGACTACTCTATGTGTAACCAAACTCAACGATCTTCGAGCAGAACATGAAAAACCAAGCTCGTGGAGCTTGTTTCAACCCATACAAAGCACGCCGAAGTTTACACCCCTGGCCTGGTAAGTGAGAATATCCCGGTGGGGGTTTCATGTAAACCTCCACTGCAATGGTGCCATTCAAAAAAGCATTTTTGACATCCATCTGAAAGAGATCCCACTGACGTACCGCAGCTAAAGCAATCAAAAGATGAACAGAAGTCAATTGAGCAACTGGAGCAAATGTCTCCTCATAGTCAATACCATACTCCTGTGTATACCCTTTCGCCACAAAATGGGCTTTGTACCTTTCAACAGAACCATCTGCAGTAGTTTTAACTTTAAAGATCCATTTAAAACCAATGACAGACTTACCAGGAGGAAGTGAAACCAAGTCTCATGTCCGAGTCTTAGTCAAGGCATGTAATTCTTCGGCAATAGCTTTCTGCCAAAGAGGATCAGAAGAGGCCTCTCTATAAGAAGCAGGTTCATGAATGGAACACAAAGCAGAAAAATAACACTCATAATCATCAAGATGAGTAGGTGGTTGACGTACACGAGTAGTATACCTGGAAGAGGGATCCACCGGCAATGGGGGAGCAGACGAGGAAGGGGAAGATGAATCCAAATGTGGTACAGGTGCCGGACCAAGAGAGGGTTCAGGGGACAGAGGAGTAGCAGGCAACGATCCAGCATCCTGTTCAATAGAAGAGGAAAGAGGCACAGAAAGATCGGGAAATAAATCAAACACACCAACCGGGAGTTATCAGACTGAGATGTATTTTGGGGCAATGAGTAAAACGGTATCTTTTCCCAAAACATAACATTGCGAGAGATACGTAATTTATTTGCCACGGGATCAAAACAGCGAAACCCTTTTTGTTGAAGACCATAACCAAAGAAAACACACATAGCAGATCAAGCAAACAACTTATCTCTTTCACGTTCAAGAAGCAATACAAAGCATGTGGAACCAAAAACACGAAGAGAAGAGTAATCAGGGGAAGCACCATACAAAGAAGCAAATAGTGTACTATTATTCAAAACGGGTGATGGCAAACGATTAATGATATAAACCAAATATGCCTATGCTTGCGCTCAGCAACGCCATTCTATTGTGGAGTGTATGGACATGAAAGTTGATGTTGTGTCCCATGACTCTTTAAAATAGCACAAAATTTATGAGAAACGTATTCACCTCCAGAGTCAGAACGAAAAATTTTCATAGTTTTAGAAAACTGAGTGTGCACACCATAGTGGAGAACTCAACATATGCAGTATAAAATGTAGAACGAGACTGGAGGAGATATACCCAAACAAATCGGGAGAAATCATCAATAAACACAACATAATACGTTGAACCACCCATAGTAGAAATAAGGGCGGGTCCCCAAACATCATAATGAACAAGATCAAAAGGAGCAGAGGCACGAGTATCATTTGAATGATATGGCAAAGCAGCATGTTTTCCAAGTTTACAACTAACACAATTTAGAGGCGCAGAGGAAACAAAACCTAAGAGGCCATTGGAAATTAATTTCAACAAAGTATGTGAAGAGATATCCCAATCTACTATGCCAGAGAGTAAATTCAGAATCATAACTAGCAGCAAAACTATAACGCAAAGAAAGTGGACACAAAGTGTCAAACGCTTCAAGTTCAAATAATTTGCCCACTTTACGCGCTTTCAAGAACCTTCCCCGAGGTCGGATCCTGTACCTGACAATCAGAAGAGGTGAACAAGACATGAAAACCAAGATCACATAACTGACCGACAGAAATTAAGTTCAATGATAATTGCGGAACATAAAGAACATCTGAAAGACGAATACCAGATGAAGTACAAATAGAACCAACAGATGATGAGACGCATAATTGAGAACCATCGCTAAAGGCAAATAGGAGAGAAAAAAAAAGCGTAAGCAAAAAGAAGGTGTAGAAACAAACAAAGACAAATTAGAAGACATATGACTAGAAGCGCTAGAATCAATTATCCACGAGGACTTACCAGAATGAGCAGATAAAGCCGAAGCAGAAGATGTACGTTGACCAAGACCGGAAAGAGCCTTGGTAATCATATCCTGGACATCAAGGGTAGTCAATGGAGATGAGATCGGGGGCTCAACGCATGAAAAGGCAGCAGGAGTTACAGAAGCGGTAGTACGTTGATGAGCAGCAGTGGTCGGAGGCGATTTCTTAAGCTTTGGGCAGGTGAATTTTATATGGTCAAATTCCTTACAATAGTTGCACTGCACACGAGACATATCCCGAGACTGCCCAGACTTGGGAGCAGAGGAACTAGAAGATCGCCGAGGAGCAGCTGCAAGGAGTGTCTCAGTCACAGATATAGATGAACCAAGAGGTCCCCGAATTTGGCACCGAGTCTCTTCCGACAGCAATTCAGACAGTGCAGTCTCAACAGATGGGAGAGGGCTGCGATAAAACATAGAGGACCGTACAACATCAAAGTCGTCACGAAGTGCCATAAGAAACTGAACAAGTTTGACCTCATCGATGTATGATTGAAATAGTAAGGTGTCTTTATCACACGCAAACTTAGGATCCATAACAGCTAACTGATCCCATAACAATGACATCTGGGCAAAGAAATCAGAGATAGACTGTGAAGGCCCTTGACGCAACGACCGAATGTCCATTTCCAACTTATATTTTTGTGCAAAGTTGGTACCCACAAACCGTTTCTCCAAAAAAGACCAGGCATCATAAGCAAATTCAAACTTACCAACTTGAAGACTAATAGACGTGGATACCGCACTGGCCAACAAAGTGATAGCTCTAGAGTTATTGGTCTCTCATTCCTCTATGGCCTTAGTTGAAGAAGCATCCAAAGTTGCAATGAGCATCTTGCAATCGCCCGTAACATACTTCTAAAGATTGTGACCTTTGAGGAAATTGCGCATAAAAGATGCCTAATGAACATAGTTGAAATTGTCTAACTTAACTGGTACAACTTGAACACTTTCAATGAATGGAAGAGGCCATTACACCCAACATTAAAAAAAAATACCTTAGGACCCGAGAAATCAAGAAGCAAAAACGCACGAAAGAACAGTAAATCACAGACTCCGATGTGAAGCACTAAGCAATGGACAAGACAGAATGATCTGAAAGCAGAGAAACCGAGATATGGCAATCGGATTAATCAAGTTTCAACAGCCCAGGCTAAAAAACGAATGCCGTGACAGCAAACCGCAGAAAGACAAACAGTAATCCAATGGCCCAACAACTTCCACGATGGAATGGATATTCAAAGACGGAACAACGAGCCGAGTCCCAACTCCAAGGAATTTTGACCTAATTCGTTCAAAGCAGAAAGAATAAATCGACGACAATCCACGAACGGCACCCTCAAGAAACAGATTTCAAAGGGAACAAGAAGATCAACTCAAACCAGGAACAAATTCGTGGCCACACTATGGGTTTCGTGGCTGGAATGCCAGAAATCGCGAACCCACAACAGCGCAACCCCCAAATTAAATGCGGACAACCCAAATCAGGGTGTTGCGACTCAAATCCGAGCAACAACGGACTGCTAAACCACGAATTGAAGCAAAATCGCGACCTGAATCACGCACGAATAACCCACGACGAGCCCCTCAAACACGACCACAAAATTCCCCAAAAAAATGACGTTTTTGAGAGATTAACCCCAAAAGAAGTGACGATTTTGAGAGATTAAGGTGTGACAGACCTCGTGGAGCTAGTCCTAGTTAGAACGGAGAGTCGCCCACCGTCGAAGCGTCTGAAACGAAACCCTAAAACCCTGGCTCAAGGTTAGGGACAACGAGTTGACTCAAATTCCACCGAGTTAATGCAATTCCGGACCGAGTTGGGCCGAGTCACACTGACTTGTAAAAAAATAGGCAGCCGTAGCTCTGATACCATGTAATTTTCATAAAAAATCAATTAAATTTCTATTAAACAGACTGGTTTATATAGGTAGGGTATACATAACTTGAATGACAAAAATACCCTTATATACAATACAAAATTACATATTGTAACATAAAATACCAATGAAGTTTTTGAAAATCGAACCCGACCTGACATGTTAATCCGAACCTGTGAAAATCGAACCCAGGCAGTAGAATCAATTATGGGCCATTAGAGAACAAATTTAATTTGCTGTTGACTTAATAATAAGATTGCAATTATGCTTTGTTCCCAATTCAATTATCGGCAATTACAGAACAAAGTTTCCTGTTGAATATGAAACATTAATTAATACATACCACTCCATATAATAGAAAGTTTCCCTCTTACATATGTATGTGGAAATTAGGCTCTGTTCCACCTAGAAGTCAGATGCAAGTTCGATGTTTGATCATTTGGTGGGTCTAAAATATTTCTCAATAGGGTAGCAGGAATTGCTGGAACCAGTCGGCAGATTTCTTTGCATATCGAGGGAGGCCAGGGGACTTGTAATCCACAAAGTGGAGACCAAACCTGAGTGTGAAACCGGAGTCCCACTCCCAGTTATCCAGTAACGACCACACGAAGTATCCTGTCACATTGCACCCGTCCTCCCTGCAACCAGCAGTACCATATAATATTAATTATGTATATATAGCCACCCTCTCTCTCTCTCTCTCTCTCTCTCTCACACACACACACATATAAGAAAGTAATTAATTATTTCCCTACATGTACACACATATATAGGTGATCATTTTTCATATCCTTAATTAATTTCGTAGTTGCAACTTCAGACTATATATATATATATATATATATATATACTTACTTGATGGCAGCAAGTAGGTTTGTGAGGTAGCTTTTGTGATAGTTGATTCGTTTCTGGTCATGGAGAGCTTCTTCAGAAGAATTATAAGGTCCGTTTCTCTCATCTATGCCTGCATGCATATTAATTAATTGCATTACCCATATTTGTGAAAGTGGGAATATTAATTAGTTACCTCTAATAATTAAAGCAGATTCCATGGAATTATTGTACGTACATTAATAACTAATTAACATCACTAATTAGTACCATTTTCTGTGATAATGACTTGTGGATTCCCATACCGGTCCTTGATATAATTCACCGCCTTCCTGATTCCCCATGGCACAACGTAAAACCATTCGGACGCACCCTACCGCCGCACCACCACCACCACCATTCACCACCCACGACAACACAAGGATTAATATATTACTTACAATATTTAATTCAAAGGTTGTAAAATTATTGAATAGAAGTTTTATGGAAACTACCTTGTCTTTACTGATGGGGACCCCATTAGTATTTGAAGCTGCAGAATTCGAATCAAACGCATTGCAGTCAGGTAGGTTAATTAATTAGTAGCCTAGTAGCTAGCTAGTAGTTTACTACTGGAAGGAGAAAACATGAATTTGTACAGTAATTAATTGATTAAGGTAATAATATATACTAACGAAAAGGTACTACTCCTGCATCCACGAATGTGTCACCGTTGAGAACCTTTTTCACCATGGTGTTGTTAGAGATGTCCCAGGCATAGTAAGCGGTGTACTGGTTGATGCCCAGGAAGTCCAAAGACCCCTTGAGAGCCTCCGACTCGTTCTTGGAGAAAACTGGTAGCCTTTCCTTCACCTTCTCCCTCATAGACGAAGGGTAGTCACCAAAATAAATGGGATCCAAGAACCTGTTACGTTAATTTTATTTAGTGAGACTTTCGCCAAAAACCTCATTTCTACTTATGTATATATAGAGTAGTTGACCTTCTTAATTACCATCCAAGTTGAAAATCTTGGGCTACTTGGGCTATCTGAGAGTCATGTGTAGAGTTTGACATGGGTTCAATCCAGAACATGTCCAAAGTTATTCCAATCTCTCCACCTTGTTTTTCCTATATTAATTTAATCATGTTTAAAATTAATATCCCAAAATAACTAATTAGTAATTATAAATTTGGTCCGACATCTGTACTAATTATTAAATGAATAACCGAAATTAGGATTATTTTTTACTAATTTATGTATGTGAAACTAATCTGATCTCTAACATTAACCAATTAAAGAAGAGTGATAGCGTACCTGAAATTTAGCCTTGTAAGTGGTCGCTGCAGCTGCGTGCGAGAGGAGGATGTTATGTGCTGCTATATACGGCTCCGTGGAAGAATTCCCAACAGAGCAAGTTGTGTTTTGTAAATGAACGGAGCATCTCGCGGGAGGTCCTTGTCCCAAGTCATATCCACTAATTACAAAACCGTGAGGCTCGTTGAACGTTATCCAGTACTTCACTCTGTCCCCAAATGCTGCGAAGCACACCTCCGCAAAGTTGCCGTACTCCTCTCTGCAAAACGTAAAACGTACGCACGCACATAATTCTCACAGCAGGAAAGGAGATTATTGTTAATTAATATTTGACAAGCTACGTACGCACATAATCCTCGGACTAAGCCAACCACCATACGAGTCTTCAAGGGCTTGTGGTAGATCGAAATGATTCAAAGTAACGACAGGGATGATTCCTGCACATGTATTAACGCCGTCATGCAAATTAATTAAGTGGATTTGAATGTGCTTATTAATCTTAATCTTTTGAAGAGAATGGATCGATGATTATTGAAAACCACTGCTTTTCCATCTCCAAATTAATTAAATCACAGACTAGCTAGTTCAATTTTTTATGTGGAAAACCAATTAAGAGAGACCACCCGATCGATCCAGTTATTTTGAAAGCAGTCAAGCACGTACGGGAGAATTGTTAAATGAGCTAACCTGAAGCAACTAGGGTATTGATGAGATTGTTGTAGTAATCAACTCCTGCTTGATTCACAGCCCCACTACCATCTGAAAACATATAATTAATTTAAAACGAGAAAATTAATTAAGATCATGTCAATCAGAGAGATAAAATTCTAAATTTCGATCTCTTCATGCATACTTGGGAAGTTCATCGATCTTAATTAGTAGAATTGTTAATGGAGGCCAATCAAATATCATACTTGGGAAAATCCGAGACCACGATATGGAGAATCTGTAGGCGTCCACTCCCATATCATACATCAGATCCACATCCCCTGAATTTATCAAAAAAAAAAAAAAAAAAAAAAAAAAAAAAAGGAAAATTTACTAATTAGGTATATCACAGATGATCAGGCGCGCAAGAGGAAAAAAATAAAATAAAACACTTAAACTTGAATCATAATATTGAGGACTCGCGCTTGCATGTCGACCTTGTACAAGTGATACTGATCAACAGCCACATCCCCGGAGCTTCCGTCCGCAATCCGTCCTGCACATTAATTGCTCGTTAAAACACAGTATCATTATTAGTATATTCGATCATTATCTTTTGAATCCCCATGATAAATTATGCGATATATATAGTTTTACCAGAATACAGAACAAAAGTATCCCAGATGCTTTGTCCTCTCCCGTCCAACTTAGCTGCGCCTTCATACTGTGGGAATTTAAACGAATCGCCTTCGTTTAGTAAATCATTTGCTAAATTTTGAGTATGAGAGAATAGTGGATCGAGAAGATATATCCTGACCTGGTAAGCAGAGGAAGCAGTGCCGAAGATAAATCCTTTGGGGAAATCCCGCCGGCCTATGCTCTCATTCTTTGAAGCTTCGCCTCTAGCACAAATCAAGAGAAGAACGATGAGGAGATAGCTGCAAGGCATGGACGGAGAATTGGACGTGATCATCGCAATTGAGGATGTACTTACGGTCGTCAAAGTAAATAAATAATCCCGCCTAAGAGAGAAGATGCTCATGGTTTTTTCCGCGGGAGAGATGCCGGCCGCGACCTAGGGTATAACTCCGCTTCGGTTTTGGTGCATTAATTTAATTTAATTTTAGTGCGACGACTATACAACAGCCAATAAAATAGTGACACGTCAAGCGTTTCCTTTCCGTTTTGTTACCGTAACGTAAATGATCAGATACCAATTCGTAACACTCCAATCTGAATTCTGAGGTGGGTTTCTCCCGCCGACAAGGACCTCTCGTCCCGGAGCAGCACTGGTGAGGAATCGGCGTCAGTTTTTCCGGACAGTACGGCCGGTTCGTTGCAGTGGGCGACCTTCTTCCACCCGGCAGTTCCTTTCGTGGGGTCGTTAATGATCATCAGGGCGCTGCCGTAAGGGAGCAACACAGCCAATGGCGGAGATAGGGGGCAAGGAGGGGCCATGGCCCCCCCAAATAATTTCGTATATAAGTCCTCCCACCCACTCATTTTAAATTAAATATGAGAAAAGAGAAAGAGAGGAAATGGGAGAGAGAGGAAATAAGAGTGAGAGGGAATGAGAGAGAAAGGGAGGAAATGAGAGAAAATGAGAGAAAATGAGAGAAAAAGAAAGGAAATGAGAGAGAAAGAGAGGAAATGAGAGAGAGAAAGAGAGGAAATGAGAAAGAGAAAGAGCGGAAATGAGAAAGTGAGAAAGAGAGGAAATGAGAAAGAGAAAGAAATTTAAATGAGAAAGTCCAGAAAGAGAGAAATTTATTAGAGAGAGAAGAGAGAGAAGAGAGAAACTATTATTATTCCAAATGAGAAGAGAAAAAGAGAAATATAGAAAGAAAGAGAGATTATTAGAAAGAGGAATATTACAAAAGAAATTATTGCCATATTAGGAAAGAGAAAGAGGAAATGAGATATTCATTATTGAGGAATATTAAGGGGAATGGAAATGAGGGAAATGAGATAATGGAAATCCAGATTAGGAATGGAAATATATACATGTCCATAAATGAAGGAAAGAGGAAATTGAGGAAAGAGGAAATGAGAGCTATCAAAGAGAGAAATAGAGAGAGATATAAATGAGAAGAGAGAGCAAATGAAAGAGAGAGAGAGAGAGAGGAAATGAGAGAGAGAGAGAGCAAATGAGAGAGAGAGACAGAGAGCAAAAGAGAGAAGGAGAGAGAAAATAAGAGAGAGAGAGAGAGCAAATGAGAGAAGGAGAGATAGAGCAAATAAGAGAGAGAGAGGGAGAGAGAGAGAGAGAGAGCAAGAGAGAGAAATAGAGCAAATGAG
Source organism: Aristolochia fimbriata (assembly GCA_019845555.1). Classification (NCBI taxonomy): domain Eukaryota; kingdom Viridiplantae; phylum Streptophyta; class Magnoliopsida; order Piperales; family Aristolochiaceae; genus Aristolochia; species Aristolochia fimbriata. Next base: position 18,408,286 of record CM034080.1, read on the forward strand.
AGAGTGAGAGAGAGATCTAGAGTACATATATATTATGCATATACCATTTACTTTTTGGTGTGGCCCCCTCAAGAAATTTTTCCTGGCTCCGCCACTACACAGCCAAGTCGGGTTAGTGATTTTACATCCTCCCGTACATCGCCCTGACTTCTAAGAACCCGGCCGCTGAAGATGAGGACTTCAGCCTCGCGTTCGTTGACTAGGAGGAAGACGGAGAACCGGAGCTAGCTAAGTTCCTCGACCCCACGGTTTCGAGGGGGAGGAGGGGGAGTATCTGGTTCCTGCCTAGTAGCACGAAACCACGACGGGGACGAATCTTCTGATTCTCTGGTTGCCGGCGACCGAGAACAAAACGGAGTGAAAACGCCTCCGTTTCACAGTTATGTTTTTCAAAGTGCCACATGTCATTATTTTATTTGATGTGCTAAGGTCGTCGCACCAAATCGGAAGCCGTATAACTCCATTGCAGTGGACGGAGTTTAAGAGACAGAAAATCGCCAGATCCGCTGCGAACAAGAGCCCCGTTACATTATCAACTTATGGAGATCTGCTTTTGGTTGCAAAAGCGTTAAATATTAGTATGCGACTATATATATAGATATATATGCGTAGTTATTGATTGATAAATGAGTAAAAAAAAAAAATCTTGATTTGTAAATTGGTAAAAAGTTTCATAGGTTTACGTTTATTTTGGATAAACTTTACATTTATATCATCTGACTTGATTAATCAAAATTTATATAGTGTATGCATGCACAACCCAAATTCGATGAGTCCATCAACCCACTGATCCATCAAACAACGATAGTGGGTAGGCCCTGTCGATCTTTGAAGTTCGTTGCTGCAACCCATTGTGAAGTCCAGCCGTGTCGTCGCGTCATCAGCATAGTCGGCGCCCCCGTCAGCAGGAAGCCGCCGCGTCAACCTTAATCAGCATGCCTCGTCACGTTCCTACACAACTCAGCGACCAACGATCATGTCTGGCCATCAACGGTAAAGACCAAGGAAAGAGGAGCACGATCCTCATTTGTGAGATCGAGGAGGAGAAATTCTTCAGTCTTCCTCCCTCTCAAAGGAGCCAGCAGAAAGGGGATCGTGATCCCCTTTCCAAGGAAGAAGCCACAACAACTTCACAGGACAAGCTACAAAAGGCCAAAGAATTCTCTGTCGCACGGGTTCGAAAAACAGAAGTCGAAGTGCTCATTCACGCACAGAAGCTCTCTCTCTCGAGACGAAGTTCTGAAAAATCCTTCCCCAAGAAGAACCATTAAAAGCTCTCTCTAAAAAACGAAGGTCTGAAAATCCCTTCATCGAGAAGAAACTCCACTCGCAGAAACTTTCGAACCAGAGAAGTCAAGCCACCCGTCGTTCGTCGTTCAACAATTCGACCGGGAGTAGCTCTACACGATCGTCGACAACGTCACAAGTCGATACACGCGAAGCACAAATACCTCCGTCCGACTGACGAAAGCCACACCATATCGTGCACACTCGTTCTTGTAACTCGAGTCTCGACGACGACTCGCCAGAAGCTCAAACTTCACCAAATTCACACGGAGATCGAATAAGAGGAAGCCTAGAAAATTGTACTCGCATTTCCCTGATATTCAAACACACCCCGTAACACAAAATTTATTCTAAAGTAATCGACATATTCTCTCGGTCGCGCCTCTTCGCGGACTGATAGATTTTCGGTGAAACAAATTTGGCATACCCGGTGGGACATTTCCTACCTCTCATCTCCTTCTCCAACCAACCAAAAAAAAATAACTCTAACCTCAGCCATGGCCAGCAACGCCAACGATGGCAACAACAACAACAACAACAACAACGGGGGCAAGCAAATTGCCTCCTCGAGCTTTGCTCAGCCGTGCCCCGCCGCGACCGCAAGCTCAACCGCAGGAGCTCGCGGACCAGCAATTGTCTCTCCGGCCAACCTCCGTGCTCCAACCTCTCCACCACCAGCCACTCGCCCAAATACAAGGGCCTTGGCTAGGAGCTTGTCCACCGGACATGTTCCCTTCATATGCGACGCGCATCACCCGAGCGCCGTCTTCTTACCACAGGCTACCGCGGCCTCCACCAAACCAACCGCGACCTCAACCAAGCCGATTCCAGCAATGGCCAAACCCACATACTTGGCCGTCGCTGAGTCTCCTTCTCCTTGCAGCCCGACTGTCAGCCCAGCTCAGTCGTCACCATCCCGGAGGAGCTCCATCGTCCCTGCCTTGGTGCAACAATATGAGCAGCGTGGGGGCATGACCTCCTCCTCCGCGGCCAGAATGAATTCGCCATCGGCCTCCTCCGTACAGAGAGCGACGATCAAAGACAAATCTCCAATCGTGACCATCTCTCACGATCTCTTAGCCGCGCTCACTGCAGCAGTCGGCTCACCACCCATTCGCTCGCCTCGCCGACAGACACTGATGAACTCCCCGGCTGCGCTATCACCCATTCCGCCTAGCCGCATCTCGTCAGGGGCTGCCTCCGCAAGCCAGTCGCCCACCGCAACCTCTCCACACCCGAGAACACCGATGAGCGTTTCCCCAATGCGGTCGCCGACAAAATATTCTCCACTTCGATCTGTGTCGGGAAAAGCTCCGTCGACGCCGACCGTCAAAATGGCCGCAATGACGACGACGGCCAAAACAATAGAAGAGCAGTTTGCCGAAATGCAAGCTGAACTTAAAGAACAGAGCGAACAACTGCGCATCAAAGACGCGCAACTCGTAGCTGCGATCTCCAGATCGCAAGGATTATGGAGCGGCTCGAAATGGGCGCGGCCGCGAATAGCACCGGCGTTTCGCAAGAGGTCGACCGAAACCAGACGACTACTAGCGGCTCAGCCGAACCATCGCGTGAGGATCCTGCCTCTTACGATGAGATGCAACCCATCGTGCCGACGGCCATCCACAGAGGTCAAACTAAAGCAGAGCCGACTGCCCTCACCTTAGACGCGGTGGCTGAACTCATCAACCACGCTATGCGAAACGGCTTCGGCGAAAGCAAGTCGGTGGCCTATCGAAAGCCGTACATGCAGAGGATACAAAACATCCCAATGCCGTTCGGCTATCATCCACCGGAGTTCCAGCAATTCAATGGCGACGGCCACCCAAAGCAGAACGTTGCTCATTTCATCGAGACCTGCAACAACGCCGGCACAGGCGGCGACCTGTTGGTCAAGCAATTCGGCCGATCCTTGAAAGGCAACGCCTTCGATTGGTATATCGAATTTCCACATGAATCAATCGATAGCTGGGAACAATTGGTGTGAGAGTTCCTCAGTTGATTCTACAACACTCAGTGCACCGTTACTCTGGTCGAGATCGCCAATCTGAAGCAAAAGAAAGGCGAAAAGGTCGTCGACTACATCAACCGGTGGAGGAACCTGAGCCTCAACTGCAAAGAGAGCTCAAACTTGTCTCTCGAAGCCGAAATCGAAAAGTGCTTGCGTGGGATGCAATGGGAGCTCCTACACTACATTCGAAGTCAGAGGCCAACTGACTTTCAAGAGCTCGCGACAGAGGCTCACAACATGGAGAACCTCATGGAGGAGCGAGGGGAAGAAGCTACGTCGTTTGCTGATCCTCACGAGAAAGGAGAGGCAGCCGCGACCGCGCCCAAAGACGCGAAGGAGAAAAGAAAAGCATCCTTCGCGACGAACGCTCTGGAATCAATCAAGGTCGGGAGCAAAGTCAAAACAAGCTACGCTCCATGGAAGCCAACTGGGGGCACGTACCGGAGGCCTTCATTGGAGGAAAGGCAGGCAAAAACATATCCGTTTGTCGATGCGAATGTGCCTATCATGCTCGACCAGCTCATCGACAACCACCTGCTTAAGTTGCCAGAAGTCAAACGACCCGGCGACCTGTCCCGGGGCAAGGATCCAAACTTCTGCAAGTACCATCGTTTGGTCGGGCATCCAGCTCAAAAGTGCTTTGATTTGAAGGATCGGATCATGGAGCTCGCGGCTCAAGGCCGCATTGAAATTGAAGGAGCCAAAAACACAACCTCCTCATATATCATCTCCATTCAAGCAGAGTCAAATCGGCAAGCTCGGCCAAACAAACAACATGTCGCAAAGAAGGAGTACCGTCCAAAATTCGGTCCCTCCAGCCGACCGCACAACAACAGACGACCACCGGCTAAGGTCGCACCAAAATCGGCACCCCGCGAAGAAGCTGCAGCCGACGTAGAGGGGTGGATCCTGGTCACCCGGAGAAAGAAGCCTATTCGAGAAATTGAACCGGCACCGGCGAACACCAGAACCAAAGCGGTGGCCAAACAAAAAGCCGCTGGCGCCAAAGAAAACTCCCGGACCAACGCCCGGGGCAAACAAGAAGACGAGGGAGACCCGTCACTTCGGCAGAGTTCTTCCCAAAGGAGTTTTTCGCGCCTCCAGCAATGGTGGCAACTTGTTCGATAGCTCCTCCCGAACCAGCAGCAGCCAAAGACAAAGGCAAACGACCGGTCGTCGAATGCGACGACCTCGAGACGTCATTGAAGCAAATCTCGTCATTCAACGAGATAGAAAACGACCTTGACTTGGCCATTCGGTCAAGACAAGCCTTAATTTGAGTCCTCGACAAACTAGAGGAACTCCAAGCTGAAGTCGAGAGGCTGCTCATGAGAAAGCATGAGTTGCCGAAGGTCGGGTTAACTCCACCCTACCGAAAGGAGGAAGAAGATGCACAATCCTCCCCGCAGTCGGTAAAGTCAGAAGAGGCACTCCTTGTCTCCTGCCCACCGCGCATTGTGTTCCGAGAGAAGGATGCACAACTGGGGGCATGACCTCCTTCTCCACGACCAGCCAAACTGCTGGGCGCGACCAAAACAGGTGACCTGCGACCGAGCCGAGCACCCTTTGAAGCTCCGCGACCAGCCAAACTGCTGGCCGCGACCAAAACAGGTGACCGACGACCGAGCCGAGCACCCTTCGAAGCTCCACGACCAGCCAAACTGCTGGTCGCGATCAAAAGAGGTGACCGGCGACCGAGCCGAGCACCCTTCAAAGCTCCGCGACCAGCCAAATTGCTAGCCAAAATAGGTGCCCGACGACCAAGCCAAGCACCCTTCGAAGCTCTGCGACCAGCCAAACTGCTGGCTGCGACCAAAATAGGTGCCCGACGACCGAGCCGAGCACCCTTCGAAGCTCCACGACCAGCCAAGCTACTGACCGCGATCAAAACAGGTGCCCAGCAACCGAGCCGAGCACCCTTCAAAGCTCTGCGACCAGCCAAACAGCTGGTCGTGATCAAAACAGGTGCCCGGCGATCGAGCCGAGCACCCTTAGAAGCTCCGCGACCAGCCAAACTACTGGCCGCAATCAAAACCAGTGCCCCGCCACCGAGCCGAGCACAACTCAAAGCTTCGCGACCAGAAACAAAGCCGGCCGCAATCAAAACCAGTGTCCGACGACCGAGCCGAGCACAATTCAAAGCTTTGTGACCAGCAACAAAGCCAGTCGCGACCAAAACAAGTGACCGACGACCGAGCCAAACACAATCCAAAGCTTCGCGACCAGCCACAAAGCCGGCCGCGATCAAAACAAGTGCCCGACGATCGAGTCGAGCACAACTCAAAGCTTCACAACCAGCCACAAAGCTGGCCGTGATCAAAACAAGTGCCCGACGACCGAGTCAAGCACAACTCAAAGCTTCGCGACCAGCCAAACAGCCGGCCGCGATCAAAATGAATGCCCGGTGACCGAGCCGTGCACAATTCAAATCTTCGCGACCAGCAACAAAGTCGGCCGCGATCGAAACAAGTGCCCGGCGACCGAGCCGAGGACAATTCAAAGCTTCGCTACCAGCAACAAAATCGGTCGCGATCGAAACAAGGGCCCGACGACCAAGCCGAGCACAATTCAAAATCAGCGCCCGGCAACAAAACGGACGCGAAGAAAAAAAAAACTAGAGGCACTACCCGACGACCGAGCCGGGTGTCAGTCTCAGAAACTCCTCAAGGCCGGGTGGACCGAAATGGACGCAGCCAACGTAACCAGGTACGCAACCCCTCTCAAAAAAAAAAAAAAAAAAGATGCGACGAAAAGAAACAGTCACCGAACAAAAAGAAGCAAGCGACAAAAAGGAGCAGTCGCAAAATAAAAGAAGTTGTCGACGACCAAACCGGCTGCGATCACTCAGCAGCTCGCACCCGGCGCTCAAGCAAGTTGCAACAACAACACTCGGCGACCAAGTCGGGTGCGCCAGCACAAAAATTCAGCCTCCCGGCGACCAAGTCGGGTGCACCAGCACAGAAATTCAGCCTCCCGGCGACCCAGCCGGGCTCAGCCGAATCAAAATTTTGGCACCCGGCGACCAAAACAGAAGTTTAACTCCCGTCGAACGAGCCGGCCAAAGTTAAAACGAAACTGCAACACCCGACGACCGAGGCAGATGCGACTAAAATAGGAGCAATGCACTCAGTGACCAAATCGAACGCAGGAAAGAAGCTTAGCGACCGTCGGCATAGCCGGAAGCAACAAAAATCCGCGCCCGACGACCAAGCCAAACGCGACGAAGGAACTGTCAAATGCAACACCCGGCGATCGATTCGAGTGCCGCGCAACAAACTCCTGCGACCAGCGATCGAGCCGGACGCAGCCAGACGAAGTCAGGTATGTAACTCCTCTTCAAAAGAAAAAAAAAATTGTGACAAAAAGAAGCCGTCGCAAAAGAAAAGCCGCGACAAAAAGAAGTCGTCGCCAAAAAAGAGCCACGACAAAAAGAAGTCGTCGCCAAACAAAAAAAAAAGAGTTGCGACAAAAAGAAGCAGTTGCAAGAAAAAATAGAAGGAGGTCGACACATACTCGCACCTGGCGACTCTTGCCGGCTGCAACCAAACAACAACTCGCACCAGCGACCAACTCCTGGCCGGCTGCGACCAAACAACAACTCGCACCCGGCGACCAAGCCGGGTGCGCTAGCACATAAATTCTACCCCCTCCGCGACCAAGCCGGATGCAGTCACACAACAGTTCGCACCCGGCGACCATGCCGGATGCGACCATAGCATTTCGGCGGCCAAGTCAAGTCACGCAACACACTCCTGCATCCCGGCACCAAGCGAGACGCAGCCGAAACACAACTTCGCACCCGATGACATAGTCGGACGCGACCTACACTCCCCCGACGACAGAGGCAGATTAAAAAAAAAAGAGAAGGAGAAGCTCCTGCGTCCCAGCGATCGAGTCGGATGTAGCCGAAACACAACTTCAGCACCCGGCGACTGAGTCGGGTACGACCACAAACAGAATCTAGCATCCGGCGACCGAGCTGGATGGACCCAAATTAAACTCCTGCACACGGCGACAAAGCCAGGTGCACTTTTGGGCCAAACGACGCGCAAAAAAAGTTGTTAGTCTGTCATATTGACAAACTGACGGACACCAGGAATGTGCAAGAGAGATAACTCGGGAGAGGTAAGAAAGAGAGAAGAAAATAGAGAGAAAATGCGAGGAAAAACAAAAAAGAAAAAGAAAAGAAAAGAGAAATCGTGAAAAAAAAGAGAGATTGAGGGAGAGGTTAAAAATGAGAGGAGAGAAAAAGAAGAAGAAAGAGGGAGGAAGAGAAGAAGAAAGAAAAGAGAGCGAGGACCCCGGGTGACTCGAATTCAGCTAGAAACTGCCGGGAAGTTTTTCTTTACAGTACCTTTAAATCCTGGTTCGCGGAGAGTTCTGACACTAGCAGGGGCTCGAAGGAGATTGCAAAGCCAAAAGCGCAGATGAAGCCAAATTCGCAGGGAGCCAAATTCACAGTCACTGGCAGTCTCCCAAACCAAATTCTCAGACTGAAAGAGTAGCCAAAATCGCAGACAAAAAGAGCAGCAAAAATCGCAAAGAGAGAGAGGAGCCAAACCAGCCTGGGTGGGACTCACATTCCCTCACCTCAACTCTCTTAAGATCCGTGATGAAGCTAAACCGTCGACGAAGGGACATAAAGTCAATTTTGACAAAACAAGCCGGGGGAATTACCCCAACTCGTCGGGAAGCTCATCTCAACCAAGGTGCGACCCACTGCGACCACTATGGCGTGCGTTCTGTCCTCGTTCGACCAAGAGTCGTCGAGTCTAGCCGAAGTTTAGCGAAGTAGTCTCAATGATCCTCCTGAAGCTATTCACTCGGCCAAAATTCGCCGAAACGGAGCTACCCTTCTTTCCGACGCGACAACTAGGTTGCCGAAACTACATTTCCCTTCAGTGCGACCGGCCCTACTCCCTCACACCATCTGTGACCTTATTTCAATTCGAAATGAGAAGAGAAGCGGGTCGGCGGGTCGCGAAATGCAATCAAACCGAAGCAGAGCAGTCATGCTTCACTTCAGTTCATGACGTAGTTCCCCGGCGCGATCCTCCAAGTCACCGAAACTTGCCGGAGCCAACAAAATCCATCGCCATCATCAGAAGGATGGGCCAGTGGTTTCTAAAGTATCTCGTCGAGTTCATTTTCTCCCCGGGGCGCGACCAAATTTTTTGAAGCAACATTCAGCCGCGGCAATCAAGTAAGCTACAACCTCTGTTCAGTTGACTTCAATTCAGCATCGACGCTCAAACATGAACAAACACTTATGCTCAGGTATTCATCATCGTCTCTCTATATTGTACACAATCTACATGAACGCGTATACAAAAAAAAAAAAATCATCAAAAATCGCTAAAAAGGGAGAAAATCGAAAAAAAAAACAAATAGCTCTAAAACAGCAAGAGAGCCAAAAAAAAAAGAAAAAAAATACATACAAAGTGTACAGAAAATATACACTGTCCTGAAAAAGCAAGAGGACAGAAAAACAGTACACAAAAGATAAACGATCCTAAAAGAATAAGAGGATGAAACAAAAAAAAAAGAGAAAAGTGTGTGTGTGTGTTGTGTTCTTCATTTTCGAAACTTGCTCGTTCCTCCCGAACGGTCAAGTCTTGAAGGGGGCAATCTGTATGCACCAAAATGTGCACAACCCAAATTTGATGAGTCCATCAACCCACCGATCCATCAAACAGCGATCGTGGGTAGGCCCTGTCGATCTTTGAAGTTCGTCGCTGCAGCCCATTACGAAGTCCAGTCGTGTCGTCGTCATCAGCACAGTCGGCGCCCCCGTCAGCAGGAAGCCGCCGCGTCAGCCTTAGTCAGCATGCCTCGTCACGTTGCTACACAACTCAGCGACCCACGATCATGTCTGGCCATCAACGGTAAAGACCAAGGAAAGAGGAGCACGATCCTCATTTGTGGGATCGAGGAAGAGAAATTCTTCAGTCTTCCTCACCTCTCAAAGGAGGCAACAGAAAGGGGATCGTGATCCCCTTTCCAAGGAAGAAGCCACAACAACTTCACAGGACATGCTACAAAAGGCCAAAGAATTCCCTGTCGCAGGGGTTCGAAAAACAGAAGTCGAAGTGCTCATTAACGCACAGAAGTTCTCTCTCTCGAGACGAAGGTATGAAAAATCCTTCCTCGAGAAGAACCATCAGAAGCTCTCTCTAAAAAACGAAGGTCTGAAAATCCCTTCATCGAGAAGAAACTCCATTCGCAGAAACTTTCGAACCAGAGAAGTCAAGCCACCTGTCGTTCGTCGTTCAACAATTCGACCAGGAGCAGCACTACACGATCACCGGCAACGTCACAAGTTGATACACGCGGAGCACAAATACCTCCGTCCGACCGACGAAAGCCACACCATATCGTGCACACTCGTTCTTCTAACTCGAGTCTCGACGACGACTCGCCAGAAGCTTAAACTTCACCAAATTCACACGGAGATCAAATAAGAGGAAGCCCAGGAAATTGTACTCGCATTTCCCTGATATTCAAACACACCCTGTAACACAAAATTTATTCTAAAGTAATCGACATATTCTCTCGGTCGCTCCTCTTCGCGGACCGGCAGATTTTCGGTGAAACATATAGTTAAGAGTAATATTTTTTACAATATTAAAATACATATTAAGCTATGATTCACTCATGTAAAGTGATAAAAATTTCCTACATGGCTGTATACACCAAAATGTGAACGGCCCAAAAGCGACGAGCCCAAACGCCCACCAATCTAGCAATTGATCGTTGTAGGCTCTGTCGATTTTCAAAGTCACTTGCCGCAGCCCATCGCCGGACCCATTCGCGTCGTTGCGTCATCGATACAGTCGTCGCCCGAGTCAGCAATAAATCGCTGCGTCAGCATTAGTCAGCAGCCAACCACGAGTCAACCTCTTCAACGGTTAAACGACCAAGCCTGGTCGCCAACCGAAGAAGCCGAGGAAGAATGCATCCACAATACTGATTAGTGGGATCCAGTTGAGGAATATCCCGGTCTTCCTCCCATCTCAGCAACGGGACAAAATCGGCTACAAAGAGTCAGAAACGTTCTGTCGAAGGGGTTCGAAAATCTTTGGTCGAGAAGTAATCTCACGCACAGAAGCTCTTTCGAGCCAAAGAATTAAACAACTCGTAGATTGTCGAGATTCATCAGTTCAACCGGAGCAGCTCTATACGTTCGCCGACAACGTTAACAAGTCTATACACGCGGAGCACAAATACTTTCGTCCGACCGACCAAAGCCGTCATCGTTCGTGTACACTCGTTCCAGAACTCAGATTTCAACGTTAACTCGCTAGAAGCTGAAACTTCATCAAATTACACGGAGATCGAATCAGAGGAAAACTAGGAGATTGTACTTGCATTTTTCTAACATTCAAATACAAATTGTAACACAAATATTCTGTAGTAAATCGAATTACTCTCTCAATCGCGCCTCTTCGCGGACCGGCAAATTTTCGGTGAAACAATGGCAAATTATAACATAACATCAAATGTTTAAAAGACAAAAGTAAAATAATACTGATGGCCTTTCCATGGCATGAGAAGTTGGGTTTATAAAACAATGTATGGAATGTTATGACTTATGAGCTAAGGGCACTTTCGGTGGCCGCATGAGCAAGGCCAGTAATTAGGCACACGCTTAATTAGTCTAAGCATTTTTAAGTATTAAATGGTCCCGTGGGCCTCAGTATTTTATCGGTTGATACCACAATTATAATAAACTTAAGAGCGCCATTAGGTTGACAAATGCCTCAACAATTAAGGTAGTTTGGTGCGAGTCCTGAGTTTGCAACTTCGTTTGAGTGGCGAAGTTGAAATTTATTAAAAAGTGCGGTGAGCGTGGATCGAACACGCGACCTTCAGATCTTCAGTCTGACGCTCTCCCAACTGAGCTATCCCCGCTTTCTGTATAGCACTAATTTTTATACATATAACATCGTATTAGGCCATGGTAGTGATGGGACGGTTCAAGTAAGAAGAAACCTGTGGATCGAGTTCCTGCAAAAGCTGCGTTACAACGGGGGGAACGAGCCCAAAATCTGATAGCCTCCGGCACCGGTAACATATATTTGGAAAAGGAGGAATCTGAATGCACTTTAAAAGTGAACCTCTTTTTTTTTTTTTTTTTTTTCTTTTTTTCGAGTTCTTTTCAACTTTCATTAATGATCATCACTGCTCCAACGGTCAGTAGTAGCTAGCCAGAGTTCCGTTGGCTGACGTCGATTGTCCATGTCTCGTGTCTCTTCCTTTTCTGTTGCGGACCACCCCGTGTTTCCCAAGTCCCACTAACCTTTTTCGTCCTATTCTAATGACCCAACCAGAGCTCGCGCTCTCGCCGCTCAGCGCCTCAGCGCCTCACCGCGCGCGTGGCTCCCTTCGACCTGTCTTTACCAATTCTCTTACGCACGCACAAATAATGTACAAGTTATTATATTGCCATGCGGTACTACTCTTTCTATTGGAGAGCTAGCACGGGTGGTACTAGCGTTCAGCCAATTCAGCACATATATAAAGGGATAAGACCGCATCGTCTGCCGTACGTGGATGAAAGCACACTATATGTCTATCTATCTATGATCTATCTATATATTCCGAGTGCCGGGCTTTCCATCGCAACATTATTTATATTCCTCCCCTTCCTCTCTTTTTCTTTTTTTTTTTTTTTTTTTTTTTTTTTTTTTGAATTTACTGAAAAAAAGGCGTTTCAGTGTCGATCCGTAAGGCGTAGCTCCTGATCACATGCATGTCTTTCCGCACCACTTTTGTCTCTTTTTTCGGCAAATAATTAACTACTATTCGTCCCAACACAGACGCTAGCTTTACTAGTGCTACCAACTGCATCGATGATTGGGTCCTCCACGTTGACGACTTGAATTGAAAGCGGCAGCAGACGGTAGTGGAAAGCACGCAACGGCAATGTCAGTAACTAGCTCTTTCCCTCTCACGTACTCTGCTCCATCGAATACGCGCGAAACCAAATTATTCTTCGATCGAATAAGCCGCGCGACGCGAACGCGATGGATATATGAAGAAAAACAAATGGAAGCCTATCGCAAGAAGACGATGCTTAATTATAAAGAAAGAGTACTACTGTACTAGTACCATCCCTGTTCCACCACGGCCGGCCGGCCGGCCGGCCGCACTCTCTCTCTCCACTCGGTCAACCACCATCGAAACGAGTCCCTGAAGAAACAAACAGTGAGCTGAATGGGGACGATCGATTCGACGACGTCTCATCGATCTGGAGATGTCTTGCGGTAGTAGGATTCGAATCAACGAATGTTAATTATATATATTAGTTGGAATCCACTGAATCGATGCCGGGAAAAAGAACCGCTTCTCTTGTCGCCACCAAATTATTGCTTTGAAATTAAGCTCCCCAACGCACTAACATCACCTTTCTCTATGGTTGTAGACTCGTCCGTCGTGCTACGTACTGCTTTGGTTTTAAGCTAATTGGCAGTCACTCTACTGAATCCGAAGATCGAGAGATGCCCTCCCGCCACACCCGCCAAATGGCGTGTTCTCGACGCACGATTCACCTCCTGCCACGTGGCGCATATTAAAATGAGTCCCCACCGAGAGACGTACGAAGGGGACGTCTGATCTGATATCCCGCCAATGAATGACAAAGATACCCTTACTCAAACATCGCTGAAAATGTTGTTATGGTAAAAAAAGGAAAAACAAAAATTTCGTGAGTCTCCAGAGATAGGTTGCAACCGTTGTGGCTTTTTTTTGTCCTTAATCACGTGACATCATTTCTCCTCTGTTGCATCACCTGAAATTACTCTACCCACCAAGGCAACAGGACCTGGCGCCTCTCGGATCTCGTGGTCTAGCGTGGTTCGAACGCAAGGAAAGAAGTTTTCAACCCCATCCCAAAAAAAAAAAAAAAAAAGGTTAATTTCTTGCTAGAACGGTTTTCATTTCAGACCGGAAAGTTGCCCCGGGTCCACCCTCGTAGCATAGAGCGTCCTTCTCGCTTCTCACAAGACAAATCTGTCCCAAATTTCATCATCTTGTTCCTTCCTTCCCATCACGGTTGCACCGAGTGCCGACCCCATTCTCCTCGTGAAAGCTTTTCACTTTTATCTCTTGCTTTCGGTGGGTAATTTCGGAAACTCCCAGACCACGTTCCAGCTCGCCAGCCGCCGCGTGCCGTGAGGCAGCGAAGCTCATGCTGTCGCGCACACGACACCCTGAGAGGGCCGCAATTACGAACCCCATTCCCGGCCCAACCGCATGTGAGGCAAACGAATTTCTTTAATTATTCGACATTATTTAATTATTCGACATTATTTAATTATTCGACATTATTTAATTATTCGACATTATTTAATTATTCGACATTATTTAATTATTCGACATTATTTAATTATTCGACATTATTCTGACGGTATCTTAGAGAAGCGGCTTTTACAGGTTCTTTTGGGCGTCGTTATGTGAGGGCAAAATAGGAATTCCAAAAAACCTTTTTTCGGCTTTCAGGCTGACTGACGTGGTCATCGGTCAACAGGTCAAGTGAGTCGATGGCACCCAGCGTACATTCCGGGAGGTCGCACTAAAATGTGCCGTCCAGCTCGATCGATCGATCGGTCGGTCGGTCGGTGGAGCCCCTTCGTTACATGGCTGCATCGACCGCCGTCCGGACAGCGCCCCCACGGCCCACCGACGTGGCCTCCCTTCTCCTCTTATCTCCGCATCTCACGTTCCACATCCCACCTCCGCCGCTTACAACTGTGATTCCTGTCCTTCTCATACGATGCCGCTTCTACCCCTGGTTCTGTCTTAATTCTAATCATAATGGGGTTAGATTAAAGGGGTCCAATCAATGTTTATTAAAAATTCCTGGCGGACGGGTTGGGTGCATGTCTACATGACCCAGTATTATATGTTTTACTGGTTCTTCCTCACTTCCCCATCTTATTGAATAATATATTCAACTGTGCCGTATTTGGCTTTATCTTTTAACCTACATTTAATTGCTAATTAAGAGCGTTATACGAATTTGAGTTCCGCCGAATTAGATCTAGTGATCTACCTCTTAAAGTCTTAGATGATTAATGAGGAGGAATTTTTAGGTCCGTACTTTAGTTCAACTAATTTTGAGCACATGAGCGAGGGAGAGTTAAATAGGCAGCGGGGGTCCGTAATTTGTATGGTTGGAGGGGGCTAATTCGGTATTCCGCATCCGAGTTTCTGGATCGATATGGACGACAAGCTGGGGCCAGGGGGCATGGAGGGGGGGGAGCCAGGGAGGAGCTATTTCTCTTTTCAGTTATATAGTCTCCCGAGTCGCGAGGCCGGAGACGGCATTTTGACGGGGAAGGACGGAAGACTCCAGCGGGGATCCAAGCTAACGAATTCCTAAATCGGAGGCTACTTAAACGCAATGGATTAGATTTCTGAGTGGAAACTTGGAAGTCTCTATCTGGAATCTCTTGCATTCCTCTGTCTTCCCTTCCTTCTTCAATGCCCAAGGGCTTCCCCGTCCTGATCTGCATTTGCATGCGCTGATCTCCTTCGCGTTCGTCTTCAGCTCGGCTACTTTGTTTCTGCGTTGATTTTGCTTGTTTGCGGAGAGAGGAGAGGAAGATGCTGGACGGCTTGCTCGGCCGGGGGTTTTCCCAGAAATGGTATGAAAGAAGAAAAATCTCTTTCATCTTCATTGGCCTTCTTTCTTTCAGTTTCGGATTCTAATTTGGCTGAAGAGTTTTTCCGGTTGTTGGCAGCAAATCGCTGATCGCCAAGCTCATGAACCGAACGGACATTCTGAAGAGGAAGAAGAGAGCTGTCATCGGATACTTGAAGAAGGACATCGCCGACCTCCTTCTGAATGGTTTTGATATCAATGCCTATGGCAGGGTCCGTAACTTTCCTCACCTCCGACGTTATTTTTTTCTCATATAGTGTCGGAACATGGTTTCTCTGCTAACCGGAGTCTCCGGAAGCGGATCAAGATCTTCTCCTTCTTTTCCGCTTTAGATTTTCAGTTGCTTTCCTTTTCCAATTTTTACGTCTATTTCTTAGAGATTTTTTTTTTTTAATTTACTGTTTTATTGAGTATTCTCGATTTCTTGTTCTATAGTTGATAAATTTTATTTGACACGAAATATGTCGTACTAATGCAAGGCTTCGCGTTATCATTTTGCCTTTTGCTTTTTTCCATGATTAATATGTCCATTTTCCTTCCTGGTCGTCAGATTTTGTTTGTGTCCGAGTGTCTGTCTTTCTGCTTTTAGTAAAATGTTGCCTAGTTTCCTTTGTTTGCATTAGCTGAGAGCTAAACATTTATTCTAAATTGACGATGAAGATAACCTAGCAAAAGTAGGAGTGAGCAAGGCTTTCCACTGATTTTTGACGATTAGATCATCGTTGCAATTTCAATGTCTGGAAAAACTCCTTTCGTGCTAGTGTGATTTTTGAGGCACAGAAGAGCAATGTTTAGGGCAGCATTAAAGTTGAAGTGTGGTTTGCATCACTTATTGCATACGCGGGAGTGCAGCAGATAGGTAAGCTAGCTTAAAGCGAGGACCGGCTCATACACCTAGCATGTTTAATCTCTTTCAGGAGAAAAAAAGGTTCAATACTGTTGGCTTTTTAGTGATCTTATGTTATCAAATATATACTTTTTCCCTCTTTGTAAAAGATCTGATTGAGTTCAAAATTGGATGTAATAACTTAGTTGCTTTATCAAATTGCATGCATGCTGTCATTCCTGAGATACTATGCCTGTTTTCAGCTTTATGCAAGCAGATGACACTGTAGACCTCCCTGGATGACACCGATCGTTTCCACTTGCATTTAGCATATCTGAACCTTATTTTGATGTTGTCTGCTACCTGTGCTTAGTACGAGGACATTTTCTCTGTTAGTCTTGTCATATTTCCACTGATTGGAGAGGGAATTTATTATGTTTCCTATGCCCTATGACAGGTTGAAGGATTAATAGCTGAGGTTAACCGTGGTTGTTCATACGAATTGATGGAGAAGTTTTGTGAATGTATCTTGAGCCAGCTTTCCGTGATGCAAAAACAGAGGTATGTTCATCATAACTTCATTTGGTAAAGTTGTTTTTGTTTTAGTTGGTTTTAACTAAAGTTGTTTTGTCTATGGTTGCTTTTATAAATCTTTCACAATGACATTTTTCTGAAATGAAATTATGACATAAATTTAACTGTACAAGGTGGTGACAGTGCTTACAAAGACCCGAATGGTTATACAATAATCTCAATGAATGAAAAACATTTAGGTTGTCTTTGAGCCATGCTCATGGTCAGCAAGGATAGTTCCACGTTAATATTTCTTTATGCCCTCATGACCATCTTCATTTGGTGGTATTCTCTCTCTTTGGTGAGAAGGCATTTAACAGAGCGAACAATGTTGTCGATTGTTCAGATATTTGAAAAGTGACATAGCAAGCCAGATTGTATTTTTCAGATGAATAAGTATCTTATATATTAATTCCTCAAAAGGATTGCCCGAAATTTTAGCATTAAGTCATGACACATAAAAGCTTTGGACTGTTGGAGTTTTACACCTAATTTATATAAGGGTGTGATAAATGTGAAAAATGTTATGAGCAGTCTTCCTGTCACAATGTGTAATACTCTTGCTTTTGAATGAGAAGATGTTCCATACTCTGAATACTACCAAATGTTTCCTCGAAGTGCATTTCATTTTTTATGGATCCCTTATATCCCTTCTGTTCCATTTCTGGGATGAAGCATGGCTGCTGTCTGCACTATCAGGGCCATAAGTTATTTCCTGTCCTCATTTTCTTCTAATTTTCTTTTCTTATAGGGACTGTCCTGAAGAAAGCAAGGAGGCTGTAGCTACCGTGATGTTTGCTGCCGCCAGGTTCGCTGATTTGCCAGAATTATCTGACCTCAGGCGAATATTTACAGAGAAATATGGTAACTCACTGGAGTCATTTGTGAACCAAGAGGTACTAAATCTCCTCTTACTCTTTTATATGCCTTCAGTGCTTTTATAGTTGAAATTTCTGGATTAAGTCAGTGAGTTTTGCTTCTTTTCTTTTCCATTAGTTTGTTGACAGAATTGCATTGAAGCCTCCTTCAGTGGACCAAAAGCTGGAGCTCATGCAAATTATAGCTTTAGAATATTCAATAAGCTGGGATGTCAAGAGATTCAAAGAGAAGATATCTAATCCATCTACAATTCCAGGCGTAAGTACCATTAATATTCCGTAAAGTGGTTATTTTCGTATTTCTGTTCACTGGTTAAAGATAAATCGAGAAGAATTCTTTGCAGGATGACCAAGATATTTGGGGTTTCAATTGCATTCTTTTATCTGCCGTAGAGCTATAATACTCATATGCCTCTAGTAATTTGAATATGTTAAGTGTGAATCTGCAGCATGGCCATCCATGGAACATTCAACATCATGAAAGGCCTTCTAATGGTATGAGCTTTTATTATGCAGGATCGACAAACAAAGCATGGTTCTGCTACCAATGGCAAGGACAATACAGCAGAAAAAAAACAAGAGGTTTTGACTAATGGAAAGGAAATCAGTCGTGGGCCTTCCAGAAAAGATATCAAAGCAGAAGCAGTAGACTCACATGAAAGGCAAAGCTACTTCTCACATGGAAAGGTAGATCTCAATCCTGGTCCTGTCTACACAACAACAAAAGAGGTTAAAGCAGACAGAAGAGATACTCATGAGAGGGAACGTCTATCTTCTCGCGGGAGAGAGAGAACAGAACCCAATCTTAGAGCCAAATTTACTAGTCAGCCAGAGCTCAATAAGGACAACAGAAACCATCACCCTGTGACTAGCGACAACAAGAATGTCACGGCATTAAATGCATGTGAATCTACAGAAAATGTGAAGCCTACTTTCATTAACAGGATGCCGCCCCCTTACGTTAAACCAAATGGATCCAATTATAGGAACAAACTGGAGGCGCAGAGTACTGGATTTGATGATGATGAATCCACAAGCCCACTGAAGCAGGGGTCAGATAAAAGCCAAGTGCGATCAAATCCTGTTCATGTCGAAAGGGAGGTAGCTCGATTTCCTAGAAGGTTTGTTAGTCAAGGGAACGACAATGACATTGAACAGGATAATGTTCTGCCTGAAGCAAGACCCAAACCAAGATCAGTTAGAAAACACAAGAAACCACCCTTGGCTGAGGATGATATCCCTGGGACGAGAGAAAGTGTTACAGAGAAAACCAACGGAATGAGATTGGAGCGCGGTGTGCAGGCTACCTCTAATGTTCGTAATGTGGATGAGGAAGAGGAAATGATGGACAAATTACTCCTGCATTATAGCAAGAAGAGCTCGTTGACCTCGTTGGATGCCCGTAAAAAGGCAGGTCTGAAGGCTGTACTCCCTGGTAATGATAAGGCCCCGTATGCTCGGAACAGAGGAGAAAGTTTACGTCCAGAGGCCATCCGTGTTCCAGCTAGAGTGTTATCACTTCCCTCGCATCCAGCGACAGAGGTAACAAGGGTGCCTGTTCGAGCCACTTCCTTTGAACCTGATGGTTGCAGTCCAAACGGAGGCCACGTGCATCCTAAACTACCAGATTATGATGAACTTGCTGCTCGATTTCTGCACTTAAAGGAGGAAAGAAATTCTAGTCGTTCTTAATTAGCTACACCTCTCCTCATCCACTGTACTTTGTCTACCATGGGGGCTCATACTAGCTTAATCACCACTCATATCATCATGATATACCACAGGTTTGCCCTGGGAAATCAGCCCCCTGCCCCAAGAGAAGCTATTCCTTATTCACTACTAGATCTTCTCCTAGGTGATTTGTTTTACTTGCAAGTATATGCAAAACCATTCGTTGTGCAATCCCATACGAGAAATTTGATAGCAATGTAAAATCCTTAAAATGACTGAGTCAGCTGTATACAACAATCTTATATGAATATAAGTCTAACATCATTCATTTTAGTGTCCCATTTGTTACCTTCTGACTATTTTACCCACTTTTGCTTTTCCTTGCAAGTGTTAAGGATGAGGTGAGGAGAGAGGGATTTTTTTTTTTTTTTTCTCTCATTCTTCTTTTCAAGCCAAGACCAGCCTTGACTGTCAGAAGATTCAGGACATATGAAGCCACCTATGCCCTCCCCAAACACAAGAAAACAACGTACTCCCATGTATCTTTCCCGCCAAATCCAAAAGTCATCCATTCTGGGTAAAAAAAAGTAAATGCCCGGGTCCGCCACGCTCAAACTCAATCTCGTTTTGCTCCACCTCGCCGGTTTACTCCGCCGCAGGAATGTTGAAGTTGGTTCTATGGGGAACGTTGATAATGGCCTCAAGCCTCCTCATTGTATTGGGTCTCCTCCTAGTACTCCTAGCGGAGCTCTACTGCTCCCTCCTTCGCAGCAGCCCCGACAGAAAACAAGCGGACGAGGAGGAGCAGCCACCCAATTTGTCCGGACGAGAAAGAGTCGCGACGAGCTTACGTCTGATCGGCCTCATATCCGCTCCCCCGCTGGCGGCCAAGGGCGCCACACAGCGCCCACCAGAAGACAACAACATGGACGACGAAGTACTCGAAGCCGATGTTTCCAACGGTAACAATGTCGACCATTTCGTTTACATTTCAAATCCCATTTACGACCAAGGCGCCGCTGGCGCGGGCGACGAAGCCGGCAGCGAGGGTACCGGTACTGACGGCGCGACAACGCCGTTCGAGACCCCGGATTCGTCTCCGTCTCGTTTGGAAGTAGCAAGGGGTGGAGGCAAGGAAGTGGAGGAAGAGGGAGACGACACAGATTCCCTCTCCCCGCCCATCGCACCCATGAAGAAACTTCCTCCGAGGGCCGCGTCCCTCACTCTCAGCGCCACCACCGACAGCAACGTCGCGAGTTCGTCGTCGTCTTCTTTCTCGCCACCGTCTAACTCGCTTTCTTGGTGATCATCGAAGGGGACGCAATGAAAGAGCGGGAGAGAGTGTGTGAGTGTGCACAGTGCACAGTGCACATGGTGGTTTTTGGTTCTTGCGAAGGGGGAAATTAAATTAGTAATATAAATGCTCGACTTTAAACACGCCTGCGCTCCCTCTAATCCCCTACCCCGATGTTCTCTTCTCTTCTTTCCCTGCCCGTTTTTGATGATTCCGATGTTCCGTGCTTTTTCTTATTCAGTACGTTGTGATTTTACACGTTATGGAGGAATCCAATGCCATTATACGATGCTCTGCCGTGTTAGGAATTAGGATCAGATTATAATCTACTACTCACATTGAAACGTTTTATCGTTGCTCTGGTTTCATCATGTTGGGTCCTTAATTTGATTGGGGACAAAGTAGATTCACGACGCTAGCTCTAAATTGCAATTCCCCCAAAATCGTTATGATGTTCTAATTAGAATTTAACGCGGTGAAATTATCCGTGAAACGTAAAATGGAAACGTAGAGAAGGATTGTGTTTATCGAGATCAGTGTAAGGTCATACTTCTGTAAGCTCTGACCGAAAAGAAAAGTAGGGGACACAGATGAAGCCTGGACATATATGGTACAGAATACAGAGTTCACAGACTTGTTGAGATGCATCAGAAAAGAAAAGGAGCTTTACCCTGCTCCGCTTCCTGATCTGCTTTTTCCTTTCAAAGCCAATCCTGTATCATTTGTCAATTTGTCATTTTGTCGCCTAGGGAAGAAGTATGCTGTAAAAGAACAAGAACAGGTGTCAAAAATGATCGTGGAGAGTTTCTTCGTTAGTTAAGTTCGGCATGGTAGCCCTAATCGGCCTATAAGTATCGGATTTTTGCCTGGGGTTACAGGTTACGCCACTATATCAGAGTTACATTTTGTAACTGTTCAAGAAGCCACTCTATCGGCCGATTTGGTCCTATACGGAATTCCCATATAGGCGTAAAAAAGGAGTTTTAAGTTGAAATTTTTTGGGTATAAAATTGAATCAATTTCACACTTTTCACTTATAATTTTACCTATTTTTCATTACCAAATGAAGGAGAATTTGTCCGTGAAAGATTATGTATCAGTTGGTTCTATTAGCTTAAAATGTTAATAACTCCTAAACTACAAGATATTTTAAGCTGAAATTTTTTGAGTATGAAATTGAATCAATTTCACACGTTACACATATACTTCTAGTTATTTTTCGTAACCAAATAAAGTAGAATGTCTCCTTGAAAGATTACATATTAGCTTATACGGTTTAATTAGCTTAAAATATTAATTATTCCTAAATTACAAGAAATTTTAAGCTTACATTTTTTTGCTATGAAATTGAATCAATTTCGTACATTTTGCATATACCTTTACCTATTTTTGTTACCAGATAAAGGAGAACTTCTAATTGAAAGATTATGTATCAACCAATATAGTGTAATTAGCAAGTATTAATTACTCCTAATCAATTTCCCACTTTTTGCCTATATTTTTACCAATTTTTGTTACCATTTTTGTTAACAAATAAAGGAGAATTCTCCTTGAAAGATTACGTATCAACTGATACGATTTAATTAGCTTAAAATGTTAATTACTCCTAAATTACTAGGAATTTTAAGTTGAAATTTCTAGGTCTGAAATTGAATTAATTTCGCATGTCTTACCTATACTTTTACCTATTGTATGCACCAAAATATGCACAGCCCAAATTCGATGAGTTCATCAACCCACCGATCCATCAAACAACGATCGTGGGTAGGCCCTGTCGATCTTTGAAGTTCGTCGCTGCAGTCCATCGCGAAGTCCAACTGTGTCGTCGCGTCATCGGCACAGTCGGTGCCCCCGTCAGCAGGAAGCCGCCGCGTCGGCATGCCTCCTCACGTTGCTACACAACTCAGCAACCAACGATCATGTTTGGTCATCAACGGTAAAGACCAAGGAAAGAGGAGCACGATCCTCATTTGTGGGATCGAGGAGGAGAAATTCTTCAGTCTTCCTCCCCTCTCAAAGGAGGCAGCAGAAAGGGGATCGCGATCCCCTTTCCAAGGGAGAAACCACAACAACTTCACAGGACAGGCTACAAAAAGCGAAAGAATTCCCAATCACAAGGGGGAGAAATCGGGTGGAGAAAAAATCAAGTTTGAGAGCATTCTAGTCGAGAAAATACTTCACGCATAGAAGTTCTTTCTCTCTCGAAACGGAGGTCTGAAAATCCCTTCACCGAGAAGAAACTCGACACACAAAAGCTCTCTCGAACCATAGAAGTCAAGCAACTCGCAGTTCGTCGCAACTCAACAGTTCAACCAGAGCAGCTCTACACGAACGTCGGCAACGTCACAAGTTGACACACGCGGAGCACAAATACCTCCGTCCGACTGACGAAAGCCACACCAGATCGTGCACACTCGTTCCTGCAACTCGAGTCTCGACGACGACTCGCCAGAAGCTTTAACTTCACAAAAAATACACGGAGATCGAATCAGAGGAAGCATAGGAGATTGTACCCGCAATTTTCTGACATTCACACCTCATTGTAAACACAAATTATTCTAAAGTAATCGACATATTCTCTCGGTCGCGCCTCTTCGCGGACCGGCGGATTTTCAGTGAAACACCTATATTCTTTACCAAATGAAGGAGAATTTCTTGTTGAAATATTACTTATAAGTTGATACGGTTCATTTAGCTTAAAATGTTAATTACTCCTAAATTATAAGGAATTTTAAGATGAAATTTTAAAAATATTTTACATGAACTTTTATAAAATGAACTGAACTAAATTATAGTAAGTTTTTATATTTTTTCCAATTTGTTTGGGCCCGTATCAGCTCGTAACCTTAAGTTTTACGTCATGGGACCAATATATGAATATCCGATACAGATTTCCGATATGGACAACCCTGATTTTAGGTATTCAATTGTAGTTCCAGGACGTAAGAAAGATAAGTAAATTTTGTAAATTTTTACTGTAAAATATCACATTCATCTTTTTCTTTTGACTAAAAATATCAATTTTCTTTCTCATTGCATGTACTACTTATGAATCTAATATCATAACACTAGCGTAAACCCTATCCAAAAATGAAATTAAAATTAAATTTTAAATGGAACTTATTCACAATAAGCTTGCTGTTTTCAAAAAATGACAAATTGAAATTATTTGGTTATATTAATAATTATTAATTTAATATATAATTTAGAAAGATAAACCCTTAATATAATCTATTTATTTAACTTAATTTTATGATTAATGATATATTAATACTTTATTAGTTTTATTTTCTCAATAATATGAAACGTGTGGCACGACCGGTGGAATATTGATAAAAATAAATATATAAAATTTTCAATATTTTATGTATATTATTTATATATTACTTTTACCCTATTTAATAATTAAATGCGGATTTCTAAATAAGCTATTATGCAACATTATTAGCTAGATAAAAATGTCCCAATCACTAATGATTTTATTTGTCTCAATTTAAAACTCAAGTGGTTTTTATTGGTCTCTCTCCTATTAACTAATGATTATAGGCTATTTATCTACTCAACGTGTCCTACAATGGGTAGTTTCCTTATCCTATTAGCAATTTGTAAAATGAAAATTTATACTTGTTTCACCAAAAATCCGTCGGTCCGCGAAGAGCCGCGACCGAGAGAATATCTCGATTAATTCAGAATAATTTTGTGTTTACAACGTGTGTGAGTCACGAAAAGCGAGTACAATCTCCTATGCTTCCTCTGATTCGATCTTCGTGTGAATCGTCGAAACTTTGGCTTCTAGCGAGAACGTCGAAGATTGAGTAATGGGAACGAGTGTACACGATTTGGTGTGGCTTTGGTCGATTGGACGGAAGTATTTGTGTTCCGTGTATTTCGACTTGTGACGTTGCCGACGAACGTGTAGAGCTGCTCCGATCGAACTGTTGAATGTTGGACTGCGAGTGGCTGAACTTCTCTGGTTCGAGAGCTTCTGCGAGTAGAGTTTCTTCTCGACACAAGATTTTCGAACTGAAAGTTTTCCAACCCATTGGGACAGGGAACTTCTAGCTTTTTGTAGCCTTTCTGTGTGGCTGTTGAGGGACGTCCCTGGGAAAGGGGATCGTGATCCTTTTTCTGCTGATGAAGTTGAGGAAGAAGGGAAGAGGAGGAAGACTAGGATCGTGGCCTTCTTTTCCTCCTTCGGTTAATGACCAAAATTGGTCGTTAACTGCTGAATTTAAGTAACGAACTGACGAGGCGTGCTAACGGGTTCTGACTCGATGAAATTATGCTGATTGTGTTGCCGACAGTGCCGATGACGCGATGACGCGGCTGGACTTCACGATGGGCTGCAACGACGAACTTTGAAAATCGACAGATCCTGTCCATGATCGTTGTTTGATGGATCGGTGGGTCACTGGACTCGTCGAAATTGGGCTATGCACATTTTGGTGCATACAAATTGCCTCCTTTCGAAACTTGATCGTTCTGGAGGAACGAGCGAGTTTCGAAACTGAAGAAGAACACACACACACTACACTTTTCCTTTTTTTTCTTCTCGATCCTCTTACTCTTTTCGGATCGTTTATCTTTTGTGTACTGTTCTTCTGTCCTCTTGCTTTGTTCGGACAATGTATATTTTTTGTACACTCTGTATGTATAGATATTTTTTCATTCTTTTCTTATCTTCTTTTTTTTTTTGGCCCTCTTGCTGTTTTAGAGTTGTTTGCTCTTTTTGATTTGTTTTTTTGTATACGCATACAAATGTACGGTATAGAGAGAATGTTCCTGAGTAGAAGATGTTACTCAGGTTGAGGGTCGACACTAGATTGAAATCGACTGGGTCGAGGCTGCAACTTACTTGGTTGCTGCGGCCGAATGTTGCTTCGAGAAAGTTGGTCGCGATGAGTTTTGAAGACCCCGACAGACTTCGACAATTTTGGATGTTGCGCCGAAGAAATGTATTGCAGACTGGGAAGAAGGTCATCTTGCCGAGGGAGGAAGCCGCGTCCGTATGAGTTTTAAGAAGCCGAGTTTGAGTTGAGCTTGATACTTTAAGAAAAGCTGTCATGACTAATTTTGCTGACTTCTGTAAGTTTCGATGGTTCTGACTGTTGCACTGGAGAAAAAGGTGTCAGTCGGCGACTCTATGTGCGTCGCGCTGGTAAGAGGTGCATTTTCAATGGCTTGATCATCGGGCCAAGGAGAGAACTCGAGTTTAACTAAGACCCAGGAAGCCGAATCCGAACTTGACTGACTTCTCTACGAGCTAAAATTTCTTCTCCGAACTGTGTAGACGCGTCGGGAGGAGGATTTTGAAGAGAGGTGCGCATAGTGGGTCCTCCCTTAGCTGAATTGATCTCTTTGGCACACAGGATTTTTTTTTTGGCGTTTTGGCTTCTGCGCAGGTCGCAGATGGCTTGGGGTACGGGAACGTGGGTCCCACCTCATTATGTGATAATCTCCTCCTTAAGTGGGGAAAACCCTGATCCACTCCCCGTGGATTAGGGATAATCTGGTTAAAAAGGCTTCATCCTCCTTCTTCTAGGTACACTCTTAGATTCTGGCTTGAGGGACTATCTGCGAATGGGGTTCTTGAGACAGACTGCGAATTAGGTTTCTGAGACAGGCTACGAATTTGACTGATTTTGGCTTCTTTACCTGCGGCCTGGATTAGGAGAGCAGATTGCGAACTTGGTTGGGAAGCCAGTCTGCGAACTAAACTTTTAAGGTACTGTATCAGTTTTTCTCTCCCGGCTGCCTCGGATTGAATTCGAGTCAGCCCGGGTCGACCCCAGTCTCTTTTCTTTCATCTTCTCTTCCTCCCTCTTTCTTCTTCTTTTTCTCTCCTCTCATTTTCGACCCCTCCCTCGGTCTCTCTCTCTCTCTCTCTCTCTCTCTCTCTCTCTCTCTCTTTTTCTTTTCACGTTTTCTCTCTCTCTCTCTCTCTCTCTCTCTTTATTTTTTTGAATTTTCTCTCTGTGTTTTTTTTTCTTACCTCTCCCTCGCATTGGCTTCCTTGCGTGCTCTTGGTGTCCGTCAATTTTTCGATACGACAAATTGATGAATTCTGGTGTGTCCCGTATTGGAGTTGACCTTGGTCGCACTCGGCTGGGTCGCCGGGTGCTGAATTATGCTTCGAATGAGCCCGACTGAGTTTCCGGAGTGTTGTCTTTCCATGTTGTTGCATCCGGCTTGGTCGCCAGGTACTGTCGTAGCATCTGGCTCGGTCGCTGGGTGCTGGCTTTCGTCCTATCTTCGGCCGGCTTGGTCGCCAGGAGATAGAACTACTGTTTTAGTCGCCGGGTGTCGAAATTTTGATTCGACTGAGTCCGGCTGGTTCGTTAGGAGGCTGGATTTTTGCACCAACGCACTTGGCTAGGTTGCCGAATCCTGATTTCTGCATGGTCGCGGCTGGCCAGAATTGCCGAGGCGCGAGTTGTGTTGACCTCCTTCTGTCTTTTCTTGCGACTGCTTCTTTTTGTCGCAGCTCTTTTTGGTGGCGTCTTCTTTTTGTCACATTTTTTTTTTTTGTTGCGACGACTTCTTTTTGTCGCAGCCCTTTTTTTTTGTTTTGTTTTATGACCGCTTCTTTTTTGTCGCTTACATTTCCTTTTTTGACGACTTTTTTTCGCAGCCCCCCTTTTTTTTTTTTTGTTCGGAGAAGAGTTACATACCTGGCTCCGATTGGCTGCGCGTCCGGCTCGGTCGCCCGGGCGCAGGAATTTCTTCTGCGGACACACCCGGCTCAATCGCCGGGTGCAGGAATTTGCTGCAGGACACCCGGCTCGATCGCGGGGTGTAGTTTGGTCGCGTCCAGTTTTTGTTTTCGGTCACGACGTTTTGAATTGTACTTGACTTGATTGCCGTGTACAGTCACTTTGCTGTTTTGGCCGCGACCGGTTGTGTGACTGGTGTACAGTGACTTTGCTGTTTTCGCCGTGCACTTCTTTTGTTTCCATCATTCGTTCCCCGTTCAACTCGTTCAACTCGATCGTTCGGCACTGGGATTTGAGTGTATGCCGTCTAGTACTGTTGCCAGATGTTGAATTCTCCGTTTTGTTGTGCTTAGCTCAATCGCCGGGCACTAGAGAGTTCAATTTTGTTCACCCCCGATTTCTTGGCCGCGAGGTTACTTGCTTCAGTCACGCTAGGCTCTGTCGCCGTGCATGAAGCTTTTGGGGTTGTACTCAACTTAGTCTGCGAGGTACAATGTTGTTTTGGTCGCACCCAGCTCGGTCGCCGGGCGCTGCTTTCGGGCTGCGTTTGTCTTGAGTGCAGCATTTTTCTATTTGAGTGCATCCGGCTCGGTTGCTGGGTGCTATTTTTTTGTTACGTCCATCTTGATCGACGGGCGCGGAGCTGTGGTCTGCGTTCGGCTCGGTCGCCGGGCGTGAGACTTCTGAGTTATGCTCGCCGCTGAGCATAACGCTCAGCTCGGTCGGTCGCGGTAAGCATAACGCTCAGCTCGGTCGGTCGCGGTAAGCATAACGCTCAGCTCGGTCGGTCGCGGTAAGCATAACGCTCAGCTCGGTCGATCGCGGTAAGCATAATGCTCAGCTCGGGTCGGTCAGCGGTAAGCATAACGCCAGCTCGGTCGGTCAGCGGTAAGCATAACGCCAGCTCGGTCGGTCGCGGTAAGCATAACGCCAGCTCGGTCGGTCGCTGGTAAGCATAACGCCAGCTCGGTCGGTCGCGGTAAGCATAACGCCAGCTCGGTCGGTCATGGGTAAGCATAACGCCAGCTCTCGGTAGGTCGCGGTAAGCATAACGCCAGCTCGGTCGGTCGCGGTAAGCATAAATCTCAGCTCGGTCGGTCGCGTAAGCATAACGCCAGCTCGGTCGGTCGCGGTAAGCATAACGCCAGCTCGGTCGGTCGCGGTAAGCATAACGCCAGCTCGGTCGGTCGTGGTAAGCATAACGCCAGCTCGGTCGGTTATGGTAAGCATAACGCCAGCTCGGTCGGTCGGTGGTAAGCATAACGCCAGCTCGGTCGGTCAGCGGTAAGCATAACGCCAGCTCGGGTCGCGGTAAGCATAACGCCAGCTCGGGTCGCTGTAAGCATAACGCCAGCTCGGGTCGCGGTAAGCATAACGCCAGCTCGGGTCGTGGTAAGCATAACGCCAGCTCGGGTCGCGGTAAGCATAACGCCAGCTCGGGTCGCGGTAAGCATAACGCTCAGCTCGGGGTCGCGGTAAGCATAACACTCAGCTCGGGGTCGAGGTAAGCATAACGCTCAGCTCGGGGTCGCGGTAAGCATAACGCTCAGCTCGGGGTCGCGGTAAGCATAACGCTCAGCTCGGGGTCGCTGTAAGCATAACGCTCAGCTCGGGGTCGCTGTAAGCATAACGCTCAGCTCGGTGTCGCTGTAAGCATAATGCTTTTGTGTTTTTTTTCTTTGGTCGCAACCGACTCTGTCGCCGATCGCTGTGCTTTGACTTGTGCTCATAGAGAACTTTACTCCGAAGGCAATTTGACTTGGTGATCGAGCTTTCGAAGAAGATTGGTGTGCTTCGTCGGTTTACCCTCTCTCTTTTTTTTGTTTCTCCGACTTTTTTTTTTTGGCGACTGGTTCTTTTTGTCGCCCCTCTGTTTTTTTTTTGCTTGCGACTTCAGTCTTTTGGGTCTCAGATTCCCCCTTTCTTTTATCTGCGACTTGGCTTTTGGTCGCGGGGTGTTCTTTTCTTCTATATTTTTTTTTGACTTGGGGGAGAGAGTTAGATTGCACACCTGATTTAGGCTCGGCTGATCATTTCAGTGCTTTGTTGTAGATGTCGACTCCGTCGGATTCTTTTTCCTTCCTCGGCCTGATCCTTTCGAATGGCAGAGGCTCTTTGAAGGGTGTCCTGCACCATTGCATACGGATTCATGATTCTGAAGGAAAGCAGCCGCGATTATTATTACCTCTCGGGGGGCCGTATGCCTATGGTGGTTGTGACATAACGGTGCCTCCGGTCAAGTCTGTTCACGATCTGTGGAGCCGCCCTGTTGTCGATGAGGATGATCAGGTCTGTTACCTCCCGGGGGTTGACGAAGCTTCATCATCTCCTCACCAGGCCGCAGGCCATATTTTGCTGAGCCCGATGCATGACCATATGGTTCGTTTCTCCACGCCGAAACTCTCTATCGAGAGCAACAAACTTGAAGCTTGGGATGGCCAACAGTTGGTGTGCGCAAGTTCCCAACCTTTACCTTTCTATTTCGAGTGGGCAGGTGTCGTTCTTCACACTTGTCCAAAGTTGCTAGCTACGACCGATCTGACACACGCGGTTCGAGCCTCCATGTTTACTTACCGTTGTTGCAGCAATGTCATGCATTTCTTCTTGGAGGTTGGGTGTTCTTCTACCAACACCATTTTCAATCGTGAAGGAGAGCTGTCAATTTCGTTGTGGGATCTGCATCGACTTGGAGGATTACCTCTTTTCGGTAGTATTTACGATGACCCCGATGGTGGCAGATTTCACTCAGAGTCACACTATGCCGTTGCCCGAGAGTCTGCAGTATCTCCTTCTTGCATATTATCGTCTGTTCTGTCATTTGACGGCTTCAAATTCGGATGAATTCTTTGGGGTTCCTATGTCCGAATGGGTGTCTATTTGGTTTCCTGCCGAAAAGGGAGTGCAGCCTATAACAGACACATGGATCGATCGCGAAAAGACAACTGGTTCCATGAACCGCGACCATTTGGCGCTTCAAGATCAACCTCTGTCTGAACTCGGAGTCCCTGCCGCGCTTGCAGATGAAGTCTATTTGGCCGCCTTTCTGTCAGTGTGGCTTTGCCGTTCCGTCTTCCCCTTGCCGGGCAGGACACTGAGGGCCAGCGTTTTCAAGATGGCCTGTTACATGGCCGGCGGCAGAAAGTTCAGCCTAGCCAGCGCACCGTTGGCTAATCATTATCGGGTCCTCAATAGCTTCTTTGTGGGGAGAGTTCCCTGGTCGTATGTTAATGCCTGGTTCGCTTAGAGGTTCGGCGTTCATGAAGCTGACTTCGATGACGGCGATAGACCACTCATGATGCTGTACCGCAACCCGGCGCACGTCCACTTCTATACGCAGAAAGAAGCTCATTCGTTGTTTTGGCGCAGCGGAGTGCAATGCTGGTACTCCTTCGAGGCACTTCCTCCTAGACCGATTGTTGATAAACTAGGCCATTTTGCTTCTCGGATCGAAGTGGAATATTTCCGTTGTGTGCGAGCAACGTCTCTCGTTTTGCGCCAGCGTGAGTCCTTCATCGTAGAGCCTTATAGTCCCCATCGATTTGCTCGCCAGTTTGGGTTCTGTCAGGATTTGCCGGGGGCCTTATTTGCTGATCAACGGCAGACAAACACTGTTGATGCGCTCCTGGAAGTATGGCGCGCTGCGACCTTTGTTCCTCTTGGCAACGTGGACATACCTTCCTTTGTGAGTCCCGGTTCTGAACTGGGTGTGACAACTCTCTTTCGGGAATCCTGGCTTGAGACTGTTATTCCTTACTTCGAGGTACTTGTCTCACCTTGTTTTCTTTTACGTTTTCCTCCTTTCTCCTTGTCTTTTCTTTGATATTTGACTTCTTCCATTCTCTTCTTTTGTTTAGAGGGCGTGGAAGAAATTCACCAGTGTCTCTGCACCGAAGAAGACTTTGCCGTCTGTACAAGAAGATGGTGATGTAGAGGGTGGTCGTTGCAAGAGCTCAAGAAGAAGTTCTAAGCCTCCAGCTTCTCCCAAAGCAAAGAAGAAAACTGTTGCAAAGAAGAAAGCGCCTAGGCCGAAGGTCGTGAATGATAAACTGGCGAGTCCAACACAAGCAGCCCCGGCAAAAGGTGTCGTGATCAAAGAGGCCCCTTCGACAGAGGGTGCAGCCCGGTCAGTTGTGATTTCTTTGCCGGCTGAAAATGCTCCTTTGGACAAGGGGAAGGGAGTGATCGAATCACCAGCCTCACCGAAGAAAGCTGCTTCTAAGAAGAAGAAGTTGGCGATCTCGGAGCCTGAACCGGTCGTTTATGCTCCTCCTCCCTTCAAGAAACGACTTCGCACCAGCTTGAGTAAGCCTAGGATCCCTTTACATTCTCCTTCGGATGTTCCCTTGTCAGAATTGGCCGGAGAAAAGGCTAAGGAACCAGAGGCTGTTGGCCAGTCTATTGCTTTGCCGACTGGAGCTACTGCTGCGGATCTAGTGACGACGCCTGTGCAAGTGGCTGAAGTTGAGGCGCAACCAACCCAGAATTCAGGTGATGTACCTTCTGATAAGCTTGCGATCATCCTAGCGTCGTCCTTAGATCAGCCCGCGTTTCAGCAAGATGATTTGTTCGATCTCACCGATTTAGAGGGTACTCGGCAACTGGGGTGGGTCGACGAGGCACCTCCTGCTGCTGTTGCCGGAGAGTTTGTGACCGGCGAGGTCGATTGTCTGGCAACTATCTCGAGCGATGGTGGGGCGCATACAGGGTTGATTGGACCAGTCGAGGGTGGATTTCAATACCCTGTTCCTGATCTGGGCCCTCCGATTGCTGTCAGTGAAGATTCGTCGACTTCGCGTCCTGCGTCGGTAAGTGCCTATTTCTCTTTGCTCCTCTTTCCCCCCCCTTTTTTTTTTACTTCCCTCATCTCTCGACTCCCTCTCCTTCTTTTTTTTTTAGTTGTCGACCCTTCCTCTTTCGGCGATGTCGAGGCTGTTGATGCAGCGGTCCGCGCTGGCTTTGTGGATTGGGTTTGTCGAGTCAGTTTTGGTACCGACCGACGATCCCTGTTCACCCGAGCTTGTGGCTGACACTCATGTCTTTATGGAACATTTGATGGGAGCTGGTGTTGATACTTCAGTTATGGAGCAATGGGTGGAAGACTTTGCTTCGGAGGCGGCTCGTTTTCAGCAATTGCATTGTTCTTTGACCGGGAAGCTTAGCTTGGCGGAGTGGTTTGACATCGAAGCTAAACTTGCGCGATCTGTCCAGCATGTGAACCGTCGGCGTGACGACTTGACCGCGGACCTGGATTGGTGCCAGGCTGAACGTGAAGCTGAGACACGAGAGTTGGCTGAAGTTCAATCTGAAGTGATGCAACTGCGGAGGAGAGTAGCTGACTTCGAGCTTCCATCTTTCTGATGTAGTTCTTTTTTTTTTTTTCACTTCTCTCTCTTTTTTTTGTAGCCTCCCCTTTTTGTTGCGAGGCTTGAGATATAGTTTTTTTTTTGTAGCCTCCCTTTTTTTTGTTGCGAGGCTTGCACTGTTCTCATCACACATTTTTTTTTTTTGCAATGAGAAGTACACACATTTTGTTTCGAGGTTCTCTTCTTTCTCTTTTTTTTTCATTGTTGCCCTCTTCATGGGTAAAATCGTTTGAGAAATTTACCGTTCGTTATCGGCAGCTCCGGCCCATTTGCAGTGACGAGTTTGTAGGCGCCATTGGTATAGGCTTCCTGCACCGCGTAAGGTCCTTCCTACTTCAGCGCAAATTTGCCCTTGGTTTTGCTCGTGAAGAGCATTGGCCGTCGAACTGCGAGTACGAGATCGCCCTTTTGAAATGATCTGAGTCATACCTTTTTGTTGAAGGCTCGGGTCATGCGAGACTGATAGCACTCCAGTCGTTGTTGTGCCTCGAGTCGCTGTTCGTCGAGTGACTCAAGCTCTGCCAGTCGCAATTGGGCGCATTCCTTCGTCGTCTGTCCTTCTCTTACAGCTATGCGCAGGGAAGGGAGTTGTACTTCGAGAGGGAGCACCGCTTCGGTGCCGTAAACCAGCGAGTATGGAGTCGACTGGGTCGGTGTTCGAAAAGAAGTTCTGTATGCCCACAAGGCTTCGTCGAGTTTTTCGTCCCAACTTTTCTTGTTGGCGCCGATGGTATTCTTCAGGATTTTGCAGAGTGTTTTGTTGAATGCTTCTGCAAGTCCATTGGCTGTCGGATTGTAAGCCGATGAGGTCCGCTGTTGTATGTAAAATTTCTCGCAGAAGCGGTGCATGACTTTATTTTTGAACGGTGTGCCATTGTCTGTCATTATATACCGGGGAACTCCATATCGGTAGATAATTTGATTTCGAATGAAGTCGACGACAGTAACAACTTTCACTTCTCGGAGGCAGCAGCTTCGGCCCATTTTGAGAAATAGTCAGTGGCAGCCAAGATGTATTGCCTGTCGGAGTCGGATTTGGGAGAGATGGGGCCAATGATGTCCATCCCCTAAGATTCGAATGGCCATGATGCGACCGTTGGGTGGAGTGGTTCCGGCGCCTGGTGTATATAATCGGCATGGAGTTGGCACTGTTTGCACGATCGAGCCATTTCGATGGCGTCTCTGAGCATCGTCGACCAGTAATATCCCAGTCGTTTAACTTGTAAGTGGAGCTTCGGGCCAGCTTGGTGCACGCCGCAAATTCCACTGTGTCTCTTTTAACACTTGCGACCCCTCTTCTTTGGACAAACAGTGAAGGAGCAGGCCTTCATATGATCTCCGGTAGAGTACGTAGTTGATGAAAACGTATTTTGGAGTTGCTCGACGAATTTGGACCCGTTCTCGCAAGTCGACAAGGAGTGTGCCGTGGCGAAGGAAGGTTGTGGTAGCCTCTCTCCAATCTTTGGTTTGGTTTTGACTGGCCGAGATAGGAAGGGATTCTTCTATCTCTTCTGTTTGCTCTTCTTCTGTTTCCTCCTCGGCCGGTGGAGGGATTACCCATCGCTCGCAAATGGGAACCTGGCATGGTTGCTGGTCGAACTGTGCCAAACTGGTTGCGATTCCGGCTAATGCGTCGGCTGCTCATTCCCGGATCGAGGGACGTAGTGGAGTGAAGCTTCTGGGATTTGGGCCAGAAGTTCACCGGCATGTCTCCAGAATGGTTCGAGTTCGAGTTTCTTTACTTTGAACTCTCCTGTGAGTT
Organism: Aristolochia fimbriata; assembly: GCA_019845555.1. Taxonomy (NCBI): domain Eukaryota; kingdom Viridiplantae; phylum Streptophyta; class Magnoliopsida; order Piperales; family Aristolochiaceae; genus Aristolochia; species Aristolochia fimbriata. Next base: position 18,442,329 of record CM034080.1, read on the forward strand.
GCTTGATGACCAATGCCGAGTCGCCGTAAACGTTTAACTGCGGCAACTGTGTTACGATCCTGATTTATGTTCTTAGCCTACCTTGTTGCATCAGCTCTTGAGCTTTTGGAATATTGGCTAGGTGCATAACATTTGGTATCAGAGCAGGCTCCATGTCACGTGTTCAAATCCCGGAGGGAGCGACCTATGGAAAGGGCTACCTAGGCTAGAGTGAGAGCCGTCACAGGGGTGGAAAGGGCTACCTGGTCCAGAGTGAAAACCGTCATAGAGTTGGTCAGTATGACAGCAAATCCTTTCTCAGTGAGACGAACAGGACACCGGCGCCAGCTCCATTTCTTCGCTCGGCACCGTCAAAGTACATCTCCCAAGGAGGGAGCACCTAGACCAGAAATATTTCCTCGTCTGGTATTCCTCTGTTAATTCCCACTCAGACGACACCGGGTGGTCGGCCAGCCAGAGCTTGGCCTTTGATTGCGCGTTGTGGCACGAAATTGATCTCGAACTCGGAGAGGAGCAGCGCCCATTTTGCCAGTCGACCAGAGAGAATTGGTCGCGACATAATGTACTTCAGTGGGTCTGCTCTCGAAATGAGGTTCGTGGAATGCGCCATGATGAGATACCAGCTAATCACTAGCAAGAGGACCAATCAATGTAATATAGACTTATGTAAGTCCGAATATCGTCCCACAAGGACCAAGCTAATAGATAATTGCTTTTCTAGTTTAAAAACTAAAGTTTGAGAAATCAATTGGAAAGGAGTTATGAAAACAAAAAATAAACTAATCTACCTCATCCTATAGAGATCAAGAGGGGGATTTTGATAAAATCAGTATGGAAAAAGGCATTGGGAATCCAATTCCCTCCCACGCAATTCTGAGATTGAATAGAAGTTGAGCTTTGGAAATCAATTTCTGACGAGCTTAAAATACCATGGCTACAATCCGCATCGGCATCACCTGTTTCTATCTCCTAGAGTAAACCTAGCTAGCATGATTGACTCTACTTGATAGCATAAACATGAAGCTCTTATGTCATAGACAAATCAACTAACCCAATAGGGTATTACTTTAAGGTCGAGGATTAACCCAAGGATCAATTAATTTGCCTAGTGTATGAACTCAAAAAGACTTGTAGAACCCTATCAACATATCTTACCTTAAGTCTATCGTCACCTTATAACCAGTACATAGCAGACAACAGGTATGAATCAAGACTTATACACTTTGGAATACTCATTCATGCACCAAATTGAAACCAAATAGAATATAATGTATCAATCTCATTACATGCCTAGGGAGTCATGGACTCCCAATATAAAAGACTACTCCATACTGGAAATAAAAACACAAAACAAGGTCTTGAATACAACCATGAAGAAGAAAAGAAAAGATAAACTAAGTACAAACTTCCCTTGAGAAGGATCTACTTGTTGAAGATGGCTTCCAATGGCTGCTTCTCCTCCTAGCCTCAAAAGCTTCAATAGAACGTCTCCTCTGCCTCTCAAGACTCTTTCTAAACTAACTACAAAGCTGGAAATTAAACTAAGAACTGAAGGCTGGAACTAAAATTGAATGTTGAATACAAAACTGGATCTAAAACAGGATGAATTGTGCTCTGCCTCGGACCTCTATTTATAGTTGAAGTTCTGTCCAGGCCTTGTAAATTGGTCTCTGTCCAGGGGTATGAATTATGACTTTCCGACCTCAGAATTTGATTAAATTACATCCGAACCTTCCTTCTGTAGTCCTTTCCTTGTTCACGAAATTTGAAGCTATTCTGAATTGGGAAACTCGAGATATGATGTGAACAAGTTGCTTGATTCTGTAGCCAATTCCAGCACGGGGTCCACCACTTTGGAAGTATGGAACATGAGAAACCCGACTTAGCTTTGCCTGATTTTTTGTGATATGGTCCTTAATGTCCTTTGGAATCTTCAGTCCAAATTTGGCTTGAATTGGACCACAGGAACTCCAGATATAGTCTTCATAATTTTCGGACTCAAACTTTTCTCTTGGCAGCAGTTTCCTTCTTTGAATTGAACTTCTTCTCTTTGATCATTCAATACACCTAGACTCGAGCACATTACCTTAAACTCTTCTTGGAAACCTTCCTTAGACACTTGGGACTCCTTTTCCCAAGTTTGGACTCGATTGGATGTCAGGTTCCCGAGATTTTTGCAACTTAGGGTGGCTGAGTAATCGGCGCGGTCGCGCCAAAATAAGCTTAAAAATGGCGCGGTCGCGCCACAGGAGCAGAGTACTTGAATGAATAGAGTTTTCTGGCTCGGGCGCGCCAGATTTTGCCTTCAAACTGGTGCGGTTTATGATTTTATGAAAAGATTAATCTGAGACATATTTCATGATTTTATGATGAATATTGATTCCAACATGTAATTTCTAATCCCTATTGAGGCCTAAAAATAGTGTGTTTTAGACACTTATCACAACCCCAAACTTAAACCTTTGCTCGTCCTCGAGAAAAACTAAAAGAAAAAATAAACAGAACCAGAGTTATGACAAATCATTAAAGTTTAAGAAAAATCAGTGGGGTTACCCTTTCAAAGCATCAATCAAAGATTACTCATTCAAACCTCTCCTATTGTTGGTTATCCTCCTTAGTCAAGGCACGATCAAGCTATCTTCCTCCATACATACCACTTTCCCATGCATGTGAGCAGTTTAAATTTAACAACATAAGTCAACCATCAGTCTAATCTCCACTAACATGAAGGAATTTCAAAATTATGATAAAAAAGGTCTTCTATAGGTTGTAATGGGGCATGGGTAATGGGTTAGGAAAAAATTAAGGATAAAATTTTAGGGTCAGTCATCCTCCTCATGTCCATGTCCCATATTCCTGAGCATGAACCATCTCTGATTGTAGCACACCACCCCAAACTTAAAAATTTGCTTTGTCCTCAAAGCAATCAAATAAAACAAAGATATTTGCAATCTCTCCTTAATCCCAATCACTACCTCATCTCTCAAGGAAAAGCTCTCTTTATTGCTTCTTCTCTCCTTAATTTTATTTATTTTTTTTTTTTTTCTGGCTTTGTTTGGAGTCTAGCTTACCTTGGCAGTTGACTCAGAGTCCTTAAGCTTGCTGAGGCCTGAGACCCGGTGCACACACAAGGTGGCCTTTCACCTAACTCAGCAAATTTTTTGTCTTTTTATTTATTTTTTCTTTTTTTTTTTTCACTTTTCCTCTCAGATATTCTATCACCTTTTTCTGTCATCTTGCTCCTTCTTTCCTCTCCTTTTCAAATAAGTTCTATAACCTTCACTCATCCCTCCTTATTTCTCCATAACTTCAGATTTTTTGTCCATGCTCATTCAAACAGAACACTTCAATAATTTGGAGAAATATAGGTCAGTAAGAAACAAGTTTATTCATCACAAAGGCTGGTTCATGTAATGTGGGAATTGAAAACAAAGCAGGGATCTTGTCAGCTCAAAATGTTTGACAAAAGGTGATGCATCTTGTGCATTAAAGTGGGTGGCTCTAAAAGGCTCAAACGATTTAAAACAAGTGCCTAGATCATTTGATAATTTTAAAAAACCTATCTTTGTTTCGCCTTGATCTTCCTTCTGGTTGGTTCTATTATAAAAAATAAACATGCTCAATGCATTAAACTAATCAAACCACTTTCCAAGACAACTTTTCTCATGCCAAAACCAAACATTCAAACAAATATATTTCTCAAGAGAATGAAAGAGACCTGTCTTCTCAATCCACAAATCAGAGTTCCCACAAAATTTTTCAAAAACTTTTTCAGATTTAGAAACACTCTTCTGGTCTTGACTCAAAACAAAAAAAAACAAAAACTAACAAATCAAATCTAACTAAACAATGAAAACCAACTAGACTTTGAAATCTGAGTTTCCCACCCCAAACTTAAAAATTTGCATCATGCTCAATTTAATTAAAAGAGATAGAGGGTAAGAAACTTCCCTGAGAATGTTGGTTGGTTGACCTTCCAGATTTCTTGAGGCACCATGTGGAATTCGAACTTGAGTTGCCCTCATGCTTGACCAAAATTGGTTAGACATTCATAGCACAAAATTATTGCAAACGAATTCAGAATTGTATGAAATTTTACCATGGCCTATAACTCATAAATAGAAATATGTCAGAATTGGAAAGGAATGATTCTGAGTTATAGAGCCTCAGAAATTAATCAAACATGTGGCGCGGCCGTGCCAAAATTTGGCGCGGGAGTGCCTTCCTTTTTTTTCATAAATTGAAATTCTGAATGCAAAATTTAGTGATTTCACTTGGAGCATGTTATTAAGGTTTAGAGGTGCACAACAAAACTGGTTTTATGAATTTTCATCAAGGGAATTGAAAGATGCATAAATTTGAAAACTTGGCAGCAAATCTGAAATTCTGGGCAGAAAATGAGTTGGAGGTATTTTCCAAGCATTGTATCTCCCTAACCACTTATCATCTTGAGCTGAAAAAAGACTTCCTGGAAAGTACTAAGTATGAACTTTAATTTCTTTAAAACAGTTTTCCTAGGATCATTACAGACAATTTTAGAAATCAGCTCAAAGACAACAAGATGGTAATGTTTCCAACCCAAAAATTTTCCCAGAAAACTGTTTTAACTACCCAAGTTGCAGCAGTCATAACTTCCTTTATACTCAATGAAAATTCATCAAATCAGGCCCTATTTGATCCACTAAGTGCCCTCTAGAACTAATTACCTTTTCTTGGTGCTTTTCATTTTCACAATTTTTAGGATTTGGCTCCAAAATTGGCTGCTCGATTAAAGTTGCTGCTGCACTGCTTTTGTTCCCAGAGTTTACCTGAGTGTTCTGATGGCTTTTCTTTTGAAAGAAGCTGCTGTGAATGGTTGGGAATGATAGTATCAACTTTCTTCTTCTGATATCTGCATGTAGACTTTCAAAAACACATCTAGAAATACATCAAGTATAGCTGAAATAACGGCTTCATACAACTCCACTTAGCTTTCAAATTCTAGATTTTTCAACGACAGGTGCCTTAGACACAAATTTTTTTTTTTCTGGTGTTTTATTCAAACCAAACAAAATAACAAAGACTAACCTAACATGATTAAAACAAAACTAGACCTGAGATCTAGGATTCACATAAGGTGATTATTCAAACCAAAGTACAATTGAATTGAAAAACTAAACTAACTTACCTGCCATGGGTTGCCTCCCATGAGGCGCTAAGTTTATGGTCCTCAGCTAGACCAGTAGCTTCATTCTACCAGGATCAAAAGGAAAGTTTATTTCAAATCCATTCATCATTACTTTTCTTCCTTTGCAATTTTTTATGCTAGACCAACCAAATTTTGATGTTGAGATAAAAATCCTTTCTTGTGACTTTGTGGCTTCTAAGAAGTAGATCTTCACACATATCAGCCACTCATTCATCCTCTTGTCCAGCCCTAATACAATTTTCAGTTGTATTTTTGGGCTAGGTGTGTAAGGTGGGATGATGAAAAAGTCTAAATCAAAGGAGAGCCCTATCTCTTCTTCTTTCTCTACCCAATTCTCTAATGGCTTTTCATGGGAAGGTTCTATGATATGACCTATGGTTTCTTCTTCCTCCCCTTCATCTAATACTTCAGCCATGGTTTCTTTTTCAGCCTCTAACGATTTTTCTCCTTGCTAGGATTTCTCTTCTATCTCTTGTACATTCAGAGCTATCTCAGCCATGGGTTTTTCTTCATTGACCTCATCTACTTCTGCCATGTTTTCTTCTTCAACCACTAATGCGTGTAGTTCTTGCTCAATTAGTTGGAAGATAAGAAATGGGATGAATATTTCCTCCACCTCATCTACTACCTCTTCAATTGGTTCTTCCTCATCCTCTAAATCATAGGGGCACTCACTCTCGTCCAAGGTTTCTTTTGGTTGTGGCTTTTCTAGGATCTCTCCACTCACAAAGGGTATGGACTGTTCTTGCTCTTTTGGATTCTCCTCAAATTTTTTAGGCATGGTTCCCTCAGGTCTCTCATATGCATCTTTATTAAGTTGATTCACTTGAGTGGTTAGAAGTGTTAATGATTGCCTTAGTGATTGCAACTCTGCATACATTGCTTGCCTCAACTTCTTTTCTTCCTCCAATTCAGCCTTGGTGGCTAGCAGTGCCTCCTTCTCATGGTTGTATGAAATACCATAGGGGTCTAACCTGCAGGAATTAGACTCATAATCAAGTATTGAATTTACATTGCATACATTAGTAGCATGGTTACCTTCACATACATCACAAAAATAATTCACAGAATCCATTTGAAATGGCATGCTAAGCTTATCATCATGATGGGTGGGAGAGTTATAAGAGTGGCCAAAAGAACTATATGGCTTTTCATAAGAATCACATGGCATATAAAAATTTTTAGAATGCTGAAAAGAATTCCATGCTTGATTTGGGTAAAAAAAATTATTATACTCCTTAAGGTGTCTTCTTCCATAAGTGGACTTATGCAAACCAAAATCCATGCACACAACACATCAGTCCATTAAAAATAAAAAAAATAGAAAAAGAAAACAGAATGTACACTCAAAGCTCTAGTTTTAATCACTAGCAATTACAATTAAAACATTGGTCCCCGACAACGGCGCCAAAAACTTGATGAGATCCCAGCTAATCACTAGCAAGAGGACTAATCAATGTAATATAGACTTATGTAAGTCCGAATATCGTCCCACAAGGACCAAGCTAATAGATAATTGCTTTTCTAGTTTAAAAACTAAAGTTTGAGAAATCAATTGAAAAGGAGTTCTAAAAATAGAAAATAAACTAATCTACCTAATCCTATAGAGATCAAGAGAGGGCTTTTGATAAAATCAGTATGGAAAAAGGCATTGGGAATCCAATTCCCTCCCTACGCAATTCTGAGATTGAATAGAAGTTGAGCTTCGGAAATCAATTTCTGACGAGCTTAAAATACCATGGCTACAATCCGCATCGGCATCACCTGTTTCTATCTCCTAGAGTAAACCTAGCTAGCATGATTGACTCTACTTGATAGCATAAACATGAAGCTCTTATGTCATAGACAAATCAACTAACCCAATAGGGTATTACTTTAAGGTCCAGGATTAACCCAAGGATCAATTAATTTGCCTAGAGTATGAACTCAAAAAGACTTGTACAACCCTATCAGCATATCTTACCTTAAGTCTAGCGTCACCTTATAACCAGTACATAGCAGACAACAAGTATGAATCAAGACTAATACACTTTGAAATACTCATACATGCACCAAATTGAAACCAAATAGAATATAATGTATCAATCTCATTACATGCCTAGGGAGTAATGGACTCCCAATATAAAAGACTACTCCATACTGGAAATAAAAACACAAAACAAGGTCTTGAATACAACCATGAAGAAGAAAAGAAAAGATAAACTAAGTACAAACTTCCCTTGAGAAGGATCTACTTGTTGAAGATGGCTTCCAATGGCTGCTTCTCCTCCTTGCCTCAAAAGCTTCAATAGGACGTCTCCTCTGCCTCTCAAGACTCTCTCTAAACTAACTACAAAGCTGGAAATTAATCTAAGAACTGAATGCTGGAACTAAAACTGAATGTTGAATACAAAACTGAATCTAAATCTGGATGAATTGTGCTCTGCCTCGGACCTCTATTTATAGTTGAAGTTCTGTCCAGGCCTTGTAAATTGGTCTCTGTCCAGGGGTATGAATTATGATTTTAAGACCTCAGAATTTGATAAAATTATATTAGAACCTTCCTTATGTAGTCCTTTCCTTTCTCACGAAATTTGAAGCCATTCTGAGTTGGGAAATTCGATATATGATGTGAACAAGTTGCTTGATTCTGCTGCCAATTCCAGCACGGGGTCCACCACTTTGGAAATATAGAACTTGAGAAACCCGATTTAGCTTTGCCTGATTTTTTGTGATATGGTCCTTAGTATCCTCAGGAATCTTCAGTACAAATTTGACTTCAATTGGACCACAGGAACTTCAGATATAGTCTTCATAATTTTCAAACTCAAACTCTTCTCTTGGCAGCAGTTTCCTTCTTTGAATTGAACATCTTCTCTTTGATTATTCAATGCACCTAAACTCGAGCACATTACCTTAAAATCTTCGTGGAAACCTTCCTTAGACACTTGAGACTCCTTTTCCCAAGTTTGCACTCGATTGGATGTCAGGTTCCTCAGATTTTTGCAACTTAGAGTGGCTGAGTAATCAGCGCGGTCGAGCCAAAATAAGCTTAAAAATGGCGCGGTCGCACAACTGGAGCAGATTACTTGAATGGAAAGAGTTCTGGTCGTGTTTGTCAGCTTTCGGGGTCCATTTTGGCGCGGTCGTGCCATTTTCTGGCGTGGGCGCGCCAGATTTTGCCAGATTTTGCAACATTGTACCTTTATGCACTAAAATCCTCATATCTTCTTCATTTTAGCTCCGATTTTGATGATTCTTGTTGCGTTGGACTCCTGAGAGAGAAAATATTAATATGAGATATATTTCATGATTTCATGATTAATATTGATTCCAACATGTAATTTCTAATCCCAATTGAGGCCTAAAAATATTGTCTTTTAGACACTTATCACGCCAGGAGGTAGTGTCGAAGCTTTTGGATTGCGAAGATGAGAGCCAGACAGGTCTTCTCAATCAGAGAATAATTGAGCTCGGTGGCCACCAGTGTTCGACTTAGATAGTACAGAAAATGTTCTTTGTTGTTCTCGTCACATTGAGCCAAGAGAGCTCCCACCGATTTCTCCTATGCTGCGATGTAAAACAGCAGTGGTCTGTCGACAATTGGAGCTATGAGCACTGGTGGTTTAGTGAGATACACCTTTATGTTGTTAGAGGCGTTCCGGCAAGATTCGTCCCACTCGAACGGTGTATCTTTTTTGAGGAGGCGGCTGAACAGCTGGCACCTCCCGGCTAGGTTCGATATGAAGCGCCGAATATACGCTAACAGGCCTTGGAAGCTCTTGAGTTTGGAGACGTTTCTGGGCTCCGGCATTTTCTGGATAGCGTCGATCTTTGACTGCTCGATTTCGATCCCTCTATGATGTACGATGAACCCCAAGAATTTACCCGAGGTGACGCCGAAGGCACACTTTAACGGATTCATTTTGAGCTGAAACCGTCGTAGTCGCTCGAACACTGCCCGGAGGTCGAGAAGATGGTCGGCCCTCTATGTTGTTTTCACCACAAGGTCGTCAACGTAGCATTCAACTCGTTTATAGAGGAAGTCGTCAAAAATATTCTGCATTGCTCTCTGGTATGTCGCGCCGGCATTCTTGAGTCTGAATGACATAACCTTGTAGCAGAAAATGCCTTTGGGAGTTCGAAAACCAGTGAACTCTTCATCCTTTGGGTTCATCCAAATATGATTGTAGCTGGAGGACCCAACAATGAAAGATAAAGCTTCGTGACCCGTCGTCGCGTCGACCATGAGCTCGGTTATTGGCAGAGGGAAGTCGTCCTTCGGGCATGCCTTGTTCAGGTCACGAAAGTCGACGCAGACCCGAATTTGGCCAATCTTCTTCTTGACAGGCACTATGTTCGCGATCCAGGATGGGTACTTCACCTCTCTGATGAAATTTGCTGCGATCACTTTGTCGACCTCCTTTTCTATTTCTGGCACAAGTTCTGGTCGGAACCGTCGCTGCGACTGTTTGACTGGCCGAATAGAGTGATGAACCGCCAATTTATGAACAGGCCGGGCATCTCCGTATAGTTCCAGGTGAAGATGTCGCAGTATTCGCAAATCAATACCATGTATTCGTTTTCTTCTTCAGCCGTTAACGAAGCACTGAGGATTGCCGGCCTCGGGTCTTCTGCTGTGTCCTAGTTGACTTTCTTTAATTCGTCGACGGTCGCTTGACCACCTTCTTCGAATTCGGCCGGAGCCTCCTTCAGGACGAATTCCTCTTCTTCTTGGTCATCGTCGGTGATGGAGATGTGGTTCACCATGACCGAATCATATGCACGAGCTCGTGCGATGGCTGCTCTCAGGGTGTAAATAACTATCAATTTCGGCGCGTCTTTCTTTTCCGTCGGAGTTTGGCCGACTGAAACTTGATGTACATCTGTCGATGCCTTTCTGGTTCTTTTGACTAGCTTCGCCTGGCTAGTGTAGATTTTGATCGGATTCGGCTTTTCGTAGGCGAGGCCTAGGCGACCCTGGTTGATCCGTTGGCCTTCGTTTCTCAATTTCTCCTGTTTTGGAGTGAGAAACGGTAGAGTGACGGGTGGTTTTGAATGGATTTCATCTTTTGTAAGGTTGCCCCCAACTCTGGCCTTTAGTCGGTAGGCGTTCGGATCAAAACCTTCATTGGAGCGTGTGGATGATAATTGCTTCACGATGCTTCGTTCCTCCAATTTTGGCAAAGGAAGCGTGACTTTTTCTTGCAAAGGGGTAGAAATCTAACTTTTGTGGCATGCGACCAAGGGAGCTTCTCGCTTCTTCCTTCGCGATTGTGATATGTACTATAAGATAGGTACCTTGTGCTGCGCTGGTTTTGGAGTGGCTGCGGCCGATTTGTGGCTGCTGCCCTGGTTTTGGTTGGCTCTTGTGCGCCAATTGCTTTGGAGACATGACCTGTGTCGTGGTCTGTTTGGGAGATACAACTTGCGTCGGCGCCGGCGGTTTTGTGGCCAGTTCATGGTTGTGTACCAGCTACTTTTTGTGCACCGGTTGGTTGTGCGATAGAGCTTGCGTCGGCTGTTTGGGCGATGCAGCTTGCATCAGAGTGCTTTTGCAATTCGCTGCCTGGTTCGACCAGGGTGACAATTTGACTGTTGGTCTGGTCGTCAGATAGAACTTGGCATCTGCGAAGGATGCCTTAGCCTCCGTGAATGGACTTTTGTCGGCGTACACCGTCTTCTGCTCGCCGTTCTCCCAGTACTTGAAGCATTGGTGCAGTGTGGATGGCACAACTCCATTTGCGTGGAGCCACGGTCGACCCAAGAGCAGGTTGTAGGAAGTCCTCGAGTCGATGACTTGAAAGGGAGTTTCAACCACCATGTCGCCGATGTGCAGTTTGAGATTTGTCATACCGAGTGTTCTCTGGCCCTCCTGGTTGAAACCTTGGATGAGGAGAGAAGTAGGAGAGAGGTCGCCGGCCGAGAGATCGACGTTCTTCATTGTGCGAATTGGCAGAATGTTGACTGCGGATCCACAATCAATGAGGATACGGTTGATTTTGTGATCTCTAATGTAACCAGAGACGAACAACGGTCTGTTGTGATTCTTTGTCCCCAATTGTGCGTCCTCTTCTCGGAATGTAATGCACGGTGGGCATGACACGACAAGTTCTTCTTCCGACTTTGCAAGTTGCGGTGAGGATAGTGCATCTTCTTCCTCCTTTCGATAAGGTGGAGTCAGCCCGACTTTCGGCAAGTCGTGCTTCCTCATCAGCAACATCTCAACTTCGGCTTTGAGTTACTCTGGTTTGTCGAGGACCCGAATTAGAGCTTGTCTTGACCGAATGGCCAAGTCGAGATCGTCTTCTATCTCGTTCAGTGGCGATTTTTGGTTCAGTGACGTCTCGAGGTCGTCGCATTCGACGATCGATCGCTTGCCTTTGTCTTTGGACGCTGTTTGCTCGGGAGGAGCTGTTGAACAAGTCGCCACCATTGCTAGCGGCGTGAAGAACTCCTTCGGGAAGAACTCCGCCAATGTGACGGGTCTTCTCTTCTTTTTGCTTGCCCCTTGGACGTCAGTCCTGGGAGCTTTTCTTTGGCGCTTCACAACTTTTTTCTCTGGTATTCGCCAATGTCGGTTCGAGATCTCGAACAGGCTTCTTTTTTCGGGTAACCAGGATCCACCCCGCTGCGTCGACAGTAGCTAGTTCACGGGGTGCCAGTTTTGGTGCGACCTTAGCCGGTAGTTGTCTGTTGTTGTAGTGAGGTCGGTGGAGGGAACGGATTTTGGACGGTACTCCTTCTTTTGGGCCTGCTGCTTGTTTGGCCGAGTTCGCCGGTTTGGCTCAGCTTGAATGGAGATGGCGTGGGAGGAGGCTGTATTTTCAGCTCCAATTTCAATGTGCCCTTGAGCTGCCAACTCCATGATGCGATCCTTCAAGACAAAGCATTTTTTAGTCGGGTGCCCGACTAAACGATGGTACTTGCAGAAGTTCAGATCCTTGCTCTTGGATTGGTCGCCAGGTCTTTTGATTTTTGGCAGCCTCAGTAGTTGGTTGTCAAGGAGTTGGTAGAGCATGATGGGAACGTCTGCGTCGGCAAAGGGATATGTCTTTTCTTGTCGTTCCTCCAGTGACAGCTTTCGGTACGTGCCCCCGGTTAGTTGTCATGGGAGGTAGGTGGCCTTTACCTTGCTTCCGACCTTAATAGGCTCGAAAGCATTCGTCGTGAAAGAGGATTTTGCTTTCTCCTTCGTCTCTTTAGGGGCAGTCGTGGCTGGTGCCTTCCCTTTTTTACGAGGGTCAGCAGAAGAGGATCCTTCTTCTTCTCGTTCTTCTATCAGATTCTCCATATTGTGAGCTTCTGTTGCGAGCTCCTGGAAATCGTTCGGCCTCCGACTGCGGATGTAACGCAGGAGTTCCCACTGCATCCCTCGCAAACACATCTCTATTTCGACCTCGAGGGAGAGGTTGAGCTTTCTTTGTAATTTAAGCTTAGGTTTCTCCATCAGTTGATGTAGTCGACCACTTTTTCGCCCTTCTTTTGCTTTAAGTTGGCGATCTCGACCAGTGTTACGGTGCACCGAGTGTTGTAGAAACGGCTGAGGAATTCACCTTCTAATTGCTCCCAGCTGTCGATAGACTCCTCAGATAGCTCGATGTACCAGTCGAAGGCATTTCCCTTCAGTGACCGGCCGAACTGCTTCACTAACAAGTCGCCGTCGGTGCCGGCGTTGTTGTAGGTTTCTATGAAATGAGCGACGTGCTGCTTTGGGTGCCCGTCGCCATTGAACTGCTGGAATTTTGGAGAGTGATACCCGACATGCATAGGAAAGTTTTGGATCCTCAGCGTGTAGGGCCTCCGGTAGGCGACAGATTTGTTGTTGCCCGAGCTATTTCGTACAACACGGTTGATTAGCTCGTTGACTGCGTCGATGGTGAGAGCAGTCGGATCCGCTTCAGCTCGGCCTCTGCGAATGGTCACTGGTGCGACAGGCGGCAGCTCATTGTCGGATGAAGGATCTTCTGGCAGTGGTTCGGCTGAGCCACTGGTAGTCGTCCGATTTCGGTTGAATTCTTGAGACACGCTTCCAGTGTTGTTTGAGGCCGTGCCCATCTCGAGCCGGTCCAGTATTCTCGCGATCTGGGCGTCGCGAGCAGTGTGTTACGCGTCTTTGATGCGCACATGTTCAATCTGTTCCTTTAGCGCTGCTTGCAATTCAGCCAGTTGCTCTTCGACGGTTTTGGCCGAAGTTGGAAAGGTCCCACCGGGCGTGCCAAATCTGTTTCACCAAAAATTCGCCGGTCCGCGAAGTGGCGCGACCGAGAGAATATCTCGATTAATTCGAAATGATTTTGTGTTTACAATGTGTGAGAGTAAGGAAAAGCGAGTACAATCTCCTATGCTTCCTCTGATTCGATCTCCGTGTGAATCGTTGAAGTTTCGGCTTCTAGCGAGAACGTCGAAGTTTGAGTTCTGGGAACGAGTGTGCACGATCTGGTGTGGCTTTGGTCGGTCGGACGAAAGTATTTGTGTTCCGTGTATTTCAACTTGTGACGTTGCCTGCGAACGTGTAGAGTTGCTCCGGTCGAACTGTTGAATGACGGACTGCGAGTGGCTGAACTTCTCTGGTTCGAGAGCTTCAGCGAGTAGAGTTTCTTCTCGACACAAAATTTTCGAACTCAAAGTTTTCCAACCCTTGGGACAGGTAACTTCTGGCTTTTTGTAGCCTTTCTGTGTGGCTGTTGAGGGACGTCCCTAGGAAAGGGGATCATGATCCTTTTTCTGCTGATGAAGTTGAGGAAGAAGGGAGGAGGAGAAAGACCAAGATCGTGGCCTCCTTTTCCTCCTTCGGTTAACGACCAGAATAACTGCTGAATTTAAGTGACGAACTGACGAGGCATGCTGACGGGTGCTGACTCGACGAAATTATGCTGATTGTGTTGTCGACTGTGCCGATGACGCGATGACGCGGCTGGACTTCGAGATGGGCTGCAGAAACGAACTTTGAAAATCGTCAGAGCCTACCCTAGATCGTTGTTTGATGGATCAGTGGGTCACTGGACTCGTCGAAATTGGGCTATGCACATTTTGGTGCATACAATACTTGTTTCTAAAAGATTTTTTATACTTAGGTTTTATACAGATCGAATATGGTAGGTGTCACTGATAAGTGTCCAAAAGACACTTATTTATGCATGATTTAAACTCCTATTGTGAGTTAATTATTAGCATGAAAGTGACAAATATAACTCAAATACATGTTTTGTATCTCAGGTACCTTGTAAAAGAAGAAAATCTAAATTTTGAGAAAAAATGAAGGAAAAAGGAGCAAAATCAAGCAAAAAAGGGAATGGCGCGACCGCACCGATTCTGGCGCGACCGCGCCGGGTAAATGTGCAAAAGTTCAAATAATTCGAAGAAATTCCCAACGGCTAGTGAGGCTGAAAGGAGGACAGTTCATGAATGTGAAATGGCGCTACCGCGCCATGAAGATGATGCTACCAGTGGCTCTGCCGCGTTGCACTGTTTCCTTACAAAGATGCCAAGTTCTATTTCGGGAAGTCGGCAATGAGTTTAAAGAGTGGCGCGACCGCGCCAGCTCGACAGCATAAAGTGGCGCGACCGCGCCAGTTCGACAGCATAAAGTGGCGCGACCGCGCCAGTTCGACAGCATAAAGTGGCGCGACCGCGCCATGAAGAATCCTTCCTCATATAGGACCCGAAGGCCGTGCCCCAGACTTAGACAAAATTTCTGCTGCAGTGGCGCGACCGCGCCAAAACAAAGTACAATTGGGCGCGACCGCGCCGCTGACTCATCTTCATGACTTGCGGAAATCTCGGGATTCTGACTACCAATCAAACCCAGACTTGGAAGAAAAAGTCCTAATTGGCTAAGGAAGGTATCCACGAAGATTTTATGATATATTTCCAGAGTCTAGGTGCATTGAATGATCAAGAAGAGAAGTCATAGACAAAGAAGGAAACTGCTGCCATAAAAGGAATGTACTAGTCCGAGATTGAAGAGGCCATATCTGGAGATTCCGACTTCCAATTGGATCATAATTTGGACCACACCTCCCTTAGAGGATTTAGAATCTTGACACGGAAAATTAGGCCAAACCAAGTCTGGGTTGTGGAGTTTTATATTTTCAAAGTGGTGGACCCAATGCTGGAATTGGCAGCAGAACCAGTTCAACTTCTCAAGGAGATATCTCACATTTCCAAACTCAGAATGACTTCAAATTTCGTACACAAGTCAAGGACTATGTAAGGAAGGATAGGATGTAATTTATGCCAATTATGAGGTCGGGAAGTCACAATTCATACCCCTGGACAGAGGCTAAAATCACAAGTTCTGGGCAGATTTCAGCTATAAAAGGTGGTCCGAGGCAAAGCACAGGGCATCCAGTTTTGGATCCAGTTTTTGTAGTGTAAATCCAGTTCTTAGTTTGTTTTTCGTATTTTGTTGTTAGGTTAGAGAGAAGAGAAAAGTCCAGAGGGAGTCTTACACGACCTCTTGGCACTTTAGAGAGAGAAGGTGGAGATTTCAGTCAAGGTGCAAGAGAAGCCAAAGGCAGTCCTTCAAGGGGGTTTCTGTACTTAGTTTATTTTATGTCTATGGCTGTAATTGAATCCTTATTACTGTGTGTTTATTCTATTATCATGGAGTAGTCTCTCTTTGTTGGGGAAGTCATGAACTCCTAGTTGTTACATGTTTAAGTTCTGATTTCTATAGCAATAAAGTACTCTGCTTTTGTTTTAGAATCTGTATTCATTGCTTATTGCTAGTCTAGATTGATATCTGAAGTTTAATGAGGTACGAATGAGAAGTTAAATTTCAGTAAAGATTTTGGTTAGTTGTATGGTTGCTTATTTTTTAAAACAACTCGCTTTTAAACTAGATTGTTCCGGTTTCGAAGGAGACTAGTTGAAAAGTGATGTGACTTCTATAACTCTTGTTCTGAATAAGAGAGAGTAAATCTTCAAGCTTTTATTTTTATGCACTTAGGATTTGAATGTTCCAGTTGAGAAGGAGTTCAAGGAATAAGTGAAAGTTATTTTCTGTATATGGGTAACCAGGTTTTCAAAAGCTATGTCAAAGTAAAGGTGCTTGAGATATAAAATCAGAATTTTACATGTTAACAGCTAGGAGGGATTGACACTCTTCCCCAACATCTCATCTCTATTAATTTTTCTAGTAGTTTAGTTTTGTTTTCTATTCAGTTTTCAAAACCAAAACAAAAAATTTCTTTTCCCTCAATCAATAGAAAACTCTTTGCTTAAACTGAATTCTCATCAAGGTCTCTGTGGGATCGATATCTGGACTCTCGAGTCTATATTACTTGCTGACCTAGTGCACTTGCTAGACACCCAACAAGTTTTTGGCGCCGTTGCCGGAGACCATTGAATTGAGAGTAAGTTTAAGTGAACTTTGATTTGTTGATTGAGATTAAAATTTTTATTCTATCTTTTCAGGTTGAACTAGATTAGTGCATGTAACAAGGAGTAGTGGTGAGCCACTAGATGAACCCGATCTGGAACTGGAAAGAGCACTCAGATGAGAGATAAAATTATGAACAAAATGAGATAAGTCCATATCCTAACTCAATTTGGGGACTTCCCCAACAATGTGCATCTTCTTATCATGATTCATGGAGTTATGATTCTAATATATCATGTTCTTTTGTTGACAATGAACCTAATGGTTTCTATGAAGCAGAGCATGATAATTATTTCTCTAAGCAAAATGTAAATCCATATTTTGAGAATGATCGGCAGGACAATTTGCCACATGGGCAATTGTCCAGGTTCAGGTATGATCAGCCTCCTATGTTCAGTAACTCTTCATATCATCATGCATATCCCCCTCAGCCTCAAGAAGACTGGTCTAGGCTGACCACTGTAGTGGATAACTATTCTGCTCAAATAGATACTATGTTAAATCCACCTGATGAACAACCTAGTTTAGAAACCATTGATAATTCACAAAGAGCCAGACTTGAGGAGATGTTTTTAAAGTTCCTAGAAAATCAAGAAAAAAGAGATGCTCAGACTGAAGCCAGGCTTGACGCTCAAGATGCAATCCTAAAGAATCAAGAAGCTTCCATAAAAAATCTGGAAATACGAATAAGACAGATGGCCACTGTCATATCAGAACTCATAGAGGAAGATACAATGGAGAGAGTTGAGAATTATTGTGATTTTCAGAAACTTCGAGAGGGAGGAGATGAAAAGATCATAGAGATAAAAGAAGAAGATGAAAAAGAGAAAGAAGGGGATGGGGTAGAACAAGAAGTGAAACCCCATGAAGAGCATAAAGAAGTTAGGGTAGAGGACACCAAGGATAATGAACATTCTTTCCTCTCATTAGATATAGATTTCTTCATTATCCAGCCCTATAAACTACCCACAAAAGTTGAAATTAAAATTTTATTAGGTCTGGGCAGTGTGAAGAAAAGTTGGCTAAAAATAAAGGAGCAAAACAAGTTAGAAGCCAACCAGAAAAGAGAAAGAGTGACCAGCTCTTTACTTAAAAGTTTGAATCACTATGTAACACATTCCAAAGTCAAAAACACCCTCAAGCATGGATGGTTCCAGTTTCCATTCGATCCTGGTGGATCAGAATACTTGTATCAGTGGTGTAGCAATAGCAGTAGGATTTAGTTGAATTTTCTTGAAAAATTTTAAGGCTTTGTAGGTTGGTATAGTGTTTTTTTTAAAAAACGTTTTAGGATTTGTTTGAATTTGTTGGAGATTTTGATTTGTTTTCATTAGACCTAGGATAGGAAGAGTGTTAGATAAAAAAAAAAAATTTTACAGCTTTCAAAAAGGAGAAAACCACAAAAAAATTAGAAAACTCGAAACTGGAACTGGCGCGACCGCGCCAAAAATCGCGATACCCAGAACAGTAAGTTCTGAACCGGCGCGGCCATTGGGGTCGACGCGCCGGTTCGACTCATGCGGGGCAGGTTTTAAAAGACTCAAACCTCCATTGCTAGGGTTTTTCAAGCATAAAAATTGATAGAAACCCAGAGCCTCAACTTCAACCCCCCCAAATCACCGCCCAGATGGAAGAAATCTCGCCGAAAAACCCGTCGGAAACACCTCGGAATTCGGCACAGAACAGTGTTCAAGCAGAAAAATAGTTCGGCGTAGGCATTTTTTGGGTCAATTTTGGAAAAATCTGGAATCAAGCCCCCCAAAAAAAAGGTACGACCACACAGACGGTAGTTCCTAGTTTAATCTGGTTCAGGTTTGGGGTATTTCCATTAAGGAACAAGGGAGAACGAAGTTCTCAAAGTTGGGGGTTTATTTTCGGTTTCTGCAAATTTCTGGGCAGAAAAATAGTGTTTTTCTTGATTTCGGGCCGTCTATAGAATTACCTGAGATTTGTTTTGGAAAACTGTTTTCAAAGCGTGAAATTAAACACTTAGAGCTTTCCAACGCCCCACTTTTCAGCCCAAACCGAACTCAGACCAGAAAGAACCTAGCCCCTCAAAAAGGCCAAAAAGTAATTTTTTTGCATTGAAATGGCAACCCAAAAATTTTACCAGAGATCAAAAGCAAAAGTGGCAAAAACGTGGGATAAAGAGAGGTTTGTCACCGAAGATGGACACAAGAGGTTCAATGACATACTATCCAAATGCAATGTCCCAATGGAAAGGGGTTTTATTATGGATGAGCTCATAAAGGAACGATATGGAGCCATATGATAGAAGCAAGGGGGTGGACCTAATGGGTACAGGGTCCTACACAAGCTAACATCACACTGGTCCAAGAATTTTATGCCAATTTGCCAGATCAAAAATTGTGGCAATTCTTTGTAAGGGGAAAGTGGATCAAGTTATACCCCCATGACATCAACAACTACTTGCATACTCCTGATGAGCCCACCGAACCACTGAATATTTTAAGAGAGGAGGTCAGTGCTACAGAGATTGCAGAGAGGTTATGCCTAGGGGGAGCAAAGTGGGAGACCAGAAGAGGAAAATTGTTGCATTTTCAGAGACAGGACATGCATGTAGATGCTAAGGTATGGTCGATGTTTCTGTTTACAAAATTGACCCCTACCTCCCACTTTACTGAAATCACACCAGAAAGAGCCTATTTCCTCCATGTTTTACTTGAAGGCATTCCCATCAATGTGGGAGACATAATTCGTAGTCAAATCATGGATATGGCCCATCACAAAAGAGGAAGACTCCCTTTTCCTTCCCTCATCACCACTATTTGTTTGGCCAATGGGATTGCACTGAGCTCCACAGAGCCAATGGAAAGAGTTCCTAGAAGTATTTCAGCTAGCTCAGTGAAGCAAATTATGAGAGACCACCCACCAACCAGACCAGCAGCAAGTTCTAGCAAATCCCAGGAGACGGACATGGCTGCCCTCCATGAGAGGATGAGTGGGCTGGAAAAGAAGATGGGAAAATTGGCTATGTACAGCAAGAAGATGTGGACATTATGGGCCCAGCATGAGGGAATACCAGAGGATCAGCTACCCACTGGAGATACCTCTGAAGAAGAAGAAGGTGAAGAGGAAGAAGAAGAAGATGAAGAAGAAGAAGAATAGATTTTTTTAGCTTTTGCTTAGATCTTTTGACTAGTTCTTTTTATCTTGTGTGTGAGCTTTTTTTAGTGTGTGATTATGTATGAGAGTGTGCTAAATGAAATTTCATTAATATGTACTCAATCTCCATTCATATTAATGAAATTATGTTTTTACTCTCAATGATTTGTCTCAAAGCATGCACTTCTTCATTCTTCCAATGAAAATATATGAAACTCACTCCAAAGCATGCCTCTCTCTAATATTTAATTGTCCAAACTGAAAATATTGAAAATTGCATTCAGAATCTGATAATTTCAAGGAATTACTCGGCGCGACCGCGCCAAATTCTGGTGCGACCGCGCCACTGGGTTGATGTGATTTGGCCACTACAGAGGTGCAGCAACAGAACCTCCACTCCAGGTATTCTTCTTAAGACACATTTTATGCCTGAGAGACACTTCTAGTCAATTTTCATTTTCAATTGCTGAAAATCATGCAAATTTTTATCACTAACCCATGAGAGCAGAATGCTAAAGCCACTAAGGGAGATCCATCCAACCTCACTCCACCCAGAAAGTCAGGGAAGTATCTCTGTCACCCCTATGTTTACTGCTGCTTTGAGGACAAAGCTTGTTTTTAAGTTTGGGGTGGGATACTCTTCATGCAATTTTAAGGGGATTTGAAAAATTTTAAGTTTGGGGTGGAATACTCTTCATGCATGTATCTGAAAGCACTATCTTTTTTTTTAAATTCACCAGAAAAGTCCATAAGGGATTTAGAAAAAACCAATGAAAATCCCTGATCATATGAATAGCATGATTCACTTTCTGAATAAATATATTAGTTCAGATGCTTAGTCTTGAATGGATGAGAATTTTTCTTTAAAAACAATTTTCGAAAACAAAGTACAAGTAAGCAAGTCGATTTCAATCACTAGAACCAACCTGAGGAAAACTTGAGGCGAAATAGAGAAATGTTTTTAAAATTCTGAGGTGATTTAGGCACTTGTTTAAAAATCGTTTGAGGCTTTTTCAAAGGCACCCATTTTAATGCACAAGTTGCATCACCTTTTGTCAAACCTCTTGGGCCGAAAAGATCCCTGTTTTGTTTCAATGTCCCATGCTACATGAACCAGCCTTAGTGATAAATAAACTTGTTTCTTCCATACCCATGATTCTCCAAATTATTGAAGTGTTTTGTTTGAATGAGCATGGATAAAGATTTCGGAGTTATAAGGAGGGATGGATGAAGGGTATAGAAATATTTCATTATAAAGGGGAAGAAGGAGCAAGAGAGGAAAAGAAAGAAAAAAAAAAAAGTCTGGGTTGAGTAGGAGAAAGGCCACCTTGTGTGTGCACCGGGACTCGGGCCTCAGCAAGCTTAGGATCTCTGAGTCAACCGACAAGGTAAGCTGGACTCCAAACAAAGCCAAAGAAAAAGAAAGAAAAGGTTGTGGTTTAGTTAAGGGAAAGGCCACCTCGTGTGTGCACCGGGTCTTGGGCCTCAACAAGCTTAGGGACTCTGAGTCAACCGACGAGGTAAGCTAGACTGTGGACAAAATCCAAAGAAAAAGATACATGGGAAAGAGAAAAAAAAAAAAGAGGGAAAAGGAAAAATGAGGGATCAATGCAAAAGAATAAGTTTGGGGTGGAAGAGCTTGGAGGAAAAGTCACAAATCCAATTCATGCTCAGGAAAATGGAAAATGGATATGAGGAGGAGAATAAAACCCAAAAGAAAACCAAAAATCTTCATCATACCCTTTACCCCTGCCTCATTACAACCCATAAAGACCTATTGATTAGAATTGAGAAGTCCTTCAGGTTAGTGGAGAGTGGACTGATGGTTAGCTTATGGAGTTGAATTGAGACTTCTCACTTGTATGGGCATGTTCATCTTTGAAAAATGTGAAGAAAATTCGAAATCTATTTTGACTAAGCAAGAAGAACCATCATTAGGAAAGGAGTGAATCATCTATTTTGAAACTTTAGTGGGGAGGATCACTGAACTTTTCTTAAGTCTTTACAGATCTATCTGGTATTTATTTCAGAGTTTTGCTCGAGGATGAGCAAAGGTTTAAGTTTGGGGTTGTGATAAGTGTCCAAAAGACACTTATTTATGCATGATTTAATGAGCATAAACTCCTATTGTGAGTTAATTATTAGCATGAAAGGGACAAATATAACTCAAATACATGTTTTGTGTCTCAGGTACCATGTAAAAGAAAAAAATCTAAATTCTCAGGAAAAATGAAGGAAAAAGGAGCAAAATCAAGCAAAAAAGGGAATGGCGCGACCGCGCCGGGTAAATGTGCAAAAATTCAAATAATTCGAAGAAATTCCCAACGGCTAGTGAGTCTAAAAGGAGGACAGTTCGTGAATGTGAAATGGCGCGACTGCGCCCCTCGTGGGTGCTACTGCGCCATGAAGATGGCGCTACCAGTGGCGCTGCCGCACTGCACTTGTTTCCTTACAAAGATGCCAAGTTCTATTTCGGGAAGTCGGCAAAGAGTTTAAGGAGTGGCGCGACCGCGCCAGTTCGAGAGCATAAAGTGGCGCGACCGCGCCATGAAGAATCCTTCCTCATATAGGACCCGAAGGCCGTGCTCTAGACTTAGACAAAATTTCTGCTCGAGTGGCGCGACCGCGCCAAAACAAAGTACAATTCGGTGCGACCGCGCAACTGACTCAACTTCGTGACTAGCGGAAATCTCAGGATTCTGACTACCAATCAAGCCCAGACTTGGAAGAAGAAGTCCTAATTAGCTAAGGAAGGTATCCACGAAGATTTTATGATATATTTCCAGATTCTAGGTGCATTGAATGGTCAAGAAGAGAAGTCAATGACAAAGAAGGAAACTGCTGTCATAAAAGGAAAGTACAAGTCCAAGATTGAAGATGCCATATTTGGAGATTCCAACTTCCAATTGGATCCAAATTTGGACCACAGCTTCCTGAGAGGATTGAAAATCATGAATCGAAAAATCAGGCCAATCCAAGTTGGGTTGTGGAGTTTTATATTTTCAAAGTGGTGGACCCAGTGCTGGAATTGGCAGCAGAACCAGTTCAACTTCTCAAGGAGATATCTCACGTTTCCAAACTCAGAATGACTTCAAATTTCGTACACAAGTCAAGGACTATGTAAGAACGATTAGGATGTAATTTCCACCAATTCTGAGGTCGGGAAGGCACAATTCATACCCCTGGACAGAGGCTAAAATCACAAGTTCTGGGCAGATTTCAGCTATAAAAGGAGGTCCGAGGCAAAGCACAACGCATCCAGTTTTGGATCCAGTTTTTGTAGTGTAAATCCAGTTCTTAGTATGTTTTTCTTATTTTGTAGTTAGGTTAGAGAGAAGAGAAAAGTCCAGAGGGAGTCTTACACGACCTTTTGGCAGTTTGGAGAGAGAAGGTGGAGATTTTAGTCAAGGTGCAAGAGAAGCCAAAGGCAGTCCTTCAAGGGGGTTTCTGTACTTAGTTTATTTAATGCCTATGGCTGTAATTAAATCCTTATTACTGTGTGTTTATTATATTATCATGGAGTAGTCTCTCTTTGTTGGGGAATTCATGAACTCCTAGTTGTTACATGTTTAAGTTCTGATTTCTATAGCAATAAAGTACTCTGCTTTTGTTTTAGAATCTGTATTCATTGCTTATTGCTAGTCTAGATTGATATCTGAAGTTTAATGAGGTACGAATGAGAAAAATTTCAGTAAAGATTTGGGTTAGTTATATGATTGCTTGTTTTCTAAAACAACTCGCTTTTAAACTCGATTGTTCCGATTTCGAAGGAGACTAGTTGAAAAGTGATGTGACTTCTATAACTCTTGTTCTGAATTAGAGAGAGTAAATCTTCAAGCTTTTATATTTATGCACTTAGGATTTGAATGTTCCGGTTGAGAAGGAGTTCAAGGAATAAGTGAAAGTTATTTCCTGTATATGGGTAACCAGGTTTTCTAAAGCTAAGTCAAAGTAAAGGTGCTTGAGCTATAAAATCAGAATTTTACATGTCAACAGCTAGGAGGGATTGACACTCTTCCCCAACATCTCATCTCTATTAATTTTTCCAGTAGTTCAATTCTGTTTTCTTTTCAGTTTTCAAAACCAAAACCAAAAATTTCTTTTCCCTCAATCAATAGAAAAATCTTTGCTTAAACTGAATTCTCATCAAGGTCCAAGTGGGATCGATATCTGGACTCTCGAGTCTATTTTACTTGCTGACCTAGTGCACTTGATAGACACCCAACATGTTTATACTAGTGAAAATCCCTGATCATATGAATAGCATGATTCACATTCTGGATAAATATATTAGTTCATATGCTTAGTCTTGAATGGATGAGAATTTTTCTTTAAAAACAGTTTTCGAAAACAAAGTACTAGTTAGCAAGCCGATTTCAATCACTAGAACCAACCTGAGGAAAACTTGAGGCAAAACAGAGAAAGGTTTTCAAAATTCTGAGGTGATTTAGGCACCTGTTTAAAAATCGTTTGAGGCTTTTTCAAAGGCACCCATTTTAATGCACAAGTTGCATCACCTTTTGTCAAACCTCTTGGGCCGAAAAGATCCCTGTTTTGTTTCAATGTCCCATGCTACATGAACCAGCCTTAGTGATAAATAAACTTGTTTCTTCCTTACCCATGATTCTCCAAATTATTGATGTGTTTTGTTTAATGTGCAGTCACTATTCACCGCGACCCACCCCAACACACTGCGACTTCAACATACAACCCCATCCACAACCCCACTTCTAACCCAATTGCAACTCCACCTCCAACCTCACTTTGACCCACCTATATCACTATGCCTAATGTACAACTCCACGCTATGACCCCACCCAAGACCTACCCCCGACCCCGCTCCACCCCTCGACATCAACCCCTACACCCTCCCTACCCCAACCCCACCCCACAACTCTATAGAATATTCATTTATGCCACAACCCTGCAACCCCACACAATGACCCTGCAACTCCACACACTGACCCCATACGATGAACCCACATTACATCCCAACCCGATGTCCCTGCCCAACATCCCCACATGACATCCCAATTGGACGTCCTTGCCCAACATCCCCCCTAACATCCCAACTGAACGTCCCTGCTCAACATCCCCACACAAAGTCCCCACATGACGGCCCAACCCAATGAATCCACCATCCTCCTAACAAACCTTGAATGCCATGTGTACCCATTCTTATTCCCTAGTTGAGACCCGTGATTTAGAAAAATGAGGATAAACTAATGAGTTTGAATTCTTAAATAATATTTATATTTTCTTAATGATCCTTTTGTATTAATGTCTATATAAATTTTCAAATTAACACACATTATAAAACATTTAATAATTACAATGTGAAAATATAATTTATATGGTATTGTAGGCACCAAAATGCAGTTGGCCCAAATACGACGAGCCCAAACGCCCACCAGTCCATCAATCAATCGTCATGGATCTGCTCCACTGGTTTTCAAAGTCATCTCTCACAACCCATTACCGGATCCATTCGTTTCGTCGCGTCATAAGTAAATCATCATCATAGTCAGCAACAAATTATTGTGTCATTGCCACTCAGCAGCCAGTCACCTTGTATGGCACTTCAGCATCTAACCGACCAAGTCTGGTCGCCAATTGAAGCAGTCCGCCGCTGATCCTCATTCAGTGAAGGAAAAGGAGGAATGCCCAAGTCCTCTTCCCATCTCAACAGAAGCAGCAGAAAGGGGATCACGACCCCCATTCCGAGGATCGACCCCCCAACAATTGGACAGGAACGACTACAAATAGCCAGAAATGCTCTGTCGAAAGGGTTCAAAATTCTTTTGTGGAGACGTAATCTCACACACATAAGCTCTCTCGAGCCGAAGGAGTTCAAGCAACTAGCAGTTCATCAAAATTCACCAGTTCAATCGGAGCAGCTCTACACGTTCACCGGTAAAGTCAACAAGTCGATACACGTGGAACACAAATACTTTCGTTCGACCAATGAAACCATTATCGTTCGTGCACACTCGCTCTGAAACTCGGGTCAACTTGCCAGAAGCTAAAACTGCATCAATTCACACGGAGATCGAATCAGAGGAACAAAAGGAGATTGTACTCGCATTCTCAGACTTTCAAACACAAATTGTAACACAAATTTTCTATCGTAAATTGATTTATTCTCTCGGTCGAGCCTCTTTGCGGACCAACAGATTTTTCAGTGAATCAGATTTGGCATGCCCGGTGGGACCTTTCACACCTCTCATCTCATTCTCTGTCAGAAAAAAAATCTCTCAGCCATGGCCAGCAACGCCAACAACGACAACAACAACAACAACAACAACAAGGGCAAGCAAATTGCCAGTTCGAGCTCTGACTATCCGCGCCCTGCCGCAGATGCAAGCTTGATTTCAACAATAGGAGTTCGTGGACCAGCGGCCACTTCTTCAGCCAACATCAGCGCTCTGACCTCTCCACCACTGGCCACTTGTCCAATGACAAGGGTCTTGGCCAGATGCTTGTCCACCGGACAGGCTTCTTTCATGCGAGACGCGCGTCGCCCTAACATCGTCTTCCTACCACAGGCTACTGCGGCCTCCACCAAGTCAGTCGCTGCGTTAGCCAGGCTAATTCCAGCAACGACCAAGCCAACATACTTGGCTGTCGCGGCCTCCCTTCCTCCTCGCAGCGCGACGGTCAGTCCGGCCCAGTCGCCGCCATCCCAAAGAAGTTCCATCATCCCCGCCTTGATACGACTCTATGAACAGTGTGGGGGCATGGCTTCATCCTTCGCGGCAAGAACAAATTCGTCGCCGCCTTCAGCCGTGTCGAGAGCGACGACCAAAGACAAGTCACCGATCGTGATTATCTCTCACGATCTCTTGGCAGCACTCACTGCAGCAGCTGGTTCACCACCCATTCGCTCTCCTCATTGACAGACACCGGCTACATCCCCTGCGGCTCGATCGCCCATTCTGCCTTGCCGAATCACACTAGTGGCTGCCATCGCAAGCCAGTCGCCCACCAAAACCATCTTCCATTCTCAACCGACAATGGTCGGCTCTCCTGACCGATCGCCAACAGCGACCTCCCCACACCCAAGAACACCGACGACTGTATCTACAATGATGTCGCCGGCAAAACAGTTACCACTTTGGTCTGCATCAGGAACAACTTCGTCAACGCCGACAATCAAAATGGCCGCAATGACGACATCGGCCAAAATAATAGAAGATCAGCTTGCCGAAATGCAAGCTGCACTTAAATAACAGAGTGAACAGCTCTGCATAAAAGACGCGCAACTCGCAGTCCGCGATCTCCAGATCGCAAGGATAATGGAGTGACTTGAGATGGTGCAGCCACAAAAAACACTGGTGGCCTTTCTCAGGAAGTCAACCAGAACCGGGCGACTACTAGTGGTTCGGCCAAACCATTGCGAGAGGACCCTGCTTCTGACGACAAGCTGCAACCCATTGCGTCAATGACCATTCGAAGAGGTCGAGATGAAGCAGATCTGGCTGCCCTTACATTGGATGCAGTCACTGAACTGATCAACCGCACTAGTCACTGAACTGATCAACCGCGCTAGTCACTGAACTGATCAACCGCGCTATTCGGAACAGTTCAGGTGACAGTAAGTCTGTGGCTTACCAGAGGCCATACATGCAGAGGATTCAAAACATTCCGATGCCGCTTGGGTACCATCCTCCAAAATTCCAGCAGTTCAAGGGCGATGGGTATCCCTAACATCACGTTGCCCATTTCATTGAAATGTGCAACAATGCCGGTACAAACGACGATTTGCTGGTCAAGCAATTTGGCCGGTCGTTGAAGGGGAATGCTTTCGACTAGTACACCGAGGTACCCCAAGAATCAATCGACAGCTGGGAGCAACTGGAGCGAGAATTCCTCAGCTAATTCTACAGTTCTCGGCGCACTGTCATCTTAGTTGAAATCGCTAATTTTAAGCAAAAAAAGAGCACGAAGGTCGTCGACTACATCAATCGATGGAGGAATCTGAGCCTCAACTATAAGGAAAGCTCTAATTTATCCCTCGAAGTATCGAAATGTGTGCTCAAGAGATGCAGTGCGAGCTCCTGCGCTACATCCAGAGTCGGAGGCCAACAGACTTCCAAGAACTCTCGATGGAGGCCCACAACATGGAGAACCTCATGAAGGAGCGAGGAGAGAAAGCTTCGTCGCTTGCCGACCCCCACAAAAAAAGAAAAGCTACCGTGGTCGCACCCAATGATACGAAGGAGAAAACAAAAGCTTCATTCGCGACGAATGCTCTCGAACCAATCAAGGTATGAATCAAGGTCAAGACGAACTATGCTCCACGGCCACCAGTCGGGGCGGTTTATCGGAGGCCCTCATTGGAGGAAAGGCAGGCCAAAACATACCCCTTCCTCGACGCTGATGTTTCTATCGTGCTTGAGCAGCTGCTCGACAACCACTTGCTCAAATGGCTAGAAGTTAAAAGATCCGGCGATTTGACGAGGTCCAAAGAACCCAATTTCTGCAAGTACCACTGCTTGGTCGGACATCCGACTGAGAAATGTTTTGTCCTGAAGGACAGGATCATGGAGCTCACGGCTCAAGGCCACATCGAAATCGAAGGAGCTGAAAACACGACGTCCTCGTATGTTATCTTCGTCTAGGCCAAGTCCAACCGACGAGCTCGACATAAAAAACATCAGGTCGTAAGGAAGGAATACCGTAAAAAATCTGGCCCATCCAATTGACTGCACAACCATAGACGACCACCGGCTAAGGTCGCACCAAAACCGACGCCTTGCAAAGTTGCTGTAGCAGATGCAGAGGGGTGGATTCTGGTCATTTGGCGAAGGAAACCCGTTTGAGAAATTGAACCGCCGACAACCACCAAAATAAATACGAAGTGGCCAAACAAAAGAGCCGCGAAGCGTCAAAAGAAGGCTCCTAAGACCCTCGTCCAAGGAGCAGACAAAAGGAAAAGAAGACCCGTCACACTGGCGGAGTTCTTCCCAAAAAAATTCTTTGTGCCACCAGCATTGGTGGCGACTTGCTCGACAACCCCTCCCGAGCAAACCATTCAAACAAATAAAGGCAAGCTGCCACTCGTCGAGTGTGACGACCTCGAGACGTCACTAAAACAAATCTTGCCACTTAACGAGATTGAGGATGACCTCGACTTGGCCATCTGATCAAGACAAGCTCTTATTCAAGTTCTCGACAAACCAGAGGAGCTCCAGGCTGAGGTCGAGCAGCTACTTATCAGGAAGCACGACTTGCCGAAGGTCGGGCTGATGCCACCATATCGAAAGGAGGAAAAAAGTGCATCTTCCTCTCGACAGTTGCCAAAGTCAGAGGATGTGCTCACCGTCTCCTGTCCACCATGCATCAACTTTCGAGAAGAGAACGCGCAACTAGGGACGAAGAACCACAACTGGCCATTGTTCATCTCTGGCTACATCAGAGACCACTGAGTCAACCAAATTCTAAACGACTGTGGATTTGCGGTTAATATTCTGCCAATTCGTACGATGAAGAATGTCGGCCTCTCCGCCGGAGACCTCTCTCTGAGCTCTCTTCTCATCCAAGGCTTCAATCAAGAAGGCCAAAGGACACTCGGCATGATCTCCCTCAAATTGCACATCGACGACATGGTGGCCGAAACTCCGTTCCAAGTTATCGATTCAAGAACATCTTACAATCTGCTTTTGGGTTGACCGAGGCTCCATGTAAATGGAGTCGTGCCTGCGACACTTCACCAATGCTTCATGTACTGGAAGGATGGCGTACAAAAGACGGTGTATGCCAACGAAAGTCCATTCACCCAGGCTGAAGCCTCATTTGCGGACGCTAAATTCTATCTGACGACCAGACCGACCGTTAAATCGTCCTCTTGGCCAAGTCAGGCGTCAAATGCCAGAAATGTACTTCCTCTGAAACATACTCCGACGCACGACCTAGTGCTGAAGGCCGCGCCTCCCAAACAGCCGGTGCACAATAGTCAACCAGCACACAACCATCAACCAGCCACCACAATTCTGGCGCCGATGCAGCGCATCGTACCTATCCTATGGTACATTCCGCGATCGTAAAGGAAGAAGGGAGAAGCTCCCCTTGTCATATGCCACAAAGCCAAGCCAATTCCCCTTAAAGAAAGGGTCACTTTCCCATTGCCGAAGCTTGAAGGCCGGAGTATCGTGAAACAATTCCCGAGCCACGAGCAAGTGCCATCTACTTGTTCAGACGAAGGCTTTGATCTAAATGCATACCGGCTGATGGCCAGACTTGGGGGCAATTTTACTAATGAATAGCTCCACTAGAAACCACCCGTGGCTTTGCCAATCCTCACTCCAGAACAAGAAAAGCTAAGGAAGGAGGGTCGTCGCATCACTCAAAGTCATCAAGGCCTCAAATACCAGAAGGATAAACCAATCCGGATCTTTGGAGCTCAGAAACCAATGCAAATTACCAGAAAAACATTGTCTGACGTTGACCAAGTCTCACTCGGCCAAACTCCAACAAAGAATGGAGTTGCTCCAAATCCAGTGGTCATCTACACCTTGAAAGCGGCCATCATAAGAGCTTACGCAAACGACTCGATCATGGTAAACTATATTTCCATTGCTGGTGACAACCAAGAAGACGACGAGTTTGTCTTGAACGACACCCCGGCTTCGTTCAAAGAAGGCGGCTGATAAGTGTCTAAAAGATACTATTTTCATGCCTCAATTGGGATTAGAAATTACATGTTGGAGTCAATATTCATCATAAAATCACGAAATATGTCTCAGATTAATATTTTCTCTCTCAGGAGTCCAACACAACAAGAATCATTGAAATCGGAGCTAAAATGAACAAGATATGAGGATTTTAGTGCATAAAGGTACAATGTAGCAGAGACCGGCGCGACCCCACCAGTATGCAGGCAAAATCTGGCGCGCCCGCGCCAGAAAATGGTGCGACCACGCCAAAATGGACCCAGAAGGCTGACAAACATGACCAGAACACTCCATTCAAGTACTCTGCTCCAGTGGCGCGACCACGCCATTTTTTAGCTTATTTTTGGCGCACCCGCGCCAATGACTCAGCAATGATAAGTCGCGAAAATCTCGGGATCCTGACATCCAATCGAGTCCAAACTTGGGAGAAGGAGTCGTAAGTGTCTAAAGAAGGTATCCACAAAGATCTTAAGGTAATGTGCTCGAGTCTAGATGCATTGAATGATCAAAGAGAAGAAGTTCAATTCAAAATAGGAAACTGCTGCCAAAAAAAGAAGATAAATCCGAATTTTATGAAGAGCATACATGGAGTTCCCGAAATCCAATTAAAGCCAAACTTGGAACGAACATTTCTGATGATACTGATGATCATGTTACGAAAATTCATGCCAATCCAAGCCGGGCTTCTCATGTTTTACATCTCCAAAGTGGTGGACCCAGAGCAGAAATTGGCAGCAGAAATTATCCAACGTCTCCACCTCATATCTCGAGTTTTCCGACTCAGAATGAATTCAAATTTCGTGAGAAAGGAAAGGACTACAGAAGGACGGTTTGGACGTAATTTCAGCCAATTCGGAGGTCGGGAAAGAACAATTCATAGCCCTGAATAGAGACCAATTTACAAGGCCTAGATAGAACTTCAACTATAAATAGAGGTCTGAGGCAGAGAGTTTGAGATCCAGTTTTTGCATTCAATTTTGTATTCGACATCCAGTTCTAGCATTCAGTTTTCAGTTTAGTTTCTATCTTATATATTAGTTTAGAGAGTGTCTTGAGAGACAGAGGAGACGTCCTATTGAAGCTTTTGAGGTAAGGAGGAGGAGCAACCATTGGAAGTCATGTTCAACAAGTAGATCTTTCTCAAGGGAAGCTTGTACTTAGTTTATCTTTTCTTTTCTTCTTCATGGTTGCATTCAAGACCTTGTTTTGTTCTTTAACTTTCAGAATGGAGTAGTCTTTTATTTTGGGAGTCCATGACTCCCTAGGCATGTAATGAGATTGATACTTTATAATCTATTTGGTTTTCAATTTGGTGCATGAATGAGTTTTCCATGTTGTTAATTCTTGATTCATACTTGCTGTCTGGCTATGTACTGGTTATAAGGTGACTCTAGGCTTAACATAAGACATGGTGATAGGATTTTACAAATCTTTCTGAGTTTATGCACTAGGTAGATCAGTAATCCTTGGGTTGATCCTCGACCTTAAAGTAATACCCTGTTGGATTAGTTGATCTGCCTATGACACAATGAGCTTCATGTTTACGCTATCAAGTAGAGTCAGTCATGCTAGCTAGGTTTACTCTAGGAGATAGAAACAGGTGATGCTGATGCGGATTGTAGCCTTGGTTTTATAAGCTCGTCAGAAATTGATTTCCAAAGCTCAACTTCTATTCAATCTCAGAATTGCCTAGGGAGGGAATTGGATTCCCAATGCCTTTTTCCATACTGATTTTATCAAAAGCCCTCTCTTGATCTCTATAGGATTAGGTAGATTAGTTTAATTTTTGTTTTCATTACTCCTTTCCAATCGCTTTTTCGAACTTTGGTTTTTAAACTAGAAAAGCAATTATCTATTAGCTTGGTCCTTGTGGGACGATATTCGGACTTGCGTAAGTCTATATTACTTTGATTAGTCCTCTTGCTAGTGATTAGCTGGGATCGCATCAAGTTTTTGTCGCCGTTGCCGGGGACCAATGTTTTAATTGTAATTGCTAGTGTTTAAAACTAGAGCTTTGAGTGTATATTCTGTTTTATTTTTTCTGTTTTATTTTTTATTTTTTGGGTGGACTGATATGTCGTGTGCATGGATTTTGGTTTGTATAAGTCCACTTATGGAAGGAGACACCTTGAGGAGTATAATGTTTTTTCTTACCCAAATCAAGCATGGAATTCTTTTCAGCATTCTAGAAATTTTTTTTGCCATGTGATTCTTATGAACAACCATATAGTTCTTTTGACCACTCTTATAATTCTCCCACCCATCATGATGATATGCTTAGCATGCAAAGTCAATTTGATTTAATTCAAAGGCAAGCTGATATCATGCAACTACAAAGAAATTCTGTGAATTATTTTTGTGATGTGTGTGGAGGTAACCATGCTACTAATGTATGCCATTTAAATTCAAGACCTTATTTTTCTAATTATGAGTATAATTCCTGGAGGTTAGACCCATATGGCATTCATACCTCCAAGAGGAGCCACAATGGGAGGAAGATAGGAGACTGATCCGAGAAATGTATGCAAAATTACAGTCAATGGAAAAAATGCATGCAGATGTTCAGTCAATAAAGCAACCGGTCACACTTCATACCACTCAAGAATAGGAGGACCTAGTAAGGTGGTTTCTTGAAGAGAATCCAAAAGAGCAAGATCTACAGGAATTAGAGAATGAGGAAGAACCAATTGAAGAGGTAGATCAGTCCATACCCTTCAGGAGTGAAAAAATTCTAGAAAACCCTCAACCAAAAGAAACCTTGGAAGAGAGTGTGTGCCCCTATGATTTAGAGGATGAGGAAGAACCAATTGAAGAGATAGTAGCTGAGGTGGAGGAAATATTTATCCCATTTCTGATCTTCCAACTAATTGAGAGAGAACTACAAGCATTAGTGGCTGAAGAAGAAAGCATGGCAGAAGTAGATGAGGTCAATGAAGAAAAACCCATGGCTGAGATAGCTGTGAATGTAGAAGAGGTAGAAGAGAAAGCCCAGCAAGAAGAAATATCATTAGAGGCGGAAAAAGAAACCATAGCTGAAGAATTAGATGAAGGGGAGGAAGAAGAAACCATAGGTCCTATCATAGAACCTTCCCCTGAAAAGCCATTAGAGAATTGGGTAGAGAAAAAAGAAGAGATAGGGCTCTCCTTTGATTTAGACTTTTTTATCATCCCACCTTATACATCTAGCCCAAAAATACAACTAAAAATTTTATTGGGGCTGGACAAGAGGATGAATGAGTGGTTGATATGTGTGAAGATATACTTTTTAGAAACCACAAAGTCGAGAGAAAGGATTTTTACCTCAACATCAAAATTTGGTTGGTCTACCATAAAGAATTGCAAAGGAAGAAAAGTCATGATGAATGGATTTGAAATAAACTTCCTTTTGATCTAGGTGGAATGAAGCTACTGGTCTGGCTGAGGACCATAAACTTAGCGCTTTATGGGAGGCAACCCATGGCAGGTAAGTTAGTTTAGTTTTTCAATTCAATTGTACTTTGGTTTGAATAATCACCTTGTGTGAATCTTAGATCTTAGGTCTAGTTTTGTTTTAATCATGTTAGGTTAGTCTTTTCAATTTGTTTGGTTTGAATAAAACACCAGAAAAAAGAAAATTTTTGTCTAAGACACCTGTCGTTGAAAAATCTGGAATTTGAAAGCTAAGTGGAGTTGCATGAAGCCATTTTTACAGCTATACTTCATGTATTTCTAGATGTATTTTTCAAGGCTTAAATGCAGATATCAGAAGAAAGAAGTTGGGACTATCATTCCCAACCATTCACAATAGCTTCCTTCAAAAGAAAAGCCATCAGAACACTCAGGTAAAACTTTGTGCAGAGAAGCAGTGCAACAGCAACTCTATTCGAGCAGCCAATTTTGGAGCCGAATTCTGAAACATCTGGAAGTGGAACCCACCAAGGAAAGGTAAGTAGTTCAAGAGGGCATTTAGTAGATAAAATAGGGCAAGATTTGAGGAATTTTCTTTGAGTAGAAAGGAAGTTATGACTGCTGCAACTTGGGTAGTTAAAACTGTTTTCTGAAAAAAAATTTGGGTTGGGAACATTACCATCTTTCTGTCTTTGAGCTGATTTCTAAAATTTTCTGTAATGATTCTTTGAAAAATGTTTTAAGGTGATTAAAGTTCATACTTAGTACTTTCCATGAAACCCTTTTTCAGCTCTAGATGAAAAGTGGTTAGGGAGATACAATGCTTGCAAAATACCTCCGACTCACTTTCTGCCCAGAATTTCAGATTTGCTGCCAAGTTTTCATATCGGTGTATCTTTCACTTCCCTTGATGAAAATGCATCAAACCTATTTTATTGTGCACCTTTGAACCTTAAAAACATGTTCCAAGTGGAATTTTTAAATTTTACATTCAGAATTTCAATTTATGAAGGAAAAGGATGGCGCTCCCGTGCCAAATTTTGGTCCTCCCGTGCCAAATTTTGGCGCTCCCGTGCCAAATTTTGGCGCTCACGCGCCACATGTTTGATGAATTTCCGAGGATCTATAACTCAGAATCATTCTATTCCAATTCTGACATGTTTCTATTTATGAGTTATAGGCCATGGTACAATTTCATAAATTTTTGAATTCG
The DNA here is from genome assembly GCA_019845555.1 of Aristolochia fimbriata. NCBI lineage: Eukaryota > Viridiplantae > Streptophyta > Magnoliopsida > Piperales > Aristolochiaceae > Aristolochia > Aristolochia fimbriata. The sequence continues at coordinate 18,477,281 of CM034080.1, forward strand.
TTTGCAATAATTTTGTGCTATGAATGGTTCTAACCACTTTTGGTCAAGCATAAAGGCAGCTCAAGTTCAAATTCCTCATGGTGCCTCTGGAATAATTTGGAAGTTCAAGAACCCAACATTCTTAGGGAAGTTTCTTACTCTCTATCTCATTTTATTGAATTGATCAGAATGCAAAATTTTAAGTTTGGGTTGGGAAACTTTTGATTTTAAAGTCTAGTTGGTTTTCATTGATTAGTTAGTTTTGATTTGATAGTATTTGTTTTTGTTTTGAGTCAATACCAGAAGAATGTTTCTAAATCTGAAAAAAGTTTTTGAAAAAATTTTGTGGGAACTCTGATTTGGGATTAAGAGAGCTTTTCCTTGAGAGATGATGTAGTGATTGGGATTAAGTAGAGATTGCAAATATCTTTGTTTTATTTGATTGCTTTGAGGACAAAGCAAATTTTCAAGTTTGGGGTGGTGTGCTACAATCAGAGATGGTTCATGCTCAGGAAGATGGGACATGGATATGAAGAGGAGGACTGACCCTAAAATTTTATCCTTAATTTTTTTTTCCTTGCCCATTACCCATGCCCCATTACAACCTATAGAAGGCCTTTTGACATTAATTTTAAAATTCTTTCATGTTAGTGGAGATTAGACTGATGGTTGACTTATGTTGTTCAATTTAAACTGCTCACATGCATGGGAAAGTGGTATGTATGGTGGAAGATAGCTTGATCGTGCCTTGACTATGCAGGATAACCAACAATAGGAGAGGTTTGAATGAGTAATCTTTGATTGATGCTTTGAAAGGGTAACCCCACTGATTTTTCTTAAACTTTGAGGATTTGTCATAACTCTGGTCCTTTTTAATTTTTTTTTAGTTTTGATCGAGGACGAGCAAAGGTTTAAGTTTGGGGTTGTGATAAGTGTCTAAAAGACACTATTTTCAGGCCTCAATTGGGATTAGAAAATACATGTTGGAGTCAATATTCATCATCAAATCATAAAATATGTCTCAGATTAATCTTTTCTCTCTCAGGAGTCCAACGCAACAAGAATCATCGAAATCGGAGCTAAAATGAAGAAGATATGAGGATTTTAGTGCATAAAGGTATAATATTGCAGAGACGGCGCGATCGCACCAGTATGAAGGCAAAATCTGGCGCGCCAGAAAACGGCACGCCCTCGCCAGAAAACGGCGCGACCGCACCAAAATGGACCCAGAAGGCTGCCAAACACGACCAGAACACTCCATTCAAGTACTCTGTTCTAGTGGCGCGACCGTGCCTTTTTTAAGCCTATTTTTGGCGCGACCGCGCCAATGACTCAGCAATGATAAGTCGCGAAAATCTTGGGATCCTGACATCCAATCGAGTCCAAACATGGGAGAAGGAGTCCTAAGTGTCTAAGGAAGGTATCCACGAAGATCTTAAGGTAATGTGCACGAGTCTAGATGCATTGAATGATCAAAGAGAAGAAGTTCAATTCAAAATAGGAAACTGCTGCCAAAAGAAGAAGATAAATCCGAATTTTATGAAGAGCATACATGGAGTTCCCGATTTCCAATTGAAGCAAAACTTGGAACGAAGATTCCTGATGATAATGAGGATCATTTCACGAAAATTCAGGCCAATCCAAGCTGCGCTTCTCATGTTTTACATCTCCAAAGTGGTGGACTCAGAGCAGAAATTGGCAGCATAAACCATCCAACTTCTCCACATCATATCTCGAGTTTCCCAACTTAGAATGGATTCAAATTTCGTGAGCAAGGAAAGGACTATAGAAGGAAGGTTCAGATGTAATTTTAACCAATTTTGAGGTCGGGAAAGCACAATTCATACCCCTGAACAGAGACCAATTTACAAGGCCAGGACAGAACTTCAACAATAAATAGAGGTCCGAGGCAGAGAGTTTGAGATCCAGTTTTTGCATCCAGTTTTGTATTCGACATCAAGTTCTAGAATTTAGTTTTCCGTTTAGTTTCTGTTTTATATATTAGTTTAGAGAGTGTCTTGAGAGGCAGAGGAGACGTCCTATTGAAGCTTTTGAGGCAAGGACGAGGAGCAGCCATTGAAAGTCATGTTCAACAAGTAGATCCTTCTCAAGGGAAGTTTGTACTTAGTTTATCTTTTCTTTTCTTCTTTATGGTTGTATTCAAGACCTTGTTTTGTTCTATAACTTTTAGCATGGAATAGTCTTTTATATTGGGAGTCCATGACTCCCTAGGCATGTAATGAGATTGATACTTTATAATCTATTTGGTTTTCAATTTGGTGCGTGAATGAGTTTTCCATGTTGTTAATTCTTGATTCATACTTGCTGTCTGGCTATGTACTGGTTATAAGGTGATGCTAGGCTTAAGGTAAGACATGGTGATAGGATTTTACAGATCTTTATGAGTTTATGCACTAGGTAGATCACTAATCCTTGGGTTAATCCTCGTCCTTAAAGTAATACCCTGTTGGATTAGTTGATCTGCCTATGACACAATGATCTTCATGTTTACGCTATCAAGTAGAGTCAATCATGCTAGCTAGGTTTACTCTAGGAGATAGACACAGGTGATGCCGATGCAGATTGTAGCCATGGTTTTATAAGCTCGTCAGAAATTGATTTCCAAAGCTCAACTTCTATTCAATCTCAGAATTGCCTAGGGAGGGAATTGGATTCCCAATGCCTTTTTCCATACTGATTTTATCAAAAGCCCTCTCTTGATCTCTATAGGATTAGGTAGATTAGTTTATTTTCTGTTTTCATAACTCCTTTCCAATCGCTTTCTCAAACTTTGGTTTTTATACTAGAAAAGCAATTATCTATTAGATTGGTCCTTGTGGGACGATATTCAGACTTGCAGAAGTCTATATTACTTTGATTATTCCTCTTGGTAGTGATTAGCGGGGATCGCATCAGCGGCCAGTCTACAATCGACGAATTAAAGAAAGTCGACCTGGGCACAAAGGAGAATCCAAGGCCTACATTCCTTAGTGCCTCACAATCGGCCGAAGAGGAGGTCGAATATATGTCTTTACTTAGCGAATACTGCGACGTATTAGCCTAGAATTACATGAAAGTGCTAGGCCTCGACCCACAAGTTGTAGTGCACAAGCTAGCGGTCCATCCCTCTGTTCGGCCAGTTAAGCAATCACAATGACGATTCTGGTAAGAACTCTTTCCTAAAATTGAGAAAGAAGTCGATAAGTTGATTTCTGCCAATTCATAAGAGAGATGAAGTATCCTTCCTGGATCGCTAATATCGTGCCGGTCAAGAAGAAGAAAGACCAAATTTGGGTCTGCATAGACTTTCGCATCCTGAACAAGGCTTGCCCAAAAGACGACTTCCATCTGTCGACTACCGAACTCATGGTGGACGTGACAGTGGGTTATGAAGCCCTCTCTTTTTTGGACTGAACCAGATCCGTATGGAACCGAAGGACGAAGACCTCACCGCTTTCCACACTCCTAAAGGTATCTTCTGCTAGAAGGTGACGCAATTCGGACTTAAGAATGCAGGCGCAACGTACCAGAGGGCAATGCAGCATATTTTTGATGACTTTCTGCATAAACGTGTCGAGTGTTATGTTGACGACCTAGTGGTAAATTCAAAAGAACGGTCTAATCACCTCTTCATCTCATAGCAGTGTTCGAGCGACTTCGGCGATTCCAACTTAAAATGAATCCGCTGAAATGCGCATTTGGTGTAACTTCTAACAAATTTATTGGGATCGTTGTGCATCACCGAGGAATCGAGATCGATCAGCTAAAAATCAACGCAATTCGAATGATGCCGATGCCCAGAAACATATCCAAACTTAATAGCTTTCAAGGCTACCTAGAGTACATTCGGCGTTTTATCTCAAATTTAGCCAGAAGATGCCAGCCATTCAGTCGCCTCATGAAGAAAGACATACCATTCGAGTGGGACGACTCTTGCCGAAATGCCTTTAACAACATAAAGGTGTACCTCACCAAGCCGCTAGTGCTCGTCGTTCCGATCATCGACAGACCGCTGCTCCTCTACATCATGGCACAAGAGAAATCCATTAGAGCTCTACTGGCTCACTGCGACGAGGACAATAAAGAATGTTCACTCTATTACCTGAGCTCAACGCCGGTGGGTGCTGAAATCAACTACATGCCAATCGAGAAGACTTTTCTGGCACCCGTCTTTGCGGTTCAAAAGCTCTGGCACTATCTCTTGGCGCACTCGAGGAACTTGATTTCTCAAGACGACCTGCTCAAATATATCATGTCGCGGCCGATACTCTTAGGTCGATTGGCTAAGTGGGTATTACTTCTTTCCGAGTTCGAGATCAATTTCGTGCTGCATGGTACGATCAAAGGCCAAGCCTTGGCGAATTTCTTGGCCGACCATCCAGTGCCGGCCGAGTGGGAATTGACAAAACAATTCCTAGACGAAGAGATTTTCCTGGTCAAGGTGCTTCCCCCTTGGAAGATGTACTTCGACACTGCCGCCCGAAGAAACGGAGCCGGTGCCGAAGTTCTCTTCGTTTCACAAAAAAAAGATCTCCTCCTGTTGGGTGTCTAGCAAGTGCACTAGGTCAGTAAGTAATATAGACTCGAGAGTCCAGATATCGATCCCACAGAGACCTTGATGAGAACTCAGTTTAAGTAAAGATTTTTCTATTGATTGAGGAAAAGAAATTTTGGTTTTTGAGAACTGAAAAACAAAACAGAATTAACTACTAGAAAAACTTATGGAGATGAGATGTTGCGGAAGAATGTCAATACCTCCTAGTTGTCAACATGCAAAGTTCTGATTTTATAGCTCAAGTACCCTTACCTTGACTTAGCTTTTCAAAACCTGGTTACCCATATACAGGAAATAACTTTTACCTATTCCTTGAACTCCATCACAATCCGGAAACATTCAACTCCTAGGTGCATAAATATAAAAGCTTAAAGATTAACTCTCTCTTATTCAGAACAAGAGTTTATAAAAAGTCACATTGTTTTTCCACTAGTCTCCATCACAATCCGGAACGATCTAGTTTAGAAAAACAAGTTGTTTTAGAAAACAAAGAATTATATGACTAACCCAAATCTCTACTGAACTTTAACTTCTATTCGAACCTCGTTAAACTTCAGATATCAATTTAGATTAGAAATAAACAGTAAACACAAATTCTAAAACAAAGGCCAAGTACTTTATTGCTATAAACTTCAAAACTTAAACATGTAACAACTAGGAGTTCATGACTTCCTGAACAAAGAGAGACTACTCCATGCTAATAGTATGAACACACAGAAAGAATTCAATTACAGCCATGATAATAAGAAGAAAATAAGTACAGAAAACCCCCTTGAAGGACTGCCCTTAGCTTCAACTCGTGCCTTGGCTGAAATCTCTTCCTTCTCTCTCTAAAGTGCCAAGAGGTCGTGTAAGACTCCCTCTGGACTTTCTCTCCTCTCCAAACTAACTACAAAAACTATAAATTAAACAAAAGACTGAAATTGGAACTAAAAACTGGATCTATATTACAAAACTGGATCTATACTACAAAACTGGATCTACACTACAAAACTGGATGATTTGCACTCTGCCTCGAACCCCTATTTATACTTGTTCTGCTGCCCAGGCCTTGTAATTTTGTCTCTGTCCAGGGGTATGAAGTTTGCCTTCCTGACCTCAGAATTGAATGAAATTACATGATAACCTTCCTTCAATGGTCCTTTCCTTGTGTTCGAAATTTGAGTCCATTCTGATTTGGGAAACTCAAGATATGAGATTGAGAAGTTGGATTGCTTCTGCTGCCAATTCCAGCACTGGGTCCACGAATTTGAAATTATAAAACTATAAATACCCGACTTGGATTGACCTGAATTTCTGTGATATGATCCTCAATCTCTTCAGGAAGCTTCAGTCCAAATTTAGGTTCAATTGGTAGTAGGAAACTCCAGCTATGCTTCTCTTAAAACTCAAATTTTTCTTCTCTTCTGATTGCAGTTTCCTTCTTTGAGTGGAACTTCTCTTTTTAATCATTCAATGCACTTAGACTCGAGCCAATTTCCTTAGAATCTCCGTGGATACCTTCCTTAGGCATTTAGGACTTCTTCTTCCAAGTTTGGGCTTGATTGGTAGTCAGGATCCCGAGATTTCCGTTATTTACGTTGCTGAGTCATCGGCGCAGTCGCGCCACATTTCCTTCTGATATTGGTGCGGTCACGCCACTAGAGCAGAATTCTTTCTAAGTCTGGAAACGACCATCGAAATCGAGCCGAGTATGGAGACTTCTTGGCGCGGCAGCGCCATATTATGCTTTTGAAGTGGCGCGGTAGCGCCACTCAGTCTTTTTCTCTTGTCCCAGAACGACAACTTCTCTTTTGTATTTGGCATCCCTTTGGTGCGTTCATGCTGTCTCGGAGTGAGGTAGCGCCCTCTGATGGCGCGGTCGCGCCATTCCTCTTTCCCGAAATATCTTCTTTGAAGCTTTGCTAGCCGTTGGGAATTTCCTTAATTAATTTGAATTTTTGACCATTTTCCCGGCGCGGTCGCGCCGTTCCCTTTTTTTTGCTCTTTTTGCTCTTTTTTGCTTCAATTTATGTCTAAATCCAGATTTTCTTCTTCCACCAGGTACCTGAGACACAAAACATGATTTTGAGTTATATTTGTCATTTTCATGCTGATAATTAACTCAAAGTTTGGATTTCTAATCCGTTATTCATGCCTAAAACAATGTCTTTTAGATACTTATCACAACCCTAAACTTAAACCTTTGCTCGTCCTCGAGCAAACTCTGAAAGAAATAAACCAGATAGATCTATAAAGACTAAGAAAAATTCGGTGATCCTCCCTTTTAAAGTTTTCAAGATAGATGATTCACTCATTTCCTAAAGATGGTTCTTCTTCCTTAGTCAAAATAGATTTCGAACTTTCGTCAAATATTTCAAAGATGCCTATTCCCATACAAGTGAGAAGTCATTGTTCAACTCCATAGGCCAACCCTCAATTCACTTTCCACTAACCTGAAGGAATTCTCAATTCTGATCAATAGGTCTTTATAGGTTGCAATGAGGCAAGGGTAATGGGTATGATGAAGATTTTTGGGTATTTCTTTTGGGTTTTATTCTCCTCCTCATATCCATATTCCATTTTTCTGAGCATGAATCGGATTTGTGACTCTTCCTCCAAGCTCTTCCACCCCAAACTTATTCTTTTGCATTGATCCTTATTCCTTTCCTTTTGCCTTTCTTCTTTCTTTTCTTCCTTTTTTTCTTTTTCATCCTTATGTCTACTTTTCTTTGGGTTTTGTCTAGAGTCTAGCTTACCTCGTCGGTTGACTCAGAGTCCCTAAGCTTGCTGAGTCCTGAGATCCGGTGCACACACGAGGTGGCCTTTCCCTTAACTAATCCACAACCTTTTCTTTATTTTTCTTTGGCATTGTCTGGAGTCCAGCTTACCTTGCCGGTTGACTCAGAGACTCTAAGCTTGCTGAGGCCCAAGTCCCGGTGCACACACAAGGTGGCCTTTCTCCTACTCAGCCCAGAATTTTATTTTTTCTCTCTCTTGCTCCTTCTTCCCTTTTACCAAGAAATATTTCTATACCCTTCATCCATCCCTCCTTATAACTTCAAAATCTTGATCCATGCTCATTCAAACAGAACACTTCAATAATTTGGAGACTCATGGGTAAGTAAAAAACAAGTTTATTGATCACTAAGGCTGGTTCATGTAGCATGGGATATTAAAACAGAACATGGATCTTTTTGGCTCAAAATTTTGACAAAAGGTGATGCAACTTGTGCATTAGAGTGGGTGGCTTTTAAAAAGGCTCAAACGATTTTTAAACAGGTGCCTAAATCACCTCAGAATTTTGAAAACCTTTCTCTGTTTCGCCTCAAGTTTTCCTCAGGTTGGATCTAGTGATTGAATCAACTTGCACACTTGTACTTTGTTTTCAAAAAATTTTTTTGAAGAAAAATTCTCATCCAATTAAGACTAAGCATCTGAACTGAAATTTTTTTCCAGAGAGTGAATCATTCTATCCATCTGAGCAGGGTTTTTCACTAGTATTTTTCACAATCTCTATTGGATTTTTCTGGTGAATTTTTGAAAAAAATAGAGCTTTTGAATCCATTGAGCATGTATGAAAAACTCATAAAGAGTATCCCACCCCAAACTTAAAAACATGCTTTGTCCTCAAAGCAACAATAAACATAGAAATGAAAAGGAATACTCCCCTAACAATCTGGGTTGTTGTTGAGGTTGGGTGGGACTCCCTTTGTTCTCTTGAATTCTGATTTCATGGGTTAGTACCAAACACTTGCATGAATGTAAGCAATTGAAAATGAAAACAGATGTGAACGGTCTCTCAGGCATAAAATAGTTTTTCAGAAGAATACTTGTAGTGAATTCAGTGTTTCCTCACCTCTGTAATGGTCGTACCTTATCAAGACAGTGGCGTGGCCGCGCCATAATATGGCGCAGAAGCGCCATCTAATTCCTTGAGTTCTCCAGATCAGGAAGGAATTTTGCAATCTTTCCACTTTGGACAGGTTAGTATCAGTGGCAGGCAGATGTATATTCATTTTTCACTCTTTTTCATTGGAAGAATTATTAAAAGCATGTTTTGAGACAAATTATTGAGAGTAAAACCATAATTTCATTAATATGAATGAAGATTGAGTACATATTAATGAAATTTCATTAAAGAACACTCTCAGACAATAGCTCACACAAAACAAGATCATACATGAATTTCCAAAAGAAATAAGTACAAAAGATATAGCAAGAGCTACAAAATTTCTATTCTTCTTCTTCCTCATCATCTTCTTCTTCCTCTTTTTCCAGTTTTGAGTTTATTTTTTTTTTTTTTGTGGTTTTCTGTTTTTTTGAAGCTATAAAATTTAAATCTAACATTATTTCTATCCTTTGTCTATTCTATAAATCAAAATCTCTTTCAAGTTTAAACAAGTCCTAACAATTTTTTAAAAAAACTATTCTATCCTACTCACACAAAGTCATAAAAAAATTCAAGAAAATTTAACAACTCCTACTCCTATTCCTACACTACTGGTCCATGTGATCTGATCCACCAGGATCGAATGGAAAATGGGACCATCATGCCTAAGGATATGTTTGGCTTTGGAATGTGCCGCATGGTGATTATGACTTTTGAGCAAAGAGCTGGTCACTCTTTCTCTTTTCTGGTTGGCTTTAAACTTGTTTTTGTCATTCACTCTTAGCCAACTTTTCTTTATATTACCCAGACCCAATAAAATTTTAAGTTCTTCTTTTATGGGTGGTTTATAGGGCTGGATAATGAAGAAATCAATATCTATGGAGAGGAAGGAATGTTCTTCAACCTTTTTGTCCTCTACCCTAATTTTTTTATGCTGTTCATTGGGTTTTTCTTCTTTTTCTACCCCATCCCCTTCTTTGTCTTTTACATCTTCTTCTTTTTTCTCCATAATGTTTTCATCTTCTCCTTCTTGAAGTTTCTAAAATTCATAACTCTCAGCTCTCTCCATTGTATCTTCCTTTATGTGTTCTGATATGACATTGGCCAGCTGTCTCACTTGTATTTCCAGATTTCAGATTGAGGCCTCTTAGGTTTGAAACCTGGCTTCAGTCTGAGCATCTCTTTTTTCTTGATTTTCTAGAAACTTTGAAAAGATGTCCTCAAGGCTGGATTTTTGTTGATTGACATGTGAATCATCAATGCCTTCTAAACTAGGTTGTTCCTCAGGTGGATCTAACATTGTATCTATTTGGACAGAATAGTCATCCACTAGACTGGCAAACCTAGACAAGTCTTCTTTAGGCTGAGGGGGATATGCATGATGGTAAAAAGAATCACTAAACATGGGAGGGTGCTCATACCTGAACATGGACGATTGCCCCTGTGGCCATTTAACCTGTGAATCATTCTCAGAACAAGGATTTTCATATTGCCTCCACGGATCATAGCAAAAAGAAGTACATGGTTGGGGAGTTTCCCAAATTGAGTTAGGATATGGAATTACCTCATTCTGTACATCTTTCCAACTCTCATTCTAGTTCCGGATCTGGTTCAACTAGTGGCTCACCACTAATTCTGGTTTTCATGCACAAATCCAGTTCATCCTGAAAAGAATAATAATAAAAAAAAATTAATCTCAATCAACAAATTAAAATTTACTTAAACTTACTCTCAATTCAATGGTCCCCGGCAACGACGCCAAAAACATGTTGGGTGTCTAGCAAGTGCACTAGGTCAGCATGTAATATAGACTCGAGAGTCCAGATATCGATCCCACAAAGACCTTGATGAGAACTCAGTTTAAGTAAAGATTTTTCTATTGATTAAGGAAAAAAAATTTTGGTTTTTCAAAACTGAGAAACAAAACAGAATTAACTACTAGAAAAACATATGGAGATGAGATGTTGGGGAAGAATGTCAATCCCTCCTAGTTGTCAACATGCAAAGTTCTGATTTTATAGCTCAAGTACCCTTACCTTGACTTAGCTTTTGAAATCCTGGTTACCCATATACTGGAACCAACTTTCATCTATTCCTTGAACTCCATCACAATCCGGAAGCATTCAAATCCTAGGTGCATAAATATAAAAGCTTAAAGATTAACTCTCTCTTATTCAGAACAAAAGTTTACAAAAAGTCACATTGCTTTTTCACTAGTCTCCATCACAATCCGGAATGATCTAGTTTAAAAAAACAGGTTGTTTTAGAAAACAAAGAATTATATGACTAACCCAAATCTCTCTTGAACTTTAACTTCTCTATTCGAACCTCGTTAAACTTCAGATATCAATTCAGATTAGAAATAAGCAGTAAACACAAATTATAAAACAAAGGCTAAGTACTTTATTGCTATAAACTTCAAAACTTAAACATGTAACATCTAGGAGTTCATGACTTCCCCAACAAAGACAGACTACTCCATGCTAATAGTATGGACATTCGAAAAGAACTCAATTACAGCAATGATAATAAGAAAAAAATAAGTACAGAAAACCCCCTTGAAGGACTGCCCTTAGCTTCAACTCGTGCCTTGGCTGAAATCTCTTCCTTCTCTCTCTAAAGTGCCAAGAGGTCGTGTAAGACTCCCTCTAGACTTTCTCTCCTCTCCAAACTATCTACAAAAACTGTAAATTAAACTAAAGACTGAAATTGGAACTAAAAACTGGATCTATACTACAAAACTGGATCTATACTACAAAGCTGGATCTATTCTACAAAACTGGATGATTTGCACTCTGCCTCGGACCCCTACTTATACTTGTTCTGCTGCCTAGGCCATGTAATTTTGTCTCTGTCCAGGGCTATGAAGTATGCCTTCCTGACCTCAGAATTGAATTAAATTACATGAGAACCTTCCTTCAATGGTCCTTACCTTGTGTACGATATTTGAGTCCATTCTAAGTTGGGAAACTCAAGATATGATGTTGAGAACTTGGATTGCAACTGCTGCCAATTCCAGCACTGGGTCCACCACTTTGAAATTATAAAACTATAAATACCCGACTTGGATTGACCTGAATTTCTGTGATATGATCCTCAATCTCTTTCGGAAGCTTCAGTCCAAATTTGGGTTCAATTGGTAGTAGGGAACTCCAGCTATGCTTCTCTTAAAACTTGGATTTTTCTTCTTTTCTGACTGCAGTTTCCTTCTTTGTGTGGAACTTCTCTTTTTGATCATTCAATGCACCTAGACTCGAGCTAATTTCCTTAGAATCTCTGTGGATACCTTCCTTCGGCATTTAGGACTTCTTCTCCCAAGTTTGGGCTTGATTGGTAGTCAGGATCCCGAGATTTCCGTTATTTACGTTGCAGAGTCATCGGCGCAATCGTGCCACATTTCCTTCTGATATTGGCGTGGTCGTGCCACTGGAGCAGAATTCTTTCTACGTCTGGAAAAGGCCATCGAAATCGTGCCGAGTAAGGAGACTTCTTGGCGAGGCAGCGCCATATTATGCTTTTGAAGTGGCGCGGTAGCGCCACTCTGTCTTTTTCTCTTGTCCCAGAACGACAACTTCTCTTCTGTATTTGGCATCTCTTTGGCGCGTCCATGCTATCGCGGAGTGAGGTAGCGTCAGTTACTTGGCGCGGTAGCGCCCTCCGATGGCACGGTCGCGCCATTCCACTTTCCCAAAATGACTTCTTTGAAGCTTTGCTAGCCGTTGGGAATTTTCTTAATTAATTTGAAATTTTGACCATTTTCCCGGCGCGGTGGCGCCAGAATCGGCACGGTCGCGCTGTTCCCTTTTTTGGCTCTTTTTGCTCTTTTCTGCTTCAATTTGTCTCTGAATCCAGATTTTCTTCTTCCACCAGGTACCTGAGACACAAAACATGATTTTGAGTTATATTTGTCATTTTTATGCTGATAATTAACTCAAAGTTTGGATTTCTAATCCTTTATTCATGCCTAAAACTTTGTCTTTTAGACACGTATCACCTCCCATATTCGTTCGTGCTTACCAAAAATTGTTCGAGCAACGAGGCGGAGTATCAAGCCATCCTTCTCGACCTCAGCATGGTGGTTGAGATAAAGTTGCCACAACTAAAAATCTATGGCGACTCGGCTCTCATAATCAAACATCTCACGGGGAGTTCGAAGTAAAGAAACTCGAGCTCATGCCGTTCTAGAGATATGCATGTGTCCTTCTGGCCCAAATTCTAGAAACGTCACTCCATTACGTCCTATGATCCAAAAATGGGCCAACCGACGAATTGGCTGGAATTGCCGCCAGTCTAGCGCAATTTGATGAGCGGCCGAACTGAGTTCTAATCTGTGAGAGGTGGGTAGTTTCTCCACCAGCTGACGAGGAAGCGGAAGAAGTGCAAATGGTCGAGACAGAGGAATCATTCCCCATCTCAGCCAGAGAGGACTAAGTCTGAGATTGACGAGAGCCTATCTCGAACTTTCTCCGATATGGCACGTCCCAGCCGACCTGAGAGAGCGAGTCCATATTTTCCAGACAGCTCCAAGGTATGTTTTTCGTCAACGACGTACTTTTCCAGAGGTCGTATGAAGGTCTCCTTCTCCGATGTTTGTCCAAAGAGGAGGGACAACAAGTTTTAAAAGAAACACACGGGGGAATCTGCGGTGCACACCAGGCCGGCCCGAAGCTCCACTTGCAAGTCAAATGGTTGGGTTACTATTGGCCATCGATGCTTCGAGACGCCACCGAACTGGCTCAAGCTTGTAAACCATGCCAACTCCATGCCGACTACATACACCAGCCACAGGAGCCGCTTCACCCAATGCACGCGTCTTGGTCGTTTGAAGCTTGGGGGATGGACATAATGACTCCTAAATCCGACTCCGACCGGCAATACATCCTGGCCATAACCGACTACTTCTCTAAATGGGCTGAAGCCACTGCCACCGTCGCCGACTTCATTAGGACTCAGATTATCTACCGGTATGGAGTCCCTCGATACATAGTGACGGATAATGGTACACTATTTAGAAACAAAGTCATGGATCGCTTCTGCAAAAAATTTCACATACAACAACGGACTTCTTCAGCCTAAAACCTAGTAGCCAATGGCCTTGCAGAAGCATTCAACAAGACGCTCTGCAAGATCCTAAAGAAAATGATCGACAATCACAAACAGAGCTGGGACGAAAGCTCGGTGAAGCCCTATGGGCGTACAGAACATCGTTTCGAATGCCGACCTAGTCGACTCATATTCACTGGTCTATGGCACCAAAGCGGTTCTCCCACTTGAAGTGCAACTCCCCTCTCTTCGCACTGCCATAAGAGAAGGACTCACGACGGAAGAGTGAGCTCAGTTGTGACTCGCAGAGCTAGAGTCACTCGACGAGCAATGACTCGAAGCACAAAATGGCTCGAATGGTACCAATCTCGAATGTCCCGGGCCTTCAACAAGAAAATACGGCTCAAGTCATTCCAGAAAGGTGATTTGGTACTTGCAGTAAGACGGCCAATGCTCTTTATGAGAAAAAATGGGGGCAAGTTTGTGCCGAAATGGGAAGGTCCTTATGTGTTTCAAGAAGCCTATACTAATGGCGCATACAAGCTCGAACGTCAGATGGCTCAGAGTTGCTAATAACGAATGGCAAATTTCTTAACGCATTTATGCATGAGGGGGCATCGAAAAAAAAAAGAAGAGAGAAGTAAGGAACAATTGTTTCTCATGGCAATAAGTGAGAACAGTGCAAGCCTTGCAACAAAAAAAGAAGGAGGCAACAAGTCATTCAAAGAAAAAATGCAAGAAAGACAACATCAGAGCTGCGGAAGTTCAAAATCGGCCACTCGTTGTTTCAGCCGAACTACTTCAGCATGAATCTCAAATAGTTCCCTCGTCTCTGTTTCATTAAGGATTGGGCACAAGCGAACGGATGCTAGTTGATTATGGAGAGCTGCGGCTTCCTCCTCACTAGCATCAAGCCCCTTCTGGACGGTCGCAAGCATGACGTCTATGGAGTCAGGTAGAGCTGACACAAGTGCCAGACGTTCATAAAGAGCTTTCCGTTCAGCCTCAGCAGCATCGCGTTCAACCCGGTGTTTATGCAAGTCCACCTTCAAATTGTCACGTCGACGGTTCACGCACTGAACTGAGTAGTCAAGTTCAGCTTTTGCAGCAAATCGTTCGGCCAGGCTGAGCTTCTCCACCAATGAGTCGCGTAATCAATGAAAGTGATCCACCTCCGATGTGAAATCCTCAACCCATTGATCCAAAACAGAGGTATTAATGCCAACTCCTCTCAAATGATCGAGAATGACACGAGTATCTCCCACGAGCTCCAGCGAACATAGGTCGTCTGCCAGTAGTGTATCCGACTTGATGAATCTCGTCCACGGCCCCAAAGCGGCTTGCTTCAGTAATAATCTCGATCTCGCTGAAGGTCGAAAGGCCGATGCCTAGAAAAAAAAATCAAATCAGAAGAAGGGAAAGAAAAAAATGGAGGGAAAAAGCATATACACTTACCGACGAAGGCCGTGAAGTGGACGAGTCCTCACTGACAGGCCGATGAGCTGATCCCGAAACTCCGTCCCTAGCAGCTAAAGATGGCTCTCCACTGTTAGGAGGAATGGTCGCATGGACTTCCCTCTTCGAATTTGCAACAACAAGAGGGGATGAATCAGGGACAATGTGGAGGACTTCATCGGCGACTGCAACTTCGGCATCCGCTACAAGTCCTCCAATCATGACCTTCTCCGATGGTTCGTCAGCAGGCTGAGAGTGCACATCACCAGCGCTAGTAGTTGTCGCTGGACACTCAGATTTGTCGGTTACAAACTCACCAGCAACAGCAATAGCTGGTACCTCTTCTTCGATCTGCGATGACCTATCTCCGGTATTCAGCTCTGGGCCAGTCTCAACAATTCCATCTACGTGAGTAGCTTGAGCTGGCACAAGGGTGCCTCCTTCATCAAGGTCCATGGTTGCGAAGTTAGCAAGCTATACCCAGCTGTTCTCGACCCACTCCAATTGTCGAGGAATCTCCAACCCATCAAAATCGAATAACTCCTCTTGATGAGGGACGGGCAGATCCATCGGCGGAGCCACAACCATCGCGAGCCCATCAAGTTGCAAGTCGTAGACCACTAATGACTCCTGGATCACTTGCATGTCAAGCTGGTCTGCTTGCTCATGAACAGCCACCAGCTTCGCAGTCGTCTTTCCAGTCGGTAGAGCAGCAGACCGATCAAGGGTCGCCGGTTCCTTAGCTTCTTCTCCGGACGGCCCCAACGAAAGGTTCGCCGAAGGCTTAACCATAGCAAGAGGAGTCATGTTGGTCAGTGGCCGGCCAAGACCGGTTCGAAAAAGCTTCTTGAACGGAGGAGAGAAAACAAAAGGTTCTGACTTTGGAGTCACTGACTTCCGTTTTGTGCAGCCTTCTTCGTCGGAGACGTCGACTGAGCCGACTTCTTCCCCTTATCCTGAGAAGCATCGGCTGCTGATAAAGAGAGTACAACTGGTCAAGGATCTCCTTCAATCAGAGAAGGTTCCTTGATCAAAATACCTTTCTCTGGCGCCGCTTGTTCTAGAGCCGACAACTTGTCTTTCGCGACTCTCGGCCGTGGCACCAATCTTGCTTCACCCTTGCTCTGTTTCGCCTTAGGAGAAACATATGGTTTGCAATTTCATTGGGAATTCTTTCGGCCTTTGTCCCCCACGTCACCATCACTTCGTGCAGGCAGCAAGGTCGGCCAGGATAACAGAATGGTCGCCCTTGGCGTAGACACACCGATAAATTGCCTCCACGCACTCTAAAAAAAAAAAAGAAGAGAAAAGAGAAAAATCAAAAGATGCAAAGGAGGAAAGCAGAACCAAAGAAGGAAGAGTGAAAGATAGTACCTCGAAAACGTGAGGCACCGTCTTGAGCCAAGGTTTTCGAAAAACGGATGTACGCCGGGGTCGAAGTCGGGACTCACAAAAGTTGGTACTTCCACCTTGCCAAGGGGACAAGCAGTTCCTACTCGCCACAACGCCACGAGTGTAGAAACCGAAGTCACAATCCGTTGGTCAGAGGAAAGCACACCCGACAAATCTTGACTGAAGCCGAATTGGCGAGCAAATCGGTGAGGGCTGTAAGGCTCCACCACGAGAAGCTCACGTTGCCGCTAAACGAGATTGGTCTCTCGCAGGCAACGACAATACTATGTCTCGATCCGAGAGGCAAAGTGACCCGCCTTATCAAGGATTGGACCCGGAGGAAGAGCCATTGAAGGGTACCAGCACTGTACTCCACCACACTAAAACAGCGAGCAAGCCTCCTTCTGAGTACAAATGCGACCGAGAGCCGGGTTGCGATAGAGCATCATGAGAGGCCTGTCACCACCACAAGAGCCAGCCTCGTGAACACCAAATCGCTGAGCAAGCCATGCATAGATGAATGGCCAAGAGATCCGCTATGGCGAAAAAGCATTAAGACCCCGATAAAGGTTTGCCAAAGACGCACTGGCCAGTCTGTAACGAGAGCCGCTAGTCATAAAACAAGCCATTTTAAAGTCGCTCGACCTCATCATGTTGCCTGACAAGGGCATTACAAAGCGGAAGATCCACAATGATAGGAAAGCCGCCAAATACACCTCATCTGCGAGAGCATCTGAAACACCAAGCTCGAAAAGGACTTGGTTCTGCACAGTCGATCGGTCACGGCTTCGGGAGCCTGCCGGCTTGTTGCGATCAGCCCATGAGTCTTCCGAAGGTCGCACACCTCCTTCTGTTTGAAACCAGAAAGAAGCCCAATCCGAGAGAGAAATATCAGGAACCACCGAGTTCGGGGCACTTTGGCGGCAAAAAAGCCTATATTAGGTGAGAAGAAGATACTGAAGGCTCTCTGCAGTGGCAGAGTATGGCTAAGGCTGAAGTCCTCAACTGTCGAAATTGTTCCAACAGAATTGTCTCGTCGTAACTACCTCCTAAGATGGGCAATCGGTAGAGTCGATGCATATCCCACAAGGAAATCGACAACTCCCCCTCACGATTGAAAATCGTATTGGTCGACGAACACCAAACATCCAGAAAAGAATGCAGAATGTTGTTGCAACACCGATAGGAGAACATGGAGGCGCGAACCATAAAAGTAAGGTCTGCCACAGCCAACTTCTCTGGAAAAGTACGAAGAACATGATCAGCCCACTCGAAATATAAAGGCATGGGAAAGGGGCCAGAGCATATCTCCGGCTGCAAGCCCGAGGATCAAACCGATCACTGTGATAGAAAGATCCGGCGCTTTGTAAGTGGCTACCTAGTCGTGCATTGGACTGAGCAAAATTTTGCCCACTGCCTGGTGCAGAGAGGTTAAGTCTTCGTTGATGCCCGGTAGATGACATATCTGATCGTCCTCGTCGAAAACAGCGCAACTCCACAAATCGTGAATGGCTTTGACAGTGGGCGCCGATACATCACAACCACCATATGCCGACAGACCACTGAGGGGCAATAATAGCGGCCTTTGTTGTTCGTCAGAGTCCCGGATCCACAGACAATGACGAACGACACCGTTCAGGGTTGTTCGGATGGTCGAAATAGTCAAACGGAGGAAGGAGAAGGAAGCCAGTGCAGTAGACATTTGCGACAGAGCAAACATGCGTAGTCAGGTATGTAACTTCTCTTCGACAAAAATGAAAAAGATGCAAAATCAAAAAAAAAAATCTGCATGCAACAAAAGGAAGCATTTACAGAAAACAAAATTGCGAGCGACAAATAAAAACAGTCGCATAAAAAAAAATCGAGCAAAAGGGAGAAGGCGAATAGTCGAGAGTACACTGACTCTCTAGTAAGTTCGGCCATCTAGCCGAATATATAAGAAAAAGGCAGCCCTCGCCACCTACATCTGCCACACCATTGCCCCTTGGCGACTCGCAGAATGTGGGCCGATTCATCGCAAAATGAGTCTCCCAAAGAAACGACTAGCAAGCTCATGCCAAATCAAAAAGTTCAATGCCCGACGACCGAGCCGAGTGCAGCATAAAAGTTTCACGCCCGACGACCGAGTCGGACGCAGCCAAAACAAAATTGCTGCTCCCGACGACCGAGCCGAACAACTAAATAAAAAAGTTCAGTGCCCGACGACCGAGCCGAGTGCAGAACAAAAGTTTCGCACCCGGTGACTGAACCGAACACGACACAACAAAATTTTACAGTGCCTGCCTGCTGAGCCAGACACAGCACAAAAGCCTCGGGCCCAGCGACTGAGTCTGATGCATCCAAAAAAAAATTGCAGCACTCGGCGGCCGAGCCGGACGCAGCCCAAAAGCTCCGCGCCCGGCGACCGAACCGGATGCGACACAAAAAAATTAGCAGCGCCCGGCGGCCGAGCCGGACGCAGCACAAAAGCCTCAATGCCAGCGATCGAGTCGGACATAGCCAAAACAAAATTGTTGCGCCCAGTGACCGAGCCAGAGGCTGCCCAAAAGCTCCATGCCCGGCGACCGGGCCGGTCGCGTCCAAATAAAAAAATTCAGCATCCGGCGATTGAGCTGAACGCTGCACAAATGTTCTGTGCCTGGCGACCGAGCCGGACGCGGCCAAAACAAAAAAAAATTCAGTGCCCGGTGATCGAGCCAGACGCGACTTAAGCAAAATTTTTGCGCCTTAAAACCGAGCCAGACGCAGCCAGTACAAAAGCCCGCACCTGGCGACCAAGCCAGACGCGACCAGGACAAAAATTTCAGCGCCTGGCGACTGAGCCGGACACAGTCAACTGAAAATCGCAACGCCTAGAGACTGAGATGCACATAGCACAAAAACTCCGCTCTTGGCGACCGAGCTGGACGTAGTACAAAAACTCCGCGCCCGACGACCGAGCCGGACGCGACCATAAAAAAAAACTGTAGTGCCCGATAACGGAGCCATACGCGACAAATTAAATTCGTCGCACATGGCGACCAAGCCAGATGCGACACAACATTGCTGCACTTGGCTGTTGGGCCGAACGACACACTGAGAGCCGTCAATCTGTCATATTCACAAACTTACGAACACCTAGAGTACAAAAAAAAAGAGACACAAAATTCGAAAAAAAGAGAAATAGAGAGAACCAGAGAGAAAGAAAAATAGAGAGTGGCTTGACAGAGAGAAAGAGAGAGAAAGAAAATTCGTGAAAGAGAGTGACAGAGGAGTAGAAAACGAGAGGAGAAAAAAAAAAGAGGAAATAGGGAGGAAGGAAAGAAGAAAATGAAAAGAGAGTGAGTACCGGCAGACTTGAACTCAACCAGAGATTGCCAGGAGAAAGAAAAAAAAAATATACAGTACCTCGGAATTATTATCCATGGAGAGTCTTTGATTTACGTCGGAACTCGAAGAGAATTGTACAATGACGCCGTCAGAAATACACTTGCACTCAATGCATGTCTATTCGCTGAAGGGACGAAGAAGACAAGGCACTTACAGTCACGTAGGCAGAAAGTCGCAGCCTCGCACTTGCAGCGTGATCAAAAGGAATAAGAGGGCTTGAAGAAGTAGAAGCAGACCCTCAGATTGGAATTCGAGGAGAAGTCAAGAAGTCGCAGACACAAAGGGAATGCTCAAGTTGCAGACACATAGGGAATACTCAAGTCGCAGACGCGCAGGAAGAGCAGGTCGCAGACACTCAACAGACACTCAAATCGCAGAAAAGGAGAAGAAAAGAGGGAGCGACCTAGCCTTTTAAGGAGGTTAAGAGACTCCTTAATCTTAGGAGTCGATTGAGGCTCCTAATTCAAATAGGAAATAATGAGAATCCCATCCGAAATCGAACTACCAGTAGAGAAAGGGGGCACCAAATCAGTCCGAGTGGGGCCCACTTCCTTCTGCTTCAAATCGACTCTTCTTAAACCTGCGCCAAAGCCACACAATCGACAGGGAACAAAGAAAAATTTGACGAAGTAGGCCTGCCGAAGCATCCAACTCGTCGAGAGGTTCATCTTTGCCAGGGCGGGCCCCGCTGTGCCCACTCTGGCGTGCATTCTTTCTCCAATGCGCCAATTGAAATTGCAAAAGGAATTTTGGCTCGTTGAAGGATTGGCTGGGCTAGAGTACGACCTATCGAGCCTTATTCTGGTGCGAGCTCCCTCTTTAACGAGGCGACTAAGTCGTCGAAATGGTTCTACTAATTGAAAAGGGTAGAAGAATTCTTGAGGAAAGTGTAGCCGTCTTGCTGAAGGGTCGACCATGCCAATGTGGGATCCATTTTGCTTCGCTCTGATGCGCTCTTTCTCCTCTGCACAACTATTAAATTCGCAAAAGCTCTCCTCTCCCTCCTATTCAAGGTCGGCCAGTAGAGGTTCTGCTTCACCGATGCCCCTCGAGGCTCCTAAGCCAGGTCTTCCTAGCCAAAGGATCGGCTAAACTCAAGCGTGGTCTGGGAGGTCCCATTCTAAGTGCGGCAGAAAGTGGGTCGTTTCGCTAAGAGGATGACCAGGTCAGGGTGGGGTTCATCCGGCCTCATGCTGGTGCGCTTCCTCTCCTTGATGCAGCTGCCCGAATCAAGCATGCTCCTCTCCGATGCGACAATCATACTTCGCCGAAAATAGTTTTCTCGTCGAGAAGTTGGTCGAACCAAAACGGAGCAACATGTGCTTCATTTTTTTCTGTGTTCTCCTTCCCTGACGTGACTGACCCGAATTGCTGAGATTAGGATCAACCGGAGCTGCTCCACCAAAATAACTCATCATGCTAGAGGATTCGACCAGATTGAGTCAGGGTTCTCATAAGCGTCTAAATGACACTATTTTCAGGCCTCAATTGGAATTGGAAATTACATTTTGATGTCAATAATCATCATAGTATCATGAAATATGTCTCAGATTCATTATTTCTCTCTCAGGAGTCCAACGCAACATGAATTATTAAAATCGGAGCTAATATGAGGAAAATATAAAGATTTTACTGCAGAAAGGTACAAGGTTGCAGGACCGGCGTGACCGCACCAGTTGGAGGACAAAATCTAGCACTACCGCGCCACCAGAATAGCGCGACCGCACCAAGATGGTGCCACAATGACTATGGACTTTCCAAACATGACCAGGATTCTTTCCATTCGAGTACTTAGAAGAAGTTCTGCCCGAGTGGCGCGACCACGCCAATTTAAGACAGTAATGGCACGATCGCGCTAGTGACTCAACAATGCAAAATCGCTAAAATCTCGGGATTCTGACAAGTAATCAAGATAAAACGTGGGAGGTAGAGTCCTAACTGTATAAGGAAGGTGTCCAAAAAGTCTCTAAAGAAAATTTATAGAAATCCTAAGAGGTTTGGATCCTCAAAGAGGTGAAGTTCTATTCCTGATTAGGAGACTGCTATAAAAAGAAATTACAGTCCGAGATTGAAGATGCCATATCTGGAGATTCCGACTTCCAATTGAATCCAAATTTGGAACACAGACTCCTGAGAGGATTTAGAATTATTTCACAAAAAATCAGGTAAATCAAAGTCGAGATTGTAGAGTTTTATATTTTCAAAGTGGAAGACCCAGTGCAGAAAGTGGCAGCAGAATCAACCAAACGTATGAGCATCATTTCTCAAGTTTCCTAACTCATATTCAACTCAAATTTTTTACACAAGGCAAGGACCATGTAAGGAAGGTTTGTGTATAATTTCATCCAATTCTAAGGTCATAAAGTCACACTTTACACCCCTGGACAGAGACCAAATTACAGGGTCTGGGCAGCAGAACAACTATAAATAGGGGTCCAAGGAAGAGTGTAAATCATTCAGTTTAGATTCAGTTTAGATCCAGTTTAGATCTAGTTTTTAGTTCAATTTTCTGTTGTGTTCATTAGAGAGAGTCTTGAGAGGCAAGAGGAGACGTCTTATTGAAGCTTTTGAGGTAAGGAGGAGAAGTAGCCATTGGAAGCCGTCTTCAACAAGTAGATTCTTCTCAAGAGAAGTTTGTACTTACTTTATCTTATCTTTTCTTCTTCATGGTTGTATTTAAGACCCTGTTTTGTTCTTTATTTTCTAGCATGGAGTAGTCTTTTATATTGGGATTTCATGACTCCTTAGCTATGTAATGAGATTGATACTTTATTAGATTTCAAATTCGTGTATGAATGAGTAGTAATAAGCTATTAATTCCTTGATTCATGCTTGATGTCTTACAATGTACTGGTTATAAGGTGAAGTTTGACATAAGGTGAGATATGTTTTATAGGATGTACAAGTTCTTTTTTAGTTCATGCTCTAGGTAAGTTGAGCTTGTCTTAGGGTTAATCCTCGACCTTAAAGTAATACCCTTTTTATTTACTTGAATTACCTATGACATAAGACCTGATTCCCGACCATAGGTAGGGTCGCTGAGCATTATATTTATGCTATCAAATAGAGTTGATCATGTCGACTGGTTGTCTCTAGGAGATAGAAGGTGATGCCGATGTGGAAGTAGCCATGGATTTACTTGTCAAGTTTGTTATCTGAATCATTAATTTTATTCAATCTCAGAAGTAGATAGGGAGGAATTAAATTCCCAATGTCTTTTCCATTCTGATTTTATCATAAGCCCTCTCTTGATCTCTTTAGGATTAGATAGATTAGTTTATTTTCTGTTTTTGTTACTCCTTTCCAATCGATTTCTCAAACTTTGGTTTTTAAACTAGAAAAGCAGTTATCTATTAGCTTGGTCCTTGTGGGACGATATTCGGACTTAACATAAGTCTATATTACATTGATTAGTCCTCTTTCTAGTGATTAGCTGGGATCACATCGAGTTTTTGATTTTCATCAAGGGAATTGAAAGATACAGAAATTTTCATGGGAGGCAACCCATGGTCAACCCCAAACTTAAACCTTTGCTCGTCCTCGAGCAAAACTAAGAGTAAAAAAAAGAACCAGAGTTATGACCTATCCTCAAGGTTTAAGAATTACTCTTTCAAAGCATCAATCAAAGATTTACTCATTCAAAGCTCTCCTATTCTTGGTTATCCTGTTTAGTCAAGGCATGATCAAGCTATCTTCTACCAAATATACCACTTTCCCATGCATGTGAGCAATTCAAATTGAACAACATAAGCCAATCATCAGTCGAATCTCCACTAACATGCAGGAATTTCAAAATTATGATAAAAAGGTCTTCTATAGGTTGTAATTGGGCATGAGTAATGGGTAAGGAGAAAATTAAGGATAAAATTTTTAGAGGTCAATCCTCCTCCTCATATCCATGTCCCATCTTCCTGAGCATGAACCATCTCTGATTGTAGCTGGCTCATCGAGCTTCACCAGTCTGCGCCAACTCTTTGATGCGTTACAAAGGGATGCCGCTCAAGCTGAAGTTATCAAAATTTGTCGAAATTGCCAGAAGGACCTGCCAATTGATCGGTTTTCTCCAGAGGGGCGACTCGCCAAAGAAATTCTCCCATCTCGCCGAGAGGTTGGTCGAAATAGAGTGGGCCCTACTGCACTCCACTCTACTGCGTGCTTTCCCCCCGGCGCAATGATCATATCACCGAGTTTACACCCTCCTATGGCGTGCGGTCATTTCTGTCGAAGCCATTCTGCCAAAGCAGAATCCTGCCACAGCATTCAAGCAGGCTGTAATCTCTGCGCCGCCGACTTCTATTCATCACCTCAGTGAACTTCAATCAACAAGTACATTGCTATTCAAACCTGACCAACACCTCTGGTCAGGTACTCATCTCTTCTGTATACCGTACACATACTATATATGTATGCATACATAAAAATAAAAACGAAAAAATAAACAACCCTAAAACAGCAAGAGGGCCAAAAAAAATGAAAAGAAAGAAAAGAAAAAAAATATATATACAAGATACAAGTGTACAAAAAGAAATATATGTTGTCCTAAAAGAGTAAGAGGGCAGAAAAGATACGTATACGAAAAGATAAATGACCCTAAAAGAGTAAGAGGGTCCAAATGAAAAAAAATGATGTTGCGTGCATGTGTGTGTCGTGTGTGTGTTTTCACATTCAAGACTTGCTCGTTCCCTCCGAACGAGTAATTCTCAAAGGGGGCAATCTGTAGACACCAAAATGCAGTTGGCCCAAATACGGCGAGCCCAAACGCCCACTAGTCCATCAATCAATCATAATGGATCTGCTCCACCGATTTTCAAAGTCATCTATCACAACCCATTATTGGATCCATTCGTTTTGCCGCGTCGTCAGTACAGTCATCATCACAGTTAGCAACAAATTGTCGTGTCATTTCCACTCAGTAGCCAGTCATCTTGTATGCCACTTCAGCATCTAACAGACCAAGTCTGGTCACCAACTGAAGCAGTCCGCCGCTGATCCTCGTTCAGTGGAGGAAAAGGAGGAATGTCCAAATCCTCTTCCCATCACAACAGAAGCAATAAAAAGGGGATCACGATCCCTATTCCTAGGATCGACCCCCCAACAATTGGATAGGAACGGCTACAGATAGCCATAAATTCTCTATCGAAAGGGTTCAAAATTCTTTTGTCGAGAAGTAATCTCACGCATAGAAGCTCTCTCCAGCCGAAGGAGTTCAAGCAACTCACAGTTCATCGAAATGCACCAGTTCAATGGGAGCAGCTCTACACGTTCACTGGTACTGTCAACAAGTGGATACACGCGGAACACATACTTCCGTCCGACCGACGAAACTATTATCATTTGTGCACACTCGCTCTGAAACTCAAATTTTGACGTCAACTTGCCAAAAACCGAAACTTCATCATTTCATACGGAGATCGAAGTATGAGAGATTGTTCTCGCATTCTCTGACTTTCAAACACAAATTGTAACACAAATTTTTTGTCGTAAATCAATTTATTCTCTCGGTCGCGCCTCTTTGCAGACCGGCGAATTTTCAGTGAAACAGGTAGATATTTTATAATACCCAAATTTATTCCCAATTAACACTCAAATCGGTTTAAGCATTTATGCATTGGGTTTAAAAGCCAAAAATTGTTGTCACTTACATTAAATATTGCTCTTTATTCAAATCCTAAAATAATTTACATTGATATTACTAGGAATAACTTAAAAAAGTATATATTATAAAATAAAAATATAGTTATTATTGTCATTAATTAAAACTGCAATATAATATATTTCAACGTATTTTCGTTATTACTTGTTTAAAATTTTTCTTTGATAATTATTATAATATTAATAATTTCAATTAATAAAACTTTCATAATATAAAAAAAATTAATTGTGATAGTCATTAATTAAAATATAATTTTTATGAACTTTTTCTTTATTTGGTTTAACTAATTTTTTTTTAAATATATATTATTTTTTTAGATTATGTTTAATTTTTATAGGTATCTAAATTTACTATAGATACTCTATTTTAGTTATCTATATTTAGCTTAGTTCATAAAATAACTTCATATTTAAAATTTATTATTATTATATTGTTAATTTATTTTGATATTTTAATTTTAATACATATTATGAAATACAATATATTATGTAATAGTTTTATATTATTACACCGATGGAGTTTCTTAAAATAGCCCGAGTAATTCGCAAGGAAATGGGATATAGGAAATAGGGAATCGGGTGCAGAGGAAATCATGGGCCGTCGATTTCACTTACAAAATATATTTGGTTCGATGCCATTCCAGATACCTAGGGTCCCAGATCCCGATACTCGAACGCCGTAGCACCTAACTTGGGGAGCAAATTTGCTACACCCAGGCGTTGCCACCTGGCGTGCCGGCCTCCCTCCCCTGCAACGCAAACCCCTTCCCCCGAAATGGGAATTTCCCCGGCTCCCCCACTGCCCTCCCCCCTCCCCCTCCCCCCCCCCCCCCCCTCCCCTCCCCTCCATCCCCCCCTCCCCTCCCCCCTCCGCCTCCCCTCCGCCTTCCTCCCCCCCCCTCCTCCTCCCCCCCCCCTCCCTCCCCCTCCCCCCTTCCCTCCCCCCCTCCCCTCTTTCCCCTCCGCCTCCGTCCCCCCCTCCACCCCTCCCCCATCCCCTCCCCCCCTCCCCCCCCCCTCCCTTCCCCCCTCCATCCCCTTCCCCCTCATCTCCCTCAGCCCCCTCCCCCTCATCTCCCTCAGCCCCTTCCCCTCATCTCCCTCAGCCCCTTCCCTTCATCTCCCTCAGCCCCTTCCCCCCTCATCTCCCTCAGCCCCTTCCCCTCATCTCCCTCAGCCCCTTCCCCTTCAGCCCTTTCCGGTGGAGGTGAAGCAGTTCGTCTCCTCCCCAGGCGTCGGGCCCCCGAGGAAGGGTGGGAGGTGGGGAAGAGGCGGCGCAGGCAGGAGGGAGGGGGCGAGGCACCAGGCAGAGGAGGGCAGGGGTGGTGGCGCCGGGGGGGGTTTGGAGTTGGGGGTTGGGGAAGAAACAGAGGGGGAGAGGGAGGGGGGAATTCCCATTTCCCCCTGAAGTGTGGGGCCCACGCCACGACCGCGTCGCGCTGAGGGAGCCCGGCGCCGCCAGGGCAACGCCTGGGCGTAGCAAATTTGGTCCCCCTAACTTTGAGCTCAAATTTGCAACGTCTGTGAGAGGCCGGCGGTGCCAAGCGCTCCGCCCATGGGCGTAGCAAATTTGAGCTCCCTAACTTGCGTAAATGCCCAGGGCTGAGCCTTGGGCAACGCCCGGGCTCCCTCCGTGCGACACTCAATCGCATGGGGCCCGCCCGGGCTCCCTCCTCCTTTGGCCCAACGCCTCCTCCTCTTTTCTTGCAGCAGCGACGTCCTCCCTTCCTAGGCCGACGTCTTCCCCACCTCTCCTTGGCGAGGGGCAAGGGGAATGATGGGGGACTTTGGGGGTGGGAAGGAGGAGGGGGAGGGGGGGAGAAGGGGAACAAAGGGGTGAGGGCACGTGGGGAGGGGCTTGGGAACCACGGGAACCCAGGGCCCCAGGGAGGAGGAGGGAGGAGAGGGACCCAAAGGGGGCCAAGGAGGAGGGGACCCACGGGCAGGGAAGGAGGGGGACCCACGGAGCACGGGGAGGAGGGGGGAGGGCCCTGGGGAGGGGAGGAGGATGGAGGAGGGGGTGGCTCCAAACGGGGAGGAGGAGGAGGAGGGGGAGGGGAGGGGAGGGAGGAGGAGGAGGAGGAGGGGCTGCCCTAGGCCGGGAGAAGGAGGAGCAGGGAGGAGGAGGAGGAGAGGAGGGGAGGGGAGGGGAGGAGGGAGGGGACCACACCTGACGGCAAGTTGGGGGGGGAGAAAAGAAGGAGAAATGGGGGAAATTCCTATTTCCCCATGAAAGTGTGGGCTCGGGCGAGCCCCACGCACGATTGCATGTTGCACGGTGGTGCTCGGGCGTAGCCCAGGGCTGTAGCAAATTTGAACCCGAGAAAAAGAGGGGGCCAAATTTGTTCCGCCCACGGCGGAGAATTGGGCAACACCCTGCTCTCACATAAGGGGGCCCGCTACCAGCACGGGTGGGACCCACCCTGACCCTCTGTGAGAATTAGGGGAGCGATAGAATTGGGGGAAGGAAGTTGTGCCGACATGAGGGAGGGGAGGGAAGTTGTGCCTGCTTGAGTGTGGCACCGGGCGCGGGAGGGGGGGGAAGCCATGCCGCCTACACGCCGAGGGGAGGGGGGAGAAGCAATGCCGTGAGCGCAAACGGGGAAGCAAGGCTGGGGGAGGGGGGGAAGTATTATCACTGTCGGAGAAAATTGAGTATAAGCTCAAAAATTTAACTCAATTTAGCATGCAATGGATGAAATAAACTTACTAACCTCTTTTGATGTTTTTCCTCTATGCAATTGAACCTCGTTTGTATTCTAAAATTATCCACTTAGATTAAAACAAAGAAAAAGTAAGAGAGATCACCTTTTTACCGCCCACACAGTTCTTCTTTGATTTGGCTGGAAAACAAGCACTACTCTTCAACAACTTAGAGAGTATGAGATTTTCTTTCTTTAGAGAGAAAAGGAGAATTGAGAGAAGAAAGAAACCAGAATTCTGAATTCTAAAATTGTTGTCTCGTGTCTTCTCTACTTCACCTATTTATAGGTGTATGAAATGATAACTCCCATAAGAGGAGTTAATTTCATAACCTCCTTATAATAAAAGGAGTAAATATTCTATAACTCCTTAATATTACAAGGATTAAATATTATAACCTCCCTCATATTATGAGGAGTTAATTTCAGCCATTAATCAAAGAATCCCACCTTGATCTCTTTTAATTTTGTGTAACCTACATGGTCCCACAAGGAAGACCAATGGTTGTGCTCCATTGGAATCCCACTTGGCCTATGGGTGCTAGCCCATATGACCAACATCCCCCACTTGGGCGATGCACCCCGAGGCCTTAAGAGACACATACTAATCTCTCCTTAGTCCCATACTATGGACATGCCCCAGAAAACAATTCGTTGTTAACGCTTTTGTCAATGGATTAGCCAGCATCTCAGAGGTTGGAATATGGCTTATAACCACTTTCCCCTTCTGTAGAATGTCAAACACATAGTGATAATGTACTTCTATGTGTTCACCTTTTGAACTGATTTCACCATTTTTCAATGTTGTCACAGTTGCTTGATTATCACAAAATAGTTGTATTGGACAACCATCCAAACAACTCAATTTCAAGTCTTCTAAGAAACCTTTGATCCACACAGCTTCAGTACTTGCCAAACTGCAAGCTACAAACTCAGCTTCCATAGTGGACCTAGCAACACATTTTTGTTTCTTACTAGCCCAAGAAATTGCTGCCCTGCCAAGCATAAAAACAAACCCCGAGGTTGATTTTCTTTCATCAGGATCACCAACATAATCTGAATCTGTATACCCAATAGGAATCAACTCATCGGCCAGAAATGTGAGTGCCCAACAAATACCGAAGTATTCTTTTAACCGCTTGCCAATGCAAAGCACCAGGGTCACTTTGATATCTACTCACTAGACTTACTACAAAGCCTAAATCAGGGCGAGTGCATAACATGACATACATCAAACTACCCACAACTTGGGCGTATGGAATAGACTGCATCTTTAGTCTTTCCTCATCACTTAATGGTGTCATTTTCTTTGATCAACTTGTCCCTTTATAAATTGGGGAATCTATAGTCTTCCACCCGACTACACCAAAGCGTTTTAACACGCTATCTAGATATCTTTCTTAAGAGAGTGAAAGTTTCTTGACTTTTCAATCGCTTTCAATTTTTATACCAAGGATAAATGAAGCTTCTCCCATGTCTTTCATATCAAACTGGATTTTGAGCCACTCTTTAATCCTTAAAACCATATCTAGATCATTCCCCATCAATAATATATCATCAACATAAAGAGACAGAATGACAAATTTAACCCCACTAACCTGAGTGTAAACACAAGGGTCATATAAGTTGGGTATAAATCCATACTCAGTTATCACTTTATGAAAAGTGAAGAACCATTGCCTTGGCGACTGTTTAATCCTATAAATAGCTTTTGTCAGTCTACACACTTTATCACCTTGATCTTTCACAGCTAACCCTTCAGGTTGGCGCATATAAATTTCTTCCTCCAAATCTCCATTGAGGAAGGCTGTCTTTACATCCATTTGATGTAATTCAAGGTCAAGATAGGCTACTATAGCTAATAATACTCTAATTGAAGTGAATGCTGACACAGGACAATAAGTCTCCTTGTAGTCAATTCCTTCTTTTGAGTAAATCCTTTAGCGACCAACCTAGCTTTATATCTGTCAATGGTTCCATCTGGTTTTAGTTTTTTCTTAAATATCCATTTACAACCTATTGGTTGTCTACCCTCTGGAAGTTCTACTAATTCCCACACCTTATTTTTTCCATAGAATCTAACTCTTCTTGGATTGCTTTCAACCATTCAGTTGAGTCTTTAGATTTTAAAGCTTGTTGATAAGTTTGAGGGTAAGAAGGACTTCATCATTTGGATCACTTACATCACTCGTCATAACATAGAAGTCTTTGAATGCCGAAGGACGCCTTCTATCTCATACTATGCGGGTGACAGGATCAACTTGTTTTGGGGTTCCTAAAACTTTTTCTTGATCAATAGAAGAGTCTTTTAGTTTTTGTATTTCAAATAACTCAACCTTCTTTATCGGGTTTATTGGGTCAAGGTTTTCTTCTAAAAAATAAGTATCTCGACTTTCAATAACCCCCATTGAGCCATTAGAATGGTGCACAACAAATTTATTACCACCTTTTGAATGACTACTATAACCTATAAAATTACATTTTATAGTTTTAGGATCAAGTTTGCCTCTATTTTGATAAGGCACTTTCACATGTGCCTCAGAACCCCAAACTCTAAGGTGACTTAAGTCTAGACTTCTACCAGTGCATAACTCATAAGGAGTAGTCTTAGTAGTTTTACATAAAACTCTGTTAAGAATATATGTTGCAGAATCTAATGCTTCACCCCAAAACTGAGTTCCTAGCATTGAGTGGTTTAGCATACATCGTACCACCTCTAATAAAGTTTTATTCCTTCTCTCTGCAACTCCATTTTGTTGAGGTGTATAAGACAAAGTAAATTGGTGACGTATGCCATTTGCCTTGCAAAACTTACCAAACAGATCAGAAGTATATTCTCCACCTCTATCTGATTTGAGGATCTTAATAGTCCGTCCTAATTGATTTTTTACCACAACTTTGAATTTTTCAAATTTATCTAAGGCTTCAGACTTTTTAGAAATCAAATAAATATAACCATACCTAGAGTAATCATCAATAAATCTAATAAAGTAAGACATTCCTCTATGGGTGTTTACATTAAGAGGGCCACATATATCTGAATGTATTACCTCGAAAAGATTTTGGACTCTTTCCCCTTTACCAAAGGGTAACCTTGTCATTTTACCAGACAAATAATTTTCACATGTACGTAGTTCATTATGTAACTTAGGTAACAAACCACTACTAACCATGCGATGTAGTTTGTTTACATTCACATGACCTAAGCGTAAATGCCATAATAAAGGATCATCAAGAGACAAGCAAGCATACTCAAAATCAACTTTCACATTACTAGTGGATCTAGAGTATAAGTCAAGTGAATACAATCCATCAATCAGAGTACCAGAAAAAAGTATACTATTGTTTCGACACACAGTGGCCTTTCCTGATTTAAAACGAGTTTCTAATCCCTTCTTATCCAAGCAAGGGATAGAGATTAGGTTTCTTCTAATGTTAGGAGCACATAATACCTCAGTCAACACCAAAGAGTTACCACTTGGTAACTTCAACCGAACTGTCCCTGTGCCAATCACATCACAATAAGTATTGTTCCCCATATATACTCTATGTTCACCAGTCTTCAATTCTTTGAAATCAAAGAAAAATTCTCTTGATTTAGCCACATGTCTAGATGCAGCAGAATCTGGCCACCATGTATTTTCTCCAACATCAACCACAAGGACCTCAGAAACAACACATACAATATCATTGTTATTTTTATTATCCTTATTTTGGAACTTACCTTCACCTTTGCCATTAGCTCTACAATGGGCTTTAATGTGACCCATCTTGCCACAATTGTAACAAGGCCCTATCTTCTTACCAGAATTGTTTCCCTTGAACTAGGGTTTTTTCCCTTGTTTCTTGAAGTCTTGCTTCTTTTGAGGGACATTTCCTGGTTTTGAAATAGGAGCTCCTGCACCACTAGCTATATTAATCATTGTGTCCATCGTAGATTTCTTCTTTCTTCTTTGCGCCTCAATTGTCAATTTAGCAGTTAATGTTTGCACAGTAAGAGCAACATCAGACATATTCAATGATACAACAGCGGAGTCCCAAGAAGGTGGTAAGCTATAAATTATTATTTCTACTTGAAGTTCATCAGGGATAGGAAGACCTAAACTTGCTAATTCTTTAGAAACAACAGTCATGACATTAATATGCTCAACAATATTGATAAGTGTCTAAAAGACACTATCTTTAGGCATGAAAATTGATTGAAATATCTAATTCTAAGTTAATTCCGAGTATAGAATCAACATATATGACTTAGTTTTATGTTCTCTTCCTCAGGTACCTAGTGGAAGAAGAAAATCTGGATTTGGAGCAAAAACGAAGGAAAAATGAGCAAAAGAGGCCAAAAAGAAGGATGGCGCGTCAACGACAGAATCGGCGCCACCGCGCCAGATAAATATGCAAAAATTCAAAATAATGTAGAAAACTTCCCAACGACTCAACGAACATGAAAGCCAACGGTTGGGGAAAGTGAAATGGCGCGACTGCGCCATCTGAGGGCGCTACCGTGCCGAAGACCTGGCGCGAACACATTCAAAGACAGCATGGACGCGCCAAAGAGTGCTGAAGAAGGAAAGAGAAGTTGCCGTTTGGGGAGCAAAAAAATTCTAAGTAGTGGCGCTGTCGCGCCACTTCTACAAATAAATATGGCACGACCGCGCCAAGAAGTCACCTAATTCAGCTCGAGTTCGAAGGTCGTTTCCAGACTAAGAAATCACTCGCCTCTTGTGGCGCGACCGCGCCAGATTCAGGCTTATTTTCGGCGCGACCGCGTTGATGACTCAACAACACAAAGTCGCAAAAATCTCAGGATCCTAACAGTCAATCAAGCCTAAACTTGGGAAATGAAGTCCTAAGTGTCTAAGGAAGGTATCCACGAAGATTTTAAGGAATTATATCCGAGTTTTAAGTGCTTTGAAAGACCAAGAAGTGAAGATCAATTCAAAGAAGGAAACTACTTCCAAAAGAAGAAGTTGAGTCTAAAATTTATGAAGAACATATCTGGAGTTCCCGTGTTCCAATTGAAGCCAAATTTGGACTGATGATTCCTGAGGATACTAAGAATCATATCACGAAAATTCAGACAAGTCCAAGTCGGGTTTCTCAAGTTCTATACTTCCAAAGTGGTGGACGCAATGCTAGAATTGGCAGCGGAATCAAGCAACTTCTTCACATCATATCTCGAGTTTCCCAACTCAGATTGATCTCAAATTTCGTGAGCGAGGCAAAGACCATCTAAGGAAGGTTCGTGTGTAAGTTCAGCCAATTCTGAGGTTGGGAAGATATAATTCATACCCCTGGACAGAGACCAATTTATTCGGCCTGGGTAGATGGACAAGTATAAATAGGGGTCCGAGGCAGAGCACAAATCATCCAGTTTTTATTCAAGACTTAGTTTTTAAATTCAGTTTGAGTTTAAGTTTCTGTTTTATTCATTAGTTAGAGAGAGAAGAAGACAGAGGGAGTCTTACACGACCTCTGGCCACTTTGAGGAAGAAGGTGAAGATTTCAGCTTAAGGAGCAAGGGTGACTAGGAGCAGTCCCCCTCAGGGAGGTTCTGTGCTTATTTGTCTTTATTTCTTATGGCTGTTGTCAAAACCATGTTGTGTGTTTTTAGGTCCAGTATGGAGTAGTCGTTTTTAGTTGGGAGTCCATGACTCCCTAGGCATGTAATGAGATTGATACATTATAATCTAATTGGTTTTCAATTTGGTGCGTGAATGAGTTCTTCATGTTGTTAATTCCTGATGCATACTTGTTGTTTGGCTATGTACTGGTTATAAGGTGACGCTGGGCTTAAGGTAAGACATGTTGATAGGATTTTACAATTCCTTATGAGTTTATGCATTAGGTAGATCACTAATCCTTGGGTTTATCCTCGACCTTAAAGTAATACCCTGTTGGATTAGTTGATCTGCCTATGACATAAGAGCTTCATGTTTATGCTGTCAAATAGAGTAGATTATGCCGGCTAGTTTGCTCTAGGAGATAGAAAAAGGTGATGCTGATGCGGATTGTAGCCATGGTTTTATAAGATTGTCAGAAATTGATTTCCAAAACATTATTTCTATTCAATCTCAGAAACTCTTGGGAGGGAATTGGATTCCCAACGTCTTCTCTCATCACTGAAATTCCTCAAAAGCTTTTCTCAACAGTTTTCAAGTACTGATTCTAAGTTTTTCAAATCAGGATTCTCATACTTTAAATTTTTATTCAGAAAGCAATTAACTGCTGGCTTGGTCCTTGTGGGACAATATTCGGACTTGCATAAAGTCTTTATTACATTGATTAGTCCTCTTTCTAGTGATTAGCTAGGATCACATCAAGTTTTTGGCGCCGTTGCCGGGGACCAAAGTTTCTAGCAGTAATTGTTTGGAGTTTAAAAATTTAGAGATTTAAGTTTTTGTTTTTATTTTGCAGGTGGTTCATGACCAGATCTCAGAGTGGAACCATCCCAAGAGATTGATCCTGAACCAGAAAGGACCTTGAGGCAGAAGCTGAAGGAAAATCAAAACCAGAACACTCCCAAGGACGAAGAAGACATGGCGAACATGGAAGGTACTCATGAAGCACAAGCACAAAGACCAAAGAGAACCATGGAGGATTATGTCACAGAAAGCCCAAATACAAACAGGACAAGTATCATCACTCCTACTATTCAAGCTAATAATTTTGATCTTAAACCTCAGCTTATTGTTATGCTTCAAACCCATTATCAGTTTAGTCGGTTGGCTAATGAAGATCCGAATGACCATCTTGAAAGCTTTTTGGACTTGTGTGCTACGTTTAAGTATAATGGTGTGTCAGATGATGCAGTTAGATTGAGGCTTATTAAGTTCACCTTGGCTGGGCGAGCTAAGACATGGCTGAACACTCTACCAGCCGGTTCCATTGCCACTTGGGAAGAGCTGCAAAAAAAAATCCTAGGTAA
The DNA here is from genome assembly GCA_019845555.1 of Aristolochia fimbriata. NCBI lineage: Eukaryota > Viridiplantae > Streptophyta > Magnoliopsida > Piperales > Aristolochiaceae > Aristolochia > Aristolochia fimbriata. Next base: position 18,512,227 of record CM034080.1, read on the forward strand.
GTATTTTCCACCAGCAAAGACCATCAAATTAAGGAATGAAATCTCTTAATTCTTGCAGGAACCAGAAGAACACCTTTTAGAGGCATGGGACAGGTTCAATGGACTTCTCAAAAGATGCCCAAATCACAAGATAGAGCTCTGGAGCTAGATTGAGATTTTCTACAATGGGCTGAACATAAACACAAGGAGCATGATAGATGCTGCATCTGGTGGATCGATTAGTAAAAAGACTCCTGAAGAAGTGCATGAATTAATAGAGGAGATGACAGCCAACATGTACTAATATCCACTAGGCAAGAAAGCTACTGGAGTATACAAACTGGACTCTCCCACCTCTGTACAAGCCCAATTAGAAGCACTTCAGCATCAATTCACAAATTTTTAGCAACAATCAAACCCTATGGTAGCTTCGATATGTGGAATATGTGGAGGAGGACATACCGATTATGAATGCCAAGGTAATGTATATGCTTTAAATTCCATGCCTGAACAAACTAATTTTTTTAGAAATTCTCGCAGGATGGATCCATACAGCAACACATATAACCCTGGCTGGGAAAATCACTCAAACTTCTCATGGAATAATGCAAATCAAGCAAGGCAGCAACCTGCTGGATTCAAACCATTACCAACGAATGCACAACAAAAGGAGGAGCTGCTGGCCACCAAGGCTGAATTGGAGGAGGAAAAGAAGTTGAATCGAGCAATGTATGTTGAGTTGAAGTCACTAAGGCAATCACTCACACTTCTGACCACTCAGGTAAACCATCTTAATCAAGGTGCATATGAAAGGACGAGAGGAAAGACCCTCGAGGAACACCAACCAAAAGAACAACCAACCATGGAAGAAGAGAAAAAACAGAAAGGAGAAGAAGAGCAGGAAAGAGAAAAGGTAAGTCCACCAGCTTCTCCAAGAAAGAAAAAAGGTAAGGATGCACTTCCTATTACTGATATTAATATAAGACATCTGCCTTATCCAAGTAGAGCTAAAACGGACATTCTAGAAAGTAGCTTTGCTAGGTTTCTAGAAATATTTAAGAAATTGCAGATTAACATCCCACTTCTTGAGGCAGTAAAGCAAATGCCCCTTTATGGCAAGTTTCTTAAAGAGGTCATATTAGGAAAAAGGAAGATGGAGGAATAAGGCACGGTTTTTTTGCAAAAAAATTGCAGTGCAATCATGAAGAATGAGCTTCCAACAGAATTGAAAGATCCAGGGAGTTTTACAATACCTTGTGAAATTGGTTCAAATAAATTTGCAAATGCTTTATGTGATTTGGGAGCAAGTGTTAATCTAATGCCCTTGTCTCTTTGCAGGTATTTAAAGCTTGGAGAACCTCAAGGGACAAGAATCACTCTTTAATTTGTAGATAGATCAACCAAAATACCAGAAGGAGTAATGGAGGATGTGTTGGTGAAGATTCAAGATTTTATATATTCCTGCAATTTTGTAGTTTTTGACATGGAAGTGGACAAGAACCTGCCTATAATTCTTGGTGGACCATTCTTGGCTACTGTTGGTGCTATAATTGATTGCAACCAAGGGAATCTAACTTTAAGGCTTATCAATGATACAATAAGTTTTAATATAAAAGAAGTCATGAAGCAACCAGCCATCCCACATGATGATTTCTGTTTGAGTATTGATGTGATTGATTCTTGTATAGCAAAAATTGAAGAAGAAGCAAGGATTGGAGAAGGAGGTCTAGTCAATTCCGCGGAGAAGGAAGATGAAGATCCCATCATGACAGGAGAGGTTGACGAATTGGAGGCTGAAAGCAAGGAGGAAGGAACAAAGGAACAAGGGGCTCAAGGAGCTTCCAAACCTGAACTCAAACCCCTTCCTAATAATTTAAAATATGTTTTCCTTGAAAGGAATGATAAACCAGTGATTATTTCTTCATGTTTGATAGGTTTGGAGGAGAAAATGCTCATTGAGGTGTTGTCCAAACACAAGAAGGAAATAGGCTGGTCATTTTCAGACATAGAAAGAATCAGCCCCACAATTTGCACACACCGATTCTTGATGGAGGACAATTACAAGCCCAACATCCAACCAGAATGAAGGCTGAATCCTACATTACAAGATGTTGTGAAAAAGGAGGTGATCAAACTCTTGGACGCATGTATTATCTATCCTATTTCTGATAGTGCATGGGTAAGTCCAGTTCAAGTTGTGCCTAAAAAGGGGGGTACTACTGTCATTAATAATGAAAATAATGAACTGATCCCCACTAGGACAGTCACGGGTTGGAGGGTATGCATAGACTATAGGAAATTGAATGCAGTCACTAGGAAAGATCATTTTCCTTTACCATTCATAGATCAAATGCTTGAAAGGCTTGCTGGAAATAAATTTTATTATTTCCTGGATGGTTATTTAGGATACTTTCAGATACCTATAGTACCCGAAGACCAGGAAAAGACCACCTTCACCTACCCATATGGAACATTTGCATATAGGAGAATGCCCTTTGGCTTGTGCAATGCACCAGCTACTTTTCAAAGATGCATGATGGCTTTATTTCATGATATGATAGGCAAGATGATAGAAATTTTTATGGATGATTTTACAATATATGGACTAACATTTGAAACTTGTTTGCAGCACTTAGAGCTTGTGCTCGAAAGGTGTGAAGAAAAGAAACTAGTCCTGAATTGGGAAAAATGTCACTTCATGTTCTTGGACATAAAATCTCAGAAAAGGGGATAGAGGTAGACAAGGCAAAACTAGAAGTGATTGAAAAGCTACCTCCACCCACTTCTGTCAAGGGTATTAGAAGTTTTCTAGGCCATGCAAGTTTTTATAGAAGGTTCACAAAATATTTTTCCAAAATTGCAAAACCTTTGTCAAACTTACTTTCAAAAGATGTGAAATTTGATTTCAATAATGAATGCTTGCATGCCTTTAATCTTTTTAAACAAAAATTAATCTCTGCCCCATCATTGTATCACCTGATTGGAACCTACCTTTTGAACTCATGTGCGATGCAAGTGATTTTGCTTTAGGGGCAGCCTTTGGTCAAAGAAAAGATAAAGTTTTCCACACAATTTTTTATGCTAGTCACACACTCACGGTCCTCAATTGAATTATACCACCACTGAGAAATAACTTATGGCTGTCGTTTTTGCATTTGACAAATTCAGATCATGTCTCATTGGTGCAAAGGTTATTGTTCGGACTGACCATGCAACCCTAAGATACTTATTTGCAAAGAAGGATTCCAAACCAAGACTGATCAGATGGATCCTTCTTCAAGAATTTGATATTGAAATCAAGGACAAAAAAAATGCTGAAAATGTGGTAGCAGATCACGGCTGGAGGCAGAAACAAAAGAAGGGGAAATTTCATAACTCTTTCCAGATGAACTGATTTGCCAGGTAAATATTTCAAAAGTACCATGGTTTCCATATATTGCTAATTTTGTTTGTAGCAAATGGGTACCAAAGCACTTCACATACCAGCAAAGGAAGAAACTTATGGCAGATTCAAAGCACTACTATTCGGAGGATCCATTCCTCTACAAAATATGCCCGGATCAAGTCATTAGAAGATGTGTGAAAGAGGAAGAAGCTCCACTCATTCTCAGCCATTGCCATGACAAAGAGGTTGGTGGCCATCACAGTGCAAACCGAACAGCTGCAAAGGTATTGCAATCTGGATTCTTTTGGCCAACACTTTTTCGAGATGCAAAGAGGTATGTCCAAGCATGTGATAGGTGTCAAAGGACAGGTAATATCTCTAGAAGGAATGAAATGTCTTTAAATAATATTCTTGAATGTGAATATTTTGATGTTTGGGGCTTGACTTCATGGGACCCTTCCTACCATCTTTTGGGTATGAGTACATTTTGGTGGCAGTTGATTATGTAACAAGATGGGTAGAGGCCATAGCAACCAGAACTAATGATGCCAAGGTTGTCATTGAATTTTTGAAAAAGAATATTTTCTGTCATTTTGGCACTCCTAGAGCTATCATCAGTGATGGGGGAAAGCATTTTTGCAACACTCCTTTCAAAAACTTGTTAAAAAAATATGGAGTCACCCACAAAGTAGCCACCCCATACCATGCCCAAAGCAGTGGCCAAGTAGAAGTGTCCAATAGAGAGCTCAAGAGAATTCTGGAAAAAACTGTTAACACTTCAAGAAGATATTGGAAAACCAAGCTAGATGATGCATTGTGGGCCTATAGGACAGCATTTAAAACCCCAATAGGCATGACCCCCCTATAGGTTGGTTTATGGTAAGGCATGTCATCTCCCCTTGGAATTAGAGTATAAGGCATATTGGGCAACCAAGTTTTTAAATTTTGATATCAAGGCTATTGGTGAGAATAGATTGCTGCAACTAAATGTAGTAGATGAACAGGTACTGGTCTTATGAGATTGCCAAGATGTACAAAGAAAAAACAAAAAAATGGCATGATGAGCACATCTTACCCAAGGAATTTCAACCTGGTCAACTTGTCCTTTTGTTTAACAGCAAACTTAGGTTATTCCCTAGTAAACTTAGATCTAAATGGACTGGTCCTTTTTCAGTGGAAAGAGTGTTAAAATCAGGGGCAGTGGAAATCAGAAATCCAAAAGATCAATCCACCTTTATTGTGAATGGACAAAGGCTGAAAAGATACATCTCTCCTGATTTCCATCAGGAAAGAACCTTCACCATCCTATCTGACTAGAAAGAGTCACAAAGTCGAGTTGGGACTATAAACCAGAACTCATTTACTTGTTTTACAATAGGACTGCATTGAAATTTCATGGATTTTGTAATTTTTTGTGAACTATTAGGACTTTGCATGATTAGTTGATTGATTCTGCATGAGTAGGATAGAATTAGGCTAGAAAGCGTTTTAATTCTTCACCATAAATAGAAACAACAAAAAAATTACAAAAATAAAACCTCCAAAATTTTTTTGAAACTGGCTCTACTGCGCCAGTCCAGAACACAATTCTGAGCCTCATGTCTGAATCAGTCTCTCCTCTGGGAAATATGCTTTTATGTCTGTGTCTCAGATGTCTTAGAGTGTTTTTTGACTGCAATGTTCATTGATATGTACTCAATCTCCATTCATATTGATGACATGATATTTTGCACTCTCACTATGTGTCCCAAAGCATGATTTCTCCAATGAAAATGTGTGGTAACAGAATCAGCATCTGTATATAACTGATAAACCTCTGTTCAAAGTGGAAATTTTCAAAAACACATTTAGGATGATGATATTTGATTGATTTACACGGCGCGTCCACACCAAAATCTGGCGCTACCGCGCCACTGTTCCATTGAAGAACAACCAATCCAGAGCTCAAAAAAGGAAAGTTCCACTGCACGCACAACCAGATTGATCATGGAAGTTTTCAGCCTACTTCTCACTTATATGGGGATAAGGATCTTTGAAAAATTAAAGAAAAATTTGAATCCTGTTTTGATTAAGCAAGGAGAACCATCATTAGGAAATGAGTGAATCATACATTTTGAAACTTGCAAGGGGATTGCCATGGATTTTTCCTTAATCTCCACAGACTCATCTGGTTGTTTCTTTCAGATTTTGCTCGAGGACGAGCAAAGGTTTAAGTTTGGGGTTGTGAAAAGTGTCTAAAAGACACTATCTTTAGGCATGAAAATTGATTGACATATCTAATTCTGAGTTAATTCCGAGTAAAGAATCAACATATATGACTCAGTTTTATGTTCTCTGCCTCAGGCACCCAAAGGAAGAAGAAAATCTTGATTTGGAGCAAAAATGAAGGAAAAATGAGCAAAAAAGGCCAAAAAGAAGGATGGCGCGTCCGCGCCAGAATCGATGCCACCGCGCCAGATAAATACACAAAAATTCAAAATAATGTAGAAAAATTCCCAACGACTCAACGAACATTAAAAGCCAACGGTTGGGGAATGTGAAATGGCGCAACTACGCCATCGGAGGGCTCTACCGCGCCGAAGAGCTGGCGCGACCTCATTCAGAGACAGCATGGACGCGCCAAAGAGTGCTAAAGAAGGAAAGAGAAGTTGTCGTTCTGGGGAGCAAGAAAAGTCTAAGTAGCGGCGCTGCCGCGCCACTTCTACTGCAAAATATTGCGCGACTGCGCCAAGAAGTCACCTAATTCAGCTCTGGTTCGAAGGCCGTTTCCAGACTTAGAAAGCACTCTGCTCCAGTGGCGCGACCGCGCTAGATTCTGGCTTATTTTCGGCGCGACCACGCTGATGACTCAGCAACACAAAGTTGCGAAAATCTCGGGATCCTGTCTTCCAATCAAACCTAAACTTGGGAAACAAAGTCTTAAGTGTCTAAGGAAGGTATCCACGAAGATTTTAAGGAATTATATTCGAGTTTTAAGTGCTTTGAAAGACCAAAAAGTGAAGATCAATTCAAAGAAGGAAACTGCTGCCAAGAGAAGAAGTTGATTCCGAAATTTATGAAGAACATATTTGGAGTTCCCGTGTTCCAATTGAAGCCAAATTTGGACTGATGATTCCTGAGAATACTAAGGATCATATCACGAAAATTCAGGCAAGTCCAAGTCGGGTTTCTCAAGTTCTATACTTCCAAAGTGGTGGACCCAGTGCTAGAATTGGCAGCAGAATCATGCAACTTCTTCACATCATATCTCGAGTTTCCCAACTCAGATTGAACTCAAATTTCGTGAGCAAGGCAAGGACCATCTAAGGAAGGTTCGTGTGTAATTTCAGCCAGTTCTGAGGTCGGGAAGATATAATTCATACCCCTGGACAGAGACCAATTTACAAGGCCTGGGCAGCAAGACAAGTATAAATAAGGGTCCGAGGCAGAGCACAAATCATCCAGTTTTTATTCAAGATTTAATTTTTAGATTCAATTTGATTTTAAGTTTCTATTTTATTCATTAGTTAGAGAGAGAAGAAGACAGAGGGAGTCTTACACGACCGCTGGCCACTTTGACAAAGAAGGTGAAGATTTCAGCTTAAGGAGCAAGGGTGATGATAAGTGTCTAAAAGACACTATCTTTGGGCATTATATTTGATTGAAAATCTTAATTCTGAGTTAATTCTGAGCATGAAATCAACAAATATGACTTTGTTTTATGTTTTATGTCTCAGGTACCCAGTGGAAGAAGAAAAACGGGATTTGGAGCAAAAACAGAAGAAAAATGAGCAAAAGAGGCCAAAAAGAAGAACGGCGCGACCGCGCTGATTCTGGTGCGACCGCGCCAAATAAATCCTCAAAAATTCTATTTAATGTTCAAAAATTCCAACGACCCAACGGTCATAAAAGCCAACGGTTAGGGAATGTAAATTGGCGCAACCGCGCCAACGGAGGGCACGACCGCGCCAAAGGGAGCGAAAAGCAGAAAGAAAAGTTGCCATTTGGGGACCAAGCAATTGTCTAAGGACTGGCGCGACCGCACCACCACTTCAGCAATATTCGGCACGACCGCGGCAAGAGGTTTCCTGACTTAGACGGAGATCGGGTTAAGTGGCGCGACCGCGCCAAAATTCGGCACGCCTGCGCCGATGACTCTGTAGCTAAGAATACGAAAATCTCGAGAACTTGCAATCAAATCGAATCCAAACTTGGGAGAAGGAGTTTCAGATGTCTAAGGAAGGTGCCCACGAAGATTTTAAGGTAATTTACTTAGGTCCAGATGCATTGAATGGTCCAAAAGAAGAAGTTAATTCAAAACAGGAATTTGCAGCCAATGGAAGGAGATAAATACGAGTTTTGTGAAGATCAGAGAAGGAGTTTCACAATTCCAATTGAAGTCAAACTTAGAACGAAGCTTCCTGGTACTACAGAGGATCTTTTCACGAAAAATCAGGTCAATCAAAGCCAGGCTTCTCGAGTTGCACATCTCCAAAGCGGTGGACCCAAAGCAGAAATTGGGAGAAAAAATCAGGCAACTTCCTTTCCTCATATCTCGAGTTTCCCAACTCAGAATGGATTCAAACTTCGTGAACATGGAAAGGACTACAGATGGAAGGTTCTGATGTAATTTCATCCAATTCTGAGGTCAGGAAGTCACAATTCACACCCCTGGACAGAGGCAGAAATTACAAAGTCTGGACAGAATTTCAAGTATAAATAGGGGTCCGAGGCAGAGCTCAAAGCATCGAGTTTTCCAACCAAATTCAGTTTTAGTTCTAGTTTTTCCATCCACTTTTGTATTTTTGTTTTTAGTTCAAGTTCAATATTATATATTAGTTTAGAGAGAGTCTTGAGAGGCATAGGAGACGTCCCATTGAAGCTTTTGAGGCAAGGAGGAGAAGCAGCCATTAGAAGCCATGTTCAACAAGTAGATCCTTCTCAAGGGAAGTTTGTACTTAGTTTATCTTTTCTTTTCTTTTTCATGGTTGTATTCAAGACCTTGTTTTGTTCTTTAATTTCCAGTATGGAGTAGTCTTTTATATTGGGAGTCCATGACTCCCTAGGCTTGTAATGAGATTGATACTTATAATTTAATTGGTTTTCAGTTTGGTGCATGAATGAGTTTTCATTGCTGTAATTTCTTGATTCATACTTGCTGTCTAGCTATGTACTGGTTATAAGCTGACGCTGGGCTTAAGGTGAGACTTGCTGATAGGAGTTTACAGTCTTTTTGAGTTTATGCACTAGGTAGATCACTAATCCTTGGGTTAATCCTCGACCTTAAAGTAATACCCTATTGGATTAGTTGATCTGCCTATGACACAATGAGCTTCATGTTTATGCTATCAAGTAGAGTCAATCATGCTAGCTAGGTTTACTCTAGGAGATAGAAACAGGTGATGCCGATGCGGATTGTAGCCATGGTTTTATAAGCTCGTCAGAAATTGATTTCCAAAACTCAACTTCTATTCAATCTCAGAATTGCTTAGGGAGGGAATTGGATTCCCAATGCCTTTTTCCATACTGATTTTATCAAAAGCCCTCGCTTGATCTCTATAGGATTAGGAAGATTAGTTTATTTTTGTTTTAATAACTGCTTTCCAATCGATTTCTCAAACTTTAGTTTTTAAACTAGAAAAGCAATTATCTATTAGCTGGGTTGTTGAGGGATGATATTCGGACTTGCATAAGTCTATATTACATTGATTAGTCCTCTTGCTAGTGATTAGCTGGGATCGGATCAAGTTTTTGGCGCCGTTGCCGAGGACCAATGTTTTAATAGTAATTGCCAGTGTTTAAAACTAGAGCTTTGAGTGTATATTCTGTTTTCTTTTTTCTATTTTTTTTATTTTTTTATTTTTAGTGGACTGATGTGTTGTGTGCATGGATTTTGGTATGCATGAGTCCACATATGGAAGGAGACACCCTGAGGAGTATACTGATTTTTCTTACCCAAATCAAGCATGGAATTCTTTTCAGCACTCCTGAAATTTTCATATGCCATGTGATTTTTATGAACAGCCATGTAATTCTTTTGACCACTCTTATAATTCTCCCACACATCATGATGATATGCTTAGCTTGCAAAGTCAATTTGATTTACTTCAAAGGCAAGCTGATATCATGCAACTACAAAGAAATTCTGTGAATTATTCTTGTGATGTGTGTGGAGGTAACCATGCTACTAATGTATGCCATTTAAACTCCAGACCTTATTTTCCTAATTATGAGTCTAATTCCTGCAGGTTAGACCCATACGGCAATTCATACAACCAGAAGGAGGAGGAGTCAATGATCGCAAGGGATGACTGGGAGGATGATAGTAAACTGCTGCGAGCAATATATGCAGAACTCCAGTCAATGGAGACACTGCAAAGTGAAGTCCAGTCAATAAAGCAACCGGTGACAGTTTATACCTATCTAGAATGGGAGGACCTAGTAAGGTGGATGGATTATCTTGAAGAAAATCCAGAAGAGAGCATGGCGGAAGTAGATGAGGTCAAAGAAGAAAAACCCATGGCTGAGAGAGCTGCAAAAGTAGAAGAGGTAGAAGAGAAAACCCAGCAAGAAGAAAAATCATTAGAGGCTGAAAATAGCTAAAGAAAAAGATGAAGGGAAGGAAAAAGACACCATAGGTCCTATCATAGAACCTTCCCCTGAAAAGCCATTAGAGAATTGGGTAGAGAAAAAAGAAGAGATAGGGCTCTCCTTTGATTTAGACTTTTTCATCATCCCACCTTATACACCTAGCCCAAAAATACAACTGAACATGTTATTAGGGCAAGACAAGAGGATGAATGAGTGCCTGATACGTGTGCAGATCTACTTCTTAGAAGCCACAAAGTCAAAAGAAAGAATTTTTAACTCAACATCTAAATTTGGTTGGTCCACCATAAAGCATTGCAAAGGAAGATATGTCATGATGAATGGATTTGAATTGAATTTTCCTTTTGATCCTGGTGGAATGAAGCTACTGGTCTGGCTGAAGACCAAAAACTTAGCGCTTCATGGGAGGCAACCCATGGCAGGTAAGTTATTTTAGTTTTTCAATTCAATTGTTCTTTTGCTTTGAATAAATCACTTTGTGTGAATCTTAGATCTTAGGTCTAGTTTTGTTTTAATCATGTTAGGTTAGTCTTTTTTTTTTATTTTGTTTGGCAAGAAGAAACATGAAAAAAAAAATAAAAAAACAAAAAAAATAAAGTTTTTGTCTAAGGCACCTGTCCATGAAAAATCTGGAATTTGGAGTTGCATGAAGCCATTTTTACAGCTATACTTCATGTATTTCTAGATGTGTTTTTCAAGGCTTAAATGCAGATATCAGAAGAAAGAAGTTGGGACTATCATTCCCAACCATTCACAGCAGCTTCCTTCAAAAGAAAAGCCATCAGAACACTCAGGTAAACTCTGTGTAAAGAAGCAGTGCAGCAGCAACTCTATTCGAGCAGCAAATTTTGGAGCCGAATTCTGAAAAATCTGGAAGTGGAACCCACAAAGTAAAGGTAAGTAGTTCAAGAGGGCACTTAGTAGATAAAATAGGACCGGCTTTGAGGAATTTTCATTGAGTAGAAAGGAAGTTATGACTGCTGCAACTTGGGTGGTTAAAACTGTTTTCTGGCAAAATTTCTGGGTTGGAAACATTACCACCTTTCTGTTTTTGAGCTGATTTCTAAAATTTTCTCTAATGATTATTGGAAAACTGTTTTAAGGTGATTAAAAGTTCATACTTAGTACTTTCCATGAAACCCTTTTTTTCAGCTCTAGATGAAAAGTGGTTAGGGAGATACAATGCTTGCAAAATACCTCCAACTCACTTTCTGCCCAGAATTTCAGATTTACTGCCAAGTTTTCATATGTGTGTATTTTTCACTTCCCTTGATGAATATGCTTCAAACCTATTTTATTGTGCACCTATGAACCTTAACAACATGTTCCAAGTAGAATTTGTAAATTTTGCATTCAAAATTTCAATTTATGAAGGAAAATAATGGCGCTGACGCGCCATATGTTGGCGCGACCGCCCCACTTGTTTGATTAATTTCGAGGCTCTATAACTCAGAATCATTCCATTCCAATTCTTACATGTTTATATTTATGAGTTATAGGCCATGGTAAAATTTCATAAATTTCTGAATTCGTTTGCAATGATTTTGTGCTATGAATGGTTCTAACCACTTTTGGTCAAGCATAAAGGCTGCTCAATTTCAGATTCCTCATGGTGCCTCAAGAAATATGAATTTCAAGCAACCAACATTCTCAGGGAAGTTTCTTACCCTTTATCTCATTTTATTGATCAGAATGCAAAATTTTAAGTTTGGGGTGGAAAACTTGAATTTTAAAGTCTAGTTGGTTTTCTTTGTTAAGTAAATTTGATTTGTTAGTTTTTCTTTTTGTTTTGAGTCAATCTGGAATACAATTCTGAGCTCACTGTCCGAATCCGGCTCTCTTTTGGGAAAATATGCTTTGGTGCCTGTACATAAGATGCTTTAGAGTGATGTTTGTATGCAATGTCCATTAATATGTACTCAATCTCCATTCATATTGATGACATGATATTTTGCACTCTCATTATGTTTCCCAAAGCATGATTTCCCCAATAAATATGTGTGTTTACTGATTCAGCATCTCTCTCTAACTTTTCAAGTCGTGTTCAAAGTGGAAATTTGCATATACACATCCAGGATGCTGAAATATGAAGTTTCAACTTTGTGCGACCGCACCAAATATTGGCGCGACCGCGCCACTGCCTCATTGAGTGATTGCCAACCCAGAAGCCAGAAAAGGAAAATTCCACTGCAGAGCATTCAAGGACAAGCCCCTTTCCACTCCAGGCACACCCAGACTCATCAGGGAAGTATCCATCCTACCTCTTATTCATTTGTTTTATGCTTTGGGGACAAAGCATGTTTTTAAGTTTGGGGTGGGCTATGCTATCTTTATATTCAAAAATCTCTGATTTCAAAAAATTTTCACCAGAAACAGACCCTGAGTGGGAAACAACAGTGGAAACCCTGAGAAAAGAGAAAAGTATGATTCACTTTCTGGAAAAATATCTCATTTCAATCTGCTTCGTCTTAACAGGAGGAAAATTTTCTTTAAAACATTTTTTAAAAAAGTATAAGTGAGCAAGTGGATGTAAACCACTAGAACCAACCTGAGGGAAGCTTGAGGCGAAACAAGAAAGAATTCCAGATATCCTGAAGTGATTTAGGCATTTGTTTTCAATCGTTTGAGCCTGTTTTAAGCCACCCACTTTAATGCACAAGATGCATCACTTTTTGTCAAAACACCTTGAGCCAACAAGATCCCTGTTTTATTTCAAAAACCCACAGTACATGAACTAGCTTTTGTGAAAAACCAACTTGTTTCTTACTGACCTATATCTCTCCAACTTATTGAAGTGTTCTATTAAAATAAACATGGACAAAAATCTGAAGATATAAGGAGGTATTGAGTTGTTTTAAAAAAAGAGAAACTAGATGAAGGCGAAGTCAAGAGAAAGGCCACCTCGTGTGTGCACCGGGTCTCAGGCCTTAGCAAACTTAGGGACTCTGAGTCAACCGGCGAGGTAAGCTAGACTCTGGACAAACCCAAGGAAGAAAATATATGTGGAAGAGGAAAGAAAAGAAAAAGGGATCAATGCAAGAAGATTGGGGTGGAAGAATTTGGAGAAAAATCATAAAAACTCATGCTCAGTAATAATGGAATATGGATATGAGGAAGAGGATGAACCCAATGCTTACAACTTTCATCACACCCATTACTCATGCCCCATTACAACCTAGAAAAGACCTATTGATTAGGATTATGAATTTCTTCAGGTTAGTGGAGAGTAGACTGAGGGTTGGCATATGGTATTTACTGAGACTTCTCACTTGTATGAGGATAATGATCTTTGAAAAAAAATTAAAAGAAAAATTTGAATTCTGTTTTGACTTAAGCAAGGAAAATCATCACTAGGAAGGAAAGTTAATCATCCATGCTGAAATCTATAAAAGGGAGTGCCACTGATCTTTTCTCAATCGCTGCATGCTTATCTGGTTGTTTCTTTCAGAATTTGCTCGAGGACGAGCAAAGATCTAAGTTTGGGGTTGTGATAAGTGTCTAAAAGACATTATCTTTGGGCATTATATTTGATTGAAAATCTTAATTCTGAGTCAATTCTGAGCATGAAATCAACAAATATGACTCAGTTTTATGTTTTATGTCTCAAGTACCCAGTGGAAGAAGAAAAACGGGATTTGGAGCAAAAACAGAAGAAAAATGAGCAAAAGAGGCCAAAAAGAAGAACGGCGCGACCGCGCCAAATAAATCCTCGAAAATTGTATTTAATGTTCAAAAATTCTAATGACCCAACGGTCATGAAAGTCAACGGTTGGGGAATGTGAATTGGCGTGACCGCGCCAATGGAGGGCACGACCGCGCCAATGGAGGGCACGACCGCGCCAAAAGGAGCTAAAAGCATAAAGAAAAGTTGCCATTCAGGGACCAAGCAATTGTCTAAGGACTGGCGCGACCGCGCTACCACTTCAGCAATATTCGGAGCGACCGCACCAAGAGGTTTCCTGACTTAGACGGATATCGGGTTAAGTGGCGCGACCTCGCCAAAATTCGGCGCGCCCGCGCTGATGACTCTGCAGCTGAGAATACGAAAATCTCGGGAACTTGCAATCAAATCGAATCCAAACATGGGAGAAGCAGTCTCAAACGTCTAAGGAAGGTGCCCATGAAGAGTTTAAGGTAATTTACTTAAGTCCAGATGCATTGAATGGTCCAAAAGAAGAAGTTAATTCAAAACAGGAATCTGCTGCCAATGGAAGGAGATAAATCCGAGTTTTGTGAAGATCAAAGGAGTTTCACAATTCCAATTGAAGCCAAACTTGGAACGAAGCTTCCTGGTAATACAGAGGATCTTGTCACAAAAAATCAGGTCAATCAAAGCCAGGCTTCTCGAGTTGCACATCTCCAAAGTGGTGGACCCAAAGCAGAAATTGGCAGCAGAAATCAGTCAACTTCCTTTCCACATATCTCGAGTTTCCCAACTCAGAATGGATTTGAACTTCGTGAACATGGAAAGGACTACAGATGGAAGGTCCTGATGTAATTTCATCCAATTCTGAGGTCGGGAAGTCACAATTCACACCCCTGGACAGAGGCTGAAATTACAAAGTCTGGACAGAATTTCAAGTATAAGTAGGGGTCCGAGGCAGAGCTCAAAGCATCGAATTTTCCATCCAAATTCAGTTTTAGTTCTAGTTTTTCCATCCACTTTTTTATTTTAGTTTTCAATTCAAGTTCTATTTTATATATTAGTTTAGAGAGAGTCTTGAGAGGCATAGGAGACGTCCCATTGAAGCTTTTGAGGCAAGGAGGAGAAGCAGCCATTAGAAGCCATGTTCAACAAGTAGATCCTTCTCAAGGGAAGTTTGTACTTAGTTTATCTTTTCTTTTCTTCTTCATGGTTGTATTCAGGACCTTGTTTTGTTCTTTAATTTCCAGTATGGAGTAGTCTTTTATATTGGGAGTCCATGACTCCCTAGGCATGTAATGAGATTGATACTTATAATTTAATTGATTTTCAGTTTGGTGCATGAATGAGTTTTCATTGCTGTAATTTCTTGATTCATACTTGTTGTCTAGCTATGTACTGGTTATAAGCTAACGCTGGGCTTAAGGTGAGACATGCTGATAGGATTTTACAGTCTTTTTGAGTTTATGCACTAGGTAGATCACTAATCCTTGGGTTAATCCTCGACCTTAAATTAATACCCTGTTGGATTAGTTGATCTGCCTATGACACAATGAGCTTCATGTTTACGCTATCAAGTAGAGTCAATCATGCTAGCTAGGTTTACTCTAGGAGATAGAAACAGGTGATGCCGAAGCGGATTGTAGCCATGCTTTTATAAGCTCGTCAGAAATTGATTTCCAAAACTCAACTTCTATTCAATCTCAAAATTGCCTAGGGAGGGAATTGGATTCCCAATGCCTTTTTCCATACTGATTTTATCAAAAGCCCTCTCTTGATCTCTATAGGATTAGGTAGATTAGTTTATTTTCTGTTTTCATAACTCATTTCCAATCGATTTCTCAAACTTTAGTTTTTAAACTAGAAAAGCAATTATCTATTAGCTGGGTTGTTGAGGGACGATATTCGGACTTGCATAAGTCTATATTACATTGATTAGTCCTCTTGCTAGTGATTAGCTGGGATTGCATCAGGTGACTAGGAGTAGTCCCCCTCAGGGAGTTTCTGTGCTTATTTGTCTTTATTTCTTATGGCTGTTGTCAAAACCATGTTGTGTGTTTTTAGGTCCAGTATGGAGTAGTCATTTTTAGTTGGGAGTCGATGACTCCCTAGGCATTTAATGAGATTGATACTTTATAATCTAATTGGTTTTCAATTTGGTGCATGAATGAGTTCTTCATGTTGTTAATTCCTGATGCATACTTGCTATTTGGCTATGTACTGGTTATAAGGTGACGCTGGGCTTAAGGTAAGACATGTTGATAAGATTTTACAATTCCTTATGAGTTTATGCATTAGGTAGATCAAAAATCCTTGGGTTAATCCTCGACCTTAAAGTAATACCCTGTTGGATTAGTTGATCTGCCTATGACATAGCTTCTTGTTTATGCTGTCAAATAGAGTAGATTATGTCGGCTAGTTTGCTCTAGGAGATAGAAAAAGGTGATATCGATGCGGATTGTAGCCATGGTTTTATAAGCTTGTCAGAAATTGATTTCCAAAATATTATTTCTATTCAATCTCAGAAACTCTAGGGAGGGAATTGGATTCCCAACGTCTTCTCTCATCACTGAAATTCCTCAAAAGCTTTTCTCAACAGTTTTCAAGTACTGATTCTAAGTTTTTCAAATCAGGATTCTCAAACTTTAGATTTTTATTTAGAAAGCAATTAACTGCTGGCTTGGTCCTTGTGGGACGATATTCGGACTTGCATAAAGTCTATATTACATTGATTAATCCTCTTGCTAGTGCTTAGCTAGGATCGCATAAAATATTATCAGTTTTTTGCATTTTCATACCATTATATTGTGCAACAAGCATCCTAACATGTGCCTGTGATGTTTCTCCATAAGTAGCTCCAACAGCCTTAAACATGGCATGGGCAGTAAGTTGGTCGTCAAATAAAATTTCCACATCTGGTTCCATGAATTTTAACATGATGGACCTAGCCTTCTTGTCCTCTAGAACTAATTTATCATTAGCTACTTTAACTGACTCTTCAGCTCCTTCTGGAGGACTAGCCACTGCTTTATCCAAGACATGATCAATTCCATCCTGTAGTAGGATGTGATGAATACGCCTCTTCCAAGTCAAAAAATAATTCCCATTGAGTTTCTTAGTTTTCCTTAACTCAGTAGCAGCAGCTTCAGAAGCCGTTTAATCCTAATTCCAATAAGCAATTATGAGCAACAAAACTTACAAATGTAATATTGAAATAAACCTTAGTTTAAATACCAAAAAAACCGTATAATAAACTTAATAATTGCTGTAAAATAGGATTATACAGTGGAATTTATCAACTATCCCTAATTTCCACAAATAGGTTCAAAAGGGTAAAATTGTCTTTTCACAATAATAATTTTGTAGGAATTTTTAAAAATTCCAGAATACTAGAATGTCATAAAATACACTGTTAAATATACAATTACTTCTGGAATAAAAACAATCTGATCCAAAACGACCAATTATGCACAAATGGACTACAAGGGCAAAATGGTCATTTTAAAGTACAACTTTCCTGATTTTTTTTTTTTAAAATAAATTCCTGAATCCTAAAATATTATAATATACACTTTAAATACTCAGTTAGTTCTGGAATAAAAAAATTTCGGATGAAAAATGACAAATTATGCACAAATTCACAATAAGGGCAAAATCGTCATTTTATAATAACACAATTTCCTCAAATCAAATTTTTTTTTTCAGGATATAAAATGCTCTGAATATAAAATTATATCAACTTAAACTATCTGTAAAAATTTCCAGATGCTCAAAAATACTATATTATGCCTAATATGTCCCAAGGGCAAAATAGTCTTTTTCAAAAAAAATTTCCTGACCCAAAAAAATTACAGAAAATTGAAATAATTCGATGTTGACAAATAGATATATTTTTATACAATATTTCTGAAAACTACAACATATTTATAACCTTTTTGCAATTCATGCACATATTTGTAAATTTCAAAACAATTGCATTCTAACTCATATAAAAGCACATAATAATTCAGTAAATTTGGTTTTGAAAAAAAAAATCATCCACACATACAGGAAATAACGAAGCTCTGATACCACTGTTGGAAAAAATTTGAGTATAAACTCAATAATTTAACTCAATTTAGCATGCAATGGATGAAATAAACTTACTAACCTCTTTTGATGTTTTTCCTCTATGCAATTGAACCTCCTTTGTATTTTCAAATTATCCACTTAGACAAAAAAAAAGAAAAAGTAATAGAGATCACCTTTTTACCGCCCGCGCAGTCCTTCTTTGATTTGGCTGAAAAACAAGCACTACTTTTCAACAACTTAGAGAGTATGAGCTTTTCTTTATCTAGAGAGAAAAGGAGAATTGAGAGAAGAAAGAAACCAAAATTCTGAATTCTGAAATTATTGTCTTGTGTCTTCTCTACTCCACCTATTGATAGGTGTATGAAATGATAACTCCCATAAGAAGAGTTAATTTCATAACCTCCTTATAAAAAAGGAGTAAATATTCTATAACTCCTTAATATTAAAAGGATTAAATATTATAACCTCCCTCATATTATGAGGAGTTAATTTCAGCCATTAATCAAAGAATCCCATCTTGACCTCTTTTAATTTTGTGTAACCTACATGGTCCCACAAGGAAGACCAATGGTTGTGCTCCATTGGAATCCCACTTAGCCTATGGGTCCTAGCCCATATGACCAACAATCGCGGCCCAGGGGAAAGAGCAGTGTTGCTACATGGAAGAGCAGAGCTGCTGCAGGGATGAGAAGTGTTGCTGCAGGGAAGAGTAGTGCTACTGCAGGGAAGAGCAGTGCTCCTGTAGGGAAGAGCAGTGCTGCTATGGGAAAGATCAGTGCCACTGTGTTGTCGAGGGGTGGGGAGAAGCAAGCGATGGGGGGGGGAAAGCGGTCAAGCGGGGAGGAAAGCTCTGATCAGGCGGGGAAAGCAGTCAGGGGAGAGAAGCAAATCTGATCAGGCGGAGAGAAAAGCAGTCTGATCAAGCCGAGAGAAATGGGAATCTGGAATCCAAAACGGAAAAGAGCAAAGTAGTCAAGCGAGAGAGCAATCAATCAAGCGGGGAAAGAAACAATCTGATTTAAGCGAGGAAAGCAATCTGATCAGGCGAGGAAGCAAAGCTGTCAGGGAGAGGAAAAGCAGTCTGATCGGTCGGTCGGGGAAAGCGGCATGATCGAGCGAGGTGAGCGATCTGCCGCCCCCATTATAAAACCAACTACATTTCACAAAAAAGCGATGTATCAAATCAAGAAATTAAATAATACTAAACAGACTCGTAAGATTGATAGAGAACCAAGCAAACAATGCAGGTAAAAAGGTAAAAATGAGAGAAATTCGTCCGAGAAGCGAACAACATTAAGAGAGAGTAATGAATTAGTTCTCAATTAACTTTGTAGAAATAAATTTTACGATGACCAAAAATTGTGGTCCAAATCAGCCCCACAGGGACCAGGTCAAAAGTCAAACATTGATCCCAGTCAACCAACGAAATCAAGCCATCAATCAAGCCATGATAAACTGGCGACCGAGATCAAAATTGCCTCGTCAACAGTCTACAGGGGTGACAAGTCAGACGATTAAAGCCACACAATCAGTCGACATGGATCTTACGTGGATTAATTTTAAGCATCTTGCCTTGGTCTAAGGCAGTTCCATATTTTAGGGAAAAAGCTACAAGGAAGCGGTCGAAGTGGGTTACAACTACTGTGACATACCTGGTCTACTCAGCTAGAAATCAACAAGCTTATAAAGCAATAGGCTTGGAAGAGCAAACACAAACACATATGGGAGAATGTACTTCAAAAATTCCAGATATTCTAAATTGCCACCCCAAATCAGTGAAATAGCAACAAGCACTTCTGCCGCTATTTCTCAAACTGTCTAAAGCCAATCGAAATATCAAATTTTTCGTCAAGCTTAGGCAAAATTCAAATTCATTTCGTTCGTTCGTGAAGAAGACGTACTTCCACTGTTTCGTGTCTACTCGGAGATCGAATCAAAGTCACACCCACACATTCACAAAAAATTACCAAATTACCCTTCTTTGATTTTGTATACAGTACATCAGACGCGTATTTTATGGTCCACATATTTGTACTCGTTTACAAATTTGGCACGCCCGGTGGGACCCTTCTACCTTTTATCTCTTTCTCCAATCAATCAATTCAAATGGGTAGTCCCAACACCACCAACAACAACAAGGCCGCGGCTAAAATTCCAGCTGCCATAGCCAGCTCGTCACCGGCACCCAGGATGACCGATCCGTTGGTCTCCTTCCCCCGCCGTCGCGTACACCAATACCCACTGCTGCCAGCCAAGCAAGGGAGATTCGTCCATCCCAGGCTCCTGTGGTCATCCGCTCAAGGCCGACCACTGGATGTGTCACAGGATCCCTGCCAACACAACGCGATGTACCAAAATTGTAGGCGGATCAAGTACCAGCCAGCCCTATAATTTCTCCAACAAGGGTCCTTCCCTCGAGGAGCTATTCGGCTGTTCTGACGTCCCCACCGCCGATCATCCCAGTGGCCAGCTCGGTTGCAAGCCCAGCAAGGAGCTCTCCTCCAACCACAAGCCGGGTCCCCGTGCTGATCACTTACTTCGAAGGGAGACGTATCATTCCTTCCCCAGTGCGATCGGCCACATCATCCGAGGCACCCTTGCTCCAAATCCCTCTTCCCCAACATCTCCAGTCATCAGAGTTTCTGCAATGATGATGCAAGCCAAAACGGTGGAAGAACAGTTGGCAGAACTCCAAGCTGCCATGAAGGAAAGGGAAGAGCAGTTATGAGAAAGGGAATTGCAGAGGGATCTTCAGATCGCTACAATTCTGTAAAAGTTTGAACTCATTGCAGATCTTTTGGGAGCTTCCTCCCAACCCTGAAATGATAGCGGTTAGGCAGGACCTAGCACGACTGCCAATCCCGTTACGATCCCTCCTTCACCTATCATCCGTCCATCCCCGGCTCCCGAAATCCCACCTGTGATCTAGGAACCACTACTCAAGGAACCAAAGGAGCTATCCTATGGCACCCTACAAGAAATGATTTTCAATGCGATGGAGCAGAAGGTACAGGCAGAGGGGGTAAGATCTCAAGCCTACACCAGGCTCTACTCCCGATGGATCCATGCAATCCAAATGCGCGCCTCCTACCACCTACCTAAATTCCAACAATTTAGTGGGGACGACAACCCAAAATAGCACGTTGTCCACTTTATCGAGACCTGCAACAATGCAGGAACTGATGGTGACCTCTTGGTTAAACAATTCGGGTGATCCCTCAAAGGGAACGCTTTCGACTGGTTCATCGAACTCCCGGCAGAGTCAATTGATAGCTGGGAACTGGAAGGTGAGTTCCTAAGTCGCTTCTACAACACAAACTGCACAGTGACACTAGTGGAGCTCACAAATCTGAAGCAACGCCAGGGAGAGAAGGAGATTGAATATATCAATCGCTGGCAAAATTTGAGCCTCAATTGTAAGGACAACACCTCCTTGTCCACCTAAATATCCATCGACATGTGCATCCAGGAGATGAATTGGACGCTGGTGTACTTTCTGCAGAGTTGAAAGCCGAGGGACTTTTAAGAGTTGGAAACTGAGGCTCATAACATTGAGATCCTCATCCAAGAAAAATGAGAGGGAAAAGCTCTAATATCTGAGGCTGATAAGAAGGCAAAATTCGTAAAGGAGTACAAAGCTCCTACCAAAGATGCACTCGCCACCAATGTCGTCGAATCGCAGGAAATTGTGGCGACTCAAAATCAGAGTACCGGAAGTGGCTGGAAACCAAACGCCAGACAAAGCAACGATGGTGCACCGCATCAAAAGTTCACAGTGATAGATAGATAGGCCAAAACCTATCCTTTTCTCGACTCTAACGTTCCAGGTATGCTCGAACAACTCCTGGAGAAAAATATGTTGCAGCTTCCTGAAGCCAAAAGGTCGGAAGACGTTGGGAAAAGTTCAGATCCCAACTACTGCAAATATCATAGGTTGGTAGGTCATCCTACCGAGAAGTGTATTGTCATAAAAGACAGAATACTAGAATTAGAGAGGCAAGGTCGTATCATCCTGGAAACTGATGACAACATCGTGGCTTCCAATACCATTTTTTTCCAGTCGACCCTAGCCCCAAATCAGCTTGTCTGAGGACGAACAAAAAAATCTTCATCCTGCGCAATGCAGAACCCAGACTGCAGCCCGCCATAAATGATAAGGACGGGTGGAAAGTGGTAACTCGCAAAAAGAAACCTCTTCAAGAAACCCCTGTCAGAATACTCATCAAGGGGTACGCGGCAAAAAAGAAGAATAAAAGAACAAGAAGGCCCAAAAGAAAAGAGGAGGCAGAAGGTACAGACAAAAATCTGCCCCTGCCAGGGTTGGAGAAAAAATCCATCAAAGGAAACCAAAGCCAATCACTCTGGCTGAATTTTTTTCGTCAGAATTCCTGACGCCAACCTCGGCGCTAGTTGCCACTTGTTCACCTCAAATGATCGAGCAAAAACATGAAGGGAAAGTTTCGATGGGATCAGCTGACGACATTCACACGTGCTTACTAGACGTGTCAATGACCAATGCCATACTAGACGACCTAGACTTACCAATTGGGTCTAGGCAGGCTCTCATAAAATTTGTTGCGGCAAAAGATGACTAGCACGCAGAAGACGAGAAACTGAGAATGCGGAGACACGACGAGCCTAAAATTGGATTATCTCCTAGCATAATAAGAGAAAAGCTACCGGGCCGTCACAAATCCAGGAAGCAGACTCAACTTCCATTTCCTTCAAAGAGACGGGCATGCTACTCGGAGAAAGATCCCATAACCAGCCTCTATTCATATCTGGATCCATGAAAGACTGGTGGATCAATCGCATACTTCTCAACAGTGGGTCGGTCGTAAATATCCTGACAATCAAAATTGTGAAAGATGTCGGGCTGGTTGCCAACGACCTCCAGGCCAGTTCGTTAATGTTCCAAGGTTTTAACCAAGAGGGACAACGAGCGCTAGGCACGATCTGATTGGAACTGCAAATTGGGGACTTGACTTCTCATGTGCCATTCCACGTATTGACGCACGCACATCTTACAATGTGCTGCTCGGGAGGCCCTAGTTGCACAACAACAAAGTCGTACCCTCGACCCTTCATCAATTCTTCAAATACTACCAGGAAGGAGAAGAAAAGACAGTGTTTGCAGATGAATGCCCTTTCACAGAGTTAAATGGTTCTTTCGCAGGCGCAAAATTTTACTCGAAAGAAAAATCCACTACTTCGGATAAAACTACTCCTCCCAAAGCGGTCAAAGATGAGCGGGCCAATCCGAATCATAAGGGGCATACAGAGGAACCGATACTCAGGTATGTTCCTCAATCGCGCAGGAAGAAAGGTGAATCTCTCTTCACTGTCGGTGGCCGAGAAGAACCATCAGAGAGATTGAAAGCATTAAAAGGTGCTACCACTATCCCGTTGCCAAAGCTTGATAATCGGGGAATTGTCATCGAAGAGAAGCGGGGCCTACCCAATTTTCTGAAGAGTCGAACAAAGGGGTTTGATCCCAATCCCTACCGAATGATGGTGAAGGCAGTATCTGGGTTTTCCCTCAATCAATTGCAAGAAAAACTGGTAGTGGTTGTACAAAATCTATGATCAACCCAGAAGAACCTCCAGTCGCAAGGGTATGCAATTCCTCCCAATCGTCATGGGTTGGGCTATCAAGAATATGAGCCTGTTGTGATTTCTGGCAGAGCCAGTGTCAATCAAGTTATGACCAAAAGAAATGCCACCACCTCAGAAGGAACTCGAACGTTAGCTTTTGACCGAATCGGCATCCCAGAGCCACGAATCTCAGCCTTTGTCCGACTAAGTCAAGAAGAAAAAAGACGACCAGACGTCCCCCCGAGACCAAGGAGCCTAAACTCAAAGTTATGAAAGTCTGGCAAAAAAACGGGCAAGAGGAAAACTATGAACTAAATGTCATCGATCCACCGACGATGAAACATGGCATCTTTTGGAGACTAGGGAAGACAACGGAGCAGCCCAAAAAGAATGTTTTCTAAAGACTTGGCGCCATCATAGAGGCACCTACCCGAATTCCTATGAGCCAAAGTTGGGAAAATTAGAAGAAAGCTCGTCCTAAAGAACGAAGACGAAGAGAAATGAAGCCACTCCATTAATCATCAATGCGCCTGTGGTAATCTTCATGTCATCTAAGAAAGGCGACGCTGAAGAAGAAGAAGTAGCTGTTGTCCACCACATTTTGGTTGGCGAGGGCGACAATCCAACTCTTGAGTAGGAATTGGAAGAAGCACCCGCAATCTTTGAAGAAGGTGGCCAAGCAACTATCGACCAATTGGAAAAAGTAAACTTGGGTACAGAGGAAGATCCATGGCCTACCTTTCTAAGTGCCTCACTGTCTATAATAGAAGAAAAAAAATATGTATCTTTACTCAGTGAATACAAAGACGTTTTTGCTTGGTCGTATACTAAGATGCCCGGGCTTGACCCATCAATTGCAGCCCATAAACTCGTTGTCAAAATCAGAGTCAAACCAATAAAGCAGACCCAAAGACGGTTCCGTCCCAAACTCGTCCCAGAAATAGAGAAGGAGGTCGAAAAACTCCTCAAAGCCAACTTCATCCGTGAAATCAAAGACCCGAGCTGGATCGCCAATATCATACCTGTGAAGAAGAAGAATGGGCAAATTCGAGTCTGTGTCTATTTCAGGGACTTGAATAAAGCCTGCCCAAAAGATGACTTCCCACTTCCCATCACTGAATTAATGGTGGATGCAACAACGAGGCATGAGGCCTTGTCATTCATGCATGGATCTTCCGGCTACAATCAAATTCGGATGGACCCAAAAGACGAGAAAAAGATGGCCTTCCGCACACCAAAAGGCATCTTCTGTTACAAAGTAATGTCATTTGGCCTAAAGAATGCAGGGGCAACATATCAAAGGGCCATGCAAAGAATATTCGACGACTTTCTATACAAATTCGTAGAATGTTACGTCGACGATCTGGGCGTAGAGACGACCACCTAAAAGATATGTGAGCAGTCTTCGAACGCCTACGACGACACCAGCTGAAGATGAACCCGCTTAAGTGCGTCTTTGGGGTTTTATTCAGAAAATTCCTCGGATTTGTAGTCCGATACAGGCTCATCGAAATTGTCAGACCAAAATTGATGTCGCTCAACAAATGCCCGAACCAGAGAATCTGTCTAAATTAAAAAGCCTTCAGAGGCATCTGGCTTATATACGACAGATCACCTCAAATATAATAGGGAGATGCCAACCCTTCAGCCGTCTGATGAAGAAAGACACACCCTTCGAATGGGATGAATCCTATTGACGGGCATTTCAAAATATCAAGGATTATCTCATGAAGCCACCAGTGTTGACGACTCCAGTTCCTGGAAAACCACTCCTCCTTTACATTGCGGCTCAAGAAAAGTCTCTAGACGCCCTTCTTGCTCAAAATGATGATCAGGCGAAGGAGCGTGCATTGTACAACCTAAGCCGTACGATGGTTGGAGCTGAACTCAACTACTCCCGGATTAAAAAAATGTGTCTGGCCGTCATCTTCGCTGTCCAGAAGTTGTGACACCACCTGCTTTCACAGTCCACAAACCTGATCTCTCGGGCGGACCCCCTCAAATACATCATGTCCAGGCCTATGCTATTTGGATGATTAGCTAAATGGGCTTTGTTGCTTTCCGAGTTTGAGATCAATGTCATCCCACAAAAAGCCGTAAAGGGACAAGCGCTGGCGAACTTCCTAGCTGACCACACCATCCCGGCAGAATGGGAGGTAAGAGAAAATTTACTCAATGAAGAGATCTTCTACATTGAAGTACTACCTCCTTGGAGGATGTATTTCGGTGGCGCCGCACGTAAAAATGGTGCAGGTTCTAGTATCCTTTTCATGGCTCTAAACGATGACTTGATGTTGTACTCTTTCATCTTATCTCACTGCTGTACAAACAACGAGGCCAAATACCAAGCTGTGATCCGTGGGTTGGGAATGACCATCGAAATGGGCCTTACTCAGCTAGAAATCTTAGGCGACTCGGCCTTGGTAATCAGACAGCTAATTGGGGATTTCGAAGTCAGGAAAGATGAACTCGTTCTTTATCATGAAGAGGCTCAAAGGTTATTGGAGAAAATTTTGAATGTAAACCTGGGACATGTACCCCGAGCCAACAATAGCCAAGAAGACACATTGGTAGGAATCGCCGCAAGTCTAGCACAGTTCGATGCAAGGCCCAAACGGATCCCTGTATGCGAAAGATGGGTGGTACCTATCTTGGAAAACGCATAGGGTGTAGAAGAAACAAATTTAGTTTTGGTCTATGCAATCGAGGAAGAAGATTGGCGTCAACATTTCCTTGACTACTTAGAGCACAAGAAATTACCCAAAGAATTAAAAGCTCGAGCTTATGTACGAAGGGTTACGCCTAAATTCTGCTTGTTCAATAACACTTTATACCGACGATCTTACAACGGTATCTTACTTAGAAGTGTCTCCAAAGAAGAAGGACGAGCTATCTTTGCTGAAGCACATGGGGGAATTTGCGAAACTCATCAAGCGGGTCCAAAACTACACCTTCAAGTTAAGCAATTAGGCTACTACTGGCCTACAATGTTGCGGGATGCTTTGGAATTAGCATAAAATTGAATGGCATATCAACTTCATGTTAATTACATTCATCAGCCTCCAAGCCCGTTACATCCAACAGTGGCCTCCTGGCCATTCGAAGCATGGGGAATGGACATCATTCGTCCAATCACTCCGAAGTCATCGCCAAATCACCAATACATACTAGCGGCTACTAATTATTTCTCTAAGTGGGCAGAAGCAACAGCCTACAAAGAAATCAAACTCTGGTCGACTTCATTCGAACACAAATCCTATATTGGTATGGTGTTCCGAGATACATCATGACCGACAACGGTACCCCGTTCTGCAGCAAGACTATGGACAACTTCTGCGAGAAATTTGGCATCCAACAAAGGACGTCCACCGCACACAACCCCACCGCAAATGGCTTGGATGAAGCTTTAAATAAAATGTTGTTTAAAATATTAAAGATAACAGTGGCAGGGAACAAGAAAGACTGGTATGAGAGACTCAGAGAAGCGTTGTGGCCATACATGATTACGTTTCGTACTCTCATAGAATCAACACCTTATTCGTCAGTTTACGGCATTGAAGCTATATTGTCGCTTAAAATCCAAATTCCATCCCTACGAGTCGCTCTTCGAGAAGTGCTCACAGAAGAAGAGAATATCCGATTTCGTCTACAGGAGTTAGAATCTCTCGATGAAAAACGTCTAGAATCACAGAAAATGCTCGAATGCTACCAGGCTCGCCTCACTCGGGCTTTCAATAAAAAGGTGAAGTTCCGTTCGTTTAAAAAGGGTGATCTCGTCCTAGCCGTACGCAGACCAATTATGGCTACAAGCAGAGATGGGGGAAAATTCGCACCTAAGTGGGAAGGGTCATTCGTCGTTCAAGAAGTCACTAACGGCACTTACAAATTGGTCACTACCAAAGGAAGGAGATTTCCAGCCATAAATGGTAAATTTCTTAAGAAGTTTTATCCATGACAACATTTCAATTCCAAATGCAAAGTCAACAAATCAAACTACATCCAAAGTTCAAATACATGAAGAAAAGAAAACATTTACAAATCAAATCAAAAGAAAAGCAACAAAGCAAATCAAATCAAAGGCCCTTCGCAATGGCAGCTCTCAGTGACAGAAGGCTCACTTCCTCAGCCGCACTGAGAGTAGGCAAGGCAAGGATCTCCTCCACCTTCCGAGTAGCTTCAAGGACTGCTCCCTTCACCTCTCTAACACTCTCTCGAATCTGCTCAACCTGAGTTGCAAGGTATACAACCTTAGCGTCAGTAGATTGAGCTTGTTCTCTAGCCAGCTCCAGGCATTCATATGCATCTTCTTGATCAAGCTTAGCTTGTGAGAGATATTCAGAAGCCTCATCCAAAGTGATCTCGGCATTCTCCAGCTTGGAGGACAGCACATCCAAAGCTTCCCGTGCCTTACTTTCTGTCGAATCTATCAAAGTCTGACTCGTCTTCTCTCCAGCCAAACTCTCTGCCTCTGTCAGGGCCTGAGCCTCTGGGCATAGCCTCGTAAGCGAGTTACGTCATGACCCACTTCCTGCAACTTACTGATGACGAACTCCACGTCAGTGGCCAAAGAACAATCGTGTGCCACTTCAGGTGAAAGAATGTGAGGAGCTATTTTGTCTTTCCAAAATTACTGCACAATACCCCTAAAATTAGACTGTAGCTACTTGGACAAAGTCACCGAGGGAGTCACGGTAGAGGTAGGCGTAGGAGGTGCAGGCAATGGCAAAGGAGTGGCGGCTTCCTGAAAAACTGTTGTGACTTCTCGAACAGGTGGCGAAGCCTCAAGCTGAGTCGATGCTGGGGTAACCTCAAGAATGAGTGCCACGTAAAAAGTTGCCACAAGGGCCTCCGCTACCTCAATATCCTCAGGGGCAGCAACAACAATCGAACTAGTCTGGACAATTGCTTCAGCTTCTGGAGGAGGCACCTCCTGAGATACTTCGGATGCCCCCAAAAGGAGAGTCTATATCGTACTCATACTCGAAGCAGTAGGATCGGCCTCTGGGAAAACAATATCTGAACTGTCTCTACGGGAGGTTCCAGCTATGGCGGCTCCATCTCATAAACAGAAGAACAAGAAGTATGTGGCGAAGAATAAGGAGCTCCATCTCCGAAATTGGAGGAAGGAAAGTCGGTGGTGAAGTGTGAGAAGCAGACTGAGCTTCCACGTGCAGCTTTTTCTTCGCAAATGCAGATGCGCCATTCAAAGTAGCAAATGGTTCCCTTTTCTTATTCGCCTGAAATTTAAGAAGGGAATATTAGGAACCACAAAAAAAAGGGAAACAGTTACGACGCGGCATACTGAGGGTGCGCCAATTTGCTGCTTGCCTTTTTGCCTTCGTCGGCACGGATGGGAACGATCGCTGTCATAACCCTCCTCTTCTCCACTGCTCCCCGTAGCAAAAGAAGCAATCGACTGCACTCGACCGCGCTGGAAGGATATAGGACAGTGAGTATAAAAAAAAAAAGGAGAAAAAGAGAAAGAGAAGGAAAAGAAAGTCAAGCTTACCTCAAATCATGGGAGCATGTGTTCTTTCCACCAAGAATAATAAGCAAATGTGGTCCCAGGATCCCGAGTCAGTTCTCCTCGCATGGGCAAATAAAGCCGACCACACGGACGGACAAGACTAGCCTCCCAAAGAGTCAGTAACTCAGACAGAGAGGAGGTCTCCCGCTGACTGGCCTTAGCCTCCAAATCCCCGAGCAAATCCTGGCAATACCCAAATTGCCGCGCAAATCTGGTGGGATTATACGGTTCAATGAAGAAACGAATGTAGCGACGAGCCGTCAGATAACAATAGCGAACACTGAGGAGACTCTCGTAAGCTGGCCTAGAAATCGGTGCTTTTGGCTCATACACTAAGAAGGATATCGTGCTCGCACCAAGAATGTAACGATTCCAAACCAACACTCGGTGGTGTCGGAATAAGTCACAAGCTTGCTCCTCATCAAAAGTACGCTGAAGGGAAGGATTCCCAAACGATATCATACCAGGATGACGGACCCCTTCAAGATCTTCTCCGTGTGTGTGAAAATAGACGGCTAGCCAAAAATATAAGTACGACCATTGAACAATCGTCGACAACCCAGTAGCTGCTTGACCCATACCACAAAATAGACAAGTCAAAGCAGGACCAGCTAAGACGAAACGGACCCCAGTGGCCATATAACTCGCCACCTTAAAGACCGCGGGTCGTAGATCATCACCACCAGTCGTACAAAATACAAACCGGGATAACCAAAAAGAGAAGAGTGTCGCCAAATGGACCTCGTCTTCCTTACCCGGCATAACATGGAGGACGTCAAAAACATCTTGCTCTATGGTCGTCCACTCTCGTGAAATGGTTGCACCATTTTCATAAGCAGCATGCCAAGCAGTCCAAGGATCATGGACAGGAACGACATTGTCATCAGTGTGAAACCAAAACGAAACCCAGGAAGCCGTCGACAAAGTGGGGGCCTCCGAACATCGACAGAGATAGTGATACGCCAGAAACAAATATTGGCAGCTGTAAGGTAACGTCGAGCTTCGTACATCCTTGAAATCAGCTACCATTGCACAAACCTCATCGTAAAACTGCCCGAAGATAGGCAAGACAAAAATCCAATCCATATCTAGCAAAGTGATGGAGAGCTTGCCTTGACATGTAATTAACGTGTTTGTCTCTGGACACCATGTGTCAATGAAAGCTTGGACCACTGACGCATCACAGCTATAATGAAAAGTAGAGGCCCAAAGTCTGTAATAGACGCCCGCAATACGGAGAGTACGACTGCATCAACCCAGAAGCAAAGTAGTCCGTTCGAAAAGGAAAGGAAGTGGCGTATCTAAAGTTGCGTCAGGTGCGTGGAAATTCCGTACAACTTTCCCGTCTATGAAATCATCTGCAAGGGTACGTGGGAGAGGGAGTTGGTTCACGGTGCATAAAGCACTCTGAAGTGCGAAAGTCTCCGGTCCGGCCGCTACATCCTCGTCCTCGCAAAAAGAATCGGGGCAAGGAATGAAGAAAACACACTCACCGGTGGCCAAAGGTCTACTCAAAGACGCGTGAGGAAGCAAGCCGTCCATCACGGGTGGACGTTTCACAGCATGACCCTCAAAGATTGACTCCCCGTTATGTCAATACGTTGTTCGAAAAGCTTCACCTTCCATATAGGGAGCCAGAGTCAAGATTGATTCCTCGCCGACAGCCACAGCATGGTCAAACGTACGCAACCCACCAATCAAATTCACAAAAGGGTCAGCCATCTGAAACAAAAATTCAGAGGTTAGACCGATTTTGAAATTCAAAATAAAAAATCTTAGTTTGAAATTCAAAATTCAAAATCCAGTTTGAAAAAGGCTCCAATTCTGAAAAGGAGACAGTTGAAAAAAAAAAAGCAGGAAAGTTTGAAGTAGAGGTTTGATGAGGCCTACGCCGATTAAAGCCTGAATCAAGGGTGAAATCCAGCCTGTTAAGGCCGCCAGTTCGTTCGGATTGGGCCTTAGAAATTTGATGGGGTTGAGATGAAGTCAATGTCGGTTAAGGCAGAATATAGATCAGTGAAGTCCAGCCTATTAAGGCTGCCTATCCAATTCAAATTAGATTTAAGTGACAAATTAAAGTTTGATTTTGTGAAGACCCAATCTGGAGGAAATTTGAAGAAGGCATGCCTAATTAAGGCTTAAGTCGAAGAGGTCACGCATAATTAAGGCTTAAGTCGAAGAGGTCACGCCTAATTAAGGCTTAAGTCGAAGAGGTCATGCCTAATTAAGGCTTAAGTCGAAGAGGTCATGCCTAATTAAGGCTTAAGTCGAAGAGGTCATGCCTAATTAAGTCAAGTCAAAGAGGTTATGCCTAATTAAGTCCCAATTCGAAAAAGTTACGCCCAATAAGCCCAATTCGGAGAAGTTTCGGAAAAATCATGCCTAATGAAGGCCCAATTTGGAGAAATTATGCCTGTGAAAGCCCAGTTCGAATGAAAAAAATTTTGCCTGTCCAATTTGCTGGAATTCAATTAGGTTGATGAGGCAATTTTCTGTTAAGTTACTTTAAATATTAGATGAAAAAAAAAAACAAAAATCTCTCAAAACCGGGTCGACCCACCCCTAGGTGACCCGATGCTAAGAGAGTCGCAACCCAACTCTATCTCCTTCTTTCGAAAGGGGAGTTAGGGCTGCCGCACGTCGCCGCTTCGCCCCGCCATAAGGCAGTCGCGAAAGCATCGCCGCCTTGCCGCGCCACCAGTAGCTGCAGAAGCATCGCCGCCGCGCCGCGCCACCAGCAGCCACAGAAGCATCGCCGCCGTGCCGCACCACCAATAGTGGAAGCCAATGCCCCGTCTATGTGACGACGAAAATAGGAAGAAGAAAAGCCAAAGAAATTTTTTTTTCAAGAAGCGAAGAAGACCTCGCTCTCCGGCGACCACGGCGACGAGAAGCACCACCAAGTTCGGCGCTCCCGTGACGCGGCAAAGCCAGAAAGAAAGAAAAAAAAAAGAAATCATAAATAAGCCCTAAATCTAGGACATCGAATCGGAGAAGAAGAAGAAAGCGGATTCGCTAATCGGATCCTAAAATCCGATACACCGAACCGCCAGATTCAGGTCCTCTATTCGGAACCCTAAAGTCCGATATTTCAGACCGACATCTCTACACGGATCATATAGCCGGATCCCTAAAATCTGGTGTTCCAGACTGAAGCCCCTAGCTGGGTCCCTTAACTGGACCTCGAAGGTCTAGTATTTCGGCCCGACGAGTCCGAGCCTCGGAAGGGCGAAGCTCCGTGGCTCATCACTTCGCTTGGACGAAGCAAAGTGAAGCAGCGGCCCCTCAGTCGGCCGCTTCTCCTCCCCCCCCTACCCCGCGGCGCCAATGACGACTGCACCAACGTCGACGATGACGCCAACGCTGACGACCACGACGATGACGACGCCGACCACGACGACGATGATGCCTACCACGACGATGCCGACGACATCGACCATGACGCCGACGACATCGACCATGACGCCGACGACAACAACAAATGACATAATTTTGGTTTATGGCCACGCCAAGGATGATAGAGATTCAAAATCAGAAAAAAAAAAAAATTGGTCCATGGCCACGGCTATAGTCAATTAAAAGCATATTGTGAAATCGAATTTGAAGCAAAGAAATCAGCATTCCATAACAGAGACTCACGGCGGCAATCAACATAGGTTCAGAATCAATGGCGGCTGAAAAGCGAAAGCCTTAGTAAACGATGAACCGAACTTCACTGAACCAAAGCTTCACTGAATCAGCCAGACCCTCTCAACCTTCTCATGAAGATACCATCGTCATCAAAGAAAAAAAAATGAATGATGGAAAGATTACCGCCCGCCGTCGGAAGATCACCTGAGAATGAGAAGAAAAAGAGGGGTTGCTCTCTTCAACAAAAAAAAAAACAACACAGAAAAGAGAAGAGGAAGTCAGCCGTGAAGAAAATTTAAGTAGTCAGCAAAATAAGAGAAGAAGAAGAAGACTGACGGAATGGCGATCAGAAAGCCAGACCCTCAATATAACGAAGTGTCTGACCTCATCGAACCAAGAGCCTGACTAAACAGACCCTACCACCCCATTCAATCTCCATCCTTTCACCAATAAACCAATAAGTAGTACGACCAGAAAAGAAAAGGGAGGGGAGAAAATACCTGAACTTATGTCAACGTCAAGCAAGGAAAAGCAAAGAAGTGAAGTGACAAGGGAATGCAGTACGTCGATCGAGGCTCCTTTATAAGGTAGGTTTCCCGCTCCTTATCCCTAAACTCAAATTTTAAATAGGGATAAGGGAAGGGAAGCCTAATCCTATACCAACTGCCTCAACCCAACTCGATGGACTAGTCGACTCAACCCGGACCAGTCGACTCAATTGACTCAACTCGGACCCGTCAACAGCCCACAAATACTGCGGTCTAGTTCACTCAGCCTATCAAGAATTCAAAACGGGCCCAAACTCAAAATGAGTCGAAACCCGTAGCAGGCCCAAGCCCACATACACATGAGCCCACAAAAAAAAAATGACTTCAAAATTTACTCATTTAGTGTACACCTTCAAATCGTACACTTAATGTACATATTTTGAAAGGGGCATCTGTAGAAATAAATTTTGCGAGGACCAATAATTGTCGTCGAAATTAGCCTTGAGGGCCCAGGTCAACAGGTCAAACATTGACCTCAGTCAACCAATGAAATCAAGCCATCAATCAAGCCACATGAACCAACGATCGAGATCAAAATTGCCCCATCAACAGTCTACAGGGGTGACAAGTCAGACGATTAAAGCCACACAATCACTCCACATGGATCATATGTGGATTAATTTTAAGCATCTTGCCTTGGTCTAAGGCAGTTCCATATTTTAGGGAAAAAGCTACCAGGAAGCAATCGAAGTTGGTCACAACTACTCTGACATACTTGGTCTACACTATTAGAAATCAACAAGCTTATAAAGCAATAGGCTTGGAAGAGTAGACACAGAGACATACGGGAGAATGTATGTCAGAAATTCCAAAAATTCTAAATTGTCACCCCAAATTAGTGAAATAGCAACAAGCACTTCTGCCGCTATTTAGCAACCAACTGTTTAAAGCCGATTGGAATATCAAATTTTTCGTCAAGCTTAGGCAAAATTCAAATTCATTTCGTTCATTCGTGAAGAAGAAGCACTTCGACCGTTTCGTGTCTATTCGAAGATCGAATCAAAAGAGTTCTAGAAGTTGCACCCACACATTCACAACAAATTACCAAATTACCCTTCTTTGATTTTGTATACAGTACATCGGACGCGTATTTTATGGTCCACATATTTGTATCCGTTTACAAACTTCAAGAAATTGATTAATACTAAACAGACTTGACAACATTAATGGGAGTTTAGTGCATGGAGAATTCAATGTTTATGGAGAATTTGAAGTCATGGACAATGATTTATCTGAAAGTAAACTTCTAAGGAAAATATTCTCTTGTTATGAGGGTTTAGTCTTCAGAGAAAGTAGAGTTACAGAATTTAAATTCCTAGAAAATAGAACTTTCTCAAGTTAGTTACAGTAAATTCTCTGTAACTTTCAAGTCTCTGAAAAATAGGAGATAAATTAGAGTTTCAGGGATAGTGTAAATTTAGAAGAGTTCTAATAATTCAATTTCTCACATCAAGACATGGGATTTTCAACTCCCTCCAATTCTTTGCCGAATCACTTTCTAAAATCAGGGAGCAGACATAAAAATCAAAAAGATCTTCTTGCAAATTTGAAATAAATTTCTTGTCTTTTTAATCTTTTTAAAAAATTATTTACCTACTTATTCTCAAATTTGTCAAAAATTTATTTATTTATATTTTTATTTCTTCAAATAAAAAATTAAAATAGTTTTAAATGTTTATATGATTACCACTTTTTATGTTTTGAATTCACTTTCAACAAAATCACAATTAAAAAAATTATTTTATTTTAAAATATATAAAACCTATTATCTTTGCATGAGAAAAATAATATAAAAATTATAGATCTTTTCTTTAGGACCTAACTTTTCTATTACCATTTAAAATATAAAATTTAAAACTATTTTAATTTTTTATTTGAAGAAATAAAGATACAGATAAACAATTGTTTTATAAGTTTGACTAAAATGATTTTTGTGTCTGCTTGCCTAATGTTAAAAAGTTATCCGAACGCCTATAAATTTATATTGCCCTTAAAAATCTGAATTTTCTCCTATTTTTAAGGAGAATGGAGAGTTTCTGAGAATTTATATTGACTAACCTGAGAAAGTGCAGACTTTATATTAACCAACTCTACTTTCTCTAATGACCAAACCACCGTCATAGAGAGTAATGGATTTTGTCAATTTAACTTCTATTTATTAATGGATGCCCATAAGGAAATGAGAGAAATAATGAAGTAATGGAATGCATAGTGGGGGCAGTTAGAAGAAAATGGGTGGAAAAAAAGAGAAAATAGGGAAGTGTTTCCTTTTTCAGTTGGCTGACATGGCCCTCTATATAATTTTAATAAAAAATATGATATATTAAAAATATATATATAAAATGTCTCCCATCGCCCTTATTCCCACCACAACTCACTCTTAATTGATAAATTTTCTTTTTAATTATAGTTTAGTATTATGATATATTTTTAATTATAATTAAAATTTAAAGTATTTTATTATTATTTTGCTAATATTTAAAATTCACTTCATTACTGTATACACCAAAATGTGACCAGCCCAAATACAACGAGCCCAAACGCCCATCAATCCAGCAATCGATCGTTGTGGGTAGGCTCTATCGATTTTCAAAGTCACTTGTCGCAGCCCATCGCCAGACTCATTCGCATCGCTACATCATCGGTAGAGTCGTTGCCCTAGTCAGCAATAAACCGTTGCATCAGCACCAGTCAGCAGCCATTACACGATGCAACAACTTCAGCAGTTAAACGACCAAGCCTGGTCGCCAACGGTAAATGCCGAGAAAAGACGCTCGCGATCCTCAATCGAGGGATCCAACAGGGGACCTCCCCGGTCTACAAATAGCCAGAAACATTCTGTCGCAGGGGTTCGAAAATCCTTCATCGAGAAACATTCTCACGCACAGAGACGCTTTCGAGCCAAAAAAGTTAAGCAACTCGCAGTTCGTCGAGATCCACCAGTTCGACCGAAACAGCTCTACACGTTCGCCGGCGACATCAACAAGTCGATACACGCGGAATACAAATACTTCTGTCTGACCGACCAAATCCGTCTTTGTTCGTGCACACTCATTCCAGAACTCAGATTTTGACGTCAACTCGCCAGAAGCCGAAACTTCATCAATTCACACGGAGATCGAATAAGAGGAAGAATATGAGATCGTACTCACATTCCTTGATATTCAAATAGAAATTGTAACACAAATTTTCTGTCGCAAATCGAATTACTCTCTTGGTCGCGCCTCTTCGTAGACCGGCGGATTTTCGGTAAAACAGATTTGGCACGCCCGGTGGGACCTTTCCTACCACTCATCTCCTTCTCCGTTCAATAAAAAAAAAATCTCAGCCATGGCCAGCAACGCCAACAACGACAACAACAACAACAATAACAACAACAAAGGCAAGAACATTGCCAGTTTGAGCTCTACATATTCGCACCCTGCCGCAAATGTAAGCTCGATCACAGGAG
The DNA here is from genome assembly GCA_019845555.1 of Aristolochia fimbriata. NCBI lineage: Eukaryota > Viridiplantae > Streptophyta > Magnoliopsida > Piperales > Aristolochiaceae > Aristolochia > Aristolochia fimbriata. Next base: position 18,548,644 of record CM034080.1, read on the forward strand.
CTCGCAGACCAACGGCCGTCTCTCCGGCCAACCTCTCCGCTCCTACCTCTCCACCACCGGCCACTCGCCCAATGACCATGGCCTTGGCCAAGAGCTTGTCCATCGGACAAGCTCCCTTCATGCGCGACGCGCGTCGCCCGAGCATCGTCTTCTTGCCATAGGCTACCGCGGCCTCCGCCAAGCCAGCCGCGACATCAGCCAGGCCAATTCCAGCAATGGCCAAGCCGACATACTTGGCCGTCGCTGCCTCTCCTTCTCCTCCCAGGCCGACTGTCAGCCCGGCTCAGTCGCCACCATCCCGGAGGAGTTCCGTCGTCCCTGCCATGGTGCACAATATGAGCAATGTGGTGGCATGACTTCCTCCGCCGCGGCACGAATGAATTCGCCATCAGCCTCCGCCGTACAGAGAGCGACGACCGCAGATAATTCGCCGATCGTAACTATCTCTCACGATCTCTTAGCCATGCTCACTGTAGCCGCCGGTTCACCACCCATCTGCTCACGTCGCCGACAGACACCGGCGACCTCCCCTGCTGCGCTATCACCCATTCCATCATGCCGAATCTCACCAGTGGCTGCCACCACAAGCCAGTCACCCGCCAAAACCACTTACTGCGATAACACCGACCATCAGAATGGCCACAATGACAACATCGGCCAAGACAATAGAAGAGCAGCTTGTCGAAATGCAAGCTGCACTTAAAGAGTAGAGTGAATAACTGCGCATCAAAGATGCGCAACTCGCAGCTTGTGATCTCCAGATCGCAAGGATCTTGGAGCGGCTCGAAATGATCATAGCCACGAACAATACTGGCGACATTTCTCAAGAGATCGACCAAAACTGGGCGACTACCAGTGGTTCGGCCGAACCACCGCGAGAGGATATTGCCTCTAATGACAAGCTGCTGCCCATCGCACCGATAGCCATTAGCAGAAGTCGAGCCGAAGTAGAGCTGACTGCCCTCACACTGGATGCAGTCACCGACCTCATCAACCGCGTCGTACGGAACATTTCAGGTGACAGGAAGTCTGTCGCATTTCGGAGGCCTAACATGCAGAGGATCCAGAACATCCCGATGCCACTCGGGTATCACCCGCCAAAATTTCAGCAGTTCAATGGCGACAGGCACCCCAAACAGCATGTCGCCCACTTCATTGAGACATGAAACAACACCGGCACAGACGGCGACTTTCTGGTCAAGTAGTTCGGCCTTCGATTGGTTCATTGAGCTGCCCCAGGAGTCAATTGATAGTTGGGAGCAATTGGAGCGAAAATCCCATAGCTGATTCTACAGCACTCTGGCACCATTACTCTGGTCGAAATCACCAATCTAAAACAAAAGAAGGGCGAGAAGGTGGTCGACTATATTAACTGGTGGAGGAACCTGAGCCTAAATTGCAAAGAGAGCTCGAATCTATCCCTCGAAGCAGAAATCAAAATGTGTGCTCAAGGGATGCAATGGGAGCTCCTGCGCTACATCCAAAGTCGGAGGCTGACAGACTTTCAACAGCTCGCGACCGAGGCCCACAACATGGAGAACCTCATGGAGGAGCGAGGATAGGAAGTTTTGTCATCGGCTAATCCTCGCAAGAAAGGGAAGACCGCCGTGACTGCGCCCAAAGGTACGAAGGAGAAAACTAAAGCATCCTTCACGACGAATGCTCTCGAACCAATCAAGGTGGCAGCAAGGTCAAAACAAGCTATGCTCCACGGCAGCCAGCTGGGGGCACGTACCAGAGGCCTTCACTAGAGGAAAGGCAGGCCAAAATGTATCCGTTCGCCGACGCGGATGTTCCTGTCATGCTCATGCAGCTACTCGACAACCATTTACTCAAGTTTCCAGAAGTCAAAAGACCCGACGACTTGTCTAGAAGCAAGGAACTAAATTTCTGCAAATACCACCGCTAGGTCGGACATCCGACCGAGAAGTGTTTCATCCTGAAACACAGGATTATGGAGCTTGCGGCTCATGGCCACATCAAAATCGAAGGAGCCGAAAACACGGCGTCCTCACATGTCATCTCCATTCAAGCCGAGGCAAACCGGCGAGCGCAGCCAAACAAACAGCAAGTCGCAAGCAAGGAATACCGTCTAAAATCTAGTCCCTCCCACCAACCACAAAACTACAAACGACCACCGGCTAAGGTCGCACCAAAACTGGCACCCCGCGAAGCAGCTGCAACCGACACAGAGTGGTGAATTCTGGTCACCCGGCTAAAGAAGTCTGTTCGAGAGATCGAGCCGCCAGCGAACACCAAAACAAAGGCGATGCGGGCAAACTAAAAAGCTGCTAAGCACCAAAAGAAAGCTCCCAGGACCAGTGTTTAAGGAGCAAACAAAAAGAAGAGAAGACCCATCACACTGGCGGAGTTCTTCCCAAAAGAGATCTTCGCGCCGCCAGCAATGGTGGCTACTTGCTCGACAGCCCCTCCTGAGCAGACAACACCTAAAGACGAAGGCAAACACTCAGTCGTCGAATGCGACGACCTCGAGACATCACTAAAATAGATCTCGCCACTTAACGAGATTGACGACGACCTCGACTTAGCCATCCGATCAAGACAGGCCCTTATTCGAGTCATCGACAAACTAGAGGAGCTCCAAGCCAAAGTCGAGATGCTGCTCATGAGGAAGCACGACTTGCCGAAAGTCGAGTTAACGCCACCCTACCGAAAGGAGGAAGAAGAAGCGCCCTGCTCTCAGCAGTTGGCTAAATCGGAGGAAGTGCTCGCCGTCTCATATCCACCGTGCATCACCTTTCGGGAAGAGGACACGCAGCTGGGGACAAAGAACCATAATCGGTCGTTGTTCGTCTCTGGCTACATCAAAGATCACATAGACAATCGCATTCTAATTGATTGTGGATCCGCGGTTAACATTCTGCCAATTCGCACGATGAAGAATGTCGGCCTCTCCGCCGGCGACCTCTCTCCGAGCTCTCTCCTCATCCAGGGCTTCAACCAAGAAGGACAGAGGACACTCGGTATGACCTGCCTCAAAGTGCACATCGGCGACATGGTGGCCGACACTCCGTTCCAAGTCATCGACTCAAGAACATCTTATAATCTGCTCCTGGGTTGACCATGGCTTCAGGCCAACGTTGTCATGCGATCGACACTTCACCAGTGCTTCAAGTATTGAAAGGATGGCAAGCAAAAGACAGTGTACGCCGAAGAGCATCATTCACAGATGCCAAATTCTATCTGACGACTAGACCAATACTGAAATTGTCCTCTTGGCCGAACCAGGCGTCAAATGCCAAAAATGCTCCTCTAAAACAGACCTTGACGCATGATCCAGTGGTAAAAGTCGCGTCCTCCAGACAGTCGGTGCACAACAAACAACCGACACACAACCATAACCCGGTCACAATGACGCCAGTGCCAACACATGTCGTGTCTCCCAAATAGCCGGCACATAACAACCAGCCGGTACACAGCCACAAATTGTCCACCACAACTCCAGTGCCGATGCAACGTAATGTACCTATCTTATGGTACATCCCGCAGTCGCAAAGAAAGAAAGGAGAAGCTCCCTTGGTCGTCTGCCACAAAATTCAGTCGACCCTCTTTGCAGAAAAAGTTACTCTCTCACTGCCAAAACTGGAGGATAGGAGCAATGTGAAACAATTCCCGAGCCACGATTAGTTGCCATCTACCCGTTCGGACGAAGGCTTTGACCCGAACGCATACCGACTAATGGCTAGAGCCGGGGGTAATTTTACAAAAGACCAGCTCCACGAGAAGCCACCCGTCGCTCTGCCGGCCCTCACACCAGAACAAGAAAAGTTAAAAAAGGAGGGTCACCGAATTACTCAAGGTCGCCTAGGCCTCGGCTACCAGAAGGAGAAGCCGATCCGAATATATGGAGCTCAGAAGCCAATTAAAATCACCAGAAAAACATTGGCCGATGTCCACCAAGTTTCAGTCGGCCAAACTTCAGCAAAAAAGAAAGATGCACCGCATCCGGTGATCATATACACCTTGAAAGCTGCCATTGCACGAGCTCGCGTGTACGATTCATTCCTGCATTGCCGACGACAACCAAGAAGACAACGAGTTTTTCTTGAAAGAAGCTCTGGCTAAATTCGAGGAAGGCGGCCAGTCGACAATCGACGAAATAAAGAAAGTCGACCTGGGCACAAAGGAGGACGCAAGGCCAACATCCCTTAGCGCCTCACTGTCGGCCGAAGAAGAGGTCGAATATATGTCGTTACTTTGTGAATACCGTGACATATTCGCCTGGAATTACACGGAAATGTCTGGCCTCGACCCACAAGTCGCAGTGCACAAGTTGGTGGTTCATCCATCGGTCCGGCCAGTTAAACAGTCGCAACGAAGGTTCCGACCAGAACTTGTGCCAGAGATCGAGAAAGCAGTTGATGCATTGATCGCTGTCAATTTCATAAGAGAGGTGAAGTATCTATCCTAGATCGCAAATATTATACCAGTCAAGAAGAAGAACGGCCAAATTCGGGTCTGCGTCGATTTTTACAACCTGAATAAAGGTTGCCCGAAGGACGACTTCCCTCTGCCAATAATAGAACTCATGGTCAATGCGACAACGGGTCATGAAGCTCTATCTTTCATGGACGGGTCATCCGGTTACAACCAAATTCGAATGGACCTGAAGGATGAAGAGCTCACCACTTTTCGAACTCCTAAAGGCATCTTCTGTTACAAGGTGATGTCGTTCGGACTTAAGAATGCCGGTGCGACGTACTAGAGGGCAATGCAAATATTTTTGACGACTTTCTGCATAAGCGCGTCGAGTGCTATGTCGACGACCTGGTGGTAAAGACGAAAGTCAGATCACCTTCTCAACCTCAAAGCAGTATTCGAGCGACTTCGACGGTTTTAGCTCAAAATGAATCCGTTGAAATGCGCATTCGGTGTCAGTTCAGGAAAATTCCTTGGATTCATTGTGCATCACCGAGGAATTGAGATTGACCAATCCAAAATCGACACAATTGAAAAGATGCCGGAGCCCAGAAACATCTCCAAACTCAAGAGCTTTCAAGGCCGCTTAGCGTATGTTCGGCGCTTCATCTCAAATTTAGTCGGAAGATGCCAGTCGTTTAGTCATTTGATGAAAAAAGATACGCCGTTCGAATGGGACGAGTCTTGCCGGAATGCCTTTAACAACATAAAGGCGTACCTCACCAAGCCGCCAGTGCTCGTCGCTCCTATTGTAGACAAACCTCTGCTGCTCTACATTGTGGCATAAGAAAAATCAATAGGAGCTCTGCTGGCTCAATGCGACGAGAACAATAAACAACATTCTCTTTACTATCTAATCAGAACATTGGTGGGCGCCGAAATTAATTACACACCGATCGAGAAGACTTGTCTGGCACTCGTCTTTGCAATTCAAAAGCTCCAGCACTATCTCTTGGCGCATTCGATGAACCTGATCTCGCGAGCCAACCCGCTCAAATACATCATGTTGCGACCGATACTTTCTGGCCGACTGGCTCAGTGGGCATTGCTCCTCTCTGAGTTCGAGATCAATTTTGTGCTATAGCGTGCGATCGAAGGTCAAACCTTGGTGAATTTCTTGGCCGACCATCCAGTTCTAGCCGATTGGGAATTGACTGAAGAATTCCCAGACGAGGAAATTTTCTTGGTCGAGGTGCTTCCTCCCTGGGAGATGTACTTCGACGGCACTGCTTGAAGAAACAGAGCCGGCGTGGGATTTGTATTCATGTCATTGAGAAAGGACCTTCTCCCGTATTCATTCGTTCTCACCCAAAATTGCTCCAACAACAAGGCGGAGTATCAAGCCATCCTTCTCGGACTCGGCATGGAGGTCGAGATGAAGTTGTCGCAGCTAAATATCTACAATGACTCTGCACTGGTTATCAAACAACTCACGGGGGAGTTCGACGTGAAGAAACTCGGGCTTGTGCCATTTTGGAGATATGCCTATGACCTTCTGGCCCAAATTCTGGAAGCGTCGCTCCATTATGTCCCTCGATTAGAAAATGGGCCAGCGACGCATTGGCTGGAATTGCAGCCAGTCTAGCGCAATTCGACAAACGACCGAACCAAACTCCAATTTGCGAAAGGTGGGTAGTTTATCCACCAACCGAAGATGAAACAGAAGAAGAGCAGACAAACGAGATGGAAGAATCATTCCCTATCTCGGCCAGCGAAAATGAAGTTTGAGATTGGCGAGAGCCTATCTCGAATTTTCTTCGATACGGCACACTCCTGGCTGACCTGCGAGAGCGAGTTCAAATTCGCCGAACAACGCCAAGGTCATTTTTGTCAACGACGTACTTTACCAGAGGTCGTACGGAGGTTTGCTTCTCCGTTGTCTATCCAAAGAAGAGGGACTGCAGGTCCTAAAAGAAACACATTGTGGAATTTGCGACGCACACTAGGCCGGCCCGAAGCTCCACCTACAAGTCAAACGGTTGCCCTACTACTGGCCGTCAATGCTCAGAGACACCACCTAAATGGCTCGAACTTGCAGACCATACCAACTCCATGCCAACCACATACACCAGCCACCAGAGCCGCTTCACCCGACGGTCGGGTCATGGTCATTCGGAGCGTGGGGGATGGACATCATTGGTCCAATCACTCTTAAATCCGACTCTGACCGGCAATACATTCTGGCTGCCACCGACTACTTCTCTAAATGGGCCGAAGCTGCTGCCTACAGAGAGGTCAAGGCTACCACCGTCACCTGGTTCATTCGAACCCAAATTATCTATCGATATTGGGTCCGTCGATACATAGTGACGAACAATGGTACACCGTTCAGAAACAAAGTCATGGAGCGCTTCTGCAAAAAATTTTGCATACAACAGCGGACATCATCAGCTTACAACCCAGTAGTAAATGGACTCACATAAGCATTCAACAAAATGCTCTGCAAGATTCTAAAGAAAACAATCGGCACTCACAAAAGGAGTTGGGAGGAAAAGCTCAATGAAGCCTTATGGGCATACAGAACATCGTTTCGAATGCCGACCCAATCGACTCCATATTCACTGGTCTATGGCACAGAAGCAGTGCTTCCACTCGAGGTACAACTCCCCTCTCTGCGCATTGCTATTAGAGAAGGGCTCACAACAGAGGAGCGTGCTCAGTTACGACTCGCAGAACTAGAGTCACTCGACGAGCAGCGACTCGAAGCACAACAACGACTCAAGTGCTACTAGTCTCGAATGACACGAGCCTTCAACTAAAAAGCACGGCTCAGGTCATTCCAGAAAGGCGACTTGGTATTGGTAGTCAGAAGGCCAATGCTCTTTACAAGCAAAACCGGGGGCAAATTCACGCTGAAATGGGAAGGACCGTTTGTGGTACAGGAATCCTACACCAATGGGGCGTACAAGCTCGTAACATCAAATGGCTCAGAGCTAGCGATAACTAATGGTAAAATCCTCAAACGCTATGCATGAGGGGGCAGCGAAATGAGAAAGAAAGAAATCAAATAAAGGAGATAGTATTTTTCATTGCAATAAGATGGGAATAATGCAAGCCTCGCAACAACAAAAAAAGAGAGAGAAGGTACAAGTCAAAAAAAAAAATACAAGGAAAACTACATCAAAGCTGTGGAAGCTCAAAGTCGGCCACTCGTCGCTGCAGCTGAACTACTTCGGCACAAACATCAGACAGTTCCCGCGTCTCGGCCTCGCTGAGAGTTGGGTGTGAACGAACATAAGCAAGTTGATCCTGGAGAGTAGAGGCCTCCTTCTTGCTGACGTCAATTACCCTGCGGATGGTCGCAAGCTCGACATTTGTGGAGTCGAGTTGAGCCGATACAAGTGCATGACGGTCGTGAGGAGCCTTCTGCTCAGCCTCAACAGCTTCGCGCTCTGCCTGATTCCTATCCAAGTCCACCTTTAAGTCGTCGTGTTGGCGGCTCAAACACTGAACATAGTGGTCGAGTTCGGCTTTGGCAGCAAACCGTTCAGCCAGACTGAGCTTCCCTGCCAAGGAGTTGAGCAACTGATGGAAGCGATCCAACTCCGAGGCAAAATCCTCAACCCACTGCACTAGAACCGAGGTGTCAACACCAAATCCTCTCAGGTGGTTGAGGATAACGCGAGTATCTGCCACAAGCTCCGGCGAACACGGGTCGTCGGCCGGCACTAAATTCGACTCGACGAATTTTGCCCACAGGCCCAAAGCAACTTGTTGCAGCAGTAGCCTCGATCTCGCCGAGGGTCGAAAGGCTGACGCCTAGAAAGAAAAAAGGGAGATAAGAAAATAAAAGAGAAAGAACAAGAAAAATGTGGGAATGAGAGGATATACACTTACCGACGAAGGCCGCGAAGTCGAAGAATCCTTGCTAATGGGTCGATAAGCTGAGCCCGAAACTCCTCCGTTGGCAGCAACAGACGCCTCTCCACTACTAGGAGGAAAGGTCACAAAGACCTCCCTCGAAGTCACACCAACGAGAGGGGACGGACCAGAAATAGGGTGCTTAAACTCACCCACGACAGTAACTCCGACATCGACTGTGAGGCCCTACCATCACCTACGATGGTCCATCCGAAGGCTGAAGGAGCGCCCCACCATCACCTACGATGGTCGCCGGGCACCCGACTCCCCAAACTGCTAACTCACTGGTAACAGTAGCAAGTGGTGCTGCTTCCCCAACCCACTCCAACTGTCGAGTAACCTCTAACTCGGCGAGCTCAAATAAATCCTCCTGCTGAAAGATAGGCTGGTCCATAGAGGGAGCTATGACGATTTCTCCTTCTCTTTTTTTTTTTTTTGAACTTGTAGCCTCTCTTTTTTTTTGAACTTGTAGCCTCTCTCTTTTTTTGTTACGAGGCTTGCATTGTGTTGGGTGTCTAGCAAGTGCACTAGGTCAGCAAGTAATATAGACTCGAGAGTCCATATATCGATCCCACAGAGACCTTGAACAGAACTCAGTTTAAGCAAAGCTTTTTCTACAGATTAAGGAAAATAAATTTTAGTTTTTTGAGAACTCAAAAACAAAACAGAATTAGATGATTAAACATTATGGAGATGAGATGTTGGGGAAAAGTGTCAATCCCTCCTAGTTGTTAACATGCAAAGTTCTGATTTTTATAGATCACGTACCTTTACCTTGACTTAGCTTTTGAAAACTTGGTTACCCATATACAGTAAATAACTTTCACCTATTCTTTGAACTTCATCACAATCCGGAAACATTCAAATCCTAGGTGCATAAATATAAAAGCTTACAGATTAACTCTCTCTTATTCAGAACAAGAGTTATAAATAGTCACATCGCTTTCCACTAGTCTCCATCACAATCCGGAACGTTCTAGTTAGAAAAACGAGTTGTTTTAGAAAAAAAAGAATCAAATCACTAACCCAAATCTCTACTGAACTTTAACTTCTCTATTCGAACTTCGTTAAGCTTCAGATATCAATTTAGATTAGAAATAAGCAATGAACTCAAATTCTAAAACAAAGGCTAAGTACTATATTGCTATAAACTTTAAAACTCATACATATCACAACTAGGAGTTCATGACTTCCCCAACATAGAGAGACTACTTCATGCTAACAGTATAAACACATAAAAAGGATTCAATTACAGTCATGGAATTCAAAATAAACTAAGTACATAAACCTCCTTGGAAGGACTGCCTTTAGCTTCTCTTGCGCCTTGACTAAAATCTCCACCTTCTCTCTCCTAAGTGCCAAGAGGTCGTGTAAGACTCCCTCTGGACTTTCTCTCCTCTCTAAACTAACTAGAAAAATAGGAAATTGAACTAAAACTGGATTTACAACTCGAAAATGGATTAACAACCGAAAACTGGATGCCTTGCACTCTTCCTCGAACCCCTATTTATAGTTGTTCTGCTGTCCTAGCCTTGTAATTTGGTCTCTGTCCAGGGGTGTGAAATATGCCTTACCGACCTTAGAATTGGATGAAATTACATGAGAACCTTCCTTATTGGTCCTTGCCTAGTGTATGAAATTTGAGTCCAATCTGAATTAGGAAAGTCGAGATATGATGTTTATCTGCTGCCAATTTCTGCACTGGGTCCACCACTTTGAAAGTATAAAACTCTAAAAACCCGACTTGGATTGACCTGAATTTTCGTAATATGATCCTCTATCTCCTCAGGAATATTCAGTCCAAATTTGGGTTTAGTTGGAAATCAGGAACTCCATATATGCTCTTCTTCAAACTCGTATTTTTCTTCTCTTCTGGCAGCAGTTTCCTTCCTTGTATAGAACTTCACTTCTTGGTCATTTAAAACACCTAGGACTCGATCAAATTTCCGTATAATCTTCTAGGATACCTTCCTTAGGCACTTAGGACTTCTTCTCCCAAGTTTGGGCTTGATTGGTTGTCAGGATCCCGAGATATTTGCGACTTTGCGTTGTTGAGTCATCGGCGCGGTCGCACCGATAATGTTCCTGATAATGGCGCGGTCGTGCCACTGGAGTAGAGTTCTTTCTAAGTCTGGAAACGACCATCGAATCTGTTCTGAGTAAGGAGACTTCTTGGCACAGCAGCGCCATATTTTGCTGTTGTATTGGCGTGGTAGCGCCACTCCTTTGCATTTTTCATGGGTCTCCCAACGACAACTCCTCTTTCTGTATTTGGCTTCTCTTTGGCGCGTCCATGCTGTCTCGGTGTGAGGTAGCGCCAGTTCCTTGGCGTGGTAGAGCCCTCAGAAGGCGTGGTTGCACCATTTCACTTTCCCGAGTTGTCTTCTTCGAAGCCTTCCTAGCCGTTGGGTATTTTCCTCCATTTATTTGAATTTTTGACTATTTTCCCGACGCGGTGGCGCCAGAATCGACGCGGTCGCGCCATACCCTTTTTGTTTCATTTTGCTCATTTTTGCTTCAGTTTTGCTTAGAATTCAGATTTTCTTCATCGACCAGTTACCTGAGACACAAACTATGCAATTGAGTTATATTTGTCATTTTCATGCTAACACTCAACTCAGAATTGGGATTTCTAATCATTAATTCATGCCTAAAACAGTCTTTCAGACACTTATCACATTTTTCTCATCACACATTTCTTTTTTTTTTTTTTTTTGAGAAATACTGTTTCTTTTATTCGATTTCTCTCGGTTCTTTTTTTTTTCGCTGCCCCTTCATGCATAAAATCGTTTGAGGAACTTACCGTTCGTTATCGGCAACTCGGAACCATTTAAAGTTACTAGCTTGTAAGCTCCATTGGTGTAGGCTTCCTGCACCACATACGGTCCTTCCCATTTCGGCGCGAACTTGCCCCCGGTTTTGCTCGTAAAGAGCATTGGCCGTCTGACCGCTAGCACCAAGTCGCCTTTTTGGAATGACCTAAGCCGTACTTTTTTGCTGAAGGCTCGGGTCATACGAGATTGGTAGCATTCGAGCCATTGTTGTGCTTCGAGTCGCTGCTTGTCGAGTGACTCGAGTTCTGCCACTCGCAATTGAGCACACTCCTTTGTGGTGAGCCCTTCTCTAATAGCAATGCGCAGAGAGGGGAGTTGTACCTCGAGTGGAAGCACCGCTTCTGTGTTGTAGACCAGCGAATATGGAGTCGACTGGGTCGGCGTTTGAAACGACATTCTAAACGCCCATAAGGCTTCGCCGAGCTTTTCGTCCCAACTCTTTTTGTTGGCGCCGATGGTTTTCTTCAGGATCTTGCAGAGTGTTTTGTTGAATGCTTTTGTGAGTCCATTGGCGGCCGGGTTGTAAGCCGACAATGTCCGCTGTTGTATGCAAAATTTCTCGCATAAGCGGTCCATGACTCTGTTTCTGAACGGTGTGTCGTTGTCCATCACTATGTATCAAGGAGACCCATATCGGTAGATGATTTGGGTCCGGTCGAAATCGGCGACGGTGGTAGCCTTGACTTCTCGGTAGGCAGTGGCTTCGGCCCATTTCGAGAAGTAGTCGGTGGCCGCCAGGATGTATTGCCTGTCGGGGTAGGATTTAAGAGTGATTGGACCAATGATGTCCATCCCCCAAGCGTCAGACGGCCATGACGCGATCATCGGGTGAAGCGACTCCAGTGGCTGGTGTATGTAATCGGCATGGAGTTGGCACGGTCTGCAGGTTCGAGTCATTTCGATGGCGTCCCTAAGCATCGACGGCCAATAGTAGCCCAACCGCTTGACTTGTAGGTGGAGCTTCGGGCTAGCATGGTGAGCGCCGCAAATTCCACTGTGCGTTTCTTTTAGGACTCGTAGTCCCTCTTCTTTTGAAAGACAACGGAGAAGCAGACCTTCTTATGACCTCCGATAAAGCACGTCATTGACGAAACCGTACCTTGGCGCTGCTCAGCGAATTTGAACTCGCTCTCGCAGGTCGACCAGGAGTGTGCCGTAGCGAAGAAAATTAGAGATAGGCTCTCGCCAATCTCCAGCTTCATTTTGGCTGACCTAGATAGGAAAAGACTCTTCCATCTCTTCTATCTGTTCTTCTTCTGTTTCTTCTTTGGTTGGTGGAGGGACTACCCATCTTTCACAAATGGGGACTTGGCTTGGCCATTTGTCGAATTGCGCTAGACTGGCAGCAATTCCAGCCAATGCGTCGGCTGGCCCATTTTCGGATCGAGGGATGTAGTGGAGTGAAGCTTTCGAAATTTGGGCCAGAAGTTCATGGCCATGTCTCCAGAATGGCACGAGCTCGAGTTTCTTTACTTCAAACTCCCCTGTGAGTTGTTTGATGACAAGAACCGAGTCGTCGTAGATGCTTAGCTGCGGCAGCTTCATTTAGACCCCCATGCCGAATCCGAGAAGGATGGCTTGATACTCTGCTTCGTTGTTCGAGCAATTTTGGGTGAGAATGAACGAATACGGAAGCAGGTCCCTTCTCGGTGAAACGAATAGAACTCGCGCGCCGGCTCCGTTCCTTCGTGTGGCGCCGTCGAAGTACATCTCCCAGGGGGGAAGCACCTCGACCAAGAAGATTTCTTTGTCTGGGAACTCTTCTGTTAATTCCATTCGGTCAGCACTGGATGGTCAGCCAAGAAGTTCGCCAGAGCTTGGCCTTCGATTGCGCGTTACAGCACGAAATTGGTTTTGAATTTTGAGAGAAGCAATGCCCACTTAGCCAGTCGACCAGAGACTATCGGTAGTGACATGATGTATTTTAGCGGGTCGGCTCACGAAATCAAGTTCGTCGAATGCGCTAGGAGGTAATGTCGGAGCTTTTGAAATGCAAAGACGAGTGCCAGACAAGTCTTCTCAATCGGTGTGTAATTGAGTTCGGCGCCCACCAATGTTTGGCTCAGGTAATAGAGAAAACGTTCTTTGTTGTCATCGTCGCACTGAGCCAAGAGAGCCCCTACAGATTTATCTTGCGCTGCGATGTACAACAGCAATGGTCTGTCAATGATTGGAGCGACAAGCACAGGCGGCTTGGTAAGATACACCTTTATGTTGTTAAAGGCGTTCTAGCAAGACTCATTCCACTCGAACAGCGTGTCTTTCTTCATCAAGCGGCTAAATTCGAGATGAAGCGCTGAATATACGCTAAGTGGCCATGAAAGCTTTTGAGTTCGGAGATGTTTCTGGGCTCCAACATCTTTTGAATTGCATCAATTTTGGATTGGTCGATTTCAATTCCTCGGTGGTGCACAATGAATCCCAGAAATTTGCCTGAAGTGACTCCGAATGCGCATTTTAACGAGATCATTTTGAGCTGAAACCATCGAAGTCGTTCGAATACTGCCCTGAGGTCGAGAAGATGATCTGACCGTTCCTTCGTCTTTACTACCAGGTCGTCGACATAGCACTCGACACGCTTATGCAATAAATCATCGAAGATATTTTGCATTGCCCTCTGGTATGTCGCATCGACATTCTTGAGTCCGAACGGCATCACCTTGTATCAGAAGATGCCTTTGGGAGTGTGAAATGCAGTGAGCTCCTCATCCTTCAGGTCCATCCAAATTTGGTAATAATCGGATGATCCGTCCATCAAAGATAGAGCTTCATGACCCATCATCGCATCGACCTTGGGTTCAGTTATCGGCAGAGGGAAGTCGTCTTTCGAGCAAGCCTTATTCAGGTCGCAAAAGTTGACGCGTACCCAAATTTGGCCGTTCTTCTTCTAGACCGGTACAATGTTCGTGATCCAGGATGGGTACTTCACCTCTCTGACGAAATTGACAACGATCAATTTGTTGACTTCCTTTTTTATTTCTGGCACAAGTTCTGGCCCGGACCGTCGTTGTGATTGTTTAACTGGCCGAACAGAGGGATGAACCGCCAATTTGTGAACTACGACTCGTGGATCGGGGTATGGCATTTCTAGGTAGTTCCAGGCAAATATGTCGTGGTATTCGTGAAGGAGTGACATATATTCGACCTCTTCTTCAGCCGATAGTGAAGCGCTAAGAAATGTCGGCCTCGGATCCTCTGTTGTGCCCAGGTCGACTTTCTTTAGTTCGTTGTCTTCTTGATTGTCGTCGGCGACAGAGATATGGTTTACCGCGACCGAGTCATATGCGCGAGCTCATGCGATGGCTGCTCTTAAGGTGTAAATAATCACCGGGTTCGAGGCATTTTTCTTTTTCGCCGGAGTTTGGCCGACTGAAACTTGGTGTACATTTGCCGATGTCTTTCTGGTTATTTTAATTGGCTTTGCCAGAACTCCATAGCTTTTGATCGGCTTCTCCTTTTGGTAGCCGAGGCCTAGGCGACCTTGAGTGATTCGGCGACCTTGAGTGATTCGGCGACCTTGAGTGATTCTGCGACCATGAGTGATTTGCCGACCTTGAGTGATTCGGCGACCCTCTTTTCTCAGCTTTTCTTGTTCTAGAGTGAGGACCGGGAGAGCGACTGGTGGCTTCTCGTGGAGCTGGTCCTTTGTGAAATTGCCCCCGGCTCTAGCCATCAGTCGATATGCGTTCAGGTCAAAGTCTTCGTTTGAGCGAGTAGATGGCAATTGCTCGAGGTTCGAGAATTTCTTCACAATGCTTCTTTCCTCGAGTTTCAGCAATGGGAGGGTGACCTTTTCTGCCAAAGGGGTCGGCTGGATTTTGTGGCCGACGACGAAGGGAGCTTCTCCCTTATTTCTTTGCGACTGCAGAATGTACCGTAAGATAGGTATATGAGTCTGTTTTGGAGACGCGGCTTGCGTCAATTGTTTAGTAGATGCAGCTTGCGTCGGAGTGTTCTTGGCATTTGGCTCCTGGTTCGGCCAGTGTGACAATTTGACTGTCGGTCTGGTTGTCAGATAGAATTTGGTGTCTGCGAATTATACCTCTGCCTCTGTGAACGGACTTTCATCGGCGTACACCATCTTTTTCCCACCGTTCTCACAGTACTTGAAGCACCGATGAAGTGTTGATGGCACAACTCCGTTCGTGTGAAGCCACTGTCGACCCAAGAGCAGATTATAAGATGTTCTTGAATCGATGACTTGGAAAGGGGTTTCGGCCACCATGTCATCGATGTGCAATTTGAGTGAGATCATGCCAAGCGTCCTCTGCCCTTCCTGATTGAAGCCTTGGATGAGGAGAGAGCTCGGAGAGAGGTCACCAACGGAGAGGCTAACATTCTTCATCGTGCGGATCCACAATCGATGAGAATGCGGTTGATTTTGCGGTCTCTGATGTAGCCGGAGACGAACAACGGCCGGTTATGGTATTTCGTCCCCAGTTGCGCGTCCTCTTCTCGAAATGTGATGCACGACAGACATGAGACGGCGAGCGCTTCCTCCGACTTTGCCTGTTGCGGAGAGGATTGTGCATCTTCTTCCTCCTTTTGGTAAGGTGGAGTTAGCCCGACTTTCAGCAAGTCGTGCTTCCTCATGAGTAGCATCTCTACTTCGGCTTGGAGTTCCTCTGGTTTGTCTAGGACTCGGATTAAGGCTTGTCTTGACTGAATGGCTAAGTCGAGGTCATCTTCTATCCCGTTAAGTGACGAGATTTTCTTCAGTGACGTCTCGAGGTCGTCGCAGTCGACGACCGGCCGTTTGCCTTTGTCTTTTTTTGCTGTTTGCTTTGGCGGAGCTGTCCAGCAAGTGGCCACCATTGCTGGCGGCGCAAAGAACTCGTTTGGGAAGAACTCCGCCAGTGTGATGGGTCTTCTTTTCTTTTTGTTTATTCCCTGAACGTTGGTCCCGGGAGCTTTCTTTTGGCGCTTTGCGGCCTTTTTGTTTGGGCGCTTCGCCTTGGTTATGGTGTTCGCCGGCGCCGGTTCGATTTCTCGAATAGGCTTCTTTCGCCGGGTGACCAGGATCCACCCCTATACGTCAGCTACAGCTGCTTCTCGAGGTGCCGATTTTGGTGCGACCTTAGCCGGTGATCGTTTGTTGTTGTGCGGTCGGTTGGAGGGACCGGATTTTAGATGGTACTCCTTCCTTGCGACCTGTTGTTTGCTTGGCCGAACTCACCGGTTTGGCTCAGCTTGGATGGAGATGACATGTGAGGACGCCGTGTTTTCAGTTCCTTCAATTTCAATGCGGCCTTGAGCCGCCAGCTCCATGATTCTGTCTTTAGCACTTTTCGGTCGGGTGTCCGACCAAGCGGTGGTATTTGCATAAGTTTGGCTTTTTGCTCCTGGTTAGGTCGCCAGGTCTTTTGATTTCTGGCAACTTGATCAAGTGGTTGTCGAGGAGCTGGTCCAGCATAATAGGAACATCTGCGTCGACGAACGGGTATGTTTTGGCCTGTCGTTCCTCCAGCGAATGCCTTCGGTACATGCCCCTGGTTAGCTGTCGTGGGACGTAAGTTACTTTGACCTTACTCCCGACCTTGATAGGTTCGAGAGCATTTGTCGTGAAGGATGCTATTGTTTTCTCCTTCGCGTCTTTGGGTGCGGTCGTGGCTGCTTTTACTTTCTTGCGAGGATCGCCCGATGTCGAAGCTTCTTCCCCCAGCTCCTCAATGAGGTTCTCCATATGGTGAGCCTCGGTCGCGAGTTCTTGAAAGTTCGTCGGCCTCCGGCTCTGGATGTAGCACAGGAGTTCCCATTGCATCCCTCGAGAGCACATTTCAATTTTGGCTTCGAGGGACAGATTTGAGCTCTCTTTGTAATTTAAGCTCAGGTTCCTCCACCGGTTGATGTACTCGACCACCTTTTCGTACTTCTTTTGTTTGAGATTGGTGATCTCGACCAGAGTGACGGTGCGCCGGGTGCTGTAAAATCGGCTGGGGAACTCTCACTCCAGTTGCTCCCAGCTATCTATCGACTCCTGGGGCAGCTCGATGTACTAGTCGAAGGCATTTCCCTTCCGTGACCGGCCGAACTGCTTGACCAGCAAGTTGCCCGTCTGTGGCGGCGTTGTTACATGTTTCAATGAAGTGGGCGACGTGCTGTTTAGGGTGCTCGTCGCCGTTGAAATGCTGGAATTTTGGAGGATGGTAGCCGACCGGCATCGGGATGTTTTGGATCCTCTGCGTGTAAGGCCTCCGGTAGGCGACGGATTTGGTGACGCCCGAGCTGTTCCGTACAGAGCAGTTGATGAGCTCAGTGACTACATCGAGTGTGAGAGCAGCTGGCTCTGCTTCGGCTCGTCCTCTGCGAATGGCTACCAGTGCGATGGGCGGCAGCTCGTCGTCAAAGGCAAAATCTCCTGGCAATGGTTCAGCTGAACCACTGGTAGTCGCCTGATTTTGATCAACTTCTTGAGAAACGCTGCCAGTGTTGTCTGTGACCGTGCCCATTTCGAGCCACTCTAATATCCTCGCGATTTGGAGGTCGCGAGCTGCGAGTTGCGCGTCTTTGATGCACAGTTGCTCGCTTTGTTCTTTAAGTTGTTCCCGACGCAGCTCGAAGTGGTGATATTTTGGCCAACGACCGCATTGGGGAAACGGTTGTCGGTGTTCTCGAGCGTGGAGTGGTTGCGGTGGGTGACCGGTCGGGAGAACTGGCCGTTGTCGGTTGAGCACGGTAGATGGTTTTGGCAGGTGACTGGCTTGTGGTGGCAGCCCCTGATGAGTTTCGGTAGGATGAAATGGGCGATAGCGCAGCAGGGGAGGTCGCCCGTGTCTGTCGGCGAGGTGAGCGGATCAAAAAACTTGATGTGATTCTAGCAAATCACTAGCAAGAGGACTAATCAAAGTAATATAGACTTTTATGCAAGTCCGAATATCGTCCCACAAGGACCAAGCCAGCAGTTAATTGGTTTGTGAATAAAAATCTAAAGTTTGAGGAATCTGATTTTGAAACAGAGTTTTAAAACTAAACCAGAACTAAAAACAGTTAGGGAAAAGCCTTTGAGGAAATTTAATGATGAGAGAAGACGTTGGGAATCCAATTCCCTCCCTAGACACTTTCTGAGATTGAATATGAAAAGAGTTTTTTAAAAATCAGTTTCTGACAAGCTTATAAAACCATGGCTACAATCCGCATTGGCATCACCTTTTTCTATCTCCTAGAGCAAACTAACCGGCATGATCTACTCTATTTGACAGCATAAACATGAAGCTCATATGTCATAGGCAGATCAACTAATCCAACAGGGTATTACTTTAAGGTCGAGGATTAACCCAAGGATTAGTGATCTACCTAGTGCATAAACTCAAAAAGATTGTAAACTCTTATCAGCATGTCTCACCTTAAGCCCAGTGTCACCTTATAACCAGTACATAGCTAGACAGCAAGTATGAATCAAGAAATTACAGCAATGAAAACTCATTCATGCATCAAACTGAAAACCAATTAATTTATAAGTATCAATCTCATTACATGCCTAGGGAGTCATGGACTCCCAACTAAAAACGACTACTCCATGCTAGAATTGAAAGCACACAAAAAAGTTTGTACAACAGCCATGAATTAAAAAAGAATAAGTAAAGAAAACTCCCTTAGGAAGAATTCCCTTAACCCCTCTTGCTCTTTGGCTGAATGCTCCACCTCTCTTCCTCAAAGTGACCAGAGTTCGTGTGAACTCCCTCTGGACCTTCTCCTCTCTCTCTCAACTAAACTAAAAAGCAAAACTTAATACAAAATTGAATATAAAATACAGAAACTCGAACTAAAACTGGATGCCTTGAGCTCTGCCTCGGACCCCTATTTATACTTGAAACTTTGTCCAGACCTTGTAATTTCAGCTTCTGTCCTGGGGTGTGAATTATGACTTTCTGACCTCAGAATTGGATGAAATTACATCAGGACCTTCCTTCTGTAGTCCTTTCCATGCTCACGAAGTTTGAATCCATTCTGAGTTGGGAAGCTCGAGATATGAGGGGAGGAAGTTGCCTGATTTCTGCTGCCAATTTCTGCTTTGGGTCCACCACTTTGGAGATGTGCAACTCGAGAAGCCTGGCTTTGATTGGCCTAATTTTTCATGAAACGATCCTCTGTAGTACCAGGAATCTTCGTTCCAAGTTTGGCTTCAATTGGAATTATGAAACTCCCTCCATGATCTTCACAAAATTCGGATTTATCTCCTTCCTTTAGCAGCAGATTCCTGTTTTGAGTTAACTTCTTCTTTTGGACCATTCAATGCACCTGGACTTAAGTACATTGCCTTAAACTCTTCGTGGGCACCTTCCTTAGACGTCTGAGACTCCTTCTCCCAAGTTTAGATTTGATTTGATTGCAGGTTCCCGAGATTTTCATATTTTCTGCTGCTGCGTTGTCGGCGCGGTCGCGCCACTTGAGCCGATATCTGTCTAAGTCCGGAGACCACGCGGCGCGGTCGCGCCGAAATATGCTGTGGAGATGGCGCGGTCGCGCCAGTACTTGGACATATCCTTGGTCCCTGGATGGCAACTTCTCTTTCTGCTTTTAGCTCACTTTGGCGCGTCCGTTCTGGCTTTGCTTGAGGTCGCGCCAGTCCTTTGGCGCGGTAGCGCCCTCATGTGGCGCGGTCGCACCAATTCACATTCCCCAACCGTTGGCTTTCATGACCGTTAGGTCGTTGGACATTTTTGCACATTAATTTGAATTTTCGTGGATTTATTTGGCGCGGTCGCGCCGTTCTTCTTTTTGGCCTCTTTTGCTCATTTTTCTTCCGTTTTTGCTCCAAATCCCATTTTTCTTCCTCCACTGGGTACCTGAGACATAAAACATAAAAATGAGTCATATTTGTTGAATTTATGCTTGGAATTAACTCAGAATTAAGTTTTTCGATCAAATACTATGCCCAAAGATAGTGTCTTTTAGACACTTATCAGGTGATGAACCGGCTGCTGCGGTGAGTGCGGCTAGGAGATCGTGAGATATAGTCACGATCGGGGATTTGTCCTCGGCCGTCGCTCTCTGTACGGAGGAAGCTGGTGGTGAATTCACTCTTGCCGCGACGGAGGCAATCATGTCTCCATGTTGTTCATAGCGCTGCACCAAGGCAGGGAGGATGGAGCTCCTTCGCGATGGAGGCGACTGAGCCGGGCTGACCATCGGGCTGTGAGGAGGAGGATAGGCAGCGACGGCCATGTATGTTGGTTTGGCCATCGCTGGAATTAGTTTACCAGAGGCCACAACTGGCTTCGTGGAGGCCGCAGTAGCCTGTGTGATACGCGGTGTAATAGCTCGATGCAACACATGCGCAATGACCCAGCGGAGGTGGCCGCTCAAGACATTGCAGCCGACGCACGCGCGCAATAGCGCGACACAACACGCATGCGACGAGCCAATAGAGTTGGACGCACAAGACATTGCAACCGACGCACGCGCGCATATGAAGCCCACTTGACAAAGGGGTTGCGCAGGGCAAACCCAACCATGCAGTCGCGGGGCAGCTAGGGGCTCATGGTGCAACGTTTTGGTGCACCCAGTGATGACATGACAAGTGACTTGACACACCTTGAGGTGGCACGCAAGGTGGCTCTTAAGGGGCATACGACATGCCACATAGGTGGCCTGTATGAAGTGGTAAAGACCATTTCAAGGGGTTGGTTAGGTCAAATAACCACCCCCTCCATATAGGGAGTAATACCCTATTTTTAGCTAATGACTTAGGAGGTAGTTTTGCTCTCATTTGTCCTATAAAAGGACCATGTACAAATCTAGTAATCATTCCATACATTTCATTCTTTTACAACTCAATAGAAGAGCCTTTTTCCTCCCAACCTCGAGTTCCAACTTTGAGCCTCTATTCTAGAGGGCTTAGAAGCTTAGAACGTAGAGTTCTTGAGCATTTCCTTCATTGTTAGGCTGACTATCTATTTGGAGAAGCTTGGAGGTAGGCAGCGCGCCGTAGAAGATTGACTTTACGCAGTGTTTTCGGCCTAGTCGAATTTATCCGTGTGACACTGTGGCACAAATACGGCGCTTGGACGGCGCTCGTCGTGCATGAAGGCAGCCTATCCGGTGGACAAGCTTCTGGCCAAAGCCCTGGTCATTGGGCGAGTGGCCGGTGGTGGAGAGGTAGGAGCGCAGAGGTCGACCGGAGAAGTGTCAGCTGGTCTGTGAGCTCCTGCGATTGAGTCTACAGTCGCGGCATGGCGCGGGTGAGCAGAGCTCGAGGTGGCAATTTGCTTGCCTCTGTTGTTGTTGTTGTTGTTGTTGTTGTTGTTGTTGTCGTCGTTGTTGTCGTTGCAGGCCATGGCTGAGAATTTTTTTTTTTTTTTTTAACAGAGAAGGAGATGAGAGGTAGGAGAGGTCCCACCGGGCGTGCCAAATCTGTTTCACCGAAAATCCGCCGGTCTGCAAAGAGGCGCGACCGAGAGAGTAATTCGATTTGCGACAGAAAATTTTGTGTTACAGTTGTGTTTGAATATCGAGGAATGCAAGTACAATCTCTTATTCTTCGTCTGATTCGATCTCCGTGTAAATTGATGAAGTTTTGGCTTCTGGCAAGGACATCAAAATATGGGTTCTGGAACGAGTGTGCATGAACGGTGACGGCTTTGGTCGGTCGGACGAAAGTATTTGTGTTTCACGTGTATCGACTTGTTGACGTTGCCGGCGAACGTGTAAAGCTGCTCCGATCGAATTGTTGAATTCCGATGAACTGCAAGTCGCTTGGCTTCTTTGGCTCGAGAGAGCTTCTGTATGTGAGAGTTCTTGGATGAAGAATTTTCGAACCCTTGTGACAGAGCTTTTTCGACTATTTGTAGCCGACTCTATCAGTTGTTTGGAGTTCTTTCCTTGGAATGGGGATCACGATCCCCTTTCTGCTGCTTCTTTTGAGAGAGGAGGAAGACCGGGAGCTTCTCTGTTGGATCCCCCTTGAATGAGGATCGTGAGTCACCTTTTTTGGCCTCTGTCGTTGGTGACCCGACATGGTCGTTTAACTGCTGGCTTGAGTGGCAGTGTGACATGGTTGCTGACTCTTGCTGACGTGGCGGCTCCTCACTGACTAGGGCGTCGACTGTATCGATGACACGGCGACGTGAATGGACTTAGCGATGGGCTGCGATGAATGACTTTAAGAATTGATAGAGCCTACCCACGAGCACCGTTTGATGGATTGATGGGCGTTTAGGCTTGTCGAAATTGGGCTGGTTGCATTTTGGTGCATACAATAAAAACAAAAAATATAAAAATTTATGTTAATCGCTTGATCTCATAAGTTAATTCCTCATACGAAAAAATAATAATATTATTAAATAAAATTAAAATGATTATTACACAATTAGAGGGTTCATGAACAGTCGTGCATGCGGCTTTGGCTTCATCGTGTTTGTCTACAGAAATAGGTAAGGGACCTATTTCCCCTCTTTGTCTACAGAATAGTCATCGTGGATTAAATGACTACTTCGCTTTGAGGCAACTTCCATTAATCTTTTTTGGGAATGATACTAAATGGGATGAAGCCAAAGCCGCATGCACGACCCTTGGTCCGATCCTTCCTGATCAATCCTCGACCACCTCTCCAAATAATGCTTTAAAATACTCGTTGGCGATTTTCATTTGTATCCCAAGAAATTCCTATGAATTTCTGTGAATTGCCATAAAATTATACTAGCAGTCACATACACAATGGAGGAAGATGTGTCAGCTTGTAATCAGCGTGTGATATGGTCTGTACATATCTTCTAATACTTGTGTACAACTCTTTGTATAACTCTGACTGTATCATGATACTTCTGTCTAACAACTTCCACTAATCTTTTTTTGCGAATGATGGTGTAAATGGGATGAAGCCAAAGCCGCATGCACGACCCTCGGTCTGATCCTTCCTCATCAATCCTCAACTACCTCTCCAAATAATGCCTTAAAATACTCGTTGAGGCGATTTTCATTTGTATCACAAGAAATTTCTAAAAAAAGAGCTTACCAATATTTGATTCTATTTTTCTTTGAACTGCACATCAAATTATACAGGCAGTCACATACGCAATTTCAGCACTGTAAAGATGAGAAATTGCAAATGCTTAATTCGAATCAAAAGCATTTAGGGTAAATATCTTCTGGCAGATTTTTACCCGTGCATTCAGAGACCAACATTCAATTCAATGTAAAAGAGATTGATTAATGCTAGATCCAATCTGAAGAAATAATTAAACGGAAGAAACGAATATGCAATAATGAAAAGCTCATCCCCGATCAACCGATAACCGAATTGCAGAAGATCTAAGGCGGAAAAAAATAAAAATAAAAATAAAAAATAATAATAATCATTCGTAGAACATCGGATCTTCATGGAGACGGTGTTGGTATCGCCTCCTGCTGCATGCTGATTGCATCCGAGAAAGCAAAGGGCTTGATAGAGAGAATTGACAAAAAGGCGAGAGTAAGTTTTTAGGAAAAGGGGAATGTAATGTGCATTAAAATGCTTCCGTTAAATAAGTTATCAAGAGATAATGCGGCAGTTTCACAAAAACGTACGTGCAGTCAACGGCAGTTGTTTGCTTTCAGTTGCTTTGAACGAAAGAGAATTGAGGTAGAGAGGAAGATAGTGGAAGGAGAGAGACGGAAGATAGAGACGGATTGCAACAAGTAGAGAAAGAGAATGAGTAAAATTTGATTGCGCTAGCCTGTAGTAGGATGTGGAACATTGTTCTGCTTTTGTATATTATGTTATTTATTTATGATCTTCTAAATTTTAATTGAATATATTCAAAACGCAAAAATTGATATTTGTTACTGGAATAAAAATAAGTACTTTAGCGTGGCTTTATAGTTTATAGTTTATATTGTGTTTTATGATTTTTACCTTTTTAAAAATAAACTGCCCTCTTTTTTATAGATATAGAAAATCACCAAAATTTAGTAGGAAAATGTATATGAAAGTAAAATAATTATTTTTTAACTTATTTAATAATTTTAATTCAGATTCAGAATTTCAGATTAACAAATAATTGAAATTCGAAACTAAGAAAAAGAATTATTTTATCTACCGCCTTCCCGGCCAAAATGGCGGGTCCGTCTGTTTGGAGGTCGGCCTGTTGCACTTCAGTCGTGTTCGATACTTTGTGGTGAGCCGCCCCGGCAAAGCGGTGAGAGAATGGAAGGCGACGCTGGAACACCTTCCCGCGGTTTGGACATGTCTGAACTTGTTATGAGCGAGGTGCACTTGGGATGTCCTCCCTGCTATTCTCAACCCCATTCAACCCGCTTCACGTTCCGCCACCTACCTGGTAAATGTATATCGTTTCTGGAATACACACTGGATGTTGTAACGTCTGCTCTCCCTGGGCGTCAACTCTAAATTTCGGTTGACTAAAATTTAAAAGCCACTAGTTTCCAGAATAAGACTCTCTTCGCGAGGGTTCTCAAATTTCTCAATTCAGTTCAAATTCGTTTCCCTGCCCTAACTTTTACTTACTGCTGTCTCTGTAAGCTGTAATCTTTTTATATGGCACAGGGGCATCTTGCATTGTCCATGTCCGCAGCAAAACTGTTGGGACTGTGCTGAGTTATTTTGCACGATACATTGAAATCAAGTGAAGTGATTAAAACATTAATATAGGAAGGAAAAAATTCTTTTCTCTGCTCTCTTGATTGGTTAGACTGTTGAAAAATCTATTTATGGGTGGAGTATTTTGGATATCTCTATTGCCCGTTGTGCATTGCTCATAATTCATCAGATAACTCAATTTTATGGTCGTTGGAGTCTTGATCACATTTTTTGTCTATAAATTGAAACATATTATATGCCTGATCTCGTATTTACTTGCTAAACAAAATCCCAAATTGAAGTGGCATCTGAAGTTAAAGTAAAATTTTTAACTCTGTTATAAGTTTTTCACTGTGTATTTGTTGAGCAAGAGAAGGATGCATCAGACCCATGTAAAATTTTTATTCTAACTCCTCATTCATTTAAATTGTGCAATTTGGCAATGTATATAGCATTCAAAGTTCAGTCAAATTAAGTGTTTGTGGATTTAAAACATGCTGTAATGAAACTATGAGCCATGGTAATGAAAACCTATACTAAAATGTCTTTTTTGGGTGACATATATTAAAAATTTTATTGTTATGAATGTTTGGATAGTGAGTTGGAGACAAACACTCTCCTTGTCTATTTTGCAAAGGCCCAACCTCATGACCTATGCTTTTACATATCCTTTCTCATTATCCTAACGAAACGTTTTCTATTTCGTGTCTAGGACATAACACCAAAAAGGTTCCTTATGAAAATTTGGAAGGACAAACCGCTTCCATTAGCCACCTGCTTACTGTGGATGAAGATGGTGATCTTGTTCTGAGTCGACGAAATCGTAAGTCTCCTTAAAATTCTTTGTTTTAATTTGTCCTTTTTTCTTACTATCTTATTTCTCAAAGCTAAAGGAGATTAGAATAAACAGCAAAGCAGTTTGATTCTTTTGTAGTTGACTGAAAATTTCATAAGGTTTCATTACTAGTTCAAGAATCAGGATTGCTTGTTGAATTCTGATTATTGCTGTACCTTTAAGTGTTTCTAGGAAATATTATCTGCTTATGAAAAAAGCATTTTTTTTGTGTGGTTTTGCTTAAAACTTATTAAACTTATTTAAACAAAGTTTGAGGAGACTAAAGTTAGGTGTCCAGTCCCTCAAGCTAATTCAACCATGTCAAAAATGCAATAATTGATATTATCGTGTTCGGCAATGAATATCCAGACTTTAGCTTTAGAAGGAAGTTAAAGTTGTTGTTGTATACTTTTTAGACTAAACAACTGTTACTGTTTCCTAGATAATAGATATTTCCGATTGCTCACATGAGAGCTTCTTATTTAACTGTCATGATTCAAAAGATTTGTGGAGTGTGGTGCTGCATAGTTTGCTTCCATTGATCCATATTCATACACTTCTGGCGTGGAATAACATATTGATTTTCCATTCAGCGTAAATAACATTATTGAATGCATAATTGGGTGTCTTGACATTTTTTTTTTTTTATGAAAGCACCTTCTTTTAAAAGATATAAAAATGAACCAGCCTAAAGAATGTCGTACATGGAGCTTAGGGATATAAAAACAAGACAATGGTAATTTATTTATTCCCAATTGCCTTATCTTGTAATCTCTACTTTTTATACTACTGGTAGTTTTCTCTAAGTTTCTCTTGCTTTGCCCTTTAGATATGGAAACAACTGAACAATCTACAATTGTTATCCAACATATGATTGCATCATCAATTCCTGGGGTAGGCCTGCAGGTAGTGAATGATGCTTCACGATGATCTCATACAAAGCAAAAGTCATGTGTATACTTGTTGTACCTATAAAATTCACTTTTTTAAAAAAATTTATGATATACATCACAATCAGTTCTTTCCTCAGGTGTGGAAAGCGGCCCTCGTGCTGTCCGACTTTGTGTTGCATAAAGTTTTCACAACTTCCGACTTCAACAATGTTGTTGCATGTGAATTTGGGGCAGGAACAGGTGGAATAATGTGATGTTTCTTGTGCTGCATTGGACCATAAACATCGATATTGAATTTTACTCTGTTTATCGATGTTTAGTTTAACATTGCTACTTGTAACAGGTTTGGTCAGTATACTGCTTGCACAAGTGGCCAAAACTATCTTCATTACAGGTTCATGCTTCTTCAAACTTTTTTCTTACGGTATTTTAATGAATGAGCTTACTAAGATTACTGTGTAGTTGGATAAAGTAGACAGGGCAAGTGTGTTAATTTTCCTTGACATAAACTTTTTTTTTGAGAAAAGGTGATTTTATTGATAATCAATATAAGTTATAGTACAACAGTAGTATTACAGAAGAGTGATTTAAATGATAGGGATTAGTGTTCCCATTACAAGTGCTGCTCTTGTCACTTCTTCCTTGGCTAGCTTGTCAGCCAACGAGTTGGCTGATCTGGGAATCTTACTCCATTGAATCTGCCAACCAGCCGTTAATTCTGTTATCTCATCAAAGATGTTTCTGAGCTTCCATGGTGGTGAGCCTTTTGTGCTCCAGCCAATGACCAATGCTGAGTTTCCTTCAATCCTCAGTGGTCCACTGAAGTTAGTAGAGTAGATTTTGATACCAGCTAGAAATGCTCGAGCCTCTGCCATATTTGAGGTGCTCTGGCCTATAGGCCCTGAATAGGCCAGTAGGGTGTTGCCCATGTGGTCTCTAAAAGTTCCTCCAATACCAGCTTGGCCTGGGTTCCCCATAGACGATCCATCGAAGTTGAGGCATATCCAACCTTCCGGGGGGTGTTTCCACTCTTCCATTTTTTTAATCTTGTGGGTGCGAAATTGTATGATCGAATTCCAATGCTTGAGAATTAATATGTTTGGAAATGGAGGAAGCTTTTGGGCTGCTCTGGTCCATAATAGTATACTCTGCATGGTTTTAACGATGACCCCTTCTTTGGTGGAACTTCTGCTCTCAAAAATTCTTTTATTTCTCTCCAACCATAGATTCCACGGAACAGCCGCCAGTGTAGCTGTCCAAAGTGCTTTGCCACAATATGGCAGGGGCAGCTTACCCACTGTTGAATGAATTGATTGAAACTGTTTGGAAAACAGTATGTTTGCCTATAAAAATTTTATATTTATATGTTTATATATGTGTAAAAAGATTTGACTATATTAGTTTCTAAGTCATGGAGGCAAACCCAATAAAGGTGGGTTGAACCAGAACCAAACATTTGCATCTGGTTTGACGGCTTGTCTAGTTTTATAAATTTGGTTTCACAATCAACCTTATGTTGAGGCATAAAGTTTTGCTCGTAATTTAGGAAGTTTTATCTCTTGTGAGATTTTTGCTAGAAGAGATCAAGGGATTAGTTTTTGATATTCTGTGTAATGTCCTACAGATTTTGGAAGTCAAATCCTCGACAATTGTGCAACTAATGTTAAACTCAATTCTGGGATGTTGAAGCATGATGAATCATCTGTTTATATACGTGAACTTGATTGGAAAAGGTCATGGCCTCCTGCTTGTAGGGTGCACCTGTGTAATTCCTCCCCTGAAGAGCGGTGAGTATATTTGAGTTTTATTTCACTGATTCTTGTTTTACTCCTTGTTCTCTCACACAACAAGAGAATTTTCTGTTGATCCCTCATTAAATCCATTGTTGTGACGGGGTAGTTTCTTGTGGTCAACGTGTGAGATCAACGAAGCTCAAGGAGCATCCTTGTTTTTAGCAGCTGATGTCATTTATAGTGATGACTTGACGGAGGCGTTATTCCAAACTTTGGCGGAGCTGATGTCAAAGGGTTCACAAAAGGTATGATGGATGGCAAATGTCTATGTTAGCAGATTCAGCTGTCCGACGTTTGTAAACGTCCTTCAATGATCTCTCTTTTATAATATATTTATTGCACACTCAGAGCGTCCGTTGGTATTCTTTTAGGTGTTATACTTGGCCTTGGAGAAGCGATACAATTTTACTCTCGATGACCTCAATGTTGTAGCCAATGGATATACTTGCTTTCGGCGGTACGTGAAGGAAGAAGAAGGTACACCATTCATACAAAGAAAGTTTGCCTCAAAGGAAGTCCTTTCTGAATGTTCTGCTTATCAGAAGTTAATTTATTGTGCAGAGGCCAGAACACTTGGGGCATCCGCCCGATGTTTTGTGGGAAAACAAATTGATCTTCAGGAAATTCCTCAATACATCCGAGAATATGATAGAGGGAACGAGTTAGAGCTCTGGCAAATTAGGTATCTTTGAAGAACCTCATTCCGAGGGTAATTGTTTGCAGAATCGTTTATGGTATTGTATGTCGTAAACTGTAAAATGTGAGTATAAATTGGTGTTTGTGTTAGCCATGAACCATTTTCCTTTCTTTTTGACTCGGCTCTGAGAGTAAAGTCAGATGATTGTACTGTTGTCGTTTTTATTCTGTGTCACTATAAACTCACAACCATTAAAAAGAGTTCTCAAATCACCCTCGCCTGAGCATGGCACTCGAATAATTATTAAGAACTGTAGATCATAAATGATATTCGTGGAGTCGTTTCTTAGCAAGCGTTCATGTTCTTAATATTCATTTCGGCGTGCAGCTATTGCGATAAAAAATTAAAATCGAAATAAAGTTATGAAGAAATCATATTTGATTATTTGCGCCTTTAGCTTCCACTTCTCTTCTTAGTCTTTATTGTTAAGATATGAACCAACGTTAACTCTCCCAAAGGAGATTTTCCTCGTCAAAATTCTCTAGAATGCATTCTTAATTTAATACTTTCCTCTTCGATTTCTTCTCAGCATCGTCTTAACCCGTCTTCACTCTTGCCTTCTCCTTTTATTTTTCGTATCTTTTGGGCTTGCTGATGTTGTCTTCAGTGTTTGGAAAGAAAAAAAGAGAGAACAAATATTCGAAGTGACGTGAGATGTCAACATTACATCTTCTGTCTCATAGAGTCAGTTGAAGATCGACAAGAGGAGAAAAAAAAAAAAAAAAAAAAAAATTGACTTGTATGTGGTTGTCTTGGGTTTTATGGTTTTAAAAATAATAACAATATTTTAATTGAATTAAAACTTCTATAACTATATAGATGTGGGTATATTTCTAAGTGTTAAGTCCTATTGGGAGTTCAGTACCGGGAATAATAACCGGTTTGCCTAAAGGAGTACGTTAATCACTTGTAAAAGGTTTCTTTGCAATTACACTGTTTATTCTATATAACGCTGAATGCACCGAAATGTGCATAGCCCAAATTCGATGAGTCCAGCAACCCATCAATCCATCAAACAACGATCGTGGGTAGGCTCTGTTCATCTTCAAGGTTCGTCGTTGCAGCCCATCGCGAAGTCCAGCCGCATCGTCACGTCATCAGTACAGTCGGCAACCCAATCAGCAGAATTCGTCGAGTCAGCACCCGTCAGCATGCTTCATCAGCTCACCGCTCACCTCAGCAGTCAACAACCAGTCTCGGTCTTTAACCGAGGGAGAGAAAAGAAACCACGATCCTGGTCTCCCTCCTCCCCTCGTCTTCCTCCACTTCCCAGCAGAATGAGGATCGTGATCCCCATTCCCAGGCAACGTCTCTCAATAGCTATACAGGCCGGCTACAAATAGCCAGAAGTTCCCTGTCCACAAGGGTGAAGAAATCGATTCCCAAAAGGACATCCCGACAAGTGAAAAACTCTCTCCCCCTCTCAAATCGAAAGACCAAATTCCTTCTCGGAGGAGAAGCTCTCGCTCA
Source organism: Aristolochia fimbriata (assembly GCA_019845555.1). Lineage (NCBI taxonomy): Eukaryota > Viridiplantae > Streptophyta > Magnoliopsida > Piperales > Aristolochiaceae > Aristolochia > Aristolochia fimbriata. The sequence continues at coordinate 18,578,983 of CM034080.1, forward strand.
TAGAGGATCCGTCAAACCGTCGAAACCAAGCCATTCGTCGTTCGTCGCTCTACAGTTCAATTGGAGCAGCTCTACACGACTACCGACAGCGTCATAAGTCGATACACGCGCAGCACAAATACCTCCGTCCGACCGACCAAAAGGCAAAACAGTTCGTACACAGCCGTTCCGGCAACTCGAGTTCGACGTTCATTCGCAGAAGCCGAAACTTCACCAAACTTGTAACGGAGATCGAATCAGAGGATTATTAGGAGATTGGACTCGCATTTCCCTGATACGTAACACACTGTAACACAAATTATTCTAGAGTAATTGAAATACTCTCTCGGTCGCGCCTCTTCGCGGACCGGCAGATTTTCGGTGAAACAGATTTGGCATACCCGGTGGGACAGTTCCTACCTCTCATCTCCTTCTCCGTTTGAAAAAAAGAAAAAAACCTTCAACCACAGCCATGGCCAGCAACGCCAGCAAACGACAACAACAACAACAACACCAACAACAAGGGGCAAAACAAACTGCCTCCTCGAGCTCTGCTTCGCCCCCCATCGCGGATCGCAAGCTCGACCACCGGAGCTCAAGGATCGACGATCGCATCTCCGGCCAACCTCCGTGCTCCGACATCTCCTCCACCTGCCACACGCCCACAACAAGGGCTCGGCCAGAAGTTTGTCCACCGGACAAGCTCCATTTATCGCGACGACGCCGCCTAACTTCCGTGTTAGGTGCCTCGGTACTGCGCCTCGATCAAACCAACAACGGCCAAGCTGATGTCGGCGATGGCCAAGCCAACATATCTGGCTGTCGCCACTTCACCTCCTCGCAGCCTGATTACCAGCCCGACGCAGCGATCACCGCCCGTCGCGAAGAAGTTCCATCGTTCCCACTTTGGTGCAGCGATCACGAGCAAAGCGGGGGCATCTCCTCTCTCTCTCTGCGCGAGAACACACTCGTGCCGGCTTCCTCCGTCTGAGAGAACATCATCCACAGATAATTCACCCGGTCGTCATGGTCTCCCATGACCTTTTGGCCGCACTCAATGCAGCTGCTGGTCCACCACCTGTCCGTTCACCTCGCCGACAAACACCGGCGACCTCCCCTGTCGCAACATCACCTATCTCATCCTTTCGATTCTCACCGGGGGCTGTCACTGCAAGCCAATCGTCGCCCAGAGCCACTCTCCGCAATCAACCTGCGACTGGTCCTTCTGATCGGTCCCCCACAGCGACCACCTCTCCAATGAAGTCACCGACGACGGCTTCATATCTCCAAGTTGTGTCAAGAACAATTACTCCGACGCAAACCGTCAAGATGGCCGCAATGACAACTTCGGCCAAGACTATTGAAGAATAGCTTGCCGAAATGCAGGCCGCAATAAAGGAGCAAAGCGAACAGCTGCGCATAAAAGATGCACAACTTGCAGCTCGTGACGCTCAACTAGCAGCTCGCGATGATCAAATCGCGAAGATTTTTGAAAGGCTTGAAATGGGCACAACCACCAATAACACCGGTGGCGTCTCTCAAAAAGTCGATCGAAATCGGCCGACTACTAGCGCCTCAGCCGAACTACCGCAAGAAGATCCCTCTTCTGACGACGAGCTGCAGCCCGTCGCTCCAATGGCCATCCGCAAAGGCCGACCTGAACTGGATCTGTCCGCTCTCACACTTGATGCCATTACCGAGCTCATCAACCGTGCAGTACGAAACAGCGCCGGTGACCACAAATCAGTCGCCTACAAGAGACCGTACACACAGAGGATCCAGAACATCCCAATGCCGATCGGCTATCACCCTCCCAAGTTTCAACAATTTAACGGCGACGGCCACCCAAATCAGCATGTCGCTCATTTCATCAAAACCTGTAATAACGCCAGCACCGATGATGACTTGATGGTGAAACAAATCGGCCGGTCGTTGAAAGGAAACGCTTTTGACTGGTACATCGAGCTCCCCCAGGAGTCTATTGACAGCTGGGAACAATTGGAGAGAGAGTTCCTCAGCCGATTCTACTGTACTCGGCGCAGTGTAACACTAATCGAGATCGCCAACCTCAAACAGAAGAAGGGCGAAAAAGTGGTCGACTACATCAACCGAGGGAGGAACCTGAGCCTAAATTTCAAAGAAAGCTCGAATCTTTCTCTCGATGCCGAAATAGAAATGTGTTCACGGGGAATGCGAAGGGATCTCCTCTGCTACATACAGAGCCGAAGGCCGAAAGATTTCCTGGAGCTCGCAACAGAAGCTCACAATATGGAAAACTTGATAGAAGAACGAGGAGAGGAAGGATCTTCACTCGCCGACCCTTGCAAAAAGGGGGAGGCACCTGCTGCGACCACGCCCAAAGAAACGAAGGAGAAATCAAAATCCTCTTTCGTGACAAATATTGTCGAGCCAATCAAGGTCGGAAGCAAGGTAAAGCCGACCTACCTCCCACGACAATTGACAGAAGCCTTCAAGAAGCTGACACTGGAGGAGTGACAGGCAAAGACATATCCATTTTTCGATGCAGACATTCCCATCATGCTCGACCAGCTGCTTGACAATCAACTACTGAAGTTGCCAGAAATTAAAAGGCTTGGCGACCAATCCAAAAGCAAAGATCCAAATTTTTGCAAATACCATCGATTGGTTGGGCACTCGACGGAGAAATGCTTCGTCTTGAAGGACCGAATCATGGAGCTGGCGGCGCAAGGCCGTATTGAAATCGAAGGAGCTGAAAACGCAGCCTTCTCATATGCCATCTCCATCCGAGCCGAGCCGAACTAGCTAACTCAGCCAAACAAGAAGCAGGCCACGAAGGAGTACCGACCAAAGCTCGGTTCCTCCAGCCGGCCTCATAACAACAAACGACCACCGGCTAAGGTCACACCAAAACCGGCACCCCGAGAAGCAGCTGCACCCGACACAGAGGGGTGGATCTTGGTCACCCGGAGAAAGAAGCCTATTCTAGAAATCGAACCGGCACCGGCGACCATCAAAACAAAAGCAAAGCGGCCAAACAAAAGAGCCGCAAAACGCCAAAGAAAAGATCCCAGGACTAACGTCCAGGGGGCAAACAAAAAGAAAAGAAGACCCGTCACATTGGCGGAGTTCTTCCCAAAGGAGTTCCTTGCGCCTCCAGCAATGATGGCAACCTGTTCGACAGCTCCTCCCGAGCAGGCGGCGCACAAAGACAAAGGCAAACGACCGGTCGTCGAATGCGATGACCTCGAAATGTCGCTAAAATAGATCTCGCCGCTGAACAAGATAGAAGACGATCTCGACTTAGAAATTCGGTCGAGAAAAGCCTTGATTCGAATTCTTGACAAACCTAAGGAACTCGAAGTCGAGCTCGAGATGCTGCTCATGAGGAAGCACGACTTGCCAAAGGTCGGGCTGACTCCGCCTTACAGAAAGGAGGAGGAAGATGCATTATCTCCACCACAACTTGCAAAAGCAGAACAAGCACTCGCGGTGACATGCCCTCCGTGCATTACATTCCGAGAGGAGGACATACAATTGGAGACGATAAATCACAATAGGCCGTTGTTCGTCTCCGGTTACATCAGAGACCAGAAAATCAATCGTATCCTCATTGACTGTGGATCCGCAGTTAACATTCTGCCGATTCGCACCATGAAGGACGTCGGTATCTCTGCTGGCGACCTCTCTCCAAGCTCTCTTCTCATCCAAGGTTTCAATCAGGAGGGCCAGAGAACTCTCAGAATGATCAGTGTCAAGTTGCACATAGGCGATATGGTGGCCGAAACTCCCTTTCAAGTTATCGACTCGAGAACCTCATACAACCTGCTCTTGGGTCGACCGTGGCTTCACTCTAATGGAGTTGTACCATCCACACTCCATCAATGCTTCAAGTGCCGGGAGAACGGCGAACAAAAGACGGTGCACGCCGATGAAAGTCCATTCACGGAGGCCGAAGCGTCATTCGCAGATGCCAAATATTATCTGACAACCAAACCGTCACCTTAGTCGAACCAGGCAGCGAACACCGAGGACACTCCGACGCAGGCTACATCGTCAAAGCCACCAATGCAAGCCATGACGCCTAAACAGCCATCACAAAATACAGCTTCAAAGCAAACTCCGACGCTCGTTGCGTCCACCAAACAGAACACCACCCAAGTCGTGTCTCCAAAACAGCCGGCGCGCGACAGCCAACCGACACAAGGCCACAAACTGGCCGCAGTCAACCCAATACCGAAGCAACGCAGTATACCCATCTTATGGTACATCCCGCAATCACAAAGGAAGAAAGGCGAAGCTCCTCTGGTCGCCTGCCACAAAAGTCAGCCGACCCCTTTGCCGAAAAAAGTCACAGTTCCTCTGCCAAAACTGGAGGAACGAAGCATCGTGAAGCAGTTCCCAAGCCAACAGCAGTTGCCAGCTACACGCTCAAATGAAGGCTTCGACCCCAAGGCTTATCGACTGATGGCCAGAGCCGGGGGTAACCTTACAAAGGATGAAATTCACGCAAAACCACTCGTCACTCTACCAGTTCTCACTCCAGAACAGGAGAAGTTGAGAAACGAAGGCCAACGGATCAACCAAGACCGTACAGGTCTCGGCTACGAAAAACAGAAGCTGATCAAAATCTACACTAGTCAGACGAAACCAGTCAAAATAACCAGAAAGGTTTCGGCAGACGTACATCAAGTTTCGGTCGGCCAAACTCCGACTAAAAAGAAAGACACGCTGAAACCGGTGGTTATTTACACCCTAAGAGCTGCAATCGCACGAACCCGCGCCTATGATTCAGTTATGGTGAACCACATCTCCATCACCGACGGGGACCAAGAAAAAGAAGAATTCGTCTTGAAGGAAGCCCCGGTCGAATTCGAAGAAGGAGGCTAGTCGACATTCGACGAATTAAAGAGAGTCGATTTAGGCACAGCAGAAGACCCGAGGCCGACATTCCTCAGTGCTTCATTGACAACTGAAGAAGAGGTCGAATACATGGCCTTGCTTTGCGAATATCGTGACATTTTTGCCTAGAACTACATGGAGATGCCCGGCCTTGACCCGCGAGTTGCAGTCCATAAATTGGCAATTCACCCCTCTGTCCGGCCGGTCAAGCAGTCGCAACGACGGTTCCGACCAGAACTCGTACCAGAAATCAAAAAGGAGGTCGACAAACTGATCGCGGCTAATTTCATCAGAGAGGTGAAGTACCCGTCTTGGATCGCGAATATAGTGCCTGTCAAGAAGAAGACTGGCCAAATCCAGGTCTGCGTCGACTTTCGCGACCTGAACAAGGCATGCCCAAAGGACGACTTCCCTCTGCCAATAACCGAGCTCATGGTCGACGCGACGACGGGTCATGAAGCTTTATCTTTCATGGAAGGCTCTTCCGGCTACAATCAAATCCGGATGGACCCAAAAGATGAAGAGCTCACTGCGTTCCGCACACCGAAAGGCATCTTCTGTTACAAAGTGATGCCATTCGGACTCAAAAATGCCGGTGCGACATACCAGAGAGCAATGCAGAATATCTTCGACGACTTCTTGCACAAACGCGTCGAACGCTATGTCGACGACCTGGTGGTGAAGACAAAACAGAGGTCAGACCATCTTCTCGACCTTAGAGCAGTGTTCGAGCGGCAGTGACGGTTTCAACTCAAAATGAATCCGTTAAAGTGTGCTTTCGACGTCACTTCGGGTAAATTCTCGGGTTTCATTGTGCATCACAGAGGGATCAAAATAGACTAGTCAAAGATCGATGCCATCCAGAAAAGGCCAGAGCCCAGAAACGTATCCGAGCTCAAGAGTTTTCAAGGCCATTTGTGTTGGGTGTCTAGCAAGTGCACTAGGTCAGCAAGTAATATAGACTTTGAGAGTCCAGATATCGATCCCACAGAGACCTTGATGAGAGCCTAATCTAAGCAAAACTTTTCCTATTGATTGAGGTGAAGAAAATTTGGATTTTTTTGTTGAGAACTGAAAAAGAAAACAGAATTAAACTACTGGAAAAACTAATTGAGATGAGATGTTGGGGAAGAATGTCAATCCCTCCGAGTTGCTAACATGCAAAGTTCTGATTTTAAAGCTCAAATACCCTTACCTTGACTTAGCTTTTGAAAACCTGGTTACCCATATACAGGAAATAACTTTCACCTAATCTCTGAACTCCATCACAATCCGGAAACATTCAGATCCTAGGTGCATAAATATAAAAGCCTGAAGATCAACTCTTATTCAAAACAAAAGTGTTTAAAGAGTCAAATTGCTTTCCACTAGTCTCCATCACAATCCGGAAACAACTAGTGAGAAAAACAAATTGACTTTCACACATTCTTTGAACTCCATCACAATCCAGAAACATTCAAATCCTAAGTGCATAAATATCAACTTCCTCATTCAGAACAAGGGTTATAAAAAGTCACATCATTTTTCCACTAGTCTCCATCACAATCCGGAAACAACTAGTTAGAAAAGCGAGTTGTTTTAGAAAATAAAGAATCATATGACTAACCCAAATCTCTACTGAACCTTAACTTCTCTATTCAAACCTCGGTAAACTTCAAATATCAATTCGGATTAGAAACAAGCAGTAAGCACAGATTCTAAAACAAAAGCAGAGTACTTTATTGCTATAGAATTCAGAACTTGAACATGTAACAACTAAGAGTTCATGACTTCCCCAACAAAGAGAGACTACTCCATGATAATATAATAAGTACACAAAAAGGATTCAATTACAGCCATGAAAATAAGAAGAAAATAAGTACAGAAAAACCCCTTAAGGACTGTCCTTAGCTTCAACTCCTCCTTTAGCTGAAATCTCTTCCTTCTCTCTCTAACGTACCAAGAGGTCGTGCAAGACTTCCTCTGGACTTTCTCTTCTCTCTAAACTAACTACAAAACAATAAAAACCTAAACTACAAACTATTCTAAGAGCTGGAAATCGGAATTGGAACTCAAAAACTGCTTGATTGTGCTTTGCCTCGGACCTCCTTTTATAGCTGAAACTCTGCCAAGAACTTGTGATTTTAGCCTCTGTCTAGGGGTATGAATTGTGACTTCCCGACCTCAAAATTGGCTGAAATTACATCCGAACCTTCTTTACATAGTCCTCGACTTGTGTACGAAATTTTAAGTCATTATGAGTTGGGAAACTTGGGATATCTCCTTGCGAAGTTGAACTAGTTCTGCAGCCAATTCCAGCACTGGGTCCACCACTTTGAAAATATAAAACTCCACAACCCCGACTTGGATTGGCCTGATTTTCCGTGTCATGATTCTAAATCCTCTTTGGAAGCTGTGGTCCAAATTTGGATCCAATTGGAAGTCGGAATCTCCAGATATGGCGTCTTCAATCTCGGACTTGTACTTTCCTTTTATGGCAGCAGTTTCGTTCTTTGTCTTTGACTTCTCTTCTTGGCCATTCAATGCACCTAGACTCTGGAAATATATCATAAAATATTCGTGAATACCTTCCTTAGCCAATTAGGACTTATTCTTCCAAGTCTGGGCTTGATTGGTTGTCAAAATCCTGATATTTTTGCAAGTCACGAAGCTGAGTCAGCGGCGCGGTCGCGCCGAATTGTTCTTTGTTTTGGCGCGGTCGCGCCACTGGAGCAAAAATTTTGTCTAAGTCTGGAGCACGGCCTTCGGGTCCTACATGAGGAAGGATTCTTCTTGGCGTGGTCGTGCCAATTTATGCTGTAGAACTGGCGCGGTCGCGCCACTCCTTAGACACTTTGCCGACTTCCCGAATTAGAACTTGGCATCTATGTAAGAAAACAGTGAGGCGCGGCAGCGCCACAGGTAGCGCCATCTTCATGGCGCGGTAGCGCCCTCGTGGGGCACGGTCTTGTCATTTCACTTTCATGAAATGTCCTCCTTTTAGCCTCACTAGTCGTTGGTAATTTTCTGGATTTCTATGAATTTTTGAACATTTTTCGGGCGCGGTCGTGCCAGAATCGGCGCAATCGCGCCATTCCCTTTTTTGCTTGATTTTGCTCTTTTTTCCTTCATTTTTCCTCAGAATTTAGATTTTCTTCTTTTACAGGGTACCTGAGACAGAAAACATGTATTTGAGTTATATTTGTCACTTTCATGCTCATAATCAACTCAAATTAGGAATTTATGATCAATAATTCATGCACAAATAAGTGTCTTTTGGACACTTATCACAACCCCAAACTTAAACCTTTGCTCGTCCTCGAGCAAAACTCTGAAATAAATACCAGATATATCTGTAAAGACATAAGAAAAGTTCAGTGATCCTCCCTACTAAAGTTTCAAAATAGATGATTCATTCCTTTCCTAATGATGGTTCTTCTTGCTTAGTCAAAACAGATTTCGAATTTTCTTCAAATTTTTCAAAGATGAACATGCCCATACAAGTGAGAAGTCTCAATTCAACTCCATAAGCTAACCATCAGTCCAGTCTCCACTAACCTAAAGGAATTCTCAATTCTGATCAATGGGTCTTTATGGGTTGTTATGAGGTAGGGGTAATGGGTATGATGAAGATTTTTGGTTTTCTTTTGGGTTTTATTCTCCTCCTCATATCCATTTTCCATTTTCCTGAGCATGAATTGGATTTGTAACTTTTCCTCCAAGCTCTTCCACCCCAAACTTATTCTTTTGCATTGATCCATCATTCTTTCTTTTTCCCTCTTTTTTTTTCTTCTTCTTCCCATGTATCTTTTTCTTTGGGTTTTGTTCAGAGTCTAGCTTACCTCGTCGGTTGACTTAGAGTCCCTAAGCTTGCTGAGGCCCGAGACCCGGTGCACACACGAGGTGGCCTTTACCTTAACTAACCCACAACCTTTTCTTTCTTTTTCCTTGGCTTTGTTTGGAGTCCAGTTTACCTTGCCGGTTGACTCAGAGACCATAAGCTTGCTGAGGCCCGAGTCCCGGTGCACGCACAAGGTGGCCTTTCTCCTACACAACCCAGAACTCTCTTTTTTCTCTCTCTTGCTTCTTCCCCTTTACAAAGAAATATTTCTATACCCTTCATCCTTCCCTCCTTAGAACTTCGAAATCTTTATCCATGCTCATTCAAATAGAACACTTCAATAATTTGGAGAATCATGGGTAAGAAAGAAACAAGTTTATTTATCACTAAGGCTGGCTCATGTAGCATGGGACATTCAAACAGAACAGGGATCTTTTTGGCTCAAAGAGTTTGACAAAAGGTGATACAACTTGTGCATTAAAATGGGTGGCTTTGAAAAAGGCTCAAACGATTTTTAAACAGGTGCCTAAATCACCTCAGAATTTTGAAAACCTTTCTCTGTTTCGCCTCAAGTTTTCCTTAGGTTGGTTCTAGTGATTGAAATCGACTTGCTCACTTGTACTTTGTTTTCAAAAACTGTTTTTAAAGAAAAATTCGCATTCATTCAAGACTAAGCATCTGAACTAATATTTTTCTCCAGAAAGTGAATCATGCTACTCATATGATCCGGGGTTTTCACTGGTATTTTTCAAAGTCTCTATTGGATTTTCTAGTGAATTTTGAAAAAAACAGTGCTTTCAAATCCATGGATGAAAAGTATCCCACCCCAAACTTAAAATCATGCTTTGTCCTCAAAGGAGCAGTAAACATAGGAGTGATAGAGATACTTCCCTGACTTTCTGGGTGGAGTGAGGTTGGATGGATCTCCCTTAGTGGCTTTTGCATTCGGCTCTCATGGGTTAGTGATAAAAATTTGCATGATTTTCAGAAATTAAAAATAAAAATTGACTAGAAGTGTCTCTCAGGCATAAAATGTATCTTAAGAAGAATACCTGCAGTGGAGGTTCTGTTGCCGCACCTCTGTAGTGACAGTTATTCATCAAGGCAGTGGCGCGGTCGCGTCGATTAATTCAAGGAAATCTTCGTAATTTGAATGCAATTTTCTATATTTCCACTATGGACAGGTTTGTATCAGTGATAATCAGATGCAGAGTCATTTTTTCACATTTTCATTGGAGGAATTATTAAAAGCATGTTTTGAGACAAATCATTGAGAGTAGAAATGAAAATTTCATTAATATGAATGGAGCTTGAGTACATATTAATGAAATTGCATTAAATCACACACTTAAACATAAGCACACACAAAGCAAGCTCACACACAATTCTCAGAAAGAAAAATCTAAAAGAACTAGCACAAGCTAAGATTTTCTAATCTTCTTCTTCTTCCTCATCTTCTTCTTCTTTTTTCCTGTTTTTAGTTCTCAAGTTTTTTTGTGTTTTTTTTTTTTTTTTTTTTTTTTATGCTGTAAATTTTTAATCTAACCCTATTCCTATCCTAGGTCTATGCAAAGAAATCAAAATCTCATTAAAATTTAAACAAGTCCTAAAAATTTTGAAAACTATCCTAACCTAAAAAAAAATTCCAGCAAATTCAAAAGCTCCTACTCCTTTTTTTTTTTTGCACTACCTACTGATCCATGTGACCTGATCCACCAGGATCGAATGGAAACTGGAACCATCCATGCTTGAGGGTGTTTTTGACTTTTGAATGTGTTGCATGGTGATTCAAACTTTTGAGTAAAGAACTGGTCACTCTTTCTCTTTTCTGATTGGCTTTTAACTTGTTTTGCTCATTTATTTTTAGCCAACTTTTCTTCACACTGCCCAGACCTAATAAAATTTTTATTTCAACTTTTGTGGGTGGTTTATAGGGCAGGATGATGAAAAAATCTATATCTAATGAGAGGAAAGAATGTTCATTAACCTTAGTGTCCTCTATCCTAACTTCTTTATGCTTTTCATGGGGTTTCTCTTCTTTTTCAACCCCATCCCCTTCTTTCTCTTTTTCATCTTCTTCTTTTATCTCTATGATCTTTTCATCTTCTCCCTCTTCAAGTTTCTGATAATCACAATAACTCTCAGCTCTCTCCATTTTATCTATGAGTTCTGATATGATAGTGGCCATCTGTCCTATTCGTATTTCTAGATTTCTGATGGAAGCTTCTTGATTCTTTAGCATTGCTTCTTGAGCGTCAAGCCTAGCTTCAGTCTGAGCATCTCTTTTTTCTTGATTTTCTAGGAACTTTAAAAACATCTCCTCAAGTCTGGCTCTTTGTGAATTATCAATGGTTTCTAAACTAGGTTGTTCATCAGGTGGATTTAACATAGTGTCTATTTGGGCAGAATAGTTATCCACTAGAATGGTCAGCCTAGACCAGTCTTCTTGAGGCTGAGGGGGATATGCATGATGATATGAAGAGTCACTGAACATAGGAGGGTGATCATACCTGAACCTGGACAATTGCCCATGTGGCAAATTGTCCTGCCAATCATTCTCAAAATATGGATTTACATTTTGCTTAGAGAAATAATTATCATGCTCTGCTTCATAGAAACTATTAAGTTCATTATCAACAAAAGAACATGATATATTAGAATCATACCTCCATGAATCATGATTGGAAGATGCATATGGTTGGAGAAATTCTGAATATGAGTTAGGATATGAACTTATCTCATTCTGCACATAATTCCACCTCTCATCTGAGTGCTCTTTCCAGTTCCAGATCGGGTTCATCTAGTGGCTCACCACTACTTCTTGTTTCATGCACAGATCTGGTTCAACCTGAAAAGATAGAATAAAAATTTTAATCTCAATCAACAAATCAAAATTCACTTAAACTTACTCTCAATTCAATGGTCCCCGGCAACGGCGCCAAAAACTTGTTGGGTGTCTAGCAAGTGCACTAGGTCAGCAAGTAATATAGACTTTGAGAGTCCAGATATCGATCCCACAGAGATCTTGATGAGAGCCTAATCTAAGCAAAACTTTTCCTATTTATTGAGGTAAGAAAATTTGGATTTTTTTGTTGAGAACTGAAAAAGAAAACAGAATTAAACTACTGGAAAAACTAATAGAGATGAGATGACGGGGAAGAATGTCAATCCCTCCTAGTTGCTAACATGCAAAGTTCTGATTTTAAAACTCAAATACCCTTACCTTGACTTAGCTTTTGAAAACCTGGTTACCCATATACAGGAAATAACTTTCACCTAATCTCTGAACTCCATCACAATCCGGAAACATTCAGATCCTAGGTGCATAAATATAAAAACTAGAAGATCAACTCTTATTCAGAACAAAAGTGTTTAAAGAGTCAAATTGCTTTCCACTAGTCTCCATCACAATCCGGAAACAACTAGTGAGAAAAACAAATTGACTTTCACTCATTCTTTGAACTCCATCACAATCCAGAAACATTCAAATCCTAAGTGCATAAATATCAACTCTCTCATTCAGACCAAGGGTTATAAAAAGTCACATCACTTTTCCACTAGTCTCCATCACAATCCGAAAACAACTAGTTAGAAAAGCGAGTTGTTTTAGAAAATAAAGAATCATATGACTAACTCAAACCTCTACTGAACCTTAACTTCTCTATTCGAACCTCGTTAAACTTCAAATATCAATTCGGATTAGAAACAAGCAGTAAGCACAGATTCTAAAACAAAAGCAGAGTACTTTATTGCTATAGAATTCAGAACTTGAACATGTAACAACTAGGAGTTCATGACTTCCCCAACAAAGAGAGACTACTCCATGATAATGTAATAAGTACACAAAAAGGATTCAATTACAGCCATGAACATAAGAAGAAAATAAGTACAGAAAACCCGCTTAAGGACTGCCCTTAGCTTCAATTCCTCCTTTAGCTAAAATCTCTTCCTTCTCTCTAAAGTACCAAGAGGTCGTGCAAGACTTCCTCTGGACTTTCTCTTCTCTCTAAACTAACTACAAAACAATAAAAACCTAAACTACAAACTATTCTAAGAGATGGAAATCGGAATTGGAACTCAAAAACTGCTTGATTGTGCTTTGCCTCGGACCTCCTTTTATAGCTGAAACTCTGTCCAGGGGTATGAATTGTGACTTCCCGACCTCATAATTTCCTGAAATTACATCCGAACTTCTTTACATAGTCCATGACTTGTGTACGAAATTTGAAGTCATTCGGAGTTGGGAAACTTGGGATATCTTCTTGAGAAGTTGAACTGGTTCTGCTGCCAATTCCAGCACAGGGTGCACCACTTAGAAAATATAAAACTCCACAACCCCGACTTGGATTTGCCTGATTTTCCGTGTCATTATTTTAAATCCTCTCAGGAACCTGTGGTCCAAATTTGGATCCAATTAGAAGTCAAAATCTCCAGATATGGCCTCTTCAATCTCGGACTTGTACTTTCCTTTGATGGCAGCAGTTTCCTTCTTTGTCTTTGACTTCTCTTCTTGACCATTCAATACACCTAGACTCTGGAAATATATCATAAAATCTTTGTGGATACCTTCCTTGGCCAATTAGGACTTCTTCTTCCAAGTTTAGGCTTGATTGGTAGTTAAAATCCCGAGATTTTTGTAAGTCAAGAAGCTGAGTCAGCGGCGCGGTCGCGCCGAATTGTTCTTTGTTTTGGCGCGGTCGCGCCACTGGAGCAGAAATTTTGTCTAAGTCTGGAGCACGGCCTTCGGGTCCTACATGAGGAAGGATTCTTCTTGGCGCGGTCGCGCCAATTTATGTTGTAGAACTGGTGCGGTCACGCCACTCCTTAGACTCTTTGCCGACTTCCCGAATTAGAACTTGGCATCTATGTAAGGAAACAGTGAGGCGCGGCAGCGCCACAGGTAGCGCCATCTTCATGGCGCGGTAGCGCCCTCGTGGGGCGCGGTCACGCCATTTCACTTTCATGAAGTGTCCTCCTTTCAGCCTCACTAGCCGTTGGTAATTTTCTGGATTTCTTTGAATTTTTGAACATTTTCCGGGCACAGTTGGCCAGAATCGGCGCGATCGCGCCATTCCCTTTTTTGCTTGATTTTGCTCCTTTTTCCTTCATTTTTCCTCAGAATTTAGATTTTCTTCTTTTACAGGGTACCTGAGACAGAAAACATGTATTTGAGTTATATTTGTCACTTTCATGCTCATAATCAACTCAAATTAGGAATTTATGATCAATAATTCATGCACAGATAAGTGTCTTTTGGACACTTATCAATTTGGCTTATATTCGACGTTTCATATCCAATCTTGCCGGGAGATGCCAGCCCTTCAGTCGATTGCTAAAGAAAGAGATGCCATTCGAATGGGATGAGTCATGCCGAAATGCCTTTAACAACATAAAGGCATACCTTACCAAACCACCTGTGCTTGTCGCACCGATCGTCGGCCGACCACTGTTGCTCTACATCGCAGCACAAAAAGGATCTGTCGGAGCTCTGTTGGCTCAATGCGACGAAGATAACAAGGAACGTGCCCTCTATTACTTCAGTCGAACGCTAGTGGGTGCTGAACTGAATTATACACCAATCGAGAAGACATGTCTGGCGCTTGTCTTCGCTGTTCAAAAGCTCCGTCACTATCTTCTGGCACATTCGACGAAACTCATGTTGAGAGCCGACCCGCTGAAGTACATTATGTCACGGCCAATTCTCTCTGGTCGACTGGCAAAATGGGCGCTGCTCCTCTCCGAATTCGAGATCAATTTCGTGCCGCAACATGCAATCAAAGGCCAAGCATTGGCCAATTTCCTGGCAGACCATCCAGTGCCGGCCGAATGGGAGTTATCAGAGGAATTCCCGGACGAGGAAATCTTCCTGGTCGAGGGGATGCCTCCTTGGGAGATGTATTTCGACGGTGCAGCACTAAGAAGTGGAGCCGGCGCCGGAGTCCTGTTCGTTTCGCCGAAGAAGGACCTCCTCCCATACTCGTTCGTGCTTACTGAAGCTTGCTCGAACAACGAAGCAGAGTACCAAGCCATCCTTCTCTGGCTCGGCATAGCAGTCGAGATGCAGTTACCGCAGTTAAACATTTACGGTGACTCGGCTCTTGTCATCAAACAACTCATAGACGAATTTGAGGTAAAGAAACCTGAACTCGAGCCATTTTGGAGACAGGCTGGAGAACTTCTGCCCAAATCCCGAAAGCATCACTCCACTACGTCCCTCGCTCCAAGAATGGGCCAACCGACGCATTAGCCGACATCGCAGCCAGTCTGGCATAATTCGACCAGCGGCCAAGCCAAATCCCCATTTGCGAACGTTGGGTAATTCCTCCCCCGACAGAGGACGGAATAGAGGAAGAGCAAACAGAAAAGATAGAGGAATCCCTTCCTATCTCAGCCAGCCAAAACGAAGTTCGAGACTGGCGCGAACCCATCGTGAACTTCCTTCGCCACGACACACTTCCTATCGACCTGGGAGAACGAGTCCAGATTCGGCGAGCAGCTCCAAAGTATGTTTTCATCCACGACATACTTTACCGGAGGTCGTATGAAGGTCTGCTTCTTCGTTGCCTGTCAAAGGAAGAGGGGTCGCAAGTCCTCAAAGAGACACACAGTGGAATCTGTGGTGCACACCAAGCCGGCCCGAAGCTCCACTTGCAAGTCAAACCTGCAAACAAGGACGCCATCGAAATGGCTCAAACCTGCAAATAGTGTCAGCTCCATGCCGATTACATACACCAGGCACCGGAACCGCTTCACCCGACTGTCGCATCATGGCCTTTGGGGGCTTGGGGGATGGACATCATTGGTCCCATCTCTCCTAAGTCCGACTCCAACCGGCAGTACATCCTGGCTGCCACCGACTACTCAAAATGGGCCGAAGCTGCCGCCTACCGAGAAGTGAAGACTGAAACCGTCGTCGACTTCATTCGAACACAAATCATCTATCGATATGGAGTTCCTCGATACATAATGACGGACAACAGTACACCATTCAAAAACAAAGTCATGGACCGTTTTTGCGAAAAATTTCGCATACAGCAACGGACCTCAACGGCTTACAATCCGGCAGCCAACGGACACACAGAAGCTTTCAACAAAACGCTCTGCAAAATCTTAAAGAAGACCATTGGCGCCAACAAAAGGAGTTGGAACGATAAACTTGGTGAAGCCCTATGGGCATACAGGACGTCGTTCCAAACGCCGACCCAGTCAACTCACTTTTCGTTGGTCTATGGTACCGGAGCAGTGCTCCCTCTCGAAGTACAACTCCCGTCTCTGCGAATTGCAATGAGAGAAGGGCTGACGACTGAGGAATACGCTCAGCTGCGATTGGCAGAGCTTGAGTCACTCGATGAACAGCAACTCGAAGCGCAACAACGAATTGAGTGCTACCAATCTCGCATGACCATAGCCTTCAACAAAAAGGTACGACTCAGGTCATTCCAGAAAGGCGACCTCGTGCTAGCAGTTCGACGGCCAATGCTCTTCACAAGCAAAACTGGGGGCAAATTCGCGCCAAAATGGGAAGGACCCTACGTCGTGCAAGAAGCCTATACGAATGGCGCATACAAGCTCGTCTCTGCAAACGGGTCGGAGCTGCCAATAACAAACGGTAAATTCCTTAAACAATTTTACCCATGAAGAAAGGCAGCCAAAAAAAAAAAAAGGAGAGAACCTCGAAAAAAAAAGAGTGGGTACTTCTCATTGCAAAAAATATTGTAATGGGAACAGTGCAAACTTCGCAACAAAAAGTGAAGCTACAAAAAAAAGAAAGAAAAGAATTCTCAAACAAAAAAAAGAGAAGCACATCAGACTGATGGAAACTCGAAGTCAGCTACTCTCTGCCGTAGTCGACCCACTCCGGCTTCAACTTCAGCCAACGCCTGTGTCTTGGCCTCGTCAAGGACAGGCCGTGTGCGAAGAGAAGCAAGCTGACCCTCCAACGCAGCAGCTTCCTCCTCAGTAGCATCAAGTCCAGTACGAATACTCATGAGCTCGGTGTCTATGGTGTCAAGTTGCGCCGAGAGAGACGCCAAGCGGTCACGAAGGGCTATCCGCTCAACCTCCACAGCCTCACGTTCAGCCTGACATCGATCCATATCTGCGGTTAAATCATCGCGACGACGGTTGACTTGCTGGACGGATCGCGCGAGTTCAGCTTCGGTGGCAAACCGCTCGGCTAAACTAAGCTTCTCGGCCAAAGAACAACGCAATTGCTGACAACGAGCGGCCCCCGATGCAAAGTCCTCCACCAACTGCTCCAGAATAGAGGTATCAATACCAACAACCCTCAGATGCTCTAGAATAGCACGGGTGTCAACCACAAGTTCGGGCAAACAAGGATCGTCGGACGGTGCCAAGAATGACTCGAAAAACTCAGTCCACATAGCCAGCGCAGATCGTTGCATCAGCGTCCTCGACCTCGTCGAAAGAGGAAAGGCCGACAACTAAAAAACAGGGGAAACAAAGTAAGGGGCTGAGAAAGAGAAAAGTAATAAAAAAAGAAGGGGACGAAAGAGACACTCACAGACACAGGACACGAAGTCGATGAGTTCTCGCTGACAGGTTGGTGCCCCGAACTCAGAGTTCCTTTCTTAACAGCGAGAATGGCTTCATCGCTGCTAGGAGGGAGCGACACAAGAGGTTCTTCCTTCGAAAGTATGATAACCGGAGGACCCAAATCAGCAGAAAGATGCTAGAGTTCACCCTCAACTGGTCTAATCTGCGCTTCACCACCATGGGGAGCAACTACCGGGCATTCGACCTCGCCGGCTGCGAACTCTCCGACAACAACAGCAGGAGGCGCCTCGTCGACCCATTCCAGTTGCCGAACACCCTCTTAGTCGGTAAGACCAAGCAAATCGTCTTGCTGAAAGTCGGGTCGATCCAAAGACGGCACCAGGACGATCGCAAGCTCCTTCGAAGGTACATCGCCTGAAATTTGGGATGTTTGCCCTCCAACTTCAATCATCGAGGCAACCGTCGCCGCCGGCTCCGCAAAGGTCACTCCAGTTGGCAAATCAAAAGACTAGCCGACCGTCTCCGAATCCTTGATCTATTCTCCGGCGGAGTCTGACAAGGGAATACTCGCAGCAGAAAGTAAAGGAAGTCTCGGCTTACTTAAACCTGTACGAAGTTGTCTCTTGAAGGGAGGAGGAGTGTAAATGATTGATTCAGGCTCCGGCACTGCCCGCTTCTTCTTCCTCGAAGCAACTTTCTTCGGCGAAACGGGTGACTCGACCACTCCTTTTCCCTTGTCCAGAGGAGCATTCTCAGCCGGTAAAGAAATCACAACCAACTGGACTTCACCCTCGGCCGGAGGGGTTTCTTTGATCACAACCCCTATCGCCGACGCTGTTTGAGCCAGATCAGACAACTTATCCTTCGCAACCTTTGGCCGAGGCGCTCTCTTCTTCGTAGCAGTAGATGCCTTCGCTTTGGCACCAGCCGGAGATTTTGTTCTCTTTCGCGTGCTCTCTCTAACACCACCTCTGGCACTAGCATTTCCTTGCACAGACTGTGAAGCTTTCTTCGGGACAGGGACACCGTAGAGTTTCTTCCATCCCCTCTAAACAAAAGAAGAGGAGAGAAGGAGCCAAAAGGTTAAAAAACAAGAAAAAGGGAGAAAGTCCGAAAAGGAACAGAGAAAGAACGGTACCTCGAAGTAGGGAACAACAGTCTCAAGCCATGACTCCCGGAAGAGAGCCGTCACACCAGGGTAGGAAGTAGAACTCACGAAAGCAGGTACTTCTACTTCGCCAAGAGGACAAGAAGTCGCAGCTAGCCATACCCCCAGCAGCGCGTTAACCGTCTCAGTCCCCCGCTGGTCAGCAAACAACGCCCCGGCAGATCTTGACAAAACCCAAACTGACGAGCGAATCGATGAGGACTGTAAGGCTCAACGATGAATGACTCACGCTGGCGCAAGACAAGAGAAGTCGCCTGCAGACAGCGGAAATATTCTACTTCGATTCGAGAAGCGAAACAACCTGGCTTGTCGACGATCGGACCAGGAGGAAAGGCCGCAGAGGGATACCAACATCATACCCCACCACGCCAAAACAGAGAACGAGCTTTCTCCTGCGTATAAAAGTGGACATGCGCTGGATTGCGGTACAACATCATAAGCAGTCTGTCGCCGTCACTGGAATCAGCTTCATGAACGCCAAAGCGTTGGGCGAGCCAGGCAAAAATATACGACCAAGGTACTCTCCCCGGAGAAAACGAATTAAGGCCTCGATAGATATTTGCCAGGGCTGCGCTGGCCAAGTTGAATTTTTGACCGCCAGCCATGTAACAAGCCACTTTAAGAACACTGACCCTCAGAGTACCACTCGGCAAAGGAAAGACAGAACGGCAAAGCCATGCTGATAGAAAGGCGGCCAGATATACTTCATCCGCAAGATTAGCAGGGACTCCAAGCTCCGAAAGAGGTTGATTTTGAAGCACCGAACGGTCGCGGTTCATAGTGCCTGGCGTTTTCTCACGATCAGCCCAGGTATCTGTTATATGTTGCGCACCCTTTATGGCTCGAAACTAGAAGGACACCCACTCAGACATACGAATACCAGCGAATCCATTAGGGCCTATAGCTGTCACACGGCAGTACAACCGGGAATACGCAAGGAGAAGGTATTGAAGACTCTCCGGTAGTGGCATGGAACGACTCTGGGTAAAATTTGCCACCGTTGGGGTCACTTCGTCGTAAATACTCCCTGAGAGAGGTAACCCTCCGAGTTTATGCAAATCCCATAGAAAAATTGACAGCTCTCCCCCCCGGGTGAAGACTGTGTTGGTCAAAGAACACCAGACCTCCGTGAACGAGTGCATGACGTTGCTGCAATACCGGTAAGCAAACATAGAGGCTCGAACCGCATGAGTCAAGTCAGCTTGGGCCAGTAGCTCAGGACAAGTGTGGAGGACAACGCCTGGTCACTCGAAGTAGAAAGGCAGAAGTGAAGGACTCATGCATACACATTGCCGACCATCCCAAACATCAAATCCGTCATGGTCGATAGAAAGCTTCGGTTCGGAGAAACGAACTTGATGGTCGTGCAGCGGGCTCAGCAAGATGTGGCCTACCACCTGATGCGGAGATGATGGAGCTTCATTGACCCCAGGGAGATAACAAACTTGATCATCTTCGTCGACAACAGGACGACTCCATAGCTCGTGAACAGACTTGACCGGGGGCACCTCTATATCGCAACCACCATAAGTCGACGGTCCTCCGAGAGGTAATGACAACGCTCGCTGTTTTTCTTCAGTATCACAAATCCGCAAGCAATGGCGAAGAGTACCTTTCAGATATCCTTTACAGCTCGCAAGGGTCAAACCGAGGAAGGAGACGGACTCTGAAGGAGTAGACATCTGCAGCATAACATACAGGTCATCAGCCAAACCAAAATCAGGTACGCATTCTCCCCTCCACTCAAAAAAAAAATATATAAAGTTTCCTGCGGCCAAAAGCAAAGTCGCACAAAAACAAAAAGGGAGACAGAAACTTGCAAAAAAAACAATCGAAGTCCCAAGCAGAGAAACAGAGGGGCGACAAAAAGAACCAGTCGCCGGTCAAAAAAAAAAAAAAAATGGAGAAACAAAAAAAAAGAGAGTGGGCAAACCGAAGAGGTATACCTATCCTCTTCGACCGATCAAGAAACAAATCTCGCGCCCGGCGACAGAGCCAAGCATGATCAGATAGGAGTTCTTTCACCTGGCGATCAAGCTGGGCAGAGCATATCTCCAAATTCGCAGCCAACTACAAAATTGGCTGGAGTCAATCGCAGCACCCGGCGACCGAGTCGGGTGCGACCAAAACAGCAACAACTGTTCTCGGCAACCCAAACCGAGAACAGTTCCAAAGTCTCGTACACGGTAACAGAACTTAGTGCGACCAAAGCAACCAGCCTCGCGGCCAACAAACCGGAGGCGAACAGAACAAAGTTCTCTAGTGCTCGACGATCAAGTTAGGTGCACCAAAACAGAGAACTCAACATCTGACGACAGAGTTAGATGCCGCATACCCTATCCTAGTGCCTGACGACTGAGTTGGACAGGAAAAGGATGTTGCGAAACAAAAGCGCCCGACAACCAAGCCAGGCACAACTCAAACCATTGTGACCAGCCAAAACAGTTGGCCACGACCAAAACGAGTGCCCGACGACCGAGCCGAGCACCCTTCACCACTTCGCGATCGAAAGCAAAGATAGACGCGACAAAGCAACACCCAGTGACGGAGCTGGGTGTCGTGCAACAAATCCCCGCAACCGGCAATCAACCCGGACGCAGCCAAACGGAGTCAGGTATGTAAACTCTTTCCTGAACAAAAGGCTGCGAAAAAAAGAAGCTGTCGCGAAGAAAAAGCAAGCGACAAAAAGAAGCAGTCGCATACAAAACAAAAAGGGAAAAGGCTGCGACAAAAAGAAGCCGACGAAGGTTGTGACAAAAAGAAGCCGTCACTAAAAAAAAAAAAAAAAAAAGCGGCGACAAAAACAAGCAGTTGCTAAAAAAAAACATAGAAGGTCTACCTACCGGCGACCCTTGCCGGCCGTGACCACACAGAAATCAGGATTCGGCGACCGAGCCGAGTGCGTTGGTACAAAAATCCAACATCCTAATGAACCAGTCAGACTCAGTCGAATCAAAATCTCGACACCCGACAACAAAATTAGAAGTTTTATCACCCGGCGACCGAGCCGGATGCGACAACAGCACCTGACAACAGAGCCAGATGCGACAACATGGAAAGGCAACACCCCGACAACTCAGACGAGCTCATTAGAAACAAATTGCCCACACCCGGCGACCATGCCAGAGGCAATTACAGCATCTTGGCGACCAAACCAAGCTGCAGAACAGAATTATGCGTCCCGACGACCGAGCTGGACGCAGCCAAAACACAACTTCAGCACCCGATGACCGAGCCGGGTTCGACCAAAGCAGAATCCAGCATTCGACAACCGAATTGGATTCAATTCGGATTAAACTCCAGCACGCGATGCATGAAAAATTATCAGTGTTGTCGCATTGACAAACTGACAGACACTTAGAGCGTGAGAGAAAATGAACGTGAGACAGAGAGAAAATTCAAGAAAAAAAAAATAGAGAGTAAGAGAAAGAGAGACTGAGGGAGGAGTTGAAAATGAGAGGAGAGAAAAAGAAGAAGAAAGAGGGAGGAAGAGAAGAAGAAAGAAAAGAGAGCGGGGTCAACACCGACTGACTCGAATCCAACTCGAGGCTGCCAGGACAAAGAAAATTATACAGTACCTTTGAATTTTGGTTCGCTGAGAAATTCTGGCGCAAGCCAGGAGGATTGCATAATTGAATTACAAGCAACAGCAAGCAGCAGGTCGCACCCCTTCTCCCCAATCGCAGTCAACCAATTCGAATCTTCCGGGTCGCAGACTAGCTGAGGACAAAAAAAAAAAGGGTCACTTTCAAATTGTCGTTCAAACCCGCAGTTCCTCTTTGGTCGCGATTTTCCTAACAGCAGGTCAAGTGCAAAGAAAGCAAAAGAAGAGGGAGAGAGGTTCGATGGTATTATGCTTAAGGAAGGTCGAAGAGTCTCTGAAGGGGATCGATTAGCCTTCTCAAGAGCATACCAGGGTTTGTCAAGGAGAGCCATATTCAAATTGAAATTCGGTTTGGGAAGCCCGCAGAAGGGGGCGCTAATCAGAGAAGCGGGACCCACTTCTTCCCAAGTTTATTTTCCTTCGATCTTCACCAAGTTGGAACGGGAGGCGCGAATAGCAGCCCGAGACAAAATTGCTGAAGCCGCTTCGATTTTCCTTCTCTCTCGCTCCCCTTCTCCTTTCGCATCGATCCTTCTTTCTCTCTTTTTTTCCCCTTCAGCACCAGTAGCAGCCCAGTTGATGATCCCTTCTCAAAACGGATTCGACGACGGATTTCCGTACAGAGTCTCACTCACGGTCGAATCCTGCATAGAGACTCTATCAAGGAACAACGCTGGATCGTGAATCCTACCACTCCAAGGTCGTTTCAGCTTGTTCAAGCCCGATTGCGAGCCAATGCGAATGGGGAGGAGGAAAACAAATTCCAATACGGAGCTTCTCCAAGGTTCATAGTTCAAGCAAAGACCGCAGAGGAGTTCTTGCATCTCGTCAAAAAAAAAAAATCGGCTAAATTAAGAGCGAGGCCAAACGCGCTTCATTCCGAAGGGAAGTCGATTTTACTCTATTGACGTCCCGGAACCATGCGAGAACTTCACAACTTCAATCATACTGAAGCGCCTTGGTTTTGAAAAGTTCGCCGAGAGAAATTCGTTTCAGCAAAGAGTTCGCCGAACTGAAGTAGAGCCTTCCCTTCGGTTCACGTTCTCTTTCTCCGGAATGACGATTTGGTCGTCGAAGTTGCCGCAACCCAGAGAATCGCCTAAACTCATCAAAGCCAGCAGAATCCGTTGTCTTTTTCAGAGGGATCGACCAGTGGCTTCTATAGTATCTCGCCGAGTCCAATTTCCTCTGCAGCGCGAAGACCATATCGTTGAAGCTACGTTTCTCTTCAGTACGACCGGCTCTATTCCTCCACACCAAAATTCAACAAATTTTTGGGTCATATGGTTGCAAATTTCAATCTAGCCAAAGCAGAAGAGTCACGGCTTATCTCAATTTGCAACACCTCTTCTCCGGTGTAACACCCAAAGTCGCCGAGAC
This sequence comes from Aristolochia fimbriata, assembly GCA_019845555.1. Taxonomy (NCBI): domain Eukaryota; kingdom Viridiplantae; phylum Streptophyta; class Magnoliopsida; order Piperales; family Aristolochiaceae; genus Aristolochia; species Aristolochia fimbriata. The sequence goes on from CM034080.1 coordinate 18,602,332, forward strand.
TAGAAGAAATCCTCGCGGATGCCCTCTTTGAAGTCTCACAACAATCTTTGGTCACATTCAAGCAACTCTCAACCCAGACGACTGCAATTCACCACCGAAATACAACCTGGGCGACATCTCTGCTCAGGTATTGATCGTCCTTCCATACCGAACATGCAAATAGCTCTAAAACAGCACGAGAGCCAAAAACAATTTTAGATACAAGTGTACAGAAAATATACACTGTCCTAAAAAAGCAAGAGGACAGAAGAAACAGTACACAAAAAGATAAACGATCCTAAAAGAGTAAGAGGATCAAACAAAAAAAAAAGAGAAAAAGAGAAAAGCGTGAGTGTGTTGTGTTCTTCAGTTTCGAAACTTGCTCGTTCCTCCCGAATAGTCAAGTCTCAAAGGGGGCAATCTGTATGCACCGAAATGTGCATAGCCCAAATTCGATGAGTCCAGTAACCCATCGATCCATCAAACAACGATCGTGGGTAGGCTCTATTCATCTTAAAGGTTCGTCGTTGCAGCCCATCGCGAAGTCCAGCCGCATCGTCATGTGATCGGTACAGTCGACAACCCAATTAGCAGAATTCGTCGAGTCAGCACCCGTCAACATGCTTCATCAGCTCACCGCTCACCTCAGCAGTCAACAGCCAGTCTTGGTCTTTAACCGAGGGAGAGACAAGAGGCCATGATCCTGGTCTCCCTCCTCCCCTCGTCTTCCTCAACTTCACAGCAGAATGAGGATCGTGATCCCCATTCCCAGGCAACGTCTCTCAATAGCTATACAGACCGGCTACAAATAGCCAGAAGTTCCCTGTCCACAGGGGTGAAGAAATCGATTCCCAAAAGGACATCCTGACAAGTGAAAAACTCTCTCCCCCTCTCAAACCGAAGGACCAAATTCCTTCTCGGAGGAGAAGCTCTCGCTCATAGAGGATCCGTCAAACCGTCGAAACCAAGCCATTCGTCGTTCGTCGCTCTACAGTTCAATCGGAGCAGCTCTACACGACTTCCGGCAGCGTCATAAGTCGATACACGTGGAGCACAAATACCTCCGTCTGACCGACCAAAAGCCAAAACAGTTCGTACACAGCCATTCCGGCAACTCGAGTTCGACGTTCGTTCGCAGAAGCCGAAACTTCACCAAACTTGTAACGGAGATCGAATCAGAGGATTATTAGGAGATTGGACTCACATTTCCCTGATACGTAACACACTGTAACACAAATTATTCTAGAGTAATTGAAATACTCTCTCGGTTGCGCCTCTTCGCGGACCGGTAGATTTTTAGTGAAACAAACGCAATGTTTTAAAAACCGAACCGGCCATCAAACCGGTAGTATGTTCGATTTTGGTCAAACCTGGTTAGGCCGGGTTGGACCAATGGTTCAACCATTGAATATTATCCTCTATACTTTATAAATATGTTATATTTCTATAGGTAAAAAGACAAAATTAATGTGGATTACAGAGAACCGGCTGAGTCAATAAAAACCAGATTGGCCTCCGTTTCTTGTTCAACTGGGTTGGACAGGCTAGACCGGTTCGGTTTTTAAAACAGTGATATATCGGTGAAAAGTACACATTAATTAAATTGTGATTATGGTTTTATATAATTGCATTATATGTTTTTTATGAAATATTTATCAAATACAAGTGATTAAGCTTTTGAGTTTAATTGGTTCAAAAAATTAGATTTTTCTTACTTAAACGAATAAAAAATCTCGGTTCTTTCCTTTTACAACTTAGATTATGGTCGAAACCCTATTCTGTTAAATATTTCGACTGAAATCTTTGAAGGGTTTGATAAATCTCGGATTAATTCACAACTGTAGCGAGTTAAAGAAAAAAAAATGGCCTTTTGTCGAAGTATTGATTAAATGAAAATTAAAATTTTATATTAGGTTATTGTATGCACCCAAATGTAAACGGCCCAAATTCGACGAGCGCAGAAATCCATCAATCCAGCAATTGATGGTCATGGGTAGGCTCCATCAAATCTTGAAGACCTCTATCGCAGCCCATCGGCAAATCCATTCACGCTGTCGCGTCATCGATACAGTCGATGCCCCAGTCATCAGGAAATTCAGCGTCAGCAATAGTCATCAAGCCAAATTACAAGTCAGCCTTCTTCAGCAGTTAAACAACCAAGCATGGTCGCCAACCGAAGTAGCCGAGAAAGGACAGTGCGATCCTCATTCAATGGATCTGGGAGAAAAATTCTCCAGTCTTCCTCTTCTCTCAAAAGAAGCAGCAGAAAGGGGATCGTGATCCCCATTTCAAGCATCAACCTCAACAATGGGAGAAAATCGGGTACAAATAGCCAAAAACGTTCTATCCTAGAGGTTCAAAAAACTTTTCATCTCACGCACAAAGATTCCCTTGAGCCAAAGAAGTAAGCTACTTGCAGTCCGTCGTAACTCAACAGTTCAAAATGGAACAGCTCTACACGTTCTCCGGAAACGTCACAAGTCGATACATGCGGAACACAAATACTTCCGCCCAACCGACCAAAGCCACAACAGTTCGTGCACACTCGTTCCAGAACTCAAACTTCAACGTCCTCGCCAGAAGCCGAAACTTCATCAAATTTACATGGAGATCGAATCAGAGAAGAATAGGAGATTGTACTCGCATTCCTTGACATTCAAATACAAATTGTAACACAAATTCTCTGTTATAAATCGATTTACTCTCTCGGTCGCGCCCCTTCGCGGACCGGCGGATTTTCGGTGAAACAGATTTGGCACGCCCGGTGGGACATTTCCTACTTCTCATGTCCTCCTCCGTTTAAACAAAAAAAAAAAAAAAAAAATCAAACCTCAGTCATAGACAACAACGCTAACAACGGCAACAACAACAACAACAACAACAATAGGGGCAAGCAAATTGCCACCTCGAGCTCTGCTCACCCGCACCCTGCCGCGATCGCAGGCTCAATTGTAAGAGCTCGCGGACCAGCTGCCGCATCTCCGGTCGACCTCCGCGCTCCTACCTCTCCACCACCGGCCACTCGTCCGATGACCAGGGCTTTGGCCAGAAGCTTGTCCACCGGACAGGCTCCCTTCATGCTCGACGCACATCGTTCGAGCGTCATATTCGTGCCACAAGCTACCGCGGCCTCCGCCAAACAAATTCGAGCAATGGCCAAACCAACATATTTGGCCGTCGCTGCCTCTCCTCCTCTCAGCCCGACTGTCAGCCCGGCTTAGTCACCATCGTCGCGAAGGAGCTCCATCATCCCTTCCTTGGTGCAGCGGTACGAACAACATGGGGCATGACTTCTTCCGCCGCGGCAAGAATGCATTCATCGTCGGCCTCCTCCGTACAGAGAGCGACGGCCACAGATAATTCGCCGATTGTGACTATATCTCACGATCTCCTAGCCGCGCTCACCGCTGCAGCCAATTCCCCACCCATCCGCTCGCCTCGCCAACAGACACCGGCGACATCCCCGGCTTCGCTATCACCCATTCCATTTCGTCAAATCTCACCGGTGGCTGTAACTGCAAGCCAGTCACCCGCCAGAGCCGCCTTCCACGCTCAACCAACAACGGCCGGTTCTCCTGACCGGTCGCCCACAACAACCACTCCACTCACAAAGACACCGATGACCGTCTCCTCAATACGGTCGCCGACAACTAATTCTCCACTTTGATCCACGTCGGGGACAACTTTGTCGACGCAGACCGTCAGAATGGCCGCGATGACCTCGGCCAAGACAATCGAAGAGCAACTTGCCAAAATACAAGCTACGCTGAAAGAACAGAGCGAACAACTGCGCATCAAAGACGCGCAACGCGCGGCTCGCGACCTCCAAATCGCGAGGATCTTAGAGCGGCTCGAAATGGGCGCGGCCACCAACAACTCTTGTGGTGTTTCTCAAGAAGTCGACCGAAACCGGCCGACTACTAGTGGTTCATCCGAACCACCGCAAGAAGACCTCGCCTCCGACGACGAGCTGCCGCCCGTCGCACCAATAACCATTCGCAGAGGTCGAGCCAAAGCAGAGTCAGCTGCTCTCACACTCGACGCAATCACCGAGCTCATCAACCGCGCTGTACGGAACAGCTCGAGCGACAACAAATCTGTCGCATACCGGAGGCCTTACACGCAGAGGATTCAAAACATCCTGATGTCGGTCGGCTACCATCCTCCGAAATTTCAGCATTTCAATGGCGACGGGCACCTCAAACAGCACGTCGCTCATTTCATTGAGACTTGCAACAACGCTGGCACCGACGGCGACTTGCTGGTCAAGCAGTTTGGTCGGTCATTGAAGGGAAATGCCTTCGACTAGTATATCGAGCTGGCCCAGGAGTCAAACAACAGCTGGGAACAATTGGAGTGTGAATTCCTCAATCGATTTTACAGCACTCGGCGCACCGTCACTTTAGTCGAAATCACCAATCTCAAATAGAAGAAGGGTGAGAAGGTCGTCGACTGCATCAACCGGTGGAGGAACTTGAGCTTAAATTGCAAAGAAAACTCAATCTGTCCCTCGAAGCCTAAATTGAAATGTGCTCTCGAGGGATGCAATGGGAGCTCCTGCGCTACATTCGAAGTCGGAGGCCAACCGAGTTTCAATAGCTCCCAATAGAGGCTCACAATATGGAGAACCTTATGGAGGAGCGAGGAGAAGAAGTTCCCTCTTCTGCTGACCCTCGTAAGAAAGGGAAGGCAGCAGCCGCGATCGCGCCCAAAGACACGAAGGAGAAAACAAAAGCTTCCTTCACGACGAACGCTTTCTAACCAATCAAGGTACGGAGCAAGGTCAAGGCTTCTTACCTCCCACTACAGCTAACCGGGGGCACGTACCGAAGACCTTCGTTGGAGGAACGACAGGCCAAAACATACCCATTCATCGATGCGGATGTTTCTGTCATGCTGGACTAGCTCCTCGACAACCAGTTACTCAAGTTGCCAAAAGTTAAAAGACCCGGTGACTTGTCTAGGAGCAAAGATCCGAATTTTTACAAGTACCACCGCTTGGTCGGGCATTTGACTGAGAAGTGCTTCGTCTTAAAGGACAGGATCATGGAGTTGGCGGATCAAGGCCGTATTGAAATCGAAGGAGCCGAAAACACGACGTCCTCACACGTCATCTCCATTCAAGTCGAGCCAAACCGGCGAGCTCGACCAAGCAAACAGTAGGTCGTAAAGGAGTATCGTCCAAAATCTGGTCCCTCCAACCGATCGTACAACAACAGACGACCACCGGCTAAGGTCGTACCAAAACTGGCACCCCGTGAAGCAGCTGCAACAGACGCAGAAGGGTGGATCCTGGTCACCCGGCGAAAGAAGCCTGTTCGAGAACTCGAACCGACGCTGGCGAACACGAAAACAAAGGCGAAGCGGCCAAACAAAAAAGTCGAGAAGCGCCAAAAGAAAGCTCCCGGGACCAATGTTCAGAGACCAAATAAAAAGAAGAGAAGACTTGTCACACTAGCGGAGTTCTTTCCAAAGGAGTTCTTCGCGCCGCCAGCAATGGTGGTGACCTATTCGATAGCTCATCCCAAGCAAACAGCACCAAAAAACAAAGGCAAACAGCCGGTCGTCGAATGCGATGACCTCGAGACGTCACTAAAGCAAATCTCGTCGCTTAACGAGATAGAAGATGACCTCGACTTGGCCATTCAGTCAAGACAAGCCTTAATTCGAGTCCTCGACAAACCCGAGGATCTCCAAGCCGAAGTCGAGATTCTGCTCATGAGGAAGCACAACTAGTCGAAAGTCGGACTGACACCACCTTACCGAAAAAAGGAAGAAGATGTGTTATCCTCTCCACAACTGGCAAAGTTGGAGGAAGCGCTTGCCGTCTCAGGCCCGCTGTGCATCACATTCCGAGAAGAGGACGCGCAGTTGGGGACGAAGAACCACAACAGGCCGTTGTTCGTCTCCGGCTACATCAGAGACCACAAAATCAATCGCATCCTCGTCGATTGTGGATCCGCATTCAATATTCTGCCGATTCGTACAATGAAAAATGTCGGTCTCTCTGCTGGTGACCTCTCTCCGAGCTCTCTCCTCATCCAAGGCTTCAACCAGGAAGACCAAAGAACGCTCGGTATGATCAATCTCAAATTACATATCGGTGACATGGTGGCTGAAACCCCTTTTCAAGTTATCGACTCAAGAACATCTTATAATCTGCTCTTGGGTCGACCATGGCTTCACGCGAATGGATTTGTGCCATCAACACTGCATCAGTGCTTCAAGTACTGGGAGAACGGCGAGCAAAAGATGGTATACGCCCACGAATGTCCGTTCACGGAGGCAGAGGTGTCATTTGCATACGCCAAATTCTATCTGAAGACCAGACCGACAGTCAAATTGTTACCCTAGCCGAACCAGGTGTCAAATGCCAAGAACACTCCGACGCAAGCTGCATCGCCCAAACAACCGACGCAAGCTGCATCTACCAAACAATCGGCGCAGGCCGCATCCCCAAAACAGACTACGACACAAGTCGTGTCTCCCAAACAACCAGCACACAACAACAGCCACCTGACACACGGCCACAAATCGGCCGCAGCAACTCCAGCATCGACGGCACAACATAATATACCTATCTTACGGTACATTCGCCAATCGCAAAGGAAGAAGGGAGAAGCTCCCTTAGTCGTCTGTCTCAAAATCCAGCCAACCCATTTGACAAAAAAGGTCACTCCCCATTGCCGGAGCTCGAGGAAAGAAGCATTGTGAAGCAATTCCTAAACCTCACGTAACTACCGTCCACTCGCTCGAATGAAGGCTTTGACCCGAACGCATACCAACTGATGGCCAGAGCCGGGGGCGATCTTACAAAAGATCAGATCCATGAGAAACCACCCTTCACTCTACCTGTCCTCACTCTAGAATAGGAGAAACTGAGAAACGAAGGTCACCGAATCACTCAAGGTCTCCTAGGCCTCGGCTACCAGAAGGTGAAGCCGATCAAAATCTATAGAGCTAAAGCGAAGCCGATCAAAATCTATAGAGCTAAAGCGAAGCCAATCAAAATCTATAGAGCTAAAGCGAAGCCAATCAAAATAACTAGAAAGACATCAGCAGATGTACATCAAGTTTCGATCAGCCAAACTCCGACGAAAAAGAAAAATGCTTCGAACCCGATGATCATTTACACTTTGAAGGCAGCCATCGCACGAGTTCGCGCATACGACTCGGTTATGGTGAACCACATCTCTGTCACCGACGACATCCAAGAAGATGATGATTTCGTCCTGAAGGAGGCTCCGGCTATGTTTGAGGAAGGCGGCCAGTCGACCGTCGTCAACTTAAAGAAAGTCAACCTGGGCACAACAGAAGACCCGAGGCCGACATTTCTCAGTGCTTCACTGTCAACCGAAGAAGAGGTTGAGTACATGTCGCTACTTTGTGAATACAGCGACATATTTGCCTAGAATTACACAGAAATGCAGGCCTCAATCCACGAGTCACAGTACACAAGCTAGCAGTTCATCCTTCTGTTCGGCCAGTCAAACAGTAGCAACGACGGTTCTGACCAGAACTTGTGCCAAAAATCGAAAAAGAAGTCGACAAATTGATCGCTGCAAATTTCATAAAGGAGGTGAAGTACCAGTCCTGGATCGCGAATATCGTGCCAGTCAAGAAGAAGAACGGCCAAATTCGAATCTGCGTCGACTTTCGCGACCTGAATAAGGCTTTCCCAAAAGATGACTTCTCTCTGCCAATCACCGAACTCATGGTTGATGCACCGACAGGTCATGAAGCTCTCTCTTTCATGGACAGGTCATGAAGCTCTCTCTTTCATGGACAGGTCGTCCGGTTATAATCAAATTCGCATGGACCCGAAGGACGAGGAGCTCATCGCATTTCGCACTCCTAAAGGCATCTTCTGTTACAAAGTGATGCCATTCAAACTCAAGAACGCCGACACGACGTACCAGAGGGCAATGCAAAACATCTTCGACGACTTCTTGCACAAGCGCGTTGAGTGCTATGTCGACGACTTAGTGGTGAAGACAAAACAGAGGTCAGATCACCTTCTCAACCTCAAAGCAATGTTTGAATGGCTTCGACAATTTTAACTCAAAATAAATCCGTTGAAGTGCGCATTCGGTGTCACCTCGGGCAAATTCTTGGGATTCATTGTGCATCACAGAGGAATTGAGATCGACCAATCCAAAATTGATGCAATTCAAAAGATGCTGGAGCCCAGAAACATCTCCGAACTCAAAAGCTTTCAAGGTCACTTAATGATAAGTGTCCAAAAGACACTTATTTATCCATGATTTAATGAGCATAAACTCCCATTTTGAGTTAATTATTAGCATGAAAATGAATTATATAACTCAAATTCATGTTTTGTGTCTCAGGTGCCTGATAGAAGAAGAAAATCTGAATTCTGGGGGAAATTGAAGCAGAAAGGAGCAAAATCAAGCAAAAAAAAGAATGGCGCGACCGCGCTGATTCTGGCGCGACCGCCCCGGGTAAATGTGCAAAAATTCATATAATTCCAAGAAATTCCCAACGGCTAGTGAGGCTGAAAGGAGGATAGTTCGTGAATGTGAAATGGCGCGACCGCGCTCCACGTGGGCGCTACCACGCCATGAAGATGGCGCCTCATGTGGCGCTGCCGCGCAGCACTATTTCCATACATGGAGTCCAAGTTTAATTTCGGGAAGTCGGCAAAGAGTCAAGGACTGGCGCGATCGCGCCAGTTCTACAGCATAAAGTGGCGCGACCGCGCCATGAAGAATCTTTCCCCATATAGGACCCGAAGGCCGTGCTCCAGACTTAGACAAAATTTCTGCTCCAATGGCGCGACCGCGCCAAAACAAAGAACAATTTGGCGCGACCGCGCCGCTGACTCAGCTTTGTGACTTGCAGAAATCTCGGGATTCTGACTACCAATCAAGCCCAGACTTGGAAGAAGAAGTCCTAATTGTCTAAGGAAGGTATCCACGAAGATTTTATGATATATTTCCAGAGTCTAGGTGCATTGAATGGTCAAGAAGAGAAGTCAAAGACAAAGAAGGAAACTGCTGTCATAAAAGGAAAGTACTGTCTGAGATTGAAGAGGCCATATCTGGAGATTCCGACTTCCAATTGGATCCAAATTTTGACCACAGCTTCCTGAGAGGATTGAGAATCATTACACGGAAAATCAGACCAATCCAAGTCGGGGTTGTGGAGTTTTATATTTTCAAAGTGGTGGACCTAGTGCAAGAATTGGCAGCAGAACCAGTTCAACTTCTCAAGGAGATATCTCAAGTTTCCCAACTCAGAATGACTTCAAATTTCGTAGAAAAGTCAATAACTATATAAGGAAGGTTCAGATGTAATTTCAGCCAATTCTGAGGTCGGGAAATCACAAGTTCTGGGCAGATTTCAGCTATAAAAGGAGGTCCGAGGCAAAGCACATGGCATCGAGTTTTTTATCAAGTTTTCATACAATTTCGAGTTGTAAATACAGTAGTTTAGGTTTTTATTATTTTTAGTTAGTTTGGAGTTGAGAGAGAGAGGGAGAGAAGGAAGAGATTTCAGTCAAGGAGGAGTTGAAGCTAAGGGGCAGTTCCTCAAAAGGGGGTTTTCTGTACTTGTTTTCTTCTTATTTCCATGGCTGTAATTAAATCCTTTTTACTGTGTGTTTATTCTATTATTATGGAGTAGTCTCTCTTTGTTGGGGAAGTCATGAACTCCTAGTTGTTTATGTTTAAATTCTGAATTCTATAGCAATAAAGTACTCTACTTTTGTTTTAGAATCTGTGCTTACTGCTTGTTTCTAATCCGAATTGATATTTGAAGTTTAATGAGGTTCGAATAGAGAAGTTAAGGTTCAGTAGAGATTTGGGTTAGTCATATGATTCTTTGTTTTCTAAAACAACTCGCTTTTCTAACTAGTTGTTTCCAGATTGTGATGGAGACTAGTGGAAAAGTGATGTGACTTTTTATAACCCTTGTTCTGAATGAGAGAGTTGATATTTATGCACTTAGGATTTGAATGTTTCTGGATTGTGATGGAGTTCAAAGAATGAGTGAAAGTCAATTTGTTTTTCTCACTAGTTGTTTCCGGATTGTGATGGAGACTAGTGGAAAGCAATTTGACTCTTTAAACACTTTTGTTCTGAATAAGAGTTGATCTTCAAGCTTTTATATTTATGCACCTAGGATCTGAATGTTTCCAGATTGTGATGGAGTTCAGAGATTAGGTGAATGTTATTTCCTGTATATGGGTAACCAGGTTTTCTAAAGCTAAGTCAAGGTAAGGATACTTGAGCTATAAAATCAGAATTTTGCATATTGACAACTAGGAGGGATTGACACTCTTCCCCAATATCTCATCTCTATTAGTTTTTCCAGTAGTTTAATTCTGTTTTCTTTTCAGTTTTCAAAACCAAAACCAAAAATTTCTTTTCCCTCAATCAATAGAAAAAACTTTACTTAAACTGAATTCTCATCAAGGTCTCTGTGGCATCGATATCTGGACTCTCGAGTCTATATTACTTGCTGACCTAGTGCACTTGCTAGACACCCAACACTTAACGTGTATCCGGCGCTTCATCTCGAATCTAGCTGGAAGATGCCAACCGTTCAGTCGCCCACTGAAAAAGGATACACCATTCAAATGGGACGAATCCTGCCGGAACGCCTTTAACAACATAAAGGCGTACCTCACCAAACCGCCGATGCTCGTCGCTCCAATCATCGATAGACCACTGTTGTTGTACATCGCAGCGCAAGAGAAATCGGTCGGAGCTCTATTGGCCCAATGTGATGAGGACAACAAAGAGCATTCTCTCTATTATCTGAGCCAAACACTGGTGGGCGCCGAACTCAATTACACACCGATTGAGAAGACTTGTCTGGCACTCATCTTTGCAATCCAAAAGCTCCGACACTACCTCCTGGCGCATTCAACAAACTTGATTTCGCGGGCCGACCCATTGAAATATATCATGTCGCGACCAATTCTCTCTGGTCGACTGGCAAAGTGGACATTGCTTCTATCGGAGTTCGAGATTAACTTCATACCACAACGCGCAATCAAAGGCCAAGCACTGGCGAACTTCTTGGCCGACCACCTGGTGTCGGCCGAATGGGAATTAACAGAAGAGTTCCCAGACGAAGAAATCTTCTTGGTCGAGGTGCTTCCCCCTTGGGAGATGTATTTCGACGGCACTGCTCGAAGAAACGGAGGCGGCACGGGAGTTCTTTTTGTTTCACCAAGAAGGGACCTGCTCCCGTATTCGTTCGTTCTTACCCAAAATTATTCGAACAACGAAGCAGAGTATCAAGATATCCTCCTCGGACTTGGTATGGCGGCCGAGATGAAGTTGTCGCAGCTAAACATCTACGGCGACTCGGCTTTTGTCATCAAGCAGCTCACAGGGGAGTTCGAAGTAAAGAAACTCGAACTCGTGCCATTCTGGAGACATGCCGGTGAACTTCTGGCCCAAATTCCGGAAGCCTCACTCCACTACATTCCTCGATCCGAAAATGGGCCAGCTGACACATTGGCTGGAATTGCGGCCAGTCTAGCGCAATTTGATGAATGGCCGACTCAAGTCCCTATTTGCGAATGATGGGTAATCCCTCTACCGGCTGAAGAAGAAACAGAAGAAGAACAGACAGAAGAAATGGAAGAGTCTTTCCCAATCTCGGCCAGCCAAAACGAAGTCGAAGATTGGCAAGAGCCTATCTCAAACTTTCTTCGCCACGGCACACTCCCGGTCAACCTATGAGAGCGAGTTCAAATTCGCCGAGCAGCGCCAAGGTACGTTTTCATCAACGATGTACTTTACCGAAGGTCATACAAAGGTTTGCTTCTTCGATGCCTATCAAAAGAAGAGGGACAGCAAGTCTTAAAGGAAACGCAAGGAGGAATTTGCGGCGCGCACCAGGCTGGCCCGAAGCTCCACTTACAAGTTAAGCGATTGGGCTATTGCTGGCCGACGATGCTCAGGGACGCCACTGAAATGGCTCGAACCTGTAAACCGTGACAGCTCCATGCCGATTTCATACGTCAGCCACCGGAGCCGCTTCACCCGACGATCGCGTCATGGACGTTCGAAGCTTGGGGGATGGACATCATAGGCCCCATCACTCCCAAATTCGACTCCAACAGGTAATACATCCTGGCCGCCACCAACTACTTCTAGAAATGGGCCGAAGCTGCTGCCTACCGAGAAGTCAAGGAAACCACCATCACCGACTTCATTCGAACTCAAATCATCTACCGGTATGGGGTTCCTCGGTACATAGTGACGGACAATGGCACATCGTTCATGAACAGAGTCATGGACCGCTTCTGCGAGAAATTTTGCATACGACAGTGGACATCATCGGCTTACAATCTGGCAGCCAACGGACTTACAGAAGCATTCAACAAAACGCTTTGCAAGATCCTTAAGAAAACCATCGGCGCCAACAAAAAGAGTTGGGACGAAGGCATACAGAACTTCGTTTAGAACACCGACCCAGTCGACCCCATATTCGCTGGTTTACGGCACCAAAACAATGCTCCCTCTCGAGGTACAACTTCCTTCTCTGTGAATTGCTATTCAAGAAGGGCTCACCACAGAAGAGTGCGCTCAATTACGACTAGCAGAACTCAAGTCAGTCGACGAGCAGCGACTCGAAGCGTAACAACGGCTCGAGTGCTACCAGTCTCAAATGACACGGGCCTTCAACAAAAAGGTACGGCTCAGGTCATTCCAGAAAGGCGACCTCGTGCTTGCAGTCAGACGGCCAATGCTCTTTACGAGCAAAATCAGGGGCAAGTTCGCGTCGAAATGGGAAGGACCGTATGTGATACAGGAAGCCTACACCAATGGCGCCTACGCCAATGGCGCCTACAAGCTCGTCACTTCAAATGGTTCGGAGCTGCCGATAACGAACGGTAAATTTTTCAAATAATTTTACCTGTGAAGAGGGCAACGAAAAAAAAAAAAAAAAGGAAATGAAATAAAAGAAACAGTACTTCTCATTGCAAAAAAAATATGTGTGTGATGAGAACAATGCAAGCCTCGCAACAAAAAGGGGAGGCTACAAAAAAATATATATATAACCAAGTCTCGAAAAAAAAAAGGGGGAGACTACAAAAAAAAAGCTACATCAAAGTTGGGGAAGTTCGAAATCAGCCACCCGTCGTTGCAACCAAACCACTTTGGCACGAACCTCAGCCAGCTCTCACGTCTTGGCCTTATCGAGAACAGGACCGGAACGAACATAAGCAAGCTGGTCCTCGAGAGCAGAAGCTTCCTCCTTGCTGGAGTCGATCCCTCTTCGGATGTTCGCTAGCTCGCCATTATGGAGTCGAGCTGGGACGAGACAAATGCCGGACGATCACGAAGAGCTTTCTGCTCAGCCTCCGCAGCTTCACGCCCGGCCTGACGCCTATCTAAGTCCACCGTTAAGTCATCGCGTCGACGGCTCACCCGCTGGACAGACTGGGCTAGTTCCTCTTCGGCAGCGAACCGTTTGGCCAAACTAAACTTCTCCGCCAAGGAGTTGCACAACTGCTGAAAGCGAGCCACCTCCGAAGCAAAGTCTTCTACCCTCTGCTCCAGAAGGACCAAAACCGAAGTGTCGACGCCGGCTCCTCTCAAGTGCTCAAGAATGGCAAGGTGTCCACCACAAGCTTGGACGAACATGGGTCATCGGCCGGCACTAAAACTGACTCGACGAACACTGTCCACAGTCCCAACGCGGACCGTTGCATCAACAGCCTCGACCTCACCGAAAGAGGGAAGGCCGACACCTAAAAAAAAAGCAGAGAGATAAGGGCGGGAAGAACAAAGAACAAAAGAAAGGGGTAATGAAAGGATTTCTACTTACCGACGAAGGGCGTGAAGTCGACGAATCCTCGCTAACAGGTCGACAAACTAAACCCGAAGCTCCTTCCTTGGCAGCAAGAGGCACTTCTCCACTACTAGGAGGAAAGGTCACAAAGGGTTCCTTCCTCGAAGTCGCGACAATCGGAGGGCCCGAATCAGAAACAGGATGCTGAAATCCACCCGCGACAATAACTCCGACGTCCACCATAAGTCCATCGGCCGCGACTTGTTCGACCAAAGGCTGGAAGGGCTCTCCACCTTCACTCGAGATGGTCCCTGGACACTCGGCCTTGTCGGTCACAAACCCACCAGTAACAGCAGCAGAAGGTGCCTCTTCCCCGACCCACTCCAGTTGTCGAGTATCCTCTAACTCAGCGAGATCAAACAAATCCTCTTGCCGAAAGATAGGCTGGTCCAGAGAATGAGCAACGATGACCGCGAGTGTATCAGAGGGCAAGTCGACTAACTCTTCAACTGCCCGCGACCCAACCTGGTGTGCTTGCGCAGGCGCCACCTCTGGGTCCGTAGTGGCTTCTCCAGTTGACGGAACAACAAACCCGTAGAAGGGCGCCGTCTCCCTAGCCTTCTCTCCCGCCCCCGACAGAGGAGTATTCGAAGGTTGAACGATAGAGAGGGGAGTTAAATTCATTAGTGGCTTACCTAGACCAATTCACAGCCGCTTCTTGAAGGGATGTGGGATGAAAATGAATGGCTCTGACTGCAGAGCCCTACTTCTTCTTCGCAGTAGTCTTCTTTGGCAAGGTCGCCGACTCAGCCAATCCTTTCCCCTTGTCCAAAGGAGCATCATCAGCCGGAAAAGAAAGTACTACTGGCCGAGGTTCTCCCTGCGCCGAAGAAGCATCTCGGATAATGGTACCCTTCGCCGGCGTGACTTGCGACGGAGACGGCGTCTTCTCTTTCGCGACCTTCGGTCGCGGTGCTCGCTTCTTTGCGACCTTACTCTTCTTTGCCTTGGGAGAAGTTAGAGGTTTTGAACTCTTTCGCGAACTCTTTCCTGCTTGCACATGCGCCAAGACCTTAGCCGGCGCAGATGCATCGGTAAATTTCTTCCATGCACGCTAAACACGAAAAGAGAATGGAAGAAGTCCAAAAAAAAAACGAAGGAGAAAGGAGGAAGAAACAAAAGAAAATAAGAAGAAGTTACTACCTCGAAGAGGGGAACGACTGCCTCAAGCCAGGACTCCTGAAAAAGGGACGTAACACCCAGATCAAAACCTGGTGATGCGATTCTAGCTAATCACTAGCAAGAGGACTAATCAATGTAATATAGACTTATGCAAGTCCGAATATCGTCCCACAAGAACCAAGCTAATAGATAATTGCTTTTCTAGTTTAAAAACCAAAGTTTGAGAAATCGATTGGAGAGTGATAAAAACATAAATTAAACTAATCTACCAAATCCTATAGAGATCAAGAGAGGTCTTTTGATAAAATCATAATGGAAAAAAGCATTGGGAATCCAATTCCCTCCCTAGGCAATTCTGAGTTTGAATAGAACTTAAGTTTTGGAAATCAATTTCTGACGAGATTATAAAACCATGGCTACAATCCACATCGGCATCACCTGTTTCTATCTCCTAGAGTAAACCTAGCTAACATGATTGACTCTACTTGATAGCATAAACATGAAGCTCTTATGTCATTGAAAAAACGTTCTGATGATATTGGTTAGAATAAATTAACGAGTGTTAGAACTCCGTGTGAAACGCTACGTCAAACACCTCGTGAAACACAAACCAACGCAAACACAAGCAAGTTGTTATCGCAGTTCAGAACAACTGTTCCTAATCTGCGGGGCATTCTTGCCCGGGATAGTAACAATCCACTAGTGATAACTGGTTACAAGTCTTTCACAAAGACAATACAGTTTTGGTTCACCTTCTCAACAGAATTATGGATTACCTTCTACACCTGACCCACTCAGTGTAAGTGGTCACGTTACTATCCCACTGAGGCTCCCCCTCAGTTCGAGCTCTCCAGCGTGGAAGGCTCGGTCAGTCTCTCCAGCACGGACTTTCAGCAATGGTGTTCCAACTGCGGGTGGAACTCCGTCTTCATCTTCTTCGACTGCTTCTCAGAAAGCTGATTGATGAAGAACCAATACGCTCTGAATACACGAACTTCTCTTGAATACTCGGAATAGATCTCTCAAAAGTTGTGTTCAACATTCAGGCCTTCGTGCCCATATGTACTCGTACGTGTCCACTTTTGGCATCTCCTCTAATCATGACTTAATTGACAGTCCATGATTTAGTCAACCTTCCTTTCCCTTGTGATCCTCTTCTCCATATATTTAGTCTTCCTTAATTTAATCCGACTTCCATATTCTTCTCAATCTCCCTTCCTTGTGTGACCCGCTTCTTAACCTTTTCTTCTTTGACCTTCTGCAAATAGATCACTCCAGATCTTTTCTATATGTCTAAACAGATTGTGCAATCTTTTCACGTGTCAGTCTTCTCACGTGTATATATAATGTATACACATCACACCATGGTCTCCAGTTATGCTCCACGTGTGTACATATGGTACACTCCCAATGCCTTGAACTTCTTATGCTTTACTTTGTCCAAAATATAGTCAACCATAGTCAGATCATAATATCTTGGCATTAACAATCTCCCCCTTTGACTTTCTTTGACAAAATACCCTTGAAGCATGGACTGTTGTATTTCTGCTCAGAAATTCTTTTTGGAGACAAACATGTAACCAACCCACAAAATCACGAACGAACATCAAAAGATCCTCATCAAAAGATCATCAAAATACACTTTCTCCCCCTATTTTGACAAGGGAAGTCAAAGAGGAACCAACCCCACCATACTATTCAGCTGCATCATCGGAGGCATCATCATCAGACTCGGCAGAAGGCTCTGGCTCATCAGCAACAAGAGCTTGGAGTTGACGACGTTCATGCTGATGAATAGCGAGCAACTTCTGCAGCATAGGTATTTCAGAATTGAGCACATGCAGCCGTTTCTGATAATACTGTTGTTGGCGCTTGGAGTAGGCTTCAGAAAAAGGTGGCAGAGTGATATCCTGAGTGTCTGTGTCATCTTCACATTGTCCAGTCTGTATAGAGGCTTTCCTTGTACTGATCTTCAGAGGAACAGACCGAAAACACAACAGACCCAGGGGTAGTTCAAACTCCTTTTGAGACACTAGTATAGAATAAATGGTACTTGGAAACATCATGCTTGCATAGTGCTTTGGGTTCTCAGCAAAATTTATAACTTGATCAAAAATAATCTGCCCAAGGTTAACAGGAATAGACTTACCCACACGATACAGAAAACGTGCAAGTGCTTTGTTCACCTTGGTGTAATGACCGGTGGGCATCCAGTGAGAGATGGCAGCCTTGTGAAGACCGTAGTACTTTGTGGTCAGAGCCGAGGTAGGAAAGGTACGATGTGAAACCCACTGTTTCTTGTATTCACTAGTAAGTTCAGAAATAATCTCATCCAAACTTGCATCAACAGGTATTTCATCTACTGAAGGGACACCAACAAACATAGCCAAAATCGCAGGTGAAAACTCATAGGAGTGACCCCGAAGCCATACCTTGTGAAATCCGGGAGATGCAGGATCAGCTATATCCTTCTTCAGATTGGAATAAAATTCACATATGATTACCGGATGAAATTTTTTTGTAAACAATGCGGAATGTCGGAGATGTGTCTGACTTAAAACTGGAAGAAGATCTGCTTTCTCGTACTCTGCCTCACATATAGGTAGTTCAAGAATAAAGTTCCGAGTGCTAAAAGCGTTCCACGATTTTCTGGCTTGATTGTCCACTAGAACCGGATCGACATCTGGAAGTAGTACTGGCGTTGCAACTGTGCCAGCTGTTTCATCATCTCCCTGAGCTCGTCTTACATTACGCACTTCTTGGACTGGTTCTGAGACTGAAGCAGAGACTGTTCGACGCTTTTTAGAACGCAGACTAGGAGTTTGGGGAAGAGTTGGAACACCTTCTTTGGACGTTCTGGGCCTTAATCGTGATGCAATGCCAAGAGAACGAGACTCAATTTGGGCAAGAGGCTTAGAAATACGTCTCCGTTTGCTCAAAGAAGTTGGCTTTAATAGCTGTTGAGGCTTTCGACGAAGCTGCGAGATAGGAATATCATCAAGTTCAGATGAATCTAAGGTTCGTACCTCTTCAGATTCAGTAGAAGATGACGTCGACGTGTTAGCAGTAGAGCTAACTTGTTGTTCATACACAGTTGATTTCAACTCTTGCCCAGGCACTTTCTGAGATCTTGGACGTGACTTCTGAACAATGTGTTGCAGAGCATCTTTCAAGGTCAGTGAATCTCGCAGATATGATGACGATTTGGCTGAGGATTCCTCAATAGTGGGAGAACTACTAGCGGCAGCCTGTGATGATGCTTTGAGTGGAACTTTTCCTGTCTGGGATTCATCATGAACAGAAGGAAGCAACAGAGACGGAGGCGTGATAACCGTGGCTGCGGCTTTTGGCTGCTCGTCCGGTGCTGCCTCAATACAAGGTTCATCATGAACTAGAGGCGGAGGCAAAGATGACGAGGAGAGAGTGGAAGCTGCTACTTTTGGTGGATTCTCGAGTTCTGTCTCAACAGCTCTTGGTGAAGATGGTTTCGTCAGGAAGAAAGAGACAACTCTGTCGACTCCATTAGATCGGCAATTTTTGGTTCAGTGTGTTTCTAGGGCACAAAGTTAAGCTGCGACTCGTGAGACCAAAAAGGAAGGAAATCAGAGAGGAAAAATTTGATTGAGAAGGAGTTCAAACTTCCTTTAAATAACCACCAAACACTGCCATCACACGTCAGCACGTAAGAAAATTTCTTACCGTTGCACAATGGTAAAAAAAAATTTTACCACATATGTGAGCTTTCTCCCATGAATACTCCTTCGCCCGTGGCAAAAAAACTTCTTGAACACCTAACAAAAACAATGAAACAAACCGTGACATATAACATCCCCATTTTTTTCAATTTTTTTTTTTTTTTTTTTTCATAATCCCCATCTTTATGAGATTTACATCTGACACATCCCAAGAGCTCCTCGGAGGAACTCAAACCTTGTCCGGTCAATATTTTTGGTGAATATATCTGCCAACTTATTTGATGTAGATATGTACTCCAGACTGATTATTTTTTCTGTCACCAGCTCTCTGATAAAGTGGTACCGAATATCAATATGCTTTGTACTCGAGTGTTGTACTGGGTTTTTAGAGATGTCTATGGCACTCGTGTTATCACAAAACACTGTCAATGTATCTTGCTCAAATCTTTTTACTTCTTGGAGATGTGATTCTTTCGGATTTGCCTGATATCTGGGGCACACCCCAACACTGAAGCATAGATCAGGATGACTTATTGTAAGTTTGAAGAGGCTGCCAATCATACTTCTGTATAGATGCTGATCTGCTCCAACTCCTTCTGAATTTTATGTAGTTTTTCATTGGTACCCATTTGAGTGGCTTTGTGTTTTGTCTTATGCTGCTTGCCTTGTTGACAGTCACCACAATGCTTATCTCGGATGTTTTTTAGCGCAGGAAGTCCCTTCACTACGGCATGTTTGATTAGCTTCTGAATGTGTCTGAAATGCACATGTCCCCATTTTCGATGCCAAATATCTGCACTATCAGAAGAAGCAGTATAACATTGTAATTTTTCAGTTAACTTGTAACAGTTATCACCTGTTCGAACTCCTTCCATCACCAAAATACTTTCATGATCAGCCACTAAACACTTTTCACTAGTAAAGTGAACTTGTAGATTCTCATCACACAATTGGCTAATACTAATCAGATTTGCTTTCAGTCCCTGAACAAGTAATACATTCTGTAATCTAGGCAGTCCATCAACATTTAAAGTGCCTTTTCCAGTGATGGTACCTTTACCACCATCACCAAAAGTACTTGCCCAGATTCAGTGTAGCTTATGTTGCTCAGCAGATCTGATTTGCCAATCATATGACTCGAACATCCACTGTCAAAATACCACACAGAGTTAGTAACTGTTTTCGAAACATGATTACATGATACCTTCTTTCGAACCCAAATGAACTTATGTTTCAGATGATTCCTCCGAAACCTTTTGTTGCTATACTTCAGATCTCTGAACAATTTGTAACATTGTGGTTGTATATGTCCCAGATCCTGGCAGTAATAGCATCCACTCCTTTTGAACTTTTTATGAGTTCTTTTCACTTGCGGTCCTTCTTTAGCAACCACTATTTGCTGTTTGGAGGATCCTTCTTTAACAAACACTGTTTGCCGTTTGGAGGTGATTATAGTATAGCCAAGTCCACTCTTGTCATTACTAGTCTGGCCACTGCTTAAAATCTCATCCAACTTGCCCTTTCCTTTCTCGAACTTCTTCAAGATTTGTTTAGTCGAGAATAGCTCCTTCTGCAATTCTTCAATCGCTTTTCTTGCAGCTTTAGAGATTCTTCTCTTTTCATCACATCTAACTGAAGAAACTTTTGAGAAGCTTCTGACTCATTAAGTTTAACAATTAGCTCTCGAATCATATTAGAGAGATGATTCAGTTTGTCTTTCATACCTTTCAGAAGAGTGAAGTCATCTTCAGGTATCTCAGGTGGTGGAACACCCTCTTGAACTCCAGCAAAGAACACAGTATAATTTTCTTCTGAATATGATGAGTTGCCGTATGAATCACTCCAGGTCACATTATGAGCATTCTTTTTCTTCTGTATTGTGGGGCACTCGATTTGAATATGACCATAACCATCACACCCATGACATTGTATCCTCTTTTGTTCTGCAGTGAACTTTTCAGCTTTCTTTTCACCATACTCGGAAGGAATTCCACGTTTAGAGAATTTGTTGTACAACTTATTGAAACCTCTACTAAGATTAGCAATTCGTTCTTCCAGTAATTCATTTGACGACTTACCTGGTTTTCTGGTTTCACCAATGAATGCAATATTCTGGTCATCCACTGGAGATGTATTTTCCTTAGCTTCCATCTCTGTCTCAAAGGTACACAATGAACCAATCACTTCGTTCAAAGTCATTTTATCAATATTGTTAGCTTCAGCAATAACAATGGCTTTCACAGAGAATTTTTCATTTAAAGACCTCAAAACCTTCCTTACCACTCTGTTTTCTAGAAAGGGATCTCCAAGTAATCTTGCTTCATTTGCCAATCTTTTGATTTTCCCATCATACTCCAAGATGGTTTCATCTTCTTTCATTTTAATCAATTCGAACTTGGTCATAAGCTGTTGGAGTTTAGCAATTCTTACCGAGACAGTTCCTTCATAATAGATCTCGAGTGATTCCCATGCCTCTTTTGCATACGTAATGGCTGACATCCTGCTGAATACTTCCAGGCTAACACCACAGAATATGGCATTAAGACCTTTCAAATTCAGATTGTTGTATTTCTTTTCTTCGTCAGTCCAATTCTTTTGTGGCTTATCCAATGTCTTTCCTTCAAGTTCAATAGTGGGACGAGACCATCCTTCGAGTACAGTGAGCCAAGCATCTTCATCTATGCTTTTGATATAAGTTGTCATTCTGGCCTTCCAATATAGATAATTTGTTCCTTCTAAGAGGGGTGGACGAGTTGAAGAACCTCCATCCTTGATTGTGTCTGTCATTTCACCAGAACTTTTGAATCTCACCACGTAATCTGTCTGGTGCCTGCTCTGATACCAATTGAAAAAACGTTCTGATGATATTGGTTAGAATAAATTAACGAGTGTTAGAACTCTGTGTGAAACGCTACATCAAACACCTCATGAAACACAAACCAACTCAAACACAAGCAAGTTGTTATCGCAGTTCAGAACAACTATTCCTAATCTGCGGGGCATTCTTGCCCGGGATAGTAACAATCCACTAGTGATAACTGACTACAAGTCTTTCACAAAGACAATACAGTTTTGGTTCACCTTCTCAACAGAATCGTGGATTACCTTCTACACCTGACCCACTCAATGTAAGTGGTCACGTTACTATCCCACTGAGGCTCCCCCTCAGTTCGAGCTCTCCAGCGTGGAAGGCTCAATCTGTCTCCAGCACAGACTTCAGCAATGGTGTTCCAACTGCGGGTGGAACTCCGTCTTCATCTTCTTCGACTGCTTCTCAGAAAGCTGATTGATGAAGAACCAATAAGTTTTGAATACACAAACTTCTCTTGAATACTCGGAATAGATCTCTCAGAAGTTGTGTTCAACATTCAGGCCTTCGTGCCCATATGTACTCGTACGTGTCCACTTTTGGCATCTCCTCTAACCACGACTTAATTGACAGTCCATGATTTAGTCAACCTTCCTTTCCCTCGTGATCCTCTTCTCCATATATTTAGTCTTCCTTAATTTAATCCGACTTCCATATTCTTTTCAATCTCCCTTCCTTGTGTGACCCGCTTCTTAACCTTTTCTTCTTTGACCTTCTGCAAATAGATCACTCCAGATCTTTTCTATATGTCTAAACAGATTGTGCAATCTCTTCACGTGTCAATCTTCTCACGTGTATATATAACGTATACACATCACACCATGGTCTCCAATTATGGTCCTCGTGTGTACATATGGCACACTCCCAATGCCTTGAACTTCTTATGCTTTATTTTGTCCAAAAGATAGTCAACCATAGTCAGCTCGTAATGTCTTGGCATTAACAGTCATAAACAAATGAACTAATCTAACAGGGTATTACTTTAAGGTCGAGGATTAACCCAAGGATCAATTAATTTGCCTAGTGTATGAACTCAAAAAAACATGTACAATCCTATCAACATATCTTACCTTAAGTCTAGCGACACCTTATAACCAGTACATAGCAGACAGCAAGTATGAATCAAGAATTATACACTTTGGAATACTCATTCATGCACCAAATTGAAACCAAATAGAATATAATGTATCAATCTCATTACATGCCTGGAGTCATGGACTCCCAATATAAAAAGACTACTCCATACTGGGAATAAAAACACAAAACAAGGTCTTGAATACAGCCATGAAGAAGAAGAGAAAAGATAAACTAAGTACAAACTTCCCTTTAGAAGGATCTACTTGTTGAAGATGGCTTCCAATGGCTGCTTCTCCTCCTTGCCTCTCAAGACTCTCTCTAAACTAACTACAAAGCTGGAAATTAAACTAAGAACTGAATGCTGGAACTAAAACTAAATATTGAATACAAAACTGGATGCCTAACTCTCTGCCTCGGACCTCTATTTATAGTTGAAGTTCTGTCCAGGCCTTGTAAATTGGTCTCTGTTCAGGCGTATGAATTATGCTCTCCCCACCTCAGAATTGGCTGAAATTACATCAAAACCTTCCTTCTGTAGTCCTTTCCTTGGTCACGAAATTTGAATCCATTCTGAGTTGGGAAACTCGAGATATGATGTGGAGAATTTGGATGGTTTCTGCTGCCAATTTCTGCACTGGGTCCACCATTTTGGAGATATAAAACTTGAGATGCCCGGCTTGGATTGGCCTGAATTTTCGTGACATGATCCTCAGTATCATCAGGAATCTTATTTCCAAGTTCGGCTTCAATTGGAATTCGGGAACTCCATGTATGCTCTTCATAAAATTCGGATTTATCTTCTTCTTTTGGCAACAGTTTCCTATTTTGAATTGAACTTTTTCTCTTTGATCATTCAATGCATCTAGACTCGAGCACATTACCTTAAGATCTTCGTGGATACCTTCCTAAGACACTTAGGACTCCTTCTCCCAAGTTTGGACTCGATTGGATATCAAGATCCTGAGATTTTCGCGACTTATCATTGCTGAGTCATTGGCGCGGTCGCGCCACTGGAGCAGAGTACAATGGAAGGTGTTCTGGTAGTGTTTGGCAGCCTTCTGGGTCCATTTTGGCGTGGTCGTGCCATTTTTCTAGCGCGGTCGCGCCGGAGTTTGTCTTCAAACTGGTGCGGTCAAGGCACGATCAAGCTATCTTCCACCATACATACCACTTTCCCATGCATGTGAGCAGTTTAAATTGAACAACATAAGCCAACCATCAGTCTAATCGCCACTAATATGAAGGAATTTCAAAATTATGATCAAAAGGTCCTCTATAGGTTGTAATGGGGCATGGGTAATGGGTAAGGAGAAAATTAAGGATTAAAATTTATGTTCTCCTCCTCATAACCCTGTTCCATCTTCTTGAGCTTGAACCTTCTCTGATTTAGCACACCACCCCAAACTTAAGAATTTGCTTTGTCCTCAAAGCAATCAAATAAAACAAAGATATTTGCAATTTCTCCTTAAGCCCAAACACTACATTCTTCAAGGAAAAGCTCTCTTTATTTCTTTTTCACCCTTTTTCTTTTTTCTTTTTTTTCATTGGCTTTGTTTGGAGTCTAGCTTACCTTGCCAGTTGACTCAGAGTCCCTAAGCTTGTTGAGGCCCGAGACCCGGTGCACACACAAGGTGGCCTTTCCCCTAACTCAGCAATTTTTTTTTTCTTTTTTTATTTCACTTTTCCTTTCAGATATTTCAGCACCTTTTTCTTTCATCTTGCTCCTTCTTTCCTCTCCTTTTCAAAGGATATTCTGTACCAATCCCTCAGCACTCCTTATTTCTCCATAACTTCAGATTTTTGTCCATGCTCATTCAAAGAGAACACTTCAATAATTTGGAGAAATATAGGTTAGTAAGAAACAAGTTTATTCATCACAAACGCTGGTTCATGTAATGTGAGAATTGAAAACAAAGCAGGGATCTTGTCAGCTCAAAATGTTTGACAAAAGGTGATGCATCTTGTGCATTAAAGTGGGTGGCTCAAAAAGGCATCATTTCATAATTTTGAAAAACCTATCTTTGTTTCGCCTCGATCTTCCTTCAGGTTGGTTCTATTGTACAAAATAAACATGCTCAATGCATTCAACCAATCAAACCACTTTCCAAGACAGCTTTTCTAATGCCAAAACCAAACATTCAAACAAATATATTTCTCAAGAGAATGAATGAGACCTATCTTCTCAATCCACAAATCAGAGTTCCCACAAAATTTTTCAAAAACTTTTTCAGATTTAGAAACATTCTTCTAGTATTGACTCAAAACAAAAACAAAGACTATTAAATCAAAACTAACTAAACAATGAAAACCAACTAGACTTTAAAATCTGAGTTTCCCACCCCAAACTTAAAATTTTGCATTCTGATCAATTCAATAAAATAAGATAGAGGGTAAGAAACTTCCCTGAGAATGTTGGTTTGTTGACCTTCCAAATTTCTTGAGGCACCATGTGGAATTTGAACTTGAGCTGCCTTCATGCTTGACCAAAAGTGGTTAGAACCACTCAAAGAACAAAATTATTGCAAACGAGTTCAGAAATTTATGAAATTCTACTAATGCCTATAACTCCTAAAGACAAACATGTCAGAATTGGAATGGAATGATTCTGATTTACAGATCCTCAAAAATTGATCAAACATGTGGCGCGGGAGCGCCAGAATTTGGCTCGGAAGCGCCACTCTTTTCCTTCATAAATTAAAATTCTGAATGCAAAATTTGAAAATCCCACTTGGACCATGTTTTTAAGGTTCAGAGGTGCACAATAAAATAGGTTTGATGCATTTTCATCTAGGGAAGTGAAAGATCCACAGATATGAAAACTTGGCAGCAAATCTGAAATTCTGGGCAGAAAGTGAGTTGGAGGTATTTTGCAAGCATTGTATCTCCCTAACCACTTATCATCTAGAGCTGAAAAAAGGTTTCATGGAAAGTACTAAGTATGAACTTTAATCACCTTAAAACAGTTTTCCAATAATCATTACAGAAAATTTTAGAAATCAGCTCAAAGACAGAAAGATGGTAATGTTTCCAACCCAAACTTTTTCCAGAAAACAGTTTAAACTACCCAAGTTGCAGCAATCATAACTTCCTTTCTACTCAATGAAAATTCCTCAAAGCCGGCCCTATTTTATCTACTAAGTGCCCTCTTGAACTACTTACCTTTCCTTGGTGGGTTCCACTTCCAGATTTTTCAGAATTTGGCTCCAAAACTGGCTGCTCGAATAGAGTTGTTGCTGCACTGCTTCTCTGCATAGAGTTTACCTGAGTGTTCTGATGGCTTTTCTTTTGAAAGAAGCTGCTGTGAATGGTTGGTAATGATAGTCCCAACTTCCTTTTTCTGATCTCTGCATTTAGACTTTAAAAAACACATCTAGAAGTACATCAAGTATAGCTAAAAAAATGGCTTCATGCAACTCCAAATTCCATATTTTTCACGGACAGGTAACTTAGACAACCTTTTTTATTTTATTTTTATTATTTTTTTTTTTATTTTTTTTTTTTTTGGTATTTATTCAAACCAAACAAATTGAAAAGACTAACCTAACATGAGTAAAACAAAACTAGACCTAAGATCTAAGATTCACACAAGGTGATTATTCAAACCAAAGTACAATTAAAACTAAACTAACTTACCTGCCATGGGTTGCCTCCCATGAAGCACTAAGTTTATGGTCCTCAGCCAGACCAGTAGCTTCATTCCACCAGGATCAAAAGGAAAGTTCGATTCGAATCCATTTATCATGACTTTTCTTCCTTTGCAATTCTTTATGGTTGACCAACAAAATTTTGATGTTGAGTCAAAAATCCTTTCTTGTGACCTTGTGGCTTCTAAGAAGTAAATCTTCACACATATCAGCCACTCATTCATCCTCTTGTCTAGCCCTAATAAAATTTTTAGTTGTGTTTTTGGGCTAGGTGTATAAGAGTCTAAGTCAAAGGAGAGCCCTATCTCTTCTTGTTTCTCTACCCAATTCTCTAATGGCTTTTCAGGGGAAGGTTCTATGATAGGACCTATGGTTTCTTCTTCCTCCCCTTCATCTAGTTCTTCAGCTATGGTTTCTTTCTCAGCCTCTAATTTTCCTTTTTGCTGGGATTTTTCTTCGACCTCTTCTACATTCACAGCTATCTCAGCCATGGGTCTTTCTTCTTTGAACTCATCTTCTTCTGCCATGCTTTCTTCTTCATCCTCTAATTCTTGTAGTTCTTGCTCTTCTGGATTCTCTTCAAAATAATCTAACCACTTTACTAAGTCCTCCCATTCTTGAGTGGTATGAACTGTGACCGGTTGCTTTATTGACTAGACATCTATTTGTAGTGTCTTCATTGACTGAAGTTCTGCATATATTGCTCGAATCAGTCTCCTATCATCCTCCCATTGTGGCTCCGCTTGGTTGTATGAATTGCCATATGGGTCTAACCTGCAGGAATTAGACTCATAATTAGAAAAATAAGGTCTTGAATTTAAATGGCATACAATAGTAGCATGGTTACCTCCACACACATCACAAAAATAATTCACAGAATTTCTTTGTAGTTGCATGATATCAGCTTGCCTTTGAAGTAAATCAAATTGACTTTGCATGCTAAGCATATCATCATGATGGGTGGCAGAATTATAAGAGTGGTCAAAAGAACTATATGGTTGTTCATAAGAATCACATGGCTTATGAAAAATTCTAGAATGCTGAAAAGAATTCCATGCTTGATTTGGGTAAGAAAAATCATTACGCTCCTCAGGGTGTCTCCTTCCATATGTGGACTTATGCAAACCAAAATCCATACACACAACATATCAGTCCACCAAAAATAAAAAAAAAATAAAAATAAAAAAAAATAAAAAAAAGAATATTCTCTCAAAGCTCTAGTTTTAAACACTAGCAATTACTATTAAAACATTGGTCCCCGGTAACGGCGCCAAAAACTTGATGCGATTCTAGCTAATCACTAGCAAGAGGACTAATCAATGTAATATAGACTTATGCAAGTCCGAATATCATCCCACAAGAACCAAGCTAATAGATAATTATTTTTCTAGTTTAAAAACCAAAGTTTGAGAAATCGATTGAAAAGGAGTGATAAAAACAAAAATTAAACTAATCTACCAAATCCTATAGAGATCAAGAGAGGGCTTTTGATAAAATCAGTATGGAAAAAATCATTGGGAATCCAATTCCCTCCCTAGGCAATTCTGAGTTTGAATAGAAGTTAAGTTTTGGAAATCAATTTCTGACGAGCTTATAAAACCATGGCTACAATCCGCATCGGCATCACCTGTTTCTATCTCCTAGAGTAAACCTAGCTAGCATGATTGACTCTACTTGATAGCATAAACATGAAGCTCTTATGTCATAGACAAATCATCTAATCCAACAGGATATTACTTTAAGGTCGAGGATTAACCCAAGGATCAATTAATTTGCCTAGTGTATGAACTCAAAAAGACTTGTACAACCCTATCAACATATCTTACCTTCAGTCTAGAGTCACCATATAACCAGTACATAGCAGACAGCAAGTATGAATCAAGAATTATACACTTTGGAATACTCATTCATGCACCAAATTGAAACCAAATAGAATATAATGTATCAATCTCATTACATGCCTAGGGAGTCATGGACTCCCAATATAAAAGACTACTCCAGTACTGGAAATAAAAACACAAAACAAGGTCTTGAATACAACCATTAAGAAGAAGAGAAAAGATAAACTAAGTACGAACTTCCCTTTAGAAGGATCTACTTGTTGAAGATGGCTTCCAATGGCTGCTTCTCCTCCTTGCCTCAAAAGCTTCACTAGGACGTCTCCTCTACCTCTCAAGACTCTCTCTAAACTAACTAAAAATCTGGAAATTAAACTAAGAACTGAATGCTGGAACTAAAACTGAATATTGAATACAAAACTGGATGCCTAACTCTCTGCCTCGGACCTCTATTAATAGTTGAAGTTTTGTCCAGGCCTTGTAAATTGGTCTCTGTTCAGGGGTATGAATTATGCTCTCCCGACCTCAGAATTGGCTGAAATTACATCCGAACCTTCCTTCTATAGTCCTTTCCTTGTTCACGAAATTTGAATCCATTCTGAGTTGGGAAACTCGAGATATGATGTGGAGCATTTGGATGGTTTCTGCTGCCAATTTCTGCACTGGGTCCACCACTTTGGAGATATAAAACTTGAGATGCCCGGCTTGGATTGGCCTAAATTTTCGTGACATGATCCTCAGTATCATCAGGAATCTTGGTTCCAAGTTCGGCTTCAATTGGAACTCAGGAACTCCATGTATGCTCTTCATAAAATTCGGATTTATCTTCTTCTTTTTGCAGCATTTCCTATTTTGAATTGAACTTCTTCTCTTTGATCATTCAATGCATCTAGACTCGAGCACATTACCTTAATATCTTCGTGGATACCTTCCTTAGACACTTAGGACTCCTTCTCCCAAGTTTGGACTCGATTGGATATCAGGATCCCGAGATTTTTGCGACTTATCATTGCTGAGTCATTGGCGCTGTCGCGCCAAAAATAAGCATAAAAATGGCGTGGTCGCGCCACTGGAGCAGAGTACTTGAATGGAAGGTGTTCTGGTCGTGTTTGGCAGCCTTCTGGGTCCATTTTGGCACGGGCGTGCCAGATTATGGCGCGGTCACGCCATTTTCTGGCGCGGTCACGCCGGAGTTTGTCTTCAAACAGGTGCGGTCGCGCCGGTCTCTGCAATATTGTACTTTTATGCACTAAAATCCTCATATCTTCTTCATTTTAGCTCTGATTTCAATGATTCTTGTTGCGTTGGACTCCTGAGAGAGAAAATATGAATATGAGCCATATTTCATGATATTTTGATGAATATTGACTCCATAATGTAATTTCTAATTCCAATTCTGGCCTAAAAATAGTGTCTTTTAGACTCTTATCACCTGGACTCACGAAGGCAGGCACTTCCATGCTACCATGACGACAGGCAGTCCCGGCTCGTCATACCTTGACCAGCGCATTAACTGTGGCGACCTTTCATTGGTCAATAAATAGCACACCCGGCAAGTCCTGGCAGAACCCGAACTGACGAGAAAACCGGTGAGGATTGTATGGTTCCACTATAAGAAGGTCACACTGCCGCAAGACTAGAAAGGTCACTCGCAAGCAACGGAAGTATTCTACTTCAATCCGAGAAGCAAAGTGACCAGCCTTGTCAATTATCAGACAGGGGGGAAGACCCTCCGAAGGATACCAGCATCGCACTCCGCCACGCCAAAACAGAGAATGAGCATCCTTCTGGGTATAGAAGCGAATGTGCTCCGGGTTACAGTACAACATCATAAGGGGTCTGTCGTCGTCGTTGGAGTCAGCCTCGTGGATGCTGAACCGCTGGGTGAGCCATGCATAAACGAACGGCCAAGAGATCCTTCTTGAGGAGAAGCTGTTGAGTCCCCGATAAAGGTTGGCCAAGGCTGCGCCGGCCAGACTACATTTCTTACCATTGGCCATGAAACAAGCCATCTTGAAAACATTGAACCTCAGCATGCCGCCCAGCAAAGGGAAGGCAAAATGGCAGAGCCACAGTGATAAGAAGGCAGCGAGATACACCTCATCTGCGAGAGCTTCAGGAACTCCAAGCTCAGAGAGGGGCTGATCCTGTAGGGCCGACCGGTCACGACTCCGAGAACTGTCATATTCCCACAATCAGCCCATGGGTCTTCTGAAGGTTGCGCATCCCCTTCTTTACGGAACCAGAAGGATGCCCACTTGGACATGGGAACCCCGAAGAATCCATCCGAGTCCGAAGACCTCGGACGACAAAAAAGACGATAAAATGCAAGGATGAGGTATCGCACGCTCTCGGGTAGCGGTACGGAGCGACTCTGAGTAAAATCTTCAATGGTCAGAGTCACTTCATCGAAAATGCTCTCGAAAATGGGCAATCCACCGAGTCGATGCATATCCCACAAGGAAATCAATAGCTCCCCCTCGCGATTAAAAATGGTGTCGGTGGAAGAACACCAGACCTCCAGAAAAGTGTGGATAACATTGCTGCAGCATCGATATGAAAACATTGAAGCTCGGACTACATGAGTGAGGCTTACCGCTGCCAATGGCCCAGTACAAGTATGGAGAATGACGTCTGCCCATTCAAAATAGAAGGGCACACGATAGGGGCTCGAGCACACCATCGGTTGACTATCCCAAGAATCAAGCCGGTCGTTGTCGATGGAAAGTTTCGGCACCAAAAAGCGAACCAGATGATCATGCATCGGACTCAACAAGATGTTGCCTACGGTCTGATGCGGAGACATGAAGCTTCGTCGACCCCCAGGAGATAACAAATTTGGTCGTCCTCGTTGACAACAGGGCGACTCCACAGGCCGTGAACAGCCTTGACAGTGGGCGCAGTTACATCACAACCACCATAGGCCGACGGTCCCCCAAGAGGTAACAGCAATGGTCTCTGCTCTTCCTTAGAGCCACGGATTCGTAAGCAGTCTCGAAGGGTACCCTTCACGAGGGTCTTGATATTCGAAAGAGTCAGATCGAGGAAAGAGAAGGACGTCGGTGTGGCAGACATCTGCAACAAAGTGTCGAAATCGTCAGCCGAGCCAAAGTCAAGTACGCAATTTGTTCTTCTCTTAAAACTCAAAAAAAAAAAAAAAAAGAAAAGAAAAAAAACCTCCTGCGACCAGGGATGGTGTTAGACATCCTGTATCACCCAATGATACAGACAGAGTTACACCTAGAGTTACACACCAAGTATCAAACGATGATACAGGTGGCAGTACACGCTGACTCACCTTCCTTATCAGAATCCTCATCTGATACGATCATGTAATCTTATCCAGCTGTAATCCCAATCTCCTCTGATCTGATTCTGTAAACTTTCCTAGTCCAACTAGGAAACAAACTCTCACGAAGTGTATATATGTACCATTGTACAACTGAATGAAATACGATTGAAATTACATTCTTACATGGTATCAGGCCAGCCCCTGTTCATCGAAGAAAAACCCTAATTTCTTCTTCTCCCTCCCACTCGTCAAACCCTAATTCTTCAATGGCCGGCTCCAGCTCTCCTCAATCGTCCTCTACCCCCACTGCTTCCTTTATTGCCCAATCCTAGCCTCCTAGTCGGGGTGCTTTGTTTGATCTTGGACAGCCTCTCGGCCAGTTCCTGGTAACTGTCAATAACATAACCCATCATGTCTCGATCAAGCTTGATCGAGACAATTACCTACTATGGCGACAACAGTTTCTTCCTAGTTTTAACACCCAATCCCTCATGGGATTCGTCGACGGCTCCATTCAACCACCTCTCAAATATTCGACTACCGACTCTATTACTTGTCCGAATACATGCAGTGGTATGCCCTCGACTAGACGATCCAGAGTTGGATCGTTGCCACCCTGTCCAATGCAGCGATTGGACAAACAATCGGCCTCACTAGTTCTTCGGCGATGTGGCTCAAGCTTCAACGAGCCTATGCCTCGACCTCTCAGGCCCGTTTGAACCATCTACGGTTCACACTCCAGACTCTGCGAAAAGGCACTATGACGATGAGTGCCTAACTGGAGAACGTTAAACAGATTGTTGACAATCTTGCTGCCGTTGGTAAGTAACGGTCTTGGACCCGATTTCGAACCGTTTGCACAGACGGTTACTGGAAAAGTCGAACCGGTAACATTCGATACTCTCACCAACCTGTTACTTACACAGGAACATAGACTGCAACTTCAAGCTCAACTGCAGAATTTTTACAACCCTTCACGTCTCTCTCTCAATGTTGCTGCGCGGGGCTCCCGTGGCGGTGGTCGCGGTGGTCGTGGACGTGCTTCGAGGGGTCGCGGCCTTTCCAATCAAAATGGTCGTGGCTACGGTCGCTCTCAAACTAACCGAGGTGATTCCTCTAATCGCCCCCTCTGTCAGATCTACACCAAAAGAGGACATTCTGCCTTACAATGTCACAACCGATTCAATCTGAGTTATCAACCCTCGCCACCCATCAAACGCATTCCGTGCAAATTGATAATCCCTCTGATGCAGCGTGGTACATCGACTCTGGTGCATCGCATCACATCGCCTCAGATCCGTCCCTCCTGACTGACAGTGGTAGTTACACTGGTCCGGATCAAGTCATGCTTGGAAACGGTTCAGGTTTGCCAATTTTTGCCATTGGCACTTGTCATCTTACTCATTCTTTGCCTCTCCGGGGGGTCCTCTGTGTTCCCTCCTCTCTTAAGAGTCTTTTATCTGTTTCCAAACTCACCTCTGATAATAATTGTGTTGTTACCTTTGAATCTAATGGTTTTCTTGTGCAGGAAGCCACTTTGGGCAAACTTCTACTCAAGGGACGGAATGAGGATGGATTTTACGTCGTTGACCACAATGCATCTCCTAGTTGTTTGTTGTCGTCAGTTTCCGTAGGTTAGGGCACCCAGGTGTTGCTGTTATGAAAAATATCTTTCACTGTTTAAACATTGCAATTTCCAATTCACATAATAATACCACATGTCATGCATGTCGTATTAGCAAATCCATGTCTCTGCGTTTTTCCAATTCCAGCACCCGTGTACCTTCTCCTCTTCACACAGTTTCTACCGACATTTGGGGTCCATGCCCTATTCAATCCGTCAATGGCTATAAATACTATCTCTCATTCGTTGACCCCTATTCACGATTTACTTGGATTTACCTCTTCACTTCTAAATCTGAGGTGCATTCTGTCTTCCTTAAATTTCAACGACTTGTGGAGAATCAATTTTCCACCAAAATCAAAAACTTTCAATCTGATGGCGGTAGCGAATTTCTTAGCCACAAGTTTCAGCCAACTTGTCCACCTCTGGTATTCACCACCTTGTGTCGTGTCCATATACACCTCAGCAGAACGGGTTAGTCGAACGCAAATACCGTCACATTGTGGAGATAGGTCTTGCCTTGTTGGCGCAAGCCTCTATGCCCAAATCCCATTGGGACTCAGCGTTTGCAACTGCAACTTTCATTATCAATCGGCTGCCCACTTCCGTGTTACAGTCCAAGAGTCCATTCGAGGTATTGTTTCACTCGTCTCCTGATTACTCCATGTTTCGAGTGTTCGGGTGTTTGTGTTATCCTCATCTTCGTCCATATGCTTCGCACAAGTTGGAAGATAGGTCGACGGCCTGTGTGTTCCTCGGGTACCATTCAAACTACAAAGGTTACCGCTGCTTCGATGTTTCCAAAAATTGAGTTTATGTCAGTCGCAATGTGGTCTTCGACGAAACAGTGTTTCCTTACTCTCAACCTGCCCTGCTTCCCACACCGAAACTCTCTCTTCCTTCGAACACACCACCAATCAAGCTTCTCCCTATACCACCCACTGTAACACAGACCGTACCTTCTACCGTCCCTCAGCTTGTACCCTCCACTGTCACTCAAACCGTACCCACACCTTCTAGCCTCGTTCCTGCACCTTGTATCCCTGTCTCCCCCTCCTCAATGTTACCTACATCTGAGACACCACCTCCCTCAGACCCGCTCCCTGTGAACCCCGAACCTAGACTGAGATCTCGCCCTACTGCCCCTCTTGCAACCCATCCAATGACTACCCGTTCCATGACCAATTCCCTTAAACCTCGCACCTTTCTTACATCACGACACCCACTTCCAGCATCTTTGCTCCCACCAGAACCTACTTGCTACAATCAGGCTGTGAAGTTTCCTGAATGGTGTGATGCAATGTATGCAGAATTCAATGCTTTACTAATGAACAATACTTGGTCTCTTGTCTCTTTACCACAGGGTCGTCGGGCGATTGGTTGCAAGTGGATCTTTCGTGTTAAGACCAAGGCAGACGGCAGCATTGATAAATATAAGGCACGATTAGTTGCAAAGGGGTTCACCAAAAGGAAGGTCAGGACTATTTTGAAACTTTCAGTCGGGTTGTTAAACCGGTTACTATTTGAACTGTCCTCACTGTTGCAGTTGGTCGACGATGGCATATTCGCCAACTTGATGTTAACAATGCATTCTTGAATGGCACCCTCACCGAGGAGGTCTACATGACTCAACCTTCTGACTTTCAAGATAAGTCTCGCCCGAATGTTGTGTAAGTTACACAAGTCGCTCTACGGTCTCAAGCAAAGTCCTCAGGCTTGGCATCATCGCCTCACCCTTTTCTTACTTCAGTTGGGGTTCATTTTATCTAAAGCTGACTCTTCCCTTCTTATACGGTCGACTGCACACGGTGTTACATTCATCCTTGTATATGTTGATGATATTATAGTTACAGGCAGTAGTCCACTGGACATTCGTGAGCTCGTCCAGCAGTTACAAAGAGAATTTTCGGTCAAGGACCCGGGCCCTTTACACTACTTCCTGGGGATTGAAGTCACTCGTATTCAGAATGGCCT
This sequence comes from Aristolochia fimbriata, assembly GCA_019845555.1. Taxonomy (NCBI): domain Eukaryota; kingdom Viridiplantae; phylum Streptophyta; class Magnoliopsida; order Piperales; family Aristolochiaceae; genus Aristolochia; species Aristolochia fimbriata. The sequence goes on from CM034080.1 coordinate 18,637,282, forward strand.
CCATCTTGCTCAGACTAAGTACACTTTGGATTTATTGACCCGTCTTGACCTAACAAAGGTCAAACCCCTTTCAACCCCGATTGTTGCTGGCTCAAAGTTATCTAAATATGAAGGCACGTCGCTGGTTGATCCCACTACTTACAGAGCAACTGTTGGTGCACTGCAATACCTCACACTTACCCGCCCAGACATTCAATATGCTGTGAACCAGGCATGTCAGTTTCAACAGGCTCCCACTGATGTACACTGGTCTGTGGTTAAGCGTATCTTACGGTATCTCAAAGGCACTCTCACTTACGGCATCGTTATCCAGCCATCCTCGGAGCTTGGTGTCGACGTGTACTTTGATGCTGATTTGGGCGGCTGCCCTGATGACCGAAGGTCGATAACTGGTTTTTGTGCTTTTCTTGGTGGCTCTCCTATCTCCTGGGCTTCCAAGTAGCAACCCACTGTCGCTCGTTCTAGTGCAGAAGCAGAGTACAGGGCGTTAGCAATTGTCGTTGCCGAGTTGACGTAGATCTTACAATTGTTCAAGGAACTCGGCGTGTTCATCTCGCAGCCTCCGATTCTCTGGTGTGACAATTTATCGGCCACTTACATCGCAGCCAATCCAGTTTTTCATGGCAGAGTCAAGCACGTCGAGCTTGACTACCACTTCATCCGCGAACGAGTCACCTCTGGCCTTCATCAGGTTCGGTTCATCTCGACTCAAGATCAAATCGCTGATGTCTTCACCAAAGGCCTCTCCAGATCACAGTTTTTCAAACTTCTCTCCAAACTTCGCATCTCTCCTCAAACGCCAAGCTTGCGGGGGAATATTAGACATCATGTATCACCCAATGATACGGACAGAGTTACACCTAGAGTTACACACCAAGTATCAAACGATGATACAGTTGGAAGTACACACTGACTCACCTTCCTTATCAGAATCCTAATCTGATACGATCTTGTAATCTTATCCAGCTGTAATCCCTATCTCCTCTGATCTGATTTTGTAAACTTTCCTAGTCCAACTAGGAAACAAACTCTCACGAAGTGCATATATGTACCATTGTACAACTGAATGAAATACGATTGAAATTACATTCTTACAGATGGAGAAGTCTAGGTCGCAAACAAAAATGGAGAAAAGAAAAAAAAAATGCAATTCAAAAAGAGGGGAGACAAAAAAGACTAGTCGACAGTGAAAGAGAGAACGGAGAAACAAAAGAAAAAAAAAAAGGAGAGAGGGTAATCACGGAGCCATCAACGATCCAGCAAATCAAATCGCCTTTGAAGCAAAGCTCTTTGCGAGCATAATTCAAAGAACAGCGACCGGCGACAGAACCGGTCGCAACCAAAACAACAAAGACATTATACCCAGCGACCGAGCTGAGCTTAACTCAAAGGGTCCGCGCCCGGCGATCGAGCCGAGCGCAGACAATAGCTCCACGCTCGGCGGACAAGTCACGCCCGACGAAAAGAAAAACAGCACCCGACGATCGAGCCAGATGCAATCAAAATAGGAAACGCTGATAATAAGTGTCCAAAAGACACTTATTTAGGCATGAATTATTGACCATAAATTCCTAATTTGAGTTGATTATGAGCATGAAAGTGACAAATATAACTCAAATACAAGTTTTGTGTCTCAGGTACCTGGTAAAAGAAGAAAATCTGGATTCTGAGTGAAAATGAAGGAAAAATGAGCAAAATAGAGCCAAAAAGGGAATGGCGCGACCTCGCCGCGAAAATATGCAAAAATTCAAATAAATCCTGGAAATTCCCAACGGGTAGTAAGGTTAAAGGAGGACAGTTCATGAAAGTGAAATCACGCGACCACGCCCCTCGATGGCGTTACCGCCCCATGAAGATGGCACTACCAGTGGCGCTGGCGCGCCGCTATGTTTCCATACAGGGAGTCCAAAGTGCTATTTCGGGAAGTCGGAAAAGAGTCTAAGGAGTGGCGCGACCGCGCCAGTTCAACAGCCAAAAATGGCGCTACCGCGCCATTAAGAGTCCTTCCTCTTCTCGCACCCGAATGACATTTTCTAGACTTAGAAAGAATTCAGCTCCAGTGGCGCGACCGCGCCAAAACAAAGAACAATTCAGTGCGACCGCGCCGATGACTCAGCAAACGCAAATTACGGAAATCTCGGGATTGTGACTACCAATCAAGCCCAAACCTGGGAGAAGAAGACCTAATTGTCCAAGGTTTCCACGAAGATTTTACGGAATATTGGTCAAGTCTAGGTGCATTGAATGATCAAGAAAGGAGAAGTTCCACACAAAGAAGGAAACTGCTGCCAGAAGCAGAAGAGAAAATCCGAGTTTTAAGAGAGCTATATCTGGAGTTCCCGTATTCCAATTGAAGCCAAACTTCGAAGGAAGATTCCTTGTGCTACTGAGGATCATATCACAAAAATTCAGGCCAATCCAAGCCGGGCTTCTCAAGTTTCACATCTCCAAAGTGGTGGACCCAGTGCAGAAATTGGCAGCAGAAACCAGGTAACTTCTTCTCTTCATATCTCGAGTTTCCCAACTCAGAATAGATTCAAATTTCGTGAGAAAGGAAAGGACTACAAAAGGAAGGTTCGGATGTAATTTCATCCAATTCTGAGGTTGGGAAGTCATAATTCATACCCCTGGACAGAGACCAAAATAAGAAGTTCTAGGCAGAAGCCCAGCTATAAATAGAGGTTCGAAGCAGAGAGCTAATCATCCAGTTTTGTAGTGTACATCAAGTTTTGAGTTGTAAATACAGTTTTTAGTTTACTTTTATTGTTTTGTAGTTAGTTTAGAGAGAATAGAAAGTCTAGAGGGAGTCTTACACGACCTCTTGGCACTTTAGAGAGAGAAGATGGAGATTTCAGTCAAGGTGCAAGAGAAGCCAAAGGCAGTCCTTCAAGGGGGTTTCTGTACTTAGTTTATTTTACATCTATGGCTGTAATTGAATCCTTTTTACTGTGTGTTTTTAGCATGGAGTAGTCTCTCTTTGTTGGGGAAGTCATGAACTCCTAGTTGTTTATGTTTAAGTTCTGAATTTTATAGCAATATAGTACCTTGCTTTTGTTTTAGAATCTGAGTTCATTGCTTATCTCTCATATTAATTCAATTCTGGAATTTAATGAGGGTCGAATAGAGAAGTTAAATTTCAGTAGAGAGTTGGGTTAGTTATTTGATTCCTATTTTCTAAAACAACTTGTTTTTCTAACTAGATTGTTCCGGTTGAGAAGGAGACTAGTTGAAAAGTGATGTGACTTCTATAACTCTTGTTCTGAATAAGAGAAAGTTAATCTTCAAGCTTTTATATTTATGCACTTAGGATTTGAATGTTCTGGTTGAAAAGGAGTTCAAGTAATAAGTGAAAGTTATTTCCTGTATATGGGTAACCAGATTTTCAAAAGCTAAGTCAAGGTAAAGGTGCTTGAGATATAAAAAAATCAGAATTTTGCATGTTAACAGCTAGGAGGGATTGACATTCTTCCCCAACATCTCATCTCTATAAGTTTTTCCAGAAATTAACTTTTGTTTTCTTTTCAGTTTTCAAAACCAAAACCAAAAATTTCTTTTCCCTCAATCAATAGAAAAATCTTTACTTAAATTGAGTTCTCATCAAGGTCTCCGTGGGATCGATATCTGGACTCTCGAATCTATATTACTTGCTGACCTAGTGCACTTGCTCGACACCCAACAAGTTTTTGACGCCGTTGCCGGGGACCATTGAATTGAGAGTAAGTTTAAGTGAATTTTGATTTGTTGATTGAGATTAAAATCTTTTATTCTATCTTTTCTGGTTATTTCGGATCAGTGCATGAAAATTAGAATCAGTGGTGGGCCACTTGCTGAAATCGATCAGGAATTGGAAAGAGTACTCAGGTAACTATGATCTGTGGCTTGTGAGCTTTAATGGAATGGTCTAACTTCAAGCACACAGATGAGAGGTGGAATTTTGTGCAGAATGAGGTAACTCCCTATCCTAACTCAATTTGGGAATTTCCCCAACCATATGCATCTTCTAATTATGATCAAAGAAGGTGGAATTCTGATCTATCATGTTTTGTTGTTGATAATGAACTTAATGATTCCTATAGAAGAGAGCATGATGATTATTTCTCTAGGCAAAATGTAAATCCATATTTTGAGAATGATTGGCTGGACAATTTGCCACATGGGCAATTGTTCACGTTCAGGTATGATCACCCTCCTCTGTTTAGTGATTCTTTTTATCATCATGCATATCCCCCTCAGCCTCAAGAAGACTGGTCTAGGTTGACCACTCTAGTGGATAAAAATTCTTCCCAAATAGATTCTCTACTAGATCCACCTGAAGAACAACCTAGTTTAGAAAGCATTGATGATTCACAAAGGGCCAGACTTGAGGATAAGCTTTTAAAGTTTCTAGCAAATCAAGAAAAAATATATGCTCAGACTGAAGCTAGGCTTCACACTGAAGAAGCTGCCATCAGAAATCTGGAAATACAAATGGGACAGATGGCCACTGTCATATCAGGTATGAACCAAGGTACTTTACCGAGTAATTCTGAATGGATGAATACATATAGCACTTCTTGTTTTAATTTATGTGTTACTGCAGAACACATAGAGGAAGATACAATGGAGAGAGCTGAGAGTTATTGTGATTTCCAAAAACTTCAAGAGGGAGAAGATGAAAAGATCAGGGAGGATAACGAAGAAGATGAAAAAGAGAAAAAAGAGGATGGGGTAGAAAAAGAAGAGAAACCCCATGAACAGCATAAAGAATTTAGGATAAAGGACACCAAGGATAATGAACAGTCTTTCCTCTCATTAGATATAGATTTCTTCATTATTCAGCCCTATAAACCACCCACAAAAGTTGAAATAAAAATTTTATTAGGTCTGGGTAGTGTGAGGAAAAGTTGGCAACAAATAAATGGGAAAGAAAAGTTTAAAGCCAACCAGAAAAGGGAAAGAGCGACCAGCTCTTTGCTTGAAAGGCATAATCACCATGTAATAAATTCCAAAGCCAAAAATTTCCTTATGCATGGATGGTTCAAGTTTCCATTCGATCCTGGTGGCTCAGAATACTTGTATCAGTAGTGTAGCAATAGTAGTAGGATTTGTTTGAATTTTCTTGAAAATTTTAAGGCTTTGTGTGAAGTAGGTTTGAATAGTGTTTTTTTAAAATTTTTAGGATTTGTTTAAATTTGTAGGACAATTTGCCTAAATTTCACTATTTTCATAGACCTAGGACAAGAAGAGTGTTAGATAAAAATTTACAGCTTTCAGAAAAATAGAAACCACAAAAAAATAAAAATTTCAAAAAAACTGGAACTGGCGCAACCGCGCCAAAAATCGGCGCGACCGCGCCAGATCGCGAAACCCAGTACACTAAGTTCTGAACCGGCGCGGCCATTGGGGTTGACGCGTCGGTTTGACTCATACGGGACGAAGTCTAGGAGGGTTAAAACCCCATTTCGAGGGTTCTTCAACCCAAAACACCTGCACAACCCTAAAGTCTTATATTCAACCTCTCAAAATCACCGCCCAGCCGAGAGAAATCTCGCCGAAAAACCCGCCAAAAAAAGTTCGAAATTCGGCGCAGCACACTGTTCAAGCAGAAAAGCAGTTCTGGGTAGGCATCTTTCGGGTCAATTTAGGAAACATCTGGAATCAAACTCCCAAAGCAAAAGGTACGACCACACAGAGTGAACTTCCTAGTTTAAATTGGTCAAAGTTTGGGGTATTTCCATTGAGGAACAAGGTAGAACGAAGTTCTCAAAGTTGGGGAGTTATTTTTGGTTTCTGCAATTTTCTGGGCAGAAAAATAATGTTTTTCTTACCTACTTTCGGGCCGACCATAGAATCACCTGGGAACTATTTTGGAAAAGTGATTTCAGTACGTAAAATTACACACTTAGAGATTTCCAACTCCCCACTTTGAAGCCCAAACCGACCTCAGACCAGAGAGAATCAAGTCCCTCAAAAAGGCCAGAAAGCACTTTCTACACAGAAATGGCAACTCAAAAATTCTACCAAAGGTCAAAAACCAAAGTGCCAAAAATGTGGGACAAGGAGAGATTCGCCACAGCATATGGGCACAAAAGATTCAATGATGTTTTGTCCAAGTGCAACGTCCACATGGAAAAGGGTTTTATTATGGATGAGCTTATAAAGGAAAAGTATGGAGCCATGATAGAGGAAAGGGGATGGACCCAATGGGTACAAGCTCCTACACAAGCTAGCAGCACACTGGTCCAAGAATTCTATGCCAACTTGCCAGACCAAAGGGCCTGGCAATTCTTTGTAAGGGGAAAATGGATCAAGTTGTTTCCCCATGACATCAACGACTTCTTGCACATTCCCGAGGCCCTCACCGAAATACTGACTACCTTAAGAGAGGAAATCAGTGCTACAAAGATAGCAGAGAGGTTATGCCCAAGGGGAGCAAAGTGGGAGACCAAAAGAGGAAAATTGCTGCATTTCCAGATATAGGACATGCATGTAGATGCTAAGGTGTGGTCTCTGTTCCTGTTTACAAATTTGTTCCCTACCTCCCACTTTACTGAAATCACACCAGAGAGAGCCTACTTCCTCCATGCTTTATGTGAAGGCATTCCTCTCAATGTGGGAGACATAATCCATAGCCAAATCTTGGCTATGACTTACAACAAAAGAGGAAGACTCCCCTTTCCCTCTCTCATCACTGCCATTTGCTTAGCTAATGGGATATCACTTAGCCCATCAGAACCATTGGAGACAGTGCCCAGAGGCATCTCAGCTAGCTCAGTAAAACAAATCATGAGAGATCATCCATCAACACGATCAGCAGCAAGTTTTAGCAAATCCAAAGATATGGACATGGCTGCCCTTCATGAGAGGATGAGTGGGTTAGAGAAGAAGATGGAAAAGTTGGCCACTTACAACAAAAAGATGTGGACATTGTGGGCCCAGCTTGAGGGCATACCAAAGGATCAGCTGCCTACTGGAGACACCTCTGACGAAGAAGGAGAGGATTTGGAGGAAGAAGAAGATGATGAAGAAGAAGAAGACCAGAAATGTTTAGCTTTGTTATATTTTTGAACTTTCTTCTGAACAATTATGTGTGAATGAGTTTTGCGTGTGAATGTGTTTTGAGTGTGCTTATGTTTGAGTGTTCTAAATGAAATTTCATTAATATGTACTCAATCTCCATTCATATTAATGAAATTTTAATTTTTACTCTCACAATTTTTCTCAATGCATATTTTTAAAATTCTTCCAATGAAAATCTGTGAAAAAGGACTCTTAATCTGCCTCTATCTGATATTTACTTGTCCAAAGTGGAAAAAGAGTAAAATTCATTCAGGAACTGAAGATATGATGAAATTACTCGGCGCGCCCGCGCCACTGCCTTGATGATGTATGTCTGTTCCCGAGGTGAGAAACACTGAATCCACTACAAGTATTCTTCTGAAGAATAATTTTATGCCTGAGAGATACTGCAAGTCAATTTTCATGTTTCAATTGCTTAAAATCATGCAAGTGTTTGGTACTAACCATTTTAAGCAGAATTCAAGAACAACAAGGGAGTACCATCCAACCTCCACAAACCAGAATGTCAGGGAAGTATCTCTTTTACTCCTATGTTTATTGCTGCTTTGAGGACAAAGCAGGTTTTTAAGTTTGGGGTGGGATACTCTTCGTGATTTCTTCATGCATGCTCATATGGATTTAAAAACTCTGTTTTTTTTCAAAACTTCACCAGAAATTCCATTAGAGATTTTGAAAAATACCAGTGACAAACCCTGATCAGATGGATAGCATGATTCACTTTCTGGAAAAATATTTTAGTTCAGATGCTTAGTCTTGAATGAATGCGAATTTTTCTTTAAAAACAGTTTTTGAAAACAAAGTACAAGTGAGCAAGTCGATTTCAATCACTAGAACCAACCTAAGGAAAACTTGAGGCGAAACAGAGAAAGGTTTTCAAAATTCTGAGGTGATTTAGGCACCTGTTTAAAAATCGTTTGAGCCTTTTTCAAAGCCACCCATTTTAATGCACAAGTTGTATCACCTTTTGTCAAACTCTTTGAGCCAAAAAGATCCCTGTTCTGTTTGAATGTCCCATGCTACATGAGCCAGCCTTAGTGATAAATAAACTTGTTTCTTCCTTACCCATGATTCTCCAAATTATTGAAGTGTTCTGTTTGAATGAGCATGGATCAAGATTTTGAAGTTATAAGGAGGGATGGATGAAGGGTACATAAATATTTCTTTGTAAAGGGGAAGGAGCAAGAGAGAGAAAAAAGAGAGATCTGGGCTGAGTAGGAGAAAGGCCACCTTGTGTGTGCACCGGGACTTGGGCCTCAGCAAGCTTAGAGTCTCTGAGTCAACCGGCAAGGTAAGCTGGACTTCAAACAAAGCCAAAGAAAAAGAAAGAAAAGGTTGTGGGTTAGTTAAGGGAAAGGCCACCTCGTGTGTGCACCGGGTCTCGGGCCTCAGCAAGCTTAGGAACTCTGAGTCAACCGACGAGGTAAGCTAGACTCTGGCCAAAACCCAAAGAAAAAGATACATGGGAAAGGAAAAAAAGAGGAAAAAGAAAAAAATGAGTGATCAATGCAAAAGAATAAGTTTGGGGTGGAAGAGCTTGGAGGAAAAGTCACAAATCCAATTCATGCTCAGGAAAATGGAAAATGGATATGAGGAGGAGAATAAAACCCAAAAGAAAATAAAAAATCTTCATCATTCCCATTACCCCTGCCTCATTACAACCCATAAAGACCTATTGATCAGAATTGAAAATTCCTTCAGGTTAGTGGAGAGTGGACTGAGGGTTGGCCTATGGAGTTGAATTGAGACTTCTCACTTGTATGAGAATGTACATCTTTAAAAAATTTTGAAGAAAATTTGAAATCTGTTTTGACTAAGCAAGAAGAACCATCATTAGGAAAGAAGTGAATCATCTATCTTGAAAACTTTAGAAGGGAGGATCACTGAATTTTTCTTAGTCTTTACAGATCTACCTGGTATTTATTTTAGAGTTTTTCTCGATGACGAGCAAAGGTTTAAGTTTGGGTTTGTGATAAGTGTCAAAAAGACACTTATTTAGGCACGAATTATTGACCATAAATTCCTAATTTGAGTTGATTATGAGCATGAAAGTGACAAATATAACTCAAATACATGTTTTGTGTCTCAGGTACCTGGTAAAAGAAGAAAATCTGGATTCTGAGTGAAAATGAAGGAAAAAGGAGCAAAATAGAGCCAAAAAGGGAATGGCTGGCGAGACCGCGTCGGGAAAATATGTGAAAATTCAAATAAATCCTGGAAATTCCCAACGGCTAGTAAGGCTGAAAGGAGGACAGTTCGAGAATGTGAAAACGCTCGACCGCGCCCCTCGATGGCGCTACCACGCCCCTCGATGGCGCTACCACGCCATGAAGATGGCGCTACCAGTGGCGCTGGCGTGCCGCTATGTTTCCATACAGGGAGTCCAAAGTGCTATTTCGGGAAGTCGGCAAAGAGACTAAGGAGTGGCGCGACCGCGCCAGTTCAACAGCCAAAAACGGCGCTACCACGCCATTAAGAGTCCTTCCTCTTCTCGCACCCGAAGGCCGTTTTCCAGACTTAGAAAGAATTCAGCTCCAGTGGCGCGACCGCGCCGATGACTCAGCAAACGCAAATTATGGAAATCTCGGGATTCTGACTACCAATCAAGCCCAAACCTGGGAGAAGAAGTCCTAATTGTCCAAGGAAGGTTTTCACAAAGATTTTATGGAATATTGGTCGAGTCTAGGTACATTGAATGATCAAGAAAGGAGAAGTTCCATACAAAGAAGGAAACTGCTGCCAGAAGGAGAAGAGAAAATCCGAGTTTTAAGAGAGCTATATCTGGAGTTCCTATATTCCAATTGAAGCGAAACTTGGAACGAAGATTCCTGATGCTACTGAGGATCATATCACAAAAATTCAGGCCAATCCAAGCCGGGATTCTCGATTTTCACATCTCCAAAGTGGTGGACCCAATGCAGAAATTGGCAGCAGAAACCAGGCAACTTCTTCTCTTCATATCTCGAGTTTCCCAACTCAGAATGGATTCTAATTTCGTGAGCAAGGAAAGGACTACAGAAGGAAGGTTCGGATGTAATTTCATCCAATTCTAACGTCGGGAAGTCATAATTCATACCCCTGGACAGAGACCAAAATTACAAGTTCTGGGCAGAAGCCCACCTATAAATAGAGGTTCGAAGCAGAGAGCTGATCATCCACTTTTGTAGTGTACATCAAGTTCTGAGTTGTAAATACAGTTTTTAGTTTACTTTTATTGTTTTGTAGTTAGTTTAGAGAGAAGAGAAAGTCCAGAGGGAGTCTTACACGACCTCTTGGCACTTTAGAAAGAGAAGGTGGAGATTTTAGTCAAGGTGCAAGAGAAGCCAAAGGCAGTCCTTCAAAGGGGTTTTTGTACTTAGTTTATTTTATATCTATGGCTGTAATTGAATCCTTTTTACTGCGTGTTTTTAGCATGGAGTAGTCTCTCTTTGTTGGGGAAGTCATGAACTTCTAGTTGTTTATGTTTAAGTTCTGAATTTTATAGCAATATAGTACCTTGCTTTTGTTTTAGAATCTGAGTTCATTGCTTATCTCTCATCTTAATTCAATTCTAGAATTTAATGAGGGTCGAATAGAGAAGTTAAATTTCAGTAGAGAGTTGGGTTAGTTATTTGATTCCTGTTTTCTAAAACAACTTGTTTTTCAATCTAGATTGTTCCGGTTGAGAAGGAGACTAGTTGAAAAGTGATGTGACTTCTATAACTCTTGTTCTGAATAAGAGAGAGTTAATCTTCAAGCTTTTATATTTATGCACTTAGGATTTCAATGTTCCAGTTGAGAAGGAGTTCAAGGAATAAGTGAAAGTTATTTCCTGTATATGGGTAACCAGGTTTTCAAAAACTAAGTCAAGATAAAGGTGCTTGAGCTATAAAAAAATCAGAATTTTGCATGTTAACAGCTAGGAGGGATTGACATTCTTTCCCAACATCTCATCTCTATAAGTTTTTCCAGAAATTAACATCTGTTTTCTTTTCAGTTTTTAAAACCAAAACCAAAAATTTCTTTTCCCTCAATCAATAGAAAAATCTTTACTTAAACTGAGTTCTCATCAAGGTCGCTGTGTGATCGATATCTGGACTCTCGAGTCTATATTACTTGCTGACCTAGTGCACTTGCTAGACACCCAACAGCTGCATTCAAGACAAACGGAGTTCAAAAGCAGCACCCGGCGACCGAGCCGAGTGCGACCAAAACAACAACACTGTGCCTTGGCAACCAAGCCGAGCACAGTCCCAAAAGCAACGCACACGGCGACAGAGCCTAGCGCGACCAAAACAAACAGCCTCGCAGCCAACAACTAAACCGGAGGCGAACAAAATCAAACACCAGTGCCCGACGGCCTAGCCGGACATAACCAGACGGAGAATTCAGCACTTGGCGACAGAACCAGATGCCGCACATTCGATCCTAGTGCCTGACGATTGAGTTGGACGGGAAACGAATGCAGCAAAACGACAAATTCTGTGCCCGGCGATTGAGCCAAGAACAATTCAAAGCTTCGCGACCACCCATACAGCCGGCCGCAATCAAAACAAGTGCCCGGCGACTGAGCCGAGCACAATTCAAAGCCTCGCGACCAGCCACACTGCCGGCCGCGATCAAAACAAGTGCCCGACGACCGAGCCGAGCACAATTCAAAGCTTCGCGACCAGCCACACAGCTGGCCGCGATCAAAACAAGTGCCCAACGATCGAGCATAGCACAGTTCAAGGATTCGCGACCAGTAGCAAAGCCGGCAACGATCAAAATAACAAAATTTGCACCCGGCAACTGAGTCGAGCACAGTTCAAAGTCCGCACCCAACAACAAAACATATGCGAAAAAAAAAATTACAGAGGCACTACCCGGCGACAGATCCGGTGTTGTATCAGAAACTCCGGGGTGACCAAGCGGACGCGAGCCAACAGAACCGAGTACGCAACCCCTCTTCAAAAAAAAAAAAGGATGCTACAAAAAGAAATAGTTGTCGAACAAAAAGAAACAAGCGACAAAAAGGAGTTGTCACAAAAGAACAAAAAAAAAAGAAGCAAGTGACAAAAAGAAGCTGTCGCAAAAGAACAAAAAAAATGCAGCGACAAAAAGAAGCTGTCGCAAAAGAACAAAAAAAATGCAGCGACAAAAAGAAGCAGTCGCAAAAGAAAAGAAGTTGTCGACGACCAAGCCGGCTGTGGTCACTCAGCAGCTCACACCTGCCGCTCAAGACAGTTACGACAACAGCACCCGATGACCAAGCCGAGTGCGCCAGCACAGAAATTCAGCCTCCCGGCGACCCAGCCAGACTCATCCAAATCAAAATTTTGGCACCCAGCGACCAAAACAAGAAATTTGGTCCCCGGCGACCAAGCTGGGCATGAAACAAACTCCAACACCCGGCGACAGAGTCGGGTGCAATCAGAACAGAGTCTCACTGCTCTCGACGACCAAGCCGGACCCCCTCAAAACAAAAATGCAGCACCCGGCGACCGAGCCGGATGCAACCAAAACTCGATCCCAGTATACGGCGACCAAACCAGGTATGCCACAATATTGTTATACTCGACTTTTGGGCCAAACGACGTGCAAAAGGTTGCCAGTCTGTCACATTAACAAATTGACAGATACCTGGAGCGAGAAAGAGAGGTAATCCGAGAGGAAAAAAAGGAAAAGAAAACAGAGAGAAAATTCGAAAAAAAATCGCGAATAAAAAACAAAAAGAGAGAGGCAGAGGGAGAAGTCGAAAATGAGAGGAGAGAAAAAGAAGAAGAAAGAGGGAGGAAGAGAAGAAGAAAGAAAAGAGAGTGGGTACCCCAGCTGACTCGAATTCAGCCCGAGACTGTCGGGAGTGAAGGAATTTGCATACAATACCTTTGATTTCCGGTTCGCGGAGAACTTCTGACGCAAGCCGGGACCCGACAAGGATCGTAAAGCAGAGAGAAGTTGAAGGTTGTCTCAACAAATCGCAGACAGTCAAGTCTCAGCAAATCGCAGACAGTCTCTCGAGTCGTGGTAGCAGATAGTCTTTCAAATTTTGCAGATAGTTAGGGTTTACAAACAGTCAGAAGTCGTAGACAGCAGTTTGTAAATAGCCAATGCGCAGTCTCTCGGGTCGCAATCGTAGAATGCCAATTTGCAGACAAATAGAACACAACCAAATTCGCAAAACCTCTCAGCCCTAGGTCGCAGACTGTCTCCCAAATCGCAGACAGAAGCCAGCCGCAGTCTCCCCAGTCGCAAATAGCAAAAATTCGCAGCCAAATCCATAGACTGGTAGAAAAGGCCAAATTCACAGACAGAAGGAAAATCCAAGTTCGCAGAGTGTACCTAGAAGAATAAGATAGGATCCTTAAACCAAATTATCCCAAACTCGCGGGGAGTGGATCAGTAATTTCCCCACTTAAGAAGGAGCCCTCTACGCAGGAAGGTGGAACCCACGTCGCTGCCTCAAACCCTCTACGACCTGCGCAGAAGCCAAATCGTTGACAGGGAGAGACATCCCAATTCGTTGTGGAGATCAGTTCAACCGGAGTGGGCCCCACTGCACCCTCTCCTGCGCAAATCCTCTTCCTGGCGCACCAATTCAGTTCGCAAAAGAAATTCTAGTTCGTCAAAAAATAAAAGAGGTCAGCAACTCGAATTCGGCTTCTCAAGCCTCATTCGGGTGCGTACTCCTTCCTCGGCGCAATGACCTTCGCTCCAGTTCTTAATATCTTTCTTCAGCACAACATCCAGAATAGTCGAAGTCTGTCGAAGTCATCAAAACTCGTCGCGACTGTTGTCTCCGAAGTACCAAAGCAACGTTCGGCCGCAGTTACAACCTCGACCCAGTCGATTTCAGCTCATCGCCGACGTCACTGCTCAAACTAGAACAACACTTCTGTTCAAGTACACCGTCTTTCTCTATACCGTACATCTGTACGCCTATAGAAAAAAAAAGAGAAAATCGAAAAAAACAAACATCTCTAAAACAGCAAGAGAGCAAAAAAAAAGAGAAAAGAAAGAAACAAAATATATATATATATACATACAAGTGTACAAAAATATACACTGTCCTAAAAAATCAAGAGGACAGAAAAGCATACGTACACAAAAGATAAACGATCCTAAAAGAGTAAGAGCATGAACAACAACAAAAAAAAAAAAAGCGTGTGTTCGTTGTGTTCTTCTTCACATTCAAAACTTGTTCTTTCTCTCTGAACAGTCAAGTCTCGAAGGGGGCAATCTGTATCCACCAAAATGTGAACGACCCAAATTCGACGAGCCCAGAAATCCATCAATCCAGCAATCGATCGTCGTGGGTAGGCTCCATCAAATCTTGAAGACCTCTATCGCAGCCCATCGTCAAATCCACTCACGCTGCCGCGTCATCGATACAGTCGACGCCCTAGTCATCAGGAAATCGCCGCGTCAGTACCAGTCATCATGCCAAATTACAAGTCAGCCTTCTCCAGCAGTTAAACGACCAAGCACGGTCGCCAATCGAAGAAGCCGAGAAAGGACAGTGTGATCCTCATTCAATGGATCCGGGAGAGAAATTCTCCAGTCTTCCTCTTCTCTCAAAAGAAGCAGCAGAAAGGGGATCGTGATCCCCATTTCAAGCATCAACCTCAACAACGGCACAGAATCAGCTACAAATTGCCAGAAACGGTCTGTCCTAGGGGTTCGAAAAACTTTTCATCTCACGCACAGAGATTCCCTCGAGCCAAAGAAGTAAGCTACTTGCAGTCCGTTGTAACTCAACGGTTCAAAACGGAACAGCTCTACACGGTCTCCGGCAACGTCACAAGTTGATACGTGCGGAATAGAAATACTTTTGCCCGACCGACCAAAGCCACACACTTGTTCCAGAACTCAAACTTCGACGTCCTCGCCAAAAGCCAAAACTTCATCAAATTTACACGGAGATCGAATCAGAGGAAGAATAGGAGATTGTACTCGCATTCCTTGGCATTCAAATACAAACTGTAACACAAATTCTCTGTTATAAATCGATTTACTCTCTCGATCGCGCTGCTTCGCGGATCGGCGGATTTTTGGTGAAACAGTTATATATAGAAATACGGCTTAAAAGAGCAATGGTTTTAAGTGTTAATCTATGAAATACATTGAGAAAAGTCAGAAGACCGAAGAAAAACAATGCCCAAAAACCCTAAATCGGTGAGTCGCGTCCCAGTCGCGACTCGGTGAGTCGCGTCCCAGTCCCGTCCCAGTCGCGACCCGGTGAGTCGCGTCCCAGTCGCGACCCGGTGAGTCGCGTCCCAGTCGCGACCCGGTGAGTTGCGTCGTGAGTCGTGACTCAAATTTTTGACCCAGTGAGACCGAGTCGTTGAGCGACTGGTAGCGGGCAGAAGCGACTCAGTGAGTCACGCCCCTGGTAGGCGACTCCATGAGTCGCCAGAGAGAGTTGAGCCAGCTTTGAAGGCCCACTTAGGATTGGATTTTGATTTAAATTTGGTTTTTACCTAGTTTAATGGTCCAGTAATTGTTTTAAGCCATAATTAGATCTATTAAACCCATATTTTTTGCAGAAATTAAATCTTAAATAAATTTTAGGTCATTTCATCTATAAATTTAGATTTTATGTCTTTTATATTTTGTTGATTTATGCAAATTTATATTTTTAGGCTATTTGATAAATTTCTATGTGTGTGAAAATAATTGATTTAATTATATAAATTACAAAATCCCCATCGGGTAATGCAAAATATATAAGGTAATCAATTAAGTGTTTGAATTATATCTAATTTTGATTATTATTTGTAAAATCCCCAACGGGTAATGCGAATTATATATTTAAATTAGATACTTGTTTGTTTGTTTTGTATTGATTGTTTTGTTTAGTTAATTTAGTTATAGAATTTGCAAAATCCCCAACGGGTAATGTGAATTATATAATTAACTTAGATACTTGTTTGTTTGTTTTGCATTGATTGGTTGGTTTAGTTAATTTAATTATATGATTTACAAAATCCCCAACAGGTAATGCTTCTTGTATAATTAAGTTAATTATTATTTGTTTGTTTATAAATGTGTATTTGCATGATTCTAGTATTTTTCATGAATCCCCAACGGGTAAGTGAAAACTATTACTTGGGTGTTTATTAATGTTAAAGTTATGTTCAAATAATTGAAAAAATTATGGGTGAAAGGAATGTCTCTCGATCTGTAGTAGATCTAATCAGATAGATATCTTAAGACCTAATGTCTTGGACGAAACAAATTATTTGGATTGGTCACAGAGAGTAGATATGATGTTACAGTCTATGAACATCTATGAAATAATAAAAGTGGATAAACCTCCCAAAGAACATTCCCCAATGACTGACCCTAGTGAGAAAGAGAACCCTTAAGGAACTAGAGAAATATGAAACATAGATGTCTGCAAACTCTATTGCTAGAGTGCATGTCCTTGGTGGGATAAAAAAATCTATTAGAAGTTCACTTTTTAGAGTTCCCATCCTAAAAGATATATTGGATAGAATTGGGAAGTTGGTCAAACAGGGATTATTAGATAAATTTTTATAAAGTTATATTTTTGGAAAAATGACTAAAGTACGAGTTCCATCTAAAGCTTGCAAAGCAGAAAATATCCTTGAAATGATTTACTTAGATATTTGTAGACCTATAAGTGTGAATATTAGAAATAGTCACCTATATTTTATTACTTTTATTGATGACTATTCAAGGTATGGGAGAGTGTACTTATTACAACAAAAAAGTGATGCCTTAGACTCATTCCAGATTTTCAAGAAGGAGGTAGAAAATAGAAGTGGTCGATAAATCAAAACATTTCACACACATAGAGGAGGAGAGTATTGTTCCAAACTATTTTTTGAATTTTGCAAGTCAAATAGAATAGTTCAAATATTTAGCATGCCTCATACTCCAGAGTGTCTGAGAGAAAAAATATAACCCTAATGGAAATTGTGAGATCAATTATGTCACTTGCAAATTTACCGTTATCATTTTGGGGGAAAGCTTTGTTAGCTTCAATACATATTTTGAATACAGTTCCTTCTAAGTCAGGTGAAACTACCCCATATGAGTACTGGACAGGAAAGATACCTAGTCTCAAACATTTGAAAGTTTGGGGATGTGTGACACGTGTTAATTCTTGAGCTAAAAGATAAGTTAAAAGAAAAAATAAAAAGATATTTACTAATTGGGTATCCGAAACTATCTAAAGGTTATTTGTATGACCCAAAAGATAAAGTCATAATTGAGAGTAGGCATGTTAGATCATTAAGGACAGATTTGATTGTGATGAGTATTTGGATAAAAAATCAAATTTAGAGGAAATTGAAAAATCTGCTCAAATTGATATCCCTGGTGAAATTATAAATAGTGCACCTTCTAGAAAGTGAAAGGAAAATCCTGTAGAAATAAGAAGAGGAGCTAGGGAAAGAAGACCTAGTGCACTTTTGAGATCTTCAGAATTTTATGCATATGCAGGTGAATCATATGAGAGGATAAGACTTAATGAGCATCCTTCTGATCCTTATACTTATGATAAAGCAATTGCTGATATCAATGCTTATGAGTGGAAAAAGGCAATAGAAGAAGAACTTGCATCTATGCAGAATAATCAAGTTTGGAGACTTGTAGATGCACCTGCAATTAAGCTAAAAAAGTGCAAGTGGATATTCACAAGGAAAAGAAATTCAGAAGGAAAAGTTGAAAGATTAAAAGCTCGGTTAGTAGCTAAAGGATTCACTCAGCAGTATGGGATAGATTATGAGGAGACTTTTCCCCATATGTTAGAATTCAATCCATAAGGGTAATTCTAGCATTAGTAGCTTTTTATGATTATGAATTATTTCAAATAGATTTTGAATGAAACCCTTGATGAAGAGACATATATGGAACAACCCAAAGGTTATGTGATTAAAGGTGCTGAAAATAGATTTTGCAAATAAGAAAAGTCTATCTATGGGTTAAAGTAAGCATCAAGACAAAGGAATATAAAGTTTCATGAAGTAGTGGGAGCATTGCATATATCTTAAAATAGTGGAAGATAAGATTATTTTTCTCACCTTATATGTAGATGATATACTCTTAGCAGGGAATGATGTGAACTTATTGTTAGAAAGCAAACAGTGGTTATTTCAGACCTTTGAGATAAAAGATCTTGGAGAAGCTTCATACATTCTCGGATTTAAAATTCAAAAGGATAGAAATTTGATGAAGCTCGGTTTATCTCAAGACATTGATTATGTTTTGAATCAATTTCATATGATTAATTGTATTACAAGAAAAGCTCCATATGATGCTACAAAAAAGATGAGCAAGAAGGATTGTCTATTTAAACTCAGTGATAAATTAGATGAGACTAGATATCATTATGCATCAGTTGTGGGTAATCTTATGTATGTTTTAATGTGTACTAGGCCAAACCTTTCTTATATTGTGGGAGTTCTAAGTCGATTTCAGTCAAATCCAAGTTTAAGTCACTGGGAAGGGCTAAAATGGGTGATGCGCTATTTAAAGAGGACCAAATCATGTGCTTTCACTTTTGAGGCAAAAGAGTTGGAATTGATAGGTTATTCCAACTCTAATTATCAAGGGTGTGTTGACACTCGGAAGTCCACTTCAAACTTTATTTTTATATTTGGAGGTGGTGTTATTTCTTGGAAGAGTAAAAAGCAAGATTGTATAGCACAGTCAACTATGGAAGTTGAGTATGTGGCTATGAATATAGCTACTCGAGAAGTTGTTTATCTTAGGAAATTTCTTCAAAATCTTCATGTAGTGACTTGTGTGGAGCGGCTGATACCGATATTTTGTGATAACACTTCTGCTATTTATATCACAAAATATCCAAAGTGTCACTCCAAGGCAAAACATATTGAAGGAAAATACCACTACATTTGCGATATGCTGAAGAAACAAGATGTTATTGTCCGCCAATTTCTTTTCGGGACAACTTGGCTGATCCACTTATTAAGTGTTTGCCTGTAACATGTTTTAATGACCAAGTGGGAGAATTTTGATGTAAAACTTGTAATAGTTAGTTTTATGATCTCATTGTTGATTTTATTATTATGTCATGACATATTATATTTCAGATTCCATTAAATAAAAATCAATCTTGTTTGATTGTGTATGTTGTATATGATTTTGTAAGTACTTACTTGATGTCTTGAGGTTCAACTTCCCTAAAAGGTATGCACTTAGATGTGTATACATAAGGGTCTTATTAGGGGTATAGATGAATTTTTAAATTGCCCAGGCCTATGGAGCTGAATAGGGATAACGTCCTTAGGGATAACGTCCTTAGTCGCTAATACTCAAGTTGGTATAGAGTTTTACCCCGAGCTCCTCAAGTTTTGAGTATGCTATAGACAGTTGATTGCCCTAATAACCAACTTTCATATTAGGTATACACCGATATGTGTTATATAGAAGGGTCTCAATAGGAGGTTTGGTTGGATGTTAAAAATCGTTCAGGCCTATGGTACTGTTGGGCACAGTTACCTTAATGGTTAATACTCAAACTGGTATAGAGTTTTACCCTGAGTTTCTCAGGTTTTCAGTATGTTATGAACGGAGATTGCTGAACTGGACATACACTGATGTGGTTGATTCTCCAACCTTAAGTTTTGAAAATATATTTTGTATATGCCCGAGTTAACTGTACAAATATATTAATGGACTTGACGATTTTAAAAATTGATTTATTTTCAATAATTTTGAAACCAAGTGGGAAATAATAACAATGTTTTAATCGAATTAAAACTTCTATGACTATATGGGTATGGGGTCCACTTCTAGGGTTTAAGTCCTATTGGGAATTCAGTACAAGGAATAATGGCCAAAATATCCCTTATAGAGGTTCCTTATAAATAAACCTTACCGGTGAAACGAGTTAATAACTAGTCTGACTAAAGTGACGCAAATCACTTGTAAAAAATTTCTTTGCAATTGCACTAATTTTTCTACCCCATAAAATAAATTGTAATTATGGTTTTATGTAGTTGCATTATGTATTTATTATGTAATGTTTATTATCTTTTGGGCTTGCAGATGTTGTGTTTAGTGTTTGAAAAGAAAGAAAGAACAAATATTCGAAGTGATGCGAGATGTCGACATTCCACTCTGGTTAGAAAAAAAAAAACAGTAAACAAGAAGAAATCAACCATTTGACTTGGACGTGGTTGTGGTCTTGCCTTTGGTTCCACCTTCAAAGTCTTTGGATCGACTTCGGATATGGAAGATCCTGTACCCTCTCTGTCTGCCCTCCTCTTTTATAAATCAGAGACGTCGAAACAGATTCAAAATCCTCACAAACGAACGAAATGGGTATCATCTCCAATATCTGGTTATTCCCCGTTCTCCTTGCTCTGTTTCTCGTTCCTAGTCTTCCTCGCGGAGAGGCAGCTTACTTCCCCCCCATCTCCACTCTGGTCTCGGAGCAGCTCTTCAATTCCATCTTTCTCCACAAGGACGACAACGCCTGCCCCGCCAAGGATTTCTACACGTACCAGTCCTTTATCAGAGCCACGAGATGGTTCCCCAGGTTCGGCAACGACGGCAGCATAGGGACACGGAAGCGCGAGATTGCAGCTTTCCTTGCTCAGATTTCTCACGAAACTACCGGAGGATGGGCGACGGCTCCCGATGGACCTTACGCCTGGGGCCTCTGCTTCAAGGAAGAAGTAAACCCCCCTAGCGATTACTGCGATTCCAACAACAAGCAATGGCCCTGTTTTCCAGGCAAATCCTACAAGGGCAGAGGACCCATCCAGCTCTCATGGTAAGAATCCAAATAAAAATAAGAATCATTTCCATTTCAACAAAAATAAAAAATAAAAATAAAAAATCCAAATAAAAATAGAAAACCTCCTAAAGTCCTACCAACAAATAATAAGCCAGGATTCTTTTATATGTGGACTAATTATGTATGGGTGCGACCTGTTCAGGAACTACAACTACGGCGCAGCAGGGGAGGCGCTGGGATTCGACGGGCTGAGGAACCCGGAGGCGGTATCGAACCATTCGGAGACGGCGTTCACGACGGCGCTCTGGTTCTGGATGACGGTGCAGAGGCCGAAGCCGTCGTGCCACGACGTCGTGGTTGGGCGTTTCCGGCCGACGAAGGAGGACCTCGCGGCGAACAGGACCGCCGGGTTCGGCCTCGTCACGAACATCATCAATGGCGGAATCGAATGCGGGAAAGGAGACAATGCCAGCGTCGACGACAGGATTGGGTATTTCAGAAGGTACGCCGAGTTGTTCAAGGTCGACGTCGGTACCAACTTGGACTGCGCGAACCAGAAGCCATTCGGGTGAACACTAAACAGAGCTGCAGGTCGTGGCTCCATTAATCAATTAAGATGAAGAAAGATTTTTAATTTAAAATTTCCCGAATAAATAAATGGCTCCATTAATGTGCCATTTTTCTGTTTGATATCATGATATGTACTTATGCAGAACTACATTTATATGAAATTTATGATTGTCGAGCATGGTCATGTATCGGTAGATAAACGGGTTGACCTGGATTCTGTCACTTACCAAGATAATATCGTTGTTGTATTTAAGATTGAGATAAAGATATGACTTATCAGCATTTGTTATCCTTGGTTATAAATTACTATTTAGTTACTATCTTTTTATGATTATTATTCATTGACCTTTTGACTCCCATTAGGATAAAGACTAGTTTTCAAGTAGCACATGGAAATATACATTAAATTAAAGTTCGCCCGTATACAGACAAGAGGGAGCAGTCCAACATTTAACTCATTCGTTAACCACCTACTCCTGCTCCTGGGGGGGATATCCTCTGTCAGCAACTCACACGGAGCAACAGAACACGCTTCTCCCTCTTCCTAGGCTTCCATTTTGCAGCTTTATACCAGCCGTTTGTGAGGGGCAAGCACCTGCCAGTCGCTTTGCTGCAAACAGTTGTTACTTTTTGGCTAAACATGATATTTCGTTTCTAGATATGGACAAGATGATGAGATATGAAGTTACCTATTTCATAAAATAGCTCATTCACGTTTTGTGCTGTTTTTGCTGATGTTTCCAAGAAGTAAAGCCCATTTTCTTGAGCATATGACTCCCCTTCCTGCTAGAAGGAACCAATTGATCAAACTATGGTCATTATTTATTCCTAGCAGAAGTGATGTTGGAGCATTCTTTAGAAACAACACCCAAACTCAAAAAGGTAACCTACAAAATGAAGTACAAAACCCAGGGCCATAGAATGTGGAAAGCACATACGCTCGGTATGCTGAAGTTCCTTCGAAATATCTTATATTATTCCTACTGAAAAGTTCATTATAGTAACACATTCGTGTCTTACACCACATGGATGACTCAATCAGGAAAGTGGACGTACCTTTGTGTCCACCTTTCTCTTTGCTTCTAGGTCAGCCTTATTACCAACCAAAACCATCACCAAATTTGGATTTCCTGCACCAAATTAAATTTTTAGAAAACTAGGAAATTTAAAAGAGAAAACGTATCTAAGCGGTGTAAAGTTCGAATTTATTACAAGTCACAGTTTATATTAATTACTCAAGAAGTTCGGCAATAATTTGCATCAATAAGGACAGAAGTAGAAGAAACTAATTTTAGGACTGCTTCCAAATGAGATTTGCATCTGAATTCACCAGCCTCTTTGATAATTTCATTTAGATGATATATGTTTCTGAACTATTCTTTTTCCAGGACGGATGAAACATGTTATTTAGTATGGTCTAATAGGACTAAGACAGTTGTGCTAAAACAAAAAAAAAAAAAAAAAAGAGTTTCACGATCTGTTACAACTTAAGTTTGTATGGTCTAATAGGACTAAGACAGTTGTGCTAAAACAAAAAAAAAAAAAGAGTTTCACGATCTGTTACAACTTAAGTTTGATCTTTAATCATCGGTTAATATGATTCTATCTACATTGATAGTAAAAGTCATGTTTTTTATGCATTCTAAGGTTCTACAAGATAACAGTTAAATCTCAAATGCATAGTCACTTGGCTAAAGCTGACACACAAAATCAAAGGAATTTCCTGACTAAACAAATGATTTATTCTTCTCCAAAAAGGCACTTTAGTCATGTATTTTCATCAAACCATGTAATTGCTTCGAAGGATCAGAAGCGTTAAATCCATGAAATGGCATACATACCTTGTCTCTGAAGTTCTTGAACCCATTTTTTTGCTCGGCCAAATGAATCCTGAGGTATAAAAACAAAGTTGATGAGCAAGAAACAGCATATCTAACGAAGACAAAATGACAGAATGAAGCTGGCAGACTTAAAGAGAACTGGGATACATAGCACCACACTGATGGTTATTACACACAATTTCATAATACTTTCAAAAGACTGTACTAAAGAGAAGTAAATATACTTGAAAATTCAATGTGTGATATTGATTTGCCATAAAACAATCAGATAGATAAAGGCCTGTAGAATAGATCTAGGTTGGACTTTAACATCTTATTACCACTTAAATGTTCCATCTAGTCTGTAATCGTTTATGTTAGCAATATCTTAGACGGTCACATGCACAGAGGACCCCTTAACCTAATTGAGGCTTAAACTTCATGCCCTCATACCTGATGAATTGAAAAACCCATTGGCCAATGAGCCAAAAATCCCATCCAAAAAGTTATATTTCAGATTAAACTTTCATCTATTTTCTTGCATAGATGTAAGAGTAGTATTAACCAGAATAATCCTACATTGGTTCCAATTGGAAAAATCCTAGGCAAGTGAAATTGAGGCAAACTTAACAAAATTAAAAATCTTTGGCTTTAAGAAACACATCATCATGAAACCATTGCTTCAACCATTATTGGAACCAAGTGCAGGTGTGCAGCAGCAGTAAACATTGCCATTTTCTTGGGAAGTAGTGTGTGTGTGTGTGTGTGTGTTAGAGAGAGAAAAGGAGAGAAAGAGAAAGAGAATTCAGTCATAGACTGGAAAAATGATATTATACCATGCTTGTGATATCATAAGCAACTATAGCTGCCGCGGCACCACGGTAGTACATAGGGGCTAAGCTATGGTAGCGTTCTTGTCCAGCTGTATCCCATATATCAAATTTCACAGTAGCTTCATTTAAGGATATCACTTGAGAGAAGAAAGCAGCTCCTATTGTTGATTCCTGAAAATGAAAACTAATACTATGAGTCTTTACAGTTTAAATGTAGTAAGTTAAAAAAGTATAATAACAATAATGCGACTACTAAATTGTTTAGTAGGAGCAAGGCAGAGAACCTGGTAATTGAAAAATTGGCCTTTGACAAACCTAAGTACTATGCTTGTTTTCCCAGTACCCATGTCGCCAAGAAGCACCTAAACACAGGAATTAATAATACAAATATACAGTGAGAGAGGTATCAAAACAGTATCATTTGTCGGATATACAAAAAAAATCGGTCGTGTGTCTCTGTATGAAAAAAGTAGCAATAAAATTTTCGAACCCCTGGTCAAAGGTTGAGATGCTTTACTTCCAATAGCTTAACATTGGTATCCCTTAAAATATCACACATTAAGTTTAAAATGGAATTGTCACTGAATATTTAGCGATAACTTAGCAGATAAATCAATGTAGTGAATAACATTTTTACACGAAATGAAAACTAGCAATTCACAATAGAATACAATCTTGGTTCTTCAATTATCCATGTATGGCATAAAATTAGTACAAATTTAACTCGCGTTGCTTAACTTCCTTTAGAAACTTGAGCCGTTCATATGCTAATCGGAACAAAAAAAAGAAAATAACAAGCAACACAAAAAATCTTTCCCATCGAAGAAGAATCGACGATTTCCTCAGGTTTTCTTCGCCAATCAGAATCTAGAACAACCTCTATTGATTAATAAAGAGACCTATTTGCCCATGAGAAAAGAAACAAACACAAAACCAAAATAATGGAGAAGAGAAAAAGTAGGTACCAATTTAGCTTGGATATTGTTGTTCGTTCCCGTTCTCGCCATAAGATGGCTGCGACGCAGAGCGGATTTGAAGGCAAAATAATTCTGTACATTGATCGGGAAAGAAATATATAAAGACAGCGGCAGCGGTGTAAGATAAACTATTAGAATACGGGAAGAGGCCGTTAGCTTCAACGTTTTGACTGGTAGCTTTCTCGAATTCGGAAATGAACCTCTGCGGCTGCAAAAGAAATCTTCCTTTTTATCGTTCCCGCCACGCTCCTTTTCTCCCTTCTCGAATCTCTAATTTCTCAGTACGAGTGAGTTTGGGTTTTGAAAGTTGAGTACTTGAGTATTTGTAAATGGGCTGGATCCACGACCCTCAACAAAGACGAGATGGATCCTTGATCCAGCCCACTAAATTTTTACTTTTGTTTATATTTTTTATTGACTGACTTTAAAGATTATGAAAACCATACGAAAAAAGATTATCTACTCTTGCCAAACCTCAAATATTACAAATTATAAAATGGTTTATCTAAATTCAGACCATGAAAAAAAAAAAAAAAAAAAAAAAAAAAAAATCTCCATGATAATTGTGATTTGATCGTGACCAACCAACCAAGATCAATATATATTTATTTTGAATTAATTCAATGTTATCCCCCGTTCATAAAAATGTACAAAAATGTATTTGACTCTATTTACTTGTGACTTGTGAGTAGGGGTGTAATCAGGTAATTAATATCCCATTATCCCTTTTACCCGACCTAAAAAACACTAATTCCAAAATGTTAATACTGCTATGCAAAAATATGCACATGCATGTGTTTACGAGGTATGAATTAACATTAGCCATTTTCTAACTATTTTTACATATACCTTTTACACAAAAATCGGAAGAAGAGTGAATGCCTGGTTTCATGGATAGGAATAGTGGAACCATAATAACTCAAGTGGTCTCATTCGGTTATCTAACGTGGGAGGTCTCAGGTTTGAGTCTCGACTAGTATAAGCTTGTTTCATGGACAGGAATAGTAGAACCATAATAACTCAAGTGGTCTCATTCGGGTCATGTATGTGCATGTGGGAGGTCTTAGGTTTGAGTCTTCATGGTATCACCTTACAAAAACACTTTTGAAAGTTTTAATATTTAATTTATTTTAAAATCTCATTCTTATGTTATTGTAGTCTTTTTATTATAATGTTTTATTATTTATTTCCCTTTCATGGTTTTACCCGGTTAGTATATGGAATTCCAAATTTCCAATAGAGGACATGAGTCCAACGTCACATGCCTGTACGAATAATTGATCTCACCCCCACATAAGATATTAAGATGTATTGATTTGTCTAAAAAACTAAAATTTCTGTTGGGGTGTTTCATGTCACGTCCAGTTGAGTAACGTGTTCGTCGTTAAACACATATGGTTTCATATTATGGTCGGGTTAAGCTTCTTAATCTAAGAGATCATCAACTTATATTACAATTATCCGCATCCGGGCAAGTGTGAAGCTGTTCATCATCTTCAATATTTCAATCTAGAAAAAGGTTGGCGCCAACCAACAAAGCCATAAATTGCAGTCAGTCGGTCTCAACTCTCAGTCTCTCATTTCATCTTCTAATTCAACATTATTGAAGATAAAGCGCGCGATTACTGATTACTGATTACTGATTACTGATTACTGATTACTGATTACTGATTAGACGCTAATAATGGAGCTGCCGTTACATCAAAACGGAGGACGTCCGGGGGTTCGGTAGCCGAAACGAGGGCAGCAATCGCCACACACCATCTCCAGCAGCCAACAGCAGCACAAGATCTTGAACCTGAAATCGTTCTCAAAAAATGGCTCGAGTCACTGAACAGAGCTTCAATGAGAAAACAAAAGTATAAAAGAAGCAATATTTAAAAGAGTACACTACATACAGATCTGTGAGACACTCTCCACACCCGCAGCAACCTTCGTCGTCTTCGTAGGGCGCGAGTGCCGGCGGTGGCGCCCAACGATCTCCAGACGGAGACGGACCTCCCGGGTACATGACGGATGGAATAGTGTCATACCCACGAGCTCCCAAGAAGGATTTATAACGAATTCGAAGCAGAAAACGGGGAGACGTGCCGGTGACCGACCGACCGACCGAAGAGTATACCCACCGGTCTTCGGGCCTCGCAAATTTTCACATGTTTGTCGAAATGCCAGTTCCTTTTCTGGGTCAAAGCGAAAGGATAAGGAGACAGTGAAGGAATCATGGTATTGGTTGGTGTTAATATCGTCAATGGCCGATGACGTTATTGAATTGGTGTTCAACTGCTTAATTTGAAGCAGAAACCCATGATGATCATTTGATGGAATGGCCGAACAGATTCGAAAGCCATTGAGATTACCAGGAAGAGGTCCCTGATTTCTGCTTTGGGAGAAAAAAGGAAGAGAAAAGTAAAAGGAGAACTTTTGAGTTTTGAGTGCGTCGTGCATAAGCGCCCCCAGCGATTCTTGGCAGGGTTGCCCGTATTGGAAATCCCATACGTATGTATAGGTCAGTTTAAATTCCGATATGCCTGAAATTTTATTTTAAAATTACTATAATCTAGTTCGATTAATTTTATAAATCTTATTAAAATTTTAGTTTAAAATTCCTTGTAATTTATGAGTAATTAAATTTTTAAGCTAATTGAACCGTTTTGACCGATTTATAATCATTCAAGAATAAATTCTCCGTAACAAAAATTGGTAAAAGTATAGGAAAAATGTATGAAATTAATTGAATTTCATACAAAAAAAACTAGCATAAAAATCTTATAATTTAAGAGTAATTAATATTTTAAGCTAAATGAACCACTGATGCGTAATCTTTCAATGATAAATTCTTCTTTATTTAGTAACGAAAATATTAATATTTTTAAGTTAATTTTATCGTATCAACTAATATGTAATCTTTCAAGGAGAAATTTTCTATCATTTGGCAACGAAAATAAGTAAAAGTATAAGCAAAATAAGCGAAATTGATTCAATTTTATACACAAAAAAATTCAGCTTAAAATTCCATGTAATTTATAAATAATTAATATTTTAAGCTAATTATTCCGGTAATTTTTTAACTTTTTTAATGACCATATCGGATTTCTGTATCAGTCGTATTGGCCGATACGGAGTTACAAAATATAACCCCGATACGGGAGCATAACTTGTAATTCCTAACCAAAACCCAATACGTATCGGCCAATACGGGCAACCATGATTCTTCGGCCCGACTTCGAGCATCGCGTTGTCGGCAGCAGTGACAAGATTATCCTGTCTGCTGCACTGAACTGCCAAATATAAAAAATTATAATCTTTGAATATCTCCAACAACGAAAGGATCAAGGTGGGGCTGGTGTAGTCAATAAGCACTCATAATAATCCTAAGGGATATGGATTCTCCCTTCTATCTTCAATCAATCCGATGATTAACTGTAAATTAGAAGTTTCACATTAGATCATTTGTGTAACTCGAGAGATTTTTTTTTTTTTTTTTTAAATGTATAAAAGCCGCCTGAAATGGCGGAAAGATTCCTTTATTCAGGCAGCAAATATCTCCACATGGATTGGAGCCCTCTCTCATATTCCTTCGGCTGACCTGTGTAACCGAATCCGGTAATCTTCTTGTCGGAGCTTCAAAAAAGAAAAAAAAAAAGAAAAAGAAGTAGTTTTTCAGTTCAGAATCTTCAGACTTGAGTTTTCCTGTGCTTTAAACGCGTTTATAGAAATCGCCATTATTCCCCGATCACATGCTGCACCGAACCGAAGCTTTTCAGTGTTAATTTCACGGAACCGAAGCTTCAAAGCAACGTGCCAAGACCCAAAGTACCAATCATTGTTTTCATTATTAATTCCGCCATCGCTCCTGCCTTTCCGTATAATTAAATGCGACGCGGGGAAGCTCGGCACACCGAATCGATCTAAAGACTTTTTTTTTTTTTTTTTTTTTTTCTGTTTTCTCGGCGATCGCCTGCCCATTTTATAATCCAAAGTAAACCACCAAACGTGATAATCAAAAGAATAAAAAACCGAGACCGACGAATATTACACAGATCGATCGCTAGCTGCAGACTCTGCACTTCCTCACACAACGTCTCTTTATAAAATAAAATAAAATAATAATAATAAAAAAAAGATCGTTCTTCAGTGGTCGCTACTCGTCGGGGTTCCGCATCGCCACGAGACACCGGGAACGCGATTTCTTTAATAATTTCAGCCTACACGTATCGAAGACCGAAGCCCTCTACGAAAAGAAAAAGAAAGCGCAGGAGAAAGAGAGTACCGGAGACAACAATCCCTGGCGCGTTGAGGAAGACGACACGTCGACGCGCGACGTGGCGCGGTCCTTGTCCCGCTTGTTACACGTATGAAAAGAAGGGCCCCGCGTGGCTCCTCTCGTGGCCCCCACAGCTACCTGTCCCGTATTGTTTTTTTTAAAAGGGGACGAATAATAATATAAGGGACGTCACGCGCCTGTCCGGCTGTCCGTCTTCGGGGTTCGGTGTGAGTCGTGTGACACAGTGACACCGCACGAGGGGAGTACTTACCTCTCTGTTTTTCTTATTTAATGTATGCAGTAAACCCCACTTATCTCTTTCGTTCTTTATTAAAAAATCCAAATTATTCAAATTCGTTCTTTTGACCCTTTTGCCCTTTTATATTTTTTGGGAAAGTTCTTGAGGCCCCACAAAAATAATAATACATTAATATTCGAATATCTTAGTAGGCACAATAGTCTATTATTTGCTCAACTTGGCCTTACTTTTTTAAATATTCTAGGTACATATATATTAGGTAAATAAAAGAAATGGTTAAGACTTGAGAGTTCATAATAAAAATTAATTAATTATGATAAATAAAAGAGGTAATTTAAAAAAAATACCTAGTAAAGTCAAGTGATTAAATCCCCTTCCTTCCCCTAAAAGACACTGTGATTATGAGCTTGGTTATATAATGAAAATTTATATACCTTGTTTAGAATTTTGAAATTTCTCTTCTTTATTAGGAAAAAGTAAAAAACTGAAAAAGAAACACATACCGAATATTCATAAAATAGTTAAAGACAAGTAGTGATTGAATCGGTATTCATTGTTTTTTAATACTATCATAAGTAATCTATGATTTATTTGTTCCCAATTTATTTTTAAAATGAATGCTATTAATTTCTAATTATGCATAACATATCTCTTTAATTTTATTGTATTTAATTATTATTATTAAAAGAAAGTACAATTTATATAAATATAATAAACTGATCACCTGCAGTGAGGCAGATAAGCTTGAAGGGGTATTTGAGGCAGTTTGATGGAGAGGGAGTGGTTACCGTTGCCGTTTCGAATAGAATAGGAGGCCATTCCCGTAATCTCAGCTCCTCCCGGGGACAGAAGCTGCCGCTTTAACCATCACCCTCAATAGTGTAGAAAAAAAGGAAAAAATCTCACCAGAACCATAAAATTGAAGAACAACAAGGCAGAAGAGGAAGAAGAAAGAAAAAAAAAAAAAAAAAAAAAAAAAAAAAAAAAAAAAAAGGGAACAAACTCTGTATCATCATCATTCTGCGTAAACAGTGTATGTAAGCCACTCAAGGACCCGAGGTCCAAAGCGTTGTGTTTTCTTCTCTGCGGCCGAAGCCGGGAGGTTGAGGTTCCTCCTTTTGTTCAGGTCGCGGAGAGGTAGAGAAATGGGCGGGAAACAGAGAAAAACCATGTATCTCGGAGCTTATCTTCTTGTTCTCTCCACGTTTTGTGTCTGTGCTTGTGGTGTTTCTCAATTGGAGAGCTGGCGGAGCCTACCCGTTCAAGGTTTTTTTTTTTTTATCCTTCTCATAGCCTGGCATTTTCTTTATTTACTGTTTACACGTACTTTTCTTTGAGATTGTGTCTGGTGTTGTGGTGTTAGAGACCATCATTTTCAGAATAGGAGATGGAGATAGTCATTCTGGTCGTTCGTTTTGGGTTAGGAATTTAGCTGGCTAAAGGAGCTTTTTTTTTTTTTTCCTGTCTTCTCCGATGTTCTATAAATGGTTCCGGTTCGGTGCTAATGTCCATGAAAGTTCTCTTTCTGGACATTTGCAGTTAATAGGCACGAACAGGCAGGTTTTGGCGCCGGAAGCATTTTCTTGTTTGATTCTATACGCATTTGCGCTTCGGGGTCTCTATTTTCAGCTAAAAAAAATGATGTGGTTTTCAGATGTCTGTATGAAACTTATCTTCCCTGGCGTTTGTGACGAACGCTTTGAGTTGGATATTATTTTTGGCCTTTTGCCCGTGTTCTGTTATCTTTGTTCTTTGTATTCGAGATTTTATCTGGAAATGCCTTCTGAAAGACCGTGTTCTTTTTAACATAATAGTTATCTAGGAGCTGTGCCTGTCATAAACGAGTTGCCCTCTAGTTCATCTGACGAATAGTTTTGATTCTGCTGCTTGTAGATTTTCTCTCTACCGTATATTGTTTTTTTTTTTTTAATAATTAGTAATGAAATTTAGACCACTGAAGAAAAATTTAGGCCGATTTTTTTAAGCTGCTTATAAGTTTTCTAAAATTTTTCCCTTTTATTTGGGTAAATTTGCAGATGGAATAGATCACCTCGTTTTATTTAGGAGGTCTGTTGCCGAAGCACCTCCTGCAACTAGCAGTGCTGGGAACTCCTCTTTTATCTTAGCAGCAGAAAGAACGAGCAGGAGAGACCCTTTGGATAATTTCGAATACTATAAACAGGGATGGAATATCAGCAACAACCATTACTGGGCCGTGAGTTTCTTGACTGCCACATCGTTCTCCTTCATGAATTGTCTCGTTATCTTTTATTTATTTATTTATTTATTTATTTATTTATTTCTCTCTGTATGTTATAATATTTTGAAGATTAAACCTTTAGCTCATATGCCACTTTTTTTCTTTTTTTTGTTCTGGCATGGAGTCCTGGAGTCAGATCTCACCAAGGCAGGAGTTATTGTCTGTATGATAACCTCAATCAGAATGCTGTCATGTTTTGAGTTTCCCTCTAACTATTTTTTTTTTTCCAATGCAGTCTGTTGGTTTTACTGCCGCTCCTCCCTTTGTTGTTGCTGTAGTATGGTTTGTCATCTTTGGTTTGGTCTTATTGTCAATGTGCTGTTACTTTTGCTGTTGCCGTCGAAGAAGTTACTCCTATTCTCGGACAGCTTATGCCCTCTCCCTTATTTTACTCATACTGTTTACCTGTGCTGCTATGTAAGTTTCTTTCTGTCTTTTATTTCCTTGTGTATCCGATGTTTTATAATTTTTTTAAATTAACTTTTAACCTTGCAGATCTACAATTCTGTCAAATTTTCTATTTTTATGCTGTTTTAATTCAAACCCAGTTTGTTAACCTGATGAGTTGTGTTTCAGTAGTTATTTGAATATCTAAACTATGAATTGGACTTTGCTTACTATTGACCTTATTTCCCCGGGGGTGATTAGTTTATTAATTAATTAATGTTTTTTATTCCTAAATTGTCGTAAAAACTGACCCTGTTTTTCTTTCGCCTAGCTGCTTGTCTTGCCTCTTAGCCATTTAGATTTCTTTTTCAAGGATAATTGTATTTTTTTTATTTTTTTATTTTTGGCTAAAACTTGTTACTGGTCTATTCATAAAGCTAATTGGTCTGATTGTTTCTGCTCCATTTCTTTCAGTTAGTGGGTTATTTTGATTATTGGATCGACGGACATTGGTTTCCTGTGCTTAGTGCAGTATCTTTTAAAGTTACGTTTTTACTGTATTGTAGTTGATTAGTGCTTCTGTCTGTTTCCTGTTTGGAGTATCTTTTAAAGTTATGACTTCCCTGTATTCCAGATGATTAGTTCTTGTATCTCTTTCCTGTTTTGTTTAATACAATTACATGCATAGCTTCATTCTACATACTTTGCTAGTTGGTACATCAAGAACTTTCTTACCGTGCTGTGTTGAAAATTTGAATCAAAATTGATTCCACATATGGTGAGCTGATTTTCTTGGGAATGATTTCCTCTTTCAGCATTGGATGTATTGTTTTGTATCATGGACAAGGCAAAGCACATGAAAGTACCACGGATACTTTAGACTATGTTCTCGGCCAGGCTAATGTCACTGTGGACAACCTTAGGAATTTCTCAAGAACTTTGTCTGCTGCTAAGCAGGCTGGTGTGAATCAAGTTTTTATGCCTGCTGATGTCCAAGACAGGATTGACAATATCCAAACTAAAGTTAATCAATCTGCTGATTCTCTAGCCCATCGAGCAGATGATAATTCTGAAAAAATACAAAATGTGTTGGATAACGTGTAAGACAAACTTTTTTTTCTCATCCAATCTTCTACTGCTGAATTTGGATAAAATTGTGGAGTGGTAATAAAGATTTATATATAGTTGATGTGGTCCAATGTTACTCTCACCTGCAGGAGGTTGGACTTAATCATTGTTGCCGCTGTAATGCTTCTTCTGGTTTTCCTTGGTTTCTGTAAGCTACACATTTTAATCTCTGTTACAGTGTTGTCATTGTTTTTAGTTTAAGCTAAGTTTTGCAAGAGGGTGTCGATCCTTCTTTTTGATATCTAATTTATTTCATTGTGGCTACTTGTGCAGTGTTTTCTGTTCTTGGCCTTCAGTTCCTTGTTTATATGTGAGCAAATAGTTCCTTTTTAACTGCAAGATATTAGC
This sequence comes from Aristolochia fimbriata, assembly GCA_019845555.1. Lineage (NCBI taxonomy): Eukaryota > Viridiplantae > Streptophyta > Magnoliopsida > Piperales > Aristolochiaceae > Aristolochia > Aristolochia fimbriata. The sequence continues at coordinate 18,670,877 of CM034080.1, forward strand.
GTTTATCTTTTTCTTTCCTTATTGTGGCCTTTTTCTACTTTCCAAGTGTGTTGATAAGGATCCGTTTTTGAACTTTTATCTTTTTGCAGACTGGTTTTGGTTGGCTGGATTCTTGTTGCTGGGACATTTATCCTGTGTGGGGTATTTCTTCTTCTACACAAGTAAGGGCCATGTTTCTTTTGCGTCCTTTGTTATAAAGCCTTTACCTTAGTATGAAAGACTTCAAATTGACAGTTGTTACTTTGGTGAACCTTGTATATATGTCACTTACTGATTGTTCTATATTGCTTTGTCATTATATAAAGGCGAGAAGAAAAAATTCTGTATCTGAAAGATTATTGGGGAGTGAATTTTTTTGGATTTTCTTATTAGATTGCAATAAGATAATTCTTTAAGTATCAAATAGTTACTGACAAATTTTCATATGTTTGCATCATTTCAGTGAGGTCCGAGCAATCAATTTCTATCTGTGCATGTTAAATTTGAGCAGGCTAATTACGAGATATTAAGCACTAATAAATGTACATTTGTGACTTTATTTATCTTTGTGCTCTTTGTTGTTCTTGAATGATACTTCAAGGCATAAAAATTATCCCTGATTGTTAAATTGTATTTTACTGTCTCTATGGCAACTCAAGTTTGCCTTTTCTCAAAATTTTGTATTTACTGGGAAATCTTAATTCTTAGTGGATGCAAGTATTATAGATTGGGAGAGTGAAAAAAACATGAACTGGATAATGGCTCTTATTAGTTAACAGGTACAACATGAAATGTGGGAAAGATGAGAGTAACACAATAATATCCCTAGAGTTGGAAACTGAAGAATGGAAACTAGTGAGCTGCTGCTGAATCCCTAACTTTGTTGTATTAATGACCTGGTGGTGTTGAATGATGAAGAAGGAACAGAGAGCAAGATATAATACGTCTTCTTAATGTAGAATATATTTACAGGAAGATGGAAATTCGTTGAAAAATGACCCTGTGATGTAGAAACACACATCTGTAGCTAAAGGAAGATGGTTGGTTCAATGTCATTTATTTATGTTATGACACTTTTAATTGGGTTTTACTTGGTATCCTGATTATGTATCATATGGAATTTGAACTGTTAGTTTATAATTATAGCTTTCTTTAGAGTGAGTATATCTATATTGTGTAACTGGAGGGTTTTGTTGTTGAGTGAAAGGGAAGTAATTTGCAAGCTGTAAATGTTCTTTCCTGAAAGGAGACGAGTTGTAAATGTAATTTTTCTTTTCAAAAGAAATCCCATTATGGCTTAAGGCTTCCTTTGGAGAGTAGTATATGTGTCCTAAGACTTTTCAGTGAGTCATGGTTTTCTCGAAGGGCACACATGGCATGTCCGTATGTTTCGTTGCTTACGTCACAGATCTATTGGTGATGTATACATTTAGCAAATTGAAACAAGAATTATGTGAGGATTTTGGTATTAAAGATCTATAAGGAACATGGGAAAGTTAAGGTATGAAGATCTATGCACCGAATTAACAAGAAATTTGACAGTTTTGAGAAAATATATAAGTTGCCAAATACTCTGGTCAAGTTTAACATAAAGGAGGCCAATTTTTTGAGCTGTCTTATATCAGTACCATGGAGATATAGAAGATTTATTTTTAGAGCATTTTTTTCTGTTGAAATTTTTTGAGAGCATTTATAGAAGATATTATGTGCTCAAGCTATCATAATTTGGTGTTGGTGGTTGTTGACTTGCATTAGACTTGATTTTGACAATCAGTTTGAGTGGTTTGCAGATGCATAGCTGCTTTCCCCCTTAAATAAAAGCAGATACATGGTTGATTTGGGTAGTGAATATTGACATGTTATATAATGGGTCTTTTAGCATCTGAAGAGAACCATTGATACAAAAGTTTTATGAGAAAGGCATGAATAGTATGGCATGTGATTATGTTAAGTCTAGCTATATGTTGGATGCTGGACACTATTCTATTGTTTACTTAGGTTAAATATTTTTAACTGCTATTGGATTGGCAGAAGAAACAATGTGGCTTTAGGGGTTGATTAGTGAGTGGGGGATTTTTCGGCAATGTAGGAGTTCTTCCGTCACTCACAAGGCAAATCCCTTCAACAAGAAGGTGGGGGTGGGGGAATTGGGTGCCCTCCTTGCTGCTGTATGATGTTGGGGAGGGCAGTGGACCCTTCCACCCCCTCCCTCTTTTGTCATTCACAGAGGGGAGAAATTTCTCCCCTGTGAGTGTGACCTAGCTAGCAACCCGGTTGGCTAGTTTGGCATTGTTTTCGGAAAATCGAGTGATTTGATTTGCAAAGAGTATGAGAGCTGTTACAATCATTTGCTGGATAGCACTAGTTGAGCGATTGAATCAGTTTTTCTGCTCTGCTGGTCAGCTTTCTCAGGATACTCAGTTAAAAATTTTTTTCTTGACCTGGATAAAAGGTTTGGTTTAGTTAGTTCAAACAGCCATTCCTGTGCAGGTTGTATAACACTGGACTGAGATGGGTTTTGTACTTGTTGCTTGCATCATCTGAATCTGTTTCCAGATGGTGCTAAAAGTCCATTCTATGTAGCATTCAGTCATTCGGTCTCAAAGCTGTCAGGACCTAAGGTTTGTGGAAGCTGTGTTTTCTTATGGTGCTGACAATTCTTTTTAAGGAAACATTCAATCATTTTGAATCACATTAGGGGTTAAATTCCATGGAACCTATGTTTCTGTTGTTAGATATTACTCCACAAATTTGAGGAGATATTTTTGTTTATTTGTTGGGGAAGAGACTTTCTAACTTAGCTAGTCATTTTGGATGGTATCTGAGTTGGGTTTATTAATTGGGAGGTGACTTTTACTGGCCTAGTAACTTTTGATTGAACCTTGAACTCAAACTTGACAATTGACACTCTTATCCAGTCTTATCCACATTAGGTGTACTAGTTTTAGCAAAAGTGTATATAATTGGAGTATGAAACAAAATTAATTGTCTTGACTACGAGTTTTGTCAAACTGTTGGGTTGCTTGTTGTAAGCACGAACTGATGAACATCATCTGGGGGCCCCTTTTATGTGTAATTGTAACAAGTTCCACTGATCTGATTGCATTGAAACATTTAAATTTCTTTTTACAATTTTGTTGGGTTAATCACTTATCTCCTGACTATCATTTTATTGTTTCAGTGTTACGGCAGATGCTTGTGTAGCTATGGATGAATGGGTCCAGCATCCAGCTGAGCATACTGCTTTGGATGATATTCTCCCATGTGTAGACAATGCAACTGCTAATGCATCCTTGTATCAAAGCAAGGATTCCACTTTCCAACTAATCAATGTGGTTAACCGGGTCATTGTTAATGTCTCAAATCAGAACTTTCCTCCATTTATCCCCTTATATTTCAACCAGTCTGGACCATTGATGCCTGTCCTATGCAACCCATTTAATGCCGACCTGAGTGATCGTGTATGCAAAACAGGAGAAGTGGGCTTCAATAATGCATCTCAGGTAAGGGATATTCATTAGGAAACTACGATAGGGAAGTCAGTGATGGTCCCAAGATCTACTGACATAATCCTGATCAATAGCTTTTTCCTTTTTTTTTTTTTTTTTTTTTTTTGAATATTGTTTTCAATGTATATTCAAGCATGACTTTCCGGTTGTAGAAATCTTTTACATAATCTGCTGAAGGTAACCAAAGATATGCCTGTGAAAAAGTGTAAACCTTCTGAGAGAGGCATTTCTCTATTAGTAATGCAGTATATATTCTTGATTTTCATTTCTGGTAATGAGTATTATGCAATGATCAACATAGCCTGAGTGCAAGCTCCAAACCTTCTTTTAACTCTTTTGAGAAACCTGATGCAGGTATGGGAGAATTATGTCTGCAATGTCTCCTCATCAGGGATATGTGCAACTGTGGGACGAGCTACACCTTCCATATACAATCAGATGAAATCTGCTGTAACCGTGAGCTATGGTTTGTATCGCTACACTCCGTTCCTTGTGCAGCTGGAAGATTGCACCTTTGTGAGGGACACATTCACAACAATAAGCAAAACAAAGTGCCCCAGTCTCCGTAGATACACCAAAAGAATTTACATCGGCTTGGTGATGGTCTCTGTTGCAGTGATGCTTTCTTTGGTATTTTGGGTCATATATGCTAGAGAGAGGCGGCACCGGAAGTACAACAAACAGTATATTCAAAATTAAGGCCCTAGTTTGAGAGAAACGACCAACACTAGTACATCTAAAGTGATGGTTGTTATTTGAGTTGAGAGCTGATGATCTGTTGTAAATTCATAGATATTGTAGTCAGATGTATTGTATAGCTTGGTAGCCTTCTGTTTGGAGTAGGGAGTATTTGCTGTGTGAATACTGGAAGTGTTTGCTGGCTTTTGTTGTGTTAAAAACTTAGTGTAAACACAGTTGGAAACTGCACTTCTGCAGGACAGATGGTTCCATATCTGTGATCCAACTTTGTGGATTGTGAGGGGGTAAAATTTATTGATGTGGAATACACTTTGTACTTTGATCCAGTTGATAGACCCCTAGTTTAGGGTCTTGCCAGAGTGGCATAGACAGAAAGTGAAACCTGAAAATGAACTTTGATCGAGAAAAGAGTTAAAAAGGATACTTACAGGTGATATTTTCGCGGTAAGCCATTTTGGAGGATAATTCTCTGTAACGTCGTCCTCATCATGTTTACTAAATTTCTAATCAGGCAACAATGACCCAAGGATCCATTTCAGATAAGCTTTCCCTTTTGGAACAAATATCTGTACGCAAACGTCTATTTCTACACCCCTCTTGTCAAATTGCAAATAGCTCCAGGACAATTAGCTTAAGGTTCCTGTCAAGATCCTTGTCTCGTTCCATCTTTCAATTTGCAAATATCCGCATTCATCCCGCACACATTCCTGAATATATTTGTTTACACGGATAGAGGAAAGACGTTCCGATTGCTTCCGGGGAACTAATACCGTTATTTACTAAAATCCGAAGTCGGATGCTTGAAACTATACAAAGTCCAAAGACTCCAAACAGAAGTATAAATGAATGAGAGTTTGTGAATATCTACTCACAAAGAAAAAGGAAGGAGACTTATCTGAATTCGAGTATATCTTTTTCTTTTTGCTTTAGTCCCCAATTATGGAGTCCCCAAACTATATACTCCAACATTCCCGAAAATTGGGTACTTCAATTAGAAACAAAATATAAAGGGTTTGAATCACACGGTACCACCACCAAAGTTTTTATCTTGTGCATCCAATCAGATTGTGTCAGTGCAAGTTAGTACATGAAAATTAGGTGTAAAAACTTTGGTGCTTGCAAGAGACAATCCGAATTGAAAAATGCTTATTTAAAAATACCAGAAAAAAAAAAAATGTCATATGATATGAACATCGAATAATTTATGTTATTTTTTTTTATCTAGATGGCTCGATATTTTCGTATTATATTTTGAATTTAATATTCATATATATGTGATCCAAATTCCAATAATAATTAATTTATCGATAATATTTTTTAAAATTAAAAATACAGTTAATAAAATAAAATTAAAATTGATAATAATTTTAGCTTTGAAAAAAATCATTATGTTAATTTAATACATATAATATTTTAAATTTATATATTTGTATTAATTAATTATATATAAGGTATTATTATTGTCAATATACATTTAAATATAATATTTTTGTTACCAACAATAAATTTACAGCAGCTTCTCTACTTGTTAAAGCTCTTCTAATAAATACAACCAAACGTAATCTCCTTCTCCAAAGAGATTTTTTTATTTTTATTATTTTTTAAAAAAGTTATTTTAAAAAAGGTCATATTAAAGAGTCCTTGTTTTTCAAAGAGCATTGCCAAACGGCAGCAGAATGTTGTTTTGAAAGAAGGAATACCTGTTTTTTACATCCAATTACAATGTGTTGTGTAGCCCCTCAGAATGTGACAGTTAAAGGTAAAAAAGTTTCAGTAATCCTTAAGAAGAGAACTTTAGAGATAAAAGTGCCTTTTTTTTCCTAACCAGATCAGCAAAATATTAGCCACTAGAAAGATGAAAAAGTTTCTAACATGGGCCAAAGTGATAGACGACGAAAGCATTGCCATTAGGAATGAGACATGACCCCATCTTTGCCGGTTTTAATTCAGCTTATTTTAACAACACTGTGTCGTCACCCTAAATCGTATCTTACCACGGTACGTTGAACACTTATTATTATGCTAATACACGTTCCAATTGTGGTTCGACATACCCTGGATGGATCATAATTAATTTAATAAAGCTACTTGTTCTGTTACTCTCAAAAAAAAAAAAAAAAAAAAAAAAAAAATATTGGCCTTTTTCTTACGGCGCATCTGTTCACCGTTCATGTCCCCGGCGTGTTCGAGTGAAAAACGAACCATCGTATCCTACTCACTACCTCGGCTTTCCACACCTTCGTTCGGAGCGAAGATTCCCAACGGGTCCCACAACCCCCCGGATACTGACGAATCTCCTTTTCCCGATTTTCCGATGCGTGAACCAGCATCGACGTGGCTCCCTGGAAAGTGTTAACATCATCGTGCGGGACCCGCATCGCATCGCATCGCATCGCGTCGGGGGACTGCATTACACGCGTGACGCGACGCCCTTTTTTCTTTCTTTCACAGTTGTACTGCGCGAGAGGGCACTTGAGTAATTTACGGTTTCGGATTTCGGATATAAGAAGTACCCCGTGGCGGCAACAGGGGGCCTCACTTCTCACTTCTTCCGTCTCTGATTCTCTGCCCCCAAGCAACGCACATCAGAATTCGGGCAAACACAGACAGAGCCATGGCTTCCTCTTCTTCGTCGTCGTCGTCGTCGTCGTCGTCGTCGTCGTCGTCGTCGTCGTCGTCTTCTCATCCTTCTTATCATTCCTCCGTTTTTCATCCGCGCCGGCAGACCTGCTCGTGTTCTCCGACGACTCATCCCGGCTCGTTCAGGTGCAGCCTCCATCGGAACGCGCGGAGGAATTCCGGTCCTCGCCCTGCGACTCACGCCACCGCGGCGATCTCTGCCAACGGCCGCCTCGATTCCTCCCTGCAGAAGTCATTGAGAGCGATTCTGCTGCAGATCATCAGACCGTCCAATCAGAACCTTCGCAGGCGGCGGAATTTCCATCCGAGGCCGTCCAGGTTCTCTGTCATGAACGGCGGCAACACCGATCGCGGCGTCACCGTCTCTTGAGTTTTTTTTTTTGGCAGAGGAATTCGGTACGCGGTTTTGGTAAACTGCAGAGTACATACTTCCTTATCTTCTCGATCTTTTATTTAGGAAGAAAGGAAGGAACCGGTTGCCTCTTTTAATCTGTATATAATATCACAGAATTTTTAGATCTGTATAGTGAGTCTGACAATCGCAGAATTTTGAGATCTTGAATGATAAAATATGCAGTTCAGAGTCTCAAACTGTGATGCCTCTTTTTTTTTTTTTTTTTTTTTTTGATTTATCATAAAATACGGCTGAGTTTGATCTTTGCTTTACGATGGATGGACACTCGATCCTGCGCCTCTGACATTTATCCAATGCAACAAAAGAAGGCGATTTAGGACTGAAGTAGTTATAATCGAGAGCATTGAGCTGCTTGATTCTCGGTGAACAGCATGGTATTTCCAAATCTCGCTTCTCCGTCATCTCTCCGGCCCGTATAAGTGACAAGTCACACCGCGCGCCTGAGCTGTTCAACTGATTAACTGAAAGGAATTTCGATGCGAGAACACGTGTATGAGCAGTAAGGGGGGCTAGAACTAGAGACATGTCTTTGGATTAATTAATTCCCTATTCGCACGGTTCTTCCAAATCTGAGGCATAAAAATCTGATCGGCCCTTTTACGCGCAACTGTTCTTCAGTACTAAAAGCGCTCCGAGCCTCCACAGCGTCGAAGTGTTAATATATTATAGTATATGAATCAAAGCCCTAAAATTATACGAGAGAATTTTGGTTACGAGTTCATGCGATCGGGGCTTGTTACGTGCCCCACGACGAAGTTTGTTGTAATTCAGTTACGCAACGTCGTCATCCCACGACAATTATGGCGTTCAAGAATTTGGGCATCTAAAAGTGATAAAGTAAGATTCAAATAAGACAATCCCGCCGGAAAGGATATATATATATCTGGATGAACCAAGAACCTTAATGCGCTTCTATACTGTAGTGACTTTTGGACCCATATCTATCTATCTATCTATCTATCTATCTATCTATATCTATAAACAACCATCGTATCCTATCCTAATCAATAAATTAGGCATCCTAATCTTATCAAGACTACTCGGGAAATATATGCATGCAGTAAGTATTATGATCAAGTATGATAGTTTGTGAGAATTGGGTTTTATGTGAATCTGGAGTAATGGGAGTTTGGGATGAGCTTGATCAACACTTGCATGAATTAATTAAAAGATTTGATGGGGTAATTAATATTCAAAGCAGCAATCCTGTCCTGTGTTTGAAGCATGATCTGTATGCACTTGGTTTTACAAAAATGAATTCTGTGGGGGGTCTTTGTATTCATATTCCTTCCCGTGATTTGCACGTCTCACGGAAGGTCTTCGGATCTGGACTCTCTCGTAGACTCATTTCCCCCTCGAAAGCAAACGCATGGTTAGACTCTTCGGGGAGGTAACATTAATTAGTCCACCAGTGCATTGACTAGCATATTAGTATTTAGTGTATGCCGGTGTCCTTTACAATTATATATATATATATATATATATATATATATATATATATATATATATATATATATATATATATATGTGAACATGAAATGATCAGACCCATCTCCATGTATGCAAAAGTAACAGTAACCACGGAGCGTGTGCCTTTGGAACAACATTCAACCATCCCCAATTAACTAAAGCACTTCTTTTATGTTATTACCTATCAATCTAACCATCTCCAGTTTTTTGAAACATTAATCCACACTGAAAAAATAAAATGTCAAAGATTAGAAACTTCATGGTACAAAGAAACACCAGCTCCTGCCTCCCTTGACCCTCTTTAAGCCTCTTCACATCAATTAATTGCTTTCCGCTAACATAGAAAGGAAAGTCAAGCTGGCTTTCTCACGTCAAACTGTTCTTCTTAGTTATTGTACCAAAGCTCTTGACCGGGGCACGACACTGTCTCTTTTACTCTAAATACAACTACTGCCCCCCTCTGCTAAAGACCAATTTAGCGTTCAATATGACAAAGAAAGAAGGGCCCCATTTTGGTTCTGCAACAAGTGGCTTCCCTCGAGGGACCGCCATTATTCCTTTTCTTTTAAACACCTACGAGCGACGACGACAAAAACACTCTTCAGACTCGAAATTTTTCCACGCAATCAGTACCGAAAGAGGCCATCAAAAGGAGGACGATGCTCTTATTCGTGGAAGCTGGAGAGAATTTGTTCGGTAAGCACCACAATTAATCCCCGTTATTTTTTTGGCCCAGATCTTTTATGAGCTAGTCCATGATCAATTTACAACGTTTGGGGAGGCATCGAATCTACTTCTTTGCATAGAGTAAAGAATTAATGGTTTCCACAAGCTTTGGGCAAAGTGGTACGTGATTTCACACATGAGCGATCCATATTGGGTTTTTACGAGTATTATTTTATTAGCACTAACCTTCTCGTCATGACCTTCTTTCTTGGTGATTAAGCATCTGCTTTCCGTAATTCATTTTCTTCTGCCGCGTGTTTAATCGGGTATTAAATAAGGATTAGGAATAACTTGGTGTATCTAGATGTATATATCCATGGAGTCATGGAGAATACTTGGGTCAAGAATTGGGTCTGAGAAGGAGCCGCCAGGCCCGCCGTTACACCAATGTTGAATGCACCGGGGGATTAGTATCTAATATAATAGTCAAGTTTTGGATTAATTTAGCTAAACGTAATCACTTGGAAATCACTACATAAGATGTAAGGATGCTGCATGCCTGCATAGCCTAACTTTTTGTACAATAAACCAAAAAGAAAAAAATGTGAAGGGACCTGGCCGAATTCTAATATGACTGGCTTTCTTGTGTTTGTGTGTCCATACGGAACAACGCAGAAATTAGTTGCACGTGTTCACACAAACACATAACCTTTTTTATAAATAAATATAGTAAAAATAGGTTAATACTTGAGCTTAAGTTATTATCAAGGCATGACATATAAATAATTCTATTATGTTCCAATTAGTGTTTTAAAAACTGTATCAAAACGGCCAGTTTGACCGGGTTGAACCAGAATTGGAGGCCAGTCCGGTTCTTATTGACTCGGCCCAGTTCACTATAACCAGGACTACTTTTGTCATTTTTTCCTTGTAGAAACATTAAATATTAATAAAGTTTAGAATATAATTGTATACACCAAAATGTGACCGGCCCAAATACGGCGAGCCCAAACACCCACCAGTCCATCGGTCAATCGTTATGGGTAGGCTCCGTCAATTTTCGGAGTCATCTGTCACAGCCCATCGCCACACCCATTCGTCTCGCCGAGTCACCAATACAGTCATCGTCCAGTGAGCAACAACTCATCGACTCATCGCCACTCAACAGCCAGTCATCTTGCCAACGGTGGACGCCAAGAAAGGCCGCGATCCTCTTTTGAGGGATCCAACAGAGGAGCTCCTAGTCCTCCTCCCATCTCAATAACTACAGCAAAAAGGGGATCGTGATCCCCATTCCAAGGATCGATCCTCAATAACTGGACAGGCTCGGCTACAAACTGCTAGAAAAGCTTTGTCCAAAGGGTTCGAAAATCTTTTGTCTAAGTGCATTTCCGCGCACAGAAGCTCTTTCGAGCCAGAGAAGTTCAGCAACTTGCAGTCCGTCGTAATTCACCATTTTCGACCGGAGCAGCTCTACACGTTCGCCGACAACGTCAACAAGTCGATACACGCGGAACACAAATACTTCCGCCCGACCGACCAAAGTCGTCACCGTTCGTGCACACTCATTCTCGAAACTTGGATTTTGACGACAACTCGCCAGAAGCTTAAACTTCACCAAAATCACACGGAGATTGAATAAGAGGAAGCCTAGGAAATTGTACCCGCATTCCTTGATATTCAAACACAATTGTAACACAAATTCTTTGTTATAAATCGATTTACTCTCTCGGTCACGCCTCTTCGCGGACCGGCGGATTTTTGGTGCAACACATTTGGCACGCCCGGTGGGACATTTCCTCCTCTCATCTCCTTCTCCGTTCAAACAACAAAAAAAAAAACTCTTAGCCATGGCCAACAACGCCAACAACAACAACAATAACAACAACAACAGGGGCAAGCAAATTGCCAACCCGAGCTCTGCTCACCCGCGCCCTGCCGCGACTGCAAGCTCGATTGCAGGAGCTCGCGGACCAGCAGCCGTATCTCCGGTCGACCTCCGCGTTCCTACCTCTCCACCACCAGCCTCTCGCCCAATGACCAAGGCTTTGGCCAAGAGCTTGTCCACCGGACAGACTCCCTTCATGCGTGACGCGCGTCGCCTAAGCGCCGTTTTCGTGCCACTGGCTATCGCGGCCTCCACCAAGCCAGCTGCGACCTCTGCCAAACCAATTCCAGCAATGGCCAAGACAACATATTTGGTCGTTGCTGCCTCTCCTCCTCCTCGCAGCCCGACTATCAGCCCAGCCCAGTTGCCACCATCGTGAAGGAGCTCCATCGTCCCTGCCATGGTGCAGCAGTACGAGCAACGTGGGGGCATGACTTCCTCCTCTGCGGAAAGAATGAATTCGCCATCAGCTTTCGCCGTACAGAGAGCGACGGCTACAGATAATTCGTCGATCGTGACCATATCTCACGATCTCCTAGCCGCGCTCACTGCAGCAGCCAATTCACCGCCCAACAGCTCTCCTCGCCGACAGACACCGGCGACCTCCCCTACAATGTGCTCCTCCATTCCGCTTTGCCGCATCTCACCGGTGACTGCCACCGCAAGCTAGTCACACGTCAAAACCATCTGTCGCGTTCAACCGACAATGGCCGGTTCTCCCGATCGGTCGCCCACCGCAACTTCTCCACACCCGAGAACATCGACGACCATATCCCCAATGAGGTCACCGGCAAAAAATTGTCCAGTCCGATATGTGTCAGGAACATCTGTGTCGACGCCGACCATCAAGATGGCCGCGATGGCAACATCGGCCAAAACTATCGAAGAGCAGCTTGCCGAAATGCAAGCTGCACTTAAAGAACAAAGCGAGCAGCTGCACATCAAAGATTCGCAACTCGCAGCTCGTGACCTCCAAATCGCGAGGATCTTGGAGCGGCTCGAAATGGGCGTGGCCACAAACAACACTGGCAGCGTTTCTCAAGAAGTCGACCGAAATCGGGCGACTACTAGTGGTTTGTCCGAACCATTGCCAGAAGATCCTGCCTCCGACGACGAGATGTCGCTTGTCGCACTTGTAGCCATTCGCAGAGGTCGAGTCGAAGCAGAGCCGTCTGTTCTCACACTCGACGCAGTCACCGAGCTCATCAACCGCGTCGTACGGAACAGCTCGGGTGACTGCAAGTCTGTCTCTTATCGAAGGCCTTACACGCAGAGGATCCAGAACATCCCGATGCCAATCGGGTATCATCCTCCAAAATTCCAGCAGTTCAATGGCGATAGGCACCCCAAATAGCATGTCGCCCACTTCATTGAAACCTGCAACAACACCGGCACAGATGGCGACTTGTTGGTCAAGCAGTTCAGTCGGTCATTGATGGAAAATGCCTTCGACTAGTACATCGAGCTGCCCCAGGAGTCGATTGACAACTAGGAGCAACTGGAGTGAGAGTTCCTCAGCCGATTCTACAACACTCGGCGCACCGTCACTCTGGTCAAGATCGCCAATCTCAAACAAAAGAAGGGCGAGAAGGTCGTCAACTACATTAACCGGTGGAGGAACCTGAGCCTAAATTACAAAGAGAACCGATCAAATCTGTCCCTCGAAGCCGAAATTGAAATGTGCGCTTGAGGGATGCGATGGGAACTCCTGTGCTATATCCAGAGCCAGAGGCCAACGAACTTTCAAGAACTCGCGACCGAGGCTCACAATATGGAAAACCTCATAGAGGAGCGAGGAGAAGAAGCTTCCTCGCCTGCTTACCCTCGCAAGAAAGGGAAGGTGGTCGCGACCACGCCCAAAAACGCGAAGGAGAAAACAAAAGCTTCCTTCGCGACAAATGCTCTCGGACCGATCAAGGTCGGGAGAAAGGTCAAGACAAGCGATGCTCCAAGGCAGTCAGCTGGGGGCACATACCGGAGGTCTTCACTGGAGAAAAGGCAGGCCAAGACGTATCCATTCGCCGATGCGGATGTCCCTATCATGCTCGACCAGCTCCTCGACAACCATCTGCTCAAGTTGGCAGAAGTCAAAAGACCCGGCGACCTGTCCAGGAGCAAAGATCCAAACTTCTGCAAGTACCACCGCATGGTCGGACATCCGACCGAGAAATGTTTCGTCTTGAAAGACAAGATCATGGAGCTGGCGGCTCAAGGCCGCATTGAAATCGAAGGAGCCGAAAACACGGCGTCCTCACATGTCACCTCCATTCAAGCCGAGCCAAACCGGCGAACTCGGCCAAACAAACAACAGATCGCGAGTACCGTCCAAAATCCCGTCCCTCCAACCGACCACACAACTACAGACCACCACCGGCTAAGGTCGTACCAAAACCGGCACCCTGCGAAGCAGCTGCAGTCGATGTAGAGGGGTGGATTCTGGTCACCCGGCGAAAGAAGCCTATTCGAGAAATTGAACCAGTGCCTGCGAACACCAAGACAAAGGCGAAGCGGCCAAACAAAAGAGCCGAAAAATGCCAAATGAAAGCTCTCAGGACTAATGTTCAGGGAGCAAACAAAAAGAAAAGAAGACCCATCACACTGGCAGAGTTCTTTCCAAAGGAGTTCGTCGCGCTGCTAGCAATGGTGGCGACCTGTTCGACAGCTCCTCCCGAGCAAACAACACCGAAAGACAAAGGTAAACGTCCGGTTGTCGAATGCGACGACCTCAAGACGTAACTGAAGCAAAGCTCGTCGCTTAATGAGATAGACGACGACCTCGACTTGGCCATTCGGTAAAGACATGCTCTAATTCGAGTCCTCGACAAACCAGAGGAACTCCAAGCCGAAGTCGAAATGGTGCTCATGAGGAAACACGACTTGCCAAACGTCGGGCTGACGCCACCCTACCAAAAGTCGGAGGAAGCACTCGCTGTTTCATGTTCGTCGTGCATCACCTTCCGAGAAGAGGACGAACATCTGGGAACGAAAAACCATAACCGGACGCTGTTCGTCTCCAGCTACATCAGAGACCACAAAGTCAATCGTATTCTCGTCGATTGTGGATTTGCAGTCAACATTCTGCTGATTCGCACAATGAAGAATGTCGGCCTCTCCGCTGGCGACCTCTCTCTGAGTTCTCTCCTCATTCAAGGCTTTAATCAGGAAGGTCAGAGGACGCTCGATATGAAATCGCTCAAATTGCACATCGGCGACATGGTGGCCGAAACTCCATTTCAAGTCATCGACTCAAGAACATCTTATAATCTGCTCTTGGGTCGACCATGGCTTCACGCGAACGGGGTTGTGCCATCAACACTTCACCAGTGCTTCAAGTACTGGGAGAACGGTGAGCAAAAGACGATGTACGCCGATGAAAGTCCGTTCACGGAGGCAGATGCATCATTTGCAGATGCCAAATTCTATCGGACGGCCAGACTGACAGTCAAATTGTCACCCTGGCCAAACCAGGCGTCAAATGCCAAGAACACTCCGACGCAAGCTGCATCGCCCAAACAGCCGACACAAGCCACGTCTACCAAACAGTCGACGCAAGCCGCGTCCCCAAAATAGACCCCGACGCAAGTCGGGTCTCCCAAACAGCCGGCGCATAACAACCAGCCGGCACACGGCCACAAGCCGGCCACAACAACTCCAACACCGACGCGTCATAATGTACCTATCTTACGGTACATCCTGCAGTCGTAAAGAAAGAAGGTAGAAGCTCCCTTGGTCGTCTGTCACAAAATCCAGCCGACCCCTTTTGCAAAAAAGGCCACCCTCCCTTTCCCGAAGCTTGAAGACCGAAGCATCGTGAAGCAATTCCCGAACTTCGAGCAGTTACCATCTAATCGATTGAACGAAGTCGAAGTATCGACTGATGGCCAGAGCCGGGGGCAACTTCACAAAAGACTAGCTCCACGAGAAGCCGGCCGTGGCTCTACCGGTCCTCACTTCAGAACAAGAATAGCAAAGAAAGGAGGGCCGTCGTATTACTCAAGGTCGCTTAGGCCTCAGCTACCAGAAAGAGAAGCCGATCAAAATCTATGGAGCTCAGAGGAAGCCAATTAAAATAACCAGAAAGACATTGACAGATGTACACCAAGTTTCAGTCGGCCGACCTCCAGCAAAAAATAAATATGGTTCGAACCCGGTGATTATTTACACCTTGAGAGCAGCCATTGCACGGGCTCACGCATATGACTCGGTTACGGTAAATCATATTTCCGTCGCCAACGACAATCAAGAAGACGACGAGTTCATCTTGGATGAGGCTCCAACTACGTTCGAGGAAGGCGGCCAGTCGACTATCGACGAGTTAAAGAAAGTCGACATGGGCACAAAAGAGGATCTGAGGCCGACATTTCTAAACGCTTCACTGTCGGCAGAAGAGGAGGTCGAATATATGTCGTTACTTCACGAATATTGCGACATATTTGCCTGGAATTACACAGAAATACCAGGCCTCAACCCACGAGTCGCAGCGCACAAGCTAGCGGTTCATCCCTCTGTCCGGCCAGTCAAACAGTCGCAACGACGGTTCCGGCTAAAACTTGTGCTAGAGATCGAAAAAGAAGTCGACAAATTGATCGTGGAAAATTTCATAAGAGAAGGTGAAGTATCCCTCCTATATCGCGAATATCATACCGATCAAGAAGAAGAACGGCCAAATTCGGGTCTGCGTCGACTTTCGCGACCTGAATAAGGCTTGCCCAAAAGATGACTTCCCTTTGCCGATAACAGAACTCATGGCCGATGCGACGACGAGTCATGAAGCTCTATCGTTCATGGACGGATCGTCTGGTTATAACCAAATTTGGATGGACCCGAAGGATGAGGAGCTTACTGCTTTTCGCACTCCCAAAGGCATTTTCTGCTACAAGTTGATGTCGTTCGGACTCAAGAATGCCGGCGCGACATACCAAACGGCAATGCAGAATATGTTTGATGACTTTTTTCATAAACGCGTCGAGTGCTATGTTGACGACCTGGTCATAAAGACGAAGGAGCGGTCAGATCATCTTCTCGACCTTAGAGCAGTATTCGAGCGACTTCGGCGATTTCAGCTCAAAATGAACCCGCTGAAATGTGCATTCGGTGTCACATCGGGTAAATTTTTGGGATTCGTTGAGCACCACCGAGGAATTGAGATCGATCAATAAAAAATCGATGCAATTCAAAAGATGCCAGAGCCAAGAAACATCTCCGAACTCAAGAGATTTCAAGGCCATTTCGCGTACATACGTCGTTCGAATGGGACGAGTCTTGCCGAAACGTCTTTAACAACATAAAGGCGTACCTCACCAAGTCAACGGTGCTCGTCATTCCGATTGTCGACAGGCCGCTGCTGCTTTACATCGCAACGCAAGAGAAGTCCGTAGGAGCTCTATTTGCTCAATCCTATAGAGATCAAGAGAGGGCTTTTGATAAAATCAGTATGGAAAAAGCCATTGGGAATCCAATTCCCTCCCAAGGCAATTATGAGATTGAATAGAATTTAAGTTTTGGAAATCAATTCCTGACGAGCTTATAAAACCCTGGCTACATTCCGCATCGGCATCACCTTCTATCACCTAGAGTAAACTAGCCGGCATAATCGACTCTACTTGATAGCATAAACATGAAGCTCATTGACCCTACCTATGGTCAGGAATTAGGTCTTGTGTCATAGGTAGATCAATCCAATCTAGCAGGGTGTTACTTTAAGGTCGAGGATTAACCCTAAGATCAGTTGATCTACCTAGAGTATGAACTCAAAGAGATCTTGTATATCCTATCAACATATCTTACCTTAAGTCTAGCTTCACCTTATAGCCAATACATCGCAGGACAACAAGTATGAATCAAGAATAAACAACTTAGGAATACTCATTCATGCAGCAAATTAAAACCAAATAAAATATAATGTATCAATCTCATTACATGCCTAGGGAGTCATGGACTCCCAACCACAGACGAATAATCCACACTGGAATTATAAACACAACTCAAGGTTTTAATAATAGCCATAAAAGAATAAAAATAACTAAGCACAGAAACTCCCTCTAGAGGACTGCTCCTGGTCACCCTTGCTCCTTGGCTGAAATCTCCACCTTTCTTCCTCAAATCACCCAGAGGTCGTGTAAGACTTCCTCTGGACTGTCTCCTCTCTCTAAAATAAAGAATAAAGCTGGAAATTGAACTAAAAACTGGATGCTTTACACTCTTCCTCGGACCACTAGTTATAGTTGTTCTGCTGCCCAGGCTGTGTAATTTGGTCTCTGTCCAGGGGTGTAAAGTGAGACTTTCTGATCTAAGAATTAGATGATATGACACACGAACCTTCCTTACATGGTACTTGCCTTGTGTACGAAATTTGAGTTCAATATGAGTTAGGAAACTTGAGATATGATGCTCAGACGTTGGGTTGATTCTGCAGCCAATTTCAGCACTGGGTCCACCACTTTGAAAATATAAAAATCTAGAATCACGACTTGGATTTACCTGATTTTTTGTGAAATGATTATAAATCCTCTCAGGAGTCTGTGGTCCAAATTTGGATTCAATTGGAAGTCGGAATCTCCAGATATGGCCTCGTCAATCTCGGACTGTAATTTCCTTTTATAGCAGTCTCCTAATCAGGAATAGAACTTCGCCTCTTTGAGGATTCTAACCTCTTTGGATTTCCATCAATTTCCTCTAGAGATTTCGTGTACACCTTCCTTATACACTTAGGACTCTACCTCCAATGTTTTATCTTGCTTACTTGTTAGAATCTCAAGATTTTAGCGATTTTGCATTGCTGAGTCACTTGTGTGGTCGCGCCGTTAATGTGTCTTATATTGGCGCGGTCGCGCCACTCGGGCTGAACTTCTTCTAAGTAATCGAATGGAAAGAGTCCTGGTCATGTTTGGAAATTCCATAGGCCTTGTGGCGCCATCTTGGTGCGGTCGTGCTATTCAGGTGGCGCAGTAGCACCAGATTTTGTTCTCCAACTGGTGCGGTCGCGCCGGTCCCTGCAACCTTGTACCTTTTTGCACTAAAATCTTTATATTTTCCTCATTTTAGCTCCGATTTCAATAATTCTTGTTGCATTGGACTCCTGAGAGAGAAAAAATGAATCTGAGACATATTTCATGATATTATGATGATTATTGACTCCAAAATATAATTTTCAATTCCAATTAACACATAAAAGTAGTGTCATTTAGACACTTATCACAACCCCAAACTTAAACCTTTGCTCGTTCTCGAGCAAAACTAAAGGTAAAAAAACAGAACCAGAGTTATGACCAATCCTCTAAGTTTAAGAAAAATCAGTGGGGTTACCCTTTCAAAGCATCAATCAAAGATTTACTCATTCAAACCTCTCCTATTCTTGGTTATCCTGTTTAGTCAAGGCATGATCAAACTATCTTCAACCATACATACCACTTTCCCATGCATGTAAGCAGTTCAAATTGAACAACATAAGCCAACCATCAGTCTAATCTCTACTAGCATGTAGAAATTTCAAAATTATGCTCAAAAGGTCTTCTATAGGTTGTAATTGGGCATGGGTAATGGGTAAGGAGGAAATTAAGGAAAATTTTTTTTATAGGTCAATCCTCCTCCTCATATCCATGTCCCGTCTTCTTGAGCACGAACCATCTCTGATTGTAACACACCACCCCAAACTTAAAAATTTGCTTTGTCCTCAAAGCAATCAAATAAAACAAAGAGTACAATATTTTCACCTTCTCCTTAATCCCAATCACTACATTCCTCAAGGAAAAGCTCCCTTTATTGCTTGCCTTTTTTTTTTTTTTTATCTTTTCTAATTTTTTTTTTTTCTTTGGCTTTGTTTGGAGTCTACCTTACCTTGCCGGTTGACTCAGAGTCTTTTTTTTTTTTGTTTTTTTTCCACTTTTCTTTTCAGATATTCCAACACCTTTTTCATCCATCTTGCTCCTTCTTTCCTCTCCTTTTCAAAGAGAATTTCTATAACCTTCACTCATCCCTCCTTATTTCTCCATAACTTTAGATTTTTGTCCATGTTCATTCAAACAGAACACTTCAATAATTTGGAGAAATATAGGTAAGTAAGAAACAAGTTTATTCATCACAAAGGCTGGTTCATGTAATGTGGGAATTGAAAACAAAGCAGGGATCTTGTCGGCTTAAAATGTTTGACAAAAGGTGATGCATCTTGTGCATTAAAGTGGGTGGCTCAAAAAAGGGTCAAACGGTTCAAAACAAGTGCCTAGATCATTTAATAATTTTGAAAACCCTATCTTCGTTTTGCCTCGATCTTCCTTTAGGTTGGTTCTATTGTACAAAATAAACATGCTCAATGCATTCAACCAATCAAACCACTTTCCAAAACAGCTTTTCTCATGCCAAAACCAAACATTCAAACAAATATATTTCTCAAGAAAATGAATGAGACCTATCTTCTCAATCCACTAATCAGAGTTCCCAAAAATATTTTGAAAAACATTTTCAGATTTAGAAACATACTTCTGGTATTGACTCAAAACAAAAACAAAAATAAAGACTAACTAAACAAACAGAACCAACTAGAATTCAAAATCCGAGTTTCCCACCCCAAACTAAAAATTTTGCATTATGCTCAATTCAATCTGTTGGGAGTCTAGCAAGTGCACTAGGTCAGCAAGTAATATAGACTTCGAGAGTCCAAATATCGATCCCACAGAGACCTTGATGAGAACTCAGTTTAAGCAAAGATTTTTCTACTGATTGAGGAAAAGAAAATTTGGGTTTTTGTTTGAGAATTGAAAAAGAAAACAGAATTAAACAACTGGAAAAACTAATAAAGATGAGATGTTGGGGAAGAATGTCAATCCCTCCTAGTTGTCAATATGCAGAATTCTGATTTTATTGCTCAAGTATCCTTACCTTGACTTAGCTTTTGAAAACCTGGTTACCCATATACTGGAAATAACTTTCACCTAATCTCTGAACTCCATCACAATCCGGAAACATTCAGATCCTAGGTGCATAAATATAAAAGCTTGAAGATCAACTCTTATTCAGAACAAAAGTGTTTAAAGAGTCAAATTGCTTTCCACTAGTCTCCATCACAATCCAGAAACAACTAGTGAGAAAAACAAGTTAACTTTCACTCATTCTTTGAACTCCATCACAATCCGGAAACATTCAAATCTTAAGTGCATAAATATCAACTCTCTCATTCAGAACAAGGGTTATAAAAAAGTCACATCACTTTTCCACTAGTCTCCATCACAATCCGGAAACAACTAGTTAGAAAAGCGAGTAGTTTTAGAAAACAAAGAATCATATGACCAACCCAACTTTCTATTGAAATTTAACTTCTCTATTCGAACCTCATTAAAGTTCAAATATCAATTCAGATTAGAAATAAGCAATGAACTCAGTTTCTAAAACAAAAGCAGGATATTTTATTGCTATAAAATTCAGAATTCAAACATATAACAAACTAGGAGTTCATGACTTCCCCAACAAAGAGAGACTACTCCATGCTAATAAAACAAACACTGAAAGACGAATTAATTACAGCCATGAAAACAAGAAGAAAACAAAGTACAGAAAAAACCCCTTTTGAGGACTGCCCTTAGCTTCAACACCTCCTTGACTGAAATCTCTTCCTTCTCTCTCTCTCTCTCTCTCTCAACTCCACACTGGCTAAAAAAAATAAAAACCTAAACTACTGTATTTATAACTCAAAACTTGATGAAAACTTGATCAAAAACTGGATCCTTGATCTCTGCCTCGGACCCCTTTTTATACTTGAAACTCTGTCCAGGCCTTGTAATTTCAGCCTCTGTCCAAGGGTGTGAATTGTGACTTTCCGACCTCAGAATTTGATGAAATTACATCAGAAGCTTTCTTATGTGGTCCTTTCCTTGCTCACGAAGTTTGAATCCATTCTGAGTTGGGAAACTCGAGATATGAGGGAAAGACGTTGCCTGATTTCTGCTGCCAATTTCTGCCTTCGGGTCCACCACTTTGAAGATGTGAAACTCGAGAATCCTGGCTTGGATTGGACTGAATTTTCGTGACAAGATCCTCTGTAGTAAAAGGAAACTTCGTTCCAAGTTTGGCATCAATTGGAATTGTGAAACTCCTATGATCTTCCCAAAATTCGGATTTATCTCCTCCTTCCTTTAGCAGCAGATTCCTGCTTTGAATTAACTTCTTCTCTTGGACCATTCAATGCATCTGGACTCAAGTAAATTACCTTAAACTCTTCGTGGGCACCTTCCTTAGACGTCTGAGACTCCTTCTCCCAAGTTTGGATTCGATTTGATTGCAGGTTCCTGAGATTTTCGTATTTTCAGCTGTAGAGTCATCGGCGCGGTCGCGCCAAATTTTGGCGCGGACGCGCCACAAAACTCGATATCCGTCTAAGTCAGGAGACCGCTTGGCGTGGTCGCGCCGTTTAATACTGTTGAAGTGGCGCGGTCGCGCCACTCCTTAGACTCTTGTCGACTTCCCGAAATAGCACTTTGAACTCCATGTATGGAAACAGAGGCGGTCGGGCGGCAAATGCGGAGATAAGCGCCATCTTCATGGCGGTAAGCGCCCGTGGTAGGCCTGGTCGCAACGCCATTTCACATTCACGAACTGCCCTCCTTTCAGCCTCACTAGCCATTGGGATTTTATTGAATTTATTTGAATTTATGCACATTTAATCGGCGCGGTCGCGCCATTCCCTCTTTTGCTTGATTTTGCTCCTTTTTCCTTCATTTTTCCTCAGAATCCAGATTTTCTTCTTTTACCGCGTACCTGAGAGACAAAACATGTAATTGAGTTATAATTTTCACTTTCATGCTCA
Source organism: Aristolochia fimbriata (assembly GCA_019845555.1). Taxonomy (NCBI): domain Eukaryota; kingdom Viridiplantae; phylum Streptophyta; class Magnoliopsida; order Piperales; family Aristolochiaceae; genus Aristolochia; species Aristolochia fimbriata. The sequence goes on from CM034080.1 coordinate 18,692,938, forward strand.
TAATCAACTCAATTTAGGAATTTATGATCAATAAATCATGCATAAATAAGTGTCTTTTGGACACTTATGACAACCCCAAACTTAAACCTTTGCTCGTCCTCGAGCAAAACTCTGAAATAAATACCAGATAAATCTTGTAAAGACTAAGAAAAATTCAGTGATCCCCCTTCTAAAGTTTTCAAGATAGATGATTCTCTTCTTTCCTAATGATGGTTCTTCTTGCTTTGTCAAAACAGACTTTGAATTTTCTTCAAATTTTTGCAAAGATGTACATTCTCATACAAGTGATAAGTCTCAATTCAACTCCATAGGCCAACCCTCAGTCCACTCTCCACTAACCTGAAGGAATTCTCAATTCTGATCAATAGGTCTTTATGGGTTGTAATGAGTCAGGGGTAATGGGTATGATGAAGATTTTTGGTTTTCTTTTGGGTATTATTCTCCTCCTTATATCCATTTTCCATTTTCCTGAGCATGAATTGGATTTGTGACTTTTCCTCCAAGCTCTTCCACCCCAAACTTATTCTTTTGCATTGATCCCTTATTTTTTTCTTTTCTCTTTTTTTTTTTTTTTTTTTTTTTTCCCCCATGTATCATTTTCTTTGGGTTTTGTCCAGTCTAGCTTACCTCGTCCGGTTGACTTAGAGTCCCTAAGCTTGCTGAGGCCTGAGACCAGTGCACACACGAGGTGGCCTTTCCCTTAACTCACCCTCAATCTTTTCTTTCTTTTTCTTTGGCTTTGTTTGGAGTCCAGCTTACCTTGCCGGTTGACTCAGAGACTCTAAGCTTGCTGAGGCCCGAGTCCCGGTGCACACACAAGGTGTCCTTTCTCCTACTCAGCCTAGAACTCTCTTTTTTTCTCTCTCTTGCTCCTTCTTCCCCTTTACAAAGAAATATTTCTATACCCTTCATCCATCCCTCCTTATAACTTCAAAATATTTATCCATGCTCATTCAAACAGAACACTTCAATAATTTGGAGAATCATGGGTCAGTAAGAAACAAGTTTATTTATCACTAAGGCTGGTTCATGTAGCATGGGACATTGAAACAAAACAGGGATCTTTTCGGCTCAGAGGGTTTGACAAAAGGTGATGCAACTTGTGCATTAAAATGGGTGGCTTTTAAAAAGGCTCAAACGATTTTTAAACAGGTGCCTAAATTACCTCAGAATTTTTGAAAACCTTTCTCTGTTTCGCCTCAAGTTTTCCTCAGGTTGGTTCTAGTGATTGAACTCAACTTGCTCACTTGTATTTTGTTTTCAAAAACTGTTTTTAAAGAAAAATTCTCATCCATTTAAGACTAAGCATCTGAACTAATATATTTTTCCAGAAAGTGAATCATGCTATTCATATGATCAGGGGTTTTCACTGGTATTTTTTAAAGTCTCTATTGGATTTTCTGGTGAAGTTTTGACAAAACAGTGCTTTCAGATCCATGCATGAAAAGTATCCCACCCCAAACTTAAAATTTTTCAAATCCCCTTAAAATTTCATGAAGAGTATCCCACCCCAAACTTAAAAAACATGCATTGTCCTCAAAGCAGCAGTAAAAATAGGGGTGATAGAGATACTTCCCTGACTTTCTGGGTGGGTGGAGGTTGGATGGATCTCCCTTTGTGGCTCTTGCATTCTGCTCTCATGGGTTAGTGATAAAAATTTGCATGGTTTTGAGCAATTGAAAATAAAAATTGACTAAAAGTGTCTCTCAGGCATAAAATGTATGTTAAGAAGAATACCTGCAGTGGAGGTTCTGTTGTAGCACCTCTGTAGTGGCCAAATCTTATTTACCAAGTGGCGCGGCCGCGCCAGAATTTGTCGTGGTCGCGCCGATTAATTCCCAGAAATCTTCAGATTCTGAATGCAATTTTCAATATTTCCACTTTGGATAGGTTTGTATTAGTGATAAGCAGATGCAGAGTCATTTTCACACATTTTTATTGGAAGAATAATTAAAATCATACTATGAGACAAATCATAGAGAGTAAAAATCAAAATTCCATTAATATGAATGGAGATTGAGTACATATTAATGAAATTGCATTAAATCACACTCTCAGATACAAGCACACACAAAGCACGCTCACACATAAATTTCAGAAAGAAAAAAGTCTAAAAGAATTAGCAAAAGCTAAAAGTTTCTGATCTTCTTCTTCTTCCTTATCTTCTTCCTTTTTCCAGTTTTGAGTTTTAAAATTTGTTTGTGTTTTTCTGTTTTTTGAAAGCTGTAAATTGTTAATCTAACCCTCTTCCTATCCTAGGTCTATGCAAAGAAATCAAAATCTCATTCAAATTTAAACAAGTCCTAAAAATTTTGAAAACTATCCTAACCTAAATATTTCAGCAAATTCAAAAATTCCTACTCCTATTTTTACACTACCTCCTGATCCATGTGATCTGATCCACCAGGATCGAATGGAAACTGGAACCATCCATGCTTGAGGGTGTTTTTGACTTTGGAATGTGTTGCATGGTGATTATATCTTTTGAGCAAAGAGCTGGTCACTCTTTCTCTTTTCTGGTTGGCTTTTAACTTGTTTGGCTCCTTTATTTTTAGCCAACTTTTCTTCACACTGCCCAGACCTAATAAAATTTTAATTTCAACTTTTGTGGGTGGTTTATAGGGCTGGATAATGAAGAAATCAATGTCTAATGAGAGGAAAGAATGTTCATTAACTTTGGTGTCCTCTATCCTAACTTCTTCATGCTCTTCATGGGGTTTCTCGTCTTTCTCTACCCTATCCCCTTCTTTCTCTTTTTCATCTTCTTCTTTTATCTCTATGATATTTTCATCCTCTCCCTCCTGAAGTTTCTGAAAATCACAATAACTCTCAGTTCTCTCCATTGTATCTTCCTCTATGAGTTCTGATATGACAGTGGCCATCTATCCTATTCGTATTTCCAGATTTCTGATGGAAGCTTCTTGAGCGTCAAGCCTGGCTTCAGTTTGGGCATCTCTTTTTTCTTGATTTTCTAGAAACTTTAAAAACATCTCCTCAAGTCTGGCTCTTTGGGAATCATCAATGGTTTCTAAACTAGGTTGTTCATTAGGTGGATCTAACATAGTATCTATTTGGGCAGAATAGTTATCCACAAGAGTGGTCAACCTAGGCCAGTCTTCTTGAGGCTGAGGGGGATATGCACGATGATAACAAGAATCACTGAACATAAGGGGGTGATCATACCTGAACCTGGATAATTGCCCATTGGAAAATTGTCCTGCCAATCATTCTCAAAATATGGATTTACATTTTGCTTAGAGAAATAATTATCAAGCTCTGCCGTATGGAAACCATTAGGATCATTATCGACAAAAGAACATGATATAGTAGAATCATACCTCCATGAATCATGATTAGAAGATGCATATGGTTGGGGAAATTCTAAATATGAGTTAGGATATGGACTTATCTCATTCTGCACATAATTCCTCCTCTCCTCTGAGTGCTCTTTCCAGTTCCAGATTGGGTTCATCTAGTGGCTCACCACTAATTCTGACTTTTATGCATGAATCTGGTTTAACCTGAAAAGATAGAATAAAAATTTTAATCTCAATCAACAAATCAAAATTCACTTAAACTTACTCTCAATTCAATGGTCCCCGACAACGGCGCCAAAAATTTGTTGGGAGTCTAGCAAGTGCACTAGGTCAGCAAGTAATATAGACTTCGAGAGTCCAGATATCGATCCCACAGAGACCTTGATGAGAACTCAGTTTAAGCAAAGTTTTTTCTACTGATTGAGGAAAAGAAAATTTGGGTTTTTGTTTGAAAATTGAAAAAGAAAACAGAATTAAACTACTGGAAAAACTAATAAAGATGAGATGTTGGGGAAGAATGTCAATCCCTCCTAGTTGTCAATATGCAGAATTCTGATTTTATTGCTCAAGTAACCTTACCTTGACTTAGCTTTTGAAAACCTGGTTACCCATATACAGGAAATAACTTTCACCTAATCTCTGAACTCCATCACAATCTGGAAACATTCAGATCCTAGGTGCATAAATATAAAAGCTTGAAGATCAACTCTTATTCAGAACAAAAGTGTTTAAAGAGTCAAATTGCTTTCCACTAGTCTTCATCACAATCCAGAAACAACTAGTGAGAAACACAAGTTAACTTTCACTCATTATTTGAACTCCATCACAATCAGGAAACATTCAAATCTTAAGTGCATAAATATTAACTCTCTCATTCAGAACAAGGGTTATAAAAAAGTCACATCACTTTTCCACTAGTCTCCATCACAATTCGGAAACAACTAGTTAGAAAAGCGAGTTGTTTTAGAAAACAAAGAATCATATGACCAACCCAACTTTCTACTGAAATTTAACTTCTCTATTCGAACCTCATTAAAGTTCAAATATCAATTCAGATTAGAAATAAGCAATGAACTCAGTTTCTAAAACAAAAGCAGGATATTTTATTGCTACAAAATTCAGAATTCAAACATATAACAAACTAGGAGTTCATGACTTCCCCAACAAAGAGAGACTACTCCATCCTAATGAAACAAACACTGAAAGAGGAATTAGTTACAGCCATGAAAACAAGAAGAAAACAAAGTACAGAAAAAACCCCTTTTGAGGACTGACCTTAGCTTCAACTCCTCCTTGACTGAAATCTCTTCCTTCTTTCTCTCTCTCTCTCTCTCTCAACTCCACACTGACTAAAAACAATAAAAACCTAAACTACTGTATTTACAACTCGAAACTGGATGAAAACACGATCAAAAACTGGATCCTTGATCTCTGCCTCGGACCCCTTTTTATACTTGAAACTCTGTCCAGGCCTTGTAATTTCAGCCTTTGTCCAAGGGTGTGAATTGTGACTTTCCGACCTCAGAATTTGATGAAATTACATCAGAAGCTTTCTTATGTGGTCCTTTCCTTTCTCACGAAGTTTGAATCCATTCTGAGTTGGGAAACTCGAGATATGAGGGAAAGAAGTTGCCTGATTTCTGCTGCCAATTTCTGCCTTCGGGTCCACCACTTTGGAGATGTGAAACTTGAGAATCCTGGCTTGGATTGGACTGAATTTTCGTGACAAGATCCTCTGTAGTAAAAGGAAACTTCGTTCCAAGTTTGGCATCAATTGGAATTGTGAAACTCCTTCTATGATCTTCCCAAAATTCGGATTTATCTCCTCCTTCCTTTAGCAGCAGATTCCTGCTTTGAATTAACTTCTTCTCTTGGACCATTCAATGCATCTGGACTCAAGTAAATTACCTTAAACTCTTCGTGGGCACCTTCCTTAGACGTCTGAGACTCCTTCTCCCAAGTTTGGATTCGATTTGATTGCAGGTTCCCGAGATTTTCGTATTTTTCAGCTGCAGAGTCATCGGCGCGGTCGCGCTAAATTTTGGCGCGGACACGCCACAAAACTCGATATCCGTCTAAGTCAGGAGACCACTTGGCGTGGTCGCGCCGTTTAATACTGTCGAAGTGTCGCGGTCGCGCCACTCCTTAGACTCTTGCCGACTTCCCGAAATAGCACTTTGAACTCCATGTATGGAAATAGAGCGGTGCGGCAGTGCCAGAGATAGCGCCATCTTCATGGCGCGGTAGCGCCCTCGTGGGGCGCGTTCGCGCCATTTCACATTCACGAACTGCCCTCCTTTCAGCCTCACTAGCCATTGGGATTTTATTGAATTTATTTGAATTTATGCACATTTAATCGGCGCGGTCGCGCCAGAATCGGCGCGGTCGCGCCATTCACTCTTTTGCTTGATTTTGCTCCTTATTCCTTCATTTTTCCTCAGAATCCAGATTTTCTTCTTTTACCGGGTGCCTGAGACACAAAACATGTAATTGAGTTATAATTTTCACTTTCATGCTCATAGTCAACTCAATTTAGGAATTTATGATCAATAAATCATGCATAAATAAGTGTCTTTTGGACACTTATCACATTCTAATGAGATAGAGGGTAAGAAACTTCCCTGAGAATGTTGGCTGCTTGAACTTTCAGATTTGTTGAGGCACCATGAGAAATTTGAACTTTTGCTGCCTTCTTGCTTGACCAAAAATGGTTAGAACCAGTCATAGCACAAAATTATGGCAAACAAAATAAAAAATTTATTAAATTCTACCAAGGACTATAACTCATAAATAGAAACATGTTATAATTGGAATGGAATGATTATGAGTTGTAGAACCTCAGAAATTTATGAAACATATGGCTCGGGTGCGCCATAATTTGGCGCGGGAGTGCCAGCGTTTTCCTTCATAAATTAAAATTCTGAATGTAAAATTTAATGATTCCACTTGGAGCATGTTTTTAAGGTTCATAGGTTCACAATAAAACATGTTTCATGCATTTTCATCAAGGGAATTGAAAGATACAGAAATTTGAAAACTTGGCAGCAAACCTGAAATTCTGGGCAGAAAGTGAGTTGGGGGTATTTTGCAAGCATTGTATCTCCCTAACCACTTATCATCTAGAGCTGAAAAAGGGTTTCCTGGAAAGTAATACATATGAAATTGAATTGCTTCAAAACCGTTTTCCAAGAATCATTACCAAAAATTTTAGAAATCAGCTCAAAGACAGCAGGATAGTAATGTTTCCAACCCAGCAATTTTGCCAGAAAATAGTTTTAACTACCCAAGTTGCAGCAGTCATAACTTCCTTTATACTCAATGAAAATTCCTCAAACCAGGCTCTATTTTATCCACTAAGTGCCCTCTAGAACTACTTACCATGCCTTGGTGATTTCCACTTTCAGATTTTTCAGAATTCAGCTCCAAAATTGGCTGCTCGAATAGAGTTGCTACTGCACTGCTTTTCTGCACAGAGTTTACCTGAGTGTTCTGATGGCTTTTGCTTTGAAAGAAGCTGTTGTAAATGGTTGGGAATGATAGTCCCAACTTCCTTCTTCTGATATCTGCATTTAGACTTTGAAAAATACATCTAAAAATACATCAAGTATAGCTGTAAAAATAGCTTCATGCAACTCCACTTAGCTTTCAAATTCAAGATTTTCCTTGGACAAGTGCCTTAGAATTTTTTTTTTTTCTTTCTGGTGTTTTTCAAACCAAACGAATTGAAAAGACTAACCTAACATGAGTAAAACAAAACTAGACCTAAGATCTAAGATTCACACAAAGTGATTATTCAAAGCAAAAGAACAATTAAATTGAAAAACTAAACTAACTTACCTACCATGGGTTGCCTCCCATGAAGCGCTAAGTTTATGGTCCTCAGCCAGACCAGTAGCTTCATTCCACCTGGATCAAAAGGAAAATTCTTTTCCAATCCACTCATCATGACCTTTCTTCCTTTGCAATGCTTCTTGGTAGAGCAACCAAATTTTGGTGTTGAGCTAACAATCCTTTCTTTTGACTTTGTGGCTTCTAGGAAGTACATCTTTAAACATATCAGCCACTCATTCATCCTCTTGTCTAGCCCCAATAAAATTTTCAGTTGTATTTTTGGGCTAGATGTATAAGGTGGGATGATGAAAAAGTCTAAGTCATAGGAGAGCCCTATCTCTTCTTCTTTCTCTACCCAATTCTCTAATAGCTTTTCATGGGAAGGTTTTATGGTAGGATCTATGGTTTCTTCTTCCTCCCCTTCATCTAGTACTTCAGCTATGGTTTCTTTCTCAGCCTCTAATGATTTTTCTCCATGCTGGGATTTTTCTTCTTTGACCTCGTCCACTTCTGCTATGGTTTCTTCTTCAGCCTCTAATGCTTGTAGTTCTTGCTTAATTACTTGGAAGATAAGAAATGGGATGAATATTTTTTCCACCTCAGCTACTGTCTCTTCAATTGGTTCTTCCTCATCCTCTAAGGTGTATGACTCTATTATTTGCTTAAAATTTGGCATTAACTCCAACTCATTGGGACACACACTTTCTTTATTTTCCAAGGTTTCTTCTGGTTGAGGCTTTTCTAGAATTTCTTCACTCATAAAGGGTATGGACTGTTCTTGCTCTTTTGGGTTCTCTTCCGAGTTGCTAGGTAGAGCTCCTTTAGGTCTTGTATTTAAATCTCTATTAAATTGATTCTCTTGAGAGGTCAGAGGTGTGAGCGATTCCTTCATTGACTGAAACTTTGTATGCATAATCTTCATTGACTGCAATTCTGCATACATTACTCTCATCAATTTCCTGTTTTCCTCAAATTCAGCCCTGGTGATTATTGGCTCCTCCTTCTCTTGGTTGTATGAACTGCCATATGGGTCTAACCACTTTGGTAGGTCCTCCCTTCCTTGGTTAACCTCCAGGAATTAGACTCATAATTAGAAAAATTAGGTCTTGAATTTACATTGCATATATTAGTAGCATGGTTACCTCCACACACATCACAAAAATAATTCACAGAATTCCTTTGTAATTGCACGATATCAAATTGCCTTTTAAGTGAATCAAGTTGATCTTGAATGCTAAGCATATCATCATGGTGGGTGGGAGAGTTATATGAGTGGTCAAAAGAACTACATGGTTGTTCATAAGAATGACATGGCATATAAAAATTTCTAGAGGGCTGAAAAGAATTTCATGCTTGATTTGGGTAAGAAAAATGATTATGCTCCTTAAGGTGTCTCCTTCCATATGTGGACTTATGCATACGAAAATCCATGTACACAACACATCAGTCCACAAAAAATAAAAAAAATAAAATTAAAAATAAAATTAAAAAGAAAACAGAATGTACACTAAAAGCTCTAGTTTTAAACACAAGCAATTACTATTAAGACATTGGTCCCCAGCAACGGTACCAAAAACTTGATGCGATCCTAGCTAATCACTAGCAAGAGGACTAATCAATGTAATATGGACTTAGGTTAAGTCCGAATATCATCCCACAAGGACCAAGCTAATAGATAATTGCTTTTCTAGTTTGAAAACCAAAGCTTGAGAAATCGATTAGAAAGGAGTTAAAAAAACGTAATTTAAACTAATCTACCTAATCCAATAGAGATCAAAAGAAGGCTTTTGATAAAATCAGTATGGAAAAATCCATTGGGAATTCAATTCCCTTCCTAGGCAATTATGAGATTGAATAGAATTTAAGTTTTGGAAATCAATTCCTGGCGAGCTTATAAAACCATGGTTACATTCCGCATTGGCATCACCTTCTATCTCCTAGAGTAAACTAGCCGGCATAATCGACTCTACTTGATAGCATAAATATGAAGCTCATTGACCCTACCTATGGTCGGGAATCAGGTCTTGTGTCATAGGTAGATCAATCCAATCCAGCAGGGTATTACTTTAAGGTCGAGGATTAACCCTAAGATCAGTTGATCTACCTAGTGTATGAACTCAAAGAGATCTTGTATATCCTATCAGAATATCTTACCTTAAGTCTAGTTTCACCTTATATTTAGTACATCGTAGGACAGCAAGTATGAATCAAGAATAAACAACTTAGGAATACTCATTCATGCAGCAAATTGAAACCAAATAAAATATAATGTATCAATCTCATTACATGCCAAGGGAGTCATGGACTCCCAACCACAGACAACTACTCCATACTGGAATTATAAACACAACTCAAGGTTTTAATAATAGCCATAAAAGAATAAAAATAACTAAGCACAGAAACTCCCTGTGGAGGACTGCCCCTGGTCACCCTTGCTCCTTGGCTGAAATCTCCACCTTTCTTCCTCAAAGCACCCAAAGGTCATGTAAGACTTCCTCTAGACCTTCTCCTCTCTCTAAACTAAAGAATAAAGCTGGAAATTGAACTAAAAACTGGATGCTTTACACTCTTCCTCGGACCCCTATTTATAGTTGTTCCACTGCCGAGGCCCAGTAATTTGGTCTCTATCCAGGGGTGTAATGTGTGATTTCCCGACCTCATAATTGGATGAAATTATACAATAACCTTCCTTCCATGGTCCTTTCCTTGTGTACGAAATTTGAGTTCAATATGAGTTAGGAAACTTGAGATATGATGCTCAGACGTTGGGTTGATTCTGCGGCCAATTTTTGCACTGGGTCCACCACTTTGAAAATATAAAACTCTAGAATCACGACTTGGATTGACCTAATTTTTCATGAAATGATTCTAAATCCTCTCCGGAGTCTGTGGTCAAAATTTGCAATTGGAAGTTGGAATCTCCAGATATGGCCTCTTCAATCTCGGACAGTAATTTCCTTTTATAGCAGTCTCCTAATCAGGAATAGAACTTCACCTCTTTGACGATTCAAACCTCTTAGGATTTTCATCAATTTCCTCTAGAGACTTCGTGGACACCTTCCTTATACACTTAGAACTCTACCTCCCACGATTGATCTTGCTTACTTGTCAGAATCCCGAGATTTTAGCGATTTTGCATTGCTGAGTCACTGGCGCCGTAGCGCCGTTAATGTGTCTTATATTGGCGCGGTCGCGCCACTCGGGCATAACTTCTTCTAAGTACTCGAATGGAAACAGTCCTGGTCATGTTTGGAAACTCCATAGCCTTGTGGCGCCATCTTGGTGCGGTTGAGCCATTCAGGTGGCGCGGTAGCGCCAGATTTTGTCCTCCAACTGGTGCGGTCGTGCCGGTCCCTGCAACCTTGTACCTTTTTGCACTAAAATCTTTATATTTTCCTCATTTTAGCTCTGATTTCAATAATTCGTATTGCGTTGGACTCCTGAGAGAGAAAATATGAATCTAAGATATATTTTTTGATATTATAATGATTATTGACTCCAAAATATAATTTCCAATTTCAATTAAGGCCTAAAAATAATGTCATTTAGACACTTATCACTGCCACTGATTACTTCTCGAAATGGGCCGAAGCTGCTACCTGCCGAGAAGTCAAGGCTATCACCGTCGTCGACTTCATTCGGACCCAAATTATCTATCGATACGGGGTCCCTCGATACATAGTGACGAACAATGGTACGCCGTTCAAGAACAGTCATGGACCGCTTCAGCGAAAACTTTTGCATACAACAGCGGACATCGTCGGCTTACAACCCGACAACCAACGGACTTATAGAAGCATTCAATAAAACGCTCTGTAAAATCCTTAAGAAGACGATCAACGCCAACAAAAAGAGCTGGGACGAAAAGCTCGGCAAAGCCTTATGGGCGTATAGAACGTCGTTACGAACGCCGACCCAGTCGACTCCATATTCGCTGGTCTATGGTACAGTGGCGGTGCTCCCACTCGAAGTACAACTCCCCTCTCTTCACATTGTTATAAGTGAAGGACTAACAACGGAGGAGTGCACTCAGTTGCGACTCGCAGAACTAGAGTCACTCGACGAGCAACGACTTGAGGCACAACAACGTCTCGAGTGCTACCAGTCTCGAGTGACACAGGCCTTCAAAAAAAAGATACGGCTCAGGTCATTCCAAAAAGGCGACTTGGTGCTTGCAGTCAGGAGGCCAATGCTTTTTATGAGCAAAATCGGGGGCAAATTCGCGCCGAAATGGGAAGGACAATACGTGGTACAGGAAGCCTACACCAATGGCGCCTACAAGCTACTCACGTCAAACGGTTCGGAGCTGCCGATAACAAACGGTAAATCCCTCAAATGCTTCTATGCATGAGGGGGCAGCGAAAAAAAATAAAAAATAAAGAAGTCGAATAAAGGGAATTGATGTTTCTCATTTCAACATAAAAAAGGGAAAGATGTAAGCCACGCAAAAAAAAAAAAGAGAGGTTACAAAAACAAAAGTACAAAGAAAACATCAAAGCTGTGGAAGCTCGAAGTCGACCACCCGCCGCTATAGCCGAACGACTTCGGCACGAACCTCGGGCAGTTCACGCGTTTCGGCCTCGCTGAGAGTTGGGCGCGAACGAACAGAAGCAAGCTGCCCATGGAGAGTGGAGGCCTTCTCCTCGGTGGCATCAATTCCCCTCCGGATGGTCGCAAGCTCGACATTTATGGTGTCGAGTTGAGTCGATACAAATGCCAGGCGCTCGTAAAGAGTCTTCTATTCAGCTTCAACAGCTTCACGTTCCACCTGACGCATATCAAAGTCCACTGTCAAGTCGTCATGCTGACGGCTCACCAGCTGGACAGACTGAGCTAGTTCAGCTTCTGCAGCGAACCGTTCGGCCAAACTAAGCTTCCCTGCCAAAGAGTTGCGCAACTGCTGAAAGCCATCCACCTCCGAGGCAAAGTCCTCCACCCACTGCTCTGGAACAGAAGTGTCAATGCCGACTCCTCTCAAGTGGTCGAGAATGACGCGGGTGTCTGCTACAAGCTCTGGCGAACACGGGTCGTTGGCCGGCAGTAAATCCGACTCGACGAATTTCGCCCACAACCCCAAAGCAGCCTGTTGCAGCAGTAGCCTTGATCTCGCCGAGGGTCGAAAGGCCAACACCTATAAAAAAAGTAGGGGAGATTAGAAAGGAAAAGAAAAAGAACAAAAAAAAGGAATGAGAGGATTTTTACTTACCGACGAAGATCACGAAGTCGAAGAATCCTTGTAAATGGGTCGACGAGCTGAACCCGAAGCTCCTTCCTTGGCAGCAAGAGTTGCCTCTCCGCTACTAGGAGGAAACGTCACAAAGACTTCCCTCCTAGAAGTCGCAGCAAACGGAAGGGACGGATCAGAAACAGGGTGCTGAAATTCACTCGCGACTGTAACTCCGGCATCCACCGTAAGTCCATCGGCCGCGACTTGTTCAATCGAAGGCTGGAAGGGCGCTCCACCATCACTCACGATGGTCACCGAGCACTCGGTTTTGCTGATCACAAACCCACCAGTAATGGCAGCAGGAGGTGCTTCTTCCCCGACCCACTCCAGTTGTCGAGTATCCTCTAACTCGGCGAGGTCAAATAAATCCTCTTGCCAAAAGACGAGCTGGCCCACAGAAGGAGCTACGATGACCGCGAGCGTATCAGAAGGCAAGTGGAGAAACTCCTGGATTGCCTGCGCTCCATCCTGGGATGCCAGCGCAGGCAACAACACCGCTGGCTCTACTGTAGCCTCTCCGATCGGCAGAACAACAGACCCGTCGAGAGGCGCCGACTCCCTAGCCTTTTCTCCTAACCCTGACAGAGGAGTTTTCGAAGGTTGAACAATGGCAAGAGGAGCTAAGTTAGTCAGAGGCTTACCTAGACTAGTCCACAACCGCTTCTTGTAGGGAGGAGGAACGAAAATGAAAGGTTCTGGCGGCGGAGCCGTGGGCTTCCTCTTTGATGCAGTCCTCTTTGGCGAAGTCGACGACTGAGCCAACCCTTTCCCCTTGCCTACAGGAGCACCGGCTACAGGTAGAGAAAGCACTACAGGCCGAGAATCCCCCTGTGCCGAAGAAGGCTCTCGGATCACGATGCCCTGCTCCGGTGTGACTTGTGACGGAGTCGATGACTTCTCCTTCGCGACCTTCGGCCGAGGCGCCTGATTCTTCCAACCTTTGCTCTGTTTTGCCTTAACAGGAGGCTTTGAACTTGACCGCAAACTCTTTCGGCTGCGACCCTCCGCGTTACCATCTCCCTGCGCAGGCGGCTAGGTTGTTTCCGGAGCAGAGGTTCCGGTAAATTTCCTCCTCGCACGCTGAAAAGAAAGAGAGAAAAGAAATTAGAAGGTGCAAAAGGAAAAGAAACAAGAAAAAAAAAAAGAGAGGGGGAAACAAGAGTTGCTACCTCGAAGAGGGGAACAACTGCCTCATGCCAGGACTCCCGAAAAAGGGACATGACACCCAGGTCAGAGTCTAGACTCACGAAGGCAGGCACCTCCACGCTTCCAAGAGAATAGGCAGTCCCTGCTCGCCATAACTCCACAAGTGCGTTAACCGTGGCCGCATTTCGTTGGCGGAGAACAGCACACCCGACAAGTCTTGGCAAAATCCAAACTGACGAGCAAATCGGTGAGGACTATAGGGCTCCACCACAAGAAGCTCGCGTTGCCGCAAGACCAGAGATGTCGCCCGCAGGCAACGGAAGTACTCCACTTCAATCCTAGAAGCAAAGCGACCAGCCTTGTCAAGGATTGGACCGGGAGGAAGAGTCTCAGAAGGGTACCAGCATCGCGCTCCGCCGAGCCAAAACAATGAACGAGCTTCCTGCTGAGTACAAACGCGAACAAGCTCTGGATTGCGGTAAAGCATCATGAGAGGTCTGTCACCGCCGCTAGAGTCAACCTCGCAGACGCCGAACCGCTGGGCAAGCCATGTATAAACAAACGGCCAAGAAATCCTTCCCTGTGAGGAAGCGTTCAGCCCTCGATAAAGGTTTGCCAAGGCAGCGCCAGCCAAACTATAGCGAGATCCGCCACCCATGAAGCGTGCCATCTTGAAAACGCTTAATCTCAGCATGTTGCCCGGCAAAGGCAGGAAAAAACGGCAAAACCACAGTGAGAGGAAGGCAGCCAGATACACCTCATCTGCGAGGGCGTCAGGGACCCCAAGCTCGAAGAGGGGTTGCTCCTGCATGATCGACCGGTCGCGACTCCGAGAATCCGTCGTCTTCTCACGATCAGCCCAAGGGTCATCTGAAGGTCGCGCATCCCCTTCGGATCGGAACCAGAAGGATGCCCACTCTGACATAGAAACTCCAGAGACTCCATCCTAGTTAGAAGTCCTCGGACGACAGAAGAGTCGATAATAGGCAAGGATGAGTTATCGAATACTCTCGGGCAGCGGCACAGAGCGACTCTGAGTAAAATCTGCAACCATCGGAGTCACTTCATCGTAAATGCTCTCTGAGATGGGTTACCCGCCGAGTCGATGCATATCCCACAAGGAAATCGACAGCTCTCCCTCACAAGTGAAAATGGTGTTGGTTGAAGAACACCATACCTCCAAAAAAGAATGGACAACATTGCTGCAAAAACATTGAAGCTCGGTCCGCATGAGTGAGGTCCGCTGCGGCCAATTGATCGATACAAGTGTGGAGAACGACGTCTGCCCACTCGAAGTAGAAAGGCACAGGGTAGGGCCGGAGCTCACAATCGGGTGACTATCCCAAGAGTCAAACCGGTCACTGTCGATGGAGAGTTTCGGCGTCGAAAAATGAACCAGCTAGTCGTGCATCGAACTCAGCAAGATATGACCTACAGCCTGATGGGGAGACGATAAAGCTTCATCAACCCCCGAGAGATAGCAAATCTGGTCGTCCTCGTCGACAATAGGGCGACTCCACAGGTCGTGAACAGCCTTGATTGTGGGCACAGTTACGTCACAACCGCCGTAGGCCGAAGGTCCCCTGAGAACTAACAGCAACGACTTCTGTTCTTCCTTAGAATCGCGGATCAGCAGGCAGTTACGAAGGACACCCTTCATGAGGGTCCTGATGGTTGAGATGGTCAGACCGAGGAAGGAGAAAGAGGTCGACGTGGCAGACATCTGCGATAGAGCAGGAAAAGTCAGGGGCACAATTCATTTCTCCCTCAATTAAAAAAAAAAAAAAATGTGTGACTCCTGCGACCAGAGATGAAGAAGTCAAGGTCGTAACAAAAAAAAACAGAAAGCAAAAATACGCATGTCAAAAAAAAAAGGGGGAAGAGACAAAAAAGACCAGTCGCAGATAAAAAAAACGAACGGAGAAAAAAAAAAAAAAAGAGAGAGGGTAAACCGACGAGGTTCACTGACCTTCTTCAACGGTTTGACAAGCAAACTTTCGCGTTCAGCGATCGAGCCGAACGCGATCAAGGGAATCTCGACGCAATCCGCGACAAAGCCGAACGCAGCCCAAAAGCACTGCGCCCGGCGACCAAGCTAACCGCAGACCAAAGCAAAAAACTTCACCCCCGGCAACAGAATCGGACGCGGCCAAAACAACAGCTTCGCGCCCGACAACCTGGCCAGACACGATCAAAACCAAACTCCAATACCCGACGACCGAGACGGATACAACTAAACGGAGAACTGAGCATCCGGCGACCCAGCCAAACGCTGTACATTCAATCCCAGTGCCTGGCGACCGAGCCGAAAGGGAGCCAAATGCTGCAAAATGAACATACTGTGCTCGACGACCCAACCGAGCACAATTCAAAAACTCGCGATCAGGAACTTAGCCAGCCGCGATCAAAACAGAAGTATTGTGCCCAGCGGCCGAGCCAAACACAGTTCAAAACTTCTCCCCCGGCGACTAAGCCGAACGCAACCAAAACAAAGGGACAGTGCCCAACGACCAAGCCGAGCACAGTTCAAAAGATTTGCGCCCGACGACAGAGCTGGACGCGACCAGAAGCAAAGGCACCGTGTTCGGTGACCGAGCCGGACACAGTTCATAAGCTTCGCTCTCGGCGATAGAGCCGAACGCGGCCAAAAACAAAGGCACTGTGCCCGATGACCGAGCCGAACACAATTCAAAAGCTTTGCACCCGGCGATAGAGCCGGACGCGAACAAATCATCATATTCAACACCCGATGACCGAGCCGGACGCAGCCAATCGGAGCTAGGTACGTAACTCCTCTCCAAACAAAAGAAAATGACAAAAAGAACCAGTCGTAGAAAAAAATAAAAATAAAAAATAAATGCAACAAAAAGTAGCAGTCGCCGAAAAAAAAAATTTGCGAGCGACAAATAGAAGCAGTCGCAAAAGAAAAAAAAAATCTTTCGAGAATCCAGCCGAGCTCACACAACTCAAAACAGAGGACTCGCACTCGGCGACCAAGCCGGATGCGACCACACAACAACTCGCATTCGGCGACCAAACCGGATGCGGCCAAATTCAGCTTCCTGACAACCCAGTCGAGCTTAGTCGAATTGAAATCTTGACACCCGGCGACCAAGCAGGAGTCAAAACAAAAGCTTCACACCCGGCGACCAAGCAGGAGTCAAAACAAAAGCTTCGCGCCCGACAACCAAGCTGGACGCGACCAAAGCAGAAGAAGTTCAACCTCCCAGCGACTGAGCCGGATTAAGCCGAAACAAAACTACAGCTCCCAGCTACTGACCCGGCCAAAGCTATAAAAAAAAATCAGCACTCGGCAACCAATCCAGATGCGACAACACAATAATTCGCACCCGACGACCGAGCCAGATGCGACAACAACACCCGGCGACCAAGCCGGATGCGATAACATGGAAATTCAACACCTCGGCGACCCAGCCGGGCTCACTCGAAGCAAAATTCAGCGCCGAACGAACTTGTCGGACGCAAAACAAAAGCCTTGCACCGGATGACCGAGCTGTACGCGACTAAAAACAAGAATTGTACTCCCGATGACCGAGCCATGAGCAATTGAAGTAAACTCGCAGCTCTCGGCGACCAAGCCAAGTCCAGCATGGAAGCACAGTCTCCCGGCGACCTACCCGGGCTCCCTCGAAACAAACTGTCAACGCCCGGCGACCGAGCCGGACGCGAAACAAAGGCCTTGCACCCGACGACCGAGCCAAAGTGCGACCAAAACGGAATTGCAGCACCCGGCGACCAAGCCAGGTGCGACCCAAATCAACTCAGTGCCTGGTGACAGAGCCAGGTGCGATACAAAATTACAATGTTCGGCTTTTGGGCCAAACGACGAACAAAAGGTTGTCAGTCTGTCACATTGACAAATTGATAGACACTTGAATTGCGAAAAAGAGACAAGAAAGAGAGACAAGAAAGAGAAAAGAAAATAGAGAGAAAATTCGAGAGAAAAAAAAAAAGGAAAATCCTGAAAGAAAAAGAGAGACTGAGGGAGAAGTTGAAAATGAGAGGAGAGAAAAGGAAGAAGAAAGAGGGAGGAAGAGAAGAAGAAAGAAAAGAGAGTGGAGACCCCGACAGACTCGAATTCAGCGCGAGGATGCCGGGAGAAAAGAAATCCTTAATGTACCTTTAAATTCTGGTTCGCGAATAATTTTGACGCAGACCGGGGCTCGAAGTAGACCCAAATTCGCAGGCAGAGACAGGCAGCGAATTTTAAATTCGCAGTCGCAACTTCGCAGATAGAGAAGTCTTCAAAAAGTCGGATGTAGAGAAGACAAAGCCAATTCGTAGGCTCCCAATTCACAATCTCCCAATTCGCAGTCAAGTAGCAAACAGACGGCAGTGAAGTCGCAGACAGTCTCCGAAGCCAAACTCGCAGACAGTTTCCCAAGCCAAATTCGCAGACAAGGAAGGAAGCCAAATTCGCAGACTGACTCCCAAATTCGCAAAGTACACCCAGAGGAGGAAGACACAGCTTTTAAACTTGATAATCCTAAATTCGTGGAGTGGATGACTATTTTCTCCACTTAAAAGGGAGTCTGCCGCGTAAATTGGAGGGATCCCAATCGTGGGCAGAGAGAGGGAGGCGCCAAACCAGCCTGAGTGAGACCCATGTTCCCCCACCTCAACTCTCTTAAGATCCACGCTGAAGCTAAACCGTCAATGAAACAAGCTGGGGAAAAAATCCCAACTCGCTGGAGACTCACAGCAACCAGGGCGGGCCCCACTGCGCACTTCCCTTTGTATTCCCCTCCTGGCGCGCCAATTGAAAGTAGAGATGAAAACTATCTCTCATAGAGTTTGAGTGAGTCAAAATCCGACCCACCTAACCTCGTCCGGGTGAGTATTTCTTCTTATTAACAGTCGTTCCAACGAAGCACAACGGTAATGCGAATTTCACCAGGAGCAATTCGTTGTGCCGAGAGATTGGCCGAACCGAAGTGAAACCTCTGTGTTTCACTTCAGTTAGTGTTCCCTCCCTTTGACGCAAAGACCAGAAACTGTGAAGTCGTCCTGCCAAAGTCACACAACCCACTATGAAAGAAGAAGCGCAGGCTGAGTCGAAGCCGTTGGAGCCGCTTCACTCAACCTGCGCCAACCCTTCGACACAGCGTGAAGGGGTCTCATCAAAATTGATGTGGCCACAATTCACCAAAATGAAAGTTGCTCTTCTCTTTAGTGCGACGACCAAGCTACCGAAACTGCACTTCTCTCCGACGCGACACACACAAAGTCGCCGAAATGGACCGAAGTCACCAAAATTCGTTGCAATGGCCAGGAGGAACGATTAATTGACCAGTTTTCTCTAAAGTACCTTTCGCTAAAGGATTCTACCATCTCGCCGAGTTCATTTCTCCCTTTAGCATGCAAACAACTTATCCAAAGCAATATTCGGTCGTAGCATCCAAGCAAGCTACAACCTCTGCTCAGTCGACTTCAACTCGGCGTCGATACTCAACCTGAACAACATCTCTACTCTAGTACTCTATCTCACTCTATACCGTACATATCATATATGTACGCGGCAGATACAAAAAAAAAAAAAAAAAAGAGAAAAAATCAAAAAAAACAAATAACTCTAAAATAGCAAGAGAGCCAAAAAAAATGAAAAGAAAGAAAAAAAATATACTAGATACAGGTGTACAGAAATATTCACTGTCCTAAAAGAGTAAGAGGACAGAAAAAATACATGCACAAAAAGATAAACGACCCTAAAAGTATAAGAGGGTCCAAAAAAAATGTGTCGCGTTCGTGTGTGTGTTGCGTGCGTGTTTTTCACATTCGAAACTTGTTCGTTCTCTCGGAACGATCAAGTCTCGAAGGGGGCAATCTGTACACACCAAAATGTGATCAACCCAAATACGTCGAGCCCAAACACCCACCAGTCCATCGGTCGGTCGTTATGGGCAGGCTCTGTCAATTTTCGGAGTCATTTGTCACAACCCATCGCAAGACCCATTCGTCTCGCCGCGTCACCAATGCAGTCATCGTCCAATCAGCAACAACTCATTGAGTCATCGCCACTCAACAGCCAGTCATCTTTCCAACGGTGGAAGCCAAGAAAGGCCACGATCCTCTTTTGAGGGATCCAACAGAGGAGCTCATGGTCCTCCTCCCATCTCAACAACTACAGCAAAAAGGGGATCGTGATCCCCATTCCAAGGATCGATCTTCAATAACTGGACAAGCTTGGCTACAAATAGCCAGAAAAGCTCTGTCCTAAGGGTTCGGAAATCTTTTATCTAAGTGCATTTCCGCACACAGAAGCACTTTCGAGCCAGAGAAGTTCAGCAACTTGCAGTCCGTCATAATTCACCATTTTCGACCGGAGCAGCTCTACACGTTCGTCGACAACGTCAACTAGTCGATACACGCGGAAGACAAATACTTCCGCCCGACCGACCAAAGCCATCACCGTTCGTGCACACTCATTCCCGAAACTTGGATTTCGACGACAACTTGCCATATGCTTAAACTTCACCAAATTCACACGGGTATAGAATAAGAGGAAGCCTAGGAAATTGTACTCGCATTCCGTGATATTCAATCACAATTGTAACACAAATTCTCTGTTATAAATCGATTTACTCTCTCGGTCACGCCTCTTCGTGGACCGGCGGATTTTTGGTGCAACAATAATATTTAATGGAACCATTAGTCCAAGCTGGTCTAATCACGTTAGTCCAAAACAAGATAGAGTGTCGGTTTGATGCTTGGTTCGGTTTTTAAAACATAGGTTATAATCAATGTTTTGAAAACCAAACCAAAGCGGTCGGTTAAACCCGGTTGAACCAGAGGCCAGCCCAATATTGAATCGGCCCAATTCACTATAACCTACACTTTTTTTGTCTTTTTTTATAGAAATGTTAAATATATTTAAAGTATAGAGTACAATATTTAATGGTTAAACCATTGGACCAACCCAGTCTAATCGGGTTCAACCAAAACCAAACACCACTTTCCAAGCAAAAAGATTTACCGATTAGATATCAAATTTTTAATTTAGTATATTTATTATACCACTTTTTCATTTTAGCACTTGTAGACACCAAAATGTGAGTGGCCCATCTACGGTGAGCACAATTGCCCACCAGCTCATAGATCGCTCGTCACAGGCTCGCTGTGATCCAGTTCATCGGTTTTTTAAATTAGCATTTGACAGCCCATCGCTAGGCCTAGTGTTTTGCCACGACATCAACCTCGTCATCGCCAAAGTCATCACTCCACTACTACATCATCGCCACCTAGTTGCCAGCCATATCTTAAGCCACCTCAAACTCAAATCGACCAAGTCTAGTCACCCAATGGGAACCTGAAAAAGGCAAGTTCCACCATTGATTCCCTCATTTCGAGGATCGATATAGGGAAAAGCGGGCAATACCCAGTCCTCCATCCAACTCACCAAAAGAGGAGAAGTAGGATCGAGATCCTCTTTTTGAGGATCGACCTCCAACAACTCACCCAACAGGCTACAAATAGCCAAAAGCACTACACCGAAAAGGTTGAAAATCTTTTGTCCATTAGCATTCTTGCGTATAGAAGCTCTCTCGAGCCAGAAGTTCGGCAACTTGTCATTCGCGGAAGTTCATATAGTTCAACCGGAGCCCTCTACACATTCACGGGCAACATACATAGGCCGAAACTCACAGAACATAAATACTTCCATCCGTCCGACCAAAGCCATCATTGTTCGTGCACATTCGCTTCGAAAAATCGATGTTCGTCGCCAACTCGCAAGAGGCAGCAACTTTTGCAACTCCTCACAGAGATCGAATCCCCACAATTTCGTAATTCGTAACATCAAATTGTTAATTTCTCTGTATTATTGTAGATTTAATCAATCGGTTGCGCCACTTTGTGGACGGAGGTTTTTTGCCGATACAGATTTGGCACGCCAGGTGGGACATTTCCTACCTCTCATGTCCTTCTTCATAAAAAAAATAATAAAAAATTAAAAACAATGGCGGGCAACAACAACAACAACGACGCCGGCAAGAAGGTCGTTCCAACAAGCACCGCTTACCAGCTCTCGGTCACCGGTACGAGCTTGACCTCGGCACCAGGAGCTCACGGCTCCTCGCCCAGCTCGCCGTCCAACAACCTAGCTTCGACTACTTCACCGCCAGCAACACACCCAATGACGAGGGCTCTGGCTAGACGCCTGTTGACCGATTAGGCACCCTGCATGAGGGACACACGCCGCCCGAGTGACGTCTTTCAACCACAGGCTTCAGTAAGGGTGGGCATTGGGTTGGGTTTTTCGGGTAACCCGACCCGACCCGACCCGAAAAACCCGGGTTTGGATTCCCAAATCCAACCCATAGGTTGGGTTCGGGTTTGGGAATCCAAACCCGACCTCGGGTCGGGTCGGGTTCAGGTTTACCCAAACTCGACCCGCGGGTTTTTATTTTTTAGTTTTTATATATTTTTTCTTGATTTATTTAAAATATATATATAAAAAAATCGGGTTTTGCGGGTTGGGTTCGGGTTTTGCCAAAACCCGTCGGGTTTTAGTCGGGTCTGGTCGAGTGCGGATTTGTAAAATCATAATTCGGGTTAGGGTTTTAAAACCCATGTGGGTTTTTTACGGGTTCGGGTTTCGGGTTTATAAGTCGGGTCGGGTTCGGGTTTTCAGAAACCCGACCCGTGCCCACCCCTAAGCTTCTGTAGTCTCCGCCAAGCCAGCCGTGACACCGACCAAATTGGTTCCGGCGATAGTCAAGCTGACTTTGGCTGTCGCCACTACTCCACCGTTGCACAACCAGGTGACTAGCCTGACCCTGTCGCCATCATCGCGGAGGGTCTCTATTGTGTCCGCCATGATCCAACATTATGAGCGGCACATAGGTGTAACTCCATCCTCATCAGTGAGGAGGGACCCACAACCACCCTCAGCCTCTCCCAAAACAACGGTTGGGGGCCTTTCGACAGGGGTGACCGTCTCCCACAAACTTCTGGTGTCGCTCACCACTGCAGCTCGATCACCACCTGTGCCTTTTCCACGCCAACCAACACCGGTGGCCTCTCCTTTGGTCCGGTCACCAACCACCTCTCGCCAAAACACACCAGCGGCCACTCCATCGAGCTGGTCGCCAACCAAGGTGTCACCTCCCTGACATGTTCCAGCTGTCGGCTCTCCAGCATGGTCGTCAATCAAAAGATTGCCACTTCGGTTCGAGACGGGGGCTTCTCCTTTGGCCCCTACCTTAAAAGTCGCCGCTATGGCAACTTCGGCCAAAATAGTCGAACAACAGCTTGCAGAGACGCAAGCCACACTCAAGGAGAAAGGTGAAATGATCCAAGCCAAAGATGCTCAAATCATGGCTCGCGACCTCTAGATCGCGCAAATAATGGAGCAATAGGAGGCTCTCATGACCAACACCGGCGACGTCTCACAGGAGGTTGACTGGAACAAAGCGACAACCAGAGCTTCAGCCGAGTGCTACTGAGAGGAGTTGCTACCGACAAGTTGCATTCCACTTCGCTGGAGTCTTCGTTTGTGAGGGGGTCGACTGAATAGGTGCTGATTTATTTCACTTCTCTTTAGGGGCCGAGACATTGGCTGTCGACAAGCAAAGGACAATCGGCCAAAGAAGGTTCCTTCAATACTATGCCTTTCTCCTCGGTCAAGCCTTTTGGAGCCGATAACTTGTCTGCCGCTACCTTCGGTCGCGGCGCCGATTTAACTTTAGCCTTGCTCTTCTTAGCCTTGGAGGGCGCGGGTTGCTTGCGACACCATTGGAGATTCACTTGACCGCGACCTGCCATATCATCGTCACTTTGCGCCCGCAATAACTCAGATTGAGTAAGCGGAGTGACCACCGTCTGTTCGACGGCGCGAGTGAGACATCGCCACTCGTGCTAAAAACAAAGAGGAGAAATCCGAGATAAGAAAGAAGAAAATGAAAGTAAAGAAGTTAAAGCAAACTCGCGTACCTCAAAGATTGGGACCACGTGTTCAAACCATGAGTCTCTGTAACCAGATGTGACACCAGGGTCGACTTCAGCGTCCATGAAGTCTGGTACTTCCACGCAACCAAAAAGAATCACGACAGTAGTATGCGATGTCTCTAAAAGTGCAGAAACGGAAACGGCGTTGTGCTGGTCCAAAGAAAGTACACCGGGTAAGTCTTGGCATAAGCCAAACTACTTGGCAAATCTGTGCGGGCTATGATGTTCCACCGCTAGAGTGTCGTGTTGTCGATAAACTAGAAGGGTCGATCGAATGCAAAGGAATTCTTGTCTTTCGGGTCACGACGGTAGTAGATCCTGTAAAAGGCGAGAAGATATTGCACGCTCCCCGACAACGACAAAGCTCGAACGACGATAAAATCATCGACTGTTGGATTCACCTCATCTTATATCGCCCCCAAAATGGGCAGCCCGCAAAGATGGTGCAGATTCCACAGTGAAATAGACAACTCCCCTTGTCAAGTGAAGATCATGTTTGTCGCCGAACAACACACCTCTAGAAAAGAATGGATCACGTTATTGGAGCATCGATAAGTAAAGACAGAGGCCCGAACTGCGCATAAGATGCTCGCCTTGGCCAGCTTCTCTTTACAAGTGTGGAGAATGGTATCCGCCCATTCGAAATAGAACGGTATATGCCAGGGAGGAGAGGTCAACTCTAGATGATCCCATGAACCAAATCGGGTTCTATCAATTGACAACTTGGGCGCCGTGTATTCGGTCAATTTGTGTAGGGGGCTCAACAAGATGTCACCCATGACCTTGCGCGGAGGAGATAATGTCTCGTCCACCCCCAGAAGGCGGCAAAGATTATTGTCATCGACCACGGGATGACCCCATAGGTCATGACGACTCTTAGGCATAGCCGAAGATACGACACAACCGCCAAATGCTGAGTCACCGAGGGGTAGCAACATCGACCTCACTTGAGCATTCCAGTCCTAGAGCCGCAGGCAGCGACGCGCAATGCCATTTGCCACAACTGAGATGTCTGAGGCAATCAAACCCAGAAAAGAGAAGGATGACGACAAAGATGAAGCCATCTGTAACTGGACAACGGTCAGTTCAGCTGAAATTAGGTACGCAAATTACTTCTTTCTCAAATAAAAAAAATTCAAAATCGAGAAAATGAGTGTGTCCGGCTATCAGAAAGAGAAGAGAAAGGTCGCACAAAAAAGAAAGGAAGAGAAACCAAGAAAAAAAAGAGGGGAAGCAAGCGACAAAAAAAACAGTCACAGATGAAAAATGAACGGAGAAACAAAAAAAACAGAGAGAGTGTAATCGTCGAGAGAACACTAACTCTCGACAGTTCAACGATCGAGCCGAACTAATAAATGAGAGTTCGCGTAAAGAAGCTGCCCGAATTTGCTGCACCATCGCCCATCAGCGAGCTGCAGAAAGGGTGCCAGTTCTTAGAAACTCACAGCAAATCAACTGGCAATTCAAAATTGGCAAAGAAGGAGCTCGCAAATGCGCAAAGGTCATATGTCCAACTCCGTCGCAGCACCGCTGCATCGGCGAGCCATGGTAAGGACCCCGATCCTTTGCCAGTCAACAGGAGAACTCTTTGCAGTTCGTCTGACAAGAGAAAGATCAAATCGGAGACCCCACCCTGTCGTACCCACACCGACAGGCTGCAGAGGAGCACTGACTCATATGAATCGATAGGCTGAATTTGATAGACTCGCACTGGGAAATTAAGAAAATTCATAATTTGGCCAACTTTTATTGAGGAAGCACACACCGGTTCTCCGCGAACTTACAGAATAATGAATTCAACTTAAAGGATAGTTCAAAAGTCAAAATTGTCAACTCCGTCGCAGCACCACCACACCGGCAAGCGACAAAAAGACACCAAACATACCACTGCTCAGCACCGAGCCAGGCACGACACAATAGATACCAACTTTGGTGACCGAGCCGTACTCGTCACCAAAATACCGAGTCAAGCAACCCGGCAACCAAGCTGAATTACGCATAAAAGGGGTCAGTTTGTCGCATCGACAAACTGACAAACATCTTGATCTCGAAAATTGGGAGAAAATTGAGAGAAAATTCGAGAGAGGAAATTGGAGAGAGAAAAAATTCGAGAAAATTTGAAGAAAGAGATACATAGAAAAAGAGAGAGAGGCTGAGGGTGAAGTCGAAAATGTGTGAGAGAGAAAAAGAAAAAGGAAGAGGGGAAAGAAAAGAAGAAGAAAAAAAAAGAGTGGGTATACCCGACAGTCTCAAATCGACCATAGCTTATCAAAGTTTGTCGGGAAGAACAAAAAAAATCATACGGGACCCGAATAGTTCGATATGGTCCCGGTCTCAAAACAAACGTGATCAGCGCAAGAGGAGAGTCAACAATCTGAAGTCACTACAACGTAGAACAGTCGTCGCAATACAAGAGAGAAGCAGCAATAAGCAGCGTTTGCAGCACACTCAAGAAGCCACCTTTCGCATGCATAGAAAAGAGGAAGAAGGAGAGGGGCGACCTAATATTTTAAGTCAAAAGGCTCCTTACTTTTGGGGAGCTATTGGGTGTCTAGCAAGTGCACTAGGTCAGCAAGTAATATAGACTTTGAGAGTCTAGATATCGATCCCACATAGACCTTGATGAGAGCCTAATCTAAGCAAAATTCTCCTATTGATTGAGGTGAAGAAAATTTGGATTTTTGTTGAAAACTAAAAAGGGAAAAACAGAATTAAACTTCTGGAAAAACTTCTAGAGATGAGATGTTGGGGAAACGTGTCAATCCTTCCGAGTTGCTAACATGCAAAGTTTTGATTCTATAGCTCAAATACCTTTGTCTTGACTTAGCTTTTGAAAACCTGGTTACCCATATACAGGAAATAACTTTCGCCTATTCCTTAAACTCCATCACAATCCGGAAACATTCAAATCCTAGTTGCATAAATATAAAAGCTTAAAGATTAACTCTCTCTTATTCAGAACAAGAGTTATAGAAGTCACATCACTTTTCAACTAGTCTCCATCACAATCCGGAACGATCTAGTTAGAAAAACAAGTTGTTTTAGAAAACAGGAATCAGATAACTGACCCAACTCTCTACTGAAATTTAACTTCTCTATTCGAACCTCATTAAATTCCAGAATTGAATTCAGATCAGAAATAAGCAATGAACTCAGTTTCTAAAACAAAGGCAACGTACTTTATTGCTATAGAATTCAGAACTTAAACATAAACAACTAGGAGTTCATGACTTCCCCAACAAAGAGAGACTACTTCATGCTAATAAAACAAACACACAAAGAGAATTCAATTACAGCCATGAGTATGAAAAGAAAATAAGTACAAAAGACCCCCTTTCAGGACTGCCCTTAGCTTCCACTCTTGCCTTGGCTAAAATCTCTTCTCTCTCTCTCTAAAGTACCAAGAGGTCGTGCAAGACTTCCTCTGGACTTTCTCTCAACTCCAAACTAACTAAAAGAACAAGAAAAACAAACTAAGAACTGAATTTAGAATACTGAAAACTGGATTCCCTACTCTCTGCCTCGGACCTCTATTTATACTTGTTTTGCTGCCCAGGCCTTGTAAATTGCTCTCTCTCCAGGGGTATGAATTATGCTTTCCCGACCTCAGAACTGGCTGAAATTACATACGAACCTTCCTTATGTGGTTCTTGCCTTGGTCACAAAATTTGAGTTGGGAAACTCGAGATGTGATGTAAAGAAGTTGCTTGATTCTGCTGCCAAGTTCTGCACTGGGTCCACCACTCTGGAAATATGAAACTTGAGAACCCCGACTTGGACTTGGCTGAATTTTAGTGATATGATCCTTAATATCCTCAGGAATCTTCAGTCCAAATTTGGCTTCAATTGGAGCACGGGAACTCCAGATATGTTCTTCACAAATTTCGGATTCAACTTCTCCTTCTAGCAGCAGTTTCCTTCTTTGTGTGGAACCTCTCCTTTTTTTATCATTCAATGCACCTAGACTCGAGCATTATTCTATAAAATCTTCGTGGATACCTTCCTTAGACAATTAGGACTTCTTCTCCCAAGTTTGGGCTTGATTGGTAGTCAGAATCCCGAGATTTCCGCATATCATGTTGCTGAGTCAGCGGCGCGGTTGCGCCACATTTTCTTCTGATTTTGGCGCGGTCGCGCCACTGGAGCAGAATTCTTTCTAAGTATGGAGGCGGCCTTCGGGTCCGAGCTGAGGAAGGATACTAACTGGCGTGACAGCGCCATATTTGTCTGTCAAATTGGCGCAGTTGCGCCACTCCTTAGAATCTTTGCCGACTTCCCGTAATAGAACTTTGAACTCTTTGTAAGGCAATTGTTTGGCGCGCCAGCGCCACAGGTAGCGCCAGCTTCCTGGCGCGGTCGCTCGGTTTTACATTCCCGAATTGTCCTCTTCTAAGCCTTGCTAGCCATTGGGAATTTCTGCCATTTATTTGAACTTTTGCACATTTTCCCAGCGCGGTCGCGCCAAAATCGGCGCGGTCGCACCATTCCCTTTTTGGCTCTATTTTTCTCCTTTTTCCTTCATTTTCCCTCAGAATCCAGATTTTCTTCTTTTACCGGGTACCTGAGACACAAAACATGAACTTGAGTTATATATGTCATTTTCATGCTCATAATCAACTAAAAATAGAATTTATGATCAATAATTCATGCATAAATAAGTGTCTTTTGGACACTTATCAGGAGCCGATTGGCATTCCTATCTAAAACCGAAGCCCATCAAGGAGAAGACTTCCATGCTGAGTTCCATCCAAATTGGAACTCTATTTGGGAGTCTGAACAGAGAGCGAGGAAAGAGACGCCCAAACATAAGTGCAGGGCGCCACCACCGTAGCTTTACATTCCCCACAACCCACTCTAGCCTAAGGCCGAGGTCGCGAGGTCGACCACGCTAGGAGCGAGATCCATTGTCCATTATGGTTCAGGTCAACGTCCCGTCACGACGCAACATTCACTCCTCACTCATGACGTCAATACATCTCCAGAATGGTCGACTGTGCCAAAGCATCACAGTTATGAGGGAACATATGCCTCAATTAAATGAAGCAATTCATCGACCAACCTCTCGACGTCCAAAGTCTCGAAAACCATTATGCCTGTCTCTTTCTCCAATTTGAGGTCTGCCATATGAGGTTTTGTCTCACCAAGAGGTCGGCTAAACCAGAGTGCGGCCTACCGAGCCTGACTCTGGTGCGAACCCGCTCCCAGGTGCGACGGCCAAGTCGTCGAAGATTGTTCTACTGATCGAGAGGATTGGCCAAACTGGTACAGGTACCGTTCTGCCTATGTCTCTACTCCGTCTATCTCTTTCTCAATTCGAAGTTCGACGAAAAGCAATTTGTCTTGTCGAGGAGTCACTCGAAGTTTGGTGGAGCCTCTGAGCTTCATTTCAGATCGCGCTCTCTCTCCGATGCAAGGACTAGAATCGATGAAGCCGCTCTACCAGAGATAGCTCAACTCGCCATACTAGAGGAGTCGACTAGACCGAGTTGAGGCTCATCACGCTTCACTCCAGTCTGCGTCAATTCTTTGAAGTAGTACAAAGGAGTTCTGCAAGCGCCAAAGGTCATCGAAATTAGCCGAAGCGCAAACTCCAAGTTGCCAAAGTGATCCCAATCGACCAGAAGTGTTCAATTCATCAAGGAAGTCCCACTAGAGAATTCTTCACTAGCGTTCAATTCTGATCAAGCAAACAAAAGTGAGGTCCACTGGGCTACTCTCTAGCTTCATTGTGCCTCACTCTGGTCTGCGTCCTTATTCCGGCATAAACGCAGAAGGGACCCATGCATGAATAGGTCGTCGAAGCTACACATTTCGATGAAAAAGAAGCCCAGCCGGCCTAAGCAGTCTCTGGCTGCGACCCTTGTTTGACAGATCATTGCAAATCCGTCGCACTATAACTCGCTATACCACAATTCGGCATGTCGCTGCTCGAGCTCAAGCAAGATGACCTCTCAGCAGGTATATAATTCTTTCGTATACACGTATGTACATTGTATACGAATGCATATATATATATATATATAAAATAAAAAAATCAAACAGCCTTAAAAAAGCAAGAGGGGCAAAAAAAATGATGTTGAAAAGAAAGAAAGAAAAAAAAAAGATGAATATACATGTACAGGAAATATACATTATCCTAAAAAAGCAAGAGGACAGAAAATGTGTACACAAAAATACAAAAGGCCCTAAAACATCAATAGGGTCAAAAAAAAAAGAGAAGAAAAGAAAAAATGTGTGTGTGTGCGTGTGTGCGAGTGTGTGAATACATATTCGAGACTTACTCATTCTTCAAATGTGTAATTCTCGAAGGGGACAAACTGTAAACACCAAATTGTGAGTGACACATCTACGGTGAGCCCTGTCGCCCACCAGCCCATCAATCGCTTGTCACAGGCTCGTCGTGATCTTGTCCATCATTTTTTTAAGTCAGCATTCGGCAGCCCATCTCTGGGCCCGGTGTTTTGCCACCACATCAACCTCGTCATCGCCAAAGCCATCACTCCGCTACTACATCATCGTCACCTAGTTGTCAGCCATATCTTAAGCCACCTCAAACTCAAATCGACCAAGTCTAGTCGCCCAACGGAAGGAGACTGAAGAAGGCAAGTCCCACCATCGATTCTGTCATTCTGAGGATCGACAGAGGGAAAAGAGGGAAGTACCCAGTCCTCCATCTGACAGAATTGGCTGCGCACCAGAGGAGAGTATAAACTTGGTGATATAATCATCGCGTCGGGGGGAAGGCATGCACTAGAGTGGAGCGCAGTAGGCCTCACTCTGATTCGTCCGACCTCTGGACGAGATGGGAGAATTACTTTACCGAGTCGCACCTCTAGAGAGAATCAATCAATTGGCAGATCCTTTTGGCAATTGTGAAGAATTTTGACAAATAAGGCTTTAGCGGATTCCTCTTGCATAGATTGGGTGAAGCTCGATGAACCTCGACTCAATCTGGTCGACTCCTCTTGCATGATGAATTACTTTAGTGGAGCAGATTCGACAACTTTTGGTAAGCTTCGGCAGGTTTCAGCAACACTGGTTGTCACGCTGGAGAAAGAGAGTGTGATTCGAAGTGAAGCGCAATTACTCCACTTCTGTTCGACTGAACTTCTCAGCAGGACAACCCGCTTTCGTTCCAACTTCGAATTGAGAGAAGGACATAGATGGAGTAGAGCCATAGGCAGAACGGAACCTATTTCAGTTTGCTCAATCCCCTCGATCAGTAGAATAATTTATGTGACTTTGGTCGTCGCGCCGGAGATAAGCTCGAATTCAGTGATCGCGCCGAGGAGGAAGCGCGCACTAGAGTGGGGCGAAGTAGGCCTCACTCTAGTTTGGCCGACCTCCCGGCGAGACGCCGAATTGGTAGATCGCTTCGACGAATTTCGACCAACTCGGTTTTAGCGGCACCCTTTCGTGCTGCGTCAAAGAATTGGAGCATTGTGCAATCTTTTGTAAAATGGCTTTGTCGATCCTGGTAATCGCGCCGGGGAAAGAGAGTGCGAACATAAGTGAAGTGCAGTGGCTTCGCCCCGGTTCGGCCGAAGTCTTGGTGAAACGAATTATTTTCGACAAACTTCGCAATACCGAAGTGCTTTAGTGTAGTTGGAATTGCTTCGTTGGAGTGGCTTCAGTGGTTCTCTTTCAATTCGACTGGACCCTTCGACTAATAGGATAGCTTCGACGACTCCAATCATCGCGTCGGAGAGGAGGAACCTACCCGAACAAGGCACAGTAGGTCATATTTTGGCCTGGCCAACCCCCCGGTGGAACATAACCTCTTCTACGGATTTTGCGACCTCGACTTGCCCCTCTGACTGGGGATGGGCTTGGCGACTATGAAGCTAGAGTGGTGAGCCCCGCACTTCTGTTTAGGCGCCTCCTCTCTTGGTTTTCGTTTGGATTTCCAAAGCGGATTTCTAATTCGAATAGAACTCTGCATGAAAAATTACCCTCAATACACTCCCATTTGAATCAGAATACCAATCGACTCCCACAAATTTAGGAAAGTGTGGTTGACTTTCTCAAATACTGCGTCTTCTTCTTTTGGGTATGCTCTGCGAATTGTGTGTCTGTTAAGTATGTACGACCTGCTCTTCCCTGCGTTTAGCGACTTATGATGGCTATTTTGAACTCTGACAAATCTGCTTCAATCGGTCTGACATCTTCTTCTCATTGATTGCGCTGGGAGTACGAGGCCACAACCTTCTCTCTTGTCTGTGTGATTGCAGGTGTCTTGTCTTCTTCTTCAACCCTTCTGCGAATAGACTTGGATTGAGTTTGTGTGCTTGTATTTTTCATGGCTCTGTCTTACAATCCTCTTTGAGTTCTGACATGAATCAGAAACTCTCCGCAGCTTAAAATTCATAGGTATTGTATATATCTTTTTTCTCTCCCGGTAGTCTCTGATTGAGTTCAGGTCTGTCGGGTACCCACTCTCTTTTCTTTTTCTTCTTTCCTTCCTCCCTACTTCTTCTTCTTTTTCTCCTCTCATTTTCGACTCCTCCCTCAAATTTCTCAAATTTTCTCTCTTCTCTCTCTCTAGAATTTTCTCTCAGTGTCTCTCGAATTTCATCTCTCTCTATCTTTTTTTTTTGTACCCCAAGTTTTTGTCAGTTAGTCAATATGACACACTGACGACTCTCAGTATGTCGTCTAGCTCAATAGCCGAGTGCAGTAATGTTGTGTCGCATATGATTGGTCGCCAGGTGCGATGAATTTGATTTGTTGTGTCCGGCTTAGTTGTCGTGCGCAAAGTTTTTTATTCGACTGCGCCCGGCTCAGTTGTTGGGCGCAATGTTTTTTATTCGGCCGCGTTAGGCTCGGTCGTCGGGTGTGGAGCTTTTGTGTTGTCGCGTCCGGCTGGGCCACTGGGCATGGTGTTTGCAGTATTGCATCCGGCTCGGTAGTCGGGCGCAAAACTTTTGATTTGGTCGAAGAGCGCGGAGCCTTTGTGCTGCGTCCAGCTCGGTCTCCGGGTGCGGAGCCTTTGTGCTGCGTTCAGCTCGATCGCTGCATTTTGTTTTGTGTCTGGCTCGGTCGTTGGGCGCAGAGCTTTTGATTTGCATCCGACACGGTCGCCAGGCGTGGAGCTTTTGATTTGCGTCTACCTCGGTCGTCGAACGCTACGAATTTGAGTTGGCACTGCTGATTTGATGCGGTAGTCTGGCATCTCAGTGGTGAATTCGGCTTGATTGTCGAACTTCATTTTGAATATTCGTCCTGCTGGCCGAATTGTAGTTGGTCGGTCCGTCCTGCAGCTCGCCTGTCCAGGCGGTGGTGCTACGGAGTTGGGCTAATTTGATTCTAGAAGTCTCATGGTCGAACTCGACTTGCTAGCCGAGTTTTTGAATAGTCGATCCTTTTCGTAGCTCGTCGATGCAGCGGTACTGCGATGGAGTCAGACAATTTGCTTTTTCGAACTCCTCTCCCAGAGGAATTCATTCTTTTGCCAATTCGCGGAAGACCGGCGTGTGTTTTTTTTTTTTTGAGTCTGATTTGGTCGCCAGACTAGGTTGGACGAGTTCTGCATTTATTGAATTCGCCACGATTTATTTTTGTCGATCCTTCGTGAGTCGATGTCTTATCTGCAACTCGTTAGTGCAGGCGGTGGTGCAATAGATTTGGGCGCTCAAGCGTTGATTTTTTTTTGTTAGTTCGGTTTGTTGGCCGAAATATTGAGAGATTCGGTGTACTCTTCGACGATTGCCCTTTCTCCTTTATTTTTTGTTTCTCCATTTCTTTTTCTTTCAGCGACTGCTCTTTTCTGTCGCTTGCATATTTTCTTGCTTTGATTTTTTTTTTGCGCGACCTTTCTATTCTTTTGGTCGTTGGACACACTGTTTTTTCAACTTTTGATTTCTTTTATCCTTTTATTTTATTTTATTTGAGAAAGGAGTAGTTTGTGTACCTGATTTCGGCTGATGAGCATCCTTGCTTTATCGCAGAGGGCTGCACTGTCTTTCTCCCTTCTTGTTTTAACGGCCTCGGAAGCTTCGAAAACACTGAATGGTGTTGTGTGGCTCTGCCTCTGGATCCGGGATTCTAATGCACAAGAGAAGTCGATGCTACTTCCTCATGGTGAATCGATCTTTGGTGGCAATTATGTATGTGCTTCCTAAGCCCAAGGTCCTGCATGACTTACGGAGTTGTCCTGTATTCAATGACGACGACCAAATTTGCTATCTTCCGAGAGCAAACGAGTCGGCCAGAAGCGCGAGTGGCCAAGGGACCGACGACGTTTGTCAACCAGCAAGAGAGTCGGCCCAACATGCAAACAGTCAAGGAGTCGACGATGGCTGTCGACCAGTAGCGGGATCGGCCCGGCATCCATCGAAAGGAGCCGTTCGACCTCGCTGAGTTAGAGTTTCCTCAAGTTTAACTTGCTCTCTTTTGTAGGGATTTTTTTTTGGATGCCATATCGCATCTCTTTTTATTGCGAGAGATTTAAATTACTTCCCACATATTTAAATGAAGAACGATTTCTCATTCTTTATCCGGCCTTCTTTTCCCTTTTTTTTTTTTCGACGGCCCATCACGCGTAGAAGCGCTTAAGGAACTTACCATTTGTCATTGGAACCTTCGAGTCATCTGCCGTCACGAGCTTATATGCTCCATTGGTGTAAGCCTCTTGAACCGCGTAGGGGCCTTCCCATTTCAGCGCGAACTTGCCCCCAAATTTTTTTTTTCATGAAGAGCAACGGTCGTCACACTGCGTCAGTGATGGAGATATAGTTGACGGAGGTAACATCACGTGTGCGGGCCCTGGCAAGGGCAGCTCTCAAAGTGTAAATGATCACAGGGGCCGGGGTCGCTTTCTTCTTTGGGGACGGTTGACCAATTGAAACCTGGTGGACATCGGCAGACCGACCTGTGATTCGGATCGGCTTCACAGTCTGGTAGCCGAGGATGTGCCAAATTTGTGGAATGCGGCGACCCTCCTTCCTCATCTTTTTGTGCGTCAGAGCGAGGGTAGGGACAACGATGGGCGGCTTCTCGTGGAGCTGCTCTTTTGTGAGATTACCCTCAGCTTTGGCCAACAATCGGTAGGCGTTTGGATCAAAGCCTTCGGTCGTCCGAGTTGCCAATAGGCGTTTGGAGCTCGGGCACTTCTTGACTATGCTCCAATCTTCGAGCTTTGGAAGCGGCAAAGTCACTCCTTTGGACGGAGTCGGCTGGACGTTGCGGCAAATGATGAGAGGGGCTTCCTCTTTGTTTCTCTGCGACTGAGGAATGAACCTAAGTATAGCTACATTGCGCTTCGTCGGCATCAGTGTCGTCGATGAGGTCGCCTGGTTGTTGTGCGCTGGTTGTTTGGGCGGCGGGACTTTCAACACCAAATTGTGTTTTGGCATTTGTTTCGGCGTAACGACAATTTTGGCATTGGGTGCTTGACTCGGCTAGGACGACGCTTTGACAGTCGGCCTTGTCCTTAGGTAAAACATGGCCATCATGTCTCCGATGAGCAACTTCAAACGTATCATGCCAAGCATGCGCTGGCTTTCTTGGTTGAATCCTTGGATAAGCAGGGAGCTTGCAGAAAGGTCTCCGGCGGAAATGTCGACGTTCTTCATCGTTCGAATCGACAAGATGTTGACCGCGGAGCCACAATCGACGAGAATGCGGTTGACGAGATGGTCCTATATGTAACCGATTACGAACAATGGCCAATTGTGGCTTCTTGCCCCCAGTTGTGCATCCTTCTCTCGGAACGTAATGCACGGTAGGCAGGAGACGACGAGTGCCTCTTCTGGTCAAGACACTTGCTGCGATGAAGATGCCTCTTCCTCTTTTCTATATGGAGGAGTCTGGCCGATCTTTGGTTGGTCGTTCTTCCTCATATTGAATTGCTCCAATTCGGCTTGAATATTTTTCGGCTCGTTGAGAGCTCGGTGAGAGCCTGCCTAGATCGGATATCCAAGTCGAGGTCGTCCTCAATCTCATTTAACGGCGAGATTTGTTGCAAGGACGTCTCGAGGTCGTCACACTCAATGATTGGCAGCTTCCCTTTGTCTTCCCGACAGGCTTGCTGGGGAGGAGTCACCGAGCATGTCGCTACCATCGACGGTGGCGTGACAAATATTTTTGGGAAGAACTCCGCCAGTGTGACGAGTCTTCTTTTTCTTTTGTCTGCTCCTTGGACGTGGGTCTTAAGAGCCTTCTTTTGGCACTTCACGACTCTTTTGATTGGCAGCTTTGCCTTTGTTTTGGTGGTCGCTAACAGTTCAATTTCTCGAACGGGCTTCTTTTGCCGAGTGACCAATATCCAACCCTCTGCATCAGCTTCAGCGACTTCTCGGGGTGCCGATTTTTGTGCAACCTTAGCCGGTGGTCAATGGTTGTGTTGTTTGTTTGGCGGGCCAGACTTGGGATGATATTCCCTTCTCATAACCCGAGGCTTATTGAGTTTAGTTCGCCTACTAGACTTGGCCAGGATCGAAACAATGTTTGTCGACGCTGCTCGTTCTGCTCCGTCGATCGCAATGTGGCCTTGCGCCGTGAGATTCATGATTCGATCCTTTAAAATGAAACATTGCTCACTCGAGTAACCAAGCAGACGATGATATTTGCAGAAGTTTATGTCCTTTGATCTCGCAAGGTCGCCTGGTCTTTTGATCTCTGGCATATTGATCAAGTCGTTCTCGAGCAGCTGCTCAAGCATGATGGGAATGTCGGCGTCGGCGAAGGGGTAGATCTTTGTTTGCCTCTCCACCAGCGACAGTTTCCAGTAGGTGCCCCCAGCGGGTGGCCGTGGAGGGAAGTTTGTTTTTACATTGCTTCCAACCTTGATCGGTTCGAAAGCATTTGTGGCGAAGGAGTTCTTTGTCTTCTCCTTCATGTCTTGGGTGGTAGCCTTCCCTTTTTTGCGTGGGTCGACTATTAGTATGGTGTCTTCCCCCCTTTCTTCGATGAGAGTTTCCATGTTGTGAGCTTTTGTGTCAAACTCTTGGAAATCTTTTGGCTTCTTTTTCTGGATGTAGAACAGAATCTTCCACCGCATCCATCGAGAACACATCTCAATTTCGGCGTCGTGCGATAAATTGGAACTCTCCTTACAGTTGAGGCTGAGATTCCTCCACCGATTGATATAGTCGATCACTTTTTTGCCTTTCTTTTGTTTGAGGTTGGCCATCTTGACTAACGTCATAGTGCGTCGGGTACTGTAGAACCGGCTGAGGAACTCCCGCTGGAGCTGTTCCCAGCTATCGATTGATTCTTGTGGCAATTCGATATACAAATCGAAGGTGTTGCCTTTCAAAGATCGGCCAAACTGCTTGACCAACAAGTCACTTTCTGTGCCGGCATTGTTGTAGGTTTCGATGAAATGAGCGACGTGCTGCTTTGGGGTGGCCATCGCCATTGAATTGCTGGAACTTCGGCGGATGATAGCTGAATGACATGGGGATGTTTTGTATCCTCTACATGTATGGCATTCGATAAGCCACCAACTTGGTTTCGCCAGAGCCATTTTGCACGACGCGGTTAATGAGTTCAGTCACTTCGTCGAGGGTAAGGGAGTTCAACTCCTCTTCATTTCGTGACTTCCGAATGGTCACGGGAGTCGTTAGTCGCTACTCGTCGAAAGCAGGTTCCTCCTAATGAGGTTCGGTTGTGGCGCTTGTGGTCGCCTGATTCCAAACGACTTCTTGAGAGACGCTGCCGGAGTTGGTGTTGGGCGTGCCCATATCCAATCGCTCTAGTATCCTGGTGATTAGAAGGTCGCGGGCTACGAGGTGCGCATCTTTGATGCGCAACTACTCGCTTTGTTCTTTTAACACAGCCTGCATTTGTGCAAGCTGCTCAATTGTTTTGGTCGAGGTGGCCATTGCGGCTATTATATCGGTTGGAGCCGTAGGAGAAGTTGTCGTCTTGAAACGAAGTAGAGATGACTTAATTAGCGACCATGCTAACGAGCTTACCATTGGAGTTCTTCGTAGCGGCGAGGCCGCTGTGGGTGACCGAGCTAAAGATCCAATCACTGTTGGGTGCCTGAGAGGCGATGTCTAGATGGGCGACTGACTCGATGGAGTAGCCGCTGGTGTGAATCGACCCAAGGAGGTTGGTGATCGGGCCACAGGAGAGGTCGCCAGCGTCTGCTGGCGTGGGCAAGACACTGGTGACTTGTTGACTGCGACGGTTAATGCTGCCAAGAGATCGTGAGAAATCGCCACGATCGACAACTTGCCCCCTGTCGTTGTTCTAGGCAAGGCTGAAGTCGATGTTGGGTTCCTTCCTGTTGCGGAGGAAGAGGTTGCGTCTCCGTGTTGCTCATATCTCCAGACCATGGTTGATACGATCGAGTCCCTGTGTGAGGGTGGCGATTGAATTGGACTGACCACCGAACTATGCGCCGGTGTTGTGGTGTCGACGGCTAGGTGGTCACCCTATTTGCTGGCGGGATCATCCTGACCAGTGCGATGACCGGTTTGGTGGAGGCCGCGGTAGCCTGTGGTTGGTAGACGGCACTCGAACGATGTGCGTCTCTCACGAAAGGAGCCTGTCCAATGGACAAGCTTCTGACCAACGGCCTTCACTGGGTGGCTGGCCGGTGAAGGAGATGGAGCACGAATGTTGGCTGGAGAAGTGGCCGCTAGTCCGTGAGCACCTATTGCTGCAGTCGAGCTTGCGCCTGTGGTAGGCCGCGGACAAGTAGAGCTCGAACTGGCAATTTGCTTGCCTTTGTTGTCGTCATTGTTGTTGTTGTCGTTGCTGGCCATGGCTGAAGTTTGATTTTTTTTGTTTTTGTTTTTTACGGAGAAGGATATGAGAGGTAGGAGATGTCCCACCAGGTATGCCAAATCTATTTCACCGAAAATCCGCCGGTCCGCAAAAAGGCACGACCGAGAGAATAAATCGATTTAAAACAGAGAAATTTGTGTTACAATTTGTGTTTGAAAGTAAGAGAAGCGAGTACAATTTCCTATTCTTCCTCTGATTCGATCTCCGTGTGAATTGATGAAGTTTCGGCTTCTGGCGAGTTGACGTCAAAATTCGAGTTTCAGAGCGAGGGTGCGCAAAAGATAACGGTTTTGTCGGTTAGACGAAAGTATTTGTGTTCCACGTGTATCGACTTGTTGACGTTGCCAGTGAACGTGTAGAGCTGCTCCGGTTGAACTTGTGAACTTCGGCGAACTGTGAGTTGCTTGAACTCCTTCGGCTCGAGAGAGCTTCTGTGCGTGAGAGTACTTCACGACAAAAGAATTTTGAACCTTTTCGACAGAGCATTTTTGGCAATTTGTAGCCATTTATGTCCAATTGTTGGTAGTTGATCCTTGGAATGGGGATCGTGATCCCCTTTTTGGTGCTTCTGTTGAGATGGGAGGAGGACTTGGGTGCTCCTCCTTTTCCTTTGTTGATCCCATCGAATGAGGATTTGTGGTAGGTTTTTTGGCTTCTTCCGATGGCAACCAGACTTGGTCGGTTGAATATTGAAGTGGCATGTAGTATGACTGGCAATTGAGTGGCAATGACTCAACAAATTGTTGTTGACTGGGAAGACGACGGTACCGATGACGCGGCGAGGGGAATGGACCCATTGATGGGCTTTGAGTGATGACTTTAAAAACCGGTGGAGCAGATCCATGATAAGCTCATGACGATTGACTGATGGACTGGTGGGCATTTGGGCTCGCCGTATTTGGGCCAACTGCATTCTTGTAAGCCTGAAAGGAGTAGTAAAAAGTGAAAGTATGACACGTTTGAAAATAACATTTGGAGAATATCCGAATATAATCAAGTTTGAGTGGTTAATGTTTGTATAGTTTATATGAATAATTATCTTGGTCGTAGTTACGATAATTAAATAAAATAGTTACACGAAAATAATTAATTTATCATATTCTATATGATAGTTATATACGATGCCTCCCACGATACGCTGTCTTACTAAATACAGGGTCATTTACGTTCCTAATGTCTCACTACATTAGAACCCCGGGTGTTGTTAATCCTGGCATTACCCTAATTAACGAAGTGTCTCTTCGTGGCCTTGTCTAGTTGGCTCAGTTTTTTTTAATATTAAGTGTACATTAAGAAACCCACTAGTTGGTTAAGTGCAGCGAGTGGATGATACCTAACTAAATTATTACAAGGAAGAAGAAAATCCCATTTGGTGAGGTTTGGGTGGCTAATGCAACCACCACCCTCAATGTTTTATTGGGTTTTTAATCTATGGGCGTTGATAATTATCAGTTCGTAACCTTGATTATTTTAATTCTATCACCGCCTTATAAAATTAAGGAAGAGCTAATTCAATCGTTTAAAATAGAAATAAAACCATGGTGAGAGAAAATGGCCGTTTGGTCACGTCAAGGGACGTTTTTCTTGGTTGTGAAAGTTTTGACTGTGGTTTCAGAGTAGGGAAAGTGTCATGTAGTCTGTGGTAGACTTCTTGTGGTACATCTCCATCAAAACTATTCGACCCATCTATTTAATCAACAGTTTGATTACCAAGAAATTTATTATGTTTGCTTCCTTTAATAAAACTATAATTTGATTCCTAATAAATTAAGTTCGACTCCTTTATGTTGGCTTGACCACGTCAAATACGAATCTACTAAGAGTGTCACTAAACGCTGTCAAAGCTAATTATAGTTACCGATTATAGAGGCCACCTTATCTTTCTTTTTCTTTTCTTTTTCGTTCCACGTCATCGTGAGTGCCAACATTTGAACATTAATACAGTCATGGCATGAACATAAGTCCCGTCACACTTTTTTGAAGAACACATTGGAACCGGAAATCGATGGCTATCCGTCACCGGTCCCACCTACCGGACACCAGTTGATCTTCCAAGACTGGCATAATTGAAGTCCCAACTGATAAAATCATATTTATTTTTCTTAATTAAAAAAAACGAATCCATATTAATTTTATTGCCTACAAAAAAATTTTAATTAGTTGATAATTTTTTGGTACATTGAACCGGCCAAATGTCACAGAATACCCCGGCAGCAAACGCCTTACAGCGGAGGTGGATCCTCGTCGTCCACGAAACATGCCAAACGCTACCGAACCGCCCCCACTCTACGCGTATTGGCCCCCACTTGTCCCCGACACGTATGCATACCTTTCTCGGGCCCCACTCACGAAGTCATGTGCCTGCCGCTCCCACCCGCCTGCGTTTCATCCTGCCGCGGCCCCCATCCCATCGTGTGCCACATCAACTGGACCCGCCCCCACGCGAGGTTCCGCATGTGATCGCATGTTGCACACGTACCAAAACGGTTCGGCGTTTGTCGGGTCTGGCTACGCCACCGAGAAAACAAGTGTCACACTGAACACCATAGAAGGGGAAACTGACGGATTTTAATCCCGTGAATAGGTTACTATAGGTTACTATGTTCGCATCCCCTACCGGGGTCCGAACATGCCCTAGGTGGTTCACAAAAGCACCTAGCGTGTGGTCCACAAACAACAATTTAGGCCGACCACTTGGAGTCTGAGACACCACCGTCTCAATCACGGATCCCCTTAATTAATCACCATTGTTGCTAATGCCGATACGTGTACAATATAGACATCATATTTCGATTCGTGGGCACTGTACCTGGTACAATCAGGTACCGGTTTTTAATATTTTTGGTCACTTGATTGTAACAGACTTCGGAAGTGTATGTAACAATTTTGGCCTTCTCTTAATACAGGTTCGTTGGAAAGCACGCGAGGGACCATCCCGATTCCCGTGTACGTTGTAAGTCCGTTTCCGACTTTTTCTTTCTCTCGGACTTTCGACTTTCGAGTATCGTAATAAATAAACCAATACTCTTTACCTTAATTCTCAGGAATCATATTCTGGTCACAGTTATCATCTATCCAGTGAGAGCCCGCCTGGCGCCAACATTTCGGTAATGTTTTATTTAATGGTGCAGCTTTGTAACCCAAACGGGGTTCAGTCCACGGGTCCTGCACCGGGTATTCCCATCCCACCAACATATTTTACGCTAGATTATCTAACTGACCATGATCTGACAGAGGCATTATTCTTTTGTTTTTTTTTTTTTTTTTTTTTTTACTTAATAAGGATTTGGAAGTTCCAATGCGGTACAGAGATACAAAAAAATTGTTCCATGTGTCCGGCCACGTGGTGCGCCGAGACGGCGAGGTCCGGGCAAGG
The DNA here is from genome assembly GCA_019845555.1 of Aristolochia fimbriata. Taxonomy (NCBI): domain Eukaryota; kingdom Viridiplantae; phylum Streptophyta; class Magnoliopsida; order Piperales; family Aristolochiaceae; genus Aristolochia; species Aristolochia fimbriata. The sequence goes on from CM034080.1 coordinate 18,734,540, forward strand.
CGGTGTTCTCTACGGGCTGGCGAATTTTATAATGGGGTCCGAGTACAAAGTATAGAAAGTCCATAGAAAACGAGAGGAGACTATTCCTCAAAAAAAAAAACACGAGAGGAGACGTGGATTAGAATAAGGGGAATAGGAAAGTGGTTGCGTTTCGGGTAAGCGCATATAATTGGGTGGAGCCGGTTTGCTTCGAATCCGGGTGAGATATCCAGGGAAAGCTAATGTTGATGTATCCTCCCGAATGCTGTGTGGATATTTGGGAATATATTTAGTTTATATAATATTGGAGAGGAGGTAACGTGACAGCTCGGTCACAACGACTTCGTCAACGTCGTCACTCGTCCGTCCCCGTCCTCTTTGGCCGTTTTCTGGTTTCCCGTTTCCCGCCGTTTCTTTGAACGGCGAAACCTAACGATAAGAAGCCTTCAAATTCAAAGCCACGCTGTTTTGCCTAACGAACCAGATTCCGCCACACCACTCCCTCCCAAAACCCCCGTCCGTCCGAAGCAAGGAATCCAGAAATTTCCCGTAGCTACCCTTTCTCTACAATATATCAGTACACTGTCGTACTACTAATATACAATACACACTGGTAGGCTTGTACTAACGTAAGTGATTTTTCCGGTAGTCCGTCAATGTTGACCGGTTCCAAACCTCCTCAACTAAAGATACTAATTGGACTCGGACGGCTCAAATGTATAAAGCAAAGGGTTGGAGTTGAAGGGAAGCAACTCGGACCCGAAAAATCAGCGAAATCTTCTTATAAACCGAGTTGCTCCTTTAAAAATCTCGAGGGAGCTTCGCAAATCGTGAGTACGTATCTTCGATGGTCCTCAATCTCGCACGCATTGCGTATTAGAAACTGTAAGGTCTAAGAGGAGGCTTCGTTCGAGGCCGGGGTCCAAAGACCAAATCAAAAGTCTTCGCTTTGGAAAAATTCAAACCTTGCCGATGGTATTCTGGTAATTCCGTATCGGGTCTCGAAAAGGTGGAGGGCAAAAGTGTCATTTGAAAGAAGACGGAAGCGTAAATGCAGAGCAAGTGGCGACAGGCTCGTAAATTGTGCGAAGTGGAGTGTCAATTGCGGGGACGGGAGAGGGCATACGTGGCGGATTTTGGGAGCGCCAAAAGGCTGTAGCCGCAAAACGTCGCCCACGGCTTCCGGTATGGACTATGGAGGAGCCGTTGGATCGTGATCCGGATAAGCTCTTAACCGGGGTTCGGACAAAACCACTCAACGGCCGCTCTGGTGTGGTTAACCCGCGTGCCGATAAAGTAAAAAATTGAATCGGGGCCACGCCTCTCGCTCTCTCCCCTATAAATGGAGCGCTTGAGGCGAGCTAGGTTTGCCAAAATAGAGAGCCGAGCGCCCTCCAAAGGGATATCTTCTCCATCCCCACCCCTCCTCTCTCCCTCCCTAAATCCCCCTTTCTCTTCTCCGCCGTCTTCTTTTGATTCTCATCTGCAACTTCAATGGCGACTTCCTCTAGAAGCAGATCCAGTGGACCGGTACTCCCTCTCAACGGAATCCGACGATCCTCTTCCCCGTCTGGTAGGTTTTGCACGTCATCCTACTCTCAGTCGGCGTCAGCCTTCGCCTCCTCCTCCGCCAGCTTCTCCGCAACCTTTTCGTCTCCTTCTTCTGGTTTCCTTCACCGATCTGCTTCGCCCACTCGAGTCAATCTATGTGGTCCTATCCCTACTGCCCCCTCCGTTCGCTTCTGCATCGATCGATCCCCTTCTCCCGGCCGATCGTTCGCCGTGTCCCCTCGTGAGCGCCAGGTGGTGAAGCATCAGACCAAGCCTTTGTCTGCCCCACAGAAGAGGACGTGTATGTGCTCGCCGACGACGCATCCCGGTTCGTTTCGTTGCAGTTTGCATAAAGGTTTCGGTGGCCACGCGGTGTCGTCGCCTTCTAATCGTCTCAACGCGCGGCGGTCGGCGATGACCAATTCCCTTGTACGGATCGGCACCGTGGAAGGGGGGGATTGGGTTAGAAGAGCTCTCGCTGCCTTGATCCGTCCATCTTCACATCAGCAAAAGAGGAGAGCGGCGTTCCAGCCTCGGCCGAGTCGGCTCTCGGTGATGTCCAAGGCCGACGGCTGAAGGTCAGCGGAATCTTGTGCAGGTTCGTTTTCATAATTTGCGATCTATCTGTCTGATAGCTTTTCTCAAGGATAGCGGTTTAGCTGCAACGACGAAGTCGGATCCCGGCCAAGAGGCGTCAGATCTGAAAGCCAGACGGAATGGAACAGACCTCGAGTCCGATCTCAAGTGGAGTTTTTTGTTTGTACTTGGGAGATCGAAACGGGACCCCTGCGCAGCCTTCAAGACGGATACAGATACCAGAAACCCCCCCTCTTGTACATATCTTTTGGAGCCAGTAGTGGCTAGTGAAGGAGAACTCATAAGAGATTGAATTCAATTCTTCGGATTGAAAGTGGTCTAAAAGGGCCCTAATTAATCTAAAATTGGCAAACTTAAAATTTGTAATTTTTGCAAGTCAGCACCATTTCCGTGTTAACTTTTAACATTATCCCGTCATATTTGCAGCGTCATTCGTTCGTCTCGTTCGGTGTACCGTTACGTTTCCCGTTCGGTGGTGCCGTGGGGCGTTCGTCCTCTCCGTTGGTTATGTGGTGCGTTCGTCTTCTTCGTCGTCTGGTACGTATTCGTATCCCGTCAAGGTTTGTTGAGTTTCGTGGAGGTAAAGTTGATTTTTTACTTTAGCTATTAATGATTCTTTATTATTTTTTTTTTTTCGTGGTTTCTTCCCTCCGTGACTTTATCTCGAATTTGTCTTTTCATTTTTCTGTGTTGTTAGTATTGTTTTCTACCATTTCTGCTCTGGTTTGTTTCTGTTTGTTCTTTTACAGGCGACCAAGGAAGAGATGCGTGTTTTCCACGATATAGGTCTAGAATTGCCTTCGTTGTTGTTGGAATTGGGGACTGGGAAATGGCATCTTAACAATCTTTACCTAGAAATCGGAGAAGAGGGATTAGAGCCCTGACTGATCAAAGAAGGGATGCTTGTGTTTCAAAGAAGGGGGACTGGATGCTTGTGTTTGAAAGAAGGGGAAACTCTGTGGAGCTGCGTAGATGGACCACATCAAACCTGCAGTGTGGGGCTGTGAATCGACTGTTAAGGAAGAATAATATTGCAGAACTGGCAGCGGATGATAAGTTAAGAGGCCTGCTTTCTCAAAACTTAAAAATTTCTATGTCAAATTAATGAACACTGAAATCTGAAGTCTGAACTGATCAGAAGGAGATCTCATTAATTATATAAAAGTAAAATTGTGGTGAATATGGCGGAGCAATCAGAAGCCACCGAATGACGAGAGAAAACAGGTTACAAATTACAATCAGCTGGGGGTTGAGGACTGAGGAGGCGGTGGCGATATTCTCCCCGTCTTTGTGTGTAAAACGAGCGCGGTCCACAGAAAGGAGGAGAGCGTGGATTAGAATCTGGTTCTGTGGTTGGGTCGGGGGAGGAGGTTGAACCAAGAGAAAAAACCTAAGAGAAAAAAAAAAAAAAAAAAAAAAAAGAAAAAAGATGAGGGGGGTCTGCGGGTCCCAACGGAGCACCGCCCAAGAAAAGGGCAGTTACGCGTTTGTTCAACGACTGGCGTAAATAGGAGGGGGGGCCCGCCGGTTGGGTGGAGGGGACGAGAATAGATGGATGCTTCTAGGGATAAAAGGTGGGTCCCGTCGATGACACAACTTTTGGAAGAAACAAAACAACTGTCATCCGATAAGGGGGGGTTCCGCGGGTACCGAATCATTTGATACTTCTTTTGAAAAGTAGAAAAGATAAACACAAACTCAAATAAAATAGAGGGGGGGGGGGGAGACGAGGAAGGTTTGGGCCTTTGGGGAGGGTCATTTAATAAAGCAGTTGGGGCTTTAAAGGAATTAGAAAAAAAAAACAAAAAAAACAAAAAAGAGGACAGCTGTACCCAATTGTTCTGTCGACCGGAGGGAAAGCACAGGCAGCGTGCTTAGGAATTTGGAAATTTGGAACTTCGTTCCAGAAAATATGCGTAAAACCGTATGAGTAAGACGGGCACCCGAAGTTTTTTTTGTAAATAATTAAAAAAAAACAAATATTTATAAAACTGATACTGTTTTAGAATTATTTGTAAAAATGATACTGTTTATAGTTTGACTGAGTTGGTCAACTTTGACCAACTCGGTCAATTTTGACCAACTTGGTCAACTACCACGTAGGCGGACACAGCTTGTCGCCAAATTTTTTTTAAATTAGAAAATCATAGGCGGCATTGAAATGCCACCTACAAAAAAATGATTCGAGGCGGCATTGAAATGCCACCTACAAAAAAATGATTCGAGGCGGCTTTAAAATGCTGCCTACTGATAAAATACGATGCGGCATTTAGATGCTGCCACTTACGAAAATGTGAGGCGGCATTTCGATGCCGCCTTGACCATCACTTAGAGAAATTTCGTGATAAGGAGGCGGTATCTAGATACCACCTTACGTTCTACATTTTAGGCGGCATATAAAAGCCGCCTCCACCTTTAAAACTAAAGGAGGCATTTAAATGCCGCCTTTATTTTATTATTTTATTAATTTTTATTTTGTTTTATTTGTTTATCAACCTGTAATTACCTGTTAACAATCATAATCCAAAACAGCTCACACTACATAACTCTAAATTAGATAAACACAACTATCATTAAAAATAAATAAAAACTATATAAAATATAACTATACAAATGTGAATACATAAAAAAATAATGAAAAACAACAAATCCTCGATTCTGAAAAACAATCATAAGGCGTAACCGGGCTCGTGCACCAATTGCCTTTTTTTCGCCTTCTTGTATAAATCCTTCGAATAGGAGGGTGGCGGCCGGGCTCCTCCCCGGGCCGCTCAATGGGGGGCCTCCGCAGGTCGCCAAGGGGCGTGCCGGCCCGTGGTCGGGTGTCTGGCGAGGTGGAAGATCGAAAGCACCGTGAGGCTCCGGTGACGGCCGGAACCTCGCCGAGTCCTCGGCAGAGTCGCCATCTCAGCCGTAGGGGTCGACGCCTTTGCACGACGCCGCCAGCGGAGTTCTATCTCTCGGGCCGGCTCGACCACGCGAGAAGGCTCACCAAAGATGTGACTCGCCTCCACCAACGATCGCCCCCTCCAAGAGTGGAAGGTCAGTGCATAGGGATGGCATCGGCGGGCGGGCGGGTTTTTGAAAACCATCCCCGCCCAAGAAAAAAACCGGGAAACCCGGCCCCGCTAAAAACCATCGCCTGGGTTTGATTTCTAAACCCGTCCTACCCTGGCAAAAAAAACCCCCAACCCGCTGAAAAAACCCGCCCCCAAGGTACCGACCAACCCGCTATGTTTAATATTAAAATTTTTAAAAATATAAAAAAAATTCTAAAATAAATAATATAAACATATAAATACCTAAACATATTGTCAAACATAAGGGGAGAACGCAAGAAAGTAGGGTTTTACTTTTTATTATTTAAATACCTTCTAAAACTTTTTTTTTACATAAAAATTTAGCGGGTCGGGTCGGGTTTTTGGGGCGAAACCCGTCCCCGCCCCGAACCCGTGACGGGTTCTGCTCCCAAAACCCGAACCCGACCCGCGGGGTAAAATATAAACCCAAACCCGCTTTAAGCGGGTCGGGTCGGGGCGGGTTCCCCGCTAACCCGTACCCGTTGCCATCCCTAGCTGTGCAGGACCGACTGATAGTAGTGTCCAATCTCCAGCCAGTGTAGGTCTGTGGATGATGGGTATAAGGCTGCCCTATGGTTGACGCGCTCAATCACGTTCCTTACACAACCCAACTGCGAAATAAAAACGTAAGCTAAAAATGTAAATAAAGAAATTATCATTTCACAAAGTTAAGTACGTACCAATGCCTCTTCGGTATAACCTCTATGATGGTATACCATGGCTGGCTCAGTCGGTGGAGGTACTATGAATCGTCGAGTAGCCCCCAAATACCACCTCATATAGTCACTGGGAGCATGTCGGGAGTGTGTGCCCGGCTGCCCATAACAACATACTCCGCCCACGCCTCCCACCGAGCGATGTAATCACGGTGGTATAGCACCCAATCCTCCCTAGCTTCGGCCTTTCCGAGATCACGAAAACATGCTCGACATCATCCCATGGAGTCACCGCTCAAAGTTATTAAATTAAACACCGAAAAGATAAATAGAAATTGAACTTGGCGTTGCAATAATTACCTCTCCAGCCCGAACCGTAACATCACTTTCGATCGGGAACATGCAACTCGGCGATCTCGAAGCGGATAAGAGGTGTCCTAGACAACCGATCGTCTACTTTCAATGCGATAGCGGGTAGACGCTGCACGAAATCGAGGTACGGCTGCCAGTTTACCTAAGAAAAATACAATAATTACTAACGGAAACTTGCTAGGGTATGAATTGTCATTATTGTTTCTTCGTAAAGTAATTTACCTGATAGCTCCGCTGGTGGTCCAACTCTGTCCTGTATAGCACCAAGTTTCCACCAGGGTTTGTGGCATTCCTCCGTTGGACGTTCCACCTAAAAAACCAATATAAGCTAGTTACCCAAGATTTTATGGAAGTGTAAATAACGATTAAACTGTATAGGTACATACCTGGAACCTAAAGGGCCACCCTGTAGCCTAAACCCTCAATTAGCATAAAATATGACTGAATTGCGATTAAAAATCCTTCATTAGCGTATAAAACCATATCTTAACATAACATCAACATTACCATATAAATTCCCAAATTACCCCTGAAAAACCCTAATTAAGCATAAAATCCATTAATTACCATAAAAACCCCTAAAATAGCATAAAATCAAAATTAACATAAAACCCCCTAAATAAGCTTCAAAACGCCTAAATTAATATCAAAACCCTAAATTAGCAATAAAACCCCGATATTAGCATAAAAAACCCTAAACCCTAAACCCAAGAAACCCCAAATCTATGCAATACATGAAATTTAACCCTAAATCAACCAACAAACATGAAATTCGTAGCATAATCATGGTTAATACACTACAATAGGAGCGATTTCAAGTAAAAACATGCATCAAATCATCAAAACGACGTCCAAACATTCTAACTCACGAAAAATAAAAAACATACCTTACTTTTACAACTAAACGAGGAAGATCCGCGGGAGAAATGCAAGATTTTCGTTCGCACAGCCTCCAATCGCTGATTTGCTGCTTCGATTCGGCGGAAATAGGGACGAAAGGAAGAGAGAAAAAGAGTTCTTTCCGCACGGTTCGATTTGGGAGAATGAAGGAAGAAGAGAAAGAAGAAGGACGGGGAGGATAAAAAGAAGAAGGACGGGGAGGATAAAAAGAAGAAGGACGGGGAGGATAAAAAGAAGAAGGACGGGGTGGATAAAAAGAAGACGAGGCGGCATCGCGATGCCGCCTACGTTTAAGTTAGGCGGCATCGCGAAGCCGCCTCCTTGACAAACAGCGAATCGTATGAAAATACGAAAATTAGTTAAGTGTTAGGAGAGGCGGCATTTAAATGTTGCCTCGCGTTTTCGGTAGTGGCGGCATTTAGATGCCGCCTTGCTAGTTATCGTTCAAAAGCTTAAAAAATGAAATTTTTCTAAGTGGTGTTTGAGGCGGATCTAAATGCCGCATCGTATTTTATTGGTAGGCGGCATTTTAAAGCCGCCTCGAATCATTTTTTTGTAGGCGGCATTTGAATGCTCTTATAAAAAAAAATTTTGGCGGCACGATCCTACGTGGTGGTTGACCGAGTTGGTCAAAGTTCACCAACTCGGTCAAACTATGAACAGTCATTTTTTTAAATAATTCTAAAATAATATTAGTTTTGTAAATATTTATTTATTTTTAATTATTTGCAAAAAAAACTTCCGGGCACCCCTGGTTAAGGGCACGGTGTCCTAGGTTTTATGCCGGAAGAGAGGGAATGGGACTGTTACGTGTTGCCCATTTGTAAGTTCCTGCGTCTCGTTTCGATTAAATTAAGTAGTTGGGCCTCGGTTTTGGGAAAGCAATCAATGGAGGCGGGAAAATCAAGCTCGCTGACATCCCGAGAGACAGGAAGGGACTAGGGAGGGGGGACCCTAAACAGGAGGCATACCTAAAAGGCCTACAATAGCAAAGCCGGAGCGGTTTCTGGTTTGTTTATAAGATGCGGGCTTGACACCGTCACTGGTCCATCTTCAACGACTAGGATTGGAGGATTCCATTAGGGAGGGGTTTGGACTTCAGCCCGGTTGTCGTCATATTATTCCTCCATTGATAATAATATTTTAATTTTGTAAATAAATATCATAAAAAATTGTTTATACAAAAAACGAAAATAAAAAAAAAATCATTTTTAAAAAATAAATGAAACCATGATCAATCCTTGACAAGGCTTGGTACTAGGGATGGCAAGGGGGGATGAAAAATCGGGGAAACCCATCCCCGCCAAAACCCGCCCCACGGGTAAGAAACCCGCCCGGCGGGGTAAGAAACCCTTGAACCCGCTAAAACCCGCCCCACCCCGCGGGTACCCAACCCGACCCGTTCTATTATAATATATTTAATATTAAAAATATTATAAATCTATAAATCTATAAATACTTAATTTAAATATTTTATCAAAAATAAGTTTTATTAATATATATTTTTATTATATATTTATCGTTTAATATTTTATTTTTTTATAAATATTAAGCGGGTCGGGTCGGGTTTTTGGGGCGAAACCCGTCCCCGCCCCGAACCCGTGACGGTTCCGCTCCCAAAACCCGAACCCGACCCGCGGGATAAAAATATAAATCCAAACCCACTTTAAGCGGGTCGGGTCGGGGCGGGTTCCCGCTAAATGGAACCCGCTGCCATCCCTACTTGGTACTGGGGTAGTACCTGTTCCATTTAGAGATTAAATGTACTTTTAAATTAGTAAAAGACTAAGATCGAATATAAAATAATAAACATGAATTTTTGTACCAAGTGCTAAGCTGCTTTCAACATTAACTTAATACGAAGAGGTTGTCGTATTAAAAATGACAATTGCCTATTAATTAGTACTTGTTGGATTGGAGAAGGAGAATATGAAATTGCCAACTAATGACCAAGTTACGAATTTGCCGACTTATACACTAAAGAAATTTGACTTTTTGGACTCCGCTTTTTCATCGATCAAATATTTCGACATTATTTCAAAAATTACGATTTGCTTATTTTCGACATTGGTTGAAAAGTAAAATATTTCTCTCAGGTGCAAGTTATGAAATTAAAATATTAAAGTAAACAAGAGCAGAATAGGGGTGTTAAGTTACCCAATTATTCGTATCGTTCCACCGTTTACTAAATGGAAGGTATATGCAATGATTTTTTTTATTCCGATTAATATATGGGTAAATGGATAATTTATCTATATACCAAATAATAAATAAAATGGTATTGGAATAAGGTCATTTCATATATGATTATCCATTTATTGGATTAAATAGGGTATATTAATTATTTTTATTTAATTTTAGTAATTTATTATAATATACCTTGATAAAATTACTGTTCAAGTTGTTTTATTTTGTTAAATTATGTAATATTTTTTTTTCTAATAGATGATTTTTTCTACTTTAAAGTATCCTTATTCAACTTATATGTAAATTATCTATATTTTTTTATTATTTTATACTTTTATAAAATTTTCATTATTAATTATTTTTATATAATTTTAGTAATTTATTATAATATACCATGATAAAATTACTGTTCAAGTTTTTTTTTTATTTTGTTAAATTATGTAATATTTTTTTTTCTAATAGATGATTTTTTCTACTTTAAAGTGTCGTTATTCTTAAACTTATATGTAAATTATCTATATATTTTATTATTTTATACTTTTTATAAAATATTCATTATTATTCCATTTCTTACCCAATTATCCGTCCGATTATTAAATGAATAAATGGTATTATAGATGCCAAAATTTGATTGGCCCATCTACGGTATGTCCATCAAATCTACTGATCCATTATACGACTATCGTAGGCTGATTATCGGCCTGTTGATCAATTTTCGGAGACAGCTCGTATACTAGTCGCAGGTCCATCTCCTGGCCACGTCACCAACACTAGTGTCATCATCGTCAACACCAACACATTGTTATCAAGCCACATCGACACCAACTTTTACCTTGTTGTCGCCCAACTCATCCCAAGTCCAACTCCAAGTCTTGTCTTAGCTCAATAGAGGAAGTTAGAAATGGCAAGTCCCCTCAATCTCCCATTCCGTGGATCGATAGAGGAAAAGGAGGAACACCAAGTCCTCACTCCCCCTCTTGGGGAGGAGTGAAACCAGGGACAAATCCCCTTTTTTAAGGATCAACCTCACAACGTCTCAAACTCATCAGGCTATAAATAGCCAGAACAACTCGGGTCGAAAATGTTTTAAGATGAATAACCCTTATCGCACCAGAGGTTTAGCTTTCGTCAGTTCGTCAGAATTCACACAGTCTACTAACACGCCGAAAACACAGAACACAAATACTTTTGACCGGCCGACTACATCTGTGGTCGCACGGCTTCACAGACCTTCACAGACCGGAGGTTTTTCGTCGATACAGGTATATGAAATAACTTTTTGGTTATTTTGTTTATATTGTATACCATTCTACTAATTATTAAGAAATAATATACAAAATAACCCTATTCCATTCAATTTATATACCGTTTACACCCTCGAAGGAGCAGAAAGATGGATGCAGGGGACTGAAGTACCTTCCCTACCGTTAGTTTCGACATACCTACCTTGTCCCTGGTCCCTGATCTAGACATTGTACAGTTTTTGTTGCGGTGGGTGGCTGGTGCTTTGCCCCTGTTCTAATCGTTACTCCAAATTTCCACCCTTTTATATGTATTCTATAAAGCTCCGTGCAGGGAATTTGCTGGGACATTGGTCCCCAGATCTAAGATCCATTTTCAGCCCATCATCAACACATGGATGAAATTTATCATGGCTTTTTATTTGGTCTAGATAGTATACTATGTCATCGTCCCCATAGAAACTAAAATGGCGAGACAGAAAATTTATTTTTTATACTACAATCGAAAATTTCTGTTTTGATCAGTGTTTTAAAAACCGATCCGGACCAGCCAGACCCGGTCGAACTGGAACCAGAGGTTATTCCAGTTGGTTCAAACTAGAGAATCGGATTTCTCTATCTAAGAACCCTGTAAACTGGCCGGTTAGCCCGGTTCAACAATAAATTGCCTGGTCTAACCGGTCCGGTTTGTAGGTATTGGAATGATAACAAAAGGAAATGCGCCCAGGGCCTGTTTTAGAACCGTGACCTCAAAGTTAAGCTATATAACTTGACCCAGACAGCCACATTTTACAAGCCTTGATTTATATTTTAAATACAAAATAATCATTCTTTTCATATATGATTCAACCCAATTCAACCTGCCTTATAGCATGAAAATCCGATAACTTGATGGTTAATTTAATTCTTTAATAATTTTACAATAGAAGTAGGAGTAAGGAAATTTTACTAGAGATGGTTTTTTATTGAGAATTTTATTTTTTTATTTTTTAAAAAAGTTGAGCACCCTTCTCACGTCTTGGAAGGAGAAATGGAAGAGTGAGATATACAGATAATAATAATAATAATAATAATAATAATAATAATAATAATAATAATAATAATAATAATAATAATAATAATAATAATAATAATAATAATAATAATAATAATAATAATAATAATAATAATAATAATAATAATAAATAATAATAATAATAATAATAATAATAATAATAATAATAATAATAATAATAATAATAATAATAATAATAATAATAATAATAATAATAATAATAATAATAATAATAATAATAATAATAATAATAATAATAATAATAATAATAATAATAATAATAATGTATGCACCAAAATGTGGACGGCCCAATTTCGACGAAGTCCAAAATCCTCCTCCCATCCATCAACCAACGATCGTGGGTAGGCTCTATCAATTTATAAAGTTCGTCGCCGCAGCCCATCGGGAGGACCAACCGCGTCGCTGCGTCATCGGTACAGTCGTCGCCCCCGTCAACAAAAACCTATCGCGTCAGCACCAGTCAGCATACCTCGTCATCTTGCCACTCAACTTAACAGTTGAACGACCAGTTCTGGTCGCCAACCGAAGGAGCCAATTAAGGGAGGCACGATCCTGGTCTTCCTCTCCCTCATAAGAAGCTGCAGAAAGGGGATCGTGATCCCCCTTCCAAGGAAGAAGCTACAACCACTGGACAAATTCGGCTACAAATAGCCAGAGAGTTCCCTATCGCAGGGTTGGAAAAAATTGAATTCGAGAGCCTTCATCGAGAAATCACTCTACGCACAGAGCTTCTCTCTAAAAAATGAAGGTCTGAAAACTCCTTCACCGAGAAGAAACTCCACGTACAGAAGCTTTCGAGTCATAGAAGTCAAGAAACTCGCAGTCCGTCGCAACTCAACAGTTCTACCGGAGCAGCTCTACATGATCGCCGGCAACGTCATAAGTCGATACCCGCGGAGCACAAATACCTCCGTCCGACCCAAAGCCACAACAGTTCGGTAACACGTTCTAGAACTCCAGTTTCGACGTTCGTCCGCAGAAGCTTCAACTTCAACGAATTCACACGGAGATCGAATAAGAGGAAGAATAGGAGATTGTACTCGCAATTTTCTGATATTCAAACACACCTTGTAACACAAAATATTCTGAATTAATCGATATATTCTCTCGGTCGCGCCTCTTCGAGCACCGGCGAATTTTTGGTGAAACAGATTTGGCACGCCCGGTGGGACATTTCCTGCCTCTCATCTCCTCCGTCCAAAAAAAAAAATCTCCAACCTCAGCCATGGCCAACAACGCCAACAACGCCAACAACAACAACAACAGGGGCAAGCAAACTGCCTCCTCGAGCTCTGCTCAGCCGCGGTCTGCTGCGACCGCAAGCTCAACCGCAGGAGCTCGCGGGCGAGCTGCCACATATCTGGTCGACCCCCGCGCTCCTACTTCTCCACCACCTGCCACTCGCCCAATTACAAGGGCTTTGGCCAGAAGCTTGTCCACCGGACAGGCTCCTTTCATGAGAGATGCACACTGTCCAAGCACCGTCTTCGTACCATAGGCTACCGCGGCCTCAATCAAGCCAGCCACGGCTTCTGCCAAATTGATGCCAGCGATGGCCAAGCCAACATATTTGGCTGTCGCTGCCTCACCTCCTCCTCGCAGCATGACTGGCAATCCAACTCAGTCGCTGCCATCGCGAAGAAGCTCTATTGTCCCTACTCTGGTGCAGCGATACGAGCAACACGGGGGTATCTCCTCCTCCTCTGCGGCAAGAACGCATTAATCTCCGGCCTCCTCCGTACAGAGAGCGACGACCATAGATAACTCACCGGTTGTAATGGTTTCGCACGACCTCTTGGCCGCACTCAATGCAGCAGTGGGTCCATCACCCATCTGCTCACCTCGGCGACAGACATCGGCGACCTCCCCTATCGTAATATCACCTATTCCTCCCTGCCGAACTTCATCGGCGACCCCCACAGCAAGCCGGTCGCCCACTGCGACTACTCCACAACTGAGAACGCCGACGACCGTCTCCCCAATGCGGTCGCCGATAAAAATTTCTCCACTACGATCTACTTCGGGAAAAACTTCGCCGACGCAGACCGTCAAGATGGCTGCTCAAAGAACAAAGTGAGCAGCTGCGCATCAAAGACGCGCAACTCGTAGCCCGTGATCTCCAGATCACGAGAATTCTAGAGCGGCTCGAAATGGGCGCGACTACCAACAACACTGGCAGCGTGTCTCAAGAAGTCGACCGAAATCGGGCGACTACCAGTGGCTCAGCCGAACCACTGCCAGAAGATCATTCCTCCGATGACGAGCTGTCGCCTGTCGCACCAGTGACCATCCGCAGAGGCTGAGCTAAAGCGGATCCGACTGCTCTTACCATCGACGCAGTCACCGAGTTAATCAACCGAGCGGTACGAAACAGCTCAGGCGACAACAAATCCGTCGCCTACCGGAGGCCCTACACGCAGAGGATCCAAAATATCCCGATGCCAGTGGGCTACCATCCTCTAAAGTTTCAACAATTTAATGGCGACAGGCATCCCAAACAGCAAGTCACCCACTTCATAGAAACCTGCAACAACGCCGGCACCGACGACGACTTGTTGGTGAAGCAATTTGGCCGGTCATTGAAGGGAAACGCCTTCGACTGGTACATCGAGCTGGCCCAAGAATCGATCGATAGTTGGGAGCAGCTCGAACGGGAATTCCTCAGCCGGTTCTACAGTACCTGGCGCACCGTTACATTGGTCGAGATCGCCAATCTCAAACAAAAGAAAGGCGAAAAAGTCATCGACTACATAAACCGGTGGAGGAACTTGAGCTTAAACTGCAAGGAAAGCTCGAATCTCTCTCGCGAAGCCGAAATTGAAATGTGCTCTCGAGGGATGCAATGGGAACTCCTGCGCTACATTCGCAGTCGGAGGCCGGCCGACTTTCAAGAGCTTGTGATAGAAGCTCACAACATGGAGAATCTTATGGAGGAACGAGGAGAAGAAGGATCCTCGTCTGTCGACCCTCGCAAAAAGGGGAAGGCACCAGCCGTGCCCGCGCCCAAAGACACGAAGGAGAAAACAAAATCTTCATTCGCGATGAACGCCTTCGAACCAATCAAGGTCGGAAGCAAGGTCAAAGGTACCTACCTCCATCGACAGTTAACTGGGGCACCTACCGATGGCCTTCGCTGGAAGAGCGACAGGCCAAGTCATACCCATTCGCCGAAGCGGATGTCTCAGTCATGCTGGACCAGCTCCTCGACAACCAACTGCTCAAGCTGCAAGAAATCAAAAGACCTGGCGACTTGTCCAGGAGAAAAGATCCCAACTTCTGCAAGTACCATCGCCTGGTCGGACACCCGATCTAGAAGTGCTTCGTCTTGAAGGATCGGATCATGGAGTTGGCGGCTCAAGGCCGCATCGAAATTGAAGGAGCTGAAAATACAACCTCCTCACATGTCATCTCCATCCAAGCTGAGCCAAACCGGTGAACTCGGCCAAATAAGTAGTAGGTCCCAAAGAAGGAGTACCATCCAAAATCCGGTCCCTCCAACCGACTGCACAACAATAGACGACCACCGGCTAAGGTCGCACCAAAACCGACACCCCGTGAACTAGCTGCTGCCGACGTAGAGGGGTGGATCCTGGTTACCCGGAGAAAGAAGCCTATCTGAGAAATCGAATCGGCACCGACAAACACCAGAACAAAGGCGAAGCGGCCAAACAAAAAAGCCGTGATGCGCCAAAGAAAAGCTCCTATGACTGACGTCCAGGGGCAAGCAAAAAGAAAAGAAGACCCGTCACATTGGCGGAGTTCTTCCCGAAGGAGTTTCTCGCGCCGCCAGTAATGGTGGCGACCTGCTCAACAGCTCCTCCCGAGCAGACAGTGTCCAAAGACAAAGGCAAACGACCGGTCGTCGAATGCGACGACCTCGAGACCTCACTCAAGCAAATCTCGTCGCTCAACGAGATAGAAGATGACCTCGACTTGGCCATTCGGTCAAGGCAAGCATTAATTCGGGTCCTTGACAAACCAGAGGAACTCAAAGTCGAAGTTGAGAAGCTGCTCATGAGGAAGCACGACTTACCGAAAGTCGGGCTAACTCCCCCTACAGAAAGGAGGAAGAAGATGCACTATCCTCCCCGCAATTTGCAAAGTCGGAAGAAGCACTTGCCATCTCATGCCCGCCGTGCATCACATTCCGAGAAGAGGATGCACAGTTGGGGCCGTAAAATCACAACCGACCATTGTTCCTCTCTGGCTACATCAGAGACCACAAAGTCAATCGCATCGTCATTGATTGTGGATCTGCAGTCAACATTCTGCCGATTCGCGCGATGAAGAATGTCGGCCTCTCTGCTGGCGACCTCTCTCCGAGCTCCCTCCTCATCCAAGGTTTTAACCAGGAAGGCCAGAGGACGGTCGGCATGATCAACCTCAAACTGCATATTGGCGACATGGTGGCAGAAACTCCATTTTAAGTCATCGATTCAAGAGCTTATAATATGCTCTTGGGTCGACTGTGGCTTTACTCAAACGGAGTTGTGCCATCCACACTTCATCAGTGCTTCAAATATTGGGAGAACGGCGAGCAAAAGACGGTGTATGCCGATTAAAGCCCGTTCATAGAGGTAGAGGCATCATTCGCAGACGCCAAATTCTATCTGACGACTAGACCGACAGTCAAATTGTCACCATGGCCGAACCAGGCGTCAAATGCTAAGAACACTCCGACGCAAGCTGCATCGCCCAAACAGCCGACGCAAGCTCTGTCGCACAACCAACCGGCGCACAAAAGGAAGCCGGTATACAACCATGAACCGGCCACAAAATTGCCGGTGCCGACGCAGGTTGTGTCTCCCAAATAGTCGACACACAACCAGCCAGCACACGGCCACAAACCGGCCGCAGTAAATCCATCACCGGCGCAGCATAATGTATCTTTCTTACGATACATCCCGATATCGCAAAGGAAGAAAGGAGAAGCTCCTCTGGTCATCTGCCGCAAAATCCAGCCGACCCCTTTGCGAGAAAAAGTCACGCTTCCTCTACCAAAATTGGAGGAACGTAGCGTCGTAAAGCAACTCCCGAGCCAACAGCAGTTGCCGTCCACACGCTCAAATGAAGATTTCGACCCGAATGCTTACCGACTGATGGCCAGAGCCGGGGGCAACCTTACAAAAAATGAAAATCCATGCAAAACCACCCGTCACTCTACTGGTTCTCACTCCAGAACAGGAAAAATTGAGAAACGAAGGCCATCAGAATAATCAAGGTCGCCTAGGCCTCCGCTATGAGAAGCAGAAGCCGATCAAAATTTACACAATCCAGGCGAAGCCAGTCAAAATAACTAGAAAGGCATCGACAAATGTACATCAAGTTTCAGTCGGCCAAACTCTGACGAAAAAGAAAAATGCTCCGGCCTCGGTGGTTATTTACACTTTGAAAGCTGCAATTGCACGAGCTCGCGCTTATGATTCGGTTATGGTGAACCACATCTCCATCGCTGACGATGATCAAGAAGAACTGGAATTTGTCTTAAAGGAGGCCCCGACTTCGTTCGAGGAAGGCGGCCCAACAATCGACAAATTAAAGAAAGTGGACTTGGGCACATCAAAGGACCCAAGGCTGACATTCCTCAGTGCTTCACTGTCGGCCGAAGAAGAGGCCGAGTACATGTCGCTACTTTGCGAATATCGCGACATATTCGCTTGGAACTACAGGGAGATGCCCGGCCTTGACACGCGAGTTGCAGTTCACAAATTGGCAGTTCATCCTTCTATTTGGCCAGTCAAGCAGTCACAAGGATGGTTCCGACTAGAACTTGTGTCGGAAATTGAAAAGGAAGTGGATAAATTAATTGCTGCCAATTTCATCAGAGAGGTTAAGTACCCATCTTGGATCGCAAACATTATGCCTGTCAAGAAGAAGACCGGCCAAATTCGGGTCTGCGTCGACTTCCGCGACCTGAATAAGGCGTGCCCGAAGGACGACTTCCCTCTGCCAATAACCGAGCTCATGGTCGATGTGACGACAGGCCACGAAGCTCTATCTTTCATGGACGGGTCCTCCGACTACAACCAAATTCGGATGGACCCGAAAGATGAGGAGCTCACTGCATTCCGCACTCCTAAAGGCATCTTCTGTTACAAAGTGATGTCGTTCGGACTCAAAAATGCCTGTGTGACCTACCAGAGAGCAATGCAAAACATCTTCGATGACTTCTTGCATAAGAGCGTCGAATGCTATGTCGACGACCTGGTGGTGAAGACCATCTTCTCGACCTCAGGGCAGTGTTCGAAAGACTGCGACGGTTTCAGCTCAAAATGAATCTGTTGAAGTGCGCATTCGGTGTCACCTCGGGCAAGTTCTTGGGATTCATCGTGCATCACAGAGGAATTGAGAATGACCAATCCAAAATCGATGCAATTCAAAAGATGCCGGAGCCTATAAATGTCTCCGAACTCAAGAGCTTCCAAGGCCATTTGGCATACATCCATCGCTTCATCTCGAATTTAGTTGGGAGATGCCAGCCCTTCAGTCGCCTCCTCAAGTAGGATACACCGTTCGAGTGGGACAACTCCTACCGAAACGCCTTTAACAACATAAAGGCGTATCTCACCAAGCCGCCTGTTCTCGTAGCTCCAATCGTTGACAGACTGTTGCTGTTGTACATCGCAGCACAGGAGAAATCGGTGGGAGCTCTCTTGGCTCAATGCGACAAGAACAACAAAGAACGTTCTCTCTACTATCTAAGCCGAACACTGGTGGGCGGCGAACTCAACTATTCCCCGATCGAGAAGACCTGTCTGGCACTCATATTTTCAATTCAAAAGCTCTGGCACTACCTCCTAGCGCATTCAATGAACCTCATTTCGAGAGCAAACCCATTGAAATATATTATGTTGCGGCCAATTCTCTCAGGTTGACTGGCTAAGTTGGCATTGCTCCTCTCCGAGTTCGAAATCAACTTCGTGCTGCAACGAGCAATCAAAGGCCAAGCATTGGCCAATTTCTTGGCCGACCACCCGGTGCCGGCCGAATGGGAGTTAACAGAGAAATTCCCAGACAAGGAGATCTTCCTGGTCGAGGTGCTCCCTCCTTGGGAGATGTATTTCGACGGCGCCGCCAGAAGAAACGAAGCCGGCGCAGGAGTCCTGTTCGTTTCATCGAGAAGGGACCTGCTCCCGTATTCGTTCGTTATAACTCAAAATTGTTCGAACAACGAAGCGGAGTATCAAGCTATCCTCCTCGGACTCGGCATAGTGGTCGAGATACAGCTGCCGCAGCTAAACATCTACGAAGACTCGGCTCTGGTCATCAAGCAGCTCACAAGGGAGTTCGAAGTAAAGAAACCCGAACTCGTACCATACTGGAGACATGCAGGTGAACTTCTAGCCGAAATTCCGGAAGCCTGACTCCACTACGTTCCTCGATCCAAAAATGGGCCAGCCGACGCAATGGCTGGAATTGCGGCCAGTCAAGTGCAATTCGACGAGTGGCCGAGCCAAGTCCCCATTTGCGAACGATTGGTAATCCCTCCACCGGTTGAGGAAGAAACAAAAGAAGAGCAAACAGAAGAGATAAAAGAATCTCTTCCTATCTCGGCCAGTCAAAATCAAACCGAAGATTGGAGAGAACCTATCACAAACTTCCTTCGCCACGACACACTCCTTGTCGACCTACGAGAGCCAGTCCAAATTCGCCGAGCAGCCCCAAAGTACGTTTTCATCAACGATGTACTTTATCGGAGGTCATATGAGGGTCTACTCCTTCGTTGCTTGTCAAAAGAAGAAGGGTTACAAGTGCTAAAAGAGACACAGTGGAATTTACGGCACGCACCAAGTTGGCCCGAAGCTCCATCTACAAGTCAAGCGACTAGGCTATTACTGGCCGTCGATGCTCAGAGACGCCATCGAAATGGCCCGAACTTGCAAATAGTGCCAACTCCATGCCGATTACATACACCAGGCGCCGGAACCGCTTCACCCAACAATCGCATCATGGCCATTCGAAGCTTGGGTGATGGACATCATAGGTCCCATCTCTCCTAAATCCGACTCCGACCGGCAATACATCTTGGCTGACACCGATTACTTCTCAAAATGGGCCGAAGCTGCTGCCTACCGAGAAGTGAAAGCAATCACCGTCGTCGACTTCATTCGAACTCAAATCATCTACCGATATGGAGTTCCCCGATACATAATGACGGACAACGGTACGCCATTCGAAAACAAAGTCATGGACCGCTTTTGCAAGAAATTTCGCATACAACAGCGGACATCGTCGACTTACAATCCGGCAGCCAATTGGCTTGCAGAAGCATTCAACAAAATGCTCTGCAAAATCCTAAAGAAGACCATCAGCGCCAACAAGAAGAGCTGGGATGAAAAACTCAGCGAAGCCTTGTGGGCATATAGAACTTCGTTTCGAACGCCAACCCAGTCGACCCCATATTCGCTTGTTTACGGCACCGGAGCAGTGCTCCCTCGGAGAAGTACAACTCCCTTCTCTGCGAATTGCAATCAGAGAAGTACTGGCGACGGATGAGTGCGCCCAGCTGTGACTCGCTGAACTTGAGTCACTCGACGAGCAGAGACTCGAGGCACAACAACGTCTCGAATGTTACCAGTCGCGCATGACCTGAGCCTTCAACAAAAAGGTACGGCTCAGGTCATTCCAGAAGAGCGACCTTGTGCTCGCAGTCTGACGGCCAATGCTCTTTACGAGCAAAACCGGGGGCAAGTTCGTACCAAAATGGGAAGGACCGTATGTGATACAGGAGGCCTACACCAATGGTGCCTACAAGCTCGTCACCTCAAACGGTTCGAAGCTGCCGATAACGAACGGTAAATTCCTTAAACGATTTTACCCATAAAGAGGGCAACGAAAAAAAAAAGAGAAAGAAAAAAGACTGTCAAAAAAAAGAAATGTGTACTTCTCATTGCAAAGAAAATGTGTGATGAGAATAGTATAAGCCTCACAACAAAAATGGGAGGCTACAAAAAAAAAAAGAAGTATCAAGTCTTGAAAAAAGGAGAGACTACAAAAAAAATATACATCAAAGAGAGGGAAGCTCGAAGTCAGCCACACGCTGCCGCAGTCGCATCAATTCAGCGCGAAGTTCAGCCAACTCTTGCATCTCTGCCTCATCAAGAGGGCACGATCGAACAAAAGTGAGCCGACCCTCAAGAGCATAAGCTTCCTCCTCAGCAGTGTCAATCCCTTGACGGATGGTCGCCAACTCAATATTGATGGAGTCGATCTGAGACGAAATGAACGCCAGGCAGTTGCGAAGAGCTCGGCCTGAAGTCTATCTAAGTCCGTGGTTAAGTCATCGCACCGACAGTTTACGCGCTGGGCAGACTGCGCGAGTTCGGCCTCTGTAGCAAACCATTCGGTCAAGCTGAGTTTCCCGGCCAAAGAATTGCGTAGCTGCCGAAAACGAGCCGCCTCCGAAGGAAAATCTTCCACCCACTGCTCCAGAACCGAGATGTCGACGCCGACTCCGCTCAAATGTTCAAGAATGGCACGGGTGTCCGCCACAAGCTTGAGCGAACATGGATAGTCGGCCGGCACTAAAACTGACTCGATGAACACCGTCCATAGTCCCAGCGCAGACCGCTGCATCAACAACCTCGACTTCGCCGAAAGAGGGAAGGCCGACAGCTACAAAAAAAAATCGAGAGATGAAGGAAAGAAGAAAAAAAAAAAGGGGAAGAGAAGGACATGCACTTACCGACACAGGCTGAGAAGTAGACGAATCCTCACTCCCGGGTCGACAAGTTGAACCCGGAGCTCCATCTTTTGCAGCAAAAGTCACTCCTCCATTGCTAGGGGGAATTGTCACAAAGGGTTCCCTCCCCGAAGTCGCGACAACCACTCCAACATCTAACACAAGTCTGTCAGCCGCAATTGGCCCAATCAAAGGCTGCTGAAGTGCTACCCCCTCACCAAGAGTCGTCGTCGGGCACTCAGCCCCATCAATAGCGACGACAGACGGAGCTCGCTCCTAGACCCACTCTAACTCGCGGGTAGCATCCATCTCAGCCAGATCGAATATGTCTTCCTGCTGAAAACTGGGCTTGTTCACAAACGGGGCCACGACGATGGCAAGATCGTCGGAAAAAAGGTCACCAGACTCCTGGATCGCTGGCACTTCAGCCTGGGTCGCCGGCCCAGGTGGCAATATCACTAGGGGCGCAGAGGTCTTTCCAGTAAGCAAAACAACAGACCCGTCATGGGGCGCCGTCTCCTTGGCCTTCTCTCCCGACTCCGACGGCTGAACGACAGAAAGCGGGGTTAAATGCGTCAGAGGCTTACCTAAACCGATTCACAGCCGCTTCTTGAAAGGAGGGAGGATGAAAATGAAAGGCTCTGACTGTGGAGCCCCATACTTCTTCTTCACAGCACTCTTCTTCGGCGCACCGACTCAACCACTCCTTTCCCCTTGTCCAAGGGAGCATTTTCGGCCAGCAAAGATAACACAACGGGCCGAGGTTCCTCCTGTGCCGGGGATGCCTCTCTAATGATGATACCCTTCGCCGGTACGACTTTCGACGGTGTCGACACCTTCTCGAAAGGATACCAGCATCGCACTCCACCGCGCCAAAACAGCGAGCGAGCCTCTTTCTGGGTGTAGAAACGAATACACTCCGGGTTGCGATACAACATCATGAGGGGTCTATCACCTTCGGCAGAATCAGTCTCGTGGACACCGAATCTCAGGGCGAGCCATGCATAAATAAATGACCATGAAATCCTCCCCAATGAGGAACTGTTGAGTCCTCGATAGAGACTGGCCAAGGCTGCGCCGACAAGGTTACACTTCTTGCCGCCGACCATGAAGCAGGCCATCTTGAATACGGTGAACCTCAGCATGCCGGCCGACAAAGGAATGGCAGAGCGACATAGCCATAGAGATAAGAAAGCGGCTAGGTACACCTCGTCCGCAAGCGCATCAGGAACCCCGAGCTCAATGAGTGGTTGATTTTGCACGGCCAACCGGTTGCGGCTGCGAGAACCAGTCGTCTTGCCGCAATCAGCCCATGAATCTTCTGAAGCCTTCGCTTCTCCTTCGGAGCGGAACCAGAATGGCGCCCACTCGGACATCAAAATCCCAAAGAAATCGTCCGCGTCCGAGGACCTAGGCCGGCAGAAAAGGTAATAATACGTAAGGATCAAGTATCGAAGGCTCTCGGGCAGCGGAAGGTAGCGACTCTATGTGAAATCTTTAATGGTCGGAGCCACTTCATCGAAGATACTCCCAGAAACAGGCAATCCTCCAAGTCGATGCATATCCCACAACGAAATCGACAGCTCCCCCTCGCGAGTAAAGATGGAGTTGGTGGAGGAACACAAGACCTCCATAAAGGCGTGGATAGACCTCCATAAAGGCGTGGATAACATTGCTGCAGCATTGGTATGAAAACATTGAAGCTCAGACGGCGTGAGTAAGGTCAATCGCAGCTAATGGCTCAGGACAGGTACGGAGGACGACGTCTGTCCATTCAAAGTAGAAAGGCACATAACAGGGGCTCGCACACTCCATCGGTTTAGCGTCCCAAGGACCGAATCGGTCGCTGTCGATAGGAAGCTTTGGCGCCAAAAAATGAACCAGATGGTCATGCATCAGACTCAGCAAGATATTGCCTATAGTTTGATGCGGAGATGACGAAGTCTCGTCGACCCCCGGGAGGTAACAAACTTGATCATCCTCGTCGACAACAGGACGACTCCAAAGGTCATATATAGCTTTAACTAGGGGCACAGTCACGTCGCAACCCTCGTAAGCCGACGGTTTCCCAAGAGATATCAGCAATGTTCTCTGCTCCTCCTTAGAGTCGCAGATTCGTAAACAGTCCCAAAGAGCACCCTTCACAGGAGTCTTGACGTTCGAAAGAGTTAGGCCGAGGAAGGAGAAAGAATTCGATGTAGTCATCTGCAACAAAGTGTCGAAACCGTCAGCCGAGCCAAAATCAGGTACGCAATCCACCTCCGTCTCAATTCAAAAAAAAAAAAAAAAAAAAAAAAAAGATACACCCCTTGTGACCAAAAGCAAAGTCGCAGAAAAAAAAAGAGGAACCTGCGACCAAAAAAAAAAAAAAAAGTCACAAATAGAAAAGGGGTGACAAAAAGAACCGGTCGGCAAAAAAAAAAAAAAAACCTCGAAGAAAAAAAAAGAGAGAGGGCAAAATTGAAGGGGCCTATCGATCCTCTTCTGCTCGAAAAGCAAATCTCGCGCCCAGCAACGGTGCTGAACACAACCAAAAGAATTCAGCACTCGGCGACCGAGCCTAGTGTGATCAAAACAAAATCACTACACCCGACGACCAAGCCGGGCGGAGGACATCTCCAAACCTACGGCCAACAACAAAGCCAATAAAAAAAAAAAAGAACAGCTCCCGGCGACCGAGCCGAGTGCGATCAAAACAACAACACTGTGTCTCGGTGACCAAGCCGAGCACAGTCCAAAGCCGCGCGCACGGCGACAGAGTCTAGCACGACTAAAACAAACAGCCTCGCAGCTAACAACTAAGCCGGGGGCAAACAAAAAAAACATCTCTAGTGTCCGACGACCAAAGACGGACACAACAAAACGGAGAATTCAGCATCTGGCGACAGTACCAGACGCCACACATTCAAATCCCAGTGCCGGACGACTGAGTTGGACGGGAAACGAATGCTACGAAACAAAAAAAAAGAAAGTGCCCGTCGATCGAGCCGAGCACCCTTCGAAGCTCCGCGACCAGCCAAAACAGCCGGCCGCGGTCACAACAAGTGCCCGACGACCGAGCCGAGCACCCTTCAAAGCTCAGCGACCAGCCAAAACAGCCGGCCACGACCAAAACCAGTGCCTAGCGATCGAGCCGAGCACAACTCAAAATTTCACGACCAGCCAAAAAGCTGGGCGTGATCAAAACAACAAAGTCACTGTACCCGACGACCGAGCTGAGCACAGTTCAAGCATTCGCGTCCAACAACAAAACGGGACGCGACAAAAAAATCGCAAAGGTACTGTGCCTAGCGATCGTGCCAGGCACAGTTCGAAAGCCTCGCGTTCGGCGACAGAGCCAGACACAGTCAAATTGTCAAATTCAACACCCGGCGATCGAGCCGGGTGTCGCGCTATAAATTCCTGCAACCGGCAGCCAACGCGGCCAGACGGAGTCAGGTACGTAACTCTTCCCCGACCAAAAAAAATTGCCGCGACAAAAAGAAGCAGTCGCAGACAAAAACAGAAAAAAGGCTGTGACAAAATGAAGCCGTCACCGAACAAAAAAAAAGCTGCGACAAAAAGAAACAGTCACAAGGAAAAATAGAAGGAGGTCAACACAACCCGCACCTGACGACCCTTGCCAGCTGCGACCTCAAAACAAATCGCACCGAGCGACTAACCCGGTTGAGACCACAAGGAACTTGCATTCGGCAACTCTGGCCGGCCGCGACCACGCAAAAATCAGGACCCGACGACCAAGCCGGGTGCGTTGGTACAAAAATCCAGCCTCCTGACGAACTAGCTGGACTCAGTCGAACCAAAATTTTGACACCGGGCGACCGAAACAGAAGTTTAATCTCCCTGTGACTGAGCCGGCCAAAGCTAAGACGAAAATACAACACCCCGGTAACCCAGTCAGGCTCACTCGAAGTAGAGTTCAGCATCACAGCGACCGAGCCGGACGCAAAACAAAATAAAAAAAAAGAGAGAGGAGAAGCTTCTGTATCCCGGCGACCAAGCCAAACACAGCCGAAATACAACTTCGCACCCGGCGATCGACCCGGGTGCGACCACAAACAGAATTCAGCATCCGGCGATCGAGCCGGATGCGACCCAAATCAAATATTTGCAGATGGCGACACAGACAAGTATGCTTTCGAGGTGAAAAGACGCGCAAAAAGTTATCACTCTGTCACAATGACAAATTGTCAGACACTAGGAATGCGCAAGAAAACCAGCTCGAGAGAGGTAAGAAAGAGAGAAGAACACAAAGAGGAAGTCAAAAAAAAAAAAAAAAAAATCAAAAAAAAAAGAGAGAGAGAGAGAGAGAGAGATAGAGAGAGAGAGAGAGAGAGAGAGAGAGAGACTGAGGGAGGAGTTGAAAATGAGAAGACAGAAAAAGAAGAAGAAAGAGGGAAGAAGAGGAGAAGAAAGAAAAGAGAGTGGGGTCGACCCCGGCTAACTCGAATTCAATCTGAGGCTGCCGAGAGAGACGAAATTGTTAACAATACCTTGAAAGTTTGAATCGCGGAGGACTTCTGACACAAGCCGGGGAGGTTGCAAAGCTAAATTCGCAGTCACCCAGCTCGTGGACTGTCAAAACCAGCAGGCTACAGTCTCCCTCCGGTCACAAACAGTCAAAATTCGTAGCAAAATCCACAGACTGACAAAAAGGGCAAATTCGCAATCTGAATCAGTCTCCCGAGTTGCAGTCCAGCACAGAAGTCAAATTCGTAGGTAGAGACAGAAACCCTAAAATTGCAGCCTGTCTCTGAAGCCAAATTCGCAGCCTGTCTCTAAAGTCAAATTCGCAGCCTGACTCTGAAGTCAAAATCGGAAGCAGTATCCGAAATCAAAGTCGCAGACAGATAGAAAAGCCAAAATTGCAGACTCAGGGCAGATGTCAAAATTGCGGACAGGGGAAGAAGCTTAATTCGTAGACTGTCCTCCCAACCAGAATCGCAGACTGCTGTTAAAGCCAAATTCGCAAACAGAAAAGGAGACCCAAATTTGCAGAATGCACCTGGAAGAGGAGGATGAAGCCTTTTAACCAGATTATCCCTAATTCGCGGGAAGTGGATTAGTAATTTCTCCACTTAAGAAGGAGCCCTCTGCGCAGGGTGGGACCCACGATCCCTCACCGCAACTCTCCTACGACCTGCGCAGAAGCCACACCGTCGACAGAGAGGGATCCCAATTCGTTGGGAGGATCAATTCAGCCGATCTTTTTTTCCACTACGCGCACCTCCCTTCAAATTTCCCCTCCTGGCGCGTCAATACAGTTCGCAGAAAGAATTTCAGCTCGCCAAGAAATCATTCAAGCTCGAATTCGGCCTTATTCAGATTCGAGTTCTCTCTTTGGTCCGACTACCAAGCTACCGAAACTGCACCTCTCACCAGCGCGACGCACACAGAGTCGCCGTGTGACACCTTTTCCCTGGCGCGACAACCGAAGTCGCCGAGACTTGTAGAAGCCCGCAAAATCCATCGCGTCGGCCTTCTCCAAGGTTTTGAAACAACCTTCGACAACACCCAAAGCAGACTGCAGCTAGTAGCTCAACTCCAATTTGCCGTTGTTGCTCAAACCTGGGTGACATCTCTGCTCAGGTACATCATCTCTCTATACCGTACATACTCCATAAGTACGCGTATAAAAAAAAAATTGAAAAAAACAAACAGCTCTAAAACAGCAAGAGAGCCAAAAAAAGAATAAAAGAAAAGAATAAAAAAAAAATATATATATATATATACATACAAGTGTACAGAAAATATACACTGTCCTAAAAAAGCAAGAGGACATAAGAGCAGTACACAAAAGATAAACGATCTTAAAAGAGTAAGAGGATCAACAAAAAAAAAAAAAGGGTGTGTGTGCGTCGTGTTTGTTCTTCTTCACATTTGAAACTTGCTCGTTTTCTCTAAAACGGTCAAGTCTCGAAGGGGGCAATCTATATGCACCAAAATGTGGACGACCCAATTTTGACAAGTCCAGCAATCCACCAATCCATCAAACAACGATCGTGGGTAGGCTCTATCAATTTATAAAGGTCGTCGCCGTAACCCATCTCGAGGACCAACCGCGTCGCCGCGTCATCGGTACAGTCGGCGCCCCCGTCAGCGAAAACCTATCGCGTCAGCACCAGTTAGCATACCTCGTCATCTTGCTACTCAATTTAACAGTTGAATGACCAGTTCTGGTCGCCAACCGAAGGAGCCAATTAAGGGAGGCACGATCCTGGTCTTCCTCTCTCTCATAAGAAGCAGCGGAAAGGGGATTGTGATCCGCCTTCCAAGGAAGAAGCTACAACCACTGGAGAAAATCGGCTACAAATAGCCAGAGAGTTCCCTATTGCAGGGTTGGAAAAAATCGAATTCGAGAGCCTTCACCGAGAAATCACTCTACGCACAGTGCTTCTCTCTAAAAAATGAAGGTCTGAAAACTCCTTCACCGAGAAGAAACTCCACGCGCAGAAGCTTTCGAGCCATAGAAGTCAAGCAACTCATAGTCCGTCATAACTCAACAGTTCTACCGGAGCAGCTCTACACGATCGCTGGCAACGTCATAAGTCGATACCCGCGGAGCACAAATACCTCCGTCTGACCAACTGAAGCCACAACGGTTCGTGCACACTCGTTCTAGAACTCCAGTTTCGACATTCGTCGGCAGAAGCTTCAACTTCAACGAATTCACATGGAGATCGAATCAGAGGAAGAATAGGAGATTGTACTCGCAATTTTCTGATATTCAAACACACCGTGTAACACAAAATATTCTGAATTAATTGATATATTCTCTCGGTCGCGCCTCTTAGGTGGACCGCAGATTTTAGTGAAACAAATAATAATAATAATAATAATAATAATAATAATAATAATAATAATAATAATAATAATAATAATAATAATAATAATAATAATAATAATAATAATAATAATAATAATAATAATAATAATAATAATAATAATAATAATAATAATAATAATAATAATAATAATAATAATAATAATAATAATAATAATAATAATAATAATAATAATAATAATAATAATAATAATAATAATAATAATAATAATAATAATAATAATAATAATAATAATAATAATAATAATAATAATAATAATAATAATAATAATAATAATAATAATAATAATAATAATAATAATAATAATAATAATAATAATAATAATAATAATAATAATAATAATAATAATAATAATAATAATAATAATAATAAAATAAAAGATCTCCAACAGGTACTACTGACGGTTTAATGAAAAAAAAGTAAAACATTATCATAAATATGAGAAGTATTTTTGTTAAAATAAATAAAGTGTAAATCACATTTACAAAATTATCACATGTTCATTCTTTAAAAAGTATTTGTAGAATTAAAAAGAGTGAGATTATAAATATCCTTTTTGGGAATAGGATCATATGGACGGCGACCCTTTCCGAAACCCAAATGAATAATTGAATACCAAAGCAACTAAGCTAAGTGGGGTTGCAATATATTCGTTGCATGCTTCCTCGTTATGAATCTGGGTGGTGGGCTCCAGGATGCGTGCCTATGGATGACAAGATATAGGCACAGCTCTGGCGAGGATTCGCCGGGAAAGCCACCATCGTAATCGACCAGAGTTGGAGTTTTGCTTGTCTCGTAGGGATGAATTTGGAATTGGGTTCCTTTTCAAGTTTTTCTCCCTCACTATTGAGTCGTAATCGAGGGCTGAGTCGGTTGACAAGCTCGTCCCTGTTGAGAAGAAGCAGAAGCACTGCACAACTCTAGAAAATCCAGAAAATCCAAAAAATCCAGAAAATCCAAAAATCCAAAAATCCAGAAAGTCTAGATTTCAGAGACCATGCCATGTGATGTGTTTCAATTTATGATCTCCAAATTAATGACCTACAGAAATTGGAGACCGAAGAGTAAGGTTATTGCGTTGCGCCTTCTGCCTTTCGGAAGACTTTATGGATGAAAAAGAGAAGTTTAACTCGGAGGTCAATGAAAACTTATTAATTTGCTACCGTCGTCGGCGTGACCGAGAGTAAGGGTGTTAATTAATAAATTTACTTTTATTTGTGTTACCGATTACTTAATTTCTAAATTACCCGATTACTCGTTTTCCAATTGAAACGGTTACCAATAATATCCATTCTGTACCTATTATTTGTCTAAATGGATAAGGATAATAACTATTTTCTACCCAATTGATCAATTACTTGAATAGTAATTTTAATAAAATTTTATGTTATTTTATTGGTATTTATTGTAAGCATTGTTTTGACGAAAAACCTCTGGTCCAAAAAGCGGCACGACCGATTGATTAATTTGACAAAAATATAGAGAAAATTACAATTTTTGTATTTGCGAATTAGAAATTTGTATTGGTGTGATCTCTTAGCTTTCCTCTTATTTGATCTCCGTGTGTAGCTGGCGCGAACTTACTGCTTCTTCCAAGTTTTCGAAGCGAGTGTGCATGAATGATGATGGCTTTGGTCGGCCGAATAGAAGTATTTGTGTTCCGTGTGTTTTGGCATGTGGACGTTGCCTATGAACGTGTAGAGCTGCTCCGGTTGAACTATATGAACTTCGGCAAACGACAAGTTGGTGAAAACTTCTAGCTCGAGAGAGTTTCTGTACACAAGAATGCTTCTGAACAAAAATTCTCATTTTTTATTCTCATTTCTGGCTAATTGTAGCGAAAGCCTTCTCTTGATCCTCAGAAAGGGGATTGACCTCTTTTTTTTTCTCTTGCTCCCCAAGAAGGGGATGTTGTGACTTGACTTTCTCCATCGATCCTCAGGAAAGGGAACAATGGAGTAATGTTTTCTTTTCTATCTCTTGCGACTATGACTTAGTTGAAACTTGGTGGTAGGCAGATGACAAGATGGTGAAGCAGTGACTATGATGATATGGCGATAAAGTGGCGATGAAGTGGCGATGAAATGGTGATGATGTGGCAATGGAATGATGGGATTGATGTCGTGGCAAGACACCGGGCCCGACGATGGGCTAATGGACGATGGACATGCCGATGACGAGCCAGCGACGGATGAACGATAGACTAGTGAGCGACTGGACTCACCGTAGATGGGTCAATCACATTTTGACGTCTACAATCATAAACATGATATTTTAATTATTTTATATAAATTATATTTTTTGTGATTTTTTAAATATATTTTAATATTTATATGATAAAATTAATATAAATTATATTTAGCCATATAAAGATACCTGATTACTCATTTACCTGCAAATATTTGGGTAAAAAATTTAGATTCGAAACAATAACTTTTAGTTTAGGTAAAATAGGTAACCGGTACTAAACAAGATAATTGAAACGGTAACGGAATATCCATTGCTCATTTCAACTGGATTACACCCCTAATCAAGAGCATTATTGCAAAAAAAAAAAAAAAAAAAAAAAAAAAAAAAGTGGTGGCCGTGGTTGGAAGTATGGACTCTGGAGAGCCGAGAGAGAGAGAGCTACCTATTGGGTGCTCTACCGTTCGGAGCGTAAGAGTGCGCAACACCTAATCCAAACAAAGTTGTGCAATTGGAAATTGGAACCCACTTTTCTAGTTTTCCCAACTGCCGGGAGATTCAGAGTAGTGGGGGACATGGGTTGTTTTTAAAAACCCAAACTTGACACAATACAGGTTTTAACTCAAACCCGATCGAAACTCTACCTACAAACCTGAACCTGAGTTGACCTGACAAAAACCAAACAAAAACCTGAAGCCGACCGACTACACCTGATCATATAGAATAAAATTTTTAATGACTAAAAAAATAACAAAAAATATGAAAATGTTATTGTATGCACCAAAATGTGGAGAGCCCAATTTCGACGAGCCCATAAATCCACCGATCCAGAAATCGATCGTCGTGGGTAGACTCTGTCGATTTTTGAAGTCTGTCACCGCAGCCCATTGCAAGGTCCAACCGCGCTGCTACGTCAACGGTACAGTTGGCGCCCCCGTCAGTGGAAATCCATCTCGTCAGCAGCACAGTCGCCGCCCCTGTCAGCATCCTCCACAGTCAAACGACCACTTCTGGTCTTTAACCGAAGGAGCTAAATTGAGGAGCTCAAGTTCCTGGTCCTTCTCCTCTCCCAACTACAGCAGCAGAAAGGGGATCGTGATCCCCTTTCCCAGTCAAAATTTCTCAACAACTACACTAACAGGCTACAAATAGCCAGAAGTTCCCTGTCCCAGGGGTTGGAAAAATTCGAATTTAAGAGTCTTCACCAAGAAACTACTCCACGCACAGAGCTTCTCTCTTAAAAACGAAGGTCTGAAAACTCCTTCATCGAGAAGAAACTCCACGCGCAGAAGCTTTCGAACCATAGAAGTCAAGCCATTCGCAGTTCGTCGTTCAACAGCTCGACCAGGAGCAGCACCACACGTTCGCCGACAGCGTCACAAGTTGATACACGCGGAGCACAAATACCTCCGTCCGACCGACAAAAGCCACACCAGATCGTGCACACTCGTTCCTGCAACTCGAGTCTCGACGACGACTCGCCAGAAGCTTAAATTTCACCAAACTTGTAACGGAGATCAAATCAGATGAAACGTAGAAGAGTGTACTCGCAATTTTCTGATATTCAAACACACACTGTAACAAAAATATTCTGAATTAATCGATATATTCTCTCGGTCGCGCCTCTTCGCGGACCGGCGGGTTTTTGGTGAAACAGATTTGGCACGCCTGATGGGACAACTCCCACCTCTCATCTCCTTCTCCGTTAAAAAAAAAAAATCTCCAACCTCAGCCATGACCAGCAACGCCAACAACGACAACAACAACAACAACAACAACAGGGGCATGCAAACTGCCTCTTCGAGCTCTGCTCTCCCGCGCCCTGTCGCGACTGCAAGCTTGACCACCGCGGCTCGCGGACCAGCGGCCACTTCTCCGGCCAACATCCGCGCTCCTACCTCTCCACCACCGACCACTCGTCCAGTTACAAGGGCTCTGGCCAGGAGTTTGTCTACTGGACAGGCTCCTTTCATGCGCGACGTGCGTCGCCCAAGCGCTGTCTTCGTGCCACAGGCTGCCACGAGCTCTGCAAAGGCTACCGCGGCCTCTGCCAAATTGATGCCAGCAATGGCCAAGCCAACATATTTGACCGTCGCTGCATCTCCTCCTCCTCGCAGCCCGACTGTCAGCCCAGCTCAGTCGCCGCCATCGCGAAGAAGCTCTATCGTCCCCACTTTGGTGCAGCGATACGAGCAACATAGGGGTATCTCCTCCTCCTCCGCGGCAAGAACGCATTCATCGCCGGCTTCCTCCGTACAGAGAGCGACGACCACAGATAACTCATCGGTCGTATTGGTCTCACACGACCTCTTGGCCGCACTCAACGCAGCAGCAGGTCCACCACCCATCCGCTCACCTCGCCGACAGACACCGACGACCTCCCCTGTTGCAACATCACCTCTTCCTCCCTGCCAAATTTCATCGGCGATCGCCACCACAAGTCGGCTGCCCACTGCGACCACTCCGCAATCGAGAACACCTGCGACCGTTTCCCCAATATGGTCGCCAGTTAAAATCTCATCACTTCGACCTGCGCCGGTAACAGCTTCGCCGACGCAGACGATCAAGATGGCCGCGATGACGACTTCGGCCAAGACGGTAGAAGAGCAGCTGACCGAACTGCAAGCTGCATTAAAAGAGCAAAGTGAGCAGCTGTGCATCAAAGATGCGCAACTCGTAGCCTGTGATCTCCGGATCACGAGAATTCTAGTGCGGCTCTGTAGGAACAAATTTTGCAAGGTCCGACAAGTACAGTCCAAATCAGCACCGCATGGCCCGGGTTAGCAAGTCAAACATGGACTCCGGTCAATCAACAAAATCAAGCCTTTAATCAAGTTGCAGTGCGTCAACGGTCGAGATCAAAATCACCGCGTCAACAGCCTACGGGAATGACACATCAGACGATTAAAGCCACATGGTCAGTCTACAAGAATCCGACGTGGCTCAACTTTGCCTTGGTCTAAGACAGTTCTACACTTCAAGGAAGATGCTACAAAGAAGCAGTCGAAATAGGTTACAACCGCTCTGACAAACCTGGTCCACACCGTTAAAGTTCAAATAAGTCTATAAAACAATAAGCTCAGGAAAGACAGTGAGGCCAGAGATCACAGATCCAGACACACAGAAACGAGAGAACGTACGTAAAAAATCCAAGAAATTCCCAAATCGTCACCCAAAATCGGTGAGATAGCAACAAGCATTCCTGCCGCTGTTTCACAACCAATTGCCGTGAGCCAATCGGAATACCAAATTTTTCGTCAAGCTTAGGCAAAATTCAAATTCGTCTCGTTCGTTTGTGAAGAAGGCGTACATTGATCGTTCGTGTCCATTCGGAGATCGTTTGTGCTTATTAGGAGGTTGAATCAAAGGAATTATAGAAGTTGCAACCACACAATCACCTCAAAATTACCAAATTACCCTTCAAATTATTTTGTATACTGTACATCCTACACGTATTTTATGGTCCACCCATTGTACTCGTTTACAAATTTGGCACTCCCGGTGGGACCCTTCTACCTTTCATCTCTTTGTCCGATCTATTAGTTCAAATGGCCAGTTCCAACACCAACAAACACAACAAGACTGTAGCTAAGACTCCGGCTGCTGGAGCCAGCTCGTCACCAGCACCAAGAATGACCAATCCTTTGGTCACCTTGCCTCGCCGTCCGCGTACACTGACCGCCGCTGCCGCCGGCCAAGCCAGAGGGATTCGTCCATCCCAGATTCCTGTGGTCATTCGTTCAAGACCGACCACCAGATCTGTCACGGGATCCCTACCTACCCAGCACGCTGTGCAAATTCAGCCGTAGGCGGAGCAAGCTCCGGTCAATCCCATAGTTTCTCCAACAAGGGTCCATCCCTCGAGGAGCTATTTGGCTGTTTTGACATCTCCACCGCCGATCAGTCCAGTGACCAGCCTGGTCGCAAGTCCAGCAAGGAGATCTCCTCCAACTGCAAGCCGGGTCCCTGCGCTGATCACTCATTTTGAAGGAAGGCGTATCATTCCTTCCCTAGTGCGACCGACCACATCATCTGGGGCTCCTCTTGCTCCAAGTCCTTCTTCCCCCACATCTCTAGTTATCAGGGTTTCCGCGATGATGACACAAGCAAAGACGATAGAAGAACAAATGGCAGAACTCCAAGCTGCCATGAAAGAAAGGGACGAGCAGTTGAGGAAAAGAGAACTGCAGAGAGATCTCCAGATCGCTACAATTCTGTAGAAGTTTGAGCAAATCGCAAATCGCAAATCGCAAATCGCTTGGGAGCTTCCTCCCAACCCAGAAATGATGATGGCCAGGCAGGACCCAGAACTGCTGCCAATCCTGTTACAATCCCACCTTCACCCATCATTCGTCCATCCCCGACTCCCGAAATCCCACCAATGAGCAGGGAACCATTGCTCGAGGAACGAGGAGCGCTATCCTACGACACCCTGCAAGAGATGATTTCCAACGCGGTTGAGCAAAAAGTACAAGCGGAGGGAGTACGATCTCTAGCCTACACCAGGCCCTACTCCCGACGAATCTAGGCAACGCGAATGCCTGCCTCCTACCACCAGCCTAAATTTTTACAATTCAGTGGGGACGGCAATCCAAAACAGCATGTTGCCCACTTCATCAAAACCTG
The DNA here is from genome assembly GCA_019845555.1 of Aristolochia fimbriata. Lineage (NCBI taxonomy): Eukaryota > Viridiplantae > Streptophyta > Magnoliopsida > Piperales > Aristolochiaceae > Aristolochia > Aristolochia fimbriata. Next base: position 18,769,518 of record CM034080.1, read on the forward strand.
CAACAATGCAGGAACAGACGGTGACCTTCTGGTCAAACAATTTGGGCGATCCCTCTAAGGGAACGCATTCGACTGATTCATTGAACTCCCGGCAGAGTCAATCGACAACTGGGAACAACTGGAGAGCGAGTTCCTCAGCAGCTTCTATAGCACGAAGCGAACAGTAACGCTGGTGGAGATCACAAATTTGAAACAACGTAAGGGAGAGAAAGTGATTGAATACATCAATCGCTGGCGTAACTTGAGTCTCAACTGTAAAGAGAGCACCTCCTTGTCCACACAAACGTCCATCGACATGTGCATTCGAGGGATGAATTGGACTCTGGTGTGCTTCTTACAGAGTCGGAAGCCAAGGGACTTCCAAGAACTGGCTACCGAAGCTCATAACATGGAGATCCTTATCCAAGAAAAGGGAGAAGGAAAAGCTCCAATGTCTGAGGCCGATAAGAAGACGAAATTCGTAAAAAAGGAGTACAAAGCTCCTGTAAAAGAAGCGCTCGCCACCAACATTGTCGAACCGCAAAAAATTATGGCGACTCAAAATCAAAGTATGGGGAACGACTGGAAGCCAAATGTCAGTCAAATCACCGGCGGTGCACCGCGTAAAAAATTCACATTAAAGGATAGGCAGGACAAAACCTATCCTTTCCCTGACTCCAACGTTCCAGGCATGCTCGAACAACTCCAGGAGAAAACATGTTGCAACTTCCAGAAGCCAAAAAGCCGGAAGACGTTGGGAAAAGCTCAGATCCTAACTATTGCAAGTATCACAGATTGGTAGGCCATGCTACCGAAAAGTGTTTTGTCCTGAAGGCAAGAATACTAGAATTAGCGACGCAAGGTCGCATCATCTTGGAGACCGACGACAACACCGTGGATTCCCATACTATCTTCGTCCAATCAAATTCTGGCACCAGAATCGGGAATTGAAGGACAAACAGAAAAGTCTTCATCCCGCGCACAGTAGGACCCAGACCGCGACCCGCCGCAAAAGATAAGGAAGGGTGGGAAGTGGTATCCCGCAAAAAGAAACCACTTCCTAAAACCCCTGTGAAAATATTCATCAAGGATTATGCGGTAGAGAAAGAAGAACCAAAAGAGAAGAAAAAAGCCAAAAAAAAAAGAGGAGGCAGAAGATACAAACGTAAATCTGCCAAGGTAGAAGAAACGATTTATCAGAGGAAGCCAAAGCCGACCACTTTGGCTGATTTCTTCCCATCCGAATTCTTGACGCCAACCCCCGCACTGGTGGCCACTTGTTCACCTCAAATGGTCGAGCAAAGGCGTGAAGGAAAGGATCCGATGGGGTCCACCGATGACATTCACACGTGCTTACTGGACGTGTCTATTACCAATGCCTTACGAGATGACCTTGACTTGCCAATCAGGTCTAGGCAAGCTCTCATCAAATTCGTGGCGGCTAAAGATGACTGGCATGCCGAGGTTGAACAACTGAGAATGCGAAGACACGATGAACCAAAATTCGGTTTATCTCCTAGCATGATGAAAGAAGAGCAACCGGTCGAGCCACCACATATCAAGGAAGTTCACTCAACCTCCATTTCCTTCAAAGAAGCGGACATGTTGCTCGGAGAAAGTTCTCATTATTGACCTCTGTTTGTATCTGGATCTATCAAAGACCGGTGGATCAATCGCATACTTCTCGACTGCGGGTCAGCCATAAACATCCTGCCAATCCAAACTCTGAAAAACGTTGGGCCAGTTCATTAATAATTCAAGGCTTCAATCAAGAAGGACAACGAGCGTTGGGAACGATCAGACTGGAACTGCAAATCGGGGACATGATTTCTCACGTGTTGTTCCACGTAATTGACTCTCGTACATCTTATAATGTGCTGCTCGGGAGGCCGTGGTTACACAATAATAAAGTCGTTCCTTCAACCCTTCATCAATGCTTCAAATATTATCAGGATGGAGAGGAAAAGACAGTGTTTGCCGATGAATGTCCTTTCACTGAGGCAGAGGCTTCCTTCGCAGATGCCAAATTTTACTCAGAAGAAAAAACTACTACTTCAAGTAAAACCAATCCTCCGAAAGCGGTCAAAGAGGGACGGGCCAACCCTAAAGGAGGGACGAGCCAACCCTAAAGGGCAGATGGAGGAACCAATACTCAGGTATGTTCCTCAATCAAGAAGGAAAAAGGGTGAATCTCCTTTCACTGTCTGTGATTGAGAAGAACCAGCAGAGAAACTGATAGCCTTAAAAGGGGCTGCTACTATCCCTCTGCCCAAGCTCAATAACCGGGGCATCTTGGTTGAAGAGAAGCATAGTCTAGCCGAGCTTCCTAAAACTCGGACGCAAGGGTTTGATCCCAACGCTTATGGAATGATGGCAAAGGCAGGGTCCGGGTTCTCCCTCAAGCAACTACAAGAGAAATCGGTGATGGTCGTTCAAAACCTATTACCAACCCAGAAAAATCTCCAGTCTCAAGGTTATTCAATTCCCTCTAACCGTCATGGGCTTGGCTATCAAGAATACGAGCCTGTTGTGATCTCTAGCAAGGCCAGTGTCAATCAGGTAACAACCAAAAGAAAGGCGGCCGCCTCGGAAGGAACCCGGACATCAGCTTTTGACCGAATCGGCATCCCAAAACCGCGAGTATCGCCCTTTATCTGATTGAGTCAAGAAGAAAACAGATGTCCGAACATTCCCTCGAGACCAAGTAACGAGCCTAAATCCAAAGGTACGAAAATCTGGCAAAAAAATGGGCAAGAAGAAAACCCTGAACCAAATGTCATCACTCCAGCAGCAACGAAGAAACAAGGAGTCTTTCGAAGACTAGGGAAGCCGACGGAGCAACCCAAAAAGACTGTCTTCCAAAGACTTGGGACACCTACACGAATCCCCGTGAGCCAAAGATTAGGGAAAGTGGGGGAAAACTCTTCAAAAAGAACAAAGACAGAGAGCAATGAAGTCACCCCATTAATCATCAATACTCCGGTGGTGATCTATATGTCGTCAAAGAAAGACAACACTGAAGAAGAAGAAGCAGTTGCTGTCCACCACATCTCTGTCGGCGAAGATGACAACCCAACAACCTCCGAGGAAGAATTGGGAGAAGCACCAACAATCTTCTAAGAAGGCGTCGAAGCAACTATCGACCAATTGAAGAAAATAAATTTGGGTACAGAAGAAGATCCGAGACCCACTTTCCTAAGTGCTTCACTGACTGTAACAGAAGAAAAAGAATATGTCACCTTACTCAGTGAATATAAAGACGTTTTTGCTTGGTCATATACTGAGATGCCTGGGCTTGACCCAATAATTGCAGTCCACAAACTTGCTGTCAAAACTGGAGTCAAACCAGTAAAGCAGACTCAAAGACAGTTCCGTCCTGAACTCGTCGCAGAAATAGAGAAGGAGGTCGACATGCTCCTCAAAGCCAACTTCATCCGTGAAGTCAAATACCCAAGCTGGATCGCCAACATCGTACCAGTGAAGAAGAAAATGGGCAAATTTGAGTCTACGTCGATTTTAGGGACTTGAATAAAGCATGTCCAAAAGATGACTTCCCACTCCCCATCACCGAATTAATGGTGGATGCGACAACGGGACATGAAGTTTTGTCATTCATGGACGGATCTTCCGGCTACAACCACATTCGGATGGATCCAAAAGATGAGGAAATGACGGCTTTTCGCACGCCAAAAGGTATTTTCTGTTATAAAGTAATGCCATTTGGTTTGAAGAATGTAGGGGCCACCTATCAAAGGGCCATGCAAAGGATATTCGACGACTTTCTACGCAAATTCATGGAATGTTACATCGACAATTTGGTCGTCAAAACCAAATCCAGGGATGACCATCTAAAAGACTTGCAAGCTGTCTTCGAACGCCTGCGACGACATCAGTTGAAGGTGAACCCGCTGAAGTGCGCCTTTGGGGTTTCATCTGTGAAATTTCTCGAATTCGTGGTCAGACTCAGGGGCATCGAAATTGACCAGACCAAGATCGATGCCATCCAACGAATGCCTGAACCAAAGACTTTATCAGAATTAAAAAGCCTTCAGGGGCATCTGGCTTACATACGACAGTTCATCTCAAATTTGGCCGGAAGATGTCAACCCTTCAGCCATCTCATGAAGAAGGACACACCCTTCGAATGGGATGAATCTTGCCGACGAGTATCCAAAATATCAAAGATTATCTTATGAAGCTACCAATACTGATGGCTCCAGTTCCGGGAAAGCCACTTCTCCAATACATCGCGGCCCAAGAGAAGTCTCTGGGTGCCCTTCTCACCCTAAATGATGACCAAGGAAAAGAACGTCCATTGTATTACCTAAGCCGTACAATGGTCGGTGCTGAACTCAATTAATCCCCGATTGAAAAGACGTGTCTCGCACTCATCTTCGCCATCCAGAAGCTGTGACACTATCTGCTCGCACGTTCCACAAATCTGATCTCTCGGGCAGATCCCCTCAAATACATCATGTCCAGGCCTATGCTCTCTGGACGGCTGGCCAAATGGGCTTTGTTGCTCTCCGAATTCGAGATCAATTTCATCCCACAGAAGGCCGTAAAAGGACAAGGATTGGCAAATTTCCTAGCTGATCACCCCATCCCGGCAGAATGGGAGGTAAGCCAGAATTTACTTGATGAAGAAGTTTTCTACATTGAAGTACTACCTTTGTTGAGTGTCTAGCAAGTGCACTAGATCAGCAAGTAATATAGACTCGAGAGTCCAGATATCGATCCCACATAGACCTTGATGAGAACTCAGTTTAAGCAAAGATTTCTCTACTGATTGAGGAAAAGAATTTTTTGGTTTTTGAAAACTGTAAAAGAAAATTGAATTAAACAACTGGAAAATCTTATAGAGATGAGATGTTAGGGAAAAGTGTCAATCCCTCCTAGTTGCTAACATGCAAAGTTCTGATTTTATAGCTCAAATACCCTTACCTTGACTTTGCTTTTGAAAACCTGGTTACCCATATACAGGAAATAACTTTCACTTATTCCTTGAACTCCATCACAATCCATAAATATTCAAATCCTAGGTGCATAAATATAAAAGCTTAAATATTAAATCTCTCTTATTCAGAACAAGAGTTATAGAAGTCACATCACTCTTCAACTAGTCTCCATCACAATCCGGAACGATCTAGTTAGAAAGACAAGTTGTTTTAGAAAACATGAATCAAATAACTAACCCAACTCTCTATTAAAATTTAACTTCTCTATTCGAACCTCATTAAATTCCAGCATTGAATTCAGATCAGAAATAAGCAGTAAACACAGATTCTAAAACAAAGGCAAAGTACTTTATTGTTAAAATTCCAGAACTTAAACAAATAACAACTAGGAGTTCATGACTTCCCCAACAAAGAGAGACTACTCCATGCTAATAGAATAAACACACAGTACAAAGGATTCAATTACAGCCATAGACATAAAATAAACTAAGTACAGAAACCCCCTTGAAGGACTGCCTTTAGCTTTTCTTGCAACTTGACTGAAATCTCCACCTTCTCTCTCTAAAGTGCCAAGAGGTCGTGTAAGACTCCCTCTGGACTTTCTCTCCTATTTAAACTAACTATAAAAACATAAAATTCAACTAAAACTGTATTTACACAACAAAACTGGATCTAAAACTGGATGATTGCTCTCTGCCTCAGACCTCTATTTATAGCTGGGCTTCAGTCCAGAACTTGTAATTTTGTCTCTGTCCAGGGGTTGAAATCTTGCTTTCCTAACCTCCGAATTTGTTGAAATTACTCACGAACCTTATTTACATAGTCCTTGACTTGTGTACGAAATTTGAAGTCATTCTGAGTTGGGAAACTTGAGATATCACCTTGAGAAATTGAACTGCTTCTGCTGCCAATTCCAGCACTGGGTCCACCACTTTAAAAGTATAAAACTCTGAGAACCCGACTTGGATTGCCCTGAATTTATGTGATATGATCCTCAATCTCCTCAGGAAGCTTCAGTCCAAATTTGGGTTCAATTGGGAATATGGAACTCTAGATATGGTTCTCTTAAAACTCAGATTTTCTCTTCTTTTCTGGCAGCAGTTTCCTTCTTTGTGTGGAACTTCTCTTCTTGGTCACTCAATGCACCTAGACTCGAGCCAATTTCCTTAAAATCTTCGTGGATACCTTCCTTAGTCAATTAGGACTTCTTCTCCCAAGTTTGGGCTTGATTGGTAGTCAGAATCCCGAGATTTTCGTAATTCACGTTGCTGAGTCAGCGGCGCGATCGCGCCACATTTTCTTCTAATATTGGTGCGGTCGCGCCACTGGAGAAAAATTCTTTCTAAGTCTGGAAAACGACCTTCAGGTCCGTGATGAGGAAGGACACTTCATGGCGCGGCAGCGCCATATTTGGCTGTTGAATTGGCGCGGTCGCGCCACTCCTTATAATCTTTACCGACTTCCCGAAATAGCACTTTGAACTATTTGTAAGGCATTGTTTAGCGCGCGAACGCCACTGGTAGCACCATCTTCCTGGCGCGTTAGAGCCATCTGGGGGCGCGATCGCGCGGTTTCACGTTCCCGAATTTACCTCTTTTAAGCCTTAATAGCCGTTGGAAATTTCCTCCATTTATTTGAATTTTCGCACATTTTCCCGGCGCGGTCGCTCCAGACTCGGCGCGGTCACGCCATTCCCTTTTGGCTCATTTTGCTCCTTTTTCTTTCATTTTCCCTCATAATTTTGATTTTCTTCTTATACCAGGTATCTGAGGCACAAAACATGAATTTAAGTTATATATGTCATTTTCATGCTAATAATCAACTCAAATTAGGAATTTATGATCAATAATTCACGCATAAATAAGTGTCTTTTAGACACTTATCAACCTCCATGGAGGATGTACTTCGATGGTGCTGCACTAAAAATGAAGCGGGCGCCGACATCCTTTTCATGTCTCCAAACGACGATCTGATGCCATATTCCTTCATTTTATCTCACTGCTGCACTAACAACGAAGCTGAATACCAAGCCATAATCCTTGGTCTAGGAATGGCTATCAAAATGGGCCTTAATCGGTTAGAAATCTTCGACGACTTAGCCCTGGTGATCAAACAGCTAAATGGGGACTTCGAAGTCAGGAAAGATGAACTCGCGCCTTATTAAAAAGAGGCCCTAAGGCTACTGCAGAAAATCCCAAATGTGACTCTGGGACATGTGTCGTGAGCTAACAATAGCCAAGCAGACGCATTGGCAGGAGTCGCTGCAAGTCTAGCACAATTCGATGCAAGTCCTGAACGGATCCCCGTATGCGAAAGATGGGTGGTACCTATCCTGGAAAAATCATCCGGGGAGGAAGAAACCAATCTGGTTTCGGTCTATGCTATCGAGGAAAAAGATTGGCGTCGGCAGTTGATGGGCGAAATTGACACTAGCAAGTGTACTAGATCCTTCAAATAATATAGAACATGTGAGTTCAGATATCGTCCCAAGAGACCAATTTGGATGAAAAAAATTTAGAAATCTTTGTTAAGGTTTGAGAAATAGATGATGAGGATTTGTAAAAGAATCTAAAAATTTACAAAAAGGAATAACTTGAATGAGATCAAGAGAAAAGACATTAGGAAATCTAGTCTCTTATCAAATTGTAATACAAATCAAGAATTTAGAAAACCAAAATGGATTTGGCAAGCTTATAATTGTGTCAACCTTATTTCAGGAAATGACCCTTTAAAATGATTCAAGAACACTTTTTCAGAAAGTTATCAAATCAATTTGACTATGTTCAAGCTGAACAAAAGTCCTTCTTTCTCAGAAAAAGACTTCAGCCATAAATCGTATTTTTGCCTCCTATTCAGAAAAACTCCCTTTCGATTAACCATTCAGAAGAAAGGTCAATTTGGCAAGAGTTAATATCATCACTCTTCTTAACTTCTCTATTCGAATATCACTAAGAAGAGTAAGCCAATTGCATGAACTTATATTTCAATCTAAACATAATCCAAATTAATTACAAAACTTGAATTGTACATCAAAGTGAGTTAAGAGAAATAGATTCCAAATGAAAAACTTTGCTTGATGCTTCAAAACAGAGAATAATAATGAAAGAATGAAAAGAAGATGATCTTGAACAAAGAAAATCGAAATTAAAATGGAAAACAAGAACAAATCTGGTTTTCTTGAACTCCAAAGGTCAATCCTCTAGGAAACAACTTCTTCCTTCCTTCAGTTTCTTAAATGCTTTGCTTCTCTTCTCTTGATGTCCTATTGCATGGAATTATGCTCCTTTATATAGGTTTCGAGTCCAGCTTTGCTTCTATTCAGATCCATAAATTTCTCTTCTTCCTCCAAAATTGGATCTATTAGTTTTCTTCCCAAAAATCTCTCAAAACCCAATCAAATCTCCTCCTCAGTTGCCTTGGTCATAGTTGAAAGTGTCTTATTGACTTCCCTTGAAATTTAAATAAAGAAAATTCGGATTGTTATTGAGCCAATATGCCAAATGTCCTTTTATGTTGAAAACCTGGATAAAAAGTTAATAAAGATTAGCTTTGAACTAACAAACATGAATTTAATATAAATAGATGTAAAACTAGCATAACATGATTAATTATAACACATAATATGCCACCTTGATTTGAGTTTTCTGGGAAATAACCTTAGGCGACTATTGTAGAGGAGCACTTTTTGTCCAGGTTCAAAATTTTTCAAATTAATGTTTCGATCATGCCATTCTTTTGTTTTCTTCTTGTAGAGGGTGGCGTTTTGATAAGCCCACTGCCTAAACTCCTCAAGTTCATTTACCTTGGCTGCTGTCCTATTTGCACTGAAGTGTCCCCCTGCCTCTCTATCATGGCATTGACTCAAGATGGCAGCAAATTCAGAATTCGGCACACATCTTCTTATCGCTTGGTCAGGACAAAATTTGTAGAGGAAAGGATCTTCCCAGAAGTAGTATTTGGCATCAGCAAGGAACTTCTTCTTTTGAAGGTAAGACAAGTCTTTAGGGATCCATCCGCCTGCAAGAAAGTTAGCTAAGTCAGCAAACCAAGGAAGTGGGGAGGTACTACAATCAATAACACAAATGTTTTCTTTAGGATAGAGGTCTGAAATTTCTCTTTCTGCATTGGATTGATGTTCTAGTCTTCACAAGTGGTCCGCCACTAGATTTTCTGCTCCCTTTTTATCTCTAATCTCTATGTCAAATTCCGAAAGTAGTAGAACCCATCGAATGAGCCTTGGCTTGGAGTCTTTTTTTGCAAAATGATGCCTCAAGGCTGCATGATCAATGAAGACTATGACCTTTGATCCTATCAAGTATGATCTGAACTTTTCGAACGCAAAGACGATGGCCAACAATTCCTTCTCTGTAGTAGTGTAATTTAGTTGTGGTCCAGTGAGAGTGTGGCTTGCATAGTAGATGACTCTAAATGTTTTATCTCTCCTCTGCCCAAGGACTGCCCCCACCGCATAGTCACTTGCATCACACATTATTTCAAAAGGGGAATTCCAATCTGGTCCCACTACCACCGGTGCAGTCGCTAGCTTGTCCTTTAAAAGATTGAAGGCTTGTATACATGCATTATCAAAATTAAATTTAGTATCCTTCATCAGTAAATTAGACAATGGTTTCGCGATGGTGGAAAAATTCTTTATGAAACGTCGATAAAACCCTGCATGTCCCAAGAAGCTACGGATTGCCCGGATTGAAGTTGGTGGTGGTAATTTCTCAAGGACCTCCACTTTAGCTCCGTCAACCTCCAATCCATGTTTAGAAATTTTATGACCGAGAACTATTCCTTCTCTTACCATAAAATGACATTTCTCCCAATTCAGCACAAGATTGGTGTCTTCACATGTTTGTAAGACTAAAGAAAGATTTTTCAAACACTTTTCAAATGTTAGTCCATAAAGAGTAAAGTCATCCATGAAAATTTCCATAAACTTCTCTATCATATCATGGAATATTGACATCATGCATCGCTGAAACGTAGCCGGTGCATTACATAAACCAAAAGGCATTCGTCTATATGCAAAGGTGCCATAGGGGCAGGTGAAAGTAGTTTTTTCTTGGTCTTCAGGGGCAATTGGAATTTGAAAATATCCTGAATAACCATCAAGAAAACTGTAAAACTTATTTCCTGCCAGTCTTTCTAACATTTGGTCCATGAATGGCAAGGGGAAATGGTCTTTCCTAGTTTCGGAATTGAGATTTCTATAATCGATGCATACTCTGCAACCAGTAATTGTTCTAGTGGGGATTAACTCATTGTTTTTATTCTCAATTACCGTAGTTCCTCCCTTTTTAGGCACTACTTGCACAGGACTTACCCAAGAGCTATCTGAAATTGGATAGATAATACCTGCATCATGTAGCTTAATCACCTCCTTCTTCACTACCTCTTGCATTGCTGGATTCAATCTTTTTTGGGGTTGTACAATTGGTTTGAAAGTGTCTTCCATGAGTATCTTATGCATGCACATTGTTGGGCTGATACCTTTGAGATATGAGATTGACCACCCGATTGCCTTCTTGTGTTGCTTTGGGACTTTCACAAGCATGTCTTCTTCACAATCTGTTAAAGAAGAGGAAATAATAACAGGGTTAGCGTCTTTCTCAAGAAAAACATATTTTAAGGAATCGGGAAGAGGCTTGAGTTCTAGTTTAGGTGTTTCATTTAAAGTCCTATCTTCCTTCAACTCAAGCTTTTTCACCATATTTAATTTAGAGTTGTTCCCTAATTCCTCTGTTTCTTCTACATAGAAAGGTTCTTCATCTTGATTGTAACCTTCCAAGCCATTCTCCATTATGACTTCATGCTGATGGATATCTACACATTCATCAATAATGTCAATTGAATAACACATATCGTCAACAACAAGAAGAGGTTTTTTCATAGCTTGGTTGATGTAAAAAACTAATTCTTCATCATTTAGCCTAAGTGTCAATTTTCCATTCTTGACATCAATCAAAGCTCCAGCAATGGCCAGAAATGGCCTGCCCAAAATTAGAGGCACTTCCCAATCAATTTCCATATCTAAAACTACACAATCACAAGGGAAAATAAAGTCCCGAATCTTGATTAAGACGTCCTCTATTATTCCTCTAGGTCTTTTGGTAGACCTATCAGCAAATTGTAGGAGCATGTTTGTAGCTTCAAGCTCCCCCAAGTTCAATTGCCGGCAAATAGATAAAGGCATTAAATTTATGCTAGCACCTAAATCACATAAAGCCTTATCTACTTTAAAAGCACCAAATTCACAAGGTATAGTAAAGCTCCCTGGATCTTTTAATTTAGTTGGCAGATCATTTCTTAGAATGGCGCTGCAATTTTCTGTTAGCCTTACTTGTCCTTGCTCCTCTAGCTTCCTCTTACCCGATAGGATATCCTTAAGAAACTTTGCATATTGAGGCATCTGCATTAAAGCCTCTACAAATGGAATGTTAATTTGAAGTTTCTTAAAGATTTCTAAGAATTTGAAAAATTTTGCATCTAATTTGCCTTTACGAATTCTATCGGGGTAGGGGAGAGTATTTACATCTAGATTGGTATTTGAAGTGTAAGAAGTAGATGTACCTTTGTCTCTCCCCTTCTCTGGTTTACTTACCTGTGCCTCGACTTTCTCATCTTCAGCCCTTTCATAATCTGAAATTTCACTTTTCTTGCCTACCTCCTCCTTTGGATTTTGATCTTCAACTTCCTTGCCACTTCTCAAGCTTATTGCTTTGACTTGTTCCCGTGGGTTTTTCTTTGAAGTACTAGGCAAAGTACCATTTGTCCTTCCAGAAATTGCATTAGCCAATTGGCCGATTTGTGCCTCTAGGTTCTTCATAGAAGCCTCATGATTGTTTAATCTTGCTTCAGTAGAGGTGATGAATTTTGTCATCAGCTCTTCCATGCTAAGATTTTTATCTTGAGGTTGGGGCTGGGTTTGGAATCCAGGTGGCTGCCTCACTTGGTTGTTGTTGCTCCAAGAAAATTTTGGATGATTTCTCCACCCGGGGTTGTTTGTATTGGATCATTTGGCTTGCGAAAATTTGAAATATAGTTAGCTTGATCATGCATAGTATTTACAGCGAACATATTTCCATTTTGACATTCATGATTTGGGTGCCCTTCTCCACAAAAGTCACACAAAGAAGCAACCATTGCTGGTTTATGAATTTGCAAGTTCTCCATTCTTCTTTGTAATGCCTCCACTTGAGATTGTAAGGCTGTTACTTGCTCTACATTGTGGATACCTGCTGCCCTTCTCACCGTTGTTCTTTCTATCGGATATAAATACATATTTTCTATCATTTCCTCTATTAGATCATATGCTTCCTCTGGTGTTTTTCTATTCATGGTGCCACCAGCAGCTGCATCCATTATGCTTCTTGCTTGTGTAGTAACTCCATTATAGAATGTTTGTACTTGCATCCATAAGGGAAATTGGTGGTGAGGGCATTTTTTTAGCATCTCCTTGAACCTCTCCCAATCCTCATATAAAGTTTCAGTATCTCCCTGCATAAAAGAAGAGATTTCGTTACGTATTTTAGCCATTTTAGCGGGAGGAAAATACTTACCCAAAAATTTCTTTTGCATTTCTTCCCAAGATTGGATAGAACCAGATTGTAATGAGGTCAGCCAGCTCTTTGCTCTATCCCTTAAAGTAAAAGGAAAAAATCTCAACCATATGGCTTCATCCGGTACTCCATCATACTTGAAGGTAGCACACAATTCCAGAAAGTTATATAAGTGTTGGTGAGGGTCTTCATGACTCAAGCCGCCAAATTGGTAGATGTTTTGTATCATAAGGAGAATTTGGGGCTTAATCTCAAAATTATGAGCTTGAATTGGAGGTCTTCCAAAAGAGGGTGCTGCTCCATTTGGATTTGGCATTACATAATCTTGCATCGTGCGCGCTCGAATAAGATTATTAGCACCAATTTCAATATTATTTCTAGCCGTAACTGAGGTGTTTCCCCTTGGATTGATTTCAATATTTTCTCCAGCCGTACCTGAGGGTTTGCTCCTAGGATTGAGCTCATCATATTCAGATGCCATTTCAGAATTATTGTTCGATCTCCTCCTTTGCCGAAGTATTCGTTCAGGCTCCGGATCAAACTCGATTAAAACTCCCTTTCGAGCTCTGGTCACACACTAAACAAAACTTCTGAAAATAAACAAAAGACACAAAAAAAAACAGAGTTACTCTACTTATTAAAGTCTCAAATCAATAGAAAGATTTCCAAATAAATTTTCATGTAAAAATTTGGTCCCCGGCAACGGCGCCAAAAACTTGATGGGTTGAAATTGACACTAGCTAGTGTACTAGATCCTTCAAATAATATAGAACATGTGAGTTCAGATATCGTCCAAAGAGACCAATTTGGATGAAAAAAATTTAGAAGTCTTTGTTAAGGTTTGAGAAACAGATGAGGAGGATTTGTAAAAGAATCTAAAAATTTACAAAATGGAATAACTTGAATGAGATCAAGAGAAAAGACATTAGGAAATCTAGTCTCTTATCAAATTGTAATACAAATCAAGAATTTAGAAAACCAAAATGGATTTGGCAAGCTTATAATTGTGTCAACCTTATTTCAGGAAATGACCCTTTAAAATGATTCAAGAACACTTTTTCAGAAAGTTATCAAATCAATTTGACTATGTTCGAGCTGAACAAAAGTCCTTCTTTCTCAGAAAAAGACTTCAGCTATAAATCGTATTTTTGCCTCCTATTCGGAAAAACTCCCTTTCGATTAACCATTCAGAAGAAAGGTCAATTTGGCAAGAGTTAATATCATCACTGTTCTTAACTTCTCTATTCGAATATCACTAAGAAGAGTAAGCCAATTGCATGAACTATCTTTCAATCTAAACATAATCCAAATTAATTGCAAAACTTGAATTGTACATCAATGTGAGTTAAGAGAAATAGATTCCAAATGACAAACTTTGCTTGATGCTTCAAAACAGAGAATAATAATGAAAGAATGAAAAGAAGATGATCTTGTACAGGGAAAATCGAAATTAAAATAGAAAACAAGAACAAATCTGGTTTTCTTGAACTCAAAAGGTCAATCCTCTAGGAACAACTTCTTCCTTCCTTCAGTTTCTGAAATGCTTTGCTTCTCTTCTCTTGATGTCCTATTGCATGGAATTATGCTCCTTTATATAGGTTTTGAGTCCAGCTTTGCTACTATTCATATCCACAAATTTCTCTTCTTCCTCCATAATTGGATCTATTAGTTTTCTTCCCGAAAATCTCTCAAAACCCAATCAAATCTCCTCCTTAGTTGCCTTGGTCATAGTTGAAAGTGTCTTATTAACTTCCCTTAAAATTTAAATAAGGAAAATTTGGATTTTTATTGAGCCAATATGCCAAATGTCCTTTTATGTTGAAAACTTGCATAAAAAGTTAATAAAGATTAGCTTTGAACTAACAAACATGAATTTAATATAAATAAATGTAAAACTAACATAACATGACTAATTATAACACATAATATGCCACCTTGATTTGAGTTTTCCAGGAAATAACCTTAGTGGACTATTGTAGAGGAGCACTTTTTCTCCAGGTTCAAAATTTTTCAAATTAATGTTTTGATCATGCCATTCTTTGGTTTTCTTCTTGTAGAGGGTGGCGTTTTGATAAGCCCACTGCCTAAACTCCTCAAGTTCATTTACCTTGGCTGCTGTCTTATTTGCACTGAAGTGTCCCCCTGCCTCTCTATCATGGCAATGACTCAAGATGGCAGCAAATTCAGAATTCGGCACACATCTTCTTATCGCTTGGTCAGGACAGAGTTTGTAGAGGAAAGGATCTTCCTAGAAGTAGTATTTGGCATCAACAAGGAACTTCTTCTTTTGATTGTAAGACAAGTTCTGCTTAGAACACAAGAAACTACCCGTGGAACTAAAAGCTCGGTCTTATGTATGAAGAGTGGCGCCCAAGTTCTGCTTGTTCAACAATTCACTATATCGACGATCGTACGACGGTATTCTACTCAGATGTGTCTCCAAAGAAGAAGGACAAGCCATCCTGGCCGAAGCACATGGGGGAATTTGTGGAGCTCATCAAGCGGGCCCCAAACTACATCTTCAAGTCAAACAGTTAGGCTACTATTGGCCTACGATGCTGCCGGACGCGATGGAATTAGGACGACATTGCACGGCATGTCAACTCCACGCTAATTACATTCATCAACTTCCCAGCCCTTAACATCTGACAGTGGCCTCCTGGCCATTCGAAGCCTGGGGAATGGACATCATAGGTCCAATCACCCCGAAGTCGTCAGCAAATCACCAGTATATACTGGCCACTACCGATTATTTTTCTATGGGCAAAAGCAGCAGCTTACAAAGAAATCAAAGCTACCACCGTGGTTGACTTCATCCGAATGCAGATAGTGTTCCGAGATACATCATGACTGACAACGGTACCCCGTTCCGTAAAAAGACTGTGGATAATTTATGTGAGAAATTTGGCATCCAACAAAGGACGTCCACTGCGTACAACCCTGCTGCAAGCGGCTTGGCAGAAGCCTTTAACAAAACCTTGTGCAAAATCTTAAAGAAGACGGTCGCAGGGACCAAGAAAGACTGGCATGAAAGGCTCGGAGAAGCACTGTGGGCATACAGGATCACATTCTGAACTCCCACAGAGTCAACCCCTTATTCGGTAGTCTATGGTGTTGAAGTCGTGCTGCCACTGGAAATCTAAATTCCATCTCTATGGGTCGCTCTTCGAGAAGGGCTGACAGAAGAAGAGAACATACGACTTCATCTACAGGAATTAGAATCCCTCGACGAAAAGCGCCTGGAGGCACAGTAAAGGCTCGAATGCTATCAAGTCCGCCTCACTCGCTCTTTCAATAAAAAAATCAAGTGCCCCTCCTTTCAAATGGGGGACCTCGTCTTAGCCGTGCGCAGACCAATTATGGCCACAAGCAGAGATGGGGTAAAATTCGCACCTAAATGGGAAGGACCATTGGTCGTTCAAGAAGTCTACACTAACGGCGCTTACAAGTTGGTCACTCCCGAAGGAAGAAGACTCCCAACCATAAATGGTAAATTTCTCAAGAAGTTTTATTCATGATGAATATTTTTGTTCCAAAGTACAAAACCAAGTTACATTCAATGTTCAACTACATGAAGAAAAGAAAGCGGCTACAACTCAAATTGAAAGGAAAACAGCAAAAAGCAAAGTAAATCAAAGATCCCTTGCCATCTCCTGCTGTAACTTCGCATATCAGTCCTCAACGACAGAAGAGTTGCCTCCTCAGCTGCACTGAGAGTAGGCCTGACAATGACCTCCGCTACCTTCTGCTCTGCTTCAATGACAACCTTCTTCAACTCCCGCACGCTCTCTTGAATCTGCTCGACTTGAGTTGTAAGGTATACAACTTTAGTCCCGGCCGATTGAAGTTGTTCTCTAGCTAGCTCCAGGCGTTCACGGGCATCATCTTCATCAACTTTAGCTTCTGAAAGATCTTCAGTAGCCTCATCCAAAGGGATTTCGGCATTTTCCAGCTTAGAGGGCAATGCATCCAAAGCTTCCTGAGCATCACTCTCTACCCAATCCCTTTAAGTCCGACTCGTCTTCTCACTAGCCAAATTCTCAGCTTCATTCAAAGCTTGGAGCTTTTGGGTGTAACCCTGTAAGCTAGTCACATCGTGACTCACCTCCTGCAACTTACTATTGATAAACTCTGCATCAGCGGCCGAAGACGCGTCGCGCGTTGCATCTTTTGAAAGCATGTGAGGAACTATTTGGTCCTTCCAGATTTGCAGCACCACACCCTCAACGTGAGACACCAACTGTTGCAACGGAGTCGCCAAAGAAGCCAAAGTAGGCGGTGCAGACAACGGCAGAGAAGCGGTCTCCTGGACAACCAGAGCCTGTTCCTCAACGGGAACTACCTCCTCAACAACTGAAGCTTCCTCTTCAACAACTGAAGCTTCCTCTTGAACTACTGGAGCTTCTTCCCGAACCACTTCCTGAGTGACCACTTCCGGAATAGGCACTTCCTGACAGCTAGAGCGATCTCCTCTTGACTGACGGGAGTGCCCTCTCGAATCTCGAGCTGAGACAAGACTGGGGCAACCTCAATAACCTCAGACTCTATGAGGGAAGCCCCTGCAGGGGTCTCCACTACCTCGGTACTCTCGGGGGCAGCTACAACGGTCTGGACAATTGCATCTGGAGGAGACACCTCCTCTTGAGGTGTTTCAGGTGCCTCTGGGGAAGACAATATCTGAACAGTCTCAGGAGGATTTAACTCCAGCGGTGGACAAGAAGATTGAGGCTCTACATGAGGTTCTACCTCTGAAATTGGAGGAAGAAACGCCGGTGGCGAAGGGAGAGAAGTGGGCTGAGCTTCCACACGCGCCTTCTTCTTCTTCGACGCAGAACCAGAAGCGTCTTTCAGAGTAGTGAGAGGGGCCCTCTTCTTATTTGCCTGAAATTTAAGAGAGAACTAAGAAAGAGCAGCAAAGTAAAAAGAGTCACAAGTATAACGCGGCTTACCGAAGATGCACTAACTGGCTTCTTGCCTTTCGGCCTCTGTCGGCATGGGTGGGACCGATCACTGTCGTAATCTTCATCTTCTCCATCACTCCCTGCAGCCGTAGAAACAGTCGGCTGATAAGTGTCTAAAAGACACTATTTTCTGGCCTCAATTGGGATTAGAAATAACATGTTGGAGTCAATATTCATCATGAAATCATGAAATATGTCTCAGATTAATCTTTTCTCTCTCTGGAGTCCAACGCAACAAGAATCATCAAAATCGGAGCTAAACTGAAGAAGATATGAGGATTTTAGTGCAAAAAGGTATAATGTTGCAGAGACCGGCGCGACCACACCAGTTTGAAGGCAAAATCTAGCGCACCCGCGTCAGAAAATGGCGCGACCGCGCCATAAAACGGCGCGACCGCGACATAATGGACCCTGAAAGTTGTCAAACACGACCAGAACTCTTTTCATTCAAGTACTCTGCTCCAGTATTGGCGACCGCGCCGATTACTCAGCCACACTAAGTTGCGAAAATCTCGGGAACCTGACATCCAATCGAGTCCAAATTTGGGAAAAGGAGTCCCAAGTGTCTAAAGAAGGTTTCCACGAAGAGTTTAAGGTAATGTTCTCGAGTCTAGGTGCATTGAATGATCAATGAGAAGAAGTTTAATTCAAAGAAGGAAACTGCTGCCAAGAGAAGAGTTTGAGTCCGAAAATTATTAAGACTATATCTGGAGTTCCTGTGGTCCAATTGAAGCCAAATTTGGACTAAAGATTCCTGAGGATATTAAGGACCATATCACGAAAATTTAGGCAAAGCTAAGTCGGGTTTCTCAAGTTCTATACTTCCAAAGTGGTGGACCCCGCTGTTGGAATTGGCAGCAGAATCAAGCAACTTGTTCACATCACATCTCGAGTTTCCCAACTCAGAATGGCTTAAAATTTCATGAGAAAAGAAAGGACTACAGAAGGAAGGTTCGGATGTAAGTTCATTAAATTATGAGGTCGGGAAGTCATAATTCATACCCCTGGACAGAGACCAATTTACAAGGCCTGGACAGAGACCAATTTACAAGGCTTGGACAGAACTTCAACTATAAATAGAGGTCCGAGGCAGAGCACAATTCATCCAGTTTTAGATCGAGTTTTGTATTCAATATTCAGTTTTAGTTCAAGACTTCAGTTCTTAGTTTAATTTCCAGCTTTGTAGTTAGTTTAGAGAGAGTCTTGAGAGGCAGAGGAGACGTCCTATTGTAGCTTTTGAGGCAAGGAGGAGAAGCAGTCATTGGCAGCCATGTTCAACAAGTAGATCCTTCTCAAGGGAAGTTTGTACTTAGTTTATCTTTCTTTTCTTCTTCATGGTTGTATTCAAGACCTTATTTTGCTCTTTAACTTTCAGCATGGAGTAGTTTTTTATATTGGGAGTCCATGACTCCCTAGGCATGTAATGAGATTGATACTTCATAGTCTATTTGGTTTTCAATTTGGTGCATGAATGAGTTTTCCTTGTTGTTTATTCTTGATTCATACTTACTATCTGACTATGTACTGGTAATAAGGTGACGCTAGGCTTAAGGTAAGACATGGTAATAGGATTTTACAAATCTTTATGAGTTTATGCACTAGGTAGATCACTAATCCTTGGGTTAATCGTCGACCTTAAAGTAATACCCTGTTGGATTAGTTGATCTGCCTATAACACAATGAGCTTCATGTTTATGCTATCAAGTAGAGTCAATCATGCTAGATAGGTTTACTCTAGGAGATAAAAATAGGTGATGCCGATGCGGATTGTAGCCATGATTTTATAAGCTCGTCAGAATTGCCTATGGAGTGAATTGGATTCCCAATGCCTTTTTTCGTACTGATTTTATCAAAAACCCTCTCTTGATCTCTATAGAATTAGGTAAATTTGTTTATTTTCTGTTTTTGTCACTCATTTCCAATCGATTTCTCAAACTTTAGTTTTTAAACTAGAAAAGCAATTATCTATTAGCTTGGTCTTGTGGGACGATATTCGTACTTAATCTAAGTCTATATTAGATTGATTAGTCCTCTTGCTAGTGATTAGCTAGGATCGACACAGGAAAGAGAAGAAAAAAAAAAAAAAAAAAAAAAAAAGTAGTTGTGTCTCGAGTCTCGACCCGAGTCTCGACTCGAGTCGCCACCCGAGTCACCACCCAACGAAAGGAAAGTTCTCAAGAAAAATTTGCCTAAGTCCCCTAACATGGAGACTTAGAGGGATTTCACGCCTTCACAGAAGGCGCCGCCTCGTCGCGCCACCAGAATCGGAGGCGCCGCCAGTAACCTCGCCGATGATGCCTCGCTGCGCCACCGGCAACCAAAGCAGTGCCGCTGCCTCACCGCGCCATCAAAAGGCCGCGGAAAATAGCGGTTTTCAGCCGACCACCACAAAAAACCGACCAAATCGACGATGGCTCACTTTCCGGCGAGTATTCCGACGGGAAACGCCATCAAAATCGGTGCTCCCTCAACGTGACGAAGCCGCACAGAAAGAGTCAAAAGGGGAAAAGCAAAATCACAAGGTTTAGGGTTTCAACGAAGAAGACAATGGAAATGGGTCCGCTAATCGGACCCTCATAACCCAACACGAAGAACCGCTGGGTTTGGACCTCTCAATCGGAACCCTAAAACCCCGCAAGACGGACCGCGGCGTTCGGGTCCCACACTCGGAACCCTAAGCTCCAGCTCCCGAAACCAACAATGCAGCCGGAACTAGGGATGGCAACGGGTACGGGTTAGCGGGGAACCCGCCCCGACCCGACCCGCTTAAAGCGGGTTCGGGTTTATGTTTTTACCCCGCGAGTCGGGTTCGGGTTTTGGGAGCAGAACCTGTCTGTCACGGGTTCCAGGCGGGGGCGGGTTTTAAGCCCCAAAACCCGACCCGACCAGCAATTCTTTTATATAAAAAAAAAAGTTTTGGAGGGTATTTAAATAATACAAAGTAAAATCCTACTTTATTACGTTATCCCCTTATGTTTGACAATATGTTTAAGTATTTATATGTTTATTTTATTTATTTTAGAATTTTTTATATTTTAAAGTTTTTAATATTAAACATAGCGGGTCGGGTCGGGTACCCGCGGGGCGGGTTTTTGCGGGTTCGAGGTGGGTTTTTTGCCTCGCGGGGCGGGGACGGGTTTAGAAATCAAACCCGCGGGGTGGGTTTTCGCGGGGATGGGTTTCCCCGATTTTTTGCGGGGCGGGGATGGGTTTCCAAAAACCCGCCCGGCCCCGTTGCCATCCCTAGCCGGAACCTGTTACTGGATCCCGAAGACCCTGAAACTCGACCCGATGAGCCGGAGCCTCGCGAGGGCAAGGCTCCGTGGCTCGTCTCTTTTGGTTCGATTCAGCGAAGTGGAAGAGCGGCGCTCCAAAGAGGCGATGTTCTGCACGACCACCCCATCTCCGCCCCTTTCTCCGGCGCCGACGCCGGCGGCGGCAATGAGGAGCGATATGTACCTATCATGCCGATGACAACTATGAAGAAGATGCGGCCGACGACCACAACGGAGGAACTCAAAACCACAACGAAAAAAAAAAACAAAAAAAAGGGGAAAATCGCCGTTCAAGGCCAAATCGAAGCCTGAGAAGGCGAAGCCGAAGTAAGCGATGGACTAAAATTCCAACGAACGTAGGCTCTGCCAAATCGAGCTCCTCAATCGCCTCACAGCCGCAGAGACTCACGAAGAAGAAATAGTCTGTAACAGTTGCGATGAAATCCGAAGTGAAACCAGGGCCCAAATCGAAGGTCCGGACAGCGAAGCTTAAGTAACAAATTAACAATGGACTGAGCTCCACCGAACCGGGCTCCGCTGCGGCGAACCTTCTCAATCTCCCAAGAGAAGCCAAACAAAAAAAACAAAAACAAAAAATCAACCGGCGAGAAGAGAAGATTCAAGCAAAGAAGAACAAAGCAATATAGAGAAGAAGAGCAAGAGAAAGGCTGCCTGAAAACCAGCCCCATCGAACCAAGAAGATGGCTAGACAGACTCTGCCATTCAATCGTCACCCTCCCACAACAGCAAAGCAGTATGCAAAAGACAAAGGACACAACAAGAAAAAAAAAAAAAAAAAAAAGGAAATTACCTCTGATGTCAACGTCAAATGAGTAAAGGAGCCAAGCAATCGTCAAAGCCAATTGAATAAGGGAGCAAGCAAACGTCAGAGCAAGCAATCACGTAGCAGTCAGCACTCCGATCGAGGTCCTCCTTTATAAGGTAAACTTTCCCTCCCTTATCCCTGACTTAAATTTTAAAAAGGGATAAGCCCTTACCCTAACTCCCTCAAACAGACCTGACCCGGACCAATTATCCAGACCCGACCCAATATGACACGGACTGACCCAACTCAACCCGACTCAAATCGGTCATCTTGACTCAGACCAGTCGGCTCGACTCGGACCAGTTGGTTGAACTCAGCCCAATTTACCAAGCCCATAAAAAACCAGGCCCCAACATCAAGCCCAAGGCGAGTCACAGCAAAGGCAGATTCAAGCCCGTAGCGGGCCCAAGCCCACTTACATGTGACCCCATAAAATTTAAACAAAAAGAAAAAAAAATCAGCTTCAAAATTCACACATACTTAGTGTACACTTTCAAAGTGTATACTTGATGTGCACATTTTGAAGGGGGCATCTGTAGGAACGAATTTTCCAAGGTCCGACAAGTACGGTCCAAATCAGCCCCGCATAGCCCGGGTCAGCAAGTCAAACATGGACTCCGATCAATAAACAAAATCAAGCCTTTAATCAAGTTGCAGTGCGTCAACGGTCGAGATCAAAATCGCCGCGTCAACAGCCTACTGGAATGACACATAAGACGATTAAAGCCACATGGTCAGTCTATAAGAATCCGACGTGGCTCAACTTTGCCTTGGTCTAAGACAGTTCCACACTTCAAGGAAGATGCTACAAAGAAGAGGTCGAAATAGGTTACAACCGCTCCGACAAACCAGGTCCACACCGTTAAAGTTAAAATAAGCCTATAAAACAATAGGCTCAGGACGGACAGGGAGGCTAGAGATCACAGATCCAGACACACAGAAACGAGAGAACGTACGTCAAAAATCCAAGAAATTCCCAAATCGTCACCCAAAATCGGTGAGATAACAACAAGCATTCCTGCCGCTGTTTCACAACCAATTGCCGTGAGCCAATCGGGATACCAAATTTTCCGTCAAGCTTAGGCAAAATTCAAATTCGTCTCATTCGTTTGTGAAGAAGGTGTACGTCAATCGTTCGTGTCCATTCGGAGATCGTTTGTGCTTATTAGGTGATTGAATCAAAGGAATTATAGAAGTCGCACCCACACTATCACCTCAAAATTACCAAATTACCCTTCAAATTGTTTTGTATATTGTACATCAGACACGTATTTTACGGTCCACCCATTGTACTCGTTTACAGGCTCGAAATAGGCGCGATCGCAAACAACACTGGTAGCGTGTCTCAAGAAGTCGACCGAAATCGGGCGACTACCAATGGCTCAGCCGAACCACTGCCAGAAGATCCTTCATCTGACGACGAGCTGCCGCCCGTCGCACCAGTAACCATCCGTCGAGGCCAAGGCAAAGCAGATCCGACTGCTCTCACCATCGACGCAGTCACTGAGATGATTAACCGCGTTGTACGAAGCAGCTCGGGCGACAACAAATCCATCGCCTATCGGAGGACCTACACGCTGAGGATCCAAAATATTTTGATGTTTGTCGGCTACCACCCTCTGAAGTTCCAGCAATTCAATGGTGACGAGCACCCAAAGCAGCATGTCGCCCACTTCATTGGGACCTGCAACAACGCTGACACCGACGGTGACTTGTTGGTGAAGCAATTCGGCCGGTCCTTGAAGGGAAATGCCTTTGACTGGTACATCGAGCTGCCCCAGGAGTCTATCGACAGCTGGGAACAATTGGAGCGAGAGTTCCTCAGCCAATTTTACAGCACTCGGCGCACTGTTACACTGGTGGACATAGCCAATCTCAAACAAAAGAAAGGAGAGAAGGGTCGATTACATTAAATGGTGGAGGAACCTGAGCTTAAACTGCAAAGAAAGCTCGAACCTCTCCCTCGAGGCCGAAATTGAGATGTGTTTGCGAGGGATGCAGTGGGAGCTCCTGCGCTACATTCGAATCCAGAGACCAAACGACTTCCAAGAGCTCGCGACATAAGCTCACAACATGGAGAATCTGATAGAGGAACAAGGAGAAGAAGGATCCTCTTCTGCCGACCCTCGCAAAAAGGGAAAGGCACCAGCCGCAACCGCGCAAAGACGGAAAGGAGAAACCAAAATCTTCCTTCACGACGAGCACCTTCGAACCCATCAAGGTCAGAAGCAAAGTCAAGGTAACCTATCTCCCGTGACAACTAACCGGGGGCACCTACCAACGGCCTTCGCTGGAGGAACGGCAGGCCATGACATACCCGTTCGCCGACGCGGATGTCGCCGTTATGCTGGACCAGCTCCTCGACAATCAACTGCTCAAGCTGCAAGAAATCAAAAGACCTGGCTGAAAGTCGAGATGTTGCTCATGAGGAAGCACGACTTGCCGAAAGTCGGGCTAAGTCCACCTTATTGAAAGGAGGAAGAAGATGTGCTATCCTCTCCGCAGCTGGCAAAGTCGGAGGAGGTGCTCGTCGTCGCATGCCCGCCGTGTATCACATTTCGAGAAGAGGACGCGTAGTTGGGGACGAAAAACCACAACCGGCCATTGTTCGTCTCCAGCTACATCAGAGACCACAAAATCAATCGTACTCTTGTCGATTGTGGATCCCCAGTCAACATTCTGCTGATTCGCACGATGAAGAAAGTCGGTCTCTCCGCTGGCGACCTCTCTCCGAGCTCTCTCCTCATCCAAGGCTTCAACCAGGAGGGCCAGAGGACACTGGGCATGACTAATCTCAAATTGCACATCGGCGACATGGTGGCCGAAATTTATTTTCAAGTCATCGACTCAAGGACATCTTACAACCTGCTCTTGGGTCGACCGTGGCTTCACACTAACGGACTCGTGCTGTCAACGCTGCATCAGTGCTTCAAGTATTGGGAGAATGGGGAGCAAAAGACGGTGTATGCCGATGAAAGCCCGTTCACAGAGGTAGAGGCATCGTTCGCAGATGCAAAATTCTATCTGACGACCAGATCGACAGTTAAATTGTCACCCTAGCCGAACCAAGCGTCAAATGCTAAGAACACTCCGACGCAAGCTGCATCGCCCAAACAGTCGACGCAAATTGCTTCTACCAAACCACCGACGCAAGCCGCATCCCCAAATCAGACCACGACGCAAGTCGTGTCTCCAAAGCAGCCTGCGCACAACAGCCAGCCGACACACGACTACAAATCGGCCGCAGCCACTCCACCGTCGACGCAACGGAACATACCCATCTTGCGATTCATCCCACAGTCACAAAGGAAGAAGGGAGAGGCTCCCTTGGTCGTCTGCCACAAAATTCGGCCGACCCCTTTTCCAGAAAAAGTCACGCTCCCGCTGCCAAATTTGGAGGAACGAAGAGTCGTAAAGCAATTCCCGAGCCAGCAGCAGTTGTCGTCCACACGCTCGAATGAAGGTTTCAACCCAAATGCCTACCGACTGATGGCCAGAACCGGGGGCAACCTTACAAAAGATGAGATCCATGCAAAACCACCTGTCACTATACCGGTTCTCACTCCAGAACAGGAGAAATTGAGAAACGAAGGCCAATAGATCAATCAAGGTCGCCTAGGCCTCGGCTACCTGAAGCAGAAACCGATCAAAATTTACACAGCCCAGGTGAAGGCAGTCAAAATAACCAAAAAGGCGTCGGCAGATATACATCAAGTTTCAGTCGGCCAAACTCCGACGAAAACAAAAGACACACCAAAACCGGTGGTTATTTACACCTTGAAAGCTGCAATTGCATGAGCTCGCGCTTATGATTCGGTTATGGTGAACCACATCTCCATCGCGACGATGATCAAGAAGAAGAGGAATTCGTTTTAAAGGAGGCCCCCGCTTCGTTCGAGAAAGGAGGCCAATCAATAGTCGACAAATTAAAGAAAGTCAACTTGGGCACAACAGAAGACCCGAGGCCAACCTTTCTCAGTGCTTCACTATAAGCCGAAGAAGAAGCTGAATACATGGTGTTGCTTCGTGAATACCGTGACGTATTTGCTTGGAACTACACGGAGATGCCCGGCCTCGACCCGTGAGTTGCAATTCACAAATTGGTAGTTCATCCCTCTGTTCGGCCAGTCAATCAGTCGCAACGACGGTTCCGACCAGACTTGTGCCAGAAATTGAAAAGGAGGTCGACAAATTGATCGGGCAAATTTCATCAGAGAGGTGAAGTACCCGTCCTGGATTGCAAACATTGTGCCTGTCAAGAAGAAGACTGGCCAAATCTAGGTCTGTGTCGACTTTTGTGACCTGAATAAGGCGTGCCTGAAGGACTACTTCCCTCTGCCAATAACCGAGTTCATGGTCAACGCAACGACGGGTCACGAGGCTCTATCCTTCATGGATGGTTCATCCGGTTACAATCAAATTCGGATGGACCTGAAAGATGAGGAGCTCGCTGCATTCCGCACACCTAAAGGCATCTTCTGCTACAAAGTGATGCCATTCGGACTCAAGAACGCTGGCGCGACCTACCAAAGGGCAATGCAAAACATATTCGACGACTTCTTGCACAAGCGCGTCGGAGGACTTGGTGGTGAAAACAAAACAGAGGGCAGACCATCTTCTCGACCTCAGGGCAGTGTTCGAAAGGCTGCGATGGTTTCAACTAAAAATGAATCCGTTAAAGTGTGCTTTCGGTATCACCTCAGGAAAATTCCTGGGATTCATCGTGCATCACAGAGGAATTGAAATCGACCAGTCAAAAATCGATGTCATTCAAAAGATGTCGGATCCCAGAAACGTCTCCGAACTCAAAAGTTTCCAAGGCCACCTAGCATATATCCGGCGCTTCGTCTCGAACCTGGCCGGAAGGTGCCAGCCGTTCAGTCGTCTACTAAAGAAGGGTACACCGTTCGAATGGGACGACTCCTGCCGGAACGCCTTTAACAACATAAAGGCGTATCTAACAAATCCGCTAGTGCTCGTAGCTCCAATCGTCGACAAACCATTGCTGTTGTACATCGCAGCACAGGAGAAATCGGTGGGAGCTCTCTTGGCTCAATGCGACGAGAACAACAAAGAACGTTCTCTCTACTATCTAAGCCGAACACTGGTGGGCGCCGAGCTCAACTATTCTCCGATCGAGAAGACCTGTCTGGCGCTCATATTTGTAATTCAAAAGCTTCGGCACTACCTCCTGGCACATTCAACGAACCTCATTTCGCGAGCTAACCTGTTGAAATACATCATGTCGCGGCCAATCCTCTCTGGTCGACTGGCCAAATGGGTGTTGCTCCTCTCCGAGTTCGAAATCAACTACTTGCCGCAACGAACAATTAAAGGACAAGCACTGGCAAACTTCCTGGCCGACCACCCGGTGCTGGCAGAATGGTAGTTAACAAAGGAATTCCCAGACGAGGAGACCTTCCTGGTCGAGGTGCTCCCTCCTTGGGAGATGTATTTCGATGGTGCTGCGAGAAGGAACGAAGCCGATGCGGGAGTCCTATTCGTTTGACCGAGAAGGGACCTACTCCCGTATTCGTTCGTTCTAACTCAAAACTGTTCGAACAACGAAGCGGAGTATCAAGCTATCCTCCTCGGACTTGGCATAGTGGTCGAGATGCAGCTGCCGCAGCTAAACATCTACGACGACTTGGCTCTGGTCATTAAACAGCTCATAGGAGAGTTCGAAGTGAAGAAACTCGAACTCATGCCATTCTGGAGACATGCCGGTGAACTTCTGGCCAAAATTCTAGAAACCTCACTCCACTACGTTCCTCGATCCGAAAATGGGCCAGCCGACGCATTGGCTGGAATTGCTGCCAGCTTAGTGCAATTCGATGAACGGCCGAGCCAAGTCCCCATTTGCGAATGATGGGTAATCCCTCCACCGGTCGAGGAAGAAATAGAAGAAGAGCAAACAGAAGAGATAGAAGAATCTCTTCCTATCTTGGCCAGTCAAAATCAAACTGAAGATTGGAGAGAACCTATCACAAACTTCCTTCGCCACGGCACACTCCCTGTCGACCTGCGACAATGACTCCAAATTCGTCGAGCAGCTCCAAAGTACGTGTTCATCAACGACGTACTCTACCGTAGGTCATATGAAGGTCTGCTCCTTCGTTGCTAGTCAAAGGAAGAGGGGTCGCAAGTGTTAAAAGAGACACACGGTGGAATTTACGGCGCGCACCAAGCTGGCCCGAAGCTCCACTTACAAGTTAAGCGACTGGGCTATTACTGGCCGTCGATGCTTAGAGACGCCATCGAAATGGCTTGAACCTGCAAACAGTGCCAGCTCCATGCCGATTATATACACCAGGCGCCGGAACTGCTTCACCCAACGGTCGCATCATGGCCATTCGAAGCTTGGAGGATGGACATCATTGGTCCCATCACTCCTAAATCCAACTCCGACAGGCAATACATCTTGGCTGCCACTAATTACTTCTCAAAATAGGCCGAAGCTGCTACCTACCGAGAAGTGAAAGCCGTCACTGTCGTCGATTTCATATGAACACAAATCATCTATCGATATGGAGTTCCCCGATACATACTGACGGACAATGGTACACCATTCAAAAACAAAGTCAAAGACCGCTTATGCGAGAAATTTCGCATACAACAGCAGACGTCGTCGGCTTATCACCCGGCGGCCAATGGACTCACAGAGCCATTCAACAAAACGCTCTGTAAAATCCTAAAGAAGACCATCGACGCCAACAAGAAAAGCTAGGATGAAAAACTCGGCGAAGCCCTGTGGGCATACAGAACTTTGATTCGAACGCCAACCCAGTCGACCCCATATTCGCTGGTTCACGACACCGCAGCAGTGCTCCCTCTCGAAGTACAACTTCCTTCTCTGCGAATTGCAATGAGAGAAGGGTTGACGATGGAGGAGTGCACCCAACTACGACTTGCCGAACTTGAGTCGCTTGACGAGCAGAGACTCGAGGCACAACAACGTCTCGAATGTTACCAGTTGCGCATGACCCGGGCCTTCAACAAAAAGGTACGGCTCAGGTCATTCCAGAAAGGCGACCTCGTGCTTACAATCCGACGGCCGATGCTCTTTACGAGCAAAACTGGGGGCATGTTTGCGCCAAAATGGGAAGGACCGTACATGGTGTAGGAGGCCTACACCAATGGCGCCTACAAGCTCGTCACCTCAAATGGTTCGGAGCTGCCAATAACGAATGGTAAATTCCTTAAACGATTTTACCCAAAAAGAGGGTAGCGAAAAAAAAAGAGAAAGAAAAAGATAGTTGAACAAAAAAAAATGTGTACTTCTCATTGCAAAAAGAAATGTCTATGATGAGAACAAAGAAATCCTCGTTACAAAAATGGGAGGCTACAAAAAAAATGTATCAAGTCTCGAAAGAAAAGAGAGACTACGAAAAAAATAGTGTACATCAAGGCGAAGGAACCTCAAAGTCTGCTACCCATTGCCGCAGTTGCACCACATCAGCACGGACCTCAGCCAACTCTCATGTCTCAGCCTCGTCGAGAACAGGGCATGTACGAACAGAAGCAAGTTGGCCCTCCCGAGCAGAAGCTTCTTCCTCAGCAGTGTCAATCCCCCGACGGATGGTCGCAAGCTCAGTATTGATGGAGTCGATCTGAGATGAGATGAATGCCAGACGATCACTAAGAGCTCCCTGTTCAGCCTCCGCAGCGTCCCTCTCAGCCTGACGCCTATCTAAGTCCGCGGTTAAGTCATCGCGCCGACTGTTCACGTACTGGACAGACCGAGCGAGTTCAGCCTCAGCAGGAAACCGTTCGGTCAGACTGAGTTTCCCAGCCAAAGAGTTGCACAGTTGCCGAAAAGGAGCCACCTCTGAAGCAAAATCTTCCACCCACTGCTCCAGAACCGAAGTATTGACGTTGTCTCCTCTCAGATGCTCAAGAATGGCACGAGTGTCCGCCACAAGCTCAGACGACCATGGGTCGTCGGCCGGTATTAAAACCGACTCGGCGAACACTGTCCACAGTCCCAGCGCGGAACGCTGCATCAATAGCCTCGACCTCGCTGAAAGAGTGAAGGCCAACATCTAAAAAAAAAGAGGAGAAATGTGGGAAAGAAGAACAAAAAAATGATGGGAGGATTCTTGGTTACTTATCGAAGAAGGGCGTGTAGTCGACGAATCCTCGCTAACGGCTTGACGTCTTGAACCCGGAGCTCCCTCCTTAGCAGCAAAGGTCGCCTCTCCACTACTAGGAGGAAACATTACAAGCGGTTCCATCCTCGAACTCGCAGCAACCGGAAGCCTCGGAGCAGAAACATGGTGTTGAAACCCACCCGCGACAATAACTCTGGCGTCCACCATAGGCCCCTCAGCCACAACTGGCCTAGCCAAAGGCTGAGGAGCGACAGCAGACGGAGCTTGCTCCTCGACCCACTCCAACTCGTGGGTAGCATCCATCTCAGCCAGATCGAACAGGTCTTCCTACAGAAAACTGGGCTGGTTCGCGAACGAGGCCACGACGATGGCGAGATCATCGGAATGAAGGTCGCCAGATTCCTGGATCGTTGACACTTCAGCTTGGTTCGACGGTGCAGGTCACAATACCACTGGTGCCGCAGTGGTCTTTTCGGCCGCCAAAACAACAGACCCGTTATGGGGCGCCGTCTCCTTAGCCTTCTCTCCTGATTCCGACGGAGGAGCCTCCGAAGGCAGAACAACAGAAAGTGGAGCTAAACTCGTCAAAGGCTTACCTAGACCACTCCGCAGTTGCTTCTTGAAAGGAGGAGGGACGAAAATGAAAGGCTCTGATTGTGGAGCCACTGACTTCTTCTTCGAAGCAGTCTTCTTCGGTGAGGTCGTCGGTTCAGCCACTCCTTTCCCCTTGTCCAAAGGTGCATTATCAGCCGGCAAAGATAATACGATCGGCCGAGGTTCCTCCTGCACCGGAGATGCCTCTCTGATAATGATACCCTTCGCCGGCACAACTTCCGACAGCGTCGTCACCTTCTCCTTCGCAACCTTCGGCCGGGGCACCTTCTTCTTCGTAATTTCATCCTTCTTCACCTTCAGAGGAGCCGGAGGCTTCGCGCTTTTTCGAGAGCTCTTTCGAACAACACCCTCCGCTTCATCTTCTCCTTGCGCAGACGGCAAAACCTTCTCCGGCGCGGATGAATTGGCAAATTTCTTCCATGCGCGCTGAGAAGAGAGAACAAAAAAAAAGTCAAAAGGGGAAAGAACGAAGAGAAAGGAAGAAGAGGCCAAACAAGACAAGAAAAAAAAATTGTTACCTCAAAGCGGGGGATGATCGTCTCAAGCCAAGACTCCCGAAAAAGGGATGTCACGCCCGGATTAGAACTCAGACTCACAAAGGACGACACCTCCACGCTGCCGAGAGGACAGACATTCTCGGCCTGCCATATTTCCACCAGAGCATCGACCGAAGCCGCCCTCCGCTGGTCAGCGAATAGAACACCCGGCAAGTCTTGGTAGAACCCAAACTGGCGAGCAAACCGGTGCGGACTGTAAGGCTCCACTATAAGGTGATCGCGCATCCGCAATACGAGAAGGGACGCCCTCAGGCAACGGAAGTACTCCACTTCGATCCGAAAAGTGGAGTGACCTGGCTTGTCAACTATCGGACCAGGGGGAAGAGCCTCGAAAGGATACCAGCATCTCACTCCACCGCGCCAAAACAGCGAGCGAGCCTCTTCCTGGGTGTAGAAACGAACATGCTCTGGGTTGCGATACAACATCATGAGGGGTCTATCACCTTCGGCGGAATCAGCCTCGTGGACACCAAATCTCTGGGCGAGTCATGCGTAAACAAATGACCATGAAATCCTCCCCAAGAAGGAGCTGTTGAGTCCTCAATAGAGACTGGCCAAGGCTGCGCCGGCAAAGTTACACTTCTTTCCGCCAGCCATGAAGCAGGCCATCTTGAATACGGTGAACCTCAGCATGCCACTTGGCAAAGGAATGACAGAGCGACAGAGACACAGAAATAAGAATGCGGCCAAATACACCTCGTCCGCAAGCGCATCAGGAACCCCGAGCTTAGCGAGTGGTTGATTCTGCACGGCAGACCGGTCGTGACTGCGAGAACCAGCCATCTTGCCGTGATCATCCCATGAATCTTCTAAAGCCTTCGTATCTCCTTTGGCACGAAACCAGAATGACGCCCACTCTGACATCGAAATCCCAAAGAAACCGTCCGCATCCGAGGACCTGGGCTGGTAGAAAAGGCGATAATACACAAGGATCAAGTATCGAAAGCTCTCGGGCAGTGGAAGGTAACGACTCTGAGTGAAATCCTCAATGGTCGGAGCCACTTCGTCAAAGATACTCCCAGAAATAGGTAACCCTCCAAGTCGATGCATTTCCCACAACGAGATCGACAGCTCCCCCTCGCGAGTAAAGAGGGTGTTAGTGGAGGAACACCAGACCTCCATAAAGGCGTGGATAATATTGCTGCAGCATCGGTACGAAAACATCGAAGCTCGGAATGCATGAGATAATATTGCTGCAGCATCGGTACGAAAACATCAAAGCTCAGACTGCATGAGTAAGGTCAATCGCAGCTAACGGCTCAGGACAATTATGGAGGACGACATCTGTCCATTCGAAGTAGAAAGCCACATAACAGGGGCTCACACACTCCATCGGCTTAGTGTCCCAAGGACCAAGTCGATCGCTGTAGATAAGAAGCTTCGGCACCGAAAAATGAACCAGATGGTCTTGCATAGGACTCAACAAGATATTACCTACGGTCTGATAAGGAGATGACAAAGCCTCATCGACCTCCAGGAGGTAACAAACTTGATCATCCTCATCGACGACAGGACGACTCCAAAGGTCATATATGGCTTTAACCAGGGGCACAGTCACATCGCAACCCCTATAAGCCGACGATTTCCCAAGAGATATAAGCAATGGACTCTGCTCCTCCTTAGAGTTGCAGATTCGTAAAAAGTCCCGAAGAGCACCCTTCACAGGAGTCTTGACGTTCGAAAGAGTTAGGCCGAGGAAAGAGAAAGAATCCGATGGAGCAGTCATCTGTAACAAAGTGTCGAAACCGTCAGCCAAGCCAAAATTAGGTACGCGCGTCTCTCTCAATTCAAAAAAAAAAGAAAAAAAAGAATGCATCCCCTGCGACCAAAAGCAAAGTCGCAAACCAAAAAGGGGAACTTGCGAAAAAAAAAAAAAGCAAAATCGCAGATAGAAAAGGGGCGACAAAAAGAACCTATCGCCGATAAAAAAAAGGAAGGCTGGAGAATTAAAAAAAAAAAGGACAGTGGGCAAACCGAAGGGGCACCCAATCCTCCTCTGTTCGACGAGCAAACCTCCACGTCCGGCGACCAAGCCAGAAACGACCAAAAGAAATTCACAGCGCTCGGCGACTGTGCCGAGTGCGATCAAAGTAGAAGCACTACACTCGGCGACCAAGCCGAGCACAGACAACAACTTTGCACCCGACAGACAGGTTAGGCACGACGAAAAATAGCACCCGGCGACCAAGCTGGATGCAATCAAAACAGAAAACGCTGCACTCAAGACAAACACAGCTCAAAAGTAGCACCCGGCGACCGAGCCGGGTGCGACTAAAACACCAACACTGTGTCTTGGCGACCAAGCCGGGCACAATCCCGAAAGGCTTTGCGTAAAGTGATAGAGCCTAGCGCGACAAAAAAAAAGAGAGACCTCGCGGCTGACAAACCGGAGGCAAATGACAAGTGTCTAAAAGACACTCCTTTTAGGCCTCAATTGGGATTAGAAATTACAAGTTGGAGTAAATATTTATCATAAAATAATAAAATATATTTCAGATTATATTTTCTCTCTCAGGAGTCCAACGCAACAAGAATCATCGAAATCGGAGCTAAAATGAAGAAGATATAAGGATTTTACTGCATAAAGGAACAATGTTGCAGAGACCGGCGCGACCGCACCATTAAGAAGGCAAAATCTGGCGCGCCCGCGCCAGAAAATGGAACGACTGCACCAGACAACGGCATGACCACGCTAAAATGGACCCAGAAAGCTGTCAAACACGACCAGAACACTTTCCATTCAAGTACTCTGCTCGAGTGGCGCGACCACGCTATATTTATGCTTATTTTGCCACGACCGCGCTGATTTCTCAGCCATGCTAAGTTGCGAAAATCTCGAGAACCTGACATCCAATCGAGTCCAAACTTCGGAAAAGGAGTCCCAAGTGTCTAAGGAAGGTATCCACGAAGATCTTAAGGTAATGTGCTCGAGTCTAGGTGCATTGAATGATCAAAGAAAAGAAGTTCAATTCCTAGAAGGAAACTGCTGCCAAGAGAAGAGTTTGAGTCCGAAAATTATGAAGACTATATCTGGAGTTCCTGTGGTCAAATTGAAACTAAATTTGGACTGAAGATTCCTGAGGATATTAAGGACCATATCACGAAAAATCATGCAAAAATAAGTCGGGTTTCTCAAGTTCTATACTTCCAAAGTGGTGGACTCCGTGCTGGAATTGGCAGCAGAATCAAGCAACTTCCTCACATCATATCTCGAGTTTCCCAACTCAGAATAGCTTCAAATTTCGTGAGCAAGGAAAGGACTACAGACGGATGGTTTTTATGTAATTTCATCAAATTCTGAGGTCGTAAAGTCATAATTCATACCCCTGGACAGAGACCAATTTACAAGGCCTGGACAGAACTTCAACTATAAATAGAGGTCCGAGGCAGAGCACAAGTCATCCAGTTTTAGATCCAGTTTTAGATCCAGTTTTTACATCCAGTTCTAGAATTCAGTTTTATGTTTATTTTCTGTTAGTTTAGAGAGTGTCTGGAGAGGCAGAGGAGACGTCCTATTGAAGGTTTTGAGGCAAAGAGGAGGAGCAGCCATTGGAAGTCATGTTAAACAAGTAGATCCTTCTCAAGGGAAGTTTGTACTTAGTTTATCTTTTCTTTTTTTCTTCATGGTTGTATTCAAGACCTTGTTTTGTTCTTTAGTGTTCTGCATGGAGTAGTCTTTTATATTGGGAGTCCATGACTCCCTAGCCATGTAATGAGATTGATACTTTATAACCTATTTTGGTTTTTAATTTGGTGAATGAATGAGTTTTCCATGTTGTTAATTCTTGATTCATACTTGCTGTCTGGCTATGTACTGGTTATAAGGTGACGTTCGGCTTAAGGTAAGACATGGTGATAGAATTTTACAAATCTTTATGAGTTTATGCACTAGGTAGATCACTAATCCTTGGGTTAATCCTCGACCTTAAAGTAATACCCTATTGGATACGTGATCTGCCTATGACACAATGAGCTTCATGTTTTTGCTATCAAGTAGAGTCAATCATGCTAGCTAGGTTTACTCTAGGAGATAGAAACAGGTGATGCCGATGCGGATTGTAGCCATGGTTTTATAAGCTCGTCAGAAATTGATTTCCAAAACTTTACTTCTATTTAATCTCTGAATTGCCTAGGGAGGGAATTGGATTCCCAATGCCTTTTTCCATACTGATTTTATCAAAATCCCTCTCTTGATCTCTATAGGATTAGGTAGATTAGTTTACTTTCTGTTTTTATCACTCCTTCCCAACTGATTTCTCAAACTTTGGTTTTTAAACTAGAAAAGCAATTATCTATTAGCTTTGTCCTTGTGGGACGATATTCGGACTTAACCTAAGTCTATATTACATTGATTAGTCCTCTTGCAAGTGATTAGCTGGGATCGCATCAAGTTTTTGGCGCCGTTGCCGGGGACCAATGTTTTAATAGTTATTGCTAGTGTTTAAAACTAGATATTTGTGTGTATATTCTATTTTCTTTTTTCTATTTATTTTTATTTTTTTATTTTTGGTGGACTGATGTGTTGTGTGCATGGATTTTGGTTTGCATAAGTCCACTTATGGAAGGAGACACCTTGAGGAGTATAATGATTTTTCTTACCCAAATCAAGCATGGAATTCTTTTCAGCATTTTAGAAATTTTCATATGCCATGTGATTCTTATGAACAGCCATATAGTTCTTTTGACCACTCTTATAATTCTCCCACCCATCATGATGATATGCTTAGCATGCAAAGTCATTTTGATTTACTTCAAAGGCAAGCTGATATCATGCAACTACAAAGAAATTCTATGAATTATTTTTGTGGTGTGTGTGGAGGTAACCATGCTACTAATGTATGCCATTTAAATTCAAGACCTTATTTTTCTAATTATGAGTCTAATTCCTGCAGGTTAGACCCATATGGCAATTCATACAACCAAGAGGAGCCACAATGGGAGGAAGATAGGAGACTGATCCGAGAAATGTATGCAAAATTACAGTCAATGGAAAAAATGCATGCAGATGTTCAGTCAATAAAGCAACCGGTCACACTTCATACCACTCAAGAATGGGAGGACCTAGTAAGGTGGTTAGATTATCTTGAAGAGAATCCTGAAGAGCAAGATCTACAAGAATTAGAGGATGAGGAAGAACCAATTGAAGAGGTAGAGCAGTCCATATCCTTTAGGAGTGGAAAAATTCTAGAAAACCCTCAACCAAAAGAAACCTTGGAAGAGAGTGTGTGCCCCTATGATTTAGAGGATGAGGAAGAACCAATTGAAGAGATAGTAGCTGAGGTGGATGAAATATTCATCCCATTACTGATCTTCCAACTAATTGAGAGAGAACTACAAGCATTAGTGGCTGAAGAAGAAAGCATGGCAGAAGTAGATGATGTCAATGAAGAAAAACCCATGGCTGAGATAGTTGTGAATGTAGAAGAGATAGAAGAGAAACCCCAGCAAGGAGAAAAATCATTAGAGGCTGAAAAAGAAACCATAGCTAAAGAATTAGATGAAGGGGAGGAAGAAGAAACCATAGGTCATATCATAGAACCTTCCCAACAAAAGCCATTAGAGAATTGGGTAGAGAAGAAAGAAGAGATAGGGCTCTCCTTTGATTTAGACTTTTTCATCATCCCACCTTATACACCTAGCCCAAAAATACAACTAAAAATTTTATTAGGGCTGGACAAGAGGATGAATGAGTGGCTGATATGTGTGAAGACTTACTTCTTAGAAGCCACAAGGTCACAAGAAAGGATTTTTAACTCAACATCAAAATTTGGTTGGTCTACCATAAAGAATTGCAAAGGAAGAAAAGTCATGATGAATGGATTCGAATCGAACTTTCCTTTTGATCCTGGTGGAATGAAGCTACTAGTCTGGCTGAGGACCATAAACTTAGCGCTTCATGGGAGGCAGCCCATGGCAGGTAAGTTAGTTTAGTTTTTCAATTCAATTGTACTTTGGTTTGAATAATCACTTTTTTTGAATCTTAGATCTTAGGTCTACTTTTGTTTTATTCATGTTAGGTTAGTATTTTAAATTTGTTTGGTTTGAATAAATACCATAAAAAATTTAAAAAATAAAAAATAAAAAAAAAGAAGTCTGAGGCACCTGTCCTTGAAAAATCTGGAATTTGGAGTTGCATGAAACCATTTTTACAACTATACTTGATGTATTTCTAGATGTTTTTTGAAGGCTTAAATGCATATATCAGAAGAAGGAAGTTGGGACTATCATTACCAACCATTCACAGTAGCTTCTTTCAAAAGAAAAGCCATCAGAACACTCAGGTAAACTCTGTGCAGAGAAGCAGTGCAGCAGCAACTCTATTCGAGCAGCCAATTTTGGAGCTGAATTCTAAAAAATCTGGTAGTGGAACCCACCAAGGAAAGGTAAGTAGTTCAAGAGGGCACTTAGTAGATAAAATAGGGCCGGATTTGAGGAATTTTCTTTGAGTAGAAAGGAGTTATGAGTGCTGCAACTTGGGTAGTTAAAACCGTTTTCTGGAAAAAGTTTGGGGTTGGAAACATTACCATCTTTCAGTCTTTGAGCTGATTTCTAAAATTTTCTGTAATGATTCTTGGAAAACTATTTTAAGGCAATTAAAGTTCATACTTAGTACTTTCCATGAAACCCTTTTGCAGCTCTAGATGATATGTGGTTAGGGAGATACAATGCTTGCAAAATACCTCCAACTCACTTTCTGCCCAAAATTTCAGATTTGCTGCCAAGTTTTCATCTGTGTATCTTGAACTTCCCTTGATGAAAATGCATCAAACCTATTTTATTGTGCACCTCTGAACCTTAACAACATGTTCCAAGTGGGATTTTAAAATTTGGCATTCAGAATTTCAATTTATGAAGGAAAAGAGTGGCGCTTCCGCGCCAAATTCTGGCGCTCCCGCGCCTCGTGTGATCAATTTTCAAAGATCTGTAACTCAGAATCATTCCATTCCAATTCTTACATGTTTATCTTTAAGAGTTATAGGCCTTGGTAGAATTTCATAAATTTCTGAATTCGTTTGCAATAATTTTGTGCTATGAATGGTTCTAACCACTTTTGGTCAAGCATAAAGGCAGCTCAAGTTCAAATTCCTCATGGTGCCTCAAGAAATCTGGAAGGTCAACCAACAAACATTCTCAAGGAAGTTTCTTACCCTCTATCTTATTTTATTGAATTGATCAGAATGCAAAATTTGAAGTTCGGGGTGGGAAACTCGGATTTTGAATTCTAAGTTGGTTTTCATTGTTTAGTTAGATTTGATTTGTTAGTTTTTTTTTTTATTTTGAGTCAATACCAGAAGCATGTTTCTAAATCTGAAAAGGTTTTTGAAAACTTTTGTGGGAACTCTGATTAGTGGATTGAGAAGATAGGTCTCATTCATTCTCTTGAGAAATATATTTGTTTGAATGCTGGTTTTGGCATGAGAAAAACTTTCTTGGAAAGTGGTTTGATTGGTTGAATACATTGAGCATGTTTATTTTTTACAATAGAACCAACCTGAAGGAAGATCGAGGCGAAACGAAGAGAGGTATTTCAAAATTATGAAATGATCTAGGCACTTGTTTTGAACCGTTTGAGCCTTTTTGAGCCACCCACTTTAATGCACAAGATGCATCACCTTTTGTCAAATATTTTGAACCAACAAGATCCCTGCTTTGTTTTCAATTCCCACATTATATGAACCAGCCTTTGTGATGAATAAACTTGTTTCTTACTGACCTATATTTCTCCAAATTATTGAAGTGTTCTGTTTGAATGAGCATGGACAAAAATCTGAAGTTGTGGAGAAATGAGGGCTGAACGATTGGTACAGATTTTCCTTTGAAAAAGTAGAAGAAAGAAGAAGCAAGATGAATGAAAAAGGTGCTGGAATATCTGAGAGGAAAAGTTTAAAAAACAAAAAAAAAAAAAAAAAAAAAAAAAAAAAATGAAAAAAAAAAAAAATGAAAAAAATTGCTGAGTTAGGGGAAAGGCCACCTTGTGTGTGCACCGGGTCTCGGGCCTCAGCAAGCTTAGGGACTCTGAGTCAATCGAAAAGGTAAGCTAGACTCCAAACAAAGCCAATAAAACAAAAAAGAAAAAAAAACAGGGGTGAAAAAGAAATAAAGAGAGTTTTTCCTTGAGGAATGTAGTGTTTGGGCTTAAGGAGAAATTGCAAATATCTTTGTTTTATTTGATTGCTTTGAGGACAAAGTAAATTCTTAAGTTTGGGGTGGTGTGCTACAATCAGACAAGGTTCATGCTCAAGAAGATGGGACATGGATATGAGGAGGAGGACTGACCCTAAAATTTTATCCTTAATTTTTTTTCCTTGCCCATTACCCTTGCCCCATTACAACCTATAGAAGACCTTTTGATCATAATTTTGAAATTCCTTCATGTTAGTGGAGATTAGACTGATGGTTGGGTTATGTTGTTCAATTTAAACTGCTCACATGCATGGGAAAATGGTATGTATGGTGGAAGATAGCTTGATCATGCCTTGACAAAGCAGGATAACCAACAATAGGAGAGGTTGGAATGAGTAATCTTTGATTGATGCTTTGAAAGGGAAACCCCACTGATTTTTCTTAAAATTTGAGGATTTGTCATAACTCTGGTTCTTTTTATTTTTTCTTTTAGTTTTGCTCGAGGACAAGCAAAGGTTTAAGTTTGGGTGCGATAAGTGTCTAAAAGACACTATTTTTAGGCACCAATTGGGATTAGAAATTACATGTTGGAGTAAATATTCATC
Organism: Aristolochia fimbriata; assembly: GCA_019845555.1. Lineage (NCBI taxonomy): Eukaryota > Viridiplantae > Streptophyta > Magnoliopsida > Piperales > Aristolochiaceae > Aristolochia > Aristolochia fimbriata. The sequence goes on from CM034080.1 coordinate 18,809,094, forward strand.
ATAAAATCATGAAATATGTCTCAGATTAATCTTTTCTCTCTCAGGAGTCCAACGCAACAAGAATCATCAAAATCGGAGCTAAAATAAAGAGGGTATGAAGATTTTAGTGCATAAAGGTACAATATTGCAGAGACCGGCGCGACCGCACCATATAGAAGGCCAAATCTGGCGCGCCCCAGACTACGGCATGACCGCGCCAAAATGGACCCTAAAAGCTGCCAAACACGACCAGAACTCTTTCCATTCAAGTACTCTGCTCCAGTGGCGCTACCGCGCCATTTTTAAGCTTATTTTGGCGTGACCGCACTGATTACTCAGCCACGCTAAGTTGCGAAAATCTCGGGAACCTGACATCCAATCGAGTCCAAACTTCAGAAAAGGAGTCCCAAGTGTCTAAGGAAGGTATCCACCAAGATATTAAGGTAATGTGCTCGAGTCTAGGTGCATTGAATGATCAAAGAGAAGAAGTTCAATTCAAAGAAAGAAACTGCTGCCAAGAGAAGAGTTTGAGTCCGAAAATTATGATGACTATATCTGGAATTCATGTGGTCGAATTGAAGCAAAATTTGGGCTGAAGATTCTTGAGGATATTAAGGACCATATCACGAAAAATCAGGCAAAACTAAGTCGGGTTTCTCAAGTTCTATACTTCCAAAGTGGTGGACCCCGCGCTGGAATTGGCTGCAGAATCAAGCAACTTCTTCACATCATATCTCAAGTTTCCCAATTCAAAATAGCTTCACATTTCGTGAGCAAGGAAAGGACGACAGAAGGAAGGTTCGTATATAATTTCTTCAAATTCTGAGGTCGGGAAGTCATAATTCATACCCCTGGACAGAGACCAATTTACTAGGCCTGGCCAGAACTTCAACTATAAATAGAGGTCCGAGGCAAAGCACAATTCATCCAGTTTTAACATCCAGTTTTGTATTCAATATCCAGTATTTACATCCACTTCTAGCATTTATTTTTCAGTTTAGTTTCTGTTTTATATTTTACTTTAGAGAGTGTCTTGAGAGGCAGAGGAGACGTCCTATTGAAGGTTTTGAGGCAAGGAGGAGGAGCAGCCATTGGAAGTCATGTTCAACAAGTAGATCCTTCTCAAGGGAAGTTTGTACTTAGTTTATCTTTTCTTTTCTTCTTCATGGTTGTATTCAAGACCTTGTTTTGTTCTTTACTGTTCAGCATGGAGTAGTCTTTTATATTGGGAGTCCATGACTCCCTAGGCATGTAATGAGATTGATACTTTATAACCTATTTTGGTTTTCATTTTGGTGCATGAATGAGTTTTCCATATTATTAATTCTTGATTCATACTTGTTGTCTGGCTATGTACTGGTTATAAGGTGACGCTAGGATTAAGGTAAGACTTGGTGATAGATTTTACAAATCTTTATGAGTTTATGCACTAGGTAGATCACTAATCCATAGGTTAATCCTCGACCTTAAAGTAATACCCTATTTGATTAGTTGATCTGCCTATGACACAATGAGCTTCATGTTTATGCTATCAAGTAGAGTCAATCATGCTAGCTAGGTTTACTCTAGGAGATAGAAACAGGTGATGCCGATGCGGATAGTAGTCATGGTTTTATAAGCTCGTCAGAAATTAATTTCCAAAACTTAACTTCTATTTAATCTCAGAATTGCCTAGGGAGGGAATTGGATTTCCAATGCCTTTTTCCATACTGCTTTTATCAAAAGCCCTCTCTTGATATCTATAGGATTAGGTAGATTAGTTTACTTTCTATTTTAATCACTCCTTCCCAACTGATTTCTCAAACTTTGGTTTTTAAACTAGAAAAGTAATTATCTATTAGCTTGGTCCTTGTGGGACGATATTCAGACTTAACCTAAGTCTATATTACATTGATTAGTCCTCTTGCTAGTGATTAGCTGGGATCGCATCAGGGAACAACGTCTCCAGTGCCCGACGACCAAAAACGGACACAACAACGAACACAACAAAACTGAGAATTCAGCATCTGGCGACAGTGCCAGACGCTGCACACTAGAATCCCAGGGCCGAACGATCGAGTTGGACGGGAAACGAATGCTGCGAAACAAAACGAGGGCCCGGCGATCGAGCCGAGCACTCTTCGAAGCTCCGCGACCAGCCACACACTAGCCGCGACCAAGACAAGTGCCCAGCGACCAAGCCGAGCACTGCTCAAAACTGAGCGACCAGCCGCACACTGGCAGCGATCAAAACAAGTGCCCGACGACTGTTGGGAGTCTAGCAAGTGCACTAGGTCAGCTAGTAATATAGACTTCTAGAGTCCAGATATCGATCCCATAGGGACCTTGATGAGAGCCTAATCTAAGTAAAAATTTTCCTATTGATTGAGGTTAAGAGAATTTGGATTTTTGTTGAAAACTGAAAAGAAAAATAGAATTTGACACTTTTGGAAAAACTTATAAAGATGAGATGTTGGGGAAAGGTGTCAATTCCTCCTAGTTGTTAATATGCAAAATTATGATTTTATTTCTCAAGTATCCTTACCTTGACTTAGCTTTTGAAAACCTGGTTACCCATATACAGGAAATAGCTTTCACCTAATCTCTGAACTCCATCACAATCCGAAAGCATTCAGATCCTAGGAGCATGAATATAAAAGCTTTACGATCAACTCTTATTCAAAACAAAAGTGTTTAATGAGTCAAATTGCTTTCCACTAATCTCCATCACAATCCGGAAATAACCAGTGAGAAAAACAAGTTAACTTTTGATAAGTGTCTAAAAGACACTATTTTTAGGCCTCAATTGGGATAAGAAATTACATGTCGGAGTCAATATTCATCATAAAATCATGAAATATGTCTCAGATTAATCATTTCTCTCTCAGGAGTCCAAAGCAATAAGAATCATCGAAATCGGAGCTAAAATGAAGAAGATGTGAAGATTTTAGAACATAAAGGTACAATGTTGCAGAGACCGGCGCGACCGCACCAGTTTGAAGGAAAAATCTGGCGCGCCTACGCCAAAAAATGGCGCTACAGCGCCAGAAAATGGCGCGACCGCACCAAAATAGACTAAAAAATCTGTCAAACTCGACCAGAACTCTTTCCATTCAAGTACTCTACTCCAGTGACGCTATTGCGCCATTTTTAAGCTTATTTTGGCGCTACCGTGTCGATTACTCAGCCACACTAAGTTGCAAAAATCTCGGTAACCTGACATCCAATCGAGTCCAAACTTGGGAAAAGGAGTCCCAAGTGTCTAAGGAAGGTTTCCACGAAGAGTTTAAGGTAATGTGCTCGAGTCTAGGTGTATTGAATGATCAAAGAGAAGAAGTTCAATTCAAAGAAGGTAACTGCTGCCAAGAGAAGAGTTTGAGTCCGAAAATTATGAAGACTATATCTGGAGTTCCTGTGGTCCAATTGAAGCCAAATTTGGACTGAAGATTCCAGAGGATATTAAGGACCATATCACCAAAAATCAGGTAAATCTAAGTCGGGTTTCTCAAGTTCTATACTTCCAAAGTGGTGGACCCCGTGCTGGAATTGGCAACAGAATCAAGTAACTTCTACACATCATATCTCCAGTTTCCCAACTCAGAATGGCTTCAAATTTCGTGATCAAGGCAAAGACTACAGAAGGAAGGTTCGAATGTAATTTCATCAAATTCAGAGGTTCGGGAAGTCATAATTCATACCCCTGGACAGAGACCAATTTACAAGGCCTTGACACAATTCAACTATAAATAGAGGTCCGAGGCAGAGTACAATTCATCCAGTTTTAACATCCAATTTTGTATTCAATATCCAGTTTTTACATCCAGTTCTAGCATTTAGTTTTCAGTTTAGTTTCTGTTTTATATATTAGTTTAGGGAGTGTCTTGAGAGGCAGAGGAGACGTCCTATTGAAGCTTTTGAGGCAAGGAGGAGGAGCAGCCATTGGAAGTCATGTTCAACAAGTAGATCCTTCTCAAGGGAAGTTTGTACTTAGTTTATCTTTTCTTTTCTTCTTCATGGTTGTATTCAAGACCTTGTTTTGTTCCTTAACTTTCAGCATGGAGTAGTCTTTGATATTGGGAGTCCATGACTCCCTAGGCATGTAATGAGATTGATACTTTATAATCTATTTGGTTTTCAATTTGGTGCATGAATGAGTTTTCCATGTTGTTAATTCTTGATTCATACTTACTGTCTGGCTGTGTACTGGTTATAAGGTGACTCTAGGCTTAAGGTAAGACATGTTGATAGGATTTTACAAATCTTTATGAGTTTATGCACTAGGTAGATCACTAATCCTTGCGTTAATCCTAGACCTTAAAGTAATACCCTGTTGGATTAGTTGATCTGCCTATGACACAATGAGCTACATGTTTATGCTATCAAGTAGAGTCAATCATGCTAGCTAGGTTTACTCTAGGAGATAAAAACATGTGATGCCGATGCAGATTGTAGCCATGGTTTTATAAGCTCGTCAGAAATTGATTTCCAAAGCTCAACTTCTATTCAATCTCAGAATTGCCTAGGGAGGGAATTGGATTCCCAATGCCTTTTTCCATAAGTATTTTATCAAAAGCCCTCTCTTGATCTCTATAGGATTAGGTAGATTAGTTTATTTTCTGTTTTCATAACTCTTTTCCAATTGATTTCTCAAACTTTGGTTTTGAAACTAGAAAAGCAATTATCTTTTAGCTTAGTTCTTGTGGGACGATATTCGGACATGCATAAGTCTATATTACATTGATTTGTCCTCTTGCTAGTGATTAGCTGGGATCACATCAACTTTCACTCATTTTTTGAACTCCATCACAATCCGAAAACATTCAAATCCTAAGTGCATAAGTATCAACTCTCTTATTCAAAACAAGGGTTATAAAAAGTCACATCACTTTTCCACTAGTCTCCATCACAATCCAGAAACAACTAGTTAGAAAAGCGAGTTGTTTTAGAAAACAAAGAATCATATGACTAACCCAAATCTTTACTGAAATTTAACTTCTCAATCTTTTTTAAAATTCAAATATCAATTCGGATTAGAAACAAGCAGTAAGCACAGTTTCTAAACAAAAGTAGGATACTCTATTGCTATAGAATTCAGAATTCAAACATATAACAAACTAGAAGTTCATGACTTCCCCAACAAAGAGAGACTACTCCATGCTAATAACACAAATACTGAAAGAGGAATTGATTACAGTCATGAAAACAAGAAGAAAACAAAGTACAAAAAACCCCCTTTTGAGGACTGCCCTTCGCTTCAACTACTCCTTGACTGAGATCTCTTCCTTCTCTCTCTCTCTCTCTCTCTCTCAACTCCACACTAACTACAAGAACACGAAATTAAACTAAAAACAAGATTTAGAACTGTAGAAAACTGGATTTACACTACAGAAAACTCGATGATTGTGCTTTGCCTCGGACCTCCTTTTATAGCTGAAGCTCTGCCTTGAACTTGAAACTTTAGCCTCTGTCCAGGGGAACGAATTGTGACTTCCCGGCCTCAGAATTTACTGAAAGTACATCCGAACCTTCCTTACATAGTCCTTGACTTGTATACGAAATTTGAAGTAATGCTGAGTTGGGAAACTTGAGATATCACCTTGAGAAGTTGAAGTACTTCTGCTGCCAATTCCAGCACTGGGTCCACCACTTTGAAACTGTAAAACTCCACAACCCCGACTTGGATTGGCCTGATTTTCCGTGTCATGATTCTAAATCCTCTCAGGAAGCTGTGGTCCAAATTTGGATCCAATTAGAAGTCGGAATCTCCATATATGCCCTCTTCAATCTCGAACTTGTACTTTCCTTTTATGGCAGTAGTTTCCTTCTTTGTCTTTGACTTCTCTTCTTGACCATTCAATGCACCTAGACTCTGGAAATATATCATAACATCTTCGTGGATACCTTCCTTAGCCAATTAGGACTTCTTCTTCCAAGTCTGGGCTTGATTGGTAGTCAGAATCTCTAGATTTCCGCAAGTCACGAAGCTGAGTCAGCGGCGCGGTCGCGCCGAATTGTTCTTTGTTTTGGCGCGGTCGCGCCACTGGAGCAGAAATTTTGTCTAAGTCTTGGAACACGGCCTTCGAGCCTATATGAGGAAGGATTCTTCATGGAGCGGTCATGCCACTCCTTATACTCTTTGCCGACTTCCCGAAATAGAACTTGGCATCTTTGTAAGGAAACAGTGCAGCGCGGCAGCTCCACTGGTAGCGCCATCTTCATGGCGCTGTAGGGCCCACGTGGGGTGCGGTCGCGCCATTTCACATTCACGAACTGTCCTCCTTTCAGCCTCACTAGCCGTTGGGAATTTTCTAGATTTCTTTGAATTTTTTAACATTTCCCAGTGCGGTCGCGCCAGAATCGGCGCGGTCGCGCCATTCCCTTTTTTGCTTGATTTTGCTCCTTTTTCCTTCTTTTTTCCTCAGAATTTAGATTTTCTTCTTTTAAAGGGTACCTGAGACACAAAACATGTATTTGAGTTATATTTGTCACTTTCATGCTAATAATTAACTCACAATAGGAGTTTATGCTCATTAAATCATGCATAAATAAGTGTCTTTTGGACACTTATCACAACCCCAAACTTAAACCTTTGCTCGTCCTCGAGCAAAACTCTAAACTAAATACCAGATAGATCTGTAAAGACTTAAAAAAAGTTCGGTGATCCTCCCTACTAAAGTTTCAAAATAGATGATTCACTCCTTTCCAAATGATGGTTCTTCTTGCTTAGTCAAAACAGATTTCGTATTTTCTTCACATTTTTCAAAGATGAACATGCCCATACAAGTGAGAAGTCTCAATTCATCTCCATAAGCTAACCATCAGTCCACTTTCCACTAACCTGAAGGAATTCTCAATTTTGATCAATAGGTCTTTATGGGTCGTAATGAGGCAGGGGTAATGGGTATGATGAAGATTTTTTATTTTCTTTTGGGTTTTATTCTCCTCCTCATATCCATTTTCCATTTTCCTGAGCATGAATTGGATTTGTGACTTTTCCTCCAAGCTCTTTCACCCCAAACTTATTCTTTTGCATTGATCCCTCATTTTTTCTTTTCTCCCTTTATTTTCTTTCCCATGTACACTATTCTTTGAGTTTTGTCTAGAGTCTAGCTTACCTCGTCGGTTGACTCAGAGTCCCTAAGCTTGCTGAGGCCCGAGACCCGGTGTACACACGAGGTGGCCTTCTTCTTGACTAACCCACAACCTTTTCTCTCTTTTTCTTTAGCTTTGTTGGGAGTCCAGCTTACCTTGCCAGTTGACTCAGAGACTCTAAGCTTGCTGAGGCCCGAGTCCCGGTGCACACACAAGGTGGCCTTCCTCCTACTCAGCCCATAATTTTTTTTCTTTATTTTCCTCTCTTGCTCCTTCTCCCCCTTTACAATGAAATATTTCTATACCCTTCATCCATCCCTCCTTATAACTTCAAAATCTTTATTCATGCTCATTCAAACAGAACACTTCAATAATTTGGAGAATCAAGGGTCAGTAAGAAACAAGTTTAATTATCACTAGGGCTGGTTTATGTAGCATGGGACATTGAAACAAAACAGGGATCTTTTCAGCCCAAGAGGTTTGACAAAAGGTGATGCAACTTGTGCATTAAAATGGGTGGCTTTGAAAATGGCTCAAACGATTTTTAAACAGGTGCCTAAATCACCTCAAAATTTTGAAAACCTTTCTCTATTTTGCCTCAAGTTTTCCTCAGGTTGGTTCTAGTGATTGAAATTGACTTGCTCACTTGTACTTTGTTTTCGAAAACTGTTTTTAAAGAAAAATTCTCATCCATTCAAGACTAAGCATCTGAACTAATATATTTTTTCAGAAAGCGAATCATGCTATTCATATGATCAGGGGTTTTCACTGGTATTTTCCAAGTCTTTATTGGATTTTTCTGGTGAATTCTAAAAAAACAGAGGTTTCAGATCCATGCATGAAAAATATCCCACCCCAAACTTAAAACTTTTCAAATCCCCTTAAAATTGCATGAAGAGTATCCCACCCCAAACTTAAAAACATGCTTTGTCCTCAAAGCAGCAGTAAATATAGGAGTGATAGAGATACTTCCCTGACTTTCTAGGTGGAATGAGGTTGGATGGATCTCCCTTGGTGCCTCTTGCATTCTGCTCTCAGGGGTTAGTGATAAAAATTTGCATGATTTTCAGCAATTGAAAATGAAAATTTACTAGAAGTGTCTCCCAGGCATAAAATGTATCTTAAGAAGAATACCTGCAGTGGAGGTTCTTTTGCCGCACCTCTGTAGTGGCCAAATCTCATAATACCAAGTGGCGCTGCCGCGCCAAAATTTGGCACGGTCGTGCCGATTAATTCCAGGAAATCTTCAGATTCTGAATGCAATTTTCAATATTTCCACTTTGGACAGGTTTGTATCAGTGATAAGCAGATGCAGAGTCATTTATTCCACATTTTTATTGGAGGAATTATTAAAAACACAACCTAAAAATTAAAAAACTGTATTCAAAATACTCACACACAAAACAAAAAAAAAAAAAAAAAAAAAAAAAAATCATATTCCTTTTCCTATCTACCATGATTTCTTATGGGCTCAATTTAGCAAATGTACAATAGAGGTTTCAGCTGGGAATCTCTCTTGATAGAGTTTTAGCCTCTGCCCATTCACCTTAAATTTTTCTCCATTCTTTGGTTGTTGAATCTCAAATGCTCCAAAGTTTGACACTCCAATCACTTCATAAGGTCCTTGCCATCTGGACTTCAGTTTTCCAGGAAAGAGTTTTAATCTTGAATTGTACAGAAGGACTTTTTGGCCTACCTCAAAATTTTTCATCCTAATATTTTTGTAATGCCATTTCTTTGTTTTCAGCTTGTAGAGTTTGGCATTGTCATAAGCCCAATATCTCAGCTCCTCCAGCTCATTTACATCCAGCAATCTCTTTTCTCCTATTTTTGCACATCAAAATTTAAAAATTTAGTAGCCCAATATGCTTTGTGTTCTAATTCCACAAGTAAATGACATGCTTTCCATATACCAATCAAAAAGGTGTGGTGCCAATGGGGGTTTTATAGGCTGTCCTATATGCCCAAAGAGCATCATCTAACTTCATAGCCCAATCCTTTCTTGAGAGGCTAACAGTTTTCTCAAGGATTCGTTTTAGCTCTCGGTTTGACACTTCAACCTGCCCACTTGTTTGAGCATGATATGGTGTAGCCACCTAATGCCTCACCCCAAACTTTTTAAGAAAGGTAGCAAATTGGGTGTTGCAAAAGTGTTTCCCACCATCACTGATTATAGCTCTAGGTGCTCCAAATCTGGTGAAAATATTTTTCCTTAAGAATTCTAACACCACCCTTGCATCATTGGTCCTAGTAGCTATAGCTTCAACCCATTTAGAAACATATTCAACAGCCACCAGGATATATTCAAAACCATAGAAAGATGGAAAAGGACCCATGAAATCAATACCCCATACATCAAACAATTCACATACCAATATATTAGTGAGAGGCATTTCATCTTTTCGAGATACATTACCTATCCTTTGACATCTATCACAAGTGGATACATACTTCTTTGCATCTTGATAGAGTGTGGGCCAATAGAAACATGATTGCATTACCTTTGCTGCTGTTCAGTTTGAGCTGAAGTGTCCTCCTGCTTCTCCATCATGGAAGTGCTTCAGAATTGATTCTACCTCTGTTTCTGGGACACACCTTCTTATCACTTGATCAGGACATATCTTGTAGAGGTAGGGATCTTCCCAAAAATAGTATTTCACATCAGCAAGGAACTTCTTTCTTTGCTGTCAGCTGAGATCCTTTGGAATCCACCCACCTGCAAGAAAATTTGCAAAACCAGCAAACCAAGGTGTTTGGAAGGATAATTTATTTATCTGACATATAATTTCATCCGGAAAGAGTTCAGAAATCCCCCTTTTCTCTACTTCCTCAGTCTCAAGCCTGGACAAGTGATCAGCTACCACATTCTCAGCTCCCTTCTTATCCTTGATCTCAATGTCAAATTCTTGAAGGAGAATGATCCACCTGATCAGTCTAGGCTTGGAGTCCTTTTTTGCAAAGAGATGTCTAAGAGCTGCATGATCAGTATACGCAATAACTTTTGATCCAATTAAATATGATCTAAATTTTTTGAAAGCATACACTACAGCCAATAGCTCTTTCTCTGTGGTAGTGTAATTTAATTATGGCCCGGTGAGTGTGTGACTAGCATAATAGATTGTGTAAAAAATTCTTTCTTTTCTTTGCCCAAGCACAACCCCTACAGCATAATCACTAGCATCACACTTTAATTCAAAGGGTATGGTCCAATCAGGAGCAACAACAATGAGTGCTGAAATCAATTTTTCTTTTAGGAGTTTAAAGGCATGCAAACAATCATCATCAAAATTGAATTTAACATCTTTCATGAGCAGATTCGATGATGGTTTTGCAATTTTTGAAAAATCCTTGATAAACCTCCTATAAAAACCTGCATGTCCTAGGAAACTCCTTATGCCCTTTATATTTGTAGGTGGAGGTAATTTTTCAATCACCGCTACCTTTGCCCTATCAACCTCAATACCTTTTTCTGATATTTTATGACCCAAAACAATGTCTTCCTTCACCATAAAATGGCACTTTTCCCAATTTAGAACCAGATTGCTCTCTTCACATCTTGCTAGGACCAGATCTAAATTTTTCAAACATGTTTTAAAAGTCAGTCCATATAGAGTGAAATCATCCATGAAAATTTCCATAAAGTTTTCAATAAAGTCATGAAAAATAGCAATCATGCATCGCTGAAAAGTGGCTGGTCCATTACATAAGCCAAAAGGCATTCTCCTATATGCAAAAGTCCCATATGGGCAGGTGAAAGTGGTTTTTTCTTGGTCCTCCGGGGCAATGGGAATTTGAAAATACCCGGAATAGCCATCAAGAAAGAAATAAAATTTGTTACATGCCAATCTTTCAAGCATTTGGTCAATGAAGGGTAAAGGGAAATGGTCCTTTCTAGTTGCTGAATTTAATTTTCTGTAGTCAATACAGACTCTCCATCCAGTCACCATCCTAGTGGGTATTAACTCATCATCTGAATTTTTTATGACTGTTATTCCACCCTTTTTAGGCACTACCTGGACAGGACTAACCCACTTGCTATCAAAAATTGAATAAATAATACCTGCATCCAGCAACTTTACCACTTCCTTTTTGACCACTTCTTACAAGGTTGGATTTAGCCTTCTTTGAGGTTGAAGTGTTGGTTTGAAGGAGTCCTCCATCAAAATTTTGTGCATGCATGTGGTTGGGCTGATTCCTTTGATATCTGAGATTGTCCACCCAATTGCCTTCTTATGCTTGCTCAGCACCTCAATCAAGAGCTTTTCCTCCCTGATATTCAAACAAGAAGAGATGATTACTGGTTTTGCATTATCTTCAAGAAAAATGTATTTCAAAGAACTAGGCAAAGGTTTGAGTTCAAGTTGAGATGGGTCTTTGATTTCAGCTCCTTTGTCTTCTTCTTTGTTTCCTTCAGCCTCTAATTGCTCTACTTCTTGCTGCATGAGGGGATCATCATCTTCCTTGGTGCATGATTGAACCAAGCACCTTTCCAAGCTATCCTTCATCATGACTTCCTGCTGAACATGTTCTGAACATACATCACTCACATCAATAAAATAACATGTATCATCACAAGAATTGGAAGGGTTTTTAATAGCTTGTTTAATGTCAAACACAATTTCTTCATCATTTAATCTGAGAGTTAATTTTTCCTGTTTGACATCAATTAGTGCAGCTGCAGTGGCTAAGAATGGTCTCCCAAGAATCAGTGGTAATTCCCAATCCACCTCCATGTCCAGCACCACAAAATCGCATGGGTAGATGAATTTTCCAATTCTGACCAGCACGTCCTCAATCAGTCCATTAGGTTTTTGGGTTGATCTATCAGCAAATTGGAGCATGATATTTGTCTCTTTAAGCTCTCCAAGATTCAATTTTCTGCAAATGGATAAAGGCATCAGATTTATGCTTGCTCCTAAGTCACATAGCACTTTGTTAAACTTAAAATTTCCAAATTCACAAGGTATAGTGAAACTCCCTGGATCTTTAAGCTTGGTAGGCAATTGATTTTTTTAATATGGCACTACAACTTTCTGTCAGCATCACTGTTCCTTGCTCTTCAATCTTTCTTTTTCCTGAAAGCACCTCTTTAAGGAATTTTGCATATTGAGGCATCTGCATTAGAGCTTCTACAAAAGGAATGTTAATTTCCAGTTTCTTAAAGATATCAATAAACTTTGAAAATTTGTCCTCCAACTTATCCTTTTTAGCTCTTGCTGGATATGGTAATGTATCCACATTTATGTCATCATTAGAGAGATTTTTAGAAGCCTTACCTTTTTGCTTTTGTTGCTTACTTACCTCCCTCTCCTTATTGAGTTCTTCTCTTTCCTTGTCCTGCTGCTGATTTGTTGTGTCCTCCTCCACTTGGGTATACTGCTGCTCTTCTAAAACCTTCCCACTTCTCAAGGTGATGGCTTTGATCTGCTCCCTTGGGTTAGTTTCAGAATTACTAGGTAAAGTTCCTTGAATCCTACCTGATATGGCGTTTGCCAGCTGTCCCATTTGTATTTCCAGATTTCAGATTGATGCCTCTTGGGTTTGAAGCCTGGCTTCAGTCCGAGCTTCTCCTTTCTCTTGATTTGCTAGAATCTTCGAAATCATGTCCTCAAGATTGGATTTTTGTTCTGGTTCTCGTGTTACTTTTTGGAATCCAGGTGGAGGTCTTGTTTGAGCAATGGGCTGTTGAGTGTTGAGTTGCTGGTTGTTGTTAGACCATGAGAAATTTGGGTGATTCCTCTAACCAGGATTGTAAGTGTTGCTGTATGGATCATTAGACCTGCGAAAGTTTGAAACATAATTAGCTTGGTCAAAAATATTTACAGCTTGAACATTACCTGCTTGGCATTCTTGGCTGGGATGTCCTCCTCCACACATGTCACAAATCTGAGCAACCAAAGAGGGTTTATGCAATTTTGACAACTGGTTGGTTAGTGACTCGACTTGAGCCTGCAATGCTACTATAGGATCAACATTTTGTATGCCAGCAACTCTCCCTCTTGCACTTCTCTCCACTGGATACTGGTACATGTTAGATGACATCTCTTCAATCAGTTCATACACCTCATTAGGGGTCTTTTTGTTCATGGTCCCACCAGCTGTAGCATCAATTAAGTTTCGTGTTGAAACTGTAATTCCATTGTAAAATGTCTCTATTTGCATCCATAGTGGGATTCCATGATTTGGGCACTTTCTGAGCAGCTCTTTAAATTGTTTCCATGCTTCATAAAGTTGTTCATCATGTTCCTGCATGAAATTGGAAATAGCATTACGCAACTTAATTGTTTTGGCAGGTGGAAAATACTTACCAAGGAACTTCCTTTGTAGCTCATCCCATGTTCGAATGGATTCAGGTGGCAGTGTGTGATACCAATTATTTGCTCTGTCTCTTAGAGTGAAAGGGAATATTCTCAACCAGACAGCTTCATTAGTAACATCCTTAAATCTAAAAGTATCACAGATTTCAAGAAATTTTTCAATATGTTCATTAGGATCCTCATGAGACAAACCTCCAAATTGATAATTGTTCTGAATCATTGACAGGATTTGAGGCATGATCTCGAAGTTGCTTGGAACTTCAGGTCTCACAATGGCTGATCTTTGAGCATTGGGGTTTGACTGAACATAATGTTCCATTGTCTTCTCAGCCCCTTCTTCTGGTTTCAACCCTCCATTGCTGACTGTCCTCTTCTGCTCCGGTTAAGGAGTAATCTTTCAGGTTCCGGATCTGGTTCAACTAGTGGTTCTCCACCAGTCCTTGTTTTCATGCACAAACCCGGTTCAACCTGAAAAACAGAATATAAAAATTAGACTCAATCAACAAAATAAAATTCACTTAAACTTACTCTCAATTCAATGGTCCCCGGCAACGGCGCCAAAAACTTGTTAGGTGTCTAGCAAGTGCACTAGGTCAGCAAGTAATATAGACTTCTAGAGTCCAGATATCGATCCCACAAGGACCTTGATGAGAGCCTAATCTAAGTAAAAATTTTCCTATTGATTGAGGTGAAGAGAATTTGGATTTTTGTTGAAAACTGAAAAGAAAAACAGAATTTGAAACATTTGGAAAAACTTATAAAGATGAGATGTTGGGGAAAGGTGTCAATTCCTCCTAGTTGTTAATATGCAGAATTCATATTTTATTGCTCAAGTATCCTTACCTTGACTTAGCTTTTGAAAACCTGGTTACCCATATACAGGAAATAACTTTCACCTAATCTCTGAACTCCATCACAATCCGAAAGCATTCAGATCCTAGGAGCATAAATATAAAAGCTTGACGATTAACTCGTATTCAAAACAAAAGTGTTTAATGAGTCAAATTGCTTTCCACTAATCTCCATCACAATCCGGAAACAACCAGTGAGAAAAACAAGTTAACTTTCATTCATTCTTTGAACTCCATCACAATCCGGAAACATTCAAATCCTAAGTGCATAAGTATCAACTCTCTTATTCAGAACAAGGGTTATAAAAAGTCACATCACTTTTCCACTAGTCTCCATCACAATCCGGAAACAACTAGTTAGAAAATCGAGTTTTTTTAGAAAACAAAGAATCATATGACTAACCCAAATCTTTACTGAAATTTAACTTCTCAATCCGTACCTCGTTAAACTTCAAATATCAATTCGGATTAGAAACAAGCAGTAAGCACAATTTCTAAACAAAAGTAGGATACTCTATTGCTATAGAATTCAGAATTCGAACATATAACAAACTAGGAGTTCATGACTTTCCCAACAAAGAGAGACTACTCCTTGCTAATAACACAAATAATGAAATAGGAATTGATTACAGCCATGAAAACAAGAAGAAAACAAAGTACAAAAAACCCCCTTATGAGGACTGCCCTTCGCTTCAACTACTCCTTGACTGAGATTTCTTCCTTCTCTCTCTCTCTCTCTCAACTCCACACTAACTACAAGAATACGAAATTAAACTAAAAACAAGATTTAGAACTCTAGAAAACTGGATTTACACTACAGAAAACTCGATGATTGTGCTTTGCTTTGGACCTCCTTTTATAGCTAAAGCTCTGCCCTGAACTTGTAATTTTAGCCTCTGTCCAGGGGTATGAATTATGATTTCCCGACCTCAGAATTTTATGAAATTACATCCAAACCTTCCTTACATAGTCCTTGACTTGTGTACGAAATTTGAAGTCATTCTGAGTTGGGAAACTTGAGATATCACCTTGAGAGGTTGAACTGCGTCTGCTGCCAATTCCAGCACTGGGTCCACCACTTTGAAACTATAAAGCTCCACATCTCCGACTTGGATTGGCCTTATTTTCCGTGTCATGATTATAAATCCTCTCAGGAAGCTGTGGTCCAAATTTGGATCCAATTGGAAGTGGAAATCTCCAGATATGGCCTCTTCAATCTCGGACTTGTACTTTCCTTTTATGGCAGCAGTTTCCTTCTTTGTCTTTGACTTCTCTTCTTGACCATTCAATGCACCTAGACTCTGGAAATATATCATAAAATCTTCGTGGATACCTTCATTAGCCAATTAGGACTTCTTCTTCCAAGTTTGGGCTTGATTGGTAGTCAGAATCCCGAGATTTCCGCAAGTCACGAAGCTGAGTCAGCGGCGATCGCACCGAATTGTTCTTTGTTTTGGCGCGGTCGCGCCACTGGAGCAGAAATTTTGTCTAAGTCTTGGAAAACGGCCTTCGGGCCTATATGAGGAAAGATTCTTCATGGCGCGGTCGCGCCACTTTATGCTGTGGAACTGGCGCGATCGCGCCACTCCTTAGACTCTTTGCCGACTTCCCGAAATAGAACTTGGCATCTTTGTAAGGAAACAGTGCAGCGCGGCAACGCCACTGGTAGCGCCATCTTCATGGCGCGGTAGTGCCCACGTGGGGCGCGGGCGCGCCATTTTGACATTCACGAACTATCCTCCTTTCAGCCTCACTAGCCATTGGGAATTTTCTGGATTTCTTTGAATTTTCGAACATTTTCCCGGCGTGGTCGCGTCATTCCCTTTTTTTGCTTGATTTTTCTCCTTTTTCCTTCATTTTTCCTCAGAATTTAGATTTTCTTCTTTTACAGGGTACCTGAGACACAAAACATTTATTTGAGTTATATTTGTCACTTTCATGCTAATAATTAACTCACAATAGGAGTTTATTCTCATTAAATCATGCATAAATATGTGTCTTTTGGACACTTATCAGCGACCGAGCCCAACACGATTCAAAACTTCGCGACCGAAAACAAAGGTGGACGCGACCAAACAACACCCGGAGACCGAGATGGGTGCCGTGTTGCAAATTCCTACGCCCGACGACCAAGCCGGACACAATCAACAGAACCAGGTACATAACTTTTCTCAGTTCAAAAAAGAATAAAGGGCTGCGACAAAAAGAAGCCATCGCAAAAGAAAAGCAAGCAACAAAAAGGAGGAGTCGCAGACAAAAAAAAATAGCATCGCGACAAAAAGGAGCAATCGCAGAAAAAAAAAACAGCATCGCGACAAAAAGAAGCAGTCGATAATAAAAAAAAAGGGGGAAAAGGGTCGCGACAACAAAAAAATAGTTGCCAAAAAGCTGCAACAAAAAGAAGCAGTCGCAAGAAAAAAAAAAGTGGAGGTCGACACACCCTCGCACCCGGCGACCAACTCTGGCCGACTGCGACCAAACAACAAATCTCACTCGGCGACCAAGCCAGGTGCGCTAGCGCAGGAATTCCGCCTCTCGGCGACCAAGTCGGGCTCAGCCGTATCAAAATTTTGGCACCCGGCAACCAAAACATAAGTTCTATCTCCCGGCGACCGAGCCGGCCATAGCAAAAACGAAAATCAGAACCCGGCAACCGAGCCGGATGCGTCAACACAAAAATTCACCCTCCCGGCAATCCGCCCGGGATCGTTCGAATCAAAACCTTTGCGCCCGGCAACCGAGCCGGACACAAAACAAAAGTCCTGCGCCCGACGATCGAGCCAGACGCGACCTGCACTTCCCGACGACCGAGCCGGAAGCAATAGAACAAAATCATAGCTCTCGGCGACCAAGCCGAGCACAACACTCAGAAGCCCCAGCACCCGGCGACCGAGCTGGGTGCGACCAAAACAGAAGTGTAATCTTGTGCCAACTGAGCCAGACTCAAAAAAAAAAAAAGATAGAAGCCCCTGCTTCCCGGCGACCAAGCCAGACACAGCCGAAACACAACTTCACCACCCGGCGATCAAGACGGGTGCGACTAAAGCAAAATCCAGCATCCGGCGACCGAGCCGGGTGCGACCCAAATCAACTCCAACACCTGGCGACAGAGCCAGGTGCGACACAATCACATGACGCACAAAGAATTGTCAGCTCATCACTTTGACAAGTCGACGGACACCAGGAGTGCGCAAGAAAACCAGTGCAAGAGACGTAAGAAAAAAAAACACAGAGAGGAAATTCAAAAAAAAAAAGAGGGAAAATCACGAAAAAAAAGGGAGAGAAAGAGAGAGACTGAGGGAGGAGTTGAAAATGAGAGGAGAGAAAAAAGAAGAAGAAAGAGGGAGGAAGAGAAGAAGAAAGAAAAGAGAGTGGGGTTGACCCAGGCTGACTCGAATTCAATCTGAGGCTGCCGGGAGAGAAAAATTGATACAATACCTGAAATTGTGATTCGCAGAGGACTTCTGACACAAGCCGGGCAGAGTCAGATCGCAAACAGTCAGAGTTCAGCAAATTATCAAGTGTAAAAGACAAATTTGCAGACTGTCTTTTTTAAGACCATAGTCAGTCTCCCAAATTGGCCGCAGTCTCTCTCCAGTCGCAAGTAGTCAAAATTTGTAGTCAAATCCACAGACTGACAAAAAGGGCAGAATCGCAGTCCAGCACAGAACTAGATCGCAGACAATCTCACAGAATCGCGGCAGGACACAAACTCCCAAATTCGCAGTCGCAGTCGCAGTAACAGTCGCAGTTCTCAGATTCGCTGATAGTCTCCTAGCCCTAGGTCAAAGGCAACTCGAAGATTGACAGCAAATCCAAATTCGTAGATTGACAGAGAACCCAAATTTGCAGCCTACCTCCCAAACCAAAATCGCAGATAAGAAGCAGAACCCAGAAGAAGAAGATAGAGCCTATTGGACCTAATTATCCCAAAATCGCGAGAAGTGGATTAGTAATCTCCCCACTTAAGAAGGAGCCCTCTACACGAGGTGGGACCCACATGGCAGCTTCAAATCCTCTGCGACCTGCGCAGAAGCCAAACCGTCGACCGAAGAGAGCATCGCAGCTCACCGGCGAGGCTCAATTTAGGTAGAGTGGGCCCCACTGCATCCACCCTGACGCAAGTCTCCTACCCAACGCCCAATTGAGATCGCAGAAGAACCTCTGGGTTGCTAAAGGATCGACTAAGCAAGATTTGACAAGAGAAAGAGCTGCAAAATTCCAGCCGAAACTAAAAGCGAAGCCTCCATGCTTTGCTCCATTTTGCAACATTTCTCTGCAACACAACCTGGAGGAGGCTTCAGTGCGATGACCAAGCTACCGAAACTGCACTCCTCTCCGGCGCTTTTTGGCTCCGTTTCACCCATTACAACATTCTATCTGCTCTGTTTCCACCGGAGTTCGACAAGAAGCATACCTCCTTGCAGCAAATGTCAACCAAACCAAAAAACGAAGTCTCTGCGCTTCACTCCAGTCTACAACGTCTTCCTTCGGCGCAACATCCAGAATCGTCGAAGTCTACCGGAGTCATCAAAACTCGTCGCGACTGCCGTCTCCGAAGTACTAAAGCAATGTTCGGCCGCAGTAACAACCTCGACCCAGTCAACTTCAATCCAGTGTCGGCCCTTAACCTGGACGACATATCAGCCCAGATACTCTATCTCTCTATACCGTACATATTCTACATGTACACGTATACAAAAAAAAAAGAAAATAAAAAAAATAGCTCTAAAAAAGCAAGAGGACAGAAAAACAGTACACATAAGATAAACGATCCTAAAAAAGCAAGAGGATCAACAAGAAAAAAAGAGAAGAAAAAAAAAATGTTGTGTGTGTGTGTGTTGTGTTCTTCACATTCGAAACTCGATCGTTCCTCCCGAACGGTCGAGTCTCGAAGGGGGCAATCTGTATGCACCAAAATGTGGACAACCCAATCTCAACGAGCCCAGAAATCCACCGATCCAGAAATCGATCGTCATGGGTAGACTCTGTTGATTTTTGAAGTCCGTCACCGCAGCCCATCGCAAGGTCCAACCGCGCTGCTACGTCATCGGTACAGTCAGCACCCCGTCAGCGGAAATCCATCGCGTCAGCAACACAGTCGGCGCCCCTGTCAGCATCCTCCACAGTCAAACGACCAATTCTGGTCTTTAACCGAAGGAGCTAAATTGAGGAGCTCAAGTTCCTGGTCCCTCTCCTCTCCCAACTACAGCAGCAGAAAGGGGATCGTGATCCCCTTTCCCAGGCAAAATTCCTCAACAACTACACAAACAGGGTACAAATAGCCAGAAGTTCCCTGTCCTAGGGGTTGGAAAAATTCGAATTCGAGTCTTCACCAAGAAACTACTCCACGCACAGAGCTTCTCTCTCAAAAACGAAGGTCTGAAAACTCCTTCACCGAGAAGAAACTCCACGCGTAGAAGCTTTTGAACCATAGAAGTCAAGCCATTCGCAGTTCGTCATTCAATAGCTCGACCAGGAGCAACATCACACGTTCGCCGGCAGCGTCACAAGTCAATACATGCGGAGCACAAATACCTCCGTCCAACCAACAAAAGCCACACCAGATCGTGCACACTCGTTCCTGCAACTCGAGTCTCGACGACGACTCGCCAGAAGCTTAAACTTCACCAAACTTGTAACGGAGATCGAATTAGAGGAAGCCTAAGAGATTGTACTTGCAATTTTCTGATATTCAAACACACACTGTAACAAAAATATTCTGAATTAATCGATATATTCTCTCGGTCGCGCCTCTTCGCGGACCGGCGGGTTTTCAGTGAAACAATTATAAAGACCGGCAGGGTTTGGGTAAACTGGTTTGTCTTCTGAAACCCAAACCCAACCCACAGGTTTGATTTAAGAATCCCAACCCAAAATTTTTGGGTTGGGTCGGGTCGGGTTCCGCGACAAACCCTACCCCGTGCGCCCGTGCCCACCCCTAATTCTGAATTCTGAGTAACCCAAGATTTCTGATTTCTGAAAGTTTCAAACTGGATCTTTACTTCTCTAATTCTCTCTCCTGTGAACGAGACTGTTGAGAGGCCAGGCAGAGATTCCGCATCATCCTACTAACAAGCCCATTTGACCTATAGCCCAGTACCCAAGGACGTGAACCAAAGCCAGTCATGTGCCCACGATCGAAGAGCATTTTTATGCTAGTAAACACCCACTTATTGTTACATTGTATCACGCACTTGGACGATTCTGGACAATCGAATCGACCAGGCCCTTTTTTCTCTTATTCGTAAAATATTCATCTTTTATTTGCTGTCTTGATATAATGTCATTAATAACAACAACCTCCTCATACGTTAATAAGTAACTCTCGTTGTAGATGTTGAGCCCACCCCTAATTTCTTCGCAGAAATGCAACACATGGACCAAAAGTAGTCTATAAAAAACTCAAAGGATGTGTTTGGTAGAGGTTGCGGACCTTGCAGTAGCCCACTGAGCTTGGTGTTTTTTATAAATTAAAATGAAACACAGGAAGCTTCCTCTGGTTCGAGAAGCCTAATATCTTAATCTTCCAACCTTCGTACTTGAAGTCGGTTGCACCTTAACTCTGTTTTTGAGATTCTAGAAAGCAGGCTGCCTGATTATTCAAGGATTTCTACTTCTTCAATCCACTACATATATATATATATATATATATATATATATATATATAAAAAGAGCGCAAACTGGAGAAGCTGCATGCAATGTGAGATGATTATATTAAGCAGTGTACATATATATATTTCCTGTTTGTGGAAATGACAGTGGATAGTAGTGAGAGACCAGGCGATCCGAGGAGTCCATGGCTGGGGCTCGCAGCTGGGCTCTGGCTCCAAATAGCCGCCGGAGGGCACTACACTTTCCCCCTCTTTTCTCCTTCCCTGAAATCGGTCATGGGTTACGACCAGCAGCAGTTAACCTTTCTGGGCGTCGCCAACGACATTGGAGAGAATGTGGGTCTTCTTCCCGGCATGGTCGGGGACAAGTTCCCTCCTTGGGTCATGTTCTTCACCGGCGCCGTCGCCTGCTTTCTGGGTTACGGCGTCGTTTGGCTCGCCGTCACTCAGACTATTCAATCCATGCCTTACTGGCTGGTACTCCTTACTCCTTCACCTTCGTATATATCTTATCCAATCTATTAACTGTTAATTCTCCATGAATTTGGTTTTACAGTATATATGATACTGTCCATTAACATTCTTACTTTGTGTTTCTGGTGGGGAATGTGTATACTCTAGATGATTTGGAAAACGGTTAAACTAAATCCATTTTTTTTTTCACTAATTGCTACATAAATCTGAGATGAGGTAGTTACCATCTCACTCTCATAACTTCCCAGCAGTTTTCTAGATACAGAGAAACAAAACATTGCTGTCATTTTCTCCTGCCTCGGTAGGTTGGCTACTTGCATAGTCGTAGTTGTTGGCGGTAAATTAACAGAGGCTATGGCTGCGGCCCTGACGATTCAGATTAATAAAGGGGGACAATGAATAAGCAGCAGTGTCGCCAAGGTCGGCAAAGATATCGAATTTCCCGGCCGCCCTTTTCAGTAGAACGCCTCGATCTCTTTCAAGATTGAGATGTTTGGGCTTGTGGTCTAGCGAGGAATGATGGCAACAGCTAAATCTTGAAGGGTTTTGGTTCTGTAGATGGGTTTTATCATTACATGTATATAATTCATTCCTGTCACTTCGCATTGTACTGACTACTGACTGGTATCCCCATAGTTTCCACCTGGCACCTTCAGGAATCAGTACTGTGATGCCTTTCCTTTGCCTTTTTCTTTTTCGCATAGACATTAGACACCGGCAAGCACTGAAGAGCTTCGAATTGCGCATATAGTGTTTTGTCTCTAGATCGTGTTTATAGTTTATAGTTTACAAATGAGCTGTTTGCGTATGTTTGTGATCCAACGGATAAAAGTATCAATAAATTTGTTAGCTCGTGAGTTCTCCAACAGAGGTTTTACGGGAAGAAAGGTGGAGACTGGAGAAGGGAGAATTAAAAAGTACGTCAATCCCTATAGATTGAACATGCTTTAAATTATCATTAATGCGATGCCCAAGTTGCAGGGAATTAAAGAGCAACGGGTTCGTTGTACCAGTATCGAGCAAGATTTTTTTTTTTTTTTTGTAGAGTTTTGTGCAAGACGAAGGCGAGAAGGTTTCAAGTTTTATGCTTCCTGAAACGACTAGTGAGTAGATTTTTATTCCTGCAGAGGGGCTTCAAGGCCCACCTCGGACGTTGCGTGTTTTCCAACCTTAGAAGCCGAGATCGACGTGTCTTCTTTCTCTTGGAATTTCGGACGTTTGGTCCTTTAGACGAGAAGACGCCAAACTTTCAAAACGAGCGTTTTCTTTTTCAGGAGTTGGGCCACTGTACAAACTATTTAAAAGCCCTCCGGCTGCTCTCGAGCCTCTCCTCTCCTCTCCTTGAACGAATCTTACTAAACCCTTCATCGGAGAAGAGCTCGGGCACTGATTTTCATCTTAGCAATGCCTGTGCTGAAAGCGGGGACTAGGCCACCGTGGGTCGGACTTGGAGCCGCAGTTTGGGTCCAAATTGCTGCAGGGAGTTCCTATAATTTTCCGCTCTATTCGCATTCTCTAAAATCTGTTCTGGGTTATTCCCAACAGCAGTTGACGATCCTTGGAGTCGCTAACGATCTTGGTGAGAATGTGGGGCTACTTCCTGGGATCGTTTGCAATAAATTTCCCCCATGGGTTATGCTTTTCATCGGAACTCTTGCTTGCTTTCTTGGATACGGGGTGCTCTGGCTCGCAGTTAGTCGGACGGTTGAATCCTTGCCTTATTGGCTGGTACGTTCTCGTCTCTTTGTTGAATGTTCTTCTTTAGGAACTATTTCGTTGGATGGCTCGTTGTTAGCTGTACCAGTTCTGTTTGAAATATTATCAGCCGATTCGAGAGGCTGCTATTGTGCTTCCTTCTCCGGGTTACATGCCAACAAGTTGATTACTTGGTCCTTGCATTAGTTCAGGTACTTGGTCCTTGCATTAGTTTAGGTACTTGGTTCTTGCAAACTAGGTGAATAGTTTTGTTGTGGTTTATCTATACTTTTGTCCCGCAATAGGTTGAGGTCCTACTGCTATTTTTTTCCTTTTCCTTTTTCTTTTTGTTTTTCATTTTTGCAGATTTGTTTCATTTTCCTGTTACCGATTTCTTTGTTATTTCGTTTGTGGCTTCCTTGCAACCATTTGGAGCGGGCTATTTCAGCATCTATTCATGAATTATTGTCTCCGTGATTGTGAATCCGAGTAACTTGGCTCTCGGTTTAATCTGTCGTTGTTTCTGGTTGCGCTTCAAAGACAATCTACTTTTGCTTCGTATGCATTCGGCAAATTTCCTGCTTGCTGATTTTGACGTGCTTGTTTAGTAGCTAGACGTGGAGAAGGGGGTGGCAGAATGGGTCTGAAGAATAGGGGCTACCTATTGGTTGTGTTAGATTGAGATTGTTTTAGGTCAGGTGGTTTCAATGGTGCAGGCAGAAAATTTTCTTGGGGGCCATAACAGAAAGGTAAAATGCATATGAATATTTCTTTATGGGGAGTGTCTCATTGGCTTAACCCTATGTAAGGGATTTACAAAATCTTACACCCCCCACCCTTTCCTCCTCCGCCACTGGGTGGTTTGATGCTAATCTCTCCTACAGGTTTTGGAAGTTGGCCACAACATTAGCATTCGAGCTTAGTGGTACTTGGAAATTTATCTAGACTTTCTATGTTTGTTTTTCAGCCTAGCAAACAATTAAGAGTTTCCAACAAGCAGAACTTTAGTTGTATCAACTGTTTGGTTAACGGCGGATGAGAACACTGCCTGAGCGTCAAGCTTCTGACCTCAGGTCTGATATCAACTGACCTTCAAAAAACCATAGCGGACCAAAGGAAAAATTTGGAAATAATCTTGTTATAAGTATAGAACCAAAGGGTGATTCTGGCAGAGAATTTTACAGAGGGTTGTGTATAAGACTGAGAAATTTATATGAGATTAGATTTTGTTATTTTCATCTGCCTTTTGGTCGGGGAGTCCATTTTCTTGTCTGACTTGTCAGCCTTCCCGCGACTAATGCCCATCTATATCTTCACGATGTGTTAGTCTTCTCTTCATATTATGTGTCCCTTTTATCTCTTGGATATGTTCAGGATAACTTGTCATTTGGTAAAAATGCGAGGAACTAAAGGCTGTTGTGATTTAAATCATTGGCGATAAAAATTAGGGAAGAAGCAGGCTGCTATCAAGCCTGAGAGTTCACCAATATTATTCCAGTAATAGGTGGCTGGCTGATTGGCAACTTTTTCTATAAGATGATACAAGTAACCAAAGAACCCAGGATCCTCTGGCTGATCTAGGATCCTCTGGCTGATCTTGGACCCTAGGCACAAAATTATCAAGTTAGGAGGTGTGACCCATGTAAGCAGGAAATTAATCAGGCACCCATTTGACACCATTGGGGAATGACAACCCTTTCATATTGAATAACCAGGATCCTCTGGCTGATCTTGGACCCTAGGCACAAAATTATCAAGTTAGGAGGTGTGACCCATGTAAGCAGGAAATTAATCAGGCACCCATTTGACACCATTGGCGAATGACAACCCTTTCATATTGAATAACAAGTTCAAAGATTATGGCATAATGTAGCTTTAACCCTTCCCCAGAAATTCTAAGACTCCTATTTGTTAGAACTTTGCAGAAGGTGTGAAAACCATTCCAGAAAACTTTCAGGGAACTTCTGAAATCTGTGGGAAATGTTTAAGAGTATGCCATACACATGCCTAATTTCCTACAAAGTTTCTTCTGATATCTCAAAATTCTGACGCAAATTTGTCTTATAGTATGCATTATTTTATTTATCTTGTCATTTCATCAGATATATGCTCTTGACGCCTTTTCCTTTTTGTTGTAAGAAAGTTCCTTCTTGCCATTGAGTTGCTTTCTCATATCTCATTCCCCAGAATGGAAAATTTTAACCTAGTGCCTAGGTTATTTCTTGATCTCATCCCGTCAGGATAAAGGATGGTACTTGCCTATGGATTTCTTGAGGGAAGAGAGAACCTCATCTCATCTTTAGCTGTTCTTCCTCCTGGATACAGTTGGTTTATTCCAAGAAAACTCCACAATTCCTTCGCAAGAAAAGTAGCATATGGGGATTTAGTCCTGATATTACCACTCCGTCTTTACTTTTTTGGTGTAAAATCTCTTATTAGATATTCACTTCTGTTGAAAAGCTTCTTCAAATAATTGTCTTTCAACTGCCTCATTTTGTTAGGCAGTGCTTATTAGGCAAGGGTAGAGCCACAGGAATAATTTGGAAGCCGGGCAAGTGTTGATTAGCTCACCCATGAGTCTCTTCCTGTCCAATTGGACAAACCCTTTTCCGGTTTTCAGGATACAGTGGTAAAGCTGTTCCTGGGATGAATGTGGACATTACCATCTCTGGCAACTCAAGGTGAAAATGAAGAAGCTGGAAACTGATGGGTGGTTACACTCATGTATGCAATCTTAGCCTGAGGATTTAACACTAAGGAACTAGTAATAAGAGCTTGCCATATATTTAGCTTTGTTTCTAAATCCATTATTCACATAGTCAGTAAATAAAAACCAGTACGAGTCATCAACTTTAGTATTTTGCTTGAGATTGAGGTTGTGCTTCATTTTCAATAGATTAAATTCTAGTGCAGCTGTTTTTGTATTTGAGCCTTATGTCTTTCTTTTGCCATGCTGCATGACAGAACTGATAGTTCTCATTGACCAAGTGTTCTGGTGATAACTGTTCTTGCTCCATGTATCAGATATTTGTTCTTTTTTTATTTTTTGTTTCCCCTCATGTTTCAATTATTTTGTGTTTCAGAAACAAGTACTTACTGTAGCTTGCAATTATCTTGCAGTTGTGGCTGGCTTTGGTTGTTGCCACTCATAGTAGTGCATGGCTTGGTACTGGCGTGCTTGTGACCAACATGAGAAACTTCCCTCTTAGCAGGGGCACAGTTGCTGGAATTCTTAAAGGTTACGTTGGTCTTAGTGCTGCAGTATACACAGAGATCTATTCTGGAGTTCTTGGTAATTCACCATCGAATCTCTTGTTATTCTTGACTGTTGGGATCCCTGTCATATGTCTTGCTATGCTGTACTTTGTTCGGCCTTGCACCCCTGCTTCAGAAGAAGACTTGTCTGAGAGGAATCATTTCTTGTTCACTCAAGTTGCCAGTATATTCCTAGGTGCTTATCTTCTTATTACGACAGTAGTGGGCGATGTTTTGTCTGTCAGTTCTGCAATTTCCTACACGTTCATTGGCATTATGATCCTTCTTCTCCTAGCTCCACTTGCAATTCCCATAAAAATGACATTTTTCCCACATCCCAGAAAGTCGGGGATGTTAAGCCAATCTGCTTCTACAGACAAGCTGATTTCTGGGGAGGAAACAGATAAAAGAGAGCCTTTGCTAAATGAATCTTCGTCAACAGCAAATCTTGGGAACTTCCAGGATGGGGAAGATGTGAGTATGCTTTTGGCTGAGGGTGAAGGTGCAATCAAGAAGAAGAGGAGGCCAAGGCGTGGGGAAGATTTCAATTTTCGAGAGGCAGTGGTGAAGGCTGATTTCTGGCTTCTGTTTTTGGTTTACTTTTTTGGAGTTGGTTCTGGAGTGACTGTTCTCAACAATCTAGCACAAATAGGAATTGCGCTTGGTGTGAATGATACAACCATCTTATTGTCTCTCTTCAGCTTCTGCAATTTCATAGGCCGCCTTGGTGGGGGTGCTGTTTCTGAGTACTTTGTCAGGTTAATAGTTCTTCTTTGCTGTCCGATACTCTTGCTAACTTTTCATTATGCCATTTCTTTAGCTTTATATAGATTAAACTTCATATGGTCCTCCTGGGAGGACCTCTACAATTTGTTTTTCATGACTTGAAATTGAATAATTCAAGTTTCTTTGTGCCGATATCCAATCAAAGGTGCTGCACATACTCAAATTCTTTTTTTCCATAGTATGCTGCTCTCTTCCATCAAAGAACTCCAGAAGATCCCTTTTGTTGTCCCCAGGTGTACTTAACCGTGATTTTTTTTTGTCTTACAGGTCAAAGACAATTCCTCGAACAATTTGGATGACATGCACACAGATCATAATGATTGTCTCTTACCTTCTATTTGCTTCTGCCTGGGACGGGACCCTCTATGTTTCAACTGCACTCCTTGGCATTTGTTATGGTGTACAGTTCTCCATCATGGTGCCTACTGCTTCAGAACTTTTTGGGCTGAAACACTTTGGGATAATATACAACTTTATGCTACTAGGGAACCCTCTTGGTGCCTTTCTGTTCTCTGGTCTGCTTGCTGGTTACGTGTATGATAAAGAGGCAACAAAGCAGTTTGGTGATATGCTCGGCCCTAGCGTCTCGTGCCTGGGTCCTGACTGCTTCAGGCTCACATTTTTCGTCCTTGCCGGAGTCTGTGGTCTGGGCACAATATTGAGCGCCATTCTTACCCTGAGAATCAAACCTGTGTACGAGATGCTCTATGCTGGAGGCTCCTTCCGTCTTCCCCAAAGTTCCCTGCACTGATGCAACAGGGCAGTTTTCACACTATCTTTGGCACTGCATGTGGATATACTCGAGCTTCGAGTATTTCTACAGCCTGAGCACGCAGTCCACTTTTTTTGGAGGGGCTGCGCAGGTTTGCTGCGGGGGAAGATGCTTCTAATATGTGTCGTGTACTTTAAGAGTATTTTGCTGGTAGTATTAGGGTTGTATTGTTAGGTAATGACGGGAAACTTCAAAAGATTTTAGGAGAACTGCTGTAATATGATGCGGGGATAGAACTCCTCGTCGAATCATTCCGATGGACGCTTCAGATGATGATCGACCGCTCATCTGAGCTACTGAGCCCCTTTCGTGGTGGCTTTTTTGTTGTGCCGGAAATGAAAATGTTTGAGCTCTACTGTATACGGATCCTTCAGAAAACATTGTCATTCATTGAGGTGTGATTTTGTTACGTTCTGAAAGCTAATACGATTAACACTTATACCATAGGTTGATTCCCTTCGATTTTTCCTGATTCGGAGGGTGGCTCTCTCCACTGTCGTGACTTCTGCGGCGTGACATCCATTGAAGAGCGACAATGAAGGATCCTCGTCGTTACCGCCTTCCTGACAATCGTAGTCAGGATTACAGAGAGGCACGGCCGCACGGTACCAGACGGAAAGACCTTTTGTGGCTTCTGGGTTTGCCATGCCTGTTCTACCTGGCATATTTAGCCGAACCCGGATCCAAACAAGGACTTTCCAATTGCAGTTACATTAAAATCTTGCAGCAAGCACATGTGAATTGGAAGTGCTCTGATGACTTTCTGGCTCAATTGGAAGTGCAGGAACAGCAAGGGGGGCCTAATCTGTCTGGCTCCTTTTGAAGCATGGAACGACGGAAATGGGCATATAATTCAACTGGAGCGTGGAAGGATGCTTTTGAAAGTCTCTTATTCTTGATTACTGTATGTTTTCAAACTTCTATCGGAGATTTTTTGTTTTGTATTGGTGGCTCGTACCCTTTCTGAGCTCCTTTTTTTTTTCTGGATAACAAAAAACAAAAGAAGAAATAGACAGAGATCATCGACAATCAAAACCAGCCACAGTTTGATGTTGGATATTTTAACACTGTTGGTTGCTACCTCTTTCTATTACCAACAGACATGCGCAACACACAATCATTCCCAATGTTCCATCACAACATATGCTTCTGTTGTTCATACACAAAAGCAAAGTGGACACTCTCATGGCAGACCCAGAAGAGAAGACAAGTTGGAAAAAAAAGAAAAAAAAGAAAAACAAACTAAAGTTTCAAGCAGAAACTGATTAGTGGAAAAACAGGGCCCGAAACAAAAACGGGTTTCGATTGGATCTCTCTGAAATCCATCTTCCAAGTTCCAAACCCCTAAAAAGGGGGGGGGAAGAAGAAATGAGGATAAAGTGAATAAAAAAAGGTAAGGAAATTCAAGTGGGTTTCAGATCTTGGAAGAGAGAAGCCCACCGGATTTCCTCCGCGCCGGCTTTGGACGGATCGACTTCGCCGGGCAGGTCGGCGACGTCGTCGTGTTCCTCGTCCGGGCGGTGATGACCGTAAACCATGGGGCTCCCGCCGTTCGCGACCCTGGCGCTCCCGTCGGTGATCATCAGCCTCCCCTGCTTCACCCCCATCAACGTCTTATTCCTCTTCAACAACGCGCTCTTCCATCGACTCGCACCAGTCCTCTTCCTCGGCACGACGACGATCGCCGAGTCCTCCCGGCGAACCCAGGCGTGGAGATAGTGCGCGATACACCGCCTGGTCTTCTTAATCACCGCCAAGAGCCTCTTCACCGGTGGCGGCCCCCTGCCCGCCTCCTTCTTAGAGAGCTTCAGTATCTCCAATCGGTGCTTCGCTATCGAAATGCCCATGCTCTGGAGGAATTCGTGGTTGAAGAAACCGATGTCTTCTTCTTCGAGCTCATTGTGCGCGAAGACCAGGCCGTACTCGTAGATGAGCGACGGCTCGAGATTGGTGTTGGAGAGCCAGGAGAACCAATCCATGGGAACTCAAAGCTAATCGAGCTGATCGAGCAGGGGTACTTAAGAGGAGGAGGAGGAATAAGAAGAAGGAGGATAATTAAATTGGGGTAGCTCAAAATAGTCGGACAGTCGAATTTTTGTGGGTGATGCGCTTCTCCTTTTGAAGAAGGGGAGCAGGGTAGTAGTTGTCGTTGATGGTCGAAGGTGAGAGAAAGGGGGGGACCCATCAATCGGCCATGAAAATCGAAATCGGAGATACGGAGTCACGGAGTCACGGATTGTGACTCGAAACGAAAAGTAAATGTTAGAAGTGAGAAGAAGGAAAATGGCGGGAGTAGTAGAAGAAAGACTACTCGCGCGTCGTCTGAAATCCAGTCCTTGGCCTCTGTTACAGATTGGACGATGATAAGACGTGGGTCCGGCTCTCCCCCTCAAGCGCGATTCAAGGGGCTAAACTGGTGGGCCCGATTCTCGGTTGTGGGTCCGGGTCTGTCCGAGTTATCCTGTCTCTTACTTCACGGGATGCCATCACCACCATTCTGAATTAGTCGTCTATCGGGGTTTCCTTAGCATGAGAAGCACGTTAGATTTCTCTTTTTAACAAAAAATAAATAAGCATATGACATACAAAAGAAGTGCTATAAATTGTTTTGGTATATATTAAACGAGACCAAGTCAATACCAATGGGACTGACCTTGGTTCAACTGGCTCAGACCGGATAGTAGGGTCGACAACATTAATCTCTTCTTTATTTAAGAAAAGACAACTTGTAAGTGTTTCACCGAAAATTCGTAATTTGATTATATCAGAATAATTTGTGTTACAGTTCTGTTTGAATATCAAGGAATGCGAGTACAATCTCCTGGCCTTCCTCTGATTCGATCTCCGTATGAATTTGATGAAGTTTTGGCTTCTGGCGAGGACGTCGAAATTTGAGTTTTGGAACAAGTGTGCACGAACTGTTGTGGCTTTGGTCAGTCGGACGGAAGTATTTGTGTTCCGCGTATATCGACTTATGACGTTGCCGGCGAACGTGTAGAGCTGCTCCGGTTTGAACTGTTGAGTTCCGACGAACGGCGAGTTGCTTGACTTCTGTGGCTCGGAAGAGTCTGTGCACGAGAGTGTGGCTCGACACAAGATTTCTCTTCTCAAAAGGAATTTTGAACTCCAATCTTCGAACCCCTGCGACAGAATGTTTCTGGCTATTTGTAGCCGATTCTGTGCCGTTGTGGGAGGTCAATCCTCAGAATGGGGATCACGATCCCCTTTTTGCTGTAGTTGCTGAAATGGGAGGAGGACCAGGAGCTCCTCTGTTGGATCCCCCGAATGAGGATCAGACTGTCTTTTTTCTCGGCTTCTTGAGTTGGCAACCAGACATGGTCGTTTAACTGTTGGAGAAGCTAACTCATGGCTTGGTTGCTGACTATTGCTGACGCGACAGTTCATTGCTGACGAGGGCAACACTGTATCGATGACGCGACGATGCGAATGGACTTGGCGATGGGCTGCGACGAATAACTTCGAAAATTGACAAAGCCTACCCACAACAATTGTTTGATGGATTGATGAGCGTTTGGGCTTGTCGAAATTGGGCTAGTCGCATTTTGGTGCATACAGATTGCCCCTTTCGAGACTTGATCGTTTAGGGAGAACGAACAAGTTTCGAATGTGAAGAAGAACAAACACAACACACACACACTTTTCTTCATTTTTTTTTGTCGACCCTCTTACTCTTTTAGGGTCGTTTATCTTTTCGTGTACATATCTTTTTTCTGTCCTCTTACTCTTTTAGGACAATGTATATTTCTGTACACTTGTATGTATTTTTTTTGGCTCTCTTGCTGTTTTAGAGTTGTTTGCTTTTTTTTATTTTTTTTTTGTATACGCGTACAGATGTACGGTATGTAGAGAGATGATGAGTACCTGAGCAGAAGTGTTGTTCAGGTTTGAGCGTCGACGATGAATTGAAATCGATTGAGCAGAGGTTGTGGTTTGCTTGAGTGTCGCAGCCAAATGTTGCTTCAGATGAGTTGGTCGCACGCCAGAGGGAGAAGTGAACTCGGCGAGATGGTAGAATCCTTCGGCAAATGGTACTTTAGAGAAAATTGGTCAATTGGCCGATCCTCCTGGCAATTGTGACGGATTTCAGTGACTTTGGTCCATTTCGGCGACTTTGTGTGTGCCGCGCCAGAGATAAGTGCAGTTTCGGTAGCTTGGTCATCGCACTGAAGAGAAGAGTAATTTTCGTTTCAACGAATTGTGGCCACCTTAATTTTGACGACACCCCTTCACGTTGTGTCGAAGGGTTGGCGCAGGTTGAGTGAAGCGACTCCGACGGCTTCGATTCAGCCTGAGCTTCTTCTTTCATATTGGGTTGTATGACTTTGGTCAGGACGACTTCGTAGTTTCTGGCCATCGCGTCGAAGGGAGGGAACGCGAACTGAAGTGAAACGCAGAGGTTTCGCTTCGGTTCGGCCAATCTCTCGGCGCAACGGATTGTTCCTGGTGAAATTCGCACTACCGTTGTGTTTCATCAGAACGACTATAGTGGCTTCAATAAGAAAAGATACTCACCCGGACGAGGTTAGGTGGGTTGAATTTTGACTCACTCAAACTCTATGCGAGATAATTTTCTTTTGTACTTTCAATTGGCACGCCGGGAGGGGGATGCGCAAAGGATGGCGCAGTGGGGAGGTCGCCGGTGTCTGTCGGCGAGGTGAGCGGATTGGTGGTAAGTCGGCTGCCGCATTGAGTGCAACTAAGAGATCGTGAGAGACAGTCACGATCGGTGAATTATCTGTGGCCGGCGTTCTCTGTACAGAGGAGGCCGGCGATGAATGCATTCTTGCCGCAAAGGAGGAAGAGATGCCCCCATGTTGTTCGTATCGTTGTACCAAAGTAGGGACGATAGAGCTCCTTCGCGATGGCGGTGACTGAGCCAGGCTAACAGTCAGGCTGCGAGGAGGAGGTGTGACAGCGACAGCCAAATATGTTGGCTTGGCCATCGCTGGCATCAATTTGGCGGAGACCGCGGCTGGCTCTGCGGTAGCCTGAGGCACGAAAACGGCGCTTGGACGGCGCACACCGCGCATGAAAGGAGCCTGTCCGGTGGACAAGCTTCTGGCCAAAGCCCTTGTAATTGGGCGAGTGGCCGGTGGTGGAGAGGTAGGAGCGCGGAGGTTGGCCGGAGATGCGGCAGCTGGTCCGTGAACTCCTGCGGTTGAGCCTGCAGTCGCGGCGGGGAGCGGGTGAGCAGAGCTCGAGGTGGCAATTTGCTTGCCCTGTTGTTGTTGTTGGCGCTGCTGGCCATGGTTGAGGTTGAAGAGTTTTTTTTTTGGACGCAGAAGGAGATGAGAGGTAGAAAATGCCCCATCGGGCGTGCCAAATCTGTTTCACTGAAAATTCGCCGGTCCGCGAAGAGGCACGACCAAGAGAGTAATTCGATTATATCAGAATATTTTGTGTTATAGTTGTGTTTACATTTCAGAAAAATGCGAGTACAATCTCCTGTTCTTCCTCTGATTCGATCTCTGTGTGAATTTGGTGAAGTTTCGGCTACTGGCGAGAACGTCGAAGTTTGAGTTCTAGGAACGAGTGTGCACGAACTGTTGTGGTTTTGGTCGGTCGAATGGAAGTATTTGTGTTCCGCGTGTATCGACTTGTGACGTTGCCGGCGAACGTGTAGAGCTGCTTCGGTCGAACTGTTGAACGACGAACTGTAAGTTGCTGAATTTTTTTGGTTCGGAAGAGTCTGTGTGCGAGAATGTGGCTCGACACAAGATTTCTCTTCACAAAAGGAATTTCTTTGATCTCCAATTTTTTGAACCCCTGCGACAGAATGTTTTTGGCTATTTGTAGCCGATTCTGTGCAGTTGTTGGGGGTCGATCCTTAGGATGAAGATCACGATCCCCTTTTTGTTGTAGTTGCTGAGATGGGAGGAGGACCAGGAGCTCCTCTGTTGGATTCCCCGAATGAGGATTGTGTTCCTCTTTTTTTGCTGCTGCCGTTGATGGCCATACATGGTTGTTTAACTTCTGGCTTAAGTGGCATTGTGACATGACTGCTGACATGGCGGCGTGAGTGGATTCGACGATGGGCTACGATGGAGGTCTTCAAGATTTGACGGAGCCTACCCATGATGATCACTGCTAGGTTGATGGGGGTATGCGCTCATCGCATTTGAGCCGTTCACATTTTGGTGCATACAGGAAGCAATAGAGTTATCAAAGTAGCTGGCAAGTATTGATATAGCTCATTTTTATTTTTTATATCATATAACGTTGTCAATTTTCAAATTTGAATCGAATTTCTCACTAACGTATTGTATCCACTCTTCTGATTTGGATCTCATTATTGTGCGTCTCACGGTGCTCTTCTTTTAGGACCTCCCTTCTTCTTTCACATGTGTAACAGTAAAGAGAAGAAATTTTAATAAGGGTTTCAATGAGATAATAATGAGCGTGAGAAAAGATAGTGTGACCCCTAATCACGGCACATAATGAGGGGGAGAATTTGGGAACCCCCCACGCGTCCACGTTCATAAATAAATGAGACGCGGCTGAGACACGAGGACATTCCTATTTGGCTTTTTGCCTCCTTTCCCTTCCTTTAAAGCGCAGACCAGAGGGCTTCAATTTTCCCTTTCTTTCCGTGGGTAATAAAGAATAAAGTAGCTGACCCCCCACGAAACTACCGGGCCCAACATCCTTGTCACGCGACCTGCTACGCTGTACACGTGTTACCAGTCTGACAAGTGATAAGATGAATGAAGAGGAAGGGACGGCGTTCACTTTCCTCATGGGTCCATCTCTGACCGTTGATTTACTCCATCGAGGCTCGTATTTATGTCAAAAATGCGAGTCCAGGCGGCGGGCGGAAGGAAATTAATTGGTTCTGAAAGCCTAAACTAAGTCTGAGAAAGAGCAAAGTCTTCAACGGATCGATGGGTTCTGGTACGTACGACGTAAACGAACAACGACCCCCCAATTGTTTTTCATGGGGAAGAAGAAAGATTCGAGCCGATACATATTATATATATACGTGATAACTTCATAATACATCCCTTGAAATGGAAAGGAAGAAATAGGAGACGGAGCATGCATGACCACTTCTCTCTAATCAACCCATTATCTGTTCATTATGTCATGCAATAATACCTAATCCGCATTATAAATCATCTTTTGTTTCATCGCCTCGCCCCTAAACGGGGATCTGAAACTTGCCCTTGAACAGTTTCGACCTCTCGCTTTCGATTCTCAACTACCCTAATTTTGTTTAATGATGAGAGAGGAGATCAAATGTCTTCTGATTGTGACACTCGATTATCTCAGGTTCCAGATTCAAATGAAAAAAAAAAAAAAAAAAAAGTATAAAAGCTTGTGGTGGACTATCGTTTTTCGATTTGGCCTATCTGGGAACATCTATCTACTAGTTTTCGGTAAATTACTGTTCAAACTGACTTCGGAGCTCCGGTTTCAAGCCGTCGTCTTCGGTTGCGTAATTATCTCCACCGCTTAAAATAAGGGCCTATTTGTTTTATTCCTTAAATTTCTCGGTGGAATCTCTTCTCCACCACGACACTTGCATTATCTTACGGTTTTCCCAAATGGAACTCCCATGACAAGTACTCGACTAAAGCAGTGTCCGGCTTTGTTTCGGAAATTTATGGCTACAGAAGCAATCACGGGAACAACAGAAAGGGAAGGGAAGAAAAGGCAAATCATGTTTGCAATTAGATCCAAGATAAATACGCAACTTGTGGGCGACAGTGTCGTTAGTAAGATAGCAATAAGGCCAGCCATGAACCACTGACCCCTCAAATCTGCAGTTGGTGGCTGCCAGAACTGGGCATGTGAGTTCACATATACTTGGGCATGGAGGTGCTATACGCCATAGCCAGTTGACACATCAACATAATCTCCAACAGGTCTTCCTTGGTAACCACAAGGATGACCGAAAATGAACGATCATCTCATGACCTTCGCTTCCACGAGGGCAAAACAAAGACAGACGAAGGTATTTCATAGGGAGTGTGGCCAAAGCAAAATGGATTGTTAACAGTTTACACAAACAGTCCTACTTCATGTTGGGTACACATTGACAACATCAAGAAAGACTAGTATAAATCTTAAATAAGATGCACAAAGTCTCTAATAACAAAGGAACAAGGATTATTTGTGTACATCAATGTTGCAAATTTATATTGGAAGATATAGACAAAAGAAAAAAAAAAAAAAAAAAAAAAAAAAAAAAAGTTAAAAAATTTAAAAAAATATGTACATGGGTGTCTACCAGCTGCTGTACAGGTGAAATCTACGACCATGCACCTTCTCTTATAGCCCAGGAGTAGGATTCATGGAACTGCAAATAAAAACATGACATTAATACCAAAACTATCATCTAAATATTAAAATGACGATCTCATAATGATAAATTTAAAAACAGTACCTGCTTTACATTTTTTAAGGAACTCGATGATTTGAAGGTTAGACAAGTATTGGAAGCACCAATGCCCGTCTCTACAACTGTACAACATCCGGGTCAAATTTTACCTGCACTGATTCCCAACAATGACACTAGAGCTGGTCATGGAAGGGAGCTCCTATTAATAAAGCATCTGCTGAATAGAGCAAGATTTGGCACAATTTAACCAGCACGAGAAAACAGCGGCAAAGCCACTGCCTACTGGGTGCGCCATATCCCTCTGACGTTTCTGCAGAACATGCAGGAACTCCTCCGAGCTAATACTCCCATCACTGTTAGAATCAAAGACATGGAATACCACATCAACCACATTATCGGTCAGTGTGATCCCGCATACCTGGCATCAACAGAGCAGGCAGTTAGATTGTTATTTACAAGAAAAGAAGCCATTTTATGACTGCTACATTTTGCTTTGTTTAAGCCACTCCACCACAAATGACAGACCATATGAAGCAGGTGACCCCTAATTGGAATAACTCCATGAAGGCAGAGAGAACTTTAAAGCACATGACACATGGTCAAGAGCCGATGCGAGGTAAAGGTTTCTGACCGCATACAAATTGAATAGGCAATCTGGACCACGAGAAAACAAGAGGGTCTTCCGGGGGCCTGATCCCCACCTCACCAGGAACATCTCCCACACATTCAAGAAGTTGAAAGGCTTAAAACAATGGGCATGGTGAGCAAGCATAGTATAAGCATACATGGGATACAGCACGTCTGAAGTCGTCCTTTGTCAGCAGTCCATTAACTTTGCCATAACCAAATATAGCTAAAGCAAAAGATTTTAGTCTTTTCCGCAACTCAGCAAAGGCCTTGAACTCCTATATTGCCAAGACAGAACACAAACACAAATTAGTAACTAGGATGCCCACAGAAATGGCAAAAGAAATGCCGACCTGCCTCACCTCAAAGGTGATTCGCACTTCTTGGAGATGTGGATCATCATTTAGCTCATCAACCCGATCAAGAAACTTTTTAATGTGGTTCATATCAGCAGAAGCAACCATTGACAAGGCAAAGTCCTTTGCTGATATTGTTCCACGAGACCTATGGTCATAATGAGTAAACTCCAAGCACAAAATCTATAAACAGAAAACAAGATATTGATCAGATACTCACAACATGAAAGAAGACAAACACAAAAAGGCCAACCTTATTTAACTACAACAAATGAGACATAAGACATTGGCAACCCCTGTTGAATGTTCACAGATTAAATGATGGTCATTGACCCAATGAAAAAGCAACTATTCCTTGAAATAATCACAGGCATAAACCATTTTAAGTACTTTTTTTTTTAAAGTGATTTTAAGTACTTCTCATCACCTTGTTTACAGAAACAACGAAACTGTTCTTTTTCAGCAGTATCCATATAAGCTTTGGCATGAAAGCAAAATTCACACAAATTGGCATGTTATACCCATAAAGCACGAAGTGGTTGAGACAGTAAAAAATAATAAAGAGCAATTTTCAGAATAAATATTTTCACTCGTGAATGCCTTTAAGGCCACAAATTTGGTCCAATTCATGCAAATCCATCTTAGTTAACATGTCAATATGCCCATAACGCATCATGCTCTCTTCTCCTAGTATTTGGGTTCAGCTTTCTTAGCACAAACAGAACGTACTAATCAACTCAACCAAAAAGTGTTCCCAACCACAGAAAGTGCTCCCAAAGCCTTTGCCGGTTATTTTGGGGGATACAATGTTAAGGTCCCCAGGCAAAAACAGAAACACATTTTCACATGCAGCAATTCATTACAGAAAAACTAAACCGCATTTTTCGTTAAAATCCATAATGCAACCATCATACACAAGTCGTCCATATGTGCAGCTACGAGATCACAATACTATCATGACAGATTCACTACTTAAAATGACAAGATGAGCTGTAGGACGCTAGTCTAAAAACAGCATATCAAATTCAAAGCCCAAAAAAATAAAAATAAAAATCGTACTTCATCATGCAAATCTTTCAGAAAGTGGACAAATTTCTCATGCTGGAGGTTTCCATTGCCATCTTTTCCAAAGAAGTACTCCAGCAGACCCCCATTCTCTACATGTTTTTGGGCCTTTAAAACATGACGCTTCCCATTCTTGTGACGAGCACCTTGCCTATTAAAAGACTGCATCAACACCATCACTTTCTTGAACTCCTCCAGCGCTATCTCCCTGGAAAAGATACAAAAGGTCAAACCTACTGCCAAATTGGAAACAATCCAAACACTTCTTTTTATTATAACAAACACGATAAAAGAAATAAGGTGATATAATATCATCTAAGGTAGCCCACCCTGTTTGGGCATTTAAACTGTATCTAGGTATTACTATGCAGGTAACACATACCCATTGTGGTCTATGTCAAACATCTTAAATGCCACGGAGAAACTTGTTTCAGGGATGCTAAGAAGGGTGACAAAAAAAATGTACCTGTTGCAGAGTAAGATGAATATCAGACCCAAAAATATAAGCATGGATCACAGAAATGGACCATAGTGCAAGCATCTTCATAGTATGTTGCGATTGATGACACTAAATTAGCATTTAGCACAGAGAATGGCAGATGGAGGTTTGAAAAGTCGATACCTTTGGGCCACTGGTAATCAATTCTCAAGGCCTTAAGTGGTTGAGCCTAAAGTTTACCCTATGCATTGTGGTGAATGTACTCAAGTTGGTCTTCAAGTACGCACAACTACATGGATATCATACAGAGAGATATATACGACTGTGATGCAGTGGTAAAAATAAAGAATCTCTGGTGCAAACTCATTTGGTGTTTCAACAAACAACAGCAATCTTGTGTAGAATATTTTAAAAAAATATATATTTATTCTCATAAATAATACATATTATCAACAATTTCCGTTACCTACAAATTTCAAGGTCAGCATCCAAGAAAACATAACATAAAGACAGTTGAGAGTCTGTATTCACAGCCACAAACGCTATGCTGACAGGTTTTCCAGCCTTCTAATGGAGGGAAAATTTGCAGCAGTCATTTCTAGGTAGGGTTTAGGTATGAAGTTACCACCCCAGGAAACCTCTTTGAGTAATTTGACAAGATCGAGTTGAAAAAGATAACATTGAAGATTTTGCAAATGTAACCAGAGAATAGTGATTAGGTTAACAAGGATAGGATACAAGCCAGCAGCTAGCTTTTGGAAACTCCTTCCACTCTGACACTCTTCCTTTTTTCCCTTTGTCCTCTCCTTTAGGTTGTATCCGTTGGTTATCTTCTTGTATTTCGCCTTCTCATTTTCTTTAAAAATAAGAACAACAAAAAAAGTTTGGTGAAAGTTTGGTGACTTACTCAGGGAAAGATATAAGACCATCATTGTTAGTATCAAAAAGCATAAAAAATTTTGAAGGAGGACACTTCAAATCTCCAGGACGCTGTTCCCCCCTCAGGTATCCCTCCCTAACAATGTTTGATTCAGATGGAGGGAATACAGGAACAACTGCACGCATCAAGTCCGCTGGTGTCATAAGCACCTCTCCATTTGAAGCCCGGTGAGATGCAAAGTATTCAAAAACCTGGAAGTAAACAAAATCACAAAAGTTTTAAAAAAAATAATGACAGAAAAACAACTTTTAGGAAAAATCTATGGTCAAGCAAACATGATTATTATCAACAGCATCAACAACAAAAGATTAAAATATACAAAAAACTACACAAATAAACATCTCCTACACTTAATTCCATTTTACTAACAGAACATGCACGGTATCTTCTATTTTAAGTTGATGCAATAGTTAAAAAACCATTTTAAGGAAGTTGAAAAGGAGATAGGAAAAGGTAGTAGTGCAGTAATAGTAATAATAACAAAAAAAGAAATAACCCTTACTACTAATACTGTTTTTTTTTTCTAATCGGAAAAGGATAAGTACTATAATACTGGTTTTAGTCAGCAGTTATACATAATATTGTAAAAGAAGCAGTAAATTGATATTAATAACAATAAAAATGGTGATATAGTACAATAAATACAATAGTACTAACAACAGTAATAACATCAGTACTAACAGTGATTATGGGTGGTCACTAAGTTGGCTTCACAGGGAACCTGATCCAACGCGAGCCCAAAACACCAGGGACAGGAATGGGGCTTCTGCTCCACAAGTTGGGGAGGAACGCAGAAAAAAACTGCAAGTGTTTGGGATGAGGACGGGTTCTCTGCACCTAACCCCACAGGTTTGGTACTGAGGAGAGTGGGGGACAAGGACATGGTGGGGATAAGGTGCTATAATGAGTATATGGGATGTGGCAGAGGCAAGAATAAGGAATGGATAAGAGGCAATGAATGGCCAGGGATACTAGGGATATGTAGCAAGGGGCAAAGTGGGGCAAGGATGAAGATGAGGATCAGGTTGAGAGTGAGGACAGGGGTAGAGATGAGGGACAGGTTGGCAATGCAAGGATTGGGTAGACTTAAATGGGGATGAATTTAGGGCTGAAGATCAAGATGGTTGGTTGGAACCCAACCTGAAGCCAACCTTAACAATGAGAGAAGAAGAAGAATACACTATTCTGCACAACTGCATATGTTAATCAGATCATGAATCCATCATGGCCGAGCCATAGAATGTGATACGTTAGATTTTTTAAGGGGAGGAAGGGGGAAACTGATACTATAGCTTTCTCGCCTCTCAACATGATTGATAGGATGGATGGGCAAACATGGGCATTTTAATAGGCCTTCTAACATAAAGAAATAACGTAGATTTTTCAGATTTGTTGGATTTTACTTTTGAAAGAGATTGAATGTGTACCTTTTCAGGAGGACTTTGTGTCCTTATCCGTTTCTCATAGTTAAAGAAAATTCTTCTCCTATATGAATCTGCACAATGACAAAAACACTAATGAATAAGGACCATCTGTCAATAATTGTCTATTTAATCATCAGTTGGGCCAATAGGTGAATCTTCAATAGGTTTCAGCAAGTTTTGCTGAACCATCTAAATTTCCCCATCCATTGATATTATGAGCATGCTTAGTTCATTCGGTTTCATTTGCATGTATATTTACGAGGCATTTGAAGCATAAACAGAATAAAAATATGCAAAAGGGGCTCAAGATCACCAAATCATGTTTGATATTATCTCTCAGTCAAATAAAAGGAAACAAGGCCTTCCCCTTTGTTTCCCTTCATTTGAATGAGAACTATTATCCCTAAAAGTTCAGTCTTTCTTTAACAAAGTTATAACCATTAGTAAAAAAAATAAAGGAAAATGATACCACAAGAATGGTACAAGATTGTGATACAAACAGCAACGGATTTCCCTTTATTTGAATGAGAAATATCATCCCTAAAATTTTCACATTTTTCCAACACCGCGATTCCACAATAATACACAATTGTAACAGATGAGCAATGGATTAGACCAAAACGAACATCATTTCAACAACGCTTTTACAGGAAGACCATCGAACCAATTAATAAAGCAAGAACATAAAGACAAACACGAATAATTCATATAAGCAGTAGCTGCAGTACGCTTGAGACTAAGAGAAGTAAATCAAAGATTTGTCTAGCGATTTTAAACTTACTGGGAAAACGATGCCGCCAGAAAGGTGTAACTTACCGAAATGATTTTGATAGCAAAACCGTATCAAAGAGGGACAAAAAAAGGCGGGAAGCAAGAAATCAACCTACCCGGAAAAAGATATCTCGTCTTCTTGACCTGCTCAGGCTGAACAGCTTCGACGACCTCCAGGGAATCAGCGAATGTGGAGGAAGAGGATGACAACAGCCAAACCCCAACACCGGATGCCACGAGCAACCCGGGAAAAAACCTGAGAAACGACCGGCCTCTGGCCGAATCTTCAAACTGCGCGGGTTCTTCGTAGAGCGAGGAAGAGGAGGATCTGGGCAGGCTGGAGAAAAGGCGAACGTGTGAGTTCCGGACGAGAGACAGTGAGGATCTCTTGAGGGACAACACCAAGGCGCACATGTTGTGGGTTCCCGGCAAACAGAGAGAGGGAGAGGCAGAGAAGGGGTAAATAGAGGGGGAGGGGAAGGTAGCACGGGAAGTGTGGGGATTTGACCGAGACAGAGGGGATATGGAGAGGGTTCCGGTATTTAGAGAAAAACAAGGGCCGGCAGAATACTCGCCAACAGACGCCGAGTTAGTATATACTATATTCAACAGAAACTTCACCTCCCAGTCACCTTTCTTCGAGTCCTTCGACTCCAGAGTCTGGACGACGAAATAGAACAGTTCGATGATCCACAGATCCATTTTACAAGTGGCTCCCGCGGTTTTGGGCCCACAGTAACGTAAATAACTGCTGCTTAAATATTCGACGAAAGCTGACTTAGTCGGTTGAAATTGGAAAATAGAGACGGACACTTCTCTCTTCTCCATCACAATTCATAACACCTCTTCTACTTTCACGAAGCTTCTGGGTACTTTCCTGTCCCACCAATGTACTACGGACTTGGATCCGGTAGCCAAAATGCGCGTGGCCAACGCTAATCACGGGGCGGGCTTCGCATGGGTTCCTAAAGCAACGCCTTATTTGGGACTCGGATCCGGTGGCCAAAATGCGCGGCCAACGCCAATCACCAGATATGGGACCCGCCCCATGATTGGCGTTGGCCACGCGCATTTTGGCTACCGGATCCGAGTCCCCTTATTCGAACCCTTCGCCGCGGTTTCTTCGGAATATTGATTCGCTCATCGCTTTGAAGCCAGAAATCAGAAAGCAAGATGTTGTGGAAATCGCTGCCCGCGGCGGAAAGAGACAATTAGTAGTATTTAGTAATATGGACTGCAAAGATCTTTAAGAAACTTACGAGAAATCAATAAAAAATTCAATCTTTCTCGCTTCTTGCCACTCTCTTCAAATGTTTCCACAAAATAACGGACGATTAGAGTCGTTGATTATCAGTTGTCTTTCCGCACAAAGTTGCAGCAGCAGCATAAAAGAAAAGACATTTTCATTGTTTTAATGCATTCGTCACTGACCAGAGATCCTGCTCCGCAGCTCAGGAAGAATCGAATATATGCATTCCATAATCGTTTCCCTTCAGGTTTCAGTGCCTTCTGTACATCTAGCAAGCAATTCGTACAAAATTCGAATTCTGCATCAGCCGAAATCGTCGCTTTTACAGACTACAAATTCGAATGATGAAAAGCTTCATCATGGATGGTTCTGATTAAAATTTATCTCATCGAACTCTAAGAAAATGGAAAGAAGTTGAGCGATCCACACCCCACGAATTCTCTATAATTGTCAGCCTCTCTGATTCACTAGACTCAAGTGCGATGCCAGGGCATATCTCGCTGCCTCTCCTTCCTCACTGGTCTCCTCTGCAGATTCCGGGAAGCTCTGTTCCTGCAAAAACTCTGCAATCTCAGCCGGCGGAGGGTTCCCACACTTGCTCAAAAAATTGTGAAGAAGACACCCTGCGACAATCAAGAACGGGAAGGGCTCCAAACACTCCTCTTTCCACCGCACGGAGAGAAGCCTCCACCGAGCGCAAACCC
Source organism: Aristolochia fimbriata (assembly GCA_019845555.1). Lineage (NCBI taxonomy): Eukaryota > Viridiplantae > Streptophyta > Magnoliopsida > Piperales > Aristolochiaceae > Aristolochia > Aristolochia fimbriata. The sequence goes on from CM034080.1 coordinate 18,852,845, forward strand.
GGGCAAACGCCTCTTCCGCCACGCTCATCCCTTTGCCATGGATTGAATTAAACACTTCCTTGCAAACATCGTCATCATCATCGACTTCTCGAAAAGGTGTGATCAGCCAAGGCAAGAGAGGGCAACAAGCATCCCCAATGACGTACTGTCGAACACCGTAACCATTGGAGAGGTCGACACGGGGACCATTAAACACCTCTCTGCCGGCCTCAACGCGGTGAAAGAGCTTCGTTTGCCGCAATATCGAGTTTGGAGAAACCGTACCGGGCCAACCCGCGGAGACATCTAGAAATATCCCGTCGGAGTCGACCAATCCTTGAACTACTAGGGTTCCCTCGCAGGTAAAGAAACGGTGAAAACCCAATGCCCCGAGGCAATTAGGGAGAGATACAGATACTCCTTTTGCATTAGGAGCAACCCCAACAGGAATTCGGAGAAGATGCGATAAATGATCGATTATGGCTTTGACGACACGGTGGAACCCGCGACAGGCGGAGGAGGAAGAATCGAACCCAAATCGACGGGCGACGGCCTTGTAGGGCGCGGCGTGGGCCAAACGAAACAGAGCCGCGGCGAGACTGTAGTCAGGGGTAGGGCCTAGGTGAGGCGAGAGGGCCTGGAGAAGAGCAGTGAAGGAACGCCTGGTGACGCGGAAGTACTGAAGCCAGAGGAGCTCGGACTCGGCGGTGGCGCCGGAGAGGAAGCGGCGGAACCAACTGGGAGGGCAAAAAGAGGAAGATGGGATCGTGGGAGGGATTAGGGTTCTGGGCGAGACATTTTCGGGAAGAACGACCGAGGAGTGGAGTTTGGAGAGGGAGAGGGCCGCAGACTTGATACATGACTCCAGGGTTAGGGCTTGGGACGGGAGGAGAAAGAGATCGTAGGAGGAGAGGAAGCGATGAGCGTCGGACGTGGCGGAGGCGACGAGGGAAATGAGATCGGCGATCTCGTCCGCGGTGAGCTTCTTCTTGCTCGGATTTTTTGTCTTCTTGTGGACATCGGGGGGAACGAAGAATGCCGGCATGGCGATCACAATGTCGTCGTCGTCGGCCATTGAAGGCGGCGGCGGTCCGTCGGAGGTCCAGATTTTACCGAGCTCGCTTTCTTAGTGTGATTTGTGAGAAGTACAAACTCCGAAATGGCCCTCCAAGGCGGCAAGCTGAAACGAACCTTGACGACGGATGGACATAATAGTGCACGTCCTCATAGCACGTGCCGCAAATTCAAACAAGGTTTTTTTTTTTTTTTTGGTCGATCTACTCGAGTTATTAGTACCTCCCAAATAATTGAGAAAAAAAATTAGTCTTTTTTAAGAGCAATAATTTATTTTAATAATGAAATAAAAATATGATTGTACGCACCAAAATGTGAACATTCCAAATGCAACAACCCCAAATGCCATCGGTCCAACAAAGTCATTTGTCATAGTCCATTGCCAAGTTCATTCGCGTCGCTACATCAACAGCCATGTCATGATCTCACTCAACTCAACAGTTAAATGACCAAGTTTGGTCACCAACGATGGAAGCCAAGAAAAGACACTGAGATCCTCATTCGAGGGATCTAACAGAGGAGCTCCCGGTCTTCCTCCTCTCTCAAAAGAAGCAGCAGAAAGGGGATCATGATCCCCATTCCAAGGATCGACCCTCAACAACTGCACAGAATCGGCTACCAATAGCCAGAAAAGCTCTGTCCAAAGGGTTCAAAAATCCTTCATCCAAAAACTCTCACGCGCAGAGACTATTTTGAGCCAAAGAAGTTCAGCAACTTGCAGTCCGTCGTAATTCACCAGTTCGACCGGAGCAGCTCTACACGTTCGTCGGCAACGTCACACAAGTCGATACATGCGGAACACAAATACTTTCGTTCGAAGCCGTCATCGTTCGTGCACACCCGTTCCCGAAGCTTGGATTTTGACTACAACTCGCCAGAAGCTTAAACTTCACCAAATTCATTTGGAGATCGAATAAGAGGAAGCCTAGGAGATTGTACTCGCATTCCTTGATATTCAAACACAACTGTAGCACAAATATTCTGTTATAAATCGAATTACTCTCTTGGTCGCGCCTCTTCGCCGACCGGCGGATTTTCGGTGAAACAGATTTGGCACGCCCGGTGGGACATTTCCTACCTCTAATCTCCTTCTCCGTTTAACAAAAAAAAAAAATATCAGTCATGGCCAGCAACGACAACAAAAACAACAAAGGTAAAAACATTGCCAGCTCGAGCTCTGCTCATCCGCGCCCTGCCACGAATGCAAGCTCAACTGCAGGAGCTTCGTGGACCAGCGACCGTCTCTCCGGCCAACCTCCGCGCTCCTACCACTCCATCATTGGCCACTCGCCCAATGACAAGGGCCTAGGCTAGAAGCTTGTCCACCGGACAGGCTCCCTTTATGTGCGACGCGCATCGCCCGAGCGCCGTATTCATGCCACAGGCTACCACGGCCTCTGCCAAGGCTACCACGGCCTCTGCCAAGGCTACCACGGCCTCTGCCAAGGCTGCCACGGCCTCTGCCAAGGCTACCACGGCCTCTGCCAAGGCTACCACGGCCTCTACTAAGGCTACCATTGCTTCTGCCAAGCCAACCGCGGCCTCAGCCAGGCCGATCCTAGCAATGGCCAAACCAACATACTTGGCAGTCGCTGCCTCTCCTCCTCCTCGCAACCCGTCAGTCAGCCCGGCTCTGTCACCACCATCGCGAAGGAGCTCTATCGTCCCTGCCTTGGTGCAGCGCTATGAACAACATGGGGGCACGACTTCCTCCTCTGCGGCAAGAACGTACTTGTCATCGGCTTCCTTCGTACAGAGAGCGACGACCGAGGACAAATCTCCGATCATGACCATCTCCCACGATCTCCTAGCCGCACTCACTGCAGCAGCCAATTCATCTCCTATCCGCTCACCTCGCCGATAGACACCGGCAACCTCCCCTGCTGCGCTACCGCCCATTTCATCCTACCGACATTCACCGGGGGCTACCACCACAAGCCAGTCACCCGCTAAAACCATCTGCCACTCTCAACCAACAGTGGTTGGTTCTCCCGATCGGTCGCCTACCGCAACCTCTCCACACCCGAGAACACTGACGACTGTTTCCCCCATGCAGTCGCCGGCAAAGATGTCACCACTTCTATCCGCTTCGGGAATAGCTTCGCCGACGCAGACCGTCAAAATGGCCGCAATGATGACATCGGCCAAAACTATAGAAGAGCAGCTTGCCGAAATGCAGGCTGCACTTAAAGAACAAAACGACCAGCTGCGCATCAAAGACGCGCAACTCGCAACTCGTGACCTCCAAATTGCGAGGATATTGGAGCGACTCGAAATGGGTGCGGCCACAAACAACACTGGCAGCGTTTCTCAAGAAGTCGACCGAAATTGGGCGACTACCAGTGGTTCAGCCGAACCATTGCCAGAAGATCCTGCCTCTGACGATGAGCTGCTGCCTGTCGCACTTGTAGCCATTCGCAGAGGTCGAGTCGAAGCAGAGTCGACTGCCCTCACACTCGAAGCAGTCACTGAACTCATCAACTGCGTTGTACGGAACAGCTCGGGCGATAGCAAATTTGTCGCCTACCGGAGGCCCTATACGCAGAGGATCCAAAACATCCCGATGCCACTCGGGTATCATCCTCCAAAATTCCAGCAGTTCAACGGAAACGAGCACCCCAAACAGCACGTCGTCCACTTCATTGAAACGTGCAACAACGCCGGCGACTTGCTAGTCAAGCAATTTGGCCCGTCACTGAAGGGAAATGCCTTCGACTGGTATATCAAGCTGCCCCAGGAGTCAATTGACAGCTAGGAACAATTGGAGAGAGAATTCCTCAGCCGATTCTACAGCACTCGGCACACCGTTACTCTAGTCGAAATCGCCAACCTAAAACAAAAGAAGGGCAAGAAAGTTGTCGACTACATTAACCGGTGGAGGAACTTGAGCCTAAATTGCAAAGAGAGCTCAAATCTGTCCCTCGAAGCTGAAATTGAAATGTGTGCTCGAGGGATGCGATGAGAACTCCTGTGCTACATCCAGAGCCGGAGGCCGACTGGCTTTCAACATGGAGAACCTCATAGAGGAGCGGGGGGAAGAAGCTACGTCATCGGCTGATCCTCGTAAGAAAGGGAAGGCCGCCGTGACCGCGCCCAAAGACGCGAAGGAGAAAACAAAAACATCCTTCGCGACGAATGCTCTCGAACCAATCAAAGTCGGGAGCAAGGTCAAAGCAACTTACGTCCCACGATAGCTAACCGGGGCACGTACCGAAGGCCTTCGCTGGAGGAACGACAGGCCAAAACATACTCGTTCACCGACGCAGATGTTCCTGTTATGCTCGAGCAGCTGCTTGACAACCACTTGCTCAAGTTGCAAGAAATCAAAAGACCTAGCGACCTAACCAAGAGCAAAAGGCCGAACTTCTGCAAATACCACCGCTTGGTCGGGCATCCGACCGAGAAGTGCTTCGTCCTGAAAGACAGGATCATGGAGCTGGCAGCTCAAGGCCGCATTGAAATAGAAGGAACCGAAAACACGACGTCCTCACATATCATCTCCATTCAAGCCGAGCCAAACCGGTGAACTCGGCCAAACAAGCAGCAAGTCGCGAGGAAGGAGTACCGTCCAAAATCCGGTCCCTCCAACCGACCGCACAACAACAGACGACCACCAGCTAAGGTCGCACCGAAATCGGCACCTCGCGAAGCAGCTGCAACCGACGCAGAGGGGTGGATTTTGATCACCCAGTGAAAGAAGCCTATTCGAGAAATCGAACTGGCGCCAGTGAACACCAAAACAAAGGCGAAGCGGCCAAATAAAAGAGCCGCGAAGCGCCAAAAGAAAGCTCCTAGGACCAGCGTTCAAGGAGCAAATAAAAAGAAGAGAAGACCTGTCACACTGGCGGAGTTCTTCCTAAAAAAATTCTTCGCGCCGCCAGCAATGGTGGCTACTTGTTCGACAGCTCATCCTGAACAAACAGCACCGAAAGACAAAGGCAAACGGCCGGTCGTCGAATACGACGACCTCGAGACGTCACTGAAGCAAATCTCGTCCCTTAACAAGATTGACGACGACCTCGACTTGGCCATTCGGTCAAGACAGGCCCTAATTCAAGTCCTCGACAAACCAGAAGAGCTCCAAGCCGAAGTCGAGATGCTGCTCATGAGGAAGCATGACCTGCCGAAAGTCGGGTTAACTCCACCTTACCGAAAGGAGGAAGAAGATGCACACTCCTCTCCGCAGCTGGCAAAGTCGAAGGAAGCGATCACTGTTTCATGTCCACTGTGCACCACATTTTGAGAAGAGGACTCGCAGCTGGGAACGAAGAACCATAACCAGCCATTATTCGTCTCTGGCTACATCAGAGACCACAAAGTCAATCGCATTCTTGTCGATTGTGGATCTGCAGTAAACATTCTGCCGATTCACACGATGAAGAATGTCGGCCTCTCTGCTGGCGACCTCTCTCCGAGATCTCTCCTCATCCAAGGCTTCAATCAGGAAGGCCAGAGGACGCTCGGCATGATCTTGCTCAAATTGCACATCGACGATATGGTGGCCGAAACTCCATTTCAAGTCATCGACTCGAGAACAACTTATAATCTGCTCTTGGGTCGACCGTGGCTTCACGTGAATGGGGTTGTACCATCGACACTTCACCAGTGCTTCAAGTATAGGAAGGATGGCGGGCAAAAGACGGATTACGCCAACGAGAGTCCATTCACTGAGGCAGAAGCATCATTCGCAGATGCCAAATTCTATTTAACGACCAGACCGACAGTCAAATTGTCCTCCTCGCCGAAACAGGCGTCAAATGCCAAAAATGCTCTACCTCCAAAACAAACTCCAAAGCAAGCTGCATCGCCCAAACAACCGACGCAACCCACGTCTACCAAACAGTCAACGCAAGCCGTGTCTCCAAAATAGACTCTGACGCAAGTCATGTCTCCTAAACAACCGGTGCCCAACAACCAGCCGGCACACAACCACAAACTGGCCACAATAACTCCAGCATCGACACAGCGTAATGGACCTATCTTACGGTACATCCCGTAGTCGCAGAGGAAAAAGGGAGAAGCTCCGTTGGTCGCTTGTCACAAAATCCAGCCGATCGCCTTTGCAGAAAAAGTCACTCTCCCACTGCCAAAACTTGAAGACCGAAGCATTGTGAAGCAATTCTCGAACCTCGAGCAGTTGCCATCTACTCGCTCGAACGAAGGCTTCGACCCGAACGCGTATCGACTGATGGCCAGAGCCGGGGGCAACTTCACAAAAGACTAGCTCCACGAGAAGCCGCCCGTCGCTCTACCGATCCTCACTCCAGAACAAGAAAAGCTGAGAAGCGAGGGCCATCGTATTACTCAAGGTCGCTTAGGCCTCGGCTACCAGAAGGAGAAGTCGATCAAAATCTATGGTGCTCAGACGAAGCCGATGAAAATAACCAGAAAGACATTGGCCGACATACACCAAGTTCCAGTCGGCCAAACTCTAGCGAAAAAGAAAAATGCTTCGAACCCGGTGATTATTTACACCTTGAGAGCAGCCATCGCACGAGCTCGCGCATATGACTCAGTCGCGGTAAACCATATCTCTGTCACCAACGACAACCAAGAGGACGACGAGTTCATCTTGAAGGAAGGTCCGGCTACGTTCGAGGAAAGCGGCCAGTCGACAGCCGACGAGTTAAAGAAAGTTGACCTGGGCACAAAAGAGGACCCGAGGCCAACATTCCTTAGCGATTCACTATCGGTCAAAGAAGAGGTCGAATATATGTCGTTACTTCGCGAATACCGTGGCATATTTGCCTAGAATTACACAAAAATGCCAGGCCTCGACCCATGAGTTGCAGTGCACAAATTGGCAGTGCATCCCTCTGTCCGGCCAGTCAAACAATTGCAACGACGATTCTGGCCAGAACTTGTGCCAGAAATTGAAAAGGAAGTCGACAAATTGATCGCTGCCAATTTTATAAGAGAGGTGAAGTATCCTTCTTGGATCGCGAATATCGTACCAGTCAAGAAGAAGAATGGCCAAATCCGAGTCTGCGTCGACTTTTGCGACCTAAACACAGCTTGCCCGAAGGACGACTTCCCTCTGCCGATAACTGAATTCATGGTCGATGCGATGACGGGTCATGAAGCTCTATCTTTCATGGACGGGTCATCTAGTTATAACCAAATTCGAATGGACCCAAAGGATGAGGAGTTCACTGCTTTTCGCATTCCCAAAGGCATTTTCTGCTATAAGGTGATGTCGTTCGGACTCAAGAATGCCGGCGCGACGTACCAGAGGGCAATGCAGAACATCTTTGATGACTTTCTGCATAAATGCGTCGAGTGCTATGTCGACGACCTGGTGGTAAAGACGAAGGAGCGGTCAGATCATCTTCTCGACCTTATAGCAGTATTCGAACGACTTCGACGATTTCAGCTCAAAATGAACCCGCTGAAATGCGCATTCGGTGTCGCCTCAGGAAAATTTTTGGGAATCGTTGTGCACCACCGAGGAATTGAAATCGACCAATCCAAAATCGATGCAATTCAAAAGATGCCAGAGCCCAGAAACATCTCTGAACTTAAGAGCTTTCAAGGCCACTTAGCGTATATCTGGCGCTTCATCTCGAATTTAGCCGGAAGATGCCAACCGTTCAGTAGCCTAATGAAAAAAGACACGCCGTTCGAATGGGACGAGTCTTGTCGGAACGCCTTAAACAACATAAAGGCGTACCTCACCAAGCCACCTGTACTCGTCGCTCCGATTGTCGACAAGTCGTTGCTGCTTTACATTGCAGCACAAGAGAAATCCGTAGGAGCTCTCTTGGCTCAATGCGACGAGGACAACAAAGAACGTTCTCTCTATTATCTGAGCCGAACATTGGTGGGCACCGAAATCAATTACACTTTGATAGAGAAAACTTATCTGACACTCGTCTTTGCAATTCAAAAGCTCCGGCACTACCTCCTGGCGCATTCGACGAACTTAATTTCGCGAGCCGACCCGCTCAAATACATTATGTTGTGATCGATACTCTCTGGTCGACTGGCTAAGTGGGTGTTGCTCCTTTCTGAGTTTGAGATTAACTTCGTGCCGCAACGCGCAAACAAAGGCCAAGCTCTGGCGAATTTCTTGGCCGACTATCCAGTGCCAGCTGAGTGGGAATTGACAGAAGAGTTCCCAGACAAAGAAATTTTCCTGGTCGAGGTGCTCCCCTCTTGGGAGATGTACTTCGATGGCGCTACGTGAAGAAATGGAACCGGCGCGGGAGTTCTATTCGTTTCACCAAGAAAGGAGTTGTTGCCGTATTCGTTTGTTCTCACCCAAAATTGTTCGAACAACGAGGCGGAGTATCAAGCAATCCTTCTCGAACTTGGCATGGCAATCGAGATGAAGTTGCCGCAGCTAAACATCTACGACTACTCGGCACTGGTTATCAAGCTGCTTACAGGGGAGTTCGAAGTAAAGAAACTCGAGCTCGTGCCGTTCTAGAGATATGCATGTGACCTTCTGGCCCAAATTCCGGAAGCGTCGCTCCACCACGTCCCTCGATCTGGAAATGGGCCAGCTGACGCATTGGCTGGAATTGCTGCCAATATAGCGCAATTCGATGAACGACCGAGCCAAGTTCCCATTTACGAAAGATGGGTAGTCCCTCCACCGACTGAAGAAGAAACATAAGAAGAACAGACAAATGACACAGAGGAGTCTTTTCCTATCTCGGCCAGCCAAAACGAAGCTGGAGATTAGCGAGAGCCTATCTCGAATTTTCTCCGACACGGCACACTCCCGGCTGACCTGCGAGAGCGAGTTCATATTCTTCGAGCAGCTCCAAGGTACGTTTTTTGTCAATGACGTACTTTATCGGAGGTCGTACGAAGGTCTGCTTCTTCGTGTCTTTCTAAAGAAGAGGGACTGCAAGTCTTAGAAGAAACACACAGTGGAATTTGCGGAGCGCACCATGCTGGCCCAAAGCTCCACCTACAAGTGAAACGGATGGGCTACTATTGGTCGTCAATGCTCAGGGACGCCACCGAAATGGCTCGAACTTGCAGACCGTGACAACTCCATGCCGATTACATACATCAACCACCGGAGCCGCTTCACCCGACGATCGCGTCATGGCCATTTGAAGCTTGGGGGATGAACATCATTGGTCCAATAACTCCCAAATCTGACTCCGACCGGCAATACATTTTGGCTGCCACCGACGACTTCTCGAAATGGGCCGAAGCTGCTGCCTACCGAGAAGTCAAGGCTACCACCTTCGTCGACTTCATTCAGACCCAAATTATCTATCGATATGGGGTCCCTCGATACATAGTGACGGACAACGGCACACTGTTAAAAAACAAAGTCATGGACTGCTTCTGAGAAAAATTTTGCATACAACAGCGGACATCGTCGGCTTACAACCCAGTAGCCCACGGACTTGCAGAAGCATTTAACAAAACGCTCTGCAAGATCCTAAAGAAAACAATCGGCGCCAACAAAAAGAGTTGGGACGAAAAACTCGGCGAAGCCTTGTGGGCATACAGAACGTTGTTTCGAACGCCGACCCAGTCGACTCCATACTCGCTGGTCTATGGCACAGAAGCAGTGCTCCCACTCGAAGTACAACTCCCCTCTCTGCACAGTGCTATTAGAGAAGGGCTCACCACATAGGAGTGCGCTCAGTTGCGACTCGCAGAGCTAGAGTCACTCGACGAGCAACGACTTGAGGCACAACAACGTCTCGAGTGCTATCAATCTCGAATGACCCGGGCCTTCAACAAAAAGGTACGGCTCAGGTCATTCCAAAAATGCGACTTAGTGCTTGCAGTCAGACGGCCAATGCTCTTTGCGAGTAAAATCGGGGGCAAATTTGCTCCAAAATAGGCTGGACCATACGTGGTGCAGGAACCCTACACCAATGGCCCCTACAAGCTAGTCACGTCAAATGGCTCGGAGCTGCCAATAACAAACGGTAAATTCCTCAAACACTTCTATGCATGGGGGGCAGTTGAAAAAAAAAAAAAAAGAAAGAAAGAAATCTAATAAAAGGAGTCAATGTTTCTCATTGCAAAAAAAATGGGAAAGATGCAAGCCTCACAACAAAAAAGAGAGAGGCTACAAAAAAAAAAGTACAAAGAAAACATCAAAGCTGTGGAAGCTCGAAGTCGGCCACCCATCGTTGCAGCCAAACGACTTCGGCATGAACCTCAGACAGTTCACGCGTCTCAGCCTCGCTGAGAGTTGGGCTCGAACGAACAAAAGCAAGCTGGTCCTGAAGAGTAGAGGCGTCCTCCTCGCTGACGTCAAATCCCTTCTGGCTGGTCGCAAGCTCGACATTTATGGAGTCGAGTTGAGCCGATATGAGTGCCAAACGGTCGTCAAGAGCTTTCTGCTCAGCCTCAGCAGCTTCACGCTCTACCTGATAATCAAAGTCCACCGTTAAGTTGTCGCGTCGATGGCTCACTCGCTGGACAGACTGGGCAAGCTCAGCTTCTGCAGCAAACTGTTCAGCCAAATTGAACTTACCGACCAAGGAGTTGCGCAACTGATGAAAGTGATCTACCTCTGAGGCAAAGTCTTCCACCCATTGCTCCAGAACTGAAGTGTCAATGTCGACTTCTCTTAGGTGGTCGAGAATGACGCGGGTGTCTTCCAGCGAACATGGGTCGTCGGCCGGCAGTAAATCCGACTCGACGAATTTCGTCCACAGCCCCAAAGCAGCCTGTTGCAGCAGCAGCCTCGGTCTCGCCGAGGGACGAAAGACTGACGCCTAGACAGAAAAAGGGAGATAAACAAAATGGCGAAAGAACAAAAAAAAAAGACAAGGGAACGAGAGGATTTTACTTACCGATGAAGGCCGCAAAGTCGAAGAATCCTCGCTAATGGGTCGACGAGCCGAACCCGAAGCTCCTTCCTTGGCAGCAAGAGATGCCTCTCCGCTACTAGGAGGAAATGTCACAAAGACCTCCTTCCTCGAAGTCGCAGCGACAAGTGGGGACGGACCAGAAACAGGCTACCGAAACTCACCCGCAACAGTAGCCCCGACGTCCATGACAAGTCCTTCACACACGACTTGTTCATCCGAAGGCTGGAGGGGTACTTCACCGTCACCAACGATGCTCATCGGGCACTCGGCTTCGCTAGTTGTGAGTCCACCAGGAACAGCAGGAGGAAGTGCTTCTTCCCCGACCCACTCCAACTATCAAGTAACCTCTAAATCGGCGAGGTCGAACAAATCCTCCTGCTGAAAGACGGTTTGGTCCATAGACGAAGCTACGACGACGACAATCCTATCAGAAGGTAGGTCGCCCGACTCCGGGATCGATTGTGCTCCAACTTGGTTTGCTGGCGCAAGCGACACCACTAGTTCGGCAGTAGTTGTTGGGTGTCTAGCAAGTCCACTAGGTCAGCAAGTAATATAGACTCGAGAGTCCAGATATCGATCCCACAGAGACCTTGATGAGAATTCAGTTTAAGTAAAGATTTTTCTATTGATTGAGGGAAAAGAAATTTTTGGTTTTGGTTTTGAAAACTGAAAAGAAAACAAAATTAAACTACTGGAAAAACTAATAGAGATGAGATGTTTGGGGAAGAGTGTCAATCTCTCCTAGCTGTTAACATGTAAAACTTTGATTTTATAGCTCAAGCACCTTTACTTTGACTTAGCTTTTGAAAACCTGGTTACCCATATACAGGAAATAACTTTCACTTATTCCTTGAACTCCTTCTCAACCAGAACATTCAAATCCTAAGTGCATAAATATAAAAGCTTGAAGATTTACTCTCTCTTATTCAGAACAAGAGTTATAGAAGTCACATTACTTTTCAACTAGTCTCCTTCGAAACCGGAACAATCTAGTTTAAAAGCGAGTTGTTTTAGAAAATAAGGAATCATATAACTAACCCAAATCTTTACTGAAATTTAACTTCTCATTCGTACCTCATTAAACTTCAGATATCAATCTAGAGTAGCAATAAGCAATGAATACAGATTCTAAAATAAAAGCAGAGTACTTTATTGCTATAGAGATCAGAACTTAAACATGTAACAACTAGGAGTTCATGACTTCCCCAAGAAAGAGAGACTACTCCATGATAATAGAATAAACACACAGTAATAAAGATTCAATTACAGCCATAGACATAAAATAAACTAAGTACAGAAACCCCCACATGTACAAACCTGACTTTTGGCGATTGTCAAACACAGTCGCCAAAGGCTAAAAAACAATCGCTAAAGTCATAGCGACTGGTCCCCCGTCGCCAATAAATGGTGCCAAAAAAGTCAGTCGCCATTCTGCTTATGGCGACGGGCTATGTCGGTCTCTATTGGTTGAAATTTTTGGTGACTGTTGAACAGTCACTAATTCTTCATTTATAGCGATTAGTTCGTAACAGTCGCAATAAATACTTATGGTGACTGTTTAGCAGTCACCATCAAATACTTTTAGTGACTGTTGGCCGGTCTCCAAAACAAATATTTAGCGACTGTTTATTTTCGGTCGCCGTTTCTTTTACATTATAGTGATTTGTTTGCCGATTACTTAAAAAAAATATTTCATTTGTTTATTTTCAGTCGCCTTTTATTATGCTTTATAGCGATTGTTTGCCGGTCCACAAAATAATTTATTTGGCGATTTGTTGACGGTCCCCAAAAAATATATTTAGCGATTGCGTATTTGGTCTCCTTTTTTTCCCTCGATATATGGCAACCGTCCTTAGCGGTCAACCGTGAAATTATGGGCATTGGTAGGCGATTATATAGTTTTATTAATGGTCATTGACCAATAGTCGTCATTATTTATTTATTTATTTTTCTTTCATTCTGTTTAGTTTTTTATTTTCGTTTTCCTGTATAAACCTAAAAAATCCATATTTATATAAAACACAAAATCTACTTTCAAATGAAACACAAATAAACACTTTCAAATGAAACACAAATAAATATTTATATTATATATCAACCAAGTATGAATTAAAAATATGTTCATGTGCCCTTTGTGCTTACACATCATAAAAACTTAAGAAATATTCATCTTAATGTCAACAGAGGGTGTTTTACATGTGTAAGCTCCTCTTATGTTCTAATACTAGATTCCTAATAGTGGCGCACCAAAATCCACCAAAGCCTCCACCAAACAACATCCACCGAACTGCCTCAACCAAACAGTCTCCACCAAACAGCCTCCACCAAACAGCCTCCACCAAACAGCCTCCACCAAACAACCTCCACCAAACAACCTCCACCAAACAACCTCCACCAAACAGCCTTCACCAAAATGCCTCCACCAAAATCCAATTTGCAACACCCCTAGACAAGGCAGTATAAACAATGGTAAATCAAAAAGATGTGAAGATCTATTTCCAACAAAAAAAAAAAAAAAAAAAGATAAAATGAAAAAATGGAGTAAGCACTTAGACAAACCTGTAAGCAACAAAGTAAGAGGTTAGTGTACAAACAATTATGAAATTAAAGAAGCTGCCTAAAAGAATATTCTCCTATTTACTGAAGCTTAATCAAACAATTTGCTTGCCATCTCAACCAGAATTTGGTTGAATTGTGTTCTGCAATCAAATTGCATGTTTGAATCAAACTTCTTCTCATAGTTATACCTTACCTTTCTAAAAACAACATGAACTATCAATGACGAGTATAATGTGGCAACGACACCTCCTCACCATCTGTGGGGTCTATGCAAATATGAGTATTAGTGGGATTTCAATCCATTCTAATATAAGTTATTAATGAATGTTAAAAATATAACATTATAACCTTGAGAAGATGAACCATTGAAAGCCGAGAGAGGCATCCTCATGACGTCCATGAACCTCTTTGCTTGCGCTTGTAGTTGTGCTTGCATCTTGGCTTCTAAGGTGCGTATTTCTTCTTTTTGCACCTCCTTTAATTGCTCTATTTTTTCTGCCATCTCTTTGTCTTTCTCTTGAATGCATTATCGAGAGCCTCAACCCTAGCATCCGAGGGTCCCCGAGTACTTGGTGACTCCTTCTTGACCAACCACTCCCCATGCCCCGCTCGAAACCACCATGATGGCGGCCAAACGCGGTATCCAAAATTGGGGGTAAATATGTGATATCTTTGGTTGATTGGAGTTGGTTTTCATGAAAATCCTTTTCAACTTCGACCTGTAATGCAAAACTCATGTTAGTTACATTACTCTCTTACACAATAGGTGAAAGAAAAATTAGAGACTTACACATTTTTCCTCTGTGTAAGTGTTGTGATAGCTTCCATCCTTCTTCCTATGGGCACTCAAGTAAGAACCAAGGACTGTAAAGTCATATCCAAGTCTTTTACGCTCCATAAAAAGAAATACATTTTAAAGTAATCAGACAAGTAAAGTAGACATAATCCAAAAAAACAAGATCAATTGTACCTCCTCCGCATAATGTCGTGCAATGAACTTGGAACCCAAACTGTGTGTCGCCTGCGCATGTGAACAGTTCATCCGCATTTTCTGGGATTGGTGCATTCACACCTGGAAAAGCGACAATCATTTTCTTCTCCTCGCTTCCCGGCTCGGCTGTTTCTACAATTTCCCCATCTTCACATTCATGTTTGGGTTCATCATCACCATAAATGATAATTCCAGAGGGCTCATCCTCTACCTCTGTATCTAACAAGAAGAAATAAACATGAAACTTAAGTTAAATGAAAGCTAGCTTTTCTATGGCTAAACTTGGATAACAATAACAAGGTCACAACAACAAAATGTAATCACAAAACAGCTAGTTAAATCACCTAGAACAATCAGTAACTAAAAAATTTGTCTACAAACCTATATATCCAGGTGGGTATCCAATTTCACACATTCGGTTCAGCCAAGGGGGCGGATCATGTTCCTGCATGAACATATGAAAAGGTAACTATATAAGTGCTCTAGAAAGGACAAAGTAAAACACCAATAACAGTAATCAAAACACCAAAACTAGTTTTAAATTCAGGTCCTAGCTTGGGTTAATGAGTTAGGTTTCCTTGAGAAAAAACAAAAGCTTGTGTAAAACCTTTGATACTAATCACAAGTTAATAACTTAAGATCAAGTAAGTTCAATTTCTAAATGTGGAACTTCATGTAAATCAAAAGGACAGATCTAGACTAAAATGGATATATATTCAATCATAATTTCTAAGTTGTGAGATACTATTGTTGGCACAAATACAACTGGTTCTACAGTTATTAATAATGGTCTCAAGTGTCTCTGATGTTCCTACCTATTGTTCCTGATACAAAGTGGCTCAACACCTGCAACATGCAGAGAGGGCAGAAAATACAGAGATGGCCTCAAATAATGGTTTCAAGCATTTTAATTACTTATAAACACAGGGTCCATCAAACTGTTCCACACTGACAGCAGGACAAAGAACATCTGGTTGAATACGTCGAGCATTCAGATGCCTAAATGTCTGTGCAAAAGTGGCAGCAGTAAATTTGCTATTAACCAAGATCAAATCTGCCATACCTGCACGTTCCAAGACCAAGTCAGTAAAGAAAATGTCAGGTGCAGCAATGGCCAACATTACTAAGTTATGAGAAAGAGTAGTGCACTCCACTATATACTCATGAACTATTCCACTCCTTGTCCAGTGCAGCTAACGGGGTGCACAAATGTCATGACCAAAGAGGCATTGTAAACCCACCAGTATACACAGGGATCTGAGCCACTGTCTTCATAAATTAAAATTCCTAATACAACCCCCCACCCCTCCCAAACATAGTGGACATGCTTACAAGAGAGCTAAAAATCCTTTTCATGGGTTTAAGTTGAAAGGACCATATCTCCACTATTAGTCAGACTAGAGATCACACAATATCTCTTGCAATTGAATGCTTATCCACATGCTAATCCTCTAATCTCCAACTCAATTGCTGGTAAAGAACAATAATAAAAACTATCCTAATACCGATTATCATCATTGAAGGAACACAATTGACAGAAAGAAGAAAAATATATTTTTTTTAAACAAAGAAAGAAGAAAATTAATAATAGTGAAGAAAAGAGAAAAAAGAAATTTGAGCCCACCTCAATTGCTGGTAAAGAGAAATCAAATAATTATTTGCATGAAGCTGATTATTATCCATTGCAGAAGACAGCTGACAGAAAGAAAAATAATAATATTTGTGGTGACAAGAGAAAAGAGAAAAAATATGAACTAACCAGTAGTGATTTCTTCAATTGCATCAATAGGCCAGCGATATAATCTTCTAAGCATACTTGTGTGATGTGCCAGTAACAAATCTGGAAAATGGCAATAGAACACCACCTGGAGATAGTAACTAGCATATATCAAAATTTGCACTATGTGAGATTCTTAAGAGCAGCTTATGCAGAGTAATAAAACAACTTACCTTCATTGAGCTTTTTAGTTTCAACAAAGGAATGATTACCGAAACCTGGTCCGCAAGTACAACATCGAACAAACGCCACATGACTAGCAAGGAAATAGCAACAAAGATGCATTTCAAGTATGCACATACAGCATGCAAGCGGTAGAAAATGTGGCGAGGTAAGAAGCTACCATACACGATAACAGGAAAGTTACCTGGACAACAAATTACTAAGAAATTATATGAAAATCACTGAATTGCAAGTTGTCTGAATTGTTATCTCATGTAAAAAAAAACTTTAACACATTCAAGAATTTGAGTGTGCCCTTTGAGATCAGTGACAGCTATTCTCTTCCTCCGAGACAGCTTGAAGTATAGAGGGGTTGAAAATAATGAACCATATAAAATCTCACCAACTTAATTTCATTTTTAGTTCTTAATTTTCAGCATTTTGCATTTAAAAAGGAAGAAAACAAAGAAAACAAGACTAAGAAACAACTCACATCCCCCTTATTATCGCTATTTTTTCATCGTGAATCCATATTCAGCCTCTGCAGATTTAACCACCCAACTTTGTTTTTAGCATTCACACATTAAATGAGAACAAAACAGGTTTGACCTTAAATAAATAACAGGTATTAGCTCTTATTTTTCAAATAACAGGTTCGACCTTAAATAACAGGTTCGACCTTACATCTCTGAAATTTATCCAGCGCCACATGCAAAATGAAGACAGATTAGAAATTATACCTTCGGACAGTATAAAACTATTAAATAGCTTCCGCTCCAAGAACAGAGGGTGCCAATCCAACACGAGAAGAGAGTGCAGAAGCAGAAAGGGGGAAACGCGCGTCGAAGAAGAAAGGAGGGAAACAGGAAGAAGAAAGGAGGGAAATAGTCCGCTGCTCGCCGCTGGAATGCTCGCCGCTGGAATGCTCGCCGCGGATGCTCTGCTCGCCGCTGGAATGCTCGCCGATGGAATGCTCGCCGATGGAGTCGTTGCGTTCTGCCAATCCAAGTCGAGAAGCAGAAGCTGAAAGAGGGATACGCTAGAAGAAAGGTGGGAATCGGGAAGGAGGAAACAGGGGTGCGCGGGTGATGGGAGATTTTGAGACGAAAGACCTAAGTCAAAATTTTTAGCCACGAGCAGCTAATTGAAATTCAACAAATACATGCATTGGATTATATGTATATATATACATATATAAATATATTAATATATTTACTTATTTAATTATTGATCAATTAAAATGTGTTCGATTTTTAAAACTTTTAAACATTTAAATGCTCATTAAATTTTAGTAATGGCACAATATTGATTAATTAAAAAACAAATCACATTTGGTAAATAAAACCTGCAAATAAAATTTAGTTAACATATTATAATTAATCACCTGCTAATTGAAAATCAACAAATACATGCATTGGATTGGTGGTCTTTGTGCGTACATACATTTATATGAAACTCAAAATCTACATTTCTATGAAACACAATCCACATTTATTTGAAACCAAGTATGAGTTTTACAATATGTATGTGTGCCCCTTTATCATTAGAACAAATCCCTTTAATTATATGTATATATATAGTGTATAAGTATAAGTATATAAATATATATATATAATTAAATTAAAAAATTAGGTTTTAAATTATTGATCAATTAAAATGCATTATTTGTAAATTGTTTGGTGATCATATAGTTGATGAAAATTTTCCAACTATAATTCAGATTAATAAAGTTTTACCTTAAGTTTTTATTTTATTTAAATATTTAAATTATAATTAAGTTTTATTAATGGAAAATGTTGGCATTCCTTTAATCTGTTTTGATGTCGCTAATCAGGGACAGTCCACTGGTCGCTAAAAATTAACATGTAATGACTGTCCACCAGTCGGCATATTATAATGTGTACGAAGACTATTTCATCAGTCGCTAATTGTTGATAATAGGGACTGTCCATTAGTAGCCATACTTCAACATTTAGGAGACTATTTTATCAGTCATTATTATACAATAATTGGCGACTGTCTACCAGGCGCAATTGCATAATTTATAACGACTGGTATCCAGTCGCCATTACTTTTCAATCTATAGTGACTGACGTGGTCAGTCGCCATAGGGGAAACAAGTCGCTATAAAATAATTTTGGCGACTTGTAGCTTTAACCCGTCACAAATAAGCAAAACCAGTCGCCATTTGTTACTTATTGGTGACTTGTTCATCTATACCAGTCTCCAAAAATAGCTTTTTTACTAGTGCCCCTTGAAGGACTGCCTTTGGCTTCTCTTGCACCTTGACTGAAATCTCCACCTTCTCTCTCTAAGGTGCCAAGAGGTCGTGTAAGACTCCCTCTGGACTTTTCTCTTCTCTCTAACCTAACTACAAAATAAGAAAAACAAACTAAGAACTGGATTTACACTACCAAAACTCGATTGTAAAACTGCATAAAAAACTGGATGCTTGATCTCTGCCTCGGACCTCCTTTTATAGCAGAAGTTCTGCCCAGAACTTGTAATTTTAGCCTCTGTCCAGGGGTATGAATTGTGCTTTCCCGACCTCAGAATTGGCTGAAATTACATACAAACCTTCCTTCTGAGGTCCTTTCCTTGCTCACAAAATTTGAGTTCAATCTGAGCTGGGAAACTCGAGATATGATGTGAAGAAGTTACTTGATTCTGCTGCCAATTCCAGCACTGGGTCCATCACTTGGAAAATCTGAAACTTGAGAACCACGACTTGGACTTGCCTGAATTTTTGTGATATGATCCTTAATATCCTCAGGAATCTTCAGTCCAAATTTGGCTTCAATTGGAACACGGGAACTCCAGATATGTTCTTCACAATTTTCGGATTTAACTTCTCCTTCTGGCAGCAGTTTCCTTCTTTGTGTGGAACTTCTCCTTTTTTTATCATTCAATGCACTTAGACTCGAGCAATATACCATAAAATCTTCGTGGATACCTTCCTTAGCTAATTAGGACTTCTTCTCCCAAGTTTGGGCTTGATTGGTAGTCAGAATCCCGAGATTTCCGTAATTTGCGTTTGCTGAGTCATCGGCGCGGTCGCGCCACATTTTCTTTTGATGTGGCGCGGTCGCGCCACTGGAGCAGAAATTTGTCTAAGTCTGAAAAAACGGCCTTCGGGTCCCATATGAGGAAGGACTCTTCATGGCGCGGTCGCGCCACTTTATGCAGTATAACTGGCGCGGTCGCGCCACTCCATAGACTCTTTGCCGACTTCTCGAAATAGAACTTGAACTCAATGTATGAAAACAGTGTGGCGCGCCAGCTCCACACCATCCTCCTGGCGCGGTAGCGCCCTCGTGGGGCGCGGTCGCTCGATTTCACATTCCGGAGTCGTCTTCTTTGAGACTTTGCTAGCCGTTGGAAATTTCTTAGATTTAATTGAATTTTCGCACATTTTTCCGGCGCGGTCGCGCCGTTCACTTTTTTACCTCTTTTTGCTCCTTTTTCCTTCATTTTACCTCAGAATCCAGATTTTCTTTTTTTACCGGGTACCTAAGACACAAAACATGTATTTGAGTTATTTTTGTCACTTTCACGCTCATAATCAACTCAAAGTAGGAATTTATGATCAATAAATCATGCATAAATAAGTGTCTTTTGGTCACTTATCACAACCCCAAACTTAAACATTTGCTCGTCCTCGAGCAAAACTCTGAAATAAATACCATATAGATCTGTAAAGACTTAAGAAAAGTTCAGTGATCCTCCCTACTAATGTTTCAAAATAGATGATTCACTCCATTCCTAATGATGGTTCTTCTTGCTTAGTCAAAACAGATTTCGAATTTTCTTCAAATTTTTCAAAGATGAACATGCCCATAGAAGTGAGAAGTCTCAATTCAACTCCAATAGCTAACCATCAGTCCACTCTCCACTAACCTGAAGGACTTCTCAATTCTAATCAATAGGTCTTTATGGGTTGTATTGAGGCAGGGGTAATGGGTATGATGAAGATTTTTGGTTTTCTTTTGAGTTTTATTCTCCTCCTCATATCCATTTTCCATTTTCTTGAGCATGAATTGGATTTGTGACTTTTCCTCCAAGGTCTTCCACCCCAAACTTATTCTTTTGCATTGATCCCTCATTTTTTCTTTTTCCCTCATTTTTTTTTCTTCTTCTTCCCATGTATCTTTTTCTTTGGGTTTTGTTCAGAGTCTATCTTACCTCGTCGGTTGACTAAGAGTTCCTAAGCTTGCTGAGGCCCGAGACTCGGTGCACACACAAGGTGGCCTTTCCCTTAACTAACCCACAACCTTTTCTCTCTTTTTCCTTGGCTTTGTTTGGAGTCCAGCTTACCTTGCCGGTTGACTCAGAGACCCTAAGCTTGCTGAGGCCCGAGTCCCTGCACACACAAAGGTGGCCTTTCTCCTACTCAACTCGGAATTTTTTTTTCTTTCTTTTCCTCTCTTGCTCCTTCTCCCCTTTACAATGAAATATTTTTATACCCTTCATCCATCCCTCCTTATAACTTCAAAATATTTATCCATGCTCATTCAAATAGAACACTTCAATAATTTGGAGAATCATGGGTCAGTAAGAAACAAGTTTAATTATCACTAAGGCTAGTTCATGTAGCATGGGACATTGAAACAAAACATGGATCTTTTCGGCCCAAGAGGTTTGACAAAAGGTGATGCAACTTGTGCATTAAAATGGGTGGCTTTGAAAAAGGCTCGAATGATTTTTAAACAGGTGCCTGAATCACCTCAAAATCTTGAAAACCTTTCTCTATTTCGCCTCAAGTTTTCCTCAGGTTGGTTCTAGTGATTGAAATCGACTTGCTCACTTGTACTTTATTTTCGAAAACTGTTTTTAAAGAAAAATTCCCATCCATTCAAGACAAAGCATCTGAACTAATATATTTTTCCAGAAAGTGAATCATGCTATTCATATGATCAGGGGTTTTCACTGGTCTTTTTCAAAGTCTTTATTGGATTTTTTGGTGAAAAAAATAGTGTTTTCAGATCCATGCATGAAAAGTATCCCACCCCAAACTTAAAATTTTTCAAATCCCCTTAAAATTGCATGAAGAGTATCCCACCCCAAACTTAAAAACATGCTTTGTCCTCAAAACAGCAGTAAACATAGGAGTGATAGAGATACTTCCCTGACTTTCTGGGTGGAGTGAGGTTGGATGGGTCTCCCTTAGTGGCTTTTGCATTATGCTCTCATGGGTTAGTGATAAAAATTTGGATGATTTTCAGCAATTGAAAATGAAAATTGACTAGAAGTGTCTCTCAGGCATAAAATGTGTCTTAAGAAAAATACCTGGAGTGGAGGTTCTGTTGCCGCACCTCTGTAGTGGCTAAATCTCAATATACCAAGTGGCGCGGTCGCGCCAGAATTTGGCGCGGGCGCGTCGAGTAATTTCAACAATTTTGCAGATCTTGAATGATATTTTCAATTTTTCCACTTTGGACAGGTTAGTATCAGTGACAGGCAGATTCAGAGTCATTTTTCACATATTTTCATTGGAAGAATTATTAAAAGAATGCTTTGAGACAAATCATTGAGATGAAGAATCATAATTTCATTAATATGAATGGAGATTGAGTGCATATTAATAAAATTGCATTAAATCACACTCTCAAACATAAGCACACACAAAAAGCATGCTCACGCATGAAGTTCAACAAGGAAAAGTTTAAAAGATATAGCAAGAAATTTCTACTCTTCTTTTTACCTTTCATCTTCTTCTTCCATTTTCCAGTTTTGAGTTTTTTAATTTTTTTGTGTTTTTCTATTTTTTGAAATCTGTAAATTTTTAATCTAACCCTATTCCTATCCTAGGTCTATGCAAAGAAATCAAAATCTTCTTCAAATTTTAAACAGGTCCTAAAATTTTGAAAAAAAAACTATCCTAACCTACTAAAAAAAATTCCAACAAATTCAAAAACTCCTACTCCTATTATTTACACTACCTACTGATCCATGTGATCTGATCCACCAGGATCGAATGGAAATTGGAACCATCCTTGCTTGAGGAAATTTTTGGCTTTTGAATTTATTACATGGTGATTATGCCTTTCAAGCAAAGAGCTGGTCGCTCTTTCTCTTTTGTGGCTGGCTTTTAACTTGTTTTGCTCCTTTATTTTTAGCCAACTTTTCTTCACACTTCCCAGACCTAATAAAATTTTAATTTCAACTTTTGTGGGTGGTTTATAGGGTTGGATAATGAAGAAATCTCTATCTAATGAGAGGAAAGAATGTTCATTAACCTTCATGTCCTCTATCCTAACCTCTTTATGCTCTTCAAGGGGTTTCTCTTCTTTTTCAACCCCATCCCCTTCTTTCTCTTTTTCATCTTCTTCTTTTTCCTCCATGATCTTCTCATCTTCTCCCTCTTTAAGTTTCTGAAACTCACAACAGCTCTCAGCTCTCTTCGTTGTATCTTCCTCTATGTGTTCTGCAGTAACACATAAATTCAAACAAGAAGTGCTTGCTGTATTCATCCATTCAGGCTCATCATCATCAGATAGCTCATGAAAACATGTTTCAACATTCATACTGTTGATCAAAACATGTTTTGGCTGATTTTCTAGATTAAAACAAGAAGAGCTAGCTGTATACATCCATTGAGAATTGCTAGGTAACGTACCTTGGTTCCTACCTGATATAGCATTGGCCAGCTGTCCCACTTGTATTTCCAAATTTTGGATTGATTCCTCCTGAGTTTGAAGCCTGACTTCAGTCCGAGCTTCACTTTTCTCTTGATTTGCTAGAATCTTTGAAAGGAGGTCCTCAAGGCGGGCTTTTTGTTCTGGTTCTTGTGCTGCTTCTTGGAAACCAGGTGGTGTTCTTGTTTGGGCATTGGGTTGGTGAAGGCTGGGTTGCTGGTTGTTGTTGTTTGACCATGAAAAATTTGGGTGACTTCTCCAACTAGGATTGTAAGTATGGTTGTCTGAATCATTAGACCTGTAAAAATTTGAAACATAATTAGCCTGGTCTAAAGAATTTATAGATTGCACATTACCTGTTTGGCATTCATGGTTGGGATGTCCTCCTCCACATATGTCACAAATCTGAGCAACCAAAGAGGGTGTGTGTAATTTTGACAATTATTTGGTTAGTGACTCGAGTTGTGCCTGCAATGCTAATACATGATCAACATTATGTATGCCAGCAACACTCCCTTTTTCACTTCTCTCTAACCTAGACAAGTCTTTTTGAGGCTAAAGGGGAGATGAATGATGATAATAATCATGACACATAGGAGGATTCTCATAATTGAACATGGATGGTTGTCTATGTGGCAAATTGTCTTGCAAATCATTCTCAAAATACTGATTTTCATATTGTCTAGAGAAATAATCATCATGCTCTCCTCTATAGAAATCATTAGGTTCCTTATCAACAAAAGAATATGATATATCAGATTCATACCTCCATGCATATGGTTGGGGAAATTCTGAATATGAGTTAGGATATGGACTTATCTCATTCTGCACATAATTCTACCTCTCATCTGAGTGCTCTTTCCAGTTCCAGATCGGGTTCATCTAGTGGCTCACCACTACTTCTTGTTTCATGCACTAATCTGGTTCAACCTGAAAAGATAGAATAAAAATGTTAATCTCAATCAACAAATCAAAAATTCTCTTAAACTTACTCTCAATTCAATGGTCCCCGGCAACGGCGCCAAAAACTTATTGGGTGTCTAGCAAGTGCACTAGGTCAGCAAGTAATATAGACTCGAGAGTCCAGATATTGATCCCACAGAGACCTTGATGAGAATTCAGTTTAAGTAAAGATTTTTCTATTGATTGAGGGAAAAGAAATTTTGGGTTTTGGTTTTGAAAACTGAAAAGAAAATAGAATAAAACTACTGGAAAAACTAATAGAGATGAGATGTTTGGGGAAGAGTGTGAATCCCTCCTAGCTGTTAACATGTAAAATTCTGATTTTATAGATCAAGCACCTTTACTTTGACTTAGTTTTTTAAAACCTAGTTACCCATATACAGGAAATAACTTTCACTTATTCCTTGAATTCCTTCTCAACCGGAACATTCAAATCCTAAGTGCATAAATATAAAAGCTTGAAGATTTTCTCTCTCTTATTCAGAACAAGAGTAATAGAAGTCACATCACTTTTCAACTAGTCTCCTTCGAAACCGGAACAATCTAGTTTAAAAGCGAGTTGTTTTAGAAAACAAGGAATCATATAACTAACCCAAATCTTTACTGAAATTTAACTTCTCATTCGTACCTCATAAAACTTCAGATATCAATCTAGACTAGCAATAAGCAATGAATATAGATTCTAAAACAAAAGCAGAGTACTTTATTGCTATAGAAATCAGAACTTAAATATGTAACAACTAGGAGTTCATGACTTCCCCAACAAAGAGAGACTACTCCATGATAATAGAATAAACACACAGTAATAAGGATTCAATTACAGCCATAGACATAAAATAAACTAAGTACAGAAACCCCCGTGAAGGACTGCCTTTGGCTTCTCTTGCACCTTGACCGAAATCTCCACCTTCTCTCTCTAAGGTGCCAAGAGGTCGTGTAAGACTCCCTCTGGACTTTTCTCTTCTCTCTAACCTAACTACAAAATAAGAAAAAAAATCTAAGAACTGGATTAACACTACAAAAACTCGATTGTAAAACTGCATAAAAAACTGGATGCTTGATCTCTGCCTCGGACTTCCTTTTATAGCAGAAGTTCTGCCCAGAACTTGTAATTTTAGTCTCTGTCCAGGGGTATGAATTGTGCTTTCCTGACCTCAGAATTGACTGAAATTACATACGAACCTTCCTTCTGAGGTCCTTGCCTTGCTCACAAAATTTGAGTTCAATCTGAGTTGGGCAACGCGAGATATGATGTGAAGAAGTTGCTTGATTCTGCTGCCAATTCCATCACTGGGTCCACCACTTGGAAAATCTGAAACTTGAGAACCACGACTTGGACTTGCCTGAATTTTCGTGATATGATCCTTAATATCCTCAGGAATCTTCAGTCCAAATTTGGCTTCAATTGGAACACGGGACCTCCAGATATGTTCTTCACAATTTTTGGATTTAACTTCTCCTTCTGGCAGCAGTTTCCTTCTTTGTGTGGAACTTCTCCTTTTTTTATCATTCAATGCACCTAGATTCGAGCAATATACCATAAAATCCTCGTGGATACCTTCCTTAGCTAATTAGGACTTCGTCTCCCAAGTTTGGGCTGATTGGTAGTCAGAATCCCGAGATTTCCGTAATTTGCGTTTGCTGAGTCATCGGCGCGGTCGCGCCACATTTTCTTCTGATTTGGCGCGGTCGCGCCACTGGAGCAGAAATTTGTCTAAGTCTGGAAAAACGGCCTTCGGGTCCCATATGAGGAAGGACTCTTCTTGGCGCGGTCGCGCCACTTTATTCTGTATAACTGGCGCGGTCGCGCCACTCCTTAAACTCTTTGCCGATTTCCCGAAATAGAACTTGAACTCCATGTATGGAAATAGTGTGGCGCACCAGCTCCACAGGTAGCGCCATCCTCCTGGCGTGGTAGCGCCCCCGTGGGGCGCGGTCGCGCGATTTCACATTCTGGAGTCATCTTCTTTGAGGCTTTGCTAGCCGTTGGAAATTTCTTGGATTTAATTGAATTTTCGCACATTTTTCCGGCGCGGTCGCGCCATAATCGGCGTGGTCGCGCCATAATCGGCATGGTCGCGCCGTTCACTTTTTTGCCTCTTTTTGCTCCTTTTTCCTTCATTTTACCTCAGAATCCAGATTTTCTTCTTTTACCGGGTACCTGAGACACAAAACATGTATTTGAGTTATATTTGTCACTTTCATGCTCATAATCAACTCAAAGTAGGAATTTATGATCAATAAATCATGCATAAATAAGTGTCTTTTGGACACTTATCAGTAGTCTCTCCGGTCAGCAGAACAATAGACTGATCGAGACGCGTCAACTCCTCAACCTTTTCCCCCGACCCCGACAGAGGAGTCATTGAAGGTTGAACGACAACAAGAGTAGCTACATTTGTCAGTGGCTTACCTAGACCGGTTCAGAGTCGCTTCTTGAAGGGAGGTGGAACGAAAATGAAAGGCTCTGGCTGCGGAGCTGTGGGCTTCCTCTTCGAAGCAGTCCTCTTCGATGAAGTTGGCGACTGGGCCAACCCCTTCCCCTTGCCTACAAGAGCAGCGGCTACTGGTAGTGAAAGCACTACTGACCGAGAGTCCCCCTGTGCTGAAGAAGGCTCTCGGATCACGACGCCCTGCTCCGGTGCGACTTTCGACGGAGCCGATGACTTCTCCTTCGCGACCTTCGACCGAGGCGCCCGTTTCTTCCCACCTTTGCCCTGTTTTGTCTTTGATGAAATAGGAGGTTTCGAACTTGGCCGCGAATTCTTTCTGCTGCGACCCTCCACGTCGCCATCTCCTTGCGCAGGCGGCAAGGTTGTTTCCCGCGCAGATGCTCTGGTAAATTTCCTCCTCGAACGCTAAAAAGAAAGAGAAAAGAAATCAAAAGGTGCAAAAAGAAGAGAAAAAAAAAAAAGAGGAAACAAGAGTTGTTACATCGAAGAGGGGAACGACTGCCGCAAGCCAGGACTCCCGAAAGAGGGACGTGACACCCGGATCAGAGTCTGGACTCACGAAGGCAGGCACCTCCACTCTGCCAATAGGACAGGCAGTCCCTGCTCGCCATAACTCCACAAGTGTGTTAACTGAAGCCGCATTTTGTTGGTCGGAGAACAGCACACCCGACAAGTCTTGGCAGAACCCAAACTGACGAGCAAACCGGTGAGGACTGTAAGGTTCCACCACAAGAAGCTCGGTGCCGTAAGACCAGAGATGTCGCCCGCAGGCAACGGAAGTGTTCCACTTCAATCCGAGAAGCAAAGCGACCAGTCTTGTCAAGGATTGGACCGGGAGGAAGAGCCTCTGAAGGGTACCAGCATCGCACTCCGCCACGCCAAAACAAAGAACGAGCCTCCTTCTAGGTACAGACACGAAAGAGCTCCAAATTACGATAGAGCATCATGAGAGGTCTGTCGCCGCCGCTAGAGTCTGCCTCATAGATGCCAAACGGCTGGGAAAGCCATGTATAAACGAATGGCCAAGAAATCCTCCTTGGTGAGAAAGTGTTCAGCCCTCGATAAAGGTTCGCCAAGGCTGTGCTGGCCAAACTACAGCGGGTACCACCGGCCATAAAACAGGCCATCTTGAAAACACTTAATCTCAGCATGTTGCCCGACAAAGGCAGGACAAAACGGCAGAGCCACAACGATAAGAAGGCAGCCAGATATACTTCATTTGTGAGGGCGTCAGACACTCCAAGCTCGGAGAGGGGCTGATTTTGCATGTCTGACCAGTCGCAACTCCGAGAACCCGTCGTCTTCTCGCGATCAGCCCAAGGGTCATCTGAAGGTCGCGCACCCTCTTCGGATCAGAACTAGAAGGATGCCCACTCTGAGATAAGAACTCCGGAGACTCCATCCAAGTTCGAAGTCCTCGGACGACAGAAGAGCCGATAATAGGCAAGGATGAGGTATTGAATAGTGTCGGGTAGTGGCACAAAGTGACTCTGAGTAAAATCATCAACAGTTGGAGTCGCCTCATCGTAAATGCTCCCAGAGATGGGCAGCCCACCGAGTCGATACATATCCCATAAGGAAATCGACAGCTCTCCCTCGCGAGTGAAAATGGTGTTGGTTGAAGAACACCAGACCTCTAGGAAAGAGTGGACAACGTTACTACAGCATTGATACGAAAACATAGAAGCTCGGACTGCATGAATGAGGCCTGCTGCTGCCAATTGCTCGGTACAAGTGTGGAGAACGACGTCTTCCCACTTGAAGTAGAAAGGTACAGGGTAGGGACCGGAGCTCACAACCGGGTGACTATCCCAAGAGTCGAACCGATCACTGTCGATGGAGAGTTTCGGAGTAAAAAAATGAACCAGCTGGTCATGCATCAGACTCAACAAGATATGGCCTACAGCCTGATGCAGAGACGATAAAGCTTCATCAACCCTTGAGAGATAGCAAATCTGATCGTCCTCATCGACAACAGGGCGACTCCACAGGTTGTGAACAACCTTAACTGTAGGCGCGGTTACGTCACAACCACCGAAGGCCGATGGTCTCCCGAGAACCAATATCAGAGGCTTTTGTTTCTCCTTAGAATCATGGATTCGCAAGCAGTGACGAAGAACACCCTTCACGAGGGTCCTCATGGTCGAGATAGTCAGACCGAGGAAAGAGAAAGAAGTCGGTGTGGCAGAAATCTGCGACAGAGCAAGAAAAGTCAGGTACGCAATTCATTTCTCTCTCAATTCAAGAAAAAAATATAAATGCATATCCTGCGACCAGAGATAGAGAAGTCAAGGTTGCAACAAAAAAAATAGAAGGGAGAAGAAAAACGCAAGTAAAAAAAAGGAGGGGGGGGGGCGCAAAAAAAGAATAGTCGCAAAAAAAATGAATGGAGAAACAAAAAAAAGAGCGAGGTAAAACCGATGAGGTACACCGATCTTCTTCGACGGTTCGATAAGTAGATCTTCGCATCCGGTGATCAAGTCAAACGTGACCGAAGCAAATTCTAGTGCCCGGCTACCGAGCCGGACACAATCAACACAAAGCTTCACGCCCGATGATTGAGCCGAACACAGACAAGAGCTTCGCGCCCGCTCAACAAACCAGACGCGATGAAAACTCAAACTCCAGTGCCCGACGACCGAGCCGGACACAACCAAACAGAGAATTAAGCATCCGGCGACCAATCCAGACGCTGCACATTCAATCCCAGTGCCTGGCGACCGAGCCGGATAGGAGCCGAATGCTGCAAAACAAACATACTGTGCTCGACGACCGAGCCGAGCACAATTCAAATATTCACGACCAGCAACAAAGCCAGTCGTGCTCAAAACAAACAAACTATGCCCGATGACCGAGCCGAGCACAGTTCAAATGCTTCGCACCCGGCGACAAAGCCGAATGCGACAAAAAAAACACAAAGGCCATGTGCCCAGCGACCGAGCCGAGCACAGTTCAAAGATTCGCGACCAGCAACAAAGTTGGCCGCGATCAAAACAAACATACTGTGCCCGATGACCGAGCTGAGCATAGTTCAAAGATTCGCGACCAGCAACAAAGCCAGCCGCGATCAAAACAAAAGGCATTGTGCCCGATGACCGAGCCGAGCACAGTTAAAATGCTTCGCGCCCGACGATAAAGCCAAACACGACCAAAAAACACAAAGGCACTGTGCCCGGCGATCGAGCCACTTCAAAAATTTCGTGCCCGGCGATAGAGCCGGACGCGACCAAATCACCAAATTCAACTCCTGGCGATCGAGCCGGGTGCTGCACTGCAAAATCCTACAACCGGCGACCAAGTCAGACGCAACCAATTGGAGCTAGGCATGTAACTCCTCTCCAAAAAAAAAAAAAAAGGCGACAAAAAGAAGCAGTCGGATGAAAAAAAACAAAACACGACAAAAGGAAGCAATCGCAGAGACAAAGTGCGAGCAACAAAAAAAAGAAGCAGTCGCAAAAGAAAAAATTGCGAGCGACAAAAAGAAGCAGTCGCAAAAGACAAAAAAATTTTTTTGGCAATCTAGCCGAGCCCACACAACTCAAAACAGAGGACTCGCACCCGGCGACCAAGCCGGCTGCGATCATACAACAACTCGCACTCAGCGACCAAGCCGGATGCGGCCAGGCAGAACTCGCACCCGGCGACCAAGCCGGATGCGGCCACACAAAAATCGCACCTGGCAACCGAGCTAGATGCGACAACAGCACCCGACGACCAAATCGGGTGCGCCAGTACAGAAATTCAGCCTCCCGGCGACCCAGCCGGGCTCAGTCGAATAAAAATCTCGACACCCGACGACCAAGCAGGAGTCAAAACAAAAGCTTCGCGCCCGACAACCAAGCCGGACATGACCAAAATAGGAGTTCAACCTCCCGGTGACCGAGCCGGTCAAAGCAAAACCAAAAAATCAACATCCGACGACCAAGCCGGATGCGAGCAAATAAGAATTCGCACCCGGCGACCGATCCAAATGCGACAACAGCACCCAACGACCAAGCCGGATGCGACAGCATGGAAATCCAACACCCCGCCGATCCAGTCGGGCTCCCTCAAAACAAACAGTCAGCGGTCGGCGACAGAGCCGGACACAAAACAAGAAGCCTTGCGCCCGACGACCGAGCCGAGCGACCAAAACAAAATTGCAGCACCTGACGACCCAGCCACGTGCGATCCAAATCAATTCCAGCACCTGACGACAGAGCCAGGTGCGACACAACACCACCATGTTAGGTTTTCTGGTCAAATGACACACGAAAGGCTGCCAGTCTGTCACACTAAAAAATTGACAGACACCTGGAATGCGAAAAAGATACAATTTGACAGAGACAGAAAAGAGAAAAAAAATTAGAGAGAGAATGCGAGGGAAAACAAAAAAAAAAGAAAAAAAATGAAATCGTGAAAGAAAAAGAGAGACCGAGGGAGAAGTTGAAAATGAGAGGAGAGAAAAAGAAGAAGAAAGAGGGAGGAAGAGAAGAAGAAAAAAAAGAGAGTGGGGACCCCGGCTGACTCAAATTCAGCCTGAGAAAGCCGAGAGGAAAGAATTTATTTTTCTACAGTACCTTTAAGTCCTTATTTGCGGAGAGTTTTGACGCAAGCCTGGGCTCAAAGGAGATTACAAACCCAAATTCGCAGATAAAGACGAATTTGCAGTCAGCCAAATTCGCAGACTGTCTCCCAAAATTTGCAGTCTCCCAACATCGCAATCTGCCAAATTGCAGACATACTGTCTCCCAAAATATGTAGTCTCCCAACTTCGTAGTTGCAGGCTGTCTCCCAAATCAAATTCGCAGACTCAGTCAAAGCCATCCGCAGGCTGTCAGGTCGCAGATAGAAGGCAGCCAAGTCGAAGACAGTCTCCCAGGTCGCAGTCGTTGGCAGTCTCCCAAAGCCAAATTCGCAAACAGAACTAGGTCGCAGGAACCCAAATTCGTAAACAGAAAAGTCTCCCAAAATCGCAGACAGAGAAGTCTCCCAAAATCGCAGACTGATAGGATGCACCAAATCGCAGACAAAAAGGGCACCCAAATTCGCAGAATATACCTAGAGGGAGAAAACACAACTCTTAAACCTGATTATCCCAAATTCGCGGGAAGTGGATTAGTGCTTCCCCCACTTAAAAAGGAGCCTACAGCGCGCGAAGGTGGGGCCTACGTTCCCTCACCTCAACTTTCCTACTATCTGCGCTGAAGCCAAACCGTCAACAGAGGAAAAGAGCCAATTTTGACGAAACAAGCCGAGAGAAACATCCCCACTCGCCGGGAGGTTCAATTCAGCCAGGGTGGGCCCCACTGCACCCTCTCTGGCGTGAATTCCCTTCCCGGTGCGCCAATTTAGTTCGCATAAGGAATTCCAGTTCGCAAAAGGATCAGCTAAGCTAGAATATGGCTTCTCGAGCCTTATTCGAATGCGCTTTTCTTCCTCGATGTGACGACCTGGCCGTCAAATTCACGTTTCTCTTCGACGTAACAACCAAGCCACAACAGTTGGGAGTCGACCAAATTAAAACAGATGAGTCGGCCAGAGTTCGTCGAGCTCTACTTAGTCTACTCCAACTCTTCGACGCGACCTGGAGGAGTGCCTCTCGAGCCAAAGTCGCCGAAACTTGCAGCATTCAAGCATACCGCGACCAGTCACTCCGTCGACTTCAACTCGTCGTCGACGCTCAACACTTCTGCTCAGGAACTCATCATCTCTCTATACCGTACATACTACATTTGTACACGCACAAAAAAAAGAGAGAGAAAATCGAAAAAGCAAACAGCTCTAAAACAGCAAGAGAACAAAAAAAAATGGAAAAGAAAGAAAAAATCATATACATACAAGATACAAGTATACAGAATTATACACTGTCCTAAAAGAGTAAGAGGACAGAAAAAAGGTACGTACACGAAAAGATAAACGACCCTAAAACAGTAAGAGGATTGACAAAAAAAAAAAAAAGAGTGTGTGCGTTGCGTTTGTGTTTCATATTCGAAACTTGCTCAGTCTCTCTGAACGATCAAGTCTCGAACGGGGCAATCTGTATGCACCAAAATGTGAACAGCCCAAATACGATGAACCCAAACGCCCATCGGTCCAACAATCGATCGTCGTGGGTAGGCTCTGTCGATTCTCAAAGTCATTTGCCGCATCCCATCGCCAAGTCCATTCGCGTCGCTACATCATCGGTACAATCGTCCCCCCTGTCAGCAGTAAACTACCGCGTCAGCGCCAGTCAGTAGACATGTCATGATGCCACCCAACTCAGCAGTTAAACGACCAAGTCTGGTCGCCAACGGTGGAAGCCAAGAAAAGACACCGAGATCCTCATTCGAGGGATCCAACAGAGGAGCTCCCGGTCTTCCTCCTCTCTCAAAAGAAGCAGTAGAAAGGGGATTGTGATCCCCATTCCAAGGATCGACCCTCAACAACTGCACAAAATCGGCTACAAATGGCCAGAAAAGCTTTGTCCAAAGGGTTCGAAAATTCTTCATCCAGAAACTCTCACGCACAGAGACTCTTTCAAGACAAAGAAGTTCAGCAACTTGCAGTCCGTCGTAATTCACCAGTTCGACTGGAGCAGCTCTACACGTTCGTCGGCAACATCAACAAGTTGATACACACGAAACACAAATATTTCCGTCCGACCGACCAAAGCTGTCATCGTTCGTGCACACTCGTTCCCGAAGCTTGGATTTCGACGACAACTCGCCAGAAGCTTAAACTTCACCAAATTCATACGAGATCGAATCAGAGGAAGCCTTGGAGATTGTAATCGCATTATTTGATATTCAAACACAACTGTAACATAAATATTATGTTATAAATCGAATTACTCTTTCGGTCGCGCCTCTTCGCGGACCGGCAGATTTTCGGTGAAACAATGATTATATTTTGTTATTAAAAATATAATTATCTTTTGTTTGTTCTCAAAGATATTTGCATTAAGAACATCACTACATTTAGTATTTCACTGTCTTTTTTTACCAAATAGTTATAGTCACATAACAAAATTATCTAATTAAATTTCTAATTAATTATAACAGTAATTACTAAAGGCATGCATTAACAAACTTTAATACTTTTTCATATTAGTTTGTAAGTTATTATGTTTATTGCAATCTATGGTTATTAATTCAGATCATTGGCTCGAGGTGGTATGGGATTTGGTGCATCACATTTTCGTGTGACCACATGTCAAAACAAATAAATGGACGCCAAGTGGTTTCAAGCTTGAGTCATCAAACGAACAAAAACGGGTATGTGATGAAGGCTTATTTATTAAAAGTGATAAACACAAACAATTTCACCCAATTTCCAAAGTCCTAACGCTTTAAAAAAACTTTAATTATAATGAATAAAAGAATTATTTGTATATGTGTTTCACCGAAAATCCGCCGGTCCGCGAAGAGGCGCGACCGAGAGAATATATCGATTAATTCAGAATATTTTGTGTTACAGGGTGTGTTTGAATATCAGAAAATTGCGAGTACAATCTCCTGGTATTCCTCTGATTTGATCTCCGTGTGAATTTGGTGAAGTTTAACCTTCTGGCGGGTCGTCGTCGAGACTCGGGTTGCAGGAATGAGTGTGCATGGTCTGGTTTGACTTTTGTCGGTTGGACGGACGTATTTGTGCTCCACGTGTGTCAACTTGTGACGTTGCCGGCGAACGTGTAGGGCTGCTCCTGGTGGAATTGTTGAACGACGAACGGCGAGTTGCTGAACTTCTCGGGTTCGAGAGAGCTTCTGTGCGTGGAGTCTCTTCTCGGTGAAGGGATTTTCAGACCTTCGTTCGAGAGAGAAAAGCTCTGTGCATGGAGTGATTTCTCGGTGAATGCTCTCGAACTTGATTTTTTCCAACCCCTGGAACAGAGCGCTTCTGGCTATTTGTAGCACGGAGTCTGTCCAGTTGTTGAATTTCTTCCTTGGGATGGGGATCACGATCCCCTTTTTGGCTGTTGATGCGATCCTAGCTAATCACTAGCAAGAGGACTAATCAATGTATGTTTATTGTAATCTATGGTTATTAATTCAGATCATTGGCTCGAGGTGGTATGGGATTTGGTGCATCACATTTTCGTGTGACCACATGTCAAAACAAATAAATGGACGCCAAGTGGTTTCAAGCTTGAGTCATCAAACGAACAAAAACGGGTATGTGATGAAGGCTTATTTATTAACAGTGATAAACACAAACAATTTCACCCAATTTCCAAAGTCCTAACGCTTTAAAAAAACTTTAATTATAATGAATAAAAGAATTATTTGTATATGTGTTTCACCAAAAATCCGCCGGTCCGCGAAGAGGTGCGACCTAGAGAATATATCGATTAATTCAGAATATTTTGTGTTACGGGGTGTGTTTGAATATCAGAAAATTGCGAGTACAATCTCCTAGTATTCCTCTGATTCGATCTCTGTGTGAATTTGGTGAAGTTTAACCTTCTGGCGGGTCGTCGTCGAGACTCGGGTTGCAGGAACGAGTGTGCACGGTCTGGTTTGGCTTTTGTCGGTTGGACGGACGTATTTGTGCTCCACGTGTGTCAACTTGTGACGTTGCCGGCGAACGTGTAGGGCTGCTCCTGGTTGAATTGTTGAACGACGAACGGCGAGTTGCTGAACTTCGCGGGTTCGAGAGAGCTTCTGTGCGTGGAGTTTCTTCTCGGTGAAGGGATTTTTAGACCTTCATTCGAGAGAGAAAAGCTCTGTGCATGGAGTGATTTCTCGGTGAATGCTCTCGAATTTGATTTTTTCCAACCCCTGGAAAGAAGCGCTTCTGGCTATTTGTAGCAAGGAGTCTGTCCAGTTGTTGAATTTCTTCCTTGGGATGTGGATCACGATCCCCGTTTTGGCTGTTGATGCGATCCTAGCTAATCACTAGCAAGAGGACTAACCAATGTAATGTAGACTTATGCCAGTCCGAATATCGTCCCACAAGGACCAAGCCAGCAGTTAATTGCTTTCTGAATAAAAATCTAAAGTTTGAGAATCCTTATTTGAATGACACAAAATTAAACCAAACCAGTACTTGAAAACTCTTGAGGAAAAGCTTTTGAGGGATTTCAATGAGGAGAGAAGGCGTTGAGAATCCAATTCCCTCCCTAGACACTTCTGAGATTGAATAGAAAGTATGTTTTGGAAATCAATTTCTGACGAGCTTATAAAACCATGGCTACAATCCGCTTCGGCATCACCTTTTTCTATCTCCTAGAGTAAACTAGCCGGCATAATCGACTCTACTTGATAGCATAAACATGAATCTTTTATGTCATAGATAAAGCAATCTAATCCAACAGGGTATTACTTTAAGGTCGAGGATTAACCCAAGGATTAGTTGATATACCTAGTATATGAACTCATAAAGATTTGTAAAATCCTATCAACATGTCTTACCTTAAGCCTAGCGTCACCTTATAACCAGTACATAGCCAGACAGCAAGTATGAATCAAGAATTAACAACTTTGGAAAACTCATTCATATACCAAATTGAAACCAAATAAAATATACAGTATCAATCTCAATACATGCCTAGGGAGTCATGGACTCCCAACTAAAAATGACTACTCCATACTGGAAATAAAAATACACATCAAGATTTTGATAACAGCCATGAAAGAAAAACAACTAAGTACAAAAACTCCCCTTGGGAGGCTGCTCTTGGTCACTCTTGCTCCTCAGGCTGAAATCTCCACCTTTCTCCCTCAAAGTGGCCAGAGGTCGTGTAAGACTCCCTCTAGACCTTCTTCTCTCTCTAAACTAATTACAAAGCTGGAAATTAAACTAAGAACTGAATGATGAAACTAAAACTGAATTCCTACAACTAAAACTGAATGTAAAAACTGGATGAATAACTCTCTTCCTCGGACCTCTATTTATAGTTGTTCTGCTGCCGAGGTCCTGTAATTTGGTCTCTGTCCAGGGGTGTAAATTGTGGCTTCCTTACCTAAGAATTGGATGAAATTATAGACAAACCTTCCTTCTATAGTCCTTGCCTTGTGTACAAAATTTGAGTTTAATCTAAGTTAGGCAACTTGAGATATGATGCTCAGAACTTGGGTTAATTCTGCTGCCAATTTCAGCACTAGGTCCACCACTTTGAAAAAATATAAAACTCCCAAAACCCGACTTGGATTGGCCTGATTTTCTGTGACATGATTTTCAATCCTCTCAGGAAGCTGTGCTCCAAATTTGGATCCAATTAGAAGTCAGAATCTCCTAATATGACCTCTTCAATCTCGGACTTGTACTTTCCTTTTATAATAATCTACTAATCAAGAAAAACACTCCACCTTTTTGAGGATTCAAACCTCTTAGGATTTCCCTCTATTTCCTCTAGAGACTTCGTGGACACCTTCCTTATATACTTAGGACTCTTCCTCCCACGTTTGATCTTGTTTACTTATCAGAATCCCGAGATTTTAGCGATTTCGCATTGTTGAGTCACTAGCGCAGTCGTGCCAAAAATGTGTTTAAAATGGCGCGGTCGTGCCACTCTGACTGAATTTATTCTAAGTACTCAAATGAAAAGAGTTCTGGTCGTGTTTGGAAACTCCAGATGCCTTCTGGCATCATCTTGGCACAGTCGCGCCATATTTTGTCCTTCAGCTGGTGCAGTCGCGCCGATCCCTGCGACCTCGTACCTTTCTGCACTAAAATCTTCATATTTTCCTCCTTTTAGCTCCGATTTCAATGATTCTTATTGCGTTGGACTCCTGAGAGACAAAACATGAATCTGAGACATATTTCATGATATTACTATGACTATTTCTTCCAAAATGTAATTTCCAATTCCAATTAAGGCCTAAAAATAGTGTCATTTAGACACTTATCAGCAGTTGTTGTTGAGATGGGAGGAGGACCAGAAGCTCCTCTGTTGGGATCCCCTGAATGAGGATCGTGACATTTTTTCTTGGGTTCAACCGTTGCCTAAGTGGTGATGAGTTGTCGCTGACAGGATTCTGACCGTATGACATGGCGAGGCGGATGGATCTGGTGATGGGCTACGACAAGTGATTTTGAAAATTGACAGAGCCTACCCATAACGATCGACTGTTGGATCGATGGGTGTTTGGGCTCATCGTATTTGGGCCGCTCACATTTTAGTTCATACAGGTTGCCCCCTTCGAGACTTGACCGTTCAGAGAGAACGATCAAGTTTCGAATGTGAAAAACACGTACGCAACATACACACACACACACGCAACACTTTTTTTTTTTTTGGACACTCTTACTCTTTTAGGGTCATTTTTTTTTTTTTTTTCGTGTACGTATCTTTTTCTGTCCTCTTACTCTTTTAGGACATTGTATATTTCTGTACACTCGCATTTTGTATACTTTTTTTTTCTCTTCTTTTCATTTTTATTGGCCCTCTTGCTGTTTAAGGTTGCATGATTTTTTTTTTTTTTTTTTTTCTACTTATACATATAGGATATAATGTGATCAAGATCTGAGGGAGGGAGGAGCACCTTAATTGAATTTGCTATGATGCCATGGTTGGAGACTTTAGTAGTCTAGAATTGGCGTTCTGACAATGTTCGGTGAGCTTGGCAGACTTTGTTTTGTGCAAGATGAGAAGGAAGGTCGCGCAGTGGGCCCCGCCCTGCATGGCGCTGACTCATCCGGCGCAATTCTACTTCGGCAGACTTGAATCTGCGCAGGAGGAGGGAGGAGCTGCTGGCCACGGGGCCCTCGCCCCTACATGGCGCTAAGTCATCCAGATGGATTTTTGCTTCGGCAGACTTGAATCGGCGCAGAGGAGGAGGGAGGAGCTGCGATGTGTGCCTCGCCCTGCGTGCCGCTGACTCGCTTCGACAGACTTGAATCAGCGTAGGAGGAAGGAGGAGCTGCGCTGTGGGCCCCGCCTTGCGCGGCGCTGACTCATCCTGATGGATTTCTGCTTTGGCAGACTTGAACAAGCGCAGGAGAAGGGAGGAGCTGCGCTGTGGGCCCTGCCCTGCGTGGTGCTTACTCATCTTGATCGATTTTTGCTTCGGCAGACTTGAACCAGCGCAGGAGGAGGGAGGAGCTACACTTCGGGCCCCGCCCTGCATGGAGCTGACTCATCCTGACGGATTTTTGCTTCGGCAGACTTGAACTAGCGCAGGAGGAGAGAGGAGCTACGCTGTGGGCCCCGACCTGCGTGGCCCTGACTCATCTTGATGGATTTCTGCTTCAGCAGACTTGAACCAGCGTAGGAGGAGGGAGGAGCTGCGATGTGGGCCCCGCCCTGCATGGCGCTGACTCATCTTGATGGATTTCTGCCTCGACAGACCTGAACCAGCGCAGGTGGAGGGAGGAGCTGCGCTGTGGGCCGCGCCCTGCGTGGCTGACTCATCCGGCACAATTCTGCTTCGGCAGACTTGGTTGAGCGCAGGAGGGAGGGGAGTTGTGCAGGCCCCGCCCTAATTGGTTTGGCATCGACCTGGGGAGCTTTCCCCAGATCGTGCCTCCTCAATTAGGGGATGTGGGCCCCGCTCTAATCCTCTTTTCTGTTAGATTCTCCTAAGAGAATGCCAATTAATTCCCATAATAAAGGACTTAATTGACTTCCCTTAACTTCCCCGGTCAAGCCTGCTCTACAAAAATCCCCTTTTTCTTCTTGACTGTCTGCGATTTGGCCTTTTCTGTCAGTTTGCGGTTATGGATACTATCTGCGACTGTGCCCTGGGAGACAGTCAATGACTTCCTGCGATTTGACTGCTGCGAATTGACTATCTGCTTGCCTACGACTTTGGGAGGTTGCGCATTGGCTTTCTGCTGTCTGCTCTGAACCCTCGGCTTGTGTCAAAATTCTCAGCGAATCAAGCTCGAAGGTACTATAAAAGAAGTTTCTCTCCCAGGAGCCTCGGGTCGAATTCGAGTCAGTCGGGGTCCCCACTCTCTTTTCTTTCTTCTTCTCTTCCTCCCTCTTTCTTCTTCTTTTTCTCTCCTCTCATTTTCAACTTCTCCCTCAGTCTCTCTCTAACTCTTTGTTTTTTATTCTCCCTTGAATTTTCTCTCTATTTTCTTTTCTCTTTCGATCTCTCTCGAATTTTCTCTCTTTCGCACTCCAGGTATTTGTCAATTTGTCAATGTGACAGTCTGATGTCATTTAGCGCGTGGTCTGCCCCAAAAGCTGAACACAGTGATTTTGCGCTGCACCTGGCTCTGTCGCCATGTGCTAAAATCAGTCTTGGTCACACCTGGCTCGGTCGTTGGGTGCTGATTTTTTTTTTTTGGCCGGCTTGGTCGCCGAGAAGTTCTGTGTCAGCTTGGCCCGGCTCGGTCGCCGGGGGGGTTGGACTTCTGTTTTGGTTGCGCCCGGCTTGGTTGCCAGGCGCGAAGCTTTTGTTTTGACTCCTTGTGTGGTCGCTAGGCGTTGAGATTTTGATTCGACTGAGCCCGTCGGGTCGTTCTGGAGGCAAACTTTCTGTGCCTGCGTACCCGGCTTGGTCGCCGGGTGCGAGTTCTTTGTTTTGGGTTGTGTGAACTCGACTTAATCGCCTGCACATTTTTCTTTTACCACTACTTCTTTTTGTCGTTGCTCCTTTTTTTTTTTTTGGCAACTGCTTCTTTTTGTCGCTGGCCTTTTTCTGTTTGGCGACTGCTTCTTTTTGTTGCAGCTCTTTTCTTTTGCGACGGCTTCTTTTTGTCGCAGCCTCTTTCTTTCTTTTTTTTTTGAAGAGGATTAACATACCTGCCTTCGTCTGGCTGCGTCTGGCTCGGTCGCTGAATGCATTGCTCCTGTTTTAGTTGCACCCGGCTCGGTCGCTGGGTGTTGGTTGGTCGCGGCCATCTTTGTTTCTGGTCGCGAGGTTATGAACTATGCTCGGCTCAGTCGCTGGGTTCTTGTTCTGTTGTTTTGATCGCGGACGGCTATATGGCTGGTCACAAAACTTTTGATTATGCTCTGCTCGATTGTCGGGCAGTTTCTTTTGTTTTTGCAGCGTTCGTCTCCCATCCGACTCGATCGTCAGGCACTGGGGTCGAATGTGTGGCGTCTGGTTCTTGTCGCCAGATGCTGAGTTCTCCATTTGGTCCTGCCCGGCTCAGTCGCTGGACACTGGAGCTTGATTTTGTTTGCGTTCGGTTTGGGTGTTGGCCGCGAGGTTGTTGATTTTGGTCGTGTCTGGCTTTGTTGCCGTCGCAAAGCCGTTTGGGTCAGTGCTCGGCTTGGTTGCCGAAGCACAGTGTTGTTGTTTTGGTTGCACCCGGCTCGGTCACCGGATGCTGCTTTTGAGTTGCGTTTGTCTTGAATGCAGCGTTTTTTCTTTGGTCGCACTTGGCTCGGTCGCTGGGCGCGGAGGTTTCCTTGTCGAACAGTCGAAGAGGATTGGTATACCCCTTCGGTTTGCCCTCTCTCTCTCTTCTTTTTTTTTTTTCTCCTTTCTTTCTTTTTCTTGGCGACTGGTCCTTTTTGTCGCCCCCTTTTTTTTTGCTTGCGACTTTGTTTCTTATTTTTTATTTTTTTGGTCGCAGGTTTCCCCTTTTTTTTTTGTTCGCAACTTTGCTTCTGGTCGCGAGGATGCATTCTTTTTTTTTTAAATTGAGGGAGAGGTGGCTTGCGTACCTGATTGTAACTCGGTTGACAATTTTGACACTTTGTTGCAGATGTCTACTCCTCCGAATTCTTTCTCCTTCCTCGGTCTGACTATCTCAGATACTTCTGTTCTAGTGGACGGGGTTACACGACGCTGCCTGCGGATTAGGGGCTTAGATGGATCAGAGAGGTCAATGTTGTTACCTCACGGCGAGTCTGCTTTCGGCGGTCAAGCTGTATCTGCGCCTTCATTCGTCGACGTTTGGCTGAGCTTCGAGCTCGGCCTACTTTCAGCGAACAGGAAGGACGAGAGTTATCTGATGTCCGAGCTGAAGTGATCCAATTGAAGGGGCGGGTTGCTGATTTTGAGCTCCTGCAGCTCTGATGTCGTCTTTCTCTCTCTCTTTTTTTTTGCATTGTTTCTTTTTTTTTCGTTGCCTCATCTGTTTTTGTTGCGAGGCTCGCATTGTTCTCACCACACATATATTTTTTTGCAATGAGAAGTACTGTTTCTTTTATTCGACTCTCCTCTGTTTTTTTTTTTTTTTGCTGCCCTCTTTACGGATAAAATCGTTTGAGGAATTTACCGTCGTTATCGGCAGCTCTGAACCGTTTGAGGTGACGAGCTTGTAGGCGCCTTTGGTGTAGGCCTCCTGCACCACGTACGGTCCTTCCCATTTTGGCGCGAACTTGCCCCCGATTTTGCTCGTAAAGAGCATTGGCCGTCTGACTACAAGCACGAGGTCGCCTTTCTAGAATGACCTGAGCCGTACCTTTTTGTTGAAGGCTCGTGTCATTCAAGACTGGTAGCACTCGAGAAGTTGTTGTGCCTCGAGTCGTTGCTCGTAGAGCAACTCAAGTTCTGCGAGCCGCAGCTGGGCGCAGTCCTCTGTCGTGAGCCCTTCTCTCATTGCAATTCGTAGAGAAGGAAGTTGTACTTCAAGAGGGAGCACTGCTTCTGTGTCGTAAACCAGCGAATATGGGGTCGATTGGGTTGGCGTTGGAAACGACGTTCTGTATGCCCACAAGGCTTCGCCGAGTTTTTCATCCCAACTCCTTTTGTTGGCGCCGATGGACTTCTTTAGGATTTTGCAGAGCGTTTTGTTGAATGCCTCTGCAAGTCCATTGGCCGCCGGGTTATAAGCCGATGACGTCCATTGTTGTATGCAAAATTTCTCGCCGAAGCGGTCCATGACTTTGTTTTTGAATGGCGTACCGTTGTCCGTCATTATGTATCGGGGAACTCTATATCGATAGATGATTTGTGTTCGAATGAAGTCGACGACGGTGACGGCTTTCACTTCTCGATAGGCAGCGGCTTCGGCCCATTTTGAGAAGTAGTCGGTGGCAGCCAAGATGTATTGCTTGTCGGAGTCGGATTTGGGAGAGATGGGGCCAATGATGTCCATCCCCCAAGCTTCGAATGGCCATGATGCGACCGTTGGGTGAAGCGGTTCCGGCGCCTGGTGTATGTAATCAGCATGGAGCTGGCACTCTTTGCAGGTTCGAGCCATTTCGATGGCGTCCCTGAGCATCGACGGCCAATAATAGCCCAGTCGTTTAACTTGTAAGTGGAGCTTCGGGCCAGCTTGGTGCGCACCACAAATTCCACTGTGTGTCTCTTTTAACACTTGCAACCCTTCTTCTTTTGACAAGCAACGAAGGAGTAGACCCTCATATGACCTCCGGTAGAGTACGTAGTTGATGAAAACGTACTTTGGAGCTGCTCGGCGAATTTGGACTCGCTCTCATAGGTCGACAGGGAGTGTGCTGTGGCGAAGGAAATTTGTGATAGTCTGTTTCCAATCTTCGGTTTGATTTTGACTGGCCGATAAAGAAAGAGATTCCTCTATCTCTTCTGTTTACTCTTCTTTTGGTTCTTCCTCGACCGGTGGAGGGATTACCCATTGTTGGCAAATGGGGACTTGGCTCAGCCATTCGTGGAATTGTGCTAAGTTGGCAGCAATTCCAGCCAATACGTCGGCTGGCCCATTTTCGGATCGAGGAACGTAGTGGAGGGAGGCTACTGGAATTTGGGCCAGAAGTTCACCGGCATGTCTCCAGAATGGCTTGAGTTTGAGTTTCTTTACTTCGAACTCTCCTGTGAGCTGCTTGATGACGAGAGCAGAGTTGTCGTAGATGTTTAACTGCGGCAGCTGCATCTCGACCGCCATGCCGAGTCCGAGGAGGATAGCTTGATGCTCCGCTTCGTTGTTTGATCAATTTTGAGTTATAACGAACGAATACGGGAGCAGGTCCCTTCTCGGTGAAACGAACATGACCCCCGCGCCGGCTCCATTTCTTCTTGCTGCGCTGTCAAAATACATCTCCCAAGGAGGGAGCACCTCGACCAGAAAGATCTCCCGCGCCGGCTCCATTTCTTCTTGCTGCGCCGTCAAAATACATCTCCCAAGGAGGGAGCACCTCGACCAGAAAGATCTCCTCATCTGGAAATTCCTCTGTTAACTCCCATTCGGCTGGCACCGAGTGGTCGGCCAAGAAATTGGCCAATGCTTGGCCTTTGATTGCTCATTGCGGCATGAAGTTGATTTCGAACTCTGATAGGACCAATGCCCATTTTGCCGGTCGACCAGAGAGGATTGGCCACGACATGATGTATTTCAACGGGTCAGCTCGCGAAATGAGGTTCGTTGAATGCGCCAGGAGGAAGTGTCGGAGCTTTTGAATTACAAATATGAGTTGCCAGGCAGGTCTTCTCGATCGGAGAATAGTTGAGCTTGGCGCCCACCAGTGTTCGGCTTAGATAGTAGAGAGAACGTTCTTTGTTGTTCTCGTCGCATTGAGCCAAGAGAGCTCCCACCGATTTCTCCTGTGCAGTGATGTACAACAGCAATGGTTTGTCGACGATTGGAGCTACGAGCACTGGCGGCTTGGTGAGATATGCCTTTATGTTGTTAAAGGTGTTCCGGCAGGAGTCGTCCCATTCGAACGGTGTACCCTTCTTTAGTAGACGGCTGAACGACTGGCACCTTCCGGCTAGGTTCGAGATGAAGCGCTGAATATACGCCAAGTGACCTTGGAAGCTTTGAGTTCAGAGACATTTCTGGGCTCCGGCATCTTTTGAATGGCGTCAATTTTCGACTGGTCGATTTCTATCCCTCTGTGATGGACGATGAATCCTAGGAATTTGCCCGAGGTGCCTTTCGAACACTGCCCGGAGGTCGAGAAGATGGTCAACTCTCTTTTTTTTTTCACCACCAAGTCATCGACATAGCATTCGACTCTTTTATGGAGGAAGTCGTCGAAGATGTTCTGCATTGCCCTCTGGTAGGTCGCGCCAACATTCTTGAGTCCAAACGGCATCACTTTGTAGCAGAAGATGCTTTTAGGAGTGCGAAATGCAGTGAGCTCCTCATCTTTTGGGTCCATCAAAATTTGATTATAGCCGGAGGACCCGTCCATGAAGAAGATATGAGGATTTTAGTGCATAAAGGTACAATGTTGCAGTGACCGGCGCGACCACACCAGAAAACGGCGCGATCGTGCCATAAAACGGTGCGACCGCCCCAGAAAATGGCGCGACCGCGCCAAAATGGACTCAGAATGCTGAAAAACACGACCAGAACTCTTTCCTTACAAGTACTCTACTCCAATGGCGCGACCGCGCCAATTTCTCAGCAATGACATGTCGCAAAAATCTCGGGATCCTGACATCCAATCGAGTCCAAACTTGGGAGGAGTCCTAAGTGTCTAAAGAAGGTATCCACGAAGATCTTAAGGTAATGTGCTCGAGTCTAGGTGCATTGAATGATCAAAGAGAAGAAGTTCAATGCAAAATAGGAAACTGCTGCCAAAAGAAGAAGATAAATCCGAATTTTATGAAGAGCATACATGGAGTTTCCGAATTCTAATTGAAGTAAAACTTGTAACAAAGATTCCTGATGATACTGAGGATCATGTCACGAAAATTCAGGCCAATCTAAGCCGGGCTTCTCATGTTTTATATCTCCAAAGTG
The DNA here is from genome assembly GCA_019845555.1 of Aristolochia fimbriata. NCBI lineage: Eukaryota > Viridiplantae > Streptophyta > Magnoliopsida > Piperales > Aristolochiaceae > Aristolochia > Aristolochia fimbriata. Next base: position 18,897,712 of record CM034080.1, read on the forward strand.
GTGGACCTAGTGCAGAAATTGGTAGCAGAAACCATCCAACTTCTCCACATCATATCTCGAGTTTCCCAACTCAGAATGGAGTCAAATTTCGTGAGCAAGGAAAGGACTACAGAAGGAAGGTTCGGATGTAATTTCATACAATTGTGAGGTCGGGAAAGCATAATTCATACCCCTGAACAGAGACCAATTTACAAGGCCTGGACAAAACTTCAACTATAAATAGAGGTCCAAGGCAGAGAGTTAAACATCCAGTTTTGTATTCAATATTTAGTTTTTACATTCAGTATGAGTCTAAGATTTTGTTTTATTTCTTAGTTAGTTTAGAGAGAGTCTTGAGAGGCAGAGGAGACGTCCTATTGTAGCTTTTGAGGCAAGGAGGAGAAGCAACCATTGGAAGCCATGTTCAACAAGTAGAACTTTCTCAAGGGAAGTTTGTACTTAGCTTATCTTTCTTTTCTTTTCTTCATGGTTGTATTCAAGACCTTATTTTGTGTTTTTATTTCTAGTATGGAGTAGTCTTTTATATTGGGAGTCCATGATTCCCTAGGCCTGTAATGAGATTTATACATTATATTCTATTTGGTTTCAATTTGGTGCATGAATGAGTATTCCAAAGTGTATAATTCTTGATTCATACTTACTATCTGCTATGTACTGGTTATAAGGTGACGCTAGACTTAAGGTAAGATATGCTGATAGGGTTGTACAAGTCTTTTTGAGTTCATACACTAGGCAAATGAATTGATCCTTGGGTTAATCCTCGACCTTAAAGTAATACCCTGTTGGATTAGTTGATTTGTCTATGACATAAGAGCTTCATGTTTATGCTATCAAGTAGAGTCAATCATGCTCGCTAGGTTTACTCTAGGAGATAGAAACAGGTGATGCCGATGCGGATTGTAGCCATGGTTTTATAAGCTCGTCAGAAATTGATTTCCAAAACTTAACTTCTATTCAAACTCAGAATTGCCTAGGGAGGGAATTGGATTCCCAATGCCTTTTTCCATACTGATTTTATCAAAAGCCCGCTCTTGATCTCTATAGGATTAGGTAGATTAGTTTATTTTCTGTTTTCATAACTCTTTTCCAATTGATTTCTCAAACTTTAGCTTTTAAACTAGAAAAGCAATTAGCTATTAGCTTGGTCCTTGTGGGACGATATTCGGACTTAACCAAGTCTATAATACATTGATTAGTCCTCTTGCTAGTGATTAGCTGTGATCGCAACGGGTACTTCACCTCTCTCATGAAATTGGCCGCGATCAATTTGTCGACCTCCTTTTCTATTTCTGGCACAAGTTCTGGTTAGAACAGTCGCTGCGACTGCTTGACTGGCCGGATAGAGGGATGGACTACCAATTTGTGAACTGCCACTCGTGGGTCGAGGCCAGGCATCTCCGTGTAGTTCCAGGCGAAGATGTCGCGATATTGCGACGTAGCGACATGTACTCGACCCCTTCTTCGACCGACAGTGAAGCACTGAGGAATGTCGGCCTCGGGTCCTCTGCTGTGCCTAGGTCGACTTTCTTTAGCTCGTCGACCGTCGACTGACCGCCTTCCTCGAACGAAGTTGAGGCCTCCTTTAAGACGAATTCCTCTTCTTCTTGATCATCGTCGGCGAAGGAGATGTGGTTCACCATAACCGAATCATAAGCGTGAGCTCGTGCAATTGCAGCTTTCAAGATTGTAAATAACCACTGATTTCGGAGAGTTTTTCTTTTCCGTCGGATTTTGGCTGACTGAAACTTGATGTACATCTGCCGATGCCTTTCTGGTTATTTTGACTGGCTTCGCCTGGCTAGTGTAAATTTTGATCGGCTTCTGCCTCTCGTAGCCGAGGCCTAGGCGACCATGGTTGATCCGATGACCTTCGTTTCTCAATTTCTCCTATTTTGGAGTGAGAACCGGTAGAGTGACGGGTGGTTTTTCATGAATTTCATCTTTTGTAAGGTTGCCCCCGACTTTGGCCATCAGTCGGTAGGCGTTCGGGTTGAAACCTTCATTTGAGCGTATGGATGGCAACTGTTGTTGGCTCGGCAACTGCTTCACGATGCTTCCTTCCTCCAATTTTGGCAGAGGAAGCGTGACTTTTTCTGGCAAAGGGGTCGCCTGGATTTTGTGGCAGACGACCAGAGGAGCTTCTCCTTTCTTCCTTTGCGATTGTGGGATGTACCGTAAGATGGGTACACTGTGCTGCTTCAGTGTTGGAGTGGCTGCGGCCGATTTGTGGCCATGTGCTGGCTAGCTGTTGTGCGCAGGCTGCTTTGGAGACACGACTTGCGTCGTGATCCATTTTGGGGACGCGGCTTGCATCGGCACCGGCGGTTTTGTGGTCGGTTCATGGTTGTATACCGACAGCTTTTTGTGTGCCGGTTGGTTGTACTGACAGAGCTTGCGTCGGCTGTTTGGGCGATGCAGCTTGCGTCATAATGTTCTTAGCATTTCACGGGGTCAATTTGACTGTCGGTCTGGTCGTCAGATAGAATTTGGCGTCTACGAATGATGCCTCTGCCTCTGTGAATGGGCTTTCATCAGCTTACACATCTTTTGCTCGCCGCTCTCCCAGTACTTGAAACATTGATGGAGTGTTGATGGCACAACTCCATTTGCGTGAAGCCACGGTCGACCCAAGAGCAGGTTGTAAGAAGTCCTCGAGTCGATGACTTGAAAGGGAGTTTCAGCCACCATGTCGCCAATGTGCAGTTAGAGATTTGCCATGCCGAGTGTTCTCTGGCCCTCCTGGTTGAAACCTTGGATGAGGAGAGAGCTTGGAGAGAGGTCGCCAGCAGAGAGACCGACGTTCTTCATTGTGCGAATCAGCAAGATGTTCACTGCAGATCCACAGTCAATGAGAATGTGATTGATTTTGTGGTCTTTGATGTAACCGGACACGAACAACGGTCTGTTGTGATTCTTCGTCCCCAACCGTGTGTCCTCCTCTCGGAATGTGATGCACGGCGGACATGCGATGGCAAGCACCTCTTTTGATTTTGCAAGCCACGGGAATGATTGTGCATCTTCTTCCTCCTTTCGGAAAGGTGGAGTTAACCGGACTTTAGGCAAGTCGTGCTTCCTCATGAGCAGCATCTCAACCTCGGCTTTGAGTTCCTTTGGTTTGTCGAGGACCCGATTTAATGCTTGTCTTGACCGAATGGCCTAGTCGAGATCGTCTTTTATCTCGTTAAGCGGAGAGATTTGTTTGAGAGACGTCTCGAGGTCGTCGCATTCAACGATTGGTCTTTTGACTTTATCTTTTGTTGTTGTTTGCTCGGGAGGAGCCGTTGAGCAGGTCGCCACCATTGCTGGTGGCGCGAGAAACTCCTTCGGGAAGAACTCCGCCAATGTGACGGATCTTCTTTTCTTTTTTCTTGCCCCCTGGACATCGGTCCTTGGAGCTTTCTTTTGGAGCTTCGCTGCTTTTTTGTTTAGCTGGTTCGCCTTCGTTCTGGTGTTTGCCGGTGTCGGTTTGAGATCTCGAACATGCTTCTTTTTTCGGGTAACCATGATCCACCCCTCTGCGTCGGCTGCAGCTAGTTTACGGGGTGCTGGTTTTGGTGCGACCTTAGCCGGTGGTTGTCTGTTGTTGTGGTGCAGTCGGTTGGAGGGATCAGATTTTGGACGGTACTCTTTTTTCGCGACCTGCTGCTTGTGTGGCCAAGTTCGCCGGTTTGGCTCGGCTTGGATGGAGATGACATGTGAGGAGGCTGTATTTTCAGCTCCTTCAAATTTGATGCGGCCTTGAGCCGCCAGCTCCATGATCCGATCCTTGAAGATGAAGCATTTCTCCATCGGGTGCCCGATCAATCGATGATATTTGCAGAAGTTCGGATCCTTGCTCTTGGATAGGTCGCCAGGTCTTTTGTTTCGGGCAGCCTGAGTAGCTGGTTGTCAAGGAGCCGGTCCAACATGATGGAAACGTTTGCATTGGCGAACGGGTACGTCTTGGCCTGTCGTTCCTCGAGCGAAGGCTGTTGGCAGGTGCCCCCGATTAATTGCCGTGGGAGGTAAGTGCCTTTGGCTTTGCTTCCGACCTTGATGGGCTCGAAAGCGTTTGTCGCGAAAGAGGATTTTGTTTTCTCCTTCGTCTCTTTAGGCGCAGTCGTGGCTAGTGCCTTCCCCTTTTTGCGAGGGTCGGCATAAGAGGATCCCTCTTCTCCACGTTCCTCCATCAGATTCTCCATGTTGTGAGCTTCTGTTGCGAGCTCTTGAAAGTCGTTTCGTCTCCGGCTTCGAATGTAGCGCAGGAGCTCCCACTGCATCCCTCGCGAACACACCTCAATTTCGACCTCGAGGGAGAGGTTTGAGCTTTCTTTGCAGTTTAAGCTCAGGTTCCTCCACCGGTTAATGTAATCGACCACCTTCTCTCCTTTCTTTTGTTTGAGATTGGCGATCTCCACCAGAGTAACTGTGCGCCGAGTGCTGTAAAATCGGTTGATGAACTCTCGCTCCAATTGTTCCCAGCTGTCGATAGACACCTAGGGCAGCTCGATGTACCAGTCAAAGGCATTTCCCTTCAATAACTGGCCAAACTGCTTCACCACCAAGTTGTCGTCAGTGCCGGCGTTGTTGCAGGTCTCGATGAAGTGAGCGACGTGCTGCTTTGGGTGCCCGTCGCCATTGAATTGCTGGAACTTCGGAGGGTGGTAACCCACTAGCATTGGTATGTTTTGGATCCTTTGCGTGTAGGGCCTCCGGTATGCGATGGATTTGTTGTCGCCTGAGCTGCTCCGTACAACGCAGTTAATCAGCTCAGTGACTGCGTCGATGGTGAGAGCAGTTGGATCTGCTTCGGCTCGGCCTCGGCAGATGGTTACTGGTGCGACGGGCAGCAGCTCGTCGTCGGATGAAGGATCTTCTGGCAGAGGTTCGGCTGAGCCACTGGTAGTCGCCCAATTTCGGTCGACTTCTTTAGACACGCTGCCAGTGTTGTTTGCGGCCGCGCCCATTTTGAGCCGCTCTAGAATTCTCGTGATTTGTAGATCATGGGCTACGAGTTGCGCGTCTTTGATGCGTAGCTGCTCACTGTGCTCCTTTAGCGCAGCTGCTCACTGTGCTCCTTTAGCGCAACTTGCAGTTCGGCCAGCTGCTCTTCTACTGTCTTGGCCGAAGTTGTCATCGCGGCCATCTTGACGGTCTGCGTTGGCGAAGCTGTTCCTGGCGCAAGTCGAAGTGATGAGATTTTAACCGGCGACCGCATTGGAGAGACGGTTGTCGGTGTTCTCAATTGCGGAGTGGTTGCGGTGGGCGACCAGCTTGTAGTGGCGGTCGCCAACGAAATTCGGCAGGGAGGAAGAGGTGATGTTGCGACAGGGAAGGTCGCCAGTGTCTGTTGGTGAGGTGAGCGGATGGGTGGTGGACCCGCTTCTGCATTGAGTACGGCCAAGAGGTCATGCGAGACCAATACGACCGGGGAGTTATCTGTGGTCATCACTCTCTGTACGGAGGTGAGTGTGTCCTTGCCGCAGAGGAGGAGGAGATACCCCAGTTTGCTCGTATTGTTGCACCAGAGTGGGGACGATAGAGCTTTTTCGCGATGGCGGCGACTGAGCTGGTCTGACAGTTGGGCTGCGAGGTGGAGGAGATGCAGCAACGGCCAGATATGTTGGCTTGGCCATCGCTGGCATCAATTTGGCGGAGGCCGCGGTAGCCTTTGCGGAGGCCGTGGTAGCCTTTGCGGAGGCCGCGGCAGCCTGTGGCACGAAGACAGCGCTTGGACGACGCCTGTCACGCATGAAAGGAGCTTGTCCAGTGGACAAACTCCTGGCCAAAGCCCTTGTAACTAGGCGAGTGGACGGTCGTGGAGAGGTAGGAGCGCGGAGGTCGGCCGGATATGCGGAAGATGATCCGCGGACTCCTGCGGTTGAGTCTGCGATCGCGGTGGAGCGCGGGTGAGCAGAGCCCGAGGAGGCAGTTTGCTTGCCCCTGTTGTTATTGTTGTTGTTGTTGCCGTTGTTGGCGTTGCTGGCCATGGCTGAGGTTGGAGAGTTTTTTTTTTCGAACAGAGAAGGAGATGAGAGTTAGGAAATGTCCCACTAGGTATGCCAAATCTGTTTCACCGAAAATCCGCTGGTCCGCGAAGAGGCACGACTGAGAGAATATATCGATTAATTCAGAATATTTTGTGTTACAGGGTGTGTTTGAATATCTGAAAATTGCGAGTACAATCTCCTAGTATTCCTCTGATTCGATCTCCGTGTGAATTTGGTGAAGTTTAAGCTTCTAGCGGGTCGTCGTCGAGACTCGGGTTGCAAGAACGAGTGTGCACGGACTGGTGTGGCTTTTGTCAGTCGGACGGAGGTATTTGTGCTCCGCGTGTGTCGATTTATGACGTTGCCGGCGAACGTGTAGAGCTGCTCCTGGTTGAATTGTTGAACGACGAATGGCGAGTTGCTGAACTTCTCGGGTTCGAGAGAGCTTTTGTGTGTGGAGTTTCTTCTCGGTGAAGGGATTTTCAGACCTTCGTTCGAGAGAGAAAAGCTCTGTGCGTGGAGTAATTTCTCGGTGAATGCTCTCGAACTTGATTTTTTCCAACCCCTAGAACAGAACGCTTCTGGCTATTTGTAGCACAAAGTCTGTCCAGTTGTTGAATTTCTTCCTTGGGATGGGGATCACGATCCCCTTTTTGGCTGTTGTTGTTGAGATGGGAGGAGGACCAGGAGCTCCTCTGTTGGGATCCCCTGAATGAGGATCGTGGCCTTTTTTCTTGGCTTCCACCATTGGCTGAGTGGTGATGAGTTGTCGCTGACTGGATGCTGACTGTATGATGACGTGGTGAGGCGGATGGATCTGGTGATGGGCTGCGACAAGTGATTTTGAAAATTGATGGAGCCTACCCGTGACGATCGGCTGTTGGATCGATGGGTGTTTGGACTCGTCGTATTTGGGCCGCTCACATTTTAGTGCATACAATACATATCAAGAATAACTCCTCTCCAAACACTGCAAAAATCCTGCAACCGGCGACCAAACCAGACGCAGCCAATCGGAGCCAGGTACGTAACTCCTCTCAAAAAAAAAAAGGCGACAAAAAGAAGCAGTCGGATAAAAAAAAACAAAACGCGACAAAAGGAAGCAGTCGCAGAGACAAAGTACGAGCAACAAAAAAAAGAAGCAGTCGCAAAAGAAAAAAAAAATTGCGAGCGACTAAAAGAAGTTGTCGCAAAAGAAAAAAAATTTCTTTCGGCAATCTAGCCGAGCCCACACAACTCAAAACAGAGGACTCACACCCGACGACCAAGCCGGCTACAACCACATAGCAACTCGCACCCGACGACCAAGCCGGATGCGACCACACAGCAACTCGCACTCGGCGACCAAGCCAGATGCGACAACAGCACCCGGCGACCAAGCCGGGTGCGCCAGTACAGAAATTCAGCCTCCCGGCGACCCAGACGGGCTCAGTCGAATCAAAATCTCGACACCCGACGACCAAGCAGAAGTCGAAACAAAAGTTTGCCCGACAACCAAGCCGGACATGACCAAAATAGGAGTTCAACCTCCCAGCGATCGAGCCGCCCAAAGCTAAAACAAAAAATCAGCATCCGATGACCAAGTCGGATGCGACCAAACAACAATTCGTACCCGGTGACCGAGCCAAATGCGACAACAGCACCCGATGACCAAGCTAGATGCGACAACATGGAAATCCAACACCCCGACGACCCAGCCGGGCTCCCTCGAAACAAACAGTCAGCTCTCGGCGATAGAGCCGGACACAAAATAAGAAGCCTTGTGCCCGGCGACCGAGCCAAGCGCAACCAAAACAAAATTGCAGAACCCGACGACCCAGCCACGTGTGATCCAAATCAATTCCAGCCCCTGGCGACAGAGCAAGGTGCGACACAACACCACCATGTTTGGTTTTTGGGTCAAACGACACACGAAAGGCTGCCAGTCTATCACACTAAAAAATTGACAGACACCTGGAATGCGAAAAAGATACAATTCGACAGAGACAGAAAAGAGAGAAAAAAAAAAGAGAGAGAATGCGAGGGAAAACAAAAAAAAAAGAAAAATAAATAAATTGTGAAAGAAAAAGAGAGACCGAGGGAGAAGTTGAAAATGAGAGGAGAGAAAAAGAAGAAGAAAGAGGGAGGAAGAGAAGAAGAAAAAAAAGAGAGTGGGGACCCCGGCTGACTCGAATTCAGCCAGAGACTACCGGGAGGAAAGAATTTTTTTTTTTACAGTACCTTTAAGTCTTGATTTGTGGAGAGTTCTGACGCAAGCCTAGGCTCGAAGGAGATTGCAAACCCAAATTTGCAGATAAAGTCGAATTTGCAGTCAGCCAAACTCGCAGACTGTCTCCCAAAATTTGCAGTCTCCCAACTTCGCAATCAACCAAATCGTAGATAGACTGTCTCCCAAAATTCGTAGTCTCCCAACTTCGCTGTCACAGGCTGTCTCCCAAATCAAATTCGCAGACTCAGTCAAAGCCAATCCACAGGCTGTCAGGTCGCAGACATAAGGCAGCCAATTCGCATACAGTCTCCCAGGTCGTAGTCGCAGGCAGTCTCCCGAAGCCAAATTCGCAAACAGAACTAGCACGTAGGAAACCAAATTCGCAAACAGAACTAGGTTGTAGGAACCCAAATTCGCAGACAGAAAAGTCTCCCAAAATCGCAGACAGAGAAGTCTCCCAAAATCCCAGACAGAGAAGTCTCCCAAAATCGCAGACTGATAGGAAGCACCAAATCGCAGACAAAAAGGGCACCCAAATTCGCAGAATACACCAAGAGGGAGAAAACACAACTCTTAAACCTGATTATCCCAAATTCACAAAAAGTGGATTAGTGCTTCCCCTACTTAAAAAGGAGCCTACTGCGCAAGAAGGTGGGGCCCACGTTCCCTCACCTCAACTCTCCTGCTATCTGCGCTGAAGCCAAATCGTCGATAGAGGAAAAGAGCCAATTTTGACGAAACAAGTCGAGATAAACATCCCAACTCACCGAGAGGTTCAATTCAGTCAAGGTGGGCCCCACTGCACCCACTCTGGCGTGAATTCCTTTCCCGGTGCGCCAATTTAGTTCACAGAAGGAATTCTAGTTCGCAAAAGGATCGGCTAAGCTAGAATATGGCTTCCCGAGCCTTATTAGAATGCGCTTTTCTTCCTCGGTGTGACGACGAGGCCGTCGAATTCACGTTTCTCTCCGACGTAACAACCAAAGCCACAACAGTTGGGAGTCAACCAAATTAAAATAGATGAGTCGGCCAGAGTTCGTCGAGCTCCACTTAGTCTACGCCAACTCTTCGACGAGACATGGAGGAGTGCCTCTCGAGCCGGTCGGCTAAACTTGCAGCATTCAAGCATACCACGACCAGTCACTCAGCCAACTTCAACTCGTCGTCGACGCTCAACACTTCTGCTCAGGTACTCATCATCACTCTCTATACCGTACATACTACATATGTACGCGCATACAAAAAGAAAAAATAGAGAATATCGAAAAAGCAAACAGCTCTAAAACAGCAAGAGAGCAAAAAAAACGGAAAAGAAAGAAAAAATCATATACATACAAGATACAAGTACACAAAAATATACACTATCCTAAAAGAGTAGGAGGATAGAAAAAAGGTACGTACACGAAAAGATAAGCGACCCTAAAAGAGTAAGAGGGTCGACAAAAAAAAAAAAAGTGTGTGTGCGTAGCGTTTGTGTTTCATATTTGAAACTTGCTCGGTCTCTCTGAACGATCAAGTCTCGAAGGGGGCAATCTGTATGAACCAAAATGTGAACAACCCAAATGCGATGAGCCCAAACGCCCATTGGTCCAACAATCGATCGTTGTGGGTAGGCTCTGTCGATTCTCAAAGTCATTTGTCGCAGCCCATCGCCAAGTCCATTCGCGTCGCTACGTCATCGGTACAATCATCCCCCCTGTCAGCAGTAAACTGCCGCGTTAGCGCCAGTCAGTAGAGATGTCACGATGCCACTCAACTCAGCAGTTAAACGACCAAGTCTGGTAGCCAACGGTGGAAGCCAAGAAAAGACACCGAGATCCTCATTCGAGGGATCCAACAGAGGAGCTCCCGGTCTTCCTCCTCTCTCAAAAGAAGCAGTAGAAAGGGGATTGTGATCCCCATTCCAAGGATCGACCCTCAACAACTGCACAGAATCGGCTACAAATAGCGAGAAAAGCTCTGTCCAAAGGGTTCGAAAACCCTTCATCCAGAAACTCTCATGCGCAGAGACTCTTTCAAGCCAAAGAAGTTCAGCAACTTGCAGTCCGTCGCAATTCACCAGTTCGACCGGAGCAGCTTTACACGTTCATCGGCAACGTCAACAAGTTGATACACACGGAACACAAATACTTCCGTCCGACCGACCAAAGCTGTCATCATTCGTGCACACTCATTCCCGAAGCTTGGATTTCGACGACAACTCGCCAGAAGCTTAAACTTCACCAAATTCATACGAAGATCAAATCAGAGGAAGCCTAGGAGATTGTACTCACATTCCTTGATATTCAAACACAACTGTAACACAAATATTCTGTTATAAATCGAATTACTCTCTCGGTCGCGCCTCATCGCGGACTGGCGGATTTTCGGTGAAACAATGATTATATTTAGTTATTAAAAATATAATTATTTTTTGTTTGTTCTCAAAGATATTTGCATTAAGAACATCACTACATTTAGTATTTCACTGTCTTTTTTTACCAAATAGTTATACTTACATAACAAAATTATCAAATTAAATTTCTAATTAATTATAACAGTAATTACTAAAGGCATGCATTAACAAACTTTAATACTTTTTCATATTAGTTTGTAAGTCATTATGTTTATTGCAATCTATGGTTATTAATTCAGATCATTGGCTCGAGGTGGTATGGGATTTGGTGCATCACATTTTCGTGTGACCACATGTCACAACAAATAAATGGACGCCAAGTGGTTTCAAGCATGAGTCATCAAATGAACAAAAACGGGTAATATGATGAAGGCTTATTTATTAACAGTGATAAACACTAACAATTTCACCCAATTTCCAAAGTCCTAACGCTTTAAAAAAACTTTAATTATAATGAATAAAAGAATTATTGGTATATATATCAAGAATAAGATCATATGTCATATTTGAAAAGTGCATGATTTTTTTGCCATCCGAATCATCTTGTTAGAATTTGAAATAATTTTTTAACAGTTTCAAAGGGTTTTTGTCAATCGATTAAGAGCCCAAATCCGCTTTACAAAATGCAGAGTGGCCAAAGCGAATCATGGGGAGCCCCCCAAGCCCCGCATGGGCAGTCTGGGCGCCCCATGATTATTTTTGGCCACGCTGCATTTTGGCCAGCTGATCCGGGCTCACTGATTAAACCCATGTACTAATGGTGACTGTCTACAATAATGACGGTTTTGAATTAATATTAATTATTATATTTTTTGCAGTGTTTTAAAACCGAACCAGAAGTATGTAGATAGTTTTGGTTTAACCTGGGTTGAACCGGGTTGGACCAATGATTTAACCATTGAATATTATAATCTATACTTTATATTTTCTTAATAATTCTATAAAAAATATAATAAAAATAATCCGCATTTTAGCAAACCGGGCCGAGTCAATAAGAACTGGATTGACCTCCGATTCTGGTTCAACCGGGTCAGACTGCCCGGTTCGGTTCGGTTTTTAAAACACTGATTTTTTGTCTCATAAAACTTTAATTTACTTTGTTGAAAAGAAATTCTTAGACGGAGTGATTATTCATGTAAAATTTAATTTCTTAAAGTTAAAGTAATCCTTAGCCTTCATTTCGGATACAGTACGGAGCCGTTTTTATTCCGTTTGGTGATTCAAGCATAATGTAGCGCTCATTTATTAGCTGTGGCAGGATGGCCGCACGAAAGTGCGACGCACTAAATCGCAGGCCCTCGCGGGTGTCCTTTATCATCGTTGGATGCGTCATCGGACGGTCCCACCACGCGTGGTAGGTAGTTGTGGGCTCACACGCTGCGGCTTCTACAAACGAAGGCGCAGCCATTTACTTCGTGCCCAAGGCAGTAAGCCTTACAAAGGGGGGGCTGCCAGGGTATCGGCGGTGACATGGCCGAGTGAGCCCAAGGCAGAGATCGATAAGGTCAAATCGGCTTCCAAAACCCGGAGAAAGCGGGAGTTCTGTCTTCTGCTCTTCGCTGGACTCTCTGCAACTGAAATCTTCGGAAGATCAGAAGTCGACTGAATAGGTGCGTGGCTCGCTTGGAATTCCCATATCTGAACACTCTCACAGTTGAGTTCGAATCCATTACCGTCTGCAGACTACCGTACCAATACCAGCGAATTTTTTCTTCTTTCCCTCTAACTTCATTCTACGATGGAGGCACAAGCTTCGTCGTCGCAGAACGCGGCAACCGCGAAGCTCAAAATAGCGGGTGCTTGGACGGGCGTCTTGGACGTCGATTTGCATCAATGGACGCTACATTTTCTTAGACGAGAGATCGCTAACCGGTCCGGTTGCGCTCCGGAGTGTATCAATTTAATCTGTGGCGGGAAAATCCTGCGGGACGGCGAAAGGAGTAATGATTCTCTCGCACAAATGGGTCTCAAGAACAATTCCAAGATTTTGGCTAGTCGTGTTTCCGTTGATCAGGGAAAGGCTATCCAAGATGAAGCCGAGCGGAACAAGCGTCTCGCAAGAATCAGGCAAGCTGCTTATATTAGTGTTGCTCTCCTCTTTGATTGCCGGCTTTGGAATATGCTTAGTTTCTCGACTAGCACTCGTTGCTATTGTAGTTCTTGTAAACTGGTACGGCAATACTTAGTGGGTCCTCCGTCTGCGTTATTTTGAAGATAAAACACTGACTTTTTAAACAGTGCGAATTGAGAAGTTTGTTTAGTATAATTGGAATACTGATTTCACGACCAGTATGACTTAGTTGATTCGTCTTTTAATTAACACTTGGCAAAAGGCTTTTGTAGGATCAGCAAAAGGCTTTTCTAGGATCATTCATTGGTCTTGATACTGAACGAATTTTATTTTGCGCCACGCCAATTATCTGCAAAATATTAGATAGTCGATAATCATTCTGTTTAATCTCAAAATCAAGTACCTCAAAAAACCATCAAGGTGCTTGATAATTCAAATTGAAAAAGACATTCGTCGTTTTATCTGGTTAACAATTGATTTGTCATATTAAAATGTGCTTTCTTATGTATTGTTGATTTATGATTTTTTTAACTGGCAAATATTTGATGGAGCTAATAAACCAAAGACAAGAAGCCGCCTGTACTGATGGTTATGCATATTTATCTTTTGAACATGCGCCAAAAGTCCCTGCCTTCCTTCCGAAACATGACTGATGAATGTGTGAACTTAATAGCTTATGGTAGCTTATTATACAAAATATACACATTCTCTCCCAACCTTGTCTATGCTACATGCTAGTTGCAAACGGTATAAAACATGGAAACATAATTGTCAATAATCAGGTCCGGAGTGCTTTATTTTTTTGAACACTAGTACGTAGAGGTGAATGAGCATGTCTAGTAGCAGTCTATAAATAGCAACTTCCAACTTCCATCATAAGTCATATGTCTAGTACTTGTCAAGATCATAATTGTTGCTTCCTGTTAACCTTTTTTATTCAACAGGGCTGCTGCTGTGGCAATGACCAAGAGACATGCTGCCGGTACATTACCTGTAGAAGACTTCAATTTGGAGCTTGAAGATCAGAGTGGGAAGAAAGTGCAGTTGGGTTCTGAGACAGATCAGCGGTAAGGCAATAAAAATTTTTGCTGATTAACAGTGAGCAAGGAGGTCTAAATTTTTTCCAACTGATCCTATCAGTGGGGAAAGGGATTCAAATACTTATGCATTGTATTTGTGCATTCTGCTTAACTGCATGCAATATTTTTTTTTTTTTTGAAAATTGGTGATTTATTGGTATTTCAAATAGGAATGAATTACATCAGTAATAATACAGGTGCTTAGTTAAGCAGTGTGGATTGCTGATCCCATTACAAGTTTGGCTCTTGATACACCTTCTTTCGCTGACTTGTCAGCCACTGAATTGGCTGATCTTGGAAGTTTGTTCCATTGGATTTGCCAGCCCACTGTTATTTCAGCTATTTCATCGAAGATGTGTCTTAGTCTCCATGGAGGGCAGCCTATTTTACTCCAACCAATAACCAATGAAAAGTCCCCTTCAATTCTCAAGGGGCCTTCGAATTGGTGGCCATAAATTTTGATTCAGTTATATTTGTTCATTCTTATCTTTGATTATCTCTTTTCTTAAAAATTGATAACTGTCTGTTATTTTTCCTTCCACAGTATATTGTTCAATTTGGCTTTTCCTCCATACTGTCAGATACTATTCTAGTGAGAAATGGTTACTTGAAACTAGGATCTCTTCACAATAATTTTTGTCCTGAACAGTATGAGCAAAGATTTTTCACACCTTTATTTTTGCAATGAACAACATAATTCTGCTATACTTTTGTACATCATATGCCAAAATGTGTTGTCAATTGGTGTGATTGATAAAAGTATGGTATTCCAGGGGCGTGATGATGGGCCTGATGCTTCATGCAAATGCAAAACAGCTGATTAGGAATCAACAGTACAAAGATGCTCTTGATGTGCTTGCCATGGGAGAGGTTTGTTATAATGTGTACACCTATTTGCTTTCTTGTCTGTTCATTCCTTTCATGTTATAGCAGCCAATTTTTCATTACTGTCATTCTTTATTTATTTTTTTATTTTTCTTATTTTATCTTGATTAAATTAAAAGACAAAGGAGCCTACTCCAGTAATATGGAAAATGACATGAACTCTTTCATGTATCTTCTTTAAGCCTCATCTTCTTCCTTGGAACCAGGCTGCATGCATTGTGATTTAAACTACGATTGAACAAGTCAGCTGTAAAAGAACACTTTACTTGAAAAGAACATCATCTATTTATTGAAGTTTCAAGGCTGCACTGTGCCCTACTTCTTGTTCTTTGGATCGTCTACTTCAGACATCTGTTTCTGCGTGGTGGCTTAAATGAGTGTGAAAAAGTAATTTGACTGACAGCGAGAGGAAATGTTCTTAAAAATGTTGTGGAGGCTGGATTTCAGATTGTATTGTAAATTTCGGCATATTATGATGGGATTTCTGCTATTCCTTCTTGCAGGAGGCTTTTTCTCTTTGTGATCCTAAAGTTATTGAGGTAAGCTAATCAGACTGTTTGCCTTATTTTTCCTTCCTCCTAAATAGATGTCAGCATCAATTGTTTTACTTTCTTTAGTTTACTTGTAGTTATTCAGCTTGTTGATGGTCCAGTGCTTCTTCCCTTATCCAGATGATTGATAATGTGCCAATTCTTCAAATAGACACAGTCTGGTGTTATTTCTTGTTACGAGACATCTCCTGGCTCTCCATGGCAGGAGTACGCCTTGCAAAAGCTCGAGATGGGCTTGAACGCTCTCATGGAAAGGACTCTGCCAGGGTTAGACTTCTTCAAGCAGGACGTCATCCAGAGCTTGCCATGTAAGACTGATTTGGTTTACTTCCAGGTGCAGATAGGTTTAATGCATCTCTTCATACTTCATAGATGATATTGGAACTGGATTTCTTCTTTTTTCTGTTCTGCTCTTGTTGATCGGAATGCTGTTTACAGATACTTGAGACTGGAGCTCTTGGAAGGGGTAGTGGCATACCATAGTGGTCTTTTTGAGCAATCTCGGAAAGCATTAACCTCTGCTCAAGCAAAATATCTTCAGGTTTTTTTTTCTTCTTGCTCATTTTACACTTGTCTTTGACATGGTATTGTTTATATGAGTATCATTTAAGACATTCTGTAGAAAAACTTGAGTGGCTTGGTTAAACTCACTCAAAATCCCAAGCTTGTGATTTTGATGTTCTCCTGTTGGAATGGGTAGAACTAAGTTTACCCGTGGAACTTGTTATGTGGGAGCTCTAAAAATGTGCTCTCACCATCATTTGAAGGATTGAAACATGAAAGTATGCTTAAGAATTCGATGATTGTCTAGTTTTTTTTGCTTAATTAGTGGTCTTTTATAATTGTTTTTACTGTGAGCTTCGTCTACGGATGATGTTTTAGTCCATGAGGGGTAGTCAAGGGAGAAGGGCTTGATATTGTAACAGTGTTCATTCTCTTGTGACACTCTTTTGGTGGTATTTCAAATAACCTTCGGATGAGACTTATGTGCTAAACAACTGAGTTATTGTTTCTTCCAAGTTGTTTTGAGTGGACAAATGTCTTTCTTATAAAAACAGTTTCAAACATGATTCTTACTTTGCAGAATAAAGTGATACATTGGTTATAGAAATTTTCTCCCTCTTTACTGCAGCTTCAAGTTCTGGATGAAGCCTTATCCCTACTTATGAGCATGGGATACAAGGAAAGGGCAGCAAAAAGAGCGTTAAGGATGACCAATCAAAATGTTGAGAGTGCTGTAGCTTTTCTCATTGAAGAGAACGAGAGAGAAGCACAAAGGCATGAAGAGGATCTAAAACAAAGAAAAGAGATTATGTGAGACTTTCATTTAGTTTCCTTTGATGTGAGTACTTCATATCTCTTGTCTGTCGTTTCTGAGCTCCTTGTTCACTGTCAGGGAACAGAAGAAGTATGGAATGACTCCCCTGAAGAAGGCTGTCAATCTTCAGAGACTGAATGAATTAGTTTCCATTGGGTAATAGATGGAACTGATACTTTATGTCAAAAAAATCTCTCGTTTGTGATATTTTGCTTGTGCTATCTATTTTTTTTGTCTTCGTTCAGTTATTCCTGGTTTTCATTCCATTGGGTCCAATTACTTTTTCTTTGTACCAAATGTTTCCTGTATACTAAATGATAATCTGTATTTTGATTACTTTTTCTTTGTACCAAATGTTTCCTGTATACTAAATGATAATCTGTATTTTGTAGTTTTGAGAAGTCACTTGCTGCGGAAGCCCTCCGAAGAAATGAAAATGACACACAAAAAGCTTTGGATGACCTTACAAATACAGAAACTAATTCAAAAATACAGGTGATGTGTGCGGCCACTTTTCTGGTTTCAGGTGTATGTCTTTGCAGATTTTGTTATCTTAAGGCACTTTTGTGGTTACAGGTTTATATTGACTCAAAGAAACTAAATAGACAAAGGAAAGCACTAGATGCTGCCATTGAAGAGTTTATATCCATGGGTTTTGAAAGATCACAAGGTCCTTTCTCTCACTTTCCCTTGGAAGTTAACCACTAGTATCTTTATAATCTCTAGAAGTTGTTGACAGCCGGGACCTATCAACTACAAGCTGCTGCAGCGAAAAGCAGCGGGCCTTAATAATACTGATTCCCTCATATCATTTAAATATTTTCTTCATCCATGTCTGAGTAATAGGAACCCTTATGGCAAGTAGCTTTTTCCTACGGTGTAATTTAGAAACCCAACTTTGTATGCTACGAGAAAATTGAAAACGATAGAAGAAAGCTTTTGGAAGTTTTAGAGCTGCCTATAGAAATGTATCCGTTCTTGCAAGAGTAGGAACAGAATTTTTCTTAAATAGTCCTTAAACATTCTGTATCTCTTGGTTTCATTCATAAAATATTATGTTTCACTCAGTTTCTTCGTGTTCTTTGTTATTTTTAATTCAGCATCTCCCTTGCGACAAATATTTTCTCTAACAAATGAAGTATTTTTAGCTCTATCCTGGAGTAGTTTTGTCTTCTGTGCCTATCATGTTTACTCTGTATACACTAATGTGGTTTGATTGTTTTGTCTGAGTTAATATACCGAGCAGAAGAGTGGCAGGTGTTTCTCGCTTGATTAAGTTGAATATTTGCTTTTAGTATCACTTTCTGCTTCCTTAACAATAAAAAAAAGGAGTTGGATGTATCATGTGAACACTAACAGAACCATTTTTACTGCTTACAGTAGTGACTGCATTGCAAGCTTCGGAAACGAAAGAAGGGGCGTTGAACTTGCTTGTTTCTAATCAGGTTCTGAATCCACCACAAAATGTGGGCGATAATGCAGCTTCTTCGACTGATCCTAACGATACTGGAGTAGGTTATGATGGCTCACACATGGATGCGGAGCAAGAAAGTGGTCCTCTGGGCACAAGGAATTCAGAAGATGAAAGAGACGAAGATATGGAAAACGAATTAGTACACGAGCTCTCTGGTGATCCATTGTCTGACTATGATATTGATGTCACTATTGAAGGAGAAGCTATCAAAGAATACTTGGCTTTGGCCTCAACAACTGCCGTTTAAGCTTCCTATAGGCACTTGATTATACTTAGTCTTGTATATGTCACTGATCGAGTACACCAGACACTGGCCATCTCGTTTTGGTTTGTTTGATCTTCAGCCATTCTCATGATCCGTAAACGGAGCAGCTAATGATGGAAAGTTTGTGGGTCCTTTTGTACAGAAATATTTCAGATAAACTAGTTTAAACTTCTTTTTTAATGTTTTGCCAAAAAAGATCCCTATTTCTATCTTGCGTGTTTACCTTCTTTTCTGTTCTTTGTGTGAAGGAAAAGAAGGTAATCGCCAAATTTGGATTTCTATGGTCTCCTTTGTCAGAGTGATTCAAGGTCCGTAGAAACTAATACTCTATATCAGGGAGTCAAATTAATCAGGGAGAAGATTGAGACTACCACACCTCATGCATTGTTGACAATCTCTTTAATAATACACCTTTTTGCCTTAAAATAAAAAAAAAAAAAAGTTTTTTATATTTGTGCACCAAAATGTTAACGGCCCAAATGTGACAAGTTCGAATGCCCATCTGACCAAACCCATTTGCGTTGCTACGTCATTGATACAGTGGTTGCCTCAGTTAGTAATAAATTGCCACATCATCACCAGTCAGCAATTATGCCATGATGTCACTCAATTCAGCAGTTACACGACCAAGTCTGGTTGCCAATGGTAGAAGCCAAGAAAAGATGTTCATGATCCTCATTCGAGGGATCCAACAGGGATCCAATAGAGGAACTCCCTCATCTTCCTCTCATCTCAACAACAGCAGCAGAAAGGGGATCGTGGTCCCTATTCCAAGGAAAGGACTCCAACAACTGGACAGAACCGGCTACAAATAGCCAAAAACGTTCTGTCAAAGGGGTTCAAAAATCTTTTGTTCAAGTGCACTTCCACGCACAGAAGCTCTCTCGAGACGAAAGTTCAAAAATCCTTCATCGAGAAACATTCTCACGCATAGAGATCCTTCGAGCTAAAGAAGTTAAGCAACTTGCAGTTCGTCCAGATTCAACAGTTCAACCGGAGCAGCTCTACACGTTCACCGACAACGTCAACAAGTCGATACACGCGAAACACAAATACTTTCGTCCGACCGACCAAAGCCGTCATCATTAGTGCACACTTGTTCCAGAACTCGGATTTCGTCGTCAACTCGTCAGACGCCTAAACTTCATCAAATTACACGGAGATTGAATCAGAGGAAGAATAGGAGATTGTACTCGCATTCCTTGATATTCAAATACAAATTGTAACACAAATATTCTGTCACAAATCGAATTACTCTCTCGATTGCGCCCCTTCGTGGACCGGCAGATTTCGGTGAAACAAATTTGGCACGCCCGGTGGGACATTTCCTACCTCTCATCTCCTTCTCCGTTAAAAAAAAAAAATCTCAGCCATGACCAGCAACGCCAACAACGGCAACTACAACAACAACAACAATAGGGGCATGCAAATTGCCAACTCGAGCTCTCTCCATTCGCGCCCTGCCGCGACTGCAAGTTCGATTGCAGGAGCTCGCGGACCAGCAGCCTTTTCTCCGGCCGACCTCCGCGCTCCTACTTCCCCACCACCGGCCACTCGCCCAATGACCAGGGCCTTGGCCAGGAGCTTGTCCACCGGACAGGCTCCCTTCATGCGCAACGCGCATCGCCCGAGCACCATCTTCTTGCCACAGGCTACCGCGGCCTCCATCAAGCCAGCAGCGGCCTCCATCAAGCCAGCTGCGGCCTCCACCAAACCGATTCCAGCAATGGCCAAGCCGACATACTTGGTCGTCGCTGCCTCTCCTCCTCCTCCCAGCCCGACGGTCAGTTAGGCCAGTGGCGGAGGCAGGAAAAATTTCTTGCGGGGGCCAAAAATAAAATGTAAAAAACATATAATAAAATATATCATATATTATATATTATATATATTCTCTCTCCCTCCTTTTCTTTTCCTATCTCCATCTCTTCCACTCTCTCCCTCTGGATCTCTCATCTCTTACTCTCTCTCTCCCTCTCTCTTTCTCTCACTCTTTCTCTCTCTCTCTCTCCACTCTCTCTCTTTCTCTCTCTCTCTCTTCTCTCTCCTTCTCCTCTCCTTCTCTCTCTCTTTCTCTTTCTCTCTTTCTCTCTCTTTCCCTCTCTTTCTTTCTCTCTTTCCCTCTCTTTCTTTCTCTCTTTCCCTCTTTCTTTCTCTCTTTCCCTCTCTTTCTTTCTCTCTTTCCCTCTCTTTCTTTCTCTCTTTCCCTCTTTCTTTCTTTCTCTTTCCTTCTCTCTATATAATCTTTCCCTATTTTTTTGGGTCTTTCCCTCTTTTCTTTCCCTCTTTTCCCTCTCTTTTTTTCTCTCTTTCCCTCTCTTTCTTTCTCTCTTTCCCTCCATTCTCTTTTTTCCCTCTCTTTCTTTCTCTCTTTCCTTCTCTCATATATAATATTATATTTTAAAAGTGGGGGGGGCCTTATTGCCTCCCTATATGGTGCAGTTTAAGAACAACATGGGGGCCATGGCCCTCCCTCCCCTGTCTCCGCCATTGAGTCAGGCTCAATCGCCACCACCCCGAAGGAGCTCCATCGTCCCTGCTATGGTGCAGTGCTATGAACAACATGGGGGCATCACTCCCTCCCTCTTGTGACCATCTCTCACCATCAGCCTCCGCCTAAAAGAGCGCCACCGCAGATAGTCGGTTCACCATCCATCACGCCACCTATCGCGCTCACTGCGATAGTCGGTTCACCACCCATGCAGCTCCCACCTGCGTCGGGGACACCCGGCACCCATTCCCATTCCATTGTGCTGAATTTCACCTGTGGCTGCCACCGCAAGCCAGTCACCCACCAAAAGTTGTCGACTACATTAACCGGTGGAGGAACTTGAGTCTAAATTGAAAAGAGAGCTCGAATCTATCTCTCGAAGTCGAAATCGAAATGTGTGCTTGAGGGATGCAATGGGAACTCCTGCGCTACATTCAAAGTCGGAGGGCGACAAACTTCCAAGAACTCGCGACTGAGGCCCACCACATGAAGAACATCATGGAGGAGCGAGGAGAGGAAGTTTCGTCATCGGCTGATCCTCGCAAGAAAGTGAAGGCCGTCATGACCGCACCCAAAGACGCGAAGGAGAAAACTAAAGCATCATTCGCGACGAATGCTCTCGAACCAATCAAAGTCGGGAGCAAGGTCAAAACAAGTTACGTTCCACGACAGCCAGCCGGGGGCACATATCGAAGGCCTTCACTGGAGGAAAGGCAGGCAAAAACATATCCATTCATCAACATAGATGTTCCTGTCATGTTCGAATAGCTGCTCGACAACCATTTACTCAAGTTGCCAGAAGTCAAAAGACCCAGCGACTTGTCCAGGAGTAAAGATCCGAACTTCAGCAAATACCACTACTTGGTCGGACATCCGACCGAGAAGTGTTTCGTCCTGAAAGACAGGATTATGGAGCTCGCGGCTCAAGGCCGCATCGAAATCGAAGGAGCCAAAAACACGGCGTCCTCACATGTCATATCCATTCAAGCCGAGCCAAACCGGCGAGCTCGGGGAAACAAACAGCAGGTCGCAAGGAAGGAGTATCATCCAAAATTCGCTCCCTCCAACCGACCACACAACACTAGACAGCCACTGGCTAAGGTCGCACCAAAATTGGCACCCCACGAAGCAGTTGCAGCCGACGCAAAGGGGTGGATTCTGGTCACCCGGCGAAAGAAGCCTATTCGAGAAATCGAACCGACGTCGGCGAACACCAAGACAAAGGTGGAGCGGCCAAATAAAAGAGCCGTGAAGCGCCAAAAGAAAGCTCCCAGGACCAACGTTCATGGAGCAACAAAAAGAAGAGAAGACCCGTCACACTGGCGGAGTTCTTCCCAAAAGAGTTCTTCGCGACGCCAGCAATGGTGGCGACTTGCTCAACAGCCTCTCCCGAGTAGAATGCACCAAAAAACAAAGGCAAACAGTCAGTCGTCGAATGCGATGACCTCGAGACATCATTAAAACAGATCTCGTCACTTAACGAGATTGACGACGACCTCGACTTGGCCATCTGGTCAAGACAGGCTCTAATTCGAGTCCTCAACAAACCAGAGGAGCTCCAGGCCAAAGTCGAGATGCTGCTCATGAGGAAGCACAACTTGCCGAAAGTTAGGCTAACACCTCCCTACCGAAAGGAGGAAGAAGATGCGCACTCCTCTCCGCAGCTGGCAAAGTCGGAGGAAGTGCTTGTTGTTTCATGTCCGCCGTGCATCACCTTTCGAGAAGAGGATGCGCAGCTGGGAACGAAGAACCATAACCGCTGTTGTTCGTCTCTGGCTACATCGGAGACTACAAAATCAACCGCATTCTCATCAATTGTGGATCCGCAGTCAACATTCTGCCGATTCGCACAATGAAGAATGTCAGCCTCTCCGCCGACAACCTCCCTCAGAGCTCTCTCCTCATCCAAGGCTTCAATTAGGAAAGCCAGAGGACACTCAATATGATCTGCCTCAAATTGCACATCTACGACATGGTGGCTGAAACTCCATTCCAAGTCATAGACTCAAGAACATCTTACAATCTGCTCTTGGGTCGACCATGGCTTCACGCGAATGGGGTTGTGCCATCGACACTTCACCAGTGCTTCAAGTACTGGAAGGACGACCAAAAGACGGTGTACGCTGACGAAAGTCCGTTCACCGAGGCTGAAGCATCATTTACAGATACTAAATTCTATCTGACGACCAGACCGACAGTCAAATTGTCCTCCTGGCCGAACCAGGCGTCAAATGCCAAGAATGCTCTGCCTCCAAAACAAACTCCAACGCAAGTTGTGTCTCCCAAACAGTCGGCGCACAACAAACAACCGGCACACAACCATAAACCAGCCACAACGACGCCAGTGCCGCGCAAGTCGTGACTCCTAACCAGTCGGCGCATAACAACCAGCTGGCACACGGCCACAAACCGGCCACAACAACTCCAGCGCCGACGCAGCGTAATGTACCTATCTTACGGTACATTCTGTAATCGCAAAGAAACAAGGGAGAAGTTCCCTTGGTCGTCTGCCACAAAATCCAGCCGACCCCTTTCGCAGAAAAAGTTACTCTCCCACTGCCAAAACTCCAGGACCGGAGCATTGTGAAACCATTCTTGAGCCACGAGCAGTTGCCATCTACTCGATCGGACGAAGGCTTCGACCCGATCGCATACAGACTGATGGCCAGAGCCGGGGGCAATTTTACAAAAGACCAGCTCCACGAGAAGCCACCTGTTGCTCTGCCGATCCTCACTCAAGAACAAGAAAAGCAGAGAAATGAGGGTCGCCGAATTACTCAAGGTCGCCTTGGCCTCGGTGTTGAGTGTCTAGCAAGTGCACTAGGTCAGCAAGTAATATAGACTTTTAGAGTCCAGATATCGATCCCACAGAGACCTTGATGAGAACTCAGTTTAAGCAAAGATCTTTCTATTGGTTGAGGTGAAGGGAAATTTGGGTTTTTGTTGAAAACTGAAAAGGAAAACAGAATTTAAAACTTTTGGAAAAAACTATTGGAGATGAGATGTTGGGGAAGAGTGTTAATCCCTCCTAGCTATTAACATGTAAAATTCTGATTTTATAACTCAAATACCCTTACCTTGACTTAGCTTTTGAAAACCTGGTTACCCATATACAGGAAATAACTTTCACCTATTCTTTGAACTCCTTCTCAACCGGAACATTCAAATCCTAAGTGCATAAATATAAAAGCTTGAAGATCTACTCTCTCTTATTCAGAACAAGAGTTATAGAAGTCACATCACTTTTCAACTAGTCTCCTTCGAAACCGGAACAATCTAGTTTGAAAAACAAGTTGTTTTGGAAAACAGAAATCAAATTACTGACTCAACTCTCTACTGAAATTTAACTTCTCAATCCGTACCTCATTAAATTCCAGAATTGAATTCAGGTCAGAAATAAGCAATGAACTCAGTTTCTAAAACAAAAGCAGGATATTTTATTGCAATAAAATTCAGAATTCAAACACATAACAAACTAGGAGTTCATGACTTCCCCAACAAAGAGAGACTACTCCATAATAGTAGAATAAATGCACAGTAAAAAGGATTCAATTACAGCCATGGAAATAAGAAGAAAACAAGTACAGAAAAACCCCCTTGAAGGACTGCCTTTGGCTTCTCTTGCACCTTGACTGAAATCTCTTCCTTCTCTCTCTCTCTCCACTCCAAACTAACTAAAAACAATAAAAACCTAAACTACTGTATTTACAACTCGAAACCGGATGAAAATTGGATCTAAAACTGGATCTAAAACTCGATGCTTGCTCTTTGCCTCGGATCTCCTTATATACTTCTTCTGCTGCCCATGCCATGTAAATTGCTCTCTGTCCAGGGGTATGAAGTACCCTTTCCTGACCTCATAATTTGATGAAATTACATCAGAAGCTTCCTTATGTGGTCCTTTCCTTGCTCACGAAGTTTGAATCCATTTTGAGTTGGGAAACTCGAGATATGAGGGAAGGAAGTTGCCTGATTTCTGCTGCCAACTTCAGCACGGGTCCACCACTTTGAAGATGTGTAACTCGAGAATCCTGGCTTGGATTGACCTAAAATTTCGTGAAAAGATCCTCTGTAGTACCTGGAAGCATCGTTCCAAGTTTGGCTTCAATTGGAATTGTGAAATTCCTTCTCTGATCTTCACAAAATTCAGATTTATCTCCTTCCATTGGCATCAGATTCCTGTTTTGAATTAACTTCTTCTTTATGACCATTCAATGCATTTGGACTTAAGTAATTTACCTTAAACTCTTCGTGGGAAGCTTCCTTAGACGTCTCAGACTCCATCTCCCAAGTTTGGATTTGATTTGATTGCAGGTTCCCGAGATTTTCGTATTTTTTGCTTCTGAGTCATCGGCGCGGCCGCACCGAATTTTGGCACGGTCGCGCCACTAAACCCGATATCCGTCTAAGTTTGGAAACCACTTGGCGCGGTCGCGCAGAACTGTGCTGCGAAATGGCGCGGTCGTGCCTGGCCTTAGGGATTTTACTTGGTCCCCGAATGACAACTTCTCTTTCTGCTTTTAGCTCCCTTTGGCGCGGTAGCGCCCTCCAGTGGCCCAGTGGCGCTTCCAGTGGCGCGGTTGCGACCATTCACATTCCCCAACCTTTGTCTTTCATGACCGTTAGGTCGTTGGACATTTTTACACATTAATTTGAATTTCCGAGGATTTGTTTTATGCTGGTCATGCCTTGAGAATCGGCAGCGGTCACTTTTTCTTTTTTGGCCTCTTTTGCTCATTTTTCCTCCATTTTAGCTCCAAATCCCATTTTTCTTCTTCTACCGGGTACCTAAGACATAAAACATGTATTTGAGTTATATTTGTCACTTTTAAGCTCATAATAAACTCAAATTAGGAATTTATGATCTATAATTCATGCCTAAATAAGTGTCTTTTGGACACTTATCACTCGGCTACCAGAAGGAGAAGCCCATTCGCATCTATGGAGCACAGAAGCCGATCAAAATCACTAGAAAGACATTGGCCGACGTCCACCAAGTTTCAGTCGGCCAAACTTCGGCGAAAAAGAAAGATGCTCTGAGTCCGGTGATCATATGCAACCTTGAAAGCAGCCATTGTACGAGCTCGCACATATGACTCAGTCACGGTAAACCATATCTCCGTCGTCGCCGACAACCCAAAAGACGACAAGTTCGTTTTGAAAGAAGCTTCGGCTACGTTCGAGGAAGGCGGCCAGTCGATTGTCGACGAATTAAAGAAAGTCAACCTGGGCACAAAAGAGGACCCAAGGCCAACATTCCTTAGCACCTCACTGTCGGCTGAAGAAAAGGTCGAATATATGTCATTACTTTGTGAATACCGCGATATATTCGCCTAGAATTACACAAAAATGCCTGGCCTCGACCCACGGTCGCAATGCACAAGTTGGCGGTTCATCCATCAGTCCGGCCAATCAAATAGTTGCAACACGGTTTCGGCCAGAACTCGTTCCAGAAATTAAAAAGGAAGTCGACAAATTGATCGCTACAAATTTCATAAGAGAGGCGAAGTACCCTTCCTGGATTCGTATTTTCTGCTTCTGAGTCAACGGCACGGCCGCGCCGAATTTTGGTGCGATCGCGCCACTAAACCCGATATCCGTCTAAGTTTGGAAACCACTTGGCGCGGTCGCGCCGAACTGTGCTGCGAAATGGCGCGGTCGCGCCTGGCCTTAGGGGTTTTACTTGGTCCCCGAATGGCAACTTCTCTTTATGCTTTTAGCTCCCTTTGGCGCGGTAGCGCCCTCCAGTGGCCCAGTGGCGCTTCCAGTGGCACGGTCGCGCCCATTCACATTCCCCAACCTTTGTCTTTTAATGACCGTTAGGTCGTTGGACATTTTTGCACATTAATTTGAATTTCCGAGGATTTGTTTGGCGCGGTCGCGCCAGAATCGGCGCGGTCGCGCCGTTCTTCTTTTTGGCCTCTTTTGCTCTTTTTTTCTCCATTTTAGCTCTAAATCCCATTTTTCTTCTTCTACCGGGTACCTGAGACATAAAACATGTATTTGAGTTATATTTGTTACTTTTAAGCTCATAATAAACTCAAATTAGGAATTTATGATCTATAATTCATGCCTAAATAAGTGTCTTTTGGACATTTATCACTCGGGTACCAGAAGGAGAAGCCCATTCGCATCTATGGAGCACAGAAGCCGATCAAAATCACCAGAAAGACATTGGCCGACGTCCACCATGTTTCACTCGGCCAAACTTCGGCGAAAAAGAAAGATGCTCTGAGTCCGGTGATCATATGCAACCTTGAAAGCAGCCATTGTACGAGCTCGCACATACGACTCAGTCACGGTAAACCATATCTCCGTCGTCGCCGACAACCCAGAAGACGACAAGTTCGTTTTGAAAGAAGCTTCGCTACGCTTCGAGGAAGGCGGCCAGGTCGATTGTCGGCGAATTAAAGAAAGTCAACCCGGGCACAAAAAGAGGACCCAAGGCCAACATTCCTTAGCACCTCACCGTCGGGCTGAAGAAAAGGTCGAATATATGTCATTACTTTGTGAATACCGCGATATATTCGCCTAGAATTACACAAAAATGCCTGGCCTCGACCCACGGTCGCAATACACAAGTTGGCGGTTCATCCATCAGTCCGGCCAATCAAACAGTTGCAACACGGTTTCGGCCAGAACTCGTTCCAGAAATTGAAAAGGAAGTCGACAAATTGATCGCTACAAATTTCATAAGAGAGGTGAAGTACCCTTCCTGGATCGCAAATATTGAACCGGTCAAGATGAAGAATGGCCAAATTCAGGTCTGTGTCGATTTTCGCGACTTGAATAAAGCTTGCCCGAAGGATGACTTACCGCTGCCGATAACAGAACTCATGGTGGATGCGACAACGGGTCACGAAGCCCTCTCATTCATGGACGGGTCATTCAGCTACAACCAAATTCGTATGGACCCGAAGGATGAAAAACTCACCGCTTTTCGAACTCCTAATCTTCTGGTACAAGGTGATGCCGTTCGGACTCAAGAACGCCGACGCAACGTACCAGAGGGCAATGCAAAACATTTCGATGACTTTCTGCATAAGCGCATCGAGTGCTATGTCGACGACCTGGTGGTAAAGACGAATCAGCTATAAGATCACCTTCTCGCATGGCAGATGGAGGTTTGAAAAGTCGATACCTTTGGGCAATCAATTCTCAAGGCCTTAAGTTGTTGAGCCTAAAGTTTACCCTATGCATTGTGGTGAATGTACTCAAGTTGGTCTTCAAGTACGCACAACTACATGGATATCATACAGAGATATATACGACTGTGATGCAGTGGTAAAAATAAAGAATCTCTGGTGCAAACTCGCTTGGTGTTTCAACATACAACATCAATCTTGTGTAGAATATTTAAAAAAAAATTATATTTATTCTCATAAATAATACATATTATCTACAATTTCCGTTACCTACAAATTTCAAGGTCAGCATCCAAGAAAAGATAACATAAAGACAGTTGAGAGTCCGTATTCACAAACACAAACGCTATGCTGACAGGTTTTCCAGCCTTCTAATGGAGGGGAGGGAAAATTTGCAGCAGTCATTTCTAGGTAGGGTTTAGGTATGAAGTAATTTGACAAGATCGAGTTGAAAAAGATAACATTGAAGATTTTGCAAATGTAACCAGAAAATAGTGATTAGGTTAACAAGGATAGGATACAAGCCAGCAGCTAGCTTATGGAAACTCCTTCCACTTTGACACTCTTCCTTTTTTCCCTTTGTCCTCTCCTTTATGTTGTATCCGTTGGTTATCTTCTTGTATTTCGCCTTCTCATTTTCTTTAAAAAGAACAAAAAAAGTTTGGTGACTTACTCAGGGAAAGATATAAGTCCATCATTGTTAGTATCAAAAAGCATAAAAAATTTTGGAGGACACTTCAAATCTCCAGGACGCTGTTCCCCCCTCAGGTATCCCTCCCTAACAATGTTTGATTCAGATGGAGAGAATACAGGAACAACTGCACGCATCAAGTCCGCTGGTGTCATAAGCACCTCTCCATTTGAAGCCCGGTGAGATGCAAAGTATTCAAAAACCTGGAAGTAAACAAAGACACAAAAGTTTAAAAAAAAATAATGACAGAAAAACAACTTTTAGGAAAAATACATGATTCTTATCAACAGTATCAACAACAAAAGATTAAAATATACAAAAAACTACACAAATAAACATCTCCTACACTTAATTCCATTTTACTAACAGAACATGCACGGTATCTTCTATTTTAAGTTGATGCAATAGTTAAAAAACCATTTCAAGGAAGTTGAAAAGGAGATAGGAAGAGGTAGTAGTGCAGTAATAGTAATACTAACAAAAAAAGAAATAACCCTTACTACTAATACTTTTTTTTTTTTTCTAATCGGAAAAGGATAAGTACTATAATACTGGTTTTAGTCAGCAGTTATACATGATATTGTAAAAGAAGCAGTAAATTGATATTAATAACAATAAAAATGGTGATATAGTACAATAAATACAATAGTAATAACAACAGTAATAACATCAGTACTAACAGTGATTATGGGTGGTCACTAAGTTGGCTTCACAGGGAACCTGATCCAACGCGAGCCCAAAACACCAGGGCCAGGAATGGGGCTTCTGCTCCACAAGTTGGGGAGGAACGCAGAAAAAAACTGCAAGTGTTTGGGATGAGGACGGGTTCTCTGCACCTAACCCCACAGGTTTGGTACTGAGGAGAGTGGGGGACAAGGACATGGTGGGGATAAGGTGCTATAATGAGTATATGGGATGTGGCAGAGGCAAGAATAAGGAATGGATAAGAGGCAATGAATGGCCAGGGATACTAGGGATATGTAGCAAGGGGCAAAGTGGGGCAAGGATGAAGATGAGGATCAGGTTGAGAGTGAGGACAGGGGTAGAGATGAGGGACAGGTTGGCAATGCAAGGATTGGGTAGACTTAAATGGGGATGAATTTAGGGCTGAAGATCAAGATGGTTGGTTTGAACCCAACCTGAAGCCAACCTTAACAATGAGAGAAGAAGAAGAATACACTATTCTGCACAACTGCATATGTTAATCAGATCATGCATCCATCATGGCCGAGCCATAGAATGTGATACGTTAGATTTTTTAAGGGGAGGAAGGGGGAAACTGATACTATAGCTTTCTCGCCTCTCAACATGATTGATAGGATGGATGGGCAAACATGGGCAATTTAATAGGCATTCTAACATAAAGAAATAACTTATATTTTTCAGATTTGTTGGATTTTACTTTTGAAAGAGATTGAATGTGTACTTTTGAAACATGGGCAATTTAGATGACTTTGTGTCCTTATCCGTTTCTCATAGTTAAAAAAAATTCTTCTCCTATATGAATCTGCACAATGACAAAAACACTAATGAATAAGGACCATCTGTCAATAATTGTCTATTTAATCATCAGTTGGGCCAATAGGTGAATCTTCAATAGGTTTCAGCAAGTTTTGCTGAACCATCTAAATTTCCCCATCCATTGATATTATGAGCATGCTTAGTTCATTAGGTTTCATTTGCATGTATATTTACGAGGCATTTGAAGCATAAACAGAATAAAAATATGCAAAAGGGGCTCAAGATCACCAAATCATGTTTGATATTATCTCTCAGTCAAATAAAAGGAAACAAGGCCTTACCCTTTGTTTTCCTTTATTTGAATGAGAACTATTATCCCTACTTTCACGAATAGAACAGTTCGACTCTGGAATCTGGACGATGAAATAGAACAGTTCGATGATCCACAGATCCATTTTACAAGTGGCTCCCGCGGTTTTGGGCCCACAGTAACGTAAATAACTGCTGCTTAAGTATTCGACGAAAGCTGACTTAGTCGGTTGAAATTGGAAAATGGAGACGGACACTTCTCTCTTCTCTATCACAATTCATAACACCTCTTCCACTTTCACGAAGCTTCTGGGTACTTTCCTGTCCCACCAATGTACTACGGACTTGGATCCGGTAGCCAAAATGCGCGTGGCCAACGCCAATCACGGGGCGGGCTTCGCATGGGGTTCCTAAAGCAACGCCTTATTTGGGACTCGGATCCGGTGGCCAAAATGTGCGGCCAACGCCAATCACCAGATATGGGACCCGCCCCATGATTGGCGTTGGCCACGCCAAGATTTTGGCCACCGGATCCGAAGTCCCCTTATTCAACCCTTCGCCAGGGTTTCTTCGAATATTGATTAGCTCATCGCTTTGAAGCCAGAAATCAGAAAGCAAGATGTTGTGGAAATCGCTACCCGCGGCGGAAAGAGACGATTAGTAGTATTTAGTGATACTAGCAGATCTAAGCCCGTCATATGACGGGCGAAGTGGATTCATGTAGTTTTCATAACAAAACAAAAATATTATAACTATTTTATATTCTTAATTATAGTTCTATTATATATGAACATGTTTTAAAGCACACATGAAAAAAAATAGTAATTAAGTAAATCTACAAAAGATGATACTTTCTAATTATTATCATACTGTTATCAAACTATATACAAAAAAGGTATGTAAACGTGAACTGTATAACAATCTTAGTCTGTAATAGCTATAAAAAACATTTCTATTCAGCTATTTGAGAAGGCAATTACAAATTTTGTAGGAATTTTCGAAAAAATTGGAAGTTAAAAAACTTGAGATAATTATGAAAAAAAAGACAAATAAGAGAAAACACTTACCACTCTTCTATTGAAGTTCCCGATCATCACTTTGATGAAAGAAGGGATCCGTTCACTTTTGTGCGACATTGTTCTGGTCCACTGGGCAGGACCGTGGCAAAATTACCTTTTGAGCAATGGGAGAAAGAGAGAGACACCAGTGATTATGGTGGTTTGATTAAAGGGACCAAACCGGCTGTTGTTTGGTTAATCGAACTAAACCGATTGTTGTTTAACTAACCGGATTAAACCTGTTGTTGTTTGGTTAACCAAAGCAATCCGATTGTTGTCGGCGTAACTAGATCAAAGCAACTGTTGTTTGGCAAACCGACTATTATTTAGTTCACCGGACAAAATCGGCCGTTGTTTGGCTAACGGGACCATAGC
Organism: Aristolochia fimbriata; assembly: GCA_019845555.1. Classification (NCBI taxonomy): domain Eukaryota; kingdom Viridiplantae; phylum Streptophyta; class Magnoliopsida; order Piperales; family Aristolochiaceae; genus Aristolochia; species Aristolochia fimbriata. The sequence continues at coordinate 18,929,455 of CM034080.1, forward strand.
AGCTGTTGTTTAGTTAATCGGACCAAAGCGGACCAAACGGAAAGACATCGGACCAAACCGAACCAAATCGCATCAAACCAACTGAACAAAATCGGTTGTTGTTTGGCTAATCGAATCAAATTGACTAATCCGATTGTTCTTTGGCTAATCTGATCAAATTGACTAATCCGGTTATTCTTTGGCAAATCGGATCTAATTGATTTCACTAAAATAAATTTGACCAAACCGGTTGTTGTTTACCTAACCGGACCAAATCGGTTGTTGTTTGGCTAAGCAGACCAAATCGGTTGTTGTTTGCCTAACCGGGAAAAAATGGTTGTTGTTTGCCTAATCGGGAAAAAAGGGTTGTTGTTTACCTAACCGAAAAACCGGTTCTTGTTTGCTTCACCAGAGCAAACTAACTGTTGTTGAGCTAACTGGAACAAATCGGTTGTTGTTTGACTAACCGAACTAAATCAACCATTGTTTGGCTAACCAGAGCAAACAGGTTATTGTTTGGTTAACCAAACCAAACCAAACCGGACCAAACCGGCTATTATTTGGCTAGCTGATTTTTTTTTACTAAGCGAACCAGACCGGTAGTTGTCCATTGTTATTTGGTTAACCGAACCAAATCAGACCAAATTGACTATTGTTTGCCTAACCGGACCAAATCGACTGTTATTTGGCCAACTGGATCAATCGACTGTTATTTGGCCAATTGGATCAAACAGATTGTTATTTGGCTAACCGGACCAAATAGACTGTTGTTTGGCTAACGACCGTTGTTTGGCTAACGTGATCGTTGTTTGGCTAATCGGACCAAACATACTATTTGTTGGGTGTCTAGCAAGTGCACTAGGTCAGCAAGTAATATAGACTCTGAGAGTCCAGATATCGATCCCACAAGGACCTTGATGAGAGCCTAATCTAAGCAAATGTTTTCCTATCGATTGAGGTGAAGAATATTTGGTTTTTGGTTTGAAAACTGGAAAAGAAACAGAATTTAAACTTTCTGGAAAAACTTATGAAGATGAGATGTTGGGGAAGAATGCCAATCCCTCCTAGTTGTAAACATATAGAATTCTGATTTTATAGCTCAAATATCCTTGCCTTGACTTAGCTTTTTGAAAACCTAGTTACCCATATACAGGACATAACTTTCACTTATTCCTAGAACTCCTTCTCAACCGGAACATTCAAATCCTAAGTGCATAAATATAAAAGCTTGAAGATTTACTCTTTCTTATTCAGAACAAGAGTTATAGAAGTCACATCACTTTTCAACTAGTCTCCTTCATAACCGGAACAATCTAGTTTGAAAAAAAAGTTGTTTTTGAAAACAAAGAATCATATAACCAACCCAACTTTCTACTGAAATTTAACTTCTCTATTCGAACCTCATTAAACTTCAAATATCAATTCAGATAAGAAATAAGCAATGAACTCAGTTTCTAAAACAAAAGCAGGATATTTTATTGCTATAAGCTTCAGAATTCAAACATAAAACAGCTAGGAGTTCATGACTTCCCCAATAGAGAGAGACTACTCCATGCTAATAGAATAAATACACAAAGAGGAATTAATTACAGCCATGAAACCAAGAAGAAAATTAAGTACAGAAAACCCCCTTTTGAGGACTGCCCTTAGCTTCAACTCCTCCTTGACTGAAATCTCTTCCTTCTTTCTCTCTCTCTCTCTCTCAACTCCACACTAACTAAATGAACACTAAATTAAACTAAAAACAAGAATTAGAACTCTGGAAACTGGATTAAAACTGGATCCTTGATCTCTGCCTCGGACGTCCTTTTATAGCAGAAGTTCTGCCCAGAACTTGTAATTTTAGCCTCTGTCCAGGGGTATGAATTGTGCTTTTCCGACCTCAGAATTGGCTGAAATTACATCCTAACCTTCCTTACATATTCCTTGACTTGTGTACGAAATTTGAATCCATCTGAGTTGGGAAACTCGAGATATGCAGAGAAGAAGTTGCCTGGTTTCTACTGCCAATTTCTACACTGGGTCAACCACTTTGGAGATATGAATCTTGAGAAGCCCGGCTTGGATTTGCCTGAATTTTCATGATATGATCCTCAGTAGCACCAGGAATCTTCGTTCCAAGTTTGGGTTTAATTGGGACATGGGAACTCCAGATATAGCTCTCTTAAAACTCGGATTTTCTCTTCTCCTTCTGGCAGTGGTTTCCTTTTTTGAATTGAACTTCTTCTTTTCTTGATCATTCAATGCACCTAGACTCAAGCAATATTCAATAAAATCATCGTGGATACCTTCCTTAGATAATTAGGACTTCTTCTCCCAAGTTTGGGCTCGATTGGTAGTCAGAATCCCGAGATTTCCGTAAATTAGGAATGTTGAGTCAGCGGCGCGGTCGCGCCACTGGAGCAGAAATTCTGTCTAAGTCCGGAGCATGGCCTTCGGGTTCAATATGAGGAAGGAGTCTTCATGGCGCGGTTGCGCCACTTTAAGCTGTCAAACTGGCGCGGTTGCGCCACTCGTTAGACTCTTTGCCGACTTCCCGAAATAGAACTTGGCATCTTTGTAAGGAAACAGTGCAGCGTGGCAGCACCACTGGTAGCGCCATCTTCATGGCGCGGTAGCGCCCTCTTTGGATGCGGTCACGCCATTTCACATTCACGAACTGCCCTCCTCTCAGCCTCACTAGCCGTTGGGAATTTTCTGGTTTTAATTGAATTTTCGCACATTTAATCGGCTCGGTCGCGCTGTTCTCTTTTTGGCCTGACTTTGCTCCTTTTTCCTTCATTTTCTCTTAGAATTCAGATTTTCTTCTTTTATCGGGTACCTGAGACACAAAACATGAATTTGAGTTATATAATTCATTTTCATGCTAATAATTAACTCATAATGGAAGTTTCTGCTCATTAAATCATGCATAAATAAGTGTCTTTTGGACACTTATCACAACCCCAAACTTAAACCTTTGTTCGTCCTCGAGCAAAACTTTGAAATAACTACCAGATAGATCTGTAAAGACTAAGAAAAATTAAGTGCTCCTCCCTTTTAAATTTTTCATGATAGATGATTCACTTCTTTCCTAATGATGGTTCTTCTTGCTTAGTCAAAACAAACTTCGAATTTTCTTCAAATTTTTCAAAGATGTATATTCTCATACAGGTGATAAGTCTCAATTCAACTCCATAGGCCAACCCTCAGTCCACTCTCCACTAACCTGAAGGAATTCTCAATTCTGATCAATAGGTCTTTATGGGTTGTAATGAGGCAAGGGTAAGGGGTATGATGAAGATTTTTGGTTTTCTTTTGGGTTTTATTCTCCTCCTCATATCCATTTTCCATTTTCCTGAGCATGAATTGGATTTGTGACTTTTCCTCCAAGCTCTTCCACCCCAAACTTATTCTTTTGCATTGATCCCTCATTTTTTCTTTTTTTCTTTTTTTTTCCTCTTTCCCATGTATCTTTTTCTTTGGGTTTTATCCAGAGTCTTGCTTACCTCGTCGGTTGACTCTGAGTCCCTAAGCTTGCTGAGGCCCGAGACCCGGTGCACACACAAGGTGGCCTTTCCCTTAACTCACCCTCAACCTTTTCTTTCTTTTTCTTTGGCTTTGTTTGGAGTCCAGCTTACCTTGCCGATTGACTCAGAGACTCTAAGCTTACTGAGGCCCAAGTCCCGGTGCACACACAAGGTGGCTTTTCTCCTACTCAGCCCAGAACTCTTTTTTTTCTCTCTCTTGCTTCTTCTTCCCCTTTACAAAGAAATATTTCTGTACCCTTCATCCATCCCTCCTTATAACTTCAAAATCTTTATCCATGCTCATTCAAACAGAACACTTCAATAATTTGGAGAATCATGGGTAAGGAAGAAACAAGTTTATTTATCACTAAGGCTGGTTCATGTAGCATGGGACATTTAAACAAAACAGGGATCTTTTTGGCTCAAAGGGTTTGACAAAAGGTGATGCAACTTGTGCATTAAAATCGGTGGCTTTGAAAAAGGCTCAAACGATTTCATTTAAACAGGTGCCTAAATCACCTCAGAATTTTGAAAACCTTTTTCTGTTTCGCCTCAAGTTTTCTTCAGGTTGGTTCTAGTGGTAGAAATCAATTTGCTCACATGTACTTTGTTTTCAAAAACTGTTTTTAAAGAAAAATTCTCATCCATTCAAGACTAAGCATCTGAACTAATATATTTTTCCAGAAAGTGAATCATGCTATTCATATGATCAGGGGTTTTCACTGGTATTTTTCAAAATCTCTAGTGGACTTTCTAGTGAAGTTTTGAAAAAAAAGAGTTTTCAGATCCATGCATGAAAAAAATCCCACCCCAAACTTCAAATTTTTCAAATCCCCCTTAAAATTGCGTGAAGAGTATCCCACCCCAAACTTAAAAGCATGCTTTGTCCTCGAAGCAGCAATAAACATAGGAGTGATAGAGATACTTCCCTGAACTTCTGGGTGGAGTGTGGTTGGATGGATCTCCCTTAGTGGCTTTTGCATTCTGCTCTCATGGGTTAGTGATAAAAATTTGCATGTTTTTCAGCATTTGAAAGTGAAAAATGACTAGAAGTGTCTCTCAGGCCTAAAATGTGTCTTAATAAGAATACCTGTAGTGGAGGTTCTGTTGCCTAACCTCTGTAGTGGCCAAATCTCGTCAACCCAGTGGCGCGGCCGCACCAGAATTTGGCGCGGTCGCGACGTGTAATTCTTTGAAATCTTCAGATTCTGAATGCAATTTCCAATATTTCCACTTTGGACAGGTTTGTATCAGTGATAACCAGATGCAGAGTCATTTTTTTCACTTTTTCATTGGAAGAATTATTAAAAACACAACCTAAAAATAAAAAAATAAAAAAATAGTATTCAAAGTACTCACATGCAAAAAATCCTACTCCTATTCCTATCTAACAGATCTCTTATGAGATCAAGTTATTAGATGTACAACAGAGGTTTCAGATAGAAACCTCTCTTAATAGATTTTCAGCCTATTCCCATTCACCTTGAATTTTTCTCCATTCTTTAGGTGTTTAATCTCAAATGCTCCAAAGTTTGATACCCCAACAACTTCATAGGGTCCTTGCCATCTAGATTTCAATTTTCCAGGAAAGAGTTTTAATCTTGAATTGTACAGAAGTACTTTCTGGCCTACCTCAAAGTTTTTCATCCTAATGTTGTTGTCATGCCACTTCTTTGTTTTCAGCTTGTAGAGCTTAGCATTTTCATAAGCCCAGTACCTCAGTTCTTCTAGCTCATTCAGATCTATCAATCTCTTCTCTCCTGCCTTTTGCACATCAAAATTTAAAAATTTAGTAGCCCAATATGCTCTATGTTCCAATTCCAAAGGTAGGTGACATGCTTTCCCATATACCAATCTAAATGGTGTGATGCCAATGGGGGTTTTATAGGCTGTCCTATATGCCCAAAGAGCATCATCTAATTTGATAGCCCAATCCTTTCTTGTCATACTAACAGTTTTCTCAAGGATTCTTTTTATCTCTCGATTTGACACTTCAACCTGCCCACTTGTTTGAGCATGGTAAGGTGTAGCTACTTTATGCCTATGGCTTCATTGGTCCTAGTAGCTACTTTATGCAGACCAAATCGGCTGTTGTTTGCCTAACCGGGAAAAAACGGTTGTTGTTTGCCTAATCGGGAAAAAAGGGCTGTTGTTTACCTAACCGAAAAACCGGTTCTTGTTTGCTTCACCAGAGCAAACTAACTGTTGTTGAGCTAACTGGAACAAATCGGTTGTTGTTTGACTAACCGAACTAAATCAACCGTTGTTTGGCTAACCAGAGCAAACAGGTTATTGTTTGGTTAACCAAACCAAACCAAATCGAACCAAACCGGCTATTATTTGGCTAGCTGATTTTTTTTTACTAAGCGAACCAGACCGGTAGTTGTCCATTGTTATTTGGGTAACCGAACCAAATCAGACCAAATTGACTATTGTTTGCCTAACCGGACCAAATCGACTGTTATTTGGCCAACAGGATCAATCGACTGTTATTTGGCCAATTGGATCAAACAGATTGTTATTTGGCTAACCGGACCAAATAGACTGTTGTTTGGCTAACACACTGTTGTTTGGCTAACAGACTGTTGTTTGGCTAATCGGACCAAACATACTATTTGTTGGGTGTCTAGCAAGTGCACTAGGTCAGCAAGTAATATAGACTCTGAGAGTCCAGATATCGATCCCACAAGGACCTTGATGAGAGCCTAATCTAAGCAAAAGTTTTCCTATCGATTGAGGTGAAGAATATTTGGTTTTTGGTTTGAAAACTGGAAAAGAAAACAGAATTTAAACTTTCTGGAAAAACTTATGAAGATGAGATGTTGGGGAAGCATGCCAATCCCTCCTAGTTGTAAACATATAGAATTCTGATTTTATAGCTCAAATATCCTTGCCTTGACTTAGCTTTTTGAAAACCTAGTTACCCATATACAGGACATAACTTTTACTTATTCCTTGAACTCCTTCTCAACCGGAACATTCAAATCCTAAGTGCATAAATATAAAACCTTGAAGATTTTACTCTTTCTTATTCAGAACAAGAGTTATAGAAGTCACATCACTTTTCAACTAGTCTCCTTCATAACCGGAACAATCTAGTTTGAAAAAAAAGTTATTTTTGAAAACAAAGAATCATATAACCAACCCAACTTTCTACTGAAATTTAACTTCTCTATTCGAACCTCATTAAACTTCAAATATCAATTCAGATCAGAAATAAGCAATGAACTCAGTTTCTAAAACAAAAGCAAGATATTTTATTGCTATAAGCTTCAGAATTCAAACATAAAACAGCTAGGAGTTCATGACTTTCCCAACAGAGAGAGACTACTCCATGCTAATAGAATAAACACACAAAGAGGAATTAATTACAGCCATGAAACCAAGAAGAAAATTAAGTACAAAAAACCCCCTTTTGAGGACTGCACTTAGCTTCAACTCCTCCTTGACTGAAATCTCTTCCTTCTTTCTCTCTCTCTCTCTCAACTCCACACTAACGAAAAGAACACTAAATTAAACTAAAAACAAGAATTAGAACTCTGGAAACAGGATTAAAACTGGATCCTTGATCTCTGCCTCAGACCTCCTTTTACAGCAGTAGTTCTGCCCAAAACTTGTAATTTTAGCCTCTGTCCTGGGGTATGAATTGTGCTTTTCCAACCTCATAATTGGCTGAAATTACATCATAACCTTACTTACATAGTCCTTGACTTGTGTACAAAATTTGAATGCATTCTGAGTTGGGAAACTCGAGATATGAAGAGAAGAAGTTGCCTGGTTTCTGCTGCCAATTTCTGCACTGGGTCCACCACTTTGGAGATATGAATCTTGAGAAGCCCGGCTTGTATTTGCCTGAATTTTCGTGATATGATCCTTAGTAGCACCAGGAATCTTCGTTCCAAGTTTGGCTTCAATTGGGACAAGGGAACTCCAGATATAGCTCCCTTAAAACTTGGATTTTCTCTTCTCCTTCTGGCATCATTTTCCTTTTTTGAATTGAACTTCTTCTTTTCTTGATCATTCATTACACCTAGACTCGAGCAATATTCAATAAAATCTTAGTGGATACCTTCCTTAGATAATTAGGACTTCTTCTCCCAAGTTTGGGCTTGATTGGTAGTCTGAATCCCGAGATTTCTGTAAATAAGGAATGCTGAGTTAGCGGCGCGGTCGCGCCGAATTGTTCTTTGTTTTGGCGTGGTCGCGCCACTGGAGCAGAAATTCTATCTAAGTCTGAAGCACGGCCTTCGGGTTCAATATGAGGAAGGATTCTTCATGGCGCGGTCACACCACTTTATCTTTGTCGAACCGGGCGGTCGGCATACTTTATCTTTGTCGAATCGGTGCGCGGTCGGCGCCACTTTATCTTTGTCGAGCGCGCGGGTCGCTTAACTTTATCTTGTCGAACTGGCGCGGTCAGCATACTTTATGTTGTCGAATGAACGCTCAGCGCCACTTTTTATCTTGTCGAACTGGCGTGGTCGCGCCACTTTGTCTTTGTCGAGCGGCGCGGTCAGCGCCACTTTATCTTTATCGAGCTGAATCGGGCGATCCACGCCACTCCTTAGACTCTTTGCCGACTTCCCGAAATAGAACTTGGCATCTTTTTAAGGAAACAGTGCAGCGTGGCAACGCCACTTGGTAGCGCCATCTTCATGGCGCGGTAGCGCCCTCTTTGGGCTCTGTCATGCTTTTTCACATTCACGAACTGCCCTCCTTTCAGCCTCACTAGCCGTTGGGAATTTTCTGGATTTAATTAAATTTTTGCACATTTAATCGGCGCGGTCGCGCCGTTCTCTTTTTGTCATGATTTTGCTCCTTTTTCCTTCATTTTCCCTAAGAATTCAGATTTTCTTCTTTTATCGGGTACCTGAGACACAAAACATGAATTTGAGTTATATAATTCATTTTCATGCTTATAATTAACTCATAATGGAAGTTTATGCTCATTAAATAATGCATAAATAAGTGTCTTTTGGACACTTATCACTATTGTTTGCCTAATTGGACCAAACAAACTGTTGTTTGACTAATCGGACCAAACAGATTGTTGTTTGACTAATCAAACCAAATCACTATTAACTGTCTAACTTTTTTTTATTCACCAGACCAGACCGACTGTTGTCAACTGTTATTTGACTAACCGGACCAAATAGGATCAAATTGATTATTGTCTGGCCGGCCTGACCAAATTGGTTATTGTTTAACTGACTGGACCAAACTGACTGTTGTTTGGTTAACCGGACCAAACAGATTGGTGCTTGATTAACCGGACCAAACCACTCTTAATTGGTTAATCGGACCAAACTGGCTATTGTTTGGTTAATCAGACCAAATCGGCTATGGTTTGGCGAACCGGACCAAACCGGCTATTGTTTAGCTAACCGGACCAAACCGGCTATTGTTTGGCTAACCGGACCAAACCGGCTATTGTTTGGCTAACCGGACCAAATCGGCTATTGTTTGGCTAACCGGACCAAACCGGCTATTATTTACCTAACCGCACCAAACCAATTTTTTACTAATCGGACCAGAACGGCTGTTGTCGACTATTATTTGGGTAACCAAACCAAATTGGACCAATTCTTTATTGTTTGCCTAACCGGACCAAATCGACTGTTATTTGGCCAACTGGATCAATCGACTGTTATTTGGCCAACTGGATCAATCGACTGTTATTTGGCCAACTGGATCAATCGACTGTTATTTGGCCAACTGGATCAATCGACTGTTATTTGGCCAACTGGATCAATCGATCGTTATTTGGCCAACTAGATCAATCGATCGTTATTTGCCAACCGGATCAATCGATTTATTATTTGGCCAACCGGATCAATCGATCGTTATTTGGCCAACCGGATCAATCGATCGTTATTTGGCCAACTGGATCAATCGATCGCTATTTGGCCAACCGATCAATAGACTGTTATTTGGCCAACTGGATCAATCGACTGTTATTTGGCCAACTGGATCAATCGACTGTTATTTGGCCAACTGGATCAATCGACTGTTATATGGCTAACTGGATCAATCGACTGTTATTTGGCCAACCGGATTAGACTATTATTTAGCTAACCAGACCAAACAAACTGTTGTTTGGCTAATGCATCGTTGTTTGGCTAACGCATCGTTGTTTGGCAATGCATCGTTGTTTGGCTAATGATCGTTGTTTGGCTAATGCATCGTTGTTTGGATAACAGATCGTTGTTTGGCTAACGCACTGTTGTTTGGCTAACAGCATCGTTGTTTGGCTAACAGACGGTTGTTTGGCTATGCATGTTTGGCTAACGTGATCGTTGTTTGGCTAACGTGATTTGTTTGGCTAACGCACCGTTGTTTGGCTAATGCATCGTTGTTTGGCTAACAGACTGTTGTTTGGCTAACGATCGTTGTTAAGCTAACAGACTGTTGTTGTTTGGCTAACGAGCAGTTGTTTGGCTAACGAGCGCTTGTTTGGCTAACAAATAGTTGTTTGGCTAACGAGCGATTGTTTGGCTAACGAGCATTGTTTGGCTATGACATTGTTTGGCAAACGTAGCGATTGTTTGGCTAACGTGACCTTTGTTTGGCTAACGACGTTGTTTGGCTAACAGACCGCTGTTTGGCTAACAGACCGCTGTTTGGCTAATAGACTGTTGTTTGGCTAACGTGATCGTTGTTTGGCTAATGTGATCGTTGTTTAGCTAACACCTGTTGTTTGGCTATGCAGACCGTTGTTTGGGTAAATGCATTGTTGTTTGGCTAACAGACCGCTGTTTGGCTAACGAGACGGTTGTTTAGCTAACGAGATCGTTGTTTGGCTAATGATCGACCGTTGTTTAGCTAACAGATCGTTGTTTGGGTAACAGCATCGTTGTTTGGCTAATGTGATCGCTGTTTGGATAACAGATCGCTGTTTGGCTAACGGACTATTGTTTGGCTAACGGACCGTTGTTTGGCTAACAGATCGTTGTTTGGCTAACAAACTGTTGTTTGGCTAACAAACTGTTGTTTGGCTTACAAACTGTTGTTTGGCTAACAAACTGTTGTTTGGCTAACAAACTGTTGTTTGGCTAACAAACTGTTGTATGCCTAACAGACTGTTGTTTGGCTAACAGACTTTTGTTTGGCTAATAGACTGTTGTTTGGCTAACAAACTGTTGTTTGGCTAACAAACTGTTGTTTGGCTAACAGACTGTTGTTTGGCTAACAGACTGTTGTTTGGCTAACAGACTGTTGTTTGGCTTATAGACTATTGTTTGGCTAACAGACTGTTGTTTGGCTAATCGGACTAAACATACTTTTGTTTGGCTAATCGGACTAAACATACTTTTGTTTGACTAATCGAACCAAACAGACTATTGTTTTACTAATCGAACCAAATCACTATTAATTGCCTAATGTTTTTTTACTCACCGGACCAGATTGGCTGTTGTTGACTCTTATTTGACTAACCGAACCAAATAGAATCAAATTGACTATTGTCTGGCCAACCTAACCAAATTGGTTATTGTTTAACTGACTGGACCAAACTGACTGTTGTTTGGTTAACCGGACCAAACAAATTGTTGTTTGATTAACCGGACCAAACCACTCTTAATTGGTTAACCTGATCAAACCAGGTTGTTGTTTGGCTAACCGGACCAAATCAGGCCATTGTTTGGCTAACCGGACCAAATCAGGCCATTGTTTGGTTAACTAAACCAAATCAGGCCATTTTTTGGCTAATTGGACCAAATCAGGCCATTGTTTGGCTAACCGGACCAAATCAGGCCATTGTTTGGCTAACCGAACCAAATCAGGCCATTGTTTGGCTAACCGGACCAAATCAGGCCATTGTTTGGCTAATCGGACCAAATTAGGCCATTGTTTGGCTAACCGGACCAAATCAGGCCATTGTTTGGCTAACCGGACCAAATCAGGCCATTGTTTGGCTAACCGGACCAAATCAGGCCATTGTTTGGCTAACCGGACCAAATCAGGCCATTGTTTAGCTAACCGGACCAAATCAGGCAATTGTTTGGCTAACCGGACCAAATCAGGCCATTGTTTGCTAACCGGACCAAACCGTGTTGTTGTTTGCCTAATCGGACCGAATTGATTGTTATTTGACCAACTGGATGAATCGACTGTTATTTGGCCAACTGGATCAAACAGACTGTTATTTGGTTCACTGGACCAAACAGACTGTTCCTTGCCTAACCGAAAAAAAATGGTTCTTGTTTGGCTCACTGGACCAAATCGACTGTTGTTGTGCAAATTGGACTAAATCAGCTGTTGTTCGGCTAACTGGACCAAACCAACCGTTGTTTGGCTAACTGGACCAAGCCAACCGTTATTTGGCTAACTGGACCAAACCGACCATTATTTGGCTAACTGGACCAAACCGAAAGTTGTTTGGCTAATTGGACCAAACCGACCATTGTTTGGCTAACCGCACCAAACCAACCATTGTTTGACTAACCGGACCAAATTGACCATGGTTTGGTTAACCGGACCAAACCGATCGTTGTTTGGCTAACCGGACCAAACCGACCGTTGTTTGGTTAACCGGACCAAACCGATTCTCGTTTGGTTAACTGGACCAAACCGATTCTCGTTTGGTTAACTGGACCAATCCGACTGTTGTTTGGTGAACCGGACCAAACCGATTGTTGTTTGGTGAACCGAACCAAACCAACTGTGATTTGACTAACCGAACCAAATCGGTTGTTGTTCGACTCACCGGACTAATCGGACCGAACCAACCCTTGTGTGGCTAATCAGACCAAACCGACCGTTATTTGGTTAACCGCACCAAATTGACCGTCGTTTGGCTAACCGGACCAAACCGATTGTCGTTTGCTTAACTGGACCAAACCGACTGTTGTTTGGTGAACCGGACCAAGCTAACTGTTATTTGACTAACCGAACCAAATTGGCAATCGTTTGACTCACCGGACTAAACCGACTATTATTTAGTTCACCAAACTAAACTGACAGTTGTTCAGCTAACCGGACCAAATCAGCACTTATTTGCTTAACCGAACCAATCAGGCTGTTATTTAGCTAACTGGACCAAACCTCCTGTTGTTTAACAAATCGAACCAGACCGACTGTTGTTTGACTATCACGCCATAGTTGGCCGACCCAAAATTTTAATGTCATCTAATTTTACTTTTTTTGACACTATTCAACAACTATGTTGTACAAATAATAAACATGACCACAAACAGTAACCTCATCAAAATAACAACTAAAACCGACTATAAGAAGATATAAACAAAATAAAGATAATTTTTGGATTTTAATAATTATTTAATTTAATTATTTTAAAATTAACTAACAATTTAATGTAAAATTTCTTGCCTTCAAAAGGTTTTTAAAACGTATTTAATTCAATTTAATGTTATTTTAATTATTTAATCCAACTTCATGTTATTTTAAAATTAACAAACAATTCAATTTCATGTTATTTTAGAATTAACTAACAATCATTTTACAATTAACTAACAATTCAATGTAAAATTATTTGTAATGACACTATTTAATTTAATTTTTTATTTGTTTGTTATGTTAGTTTTTATTAATTATTTAATTATATTATTTTAAAATTAGCTAACAATTTAATGTATTTAATCCTATTATTTTGCAATTAGCTAACAATTTAATGTATTTAATCCTATTATTTTGCAATTAGCTAACAATTTAATGTATTTAATCCTATTATTTTGCAATTAGCTAACAATTTAATGTATTTAATCCTATTATTTTGAAATAAGCTGACAATTTAATGTAAATTTTTTTGTCTTCAAAATATTTTTTAAAAGTATTTAATTCACTTTAATGTTAATTTGATTATTTAATCTAATTTAATATTATTTTAAAATTAACTAACAATTCAGTATCAAATTATTTGTAAGGACACTATTTAATTCACTTAGAACTATAGGGCCATGCCGGCCCAAACTATGAAGATAACTCAGGCCCAACACGGCTGAGCTAACTCGGCTGACTCGTGTGAGTCGGTCGGGTTCACTCGGCCGAGTTACCGGACTGACTCGTGCGAGTTGGCCGGATTGACTCGTGCGAGTTGGCCGGATTGACTCGGTCGAGTTGGCAGGGTTGACCCGGTCGAAACGACCGAGTCGACTGAGAGCGGAGGTCGTCCTGACCTCCAGCTCGGCCGACGCAGAGAGAAACCCTTGTTTCTCTTTGCGGCTCTCCATCAGCCGTCGCGGCCAAACGTCGCCGCTGCGAGGGTTGCCGGTTTCCGGCGATCCTTTTCGACACCATGCCGGCACCGAATACTGCCAGAAAACCACTCCACCAGCCATCGCAGGCAATCTCTGCGGCTCTCCAACAGCCGTCGCGGCCAAAAGTCGCCGCCTCGAGGGTCGCCAGTTTCTGGCGATCCTTTCCGACACCATGTCGGCACCGAATAGTGCCAGAAAACCACTCCAGCAGCCATCGTAGGCAAACATCGCTGCAGCTAGGGTCGCCAGTTTCCCACGACCCTTTCCTTACACAACTTCATAAAACCTGAGACTTCTTTCACAAATAATAAACATGCAAATAGAACGAAATATTAAACAAAAACTAAAATGAATAGGAAGAAGAAACAAAACACGAAGAACCGGATGAAAAACACATATATATACTCAAAATACCATACAGAAACACACATCCACTGCATATCTTTGCATTCAGTAAAAACTTCAGAGAAATTACACAAATAAAAAAAAAATAATAAAAGATACATACCTGATCAAGAATAAAGCCGCGTAAGAAATTAAAGCGGTGAAAGATGAAAAGCCAGAGAGGAGATGATAAAAACAGAGGGAGAGAGAAGAAATAGGGAGAGAGAAGAAATAGGGAGAGAGAAGAAATAGGGAGAGAGAAAAAATAGGGAGAGAGAAGAAGATAAAGAAGACAGAGAAAAAAGAAGATAAAAATGAGACTATTGATGCGGTGAGGCAGTGAAATAAAAAAAAGTAAAAAATGTAGTAAAAAACGTTCCTAATAGCTATCATAACACTAACTATCATGAGAAGCCAGAGGCGCTGTACAGCCACCTGCTTCTCCCATTTAATAGTTTATAGATGGACTGCAAACATCTTTAAGAGACGAGAAATTAATAAAAAATTCAGTCTTTCTCGCTGTAGGAACCAATTTTGCAAGGTCCGATAATTACGATCCAAATCAGCACCGTATGGCCCGGGTCAACAAGTCAAAGACCGATCCCAGTCAAACTGAGGAAATTAAGCCGTCAATCAAGCCTCAACAGATCAACGGCCGACATCGCAATCGCCCCGTCAGCATCTTACATGGGCAACAAATCATGCAATATGGCCACGTCGGCAGTCGACAAAGATCACACATGGCTCTTGCCTTGGTCCAAGACAGCTCCACTCTTCAAGGGAGATAGTACGCAGAAGCGGTCGAAATAAGTTACAACCACTCCAACAAATTAGGTCAACACCGTTAAAGTTCAGATAAGCCTATAAAACCATAGGCTCGGGATCGATCACAGAAGAAGAACACACATACGGCAAAAAGACCGAAGATCAAAAACTCAAGAGCGTACGCCAAATTCCAAAAATCCCAAAATCACCCAAATCTGAGAGAGCAACAAGCATTCCTGCCGCTGTCTCACAATCAAATTGCCGTGAGCCAATCGAAATACGAAATTTTCCGTCAAGCTAAGGCGAAATTCAAGATCGTTCCAATCGTTCATGAAGAAGGCGTACGTTGATTGTTCGTGTCTAATTCTGAGATCGTTTGTACTTATTTGGAGATCTAATCAAAGGAGTTCTAGAAGTCGCACCCCACACAATTACCAAAAAATTACCAAATTACCCCTCAAATTATTTTGTACATTGTACATCGGACACCGACGACGATCAAGAAGAGGAAGAGTTCGTCTTGAAGGAAGCTCCGGCTGAATTCGAAGAGGGTGGTCAGGCGACTGTTGACGAATTAAAGAAAGTCGACTTGGGCACAGTAGAGGACCCGAGGCCGACATTCCTCAGTGCTTCACTGACGGTCGAAGAAGAAGCCGAATACATGGCGTTGCTTCGCGAATATCGTGACATCTTCGCCTGGAACTATACAGAGATGCCCGTCCTTGACCCGCGAGTTGCAGTCCACAATTTGGCAGTTCACCCCTCCGTTCGGCCGGTCAAGCAGTCGCAACGACGGTTCCGACCAGAACTAGTACCATAAATCGGAAAAGAGGTCGACAAACTGACCGCGGCTAATTTCATCAGAGAGGTTAAGTACCCGTCCTGGATCGCCAATATAGTGCCTGTCTAGAAGAAGACTGGCCAAATCCGGGTCTGCGTCGACTTTCGCGACCTGAATAAGGCATGCCCGAAGGACGACTTCCCTTTGCCAATAACCGATCTCATGGTCGACGCGACGACGGGTCACGAACCTTTATCTTTCATGGACAGTTCCTCCGGTTACAATCAAATCCGGATGGACCCAAAAGATGAAGAGCTTACAGTATTTCGCACACCGAAGGGCATCTTCTGTTACAAAGTGATGTCATTCGGACTCAAGAATGCCGGTGCAACTTATCAGAGAGCAATGCAGAATATCTTCGACGATTTCTTACACAAACGAATCGAATGCTACGTCGACGACCTGGTGGTAAAGACGAAGCAGAGGTCGGATCACCTCCTCGACCTCAGAGCGGTGTTCGAGAGACTTCGGCGGTTTCAACTCAAAATGAACCCGTTGAAATGTGCTTTCGGCGTCACCTCGGGCAAATATTTGGGATTCATTGTCCACCACAGAGGGATCGAAATCGACCAATCGAAGATCGACGCCATCCAAAAGATGCCAGAACCCAGAAACGTCTCAGAGCTCAAAAGCCTCCAGGGCCACCTGGCGTACTTCCGCCGTTTCATTTCAAACCTTGCTGGGAGATGGCAGCCTTTCAGCCGTCTGCTAAAGAAGGATACATCGTTCGAGTGGGACGACTCCTGCCGGAACGCCTTTAACAACATAAAGGCGTATCTCACTAAGCCGCCTGTGCTCGTAGCCCCAATCGTCGATAGACCACTGCTGCTGTACATCGCAACACAAGAGAAATCCGTTCTCTCTACTACCTAAGCCAAACATTGGTGGGCGCCGAGCTCAACTACTCCCCAATCGAGAAGACCTGTCTGGCACTCATCTTCGCAGTCCAAAAGCTTCGGCATTACCTCTTGGCGCATTCAACGAATCTTATCTCGAGAGCTGATCCGCTGAAATATATCATGTCGCGACCAATCCTCTCTGGTCGACTGGCGAAATGGGCGCTGCTCCTCTCCGAGTTTGAGATCAACTACGTGCCGCAACGAGCTATCAAAGGCCAAGCTCTGGCGAATTTCCTGGCCGATCACCCTGCGCCGGCCGAATGGGAATTAATAGAAGAATTCCACGACGAGGAGATATTTCTGGTCAAAGTGCTCCCTCCTTGGGAAATGTACCTCGACGGCGCCGTGCGAAGAAACGGAGCTGGCGCCAGAGTTCTGTTTGTCTCCCCAAAGAACGACCTGCTGCCTTACTCGTTCGTACTCACCCAAATTTGCTCGAACAATGAAGCAGAGTACCAGGCTCTATTACTCGGACTCGACATAGTAGTCTAGATGCAGTTGCCGCAGTTAAACATCTACGACGACTCGGCTCTGGTTATCAAGCAACTGATTGGAGAGTTTGAAGTAAAGAAACTTGAACTCGAACCACTCTGGAGGCATGCCGATGAACTTCTGGCCCAAATCCCAGAAGCATCACCCCACCATGTCCCTCGCTCCGAGAATGGGCCAGCCGACGCATTAGCCGGCATCGTAGCCAGTCTGGCACAATTTGACGAACGGCCAAGCCAAATCCCCATTTAAGAACGATGGGTCATCCCTCCACCAGTCGAGGAAAAAATAGAAGAAGAGCTAACAGAAGAGATAGAAGAATCTCTTCCTCTCTCGGCTAGTGAAAATTAGATCGGAGACTGGCACGCCCCTATCATCAACTTCCTTCGCCACAGCACACCACCAGTCGACCTGCGAGAACGAGTCCAAATCCGCCAAACAGCTCCTCGGTACGTTTTCATCAATGACGTACTCTACCGAAGGTCGTATGAAGGTCTGCTCCTTCGCTGTCTTTCAAAAGAAGAAGGGCTGCAAGTGTTAAAAGAAACGCATGGTGGGATATGCGGCGCACATCAAGCTGGCCCGAAGCTCCACCTACAAGTCAAACGACTCGGCTATTACTGGCCAACTATGCTTAGGGACGCCATCGAAATGGCTCGAACCTGCAAACCATGCCAGCTCCATGCCGATTATATACATCAACCACCGGTGCCGCTTCACCCAACGGTCGCCTCCTGGCCATCCGAAACCTGGGGTATGGACGTCATAGGCCCCATCACTCCGAAGTCCGACTCTGAATGACAATACATCTTGGCTGCCACCGACTACTTCTCCAAATGGGCCGAAGCTGCAGCCTACCTAGAAGTGAAAGCCACAGCAGATCGTGCACACTCGCTCTCGCAACTTGAGTTCGACGTTCGTTCGTTTGCAGAAGCTTCGACTTCATCAACAACATACGAAGATCGAATCAGAGGAAGCATAGGAGACTGTACTCGCATCCCTTGATACGAAACACACAAATTGTAACACGAAAATTCTCTGTTATTAATCGACATATTCTCTCGATCACGCCTCTTCGCGGACCGACAAATTTTTGGTGAAACAGATTTGATTTGTAAACGAGTACAATATGTGGACCAAAAAATACGCGTCCGATGTACAGTGTACAAAATAGTTTGAGGGGTAATTTGCTAATTTTCAGGTGATTGTGTGGGGTGCGACTTCTAGAACTCCTTTGATTCGATCTCCAAATAAGTACAAACGATCTCCGATTTAGACACGAACAATCGACGTACGCCTTCTTCACGAACGAACGAGACAAACTTGAATTTCGCCAAAGCTTGACGAAAAATTTGATGTTCCGATTGGCTCACGGCAATTTGATTTGCGAGACAGCGGCAAGAATGCTTGTTGCTCTCTCAAATTTGGGGTGATTTTGGGATTTTTGGAATTTGGCATACGCTCTTGAGTTTTTTGATCTTCGGTCTTTTGGCCGTATGTCTTCTTCTTCTGTGATCGATCCCTTGATGAATATTTTCACAGGGGCTTCAAGGAATGGCTTCTTTTTGCACTTCCCACCCTTCCTGGTCTTTTGTAGCGGGTTGAGGTCTAGGTCGAGCAGTGCACGGGATGAAGATTTTTTTGTTCGTCCTTGGATTCTCTGCTCTGGTGCCAGAATCTAATTGGACGAAGATAGTGTGGGAAGCCGCCGTGTTGTCGTCGGTTTCCAGGATGATGCGACCTTTCGTTGCTAACTCAAGTATCTTGTCCTTTAGGACAAAACATTTTTCGGTAGGATGGCCTACCAATCTGTGATATTTGCACTAGTTGGGATCTGAGGTTTTCCCAACATCTTCCGGACTTTTGGCTTCTGGAAGCTACATCATACTTTTCTCCAGGAGCTGTTGGAGCATGCCTGGAACATCAGAATCGGGGAAAGGATAGGTTTAGCTTGCCTATCCTTTAATGTGAATTTTTGGCGGGGTGTACCGCTGGTGAGTCCACTGACATTTGGCTTCCAGTCGCTCCCCGTACTTTTATTTTGGGTCATCGTAATCTTTTGCGGTTCGGCGACGTTGGTGGCAAGCGCTTCTTTTGCAGAAGCTTTGTACTCCTTCTTTACGAACTTCGGCTTCTTGTCAGCCTCGGACATCAGAGCTTTTCCTTCTCCCTTTTCTTGGTTAAGGATCTCCATGTTGTGAGCTTCTGTTGCCAATTCTTGGAAGTCCCTCGGCTTCCGACTCTGTAAGAAATATACTAGAGTCCAATTCATCCCTCGAATGCACATGTCGATGGATGTTTGTGTGGACAAGGAAGTGCTCTCCTTGCAATTGAGACTTAGATTGCGCCAGCGATTGATGTATTCAATCACTTTCTCTCCCTGGCGCTGTTTCAGATTGGTGAGTTCCACCAATGTCACAGTTTGCTTCGTGTTGTAGAAGCCGCAAAGGAACTCGCTTTCTAACTGTTCCCAGCTGTCGATTGATTCGGCCGGGAGCTCAATGAACCAGTCGAATGCGTTCCCTTTGAGGGGCCCGATTTGATTGACCAGAAGGTCACCGTCTGTTCCTGCATTATTGCAGGTCTCAATAAAGTGGGAACATGCTGTTTTGGGTTGCCGTCCCCACTGAATTGCTGGAATTTAGGTGGGTGGTAAGAGGCGGGCATGTGGATTGCCTGGATCCGTCGGGAGTAGGGCCTAGTGTAGGCTTGAGATCTAACTCCTTCGGCTTGGACCTTCTGCTCCACTGCGTTGGAGATCATTTCTTGCAGGGTGCTGTATGACAGCGCCCCTGGTTCTTCAAGCAGTGGTTCCCGGTTCACTAGGTGTTCGGGAGCTGGAGATGGACGGATGATGGGTGAAGGAGGGATAGGATTGGCGGCCGTGGTAGGTCCCGCTTGGCCCTCATCATTTCTGGGCTGGGAGGATGCTCCCAGGCGATCTGCAATTAATTCAAACTTCTACAGAATTGTGGCGATATGAAGATCCCTCTGCAGTTCTCTTTCTCTCAACTACTCATCCCTTTCCCTCATGGCAGTTTGGAGTTCTGCCAGTTGCTCTTCCACAGTCTTGGCTTGTGTTATCATTGCCGAGACCCTGATGACTGGATTTGTGGGGGAAGAGGGACTTGGAGCGAGAAGTGCCCCAGTTGGTGTAGTTGGTTGCGGAGAAGGAATAATACGTCTTCCTTCAAAATGAGTGATCAGAGCGGGGACCCGTGTTGCCGTTGACGGAGAGTTTCTTGCCGGGCTTGCAGCCGGGCTGGCCACTGGACTGGTCGGTGGCGGGGATGACAGAACAGCCGAATAACTCCTCGAGGGATAGACCCTTGTCGGAGAAATTATAGGGCTGGCAGGAGCTTGTCCTGCCTGCGGCTGAATTTGTACAGCTCGCTGTGTGGGCAGGGATCCTGTGACAGATCTGGTGGTTGGTCGTGAGCGAACGATCACAAGAATCTGGGATGGACGGATCCCTCTGGCTTGGCTGGCGGCAGCAGCGGTTGGTGTACGCGGGCGGCGAGAAAAGACGACCAAAGCATCGGTCGGTGCCGGTGATGAGCTGGCTCCGGTAGTTGGGGTTTTGGCAGCAACCTTATTGTTGTTATTGTTGTTAGAACCGGCCATTTGAACTGATAGATTGGAGGAAGAGATGAAAGGTAGAAGAGTCCCACCGGGTGTGCCAAATTTGCGGCAATTCCTACCAAGGCATCAGCTTGGCTATTGTTGGCTCGCGGTACATGTCCCAGGGTGACATTTGAAATTTTCTATAGCAATCTTTGAGCCTCTTTTTGATAAGGCACTAGTTCCTCTTTCCGGATTTTGAATTCTCCGATTAGCTGTTTGATCACCAGAGCCGAGTCGCCGAAGATTTCCAGATGGCTTAAGCCCATTTCGCTAGCCATCCCCAAACCAAGGATTATGGCTTGGTATTCGGCTTCGTTATTTGTGCAGCAGTGAGACAAGATGAAGGAGTACGGCATTAAGTCGTCGTTTGGAGACATGAAAAGGACGCCAGCGCCTGCTCCATTTTTTCGTGCAGCGCCATCGAAGTGCATCCTCCATGGGGGCAACATTTCAATGTAAAAGACTTCTTCATCGGGCAGATTCTCACTTACCTCCCATTCTGCCGGGATGGGATGGTCGGCTAGGAAATTTGCAAGTCCTTGTCCTTTAATGGCTTTCTGTGGGATGAAGTCGATCTCGAACTTGGAGAGCAACAGGGCCCATTTAGCCAGCCATCCGGAGAGCATTCGTCTGGACATGATGAATTTGAGTGGATCTGCTTGAGAGATCAGGTTAGTGGAGTGGGCGAGCCGATAGTGTCTCAGCTTCTGGATGGCGAAGATGAGTGCGAGGCACGTCTTTTCAATCGGGGAGTAATTGAGTACTGCCCCTACCATTGTGCGGCTCAGGTAATACAGTGGTCGTTCTTTTCCTTGGTCATCATTTTGGGCAAGGAGGGCACCCAGAGACTTCTCTTGGGCCGCGATGTACAAGAGAAGTGGCTTTCCCGGAACTGGAGCCATCAGTACTAGTGGCTTCATGAGATAGTCTTTGATATTTTGAAATGCTCGTCGGCAAGATTCATCCCATTCGAAGCGTATCCTTCTTCATGAGGCGGCTGAAAGGTTGACATCTTTCGGCCAGGTTTGAAATGAATCGCCGTATGTACGCCAGATGCCCCTGAAGGCTTTTTTAATTCTGACAGAGTCTTCGGTTCAGGCATTTGTTGGATGGCATCGATCTTGGTCTGGTCGATTTCGATGCCCCTGTGTCTGACCACGAATTCGAGGAATTTCCCAGATGAAACCCCAAAGGCACATTTCAGTGGGTTCATCTATAGCTGATGTCGTCGCAGGCGTTCGAAGACAGCTCGCAAGTCTTTTAGGTGGTCGTCCCTTGATTTGGTTTTGACAACCAGATCGTCGACGTAACATTCCACGAATTTTTGTAGGAAGTCGTCGAATATCCTTTGCATGGCCCTTTGATAGGTGGCCCTTGCGTTCTTCAGACCAAATGGCATTACTTTGTAACAGAAAATACCTTTTGGTGTACGGCGGGCTGTCTTTTCCTCGTCCTTTGGATCCATCCGAATTTGGTTGTAGCCGGAAGATCCGTCCATAAATGACAAGGCCTCGTGCCCCACTGTTGTATCTACCATTAATTCGGTGATGGGGAGCGGGAAGTCATCTTTTGGACAGGCTTTGTTCAAGTCTCTGAAGTCGACGCAAACTCGGATTTGTCCATTCTTCTTCTTCACTGGTATGATGTTGGCGATCCAGCTTGGGTACTTGACTTCGCGGATGAAATCGGCCTTGAGGAGTTTGTCGACTTCCTTCTCAATTTCTCGGACAAGCTCAGGACGAAATCGTCTTTGGGACTGTTTTATCGATTTGACCCCGAATTTGATGGCGAGTTAGTGAATTGCAATTGTTGAGTCGAGCCCAGGCATCTCAGTATACGACCAAGCAAAAACATCTTTATATTCACTAAGTAAAGACATATAATCTTTTTCTTCTGTTACAGACAGTGAAGCACTCAAAAAAGTGGGTCTTGGATCATCCTCTGTACCCAAATTTACTTTCTTTAACTGGTCGATGGTTGCTTGGCCACCTTCCTCAAATATTGCAGGCGCTTCTCCCAGCTCATCTTCAGGGGTTGAGTCGTTACCTTCGGCGGCCGAGATGTGGTGGACAGCGACTACCTCTTCCTCTTCTGGGTCTTTTTTCTTTGACGATATGTAAATCACCACCGGGGCGACTTCGCTGCTTTTTGACTTTATTCATTTTGGAGTGTTTTCTCCTATTTTCCCCAATCTTTGGCTCACAGGGACCCGTGTGGGTGCCCCAAGTCTTTGGAAGACGGTTTTTTTGCATTGCTCCTTTGATTTTTCCAACCTCTGGAATACGCTGATTTTTTCTGTGGTCGGTGGAGCGGTGGTGTTTGGTTTAGGGTCTTCTACTTGCCCCTTTTTCTGCCAGACTTTCGTAACTTTGAATTTATGCTCGTTACTTGGCTGTGACGGAACGTTTGGACTTCTGTTTTCTTCTTGCCCCAATCAAACGAATGCTGAGACTCGTGGCTCTGGGACACCGATCCGATCAAAAGCTGATGTCCGGGCTTCTTCTGTGGTAGCTGCCTTTCTTTTGGTTGTGATTTGATTGACATTGGCCTTGCCAAAAATCACAACCGGCTCGTATTCCTGATAACCAAGCCCATGTCGGTTGGAAGGAATTGGATAACCCTGCGCTTGGACACTTTTCTGGGTAGGTGACAGGTTCTGCGCTTGGAGACTTTGGCTGATTTCTTCCCATCAAATTTCCTAGCGCCAACTTCTGCACTAGTGGCCACCTGTTCACCCCAAGTGGTCGAACAAAGACGTGAAGGGAAGGCCCCGATGGGGTCCACCGATGATATTCACACTTGCTTACAAGACGTGTCCATCACAAATGCCGTACATGATGACTTAGATCTGCCAATCAGATCTAGACAAGCTCTCATCAAATTCGTTGCGGCTAAAGACGACTGGCATGCCGAAGTCGAGCAATTGAGGATGCGGAGGCACGATGAGCCTAAAGTTGGTTTATCTCCTAGCACATTGAAGGAAGAACAACAACCAGAGCCACCACAAATTAAGGAGGTTCACTCAACTTCCATTTCCTTCAAAGAAGCCGACATGCTACTGGGGGAAAGGTCTAATAATAGGCCTTTGTTCGTTTCCGGAGCTATCAAAGACCGGTGGATCAACCGTATACTTCTGGACAGCGGGTCAGCAGTAAATATCCTGCCAATCCAGACTTTGAAAAATGTCGGATTGGTGGCCAACGACCTCCAAGCCAGTTCGCTGATGATCCAAGGTTTCAATCAAGAAGGACAACGAGCGCTGGGAACGATCAGACTGGAACTACAAATTGGGGATATGACTTCCCACGTATTGTTCCATGTAATCGATGCTCGCACGTCTTATAATGTGTTGCTCGGGAGACCCTGGTTACACAACAACAAAGTCGTGCCCTCAACCCTTCATCAATGTTTCAAGTATTATCAAGATGGAGAGGAAAAGACGGTGTTCGCTGACGAATGCCCCTTCACAGAGGCAGAAGCTTCCTTTGCTGACGCTAAGTTCTACTCAGAAGAAAAATCTACCTCTTCGAGTAAAATCAATCTTCCCAAAGCGGCTAAAGATGAATAGGCCAATAGATAGAAGGAGGAACCAGTCCTCAGGTACGTTCCCCAATCAAGAAGAAAGAAGGGCGAATCTCCTTTCACCACTTGGGCTCGAGAAGAAATAGCAGAGAAATTGAAGGCCTTAAAAGGCACTGCTACTATCCCTCTGCCCAAACTCAACTACCGGGGCATCGTTGTTGAAGAGAAGCGGAACCCACCCGCGCTTCCTAAAACTCGGACACAAGGATTTTATCCCAATGCTTATCGGATGATGGCAAAAGCAGGGTCCAGGCTCTCTCTCAAGCAACTGAAAGAGAAACCGGTGACGGCCGTACATAACTTATCACCAACCCAGAAAAATCTCCACGCGCAGGGTTATCCAATTCCTTCCAACCGATATGGGCTTGGTTATCAGGAATACAAGCCGGTTGTGATTTCTGGCAAGGCCAGTGTCAATCAAATCACAACCAAAAGAAAGGCGGCTACCGCAGAAGAAAGCCGAACCTCAGCTTTTGATCGGATCGATGTCCCAGAGCCACGAGTCTCGGCATTCGTTCGATTAGGGCAAGAAGAAAACAGAAGTCCAAACGTTCCCTCAGAGCCAAGTAACGAGCATAAATTCAAAGTTACGAAAGTCTGGCGGAAAAAGGGGCAAGCAGAAGACCCTAAACCAAACACCACCGCTCCACCGACCACAAAAAAAATTAGCGTATTCCAGAGGTTGGGAAAATCAAAGGAGCAACCCAAAAAAACCGTCTTCCAAAAGAGTTGGGGCACCCACACGGGTCCCTGTGACCCAAAGATTGGGGAAAATAGGAGAAAACTCTCCAAAAAGAATAAAGTCAGAAAGCAGCGAAGTCGCCCCGGTGGTGATTTACATATCGTCAAAGAAAAAAGACCCGGAAGAGGAAGAGGTAGTCGCTGTCCACCACATCTCGGCCGGCGAAGGTAACGACTCAACCCCTGAAGATGAGCTGGGAGAAGCGCCTGCAATATTTGAGGAAGGCGGCCAAGCAACCATCGCCCAGCTAAAGAAAGTAAATTTGGGTACAGAGGATGATCCAAGACCCACTTTTTTGAGTGCTTCACTGTCTGTAACAGAAGAAAAAGATTATGTCTTTACTCAGTGAATATAAAGATGTTTTTGCTTGGTCGTATACTGAGATGCCTGGGCTCGACTCAACAATTGCAATTCACTAACTCGCCATCAAATTCGGGGTCAAACCGATAAAACAGTCCCAAAGACGACTTCGTCCTGAGCTTGTCCCAGAAATTGAGAAGGAAGTCGACAAACTCCTCAAGGCCGATTTCATCCGCAAAGTCAAATATCCAAGCTGGATCGCCAATATCATACCGGTGAAGAAGAAAAATGGGCAGATTCGAGTCTGCGTCGACTTCAGAGACTTGAATAAAGCCTGTCCAAAAGATGACTTCCCGCTCCCTATCACTGAATTAATGGTTGATGCAACAACGGGGCATGAGGCCTTGTCATTAATGGACGGATCTTTCGGCTACAACCAAATTCGGATGGATCCAAAAGACGAGGAAAAGACGGCTTTCCGCCCACCAAAAGGTATTTTCTATTATAAAGTTATGCCATTTGGTTTGAATAACGCAGGGGCCACCTATCAAAGGGCCATGCAAAAGATATTTGATGACTTCTTACACAAATTCGTGGAATGCTACGTCGACGATCTGGTGGTCAAAACCAAATCAAGGGATGACCATTTAAAAGATCTGCGAACTGTCTTCGAACGTCTGCGACGATACCAGTTGAAGATGAATCCACTCAAGTGCGCCTTCGGGGTTTCATCCGGGAAATTCCTCGGATTCGTGGTCAGACACAGGGGCATCGAAATCGACCAGACCAAGATCGATGCCATTCAACAAATGCCCGAACCAAAGACTTTGTCAGAATTAAAAAGCCTTCAGGGGCATCTGGCTTACATTCGGCGGTTCATCTCAAATTTGGCCAGAAGATGTCAACCCTTTAGCCATCTCATGAAGAAGGATACGCCCTTCGAATGGGACGAATCTTGCCGACGGGCATTTCAAAATATCAAAGACTATCTTATGAAGCCACCAGTACTGATGGCTCCAGTTTCGGGAAAACCACTTCTCTTGTACATCGCGGCCCAAGAGAAGTCTTTGGGTGCCCTCCTTGCCCAAAATGATGACCAAGGAAAAGAACGGTCGCTGTATTACTTGAGCCGCACAATGGTCGGGGCAGAACTCAATTACTCCCTGATTGAAAAGACGTGCCTCGCACTCATCTTCGCCATCCAGAAGTTGAGACACTATCTACTCGCCCACTCCACAAACCTGATCTCTCTGGCAGATCCCCTCAAATTCATCATGTCCATACCTATGCTCTCTCGACGGTTAGCCAAATGGGCCCCGTTGCTCTCCGAGTGCGAGATCAACTTCATGCCACAGAAGGCCATAAAAGGACAAGGACTTGCAAATTTCTTAGCCAATCACCCCATCCCAGCATAGTGGTAAGCAAGAATTTGCCTGATGAAGAAGTTTTCTACAGCGAAGTGTTACCCCCTTGGAGAATTTACTTCGATGGCCCTGCACGAAACAATGGAGCAGGGGCTAGCGTTCTTTTCATATCTCCAAATAACGACTTAATGTCGTACTCCTTCATCTTGTCTCATTGCTTCACAAATAACGAAGCCGAATACCAAGCCATAATCCTTGGTTTGGGGATGGTTATCGAACTGGGGCTAAATCAGTTGGAAATCTTCGGCGACTCCGCTCTGGTGATTAAACAGCTAATCGGAGAATTCGAAGTCCGAAAACACGAACTAGTGCCTTATCAAAATGATGCTCAAAGATTGCTACAAAAAATTTCAAATGTCACCCTGGGACATGTAGCGCGAGCCAACAATAGTCAAGCTGATGCCTTGGCAGGAATTGCTGCAAGTTTGGCACAGTTCAACGCAAGGCCTGAGCGCATCCCAATATGCGAAAGATGGGTGGAGCCGACCTTAGAGAAATTCTCAAGGGAGGAAGAAATCAATCTGGTTTCGGTCTATGCAATCGAGGAAGAAGATTGGCGTCAACAATTCTTTGATTACTTAGAGCACAAGAAACTTCCCCAAGAACTGAAAGCTCGGGCATATGTACGAAGAGTTGCGCCCAAATTCTGCCTGTTCAATAATACATTGTACTGGCGATCCTACGACGGCGTCTTACTCCGATGTGTCTCCAAAGAAGAAGGACAAGCCGTCTTATCCGAAGCACATGGAGGAATTTGCGGTGCTCATCAAGCAGGCCCCAAACTCCATCTTCAAGTCAAATAGTTAGGCTACTATTGGCCTACCATGCTACGGGACGCAATAGAATTGGCACGACATTGCACGGCATGTCAATTTCACGCCAATTATATCCATCAACCTCCCAGTCCTTTACATCCGACAGTGGTCTTATGGCCATTCGAAGCCTGGGGAATGGACATCATAGGTCCAATCACCGCAAAATCATCTTCAAATCACCAGTACATACTGGCCGTCATTGATTATTTTTCTAAGTGGGCAGAAGCGGCAACTTACAAGGAAGTCAAAGCTGTCATCGTGGTCAATTTCCTACAGACGCAAATCATATATCGGTATGGTGTTCCGAGATACATCATGACCGATAATGGTACTCCATTTCGTAACTAAACCATGGACAATTTTTGTGAGAAATTCGGCATCCAACAAAGGACATCCACGGCTTATAACCCTGCCACCAATGTCTTGGCAGAAGCCTTCAACAAGACTGTGCAAGATTTTAAAGAAAACAGTCGCAGGGAACAAGAAAGACTGTCACGACAGGCTCGGAGAAGCACTGTGGGCGTACAGGATCACATTCTGAACTCCCACAGAGTCAACCCCGTATTCGCTAGTCTAAGGTGTCCAAGCCGTGCTGCCACTCGAGATACAAATTCCGTCACTGCGAGTCGCTCTCCGGGAAGGACTCACGGAAGAAGAGAATATCCGACTTCGTCTACAGGAGTTAGAATCTCTCGATGAAAAGTGCCTGGAAGCCCAGCAAAGGCTCGAATGCTATCAAGCTCGTCTCCCTCGCGCTTTCAAAAGGGGATCTCGTCTTAGCCGTGCGCAGACCGATCATGGACACAAGTAGAGATGGGGGAAAATTCGCACCTAAGTGGGAAGGACCGTTCGTCGTTCAAGAAGTCTACACTAACAGCGCTTACAAATTGGTCACTCCCGAAGGAAGAAGACTCCCAGCCATAAATGGTAAATTTCTCAAAAAATTCTATTCATAATAGTATTTGTATTCCAAATGCAAAGTTTACAAATCAACGAGTCAAAACTCAATTACATGAAAGAAAAAGAGGATCTACAAATCAAAAGGAAAAAAAAAGACGAAAATAAAAAGCAGCGACTAAAGGTCCTTCGCTATCTCATGCTGCGACTCCGCAAAATCAGCCCTCAAAGAGAGAAGAGCTGCCTCCTCAGTTGCACTAAGAAGGGGCCTAGCGAGGATCTCCGCTACTATCTCCTCAGCTGCAATCACAACTTCCTTCAAATCTCGTACACTCTCTTGGACTTGCTCGGCTTGGGTTGAAAGGTATGCAACTTTAGTCCCAGCCAATTGAAGTTGTTCCCTAGCTAGTTTCAGGCGTTCACGGGCATCCTCTTCACGTTCACAGACATCCTCTTCATCGATCTTAGCTTCTGAAAGCACTTCAGCAGCCTCGCTCAAAGCGACTTCGGCATCTTCTAGCTTAGAGGACAATATACCCAATGATTCCCACGCATCATTCTCCGCCCTATCCCTGGAAGTGCGACTTGCCTTCTCCCTAGCTGAACTCTCCATCTCGCTAAGAACCTGTAGCTTCTGAGCGTAAACCTGCAGACGAGTCACATCATGACTCACCTCCTGCTACCTACCGATGACAAACTCTGCGTCAGCCAGCAAAGATACGTCGCGCACCGCATCGGGTGATAACATACGAGGGGCTATTTTGTCCTTCCAGACCTGTAGCATCACGCCCTCAACATGAGACAGTAACTGCTTCGACGGGTTCCCCAGGGAAGTCGAAGCAGGCGGTGTAGGCAGCGTCAAAGAAGTAGTCGTATCCTGTACAATCTCGGGCACCTCTTCAACGGCTGGATCAACGGCTGGAACAACCTCGGGAGTGACCTCAGGTGCCGGAGCAACCTCGGGGGTGACCTCAGGTGCTGAAACAATCTCGGGAATCTCCCCAGGTATTGCCTCGGAAACCTCTTCAACGGCTGGGACAACCTCAGCTACTTCCTCAATGGCTGGAATGGCTGAAGCTTCAACTGCTGAAGGTGGAGCCTCTATCTCGACCACTGCCTCAATCGATGGAAGAGGAGTTGTGTCGGCTTCTTGAAGAACTGGAACTGGAGTTGCTTCCCCAATGGTAGCCTCCTCGGCCGCCTCCTGAACAACTGGAGGAAAAGGAGTGATCTCAGGCAAAACCTCGGGCTGAGTCGAGGACAAAACAACCTCTGCAAGCTCCTCCACTACCTCTGTACCTTCAGGGACAGCTACAGAGGAATCTGTCTGTGCAACTGCAGACACCTCCTCTTGAGGTGCTCCGGATGCCTCTGGGGAAGACAAAATTTGAATAGGAGTATTCGTCTCCAGCAGACATGAAGTCTGAGGCTCTGAATGAGGCTCTACCTCCGGGATCGGAGGAAGGAATGTCGGTGGCGAAGCAGGGAAAGAAGCAGGCAGAGCCTCTTTGCGTGGCTTCTTCTTCGTAGAGGCATCGTTCAGAGCAGCAAGTGGTGCCCTCTTCTTATTCGCCTAAGAACAAAAAACAAAATGTCAGAAAGCATTGCAAGACAAAAGCATTCACAAGTATAGTGGGACTTACCAAAGACATGCAAACTGGTTTCTTGCCCTTCGATCTACGTCTGCGACGAGGATGAGACCGATCGCTATCGTAATCATCCTCCTCCTCACTATTCTCTGTAGCAGAAATAGTCGGTACTGGCTCCAGTCGATCCTGCTGGGAAAATATAGAACAGTGAGAAAAAAACAACACAAAAAAAGAAAAAAAAAAAAAACAAAAAAAGAGGGGCTTACCTCAAAGCGTGGAGACATGTGCTCCTTCCACCAGTTATAATATGCGAGGGTGATTCCAGGATCCCGAGCTGATTCACCAGGCGGAGGCAAATCAAGCCGACCACAAGGACGGACAAAGCTAGCTCTCCACAGGGTCATCAATTCGGACAGAGAAGCGACATCCCGGTGATTGACCTGAACCCCTAAATCCCCAGGCAAATCCTGACAATACCCAAATTGTCGTGCGAATCTGGTCGGATTGTATGGCTCAAAGAAGTAACGAAGGGAGCGTCGGACCGTAAGAAAACAACAACGGACACTGAGGAGACTCTCATAAGCTGCCTTAGGAACCGGCCTCTTCATCTTCGGCTCATCCACCAAAGAAGAAATCGAGTTCCAACCAAGGGTGTAGCGGTTCCACACCAACACCGGAAGACGTCGGAATAAGTCATGTGCCTGATCCTCGTCAAAAACACGTCGAAGAGAAGGATTTCCAAAAGCAACCATACCTGGGCGATGGGCTCCTCCAAGATCCTCCCCATGAGTGTGAAAATAGACCGCCAGCCACGCATACAAGTAAGGCCACTGATCAATTGACGGCCATCCAGCAACTGCCTGTCCCAAACCTTTATGAAGGCAAGCCAAAGCGGGACCAGCCAAGGCAAAACGGACCCCGGTGGCCATATAACTTGCCACCTTAAAGACCATGGGTCGGACATCGTCGCAGGTTGAACGGAACACAAACCGGGATAACCAAACTGACAAGAGTGCTGCTAGGTGATCTTCGTCTTCTTTACCTGCGCGCGACGCGGAGAAAATCAAAAACATCTAGCTCTGTGGCCGTTCGCTCTCGGGAAGGGGGCATATCTTTCCCAAAACAGGCATACCAAGTTGTCCAGGGATCATTGACTAGGACGGCATTGTCCTTTGTGCGAAACCAAAACTCGACCCAAGTAGTGGCGGATATAACGTTGGACCCCGAGCTCCGACATAGATGGTGATAAGCCAGAAATAGGCTGCGGCAGCTGTAGGGCAAAGCCGAACTCCGCACATCTGTGAAATCGGCTACTGTAGGAGAAAACTCGTCATAGAAATGCCCAGAAATAGGCAAGCCAAACATTCTGTCCATATCCAATAAAGTAATGGAGAGTTCGCCTTAGCAGGTGACCAACGTGTTTGTCTCTGCACTCCAAGCGTCAATAAAGGCTCGAACCACTGATGCGATCCCAGCTAATCACTAGCAAGAGGACTAATCAATGTAATATAGACTTAGGTTAAGTCTGAATATCGTCCCACAAGGACCAACCTAATAGATAATTGTTTTTCTAGTTTAAAAACCAAAGTTTGAGAAATCAGTTGGGAAGGAGTGATAAAAACAGAAAGTAAACGAATCTACCTAATCCTATAGAGATCAAGAGAGGGCTTTTGATAAAATCAGTATGGAAAAAGACATCGGGAATCCAATTCCCTCCCTAGGCAATTCTGAGATTGAATAGAAGTTGAGCTTTGGAAATCAATTTCTGACAAGCTTATAAAACCATGGCTACAATCCCCATCGGCATCACCTGTTTCTATCTCCTAGAGTAAACCTAGCTAGCATGATTGATCCTACTTGATAGCATAAACATGAAGCTCATTGTGTCATAGGCAGATCAACTAATCCAACAGGGTATTACTTTAAGGTCGAGGATTAACCCAAGGATTACTGATCTTCCTAGTGCATAAACTCATAAAGATTTGTAAAATCCTATCACCATGTCTTACCTTAAGCCTAACGTCACTTTATAACCAGTACATAGCCAGACAGTAAGTATGAATCAAGAATTAACAACATAAAAAACTCATTCATGCACCAAATTAAAAACAATTAGATTATAAAGTATCAATCTCATTACATGCCTACGGAGTCATGGACTCCCAATATAAAAGACTACCCCATGCTGAAAGTTAAAGAACAAAACAAGGTCTTGAATACAACTATGAAGAAGAAAAGAAAAGAAAAACTAAGTACAAACTTCTCTTGAGAAGGATCTACTTGCTGAACATGGCTTCCAATGGCTGCTTCTCCTCCTTGCCTCAAAAGCTTCAATAGGACGTCTCCTCTGCCTCTCAAGACACTCTCTAAACTAATATATAAAACAGAAACTAAACTGAAAACTGAATGCTAGAACTGGATCTAAAAACTGGATATAAAACTGGATGCATTGAGCTCTGCCTCGGACCCCTATTTATACTTGAAACTCTGTCCAGACCTTGTAATTTTAGCTTCTGTCCATGGGTGTGAATTGTGTCTTCCCGACCTCAGAATTGGATGAAATTACATCAGGACCTTCCTTATATAGTCCTTCCCTTTTTCAAAAAATTTGAATCCATTCTCAGTTGGGAAACTCAAGATATGATGAGAGGAAGTTGCCTGGTTTCTGCTGCTAATTTCTGCACGGGGTCCACCACTTTGGAGATGTGAAACTCGAGAAGCCTGGCTTGGATTGGCCTGAATTTTCGTGAAAAAATCCTCTGTAGCACCAGGAATCTTCGTTCCAAGTTTGGCTTCAATTGGAGTTCGGGAACTCCATGTATGCTCTCCCCAAATTGCGGATTTATCTCTTTTAGCAGCAGATTCCTGTTTTGAATTAACTTCTTCTCTTTGACCATTCAGTGCACCTGGACTCAAGTAAATTACCTTAAACTCTTCGGGGAAACCTTCCTTAGATGTTTGAGACTGCTTCTCCCAAGTTTGGATTCAATTTGATTTCAGGTTCCAGAGATTTTTGCAACTAAGTGTAGCTGAGTAATTGGCGCGGTCGCGCCAAAATAAGCTTACTAATGGCGCGGTCGTGCCACTTGAGCAGAGTACTTGTTTGGAAAGAGTTCTGGTCGTGTTTGGCAGCTTTCTAGGTCCATTTTGGCGCGATCGCGCCATTTTCTGGCATGGTCGCGCCAGTTTATGGCGCGGGCGCGCCAGATTTTGCCTTCTAAGTGGAGCGGTCGCGCCAGTCTCTGCAACATTGTACCTTTATGCACTAAAATCCTCATATCTTCTTCATTTTAGCTCCGATTTCGATGATTCTTGTTGTGTTGGACTCCTGAGAGAGAAAAGATTAATCTGAGATAGATTTCATGATTCTATGATGAATATTGACTCCAACATGTAATTTCTAATCCCAATTGAGGCCTAAAAATAATGTCTTTTAGACACTTATCACAACCCCAAACTTAAACCTTTGCTCGTCCTCGAGCAAAACTAAAAAAAAAAAATTAAAAGAACCAGAATTATGAAAAATCCTCAAAGTTTAAGAAAAATCAGTGGGGTTACCCTTTCAAAGCATCAATCAAAGATTACTCATTCCAACCTCTCCTATTGTTGGTTATCCTCCTTAGTCAAGGCATGATCAAGCTATCTTCCACCATACATACCACATTTCCATGCATGTGAACAGTTTAAATTGAACAACATAAGCCAACCATCAGTCTAATCTCCACTAACATGAAGCAATTTCAAACTTATGATCAAAAGGTCTTCTATAGGTTGTAATGGGGCATGGGTAATGGGTAAGGAGAAAATTAAGGATAAAAATGTTTAAGGTTCAATTCTCCTCCTCCTATCCATGTTCCATCTTCTTGAGCGTGAACCTTCTCTGATTGTAGCACACCACCCCAAACTTGAAAATTTTCTTTGTCCTCAAAGCAATCAAATAAAACTAAGAGTATGACACTTTTCACTTTCTCCTTTATCCCACTCACTATCTCATCTCTCCAGGAAAAACTATTTTTATTTCTTTTTCTTTTTTTTTTTTTTTTTGGCTTTGTTTGGAGTCTAGCTTACCTTGCCGGTTGACTCAGAGTCCCTAAGCTTGCTGAGGCCTGAGACCCGGTGCACACACAAGGTGGCCTTTCTCCTAACGCAACGCTCTTTTTCTCACTTTTTATTATTTTATTTTTTTTCACTTTTCCTTTCAGATATTCCAGCACCTTTTTCATTCATCTTGCTCCTTCTTTCCTCTCATTTTCAAAGAATTTTTGTAACCTTCACTCATCCCTCCTTATTTCTCCATAACTTCTTATTTTTGTCCATGCTCATTCAAACCGAACACTTCAATAATTTGGAGAAATATAGAACAGTAAGAAACAAGTTTATTCATCACAAAGGCTGGTTCATGTAATGTGGGAATTGAAAACAAAGCAGGGATCTTGTCGGCTCAAAATATTTGACAAAAGGTGATGTATCTTGTGCATTAAAGTAGGTGGCTCAAAAAGGCTCAAACGATCTAAAAGAAGTGCCTAGATGATTTCATAATTTTTGAAAAACCTATCTTTGTTTCGCCTCTATCTTCCTTCAGGTTGGTTCTATTGTACAAATAAACATGCTCAATGCATTCAACCAATCAAACCACTTTCCAAGACAACTTTAATCAAGACAAAAACCAGCATTCAAACAAATATATTTCTCAAGAGAATGAATGAGACCTATCTTCTCAATCCACTAATCAGAGTTCCCACAAAAGTTTTCAAAAACCTTTTCAGATTTAGAAACATGCTTTTGGTATTGACTCAAAACAAAAAACAAAAACTAACAAATCAAATCTAACTAAACAATGAAAACCAACTAGACTTTAAAATCTGAGTTTCCCACCCCAAACTTAAAATTTTTCATTCTGATCAATTCAATAAAATGAGATAGAGGGTGATAAGTGTCCAAAAGGCACTTATTTATGCATGAATTATTGACCCTATATTCCTAATTTGATTTGATTATGAGCATGAAAGTGACAAATATAACTCAAATACATGTTTTGTGACTCTGGTACCTTGTAAAAGAATAAAATCTAAATTCTGAGGGAAAAAGAAGGAAAAAGGAGCAAAATCAAGCAAAAAAGGGAATGGCGCGACCGCGCCGAAAAAATGTTCGAAAATTCAAAGAAATCCAGAAAATTACCTACTGCTAGTAGAGCTGAAAAGAGGACACTTCGTGAATGTAAAATGGCGTGACCGCACCCCACGAGGGCGCTACCGCGCCATGAAGATGGCGCTACCTGTGGCGCTGCCGCCCTGCACTGTTTCCTTACAAAGATGCCAAGTTCTATTTCGGGAAGTCGGCAAAGAGTCTAAGGAGTGGAGCGACCGCGCCAGTTCTACAACATAAAATGGCGCAACCGCGCCATGAAGAATCCTTCCTCATATAGGACCCGAAGGCCGTGCTCCTGACTTAGACAAAATTTCTGCTCCAGTGGCGCGACCGCGCCAAAACAAAGAACAATTCGGCTCAACCTCGCCGCTAACTCAGCTTCGTGACTTACAGAAATCCGGGATTCTGACTACCAATCAAGCCCAGACTTGGAAGAAGAAGTCCTAATTAGCTAAGAAAGGTATCCACGAAGATTTTATGATATATTTCCAGAGTATAGGTGCATTGAATGGTCAAGAAGAGAAGTCAAAGACAAAGAAGGAAACTGCTGCCATAAAAGGAAAGTACAAGTCTGAGATTGAAGAGGCCATATCTGGAGATTCCGACTTCCAATTGGATCGAAATTTGGAACACAGATTCCTGAGAGGATTGAGAATCATGACACGGAAAATCAGGCCAATCCAAGTCGGGGTTGAGGAGTTTTATTTTTTAAAAGTGGTGGACCCAGAGCTGGAATTGGCATCAGAACCAGTTCAACTTATCAAGGATATATCTCAAGTTTCCCAACTCAGAATGACTTAAAATTTCTTACACATGTCAAGTACTATGTAAGGAAGGTTAGGATGTAAATTCAGCCAATTATGAGGTGGGGAAGTCACAATTCATACCCCTAGACAGAGGCTAAAATCACAAGTTCTGTGCAGATTTCAGCTATAATAGGAGGTCCGAGGCAAAGCACATGGAAACCAGTTGTAAATCCAGTTTTCCATAGTTCTAATTCTTGTTTTTAGATTAATTTCGTATTCTTTTAGTTAGTGTAGAGTTGAGAGAGAGAGAGAAAGAAGGAAGAGATTTCAGTCAAGGTGGAGTTGAAGCTAAAGGCAGTCCTATAAAAGGGGTTTTTCTGTACTTAATTTTCTTCTTGGTTTCATGGCTGTAATTAATTCCTCTTTGGGTGTATATTCTATTAGCATGGAGTAGTCTCTCTTTGTTGGGGAAGTCATGAACTCCTAGCTGTTTTATGTTTGAATTCTGAAGTTTATAGCAATAAAATATCCTGCTTTTGTTTTAGAAACTGAGTTCATTGCTTATTTCTGATCTGAATTGATATTTGAAGTTTAATGAGGTTCGAATAGAGAAGTTAAATTTCAGTAGAAAGTTGGGTTGGTCATATGATTCTTTGTTTTCTAAAACAACTTGTTTTTCAAACTAGATTGTTCCGGTTATGAAGGAGACTAGTTGAAAAGTGATGTGACTTCTATAACTCTTGTTCTGAATAAGAAAGAGTAAATCTTCAAGCTTTTATATTTATGCACTTAGGATTTGAATGTTCCGGTTGAGAAGGAGTTCAAGGAAAAAGTGAAAGTTATGTCCTGTATATGGGTAACTAGGTTTTCAAAAGCTAAGTCAAGGCAAGGATATTTGAGCTATAAAATCAGAATTCTACATGTTTACAACTAGGATGGATTGGCATTCTTCCCCAACATCTCATCTTCATAAATTTTTCCAGAAGTTTAAATTCTGTTTTCTTTTTCAGTTTTCAAACAAAAATCCAAATTTTCTTCACCTCAATCAATAGGAAAATTTTTACTTAGATTAGGCTCTCATCAAGGTCCCAGTAGGATCGATATCTGGACTCTAGAAGTCTATATTACTTGCTGACCTAGTGCACTTGCTAGACACCCAACAATTTTTTGGCGCCGTTGCCGGGGACCATTGAATTGAGGGTAAGTTTAAGTGAATTTTATTTTGTTGATTGAGATTAAAATTTTTATTTTATCTTTTCAGGTTGAACCAGATTCATGCATGAAAGTCAGAATTAGTGGTGAGCCACTAGATGAACCCAATCTGGAACTAGAAAGAGCACTCAGATGAGAGGTGGGAAGACGTGCAGAATGAGATAAGTCCATATCCTAACTCATATTCAGAATTTCCCCAACCATATGCATCTTCAAGTTATGATCCATGGAGAGGTGAATCTGACGTATCATGTTCTTTTGTTGATAACGAACCTAATGATTTCTATTGAAGAGAGCATGATGATTATTTCTCTAGGCAATATGAAAATCAGTATTTTTAAAATAATAGGAAGGACAATTGGCCACATGGGCAATCGTCCATGTTCAGATATGAGCCCCTTCCTGTGTATAATGATCATTGTTATCATAATTCTTCCCCTCAACATCAAGAAGAGTTGTCTAGGTTGGAGAGAAGTGAAAAAGGGAGTGTTGCTGGTATACATAATGTTGATCATGTTTTAGCATTGCAGGCACAAGTCGAGTCACTAACCAAACTATTGTCAAAATTGCACACCCCCTCTTTGGTTGCTCAGATTTGTGACATATGTAGAGGAGGACATCCCAGCCATGAATGCCAAGCAGGTAATGTGCAATCTGTCAATTCTTTAGACCAGGCTAATTATGTTTTAAATTTTTGCAGGTCAAATGATTCATACAACAATACTTACAATCTTAGTTGGAGGAGTCACCCAAATTTTTCATGGTCAAACAACAACAACCAGCAACCCAACCTTCAACAACCCAATGCCCAAACAAGAACACCACTTGGATTCCTAAGACCAGCACAAGAACCAGAACAAAAATCCAGCCTTGAGGACCTCCTTTCAAAGAT
Organism: Aristolochia fimbriata; assembly: GCA_019845555.1. Lineage (NCBI taxonomy): Eukaryota > Viridiplantae > Streptophyta > Magnoliopsida > Piperales > Aristolochiaceae > Aristolochia > Aristolochia fimbriata. The sequence continues at coordinate 18,967,506 of CM034080.1, forward strand.
TCTAGCAAATCAAGAGAAAGGAGAAGCCAGGTTTCAAACTCAAGAGGCATCAATCCAAAATCTTGAAATACAAGTGGGACAACTGGCCAATGTTATATCAGGTAGGAACCAAGGTACGTTACCTAGCAATACTAAATGGATGTATACAGCTAACTCTTCTTGTTTTAATCTAAAAAATCAGCCAAAGCATGAATTGATCAACAGTATGAATGCTGAAACATGTTTTCATGAGCTATCTGATAATGATGAGCCTGAATGGATGAATACAGCTAGCACTTCTTGTTTGAATTTATGTGTTACTGCAGAACACATAGAGGAAGATACAATGAAGAGAGCTGAGAGCTGTTATGAGTTTCAGAAACTTCAAGAGGGAGAGGATGAAAAGATCATTGAGATAAAAGAAGAAGTTGAAAAAGAGAAAGAAGGGGATGGGGTAGAACAAGAAGAGAAACCCCTTGAAGAGCATAAAGAAGTTAGGATAGAGGACACCAAGGATAATGAACATTCTTTCCTCTCCTTAGACATTGATTTCTTCATTATCCAGCCCTATAAACCACCCATAAAAGTTGAACTTAAAATTTAATTAGGACTGGGTAGTGTGAAGAAAAGTTGGCAAAAAATAATTGAGCAAACCAGTTTCAAAGCCAATCAGAAAATAGAAAGAGTGACCAGCTCTTTACTCAATAGATTGAATCACCATGCAACACATTCCAAAGTCAAAAACACCCTCAAGCATGGATGGTTCCAGTTTCCATTCGATCCTGGTGGATCGGATTACATGGATCAGTAGGTAATGTAGGAATAGGAGTAGGAATTTTTAATTTGCTTGAATTTTTTTTTGGACTTTGTGTAACATGGTTTGAATAAGGTTTTTCAAAAATTTTAGGACTTGTTTTTTTTTTATTTATATTGACCTAGGATAAGAAGAGTGTTAGATAAAAATTTAAAGCTTTCATAAAAACAGAAAACCACAGAAAAATTAGAAAACTCAAAACTGGAAAATGGAAGATGAGGAGGAAGAAGGGTAGAAATTTTTAGCTCATGCTATACCTTTGGAAATTTTCATTGTTGAAATTCGAGTGTGAGCTTGCTTTTGTGTGCTTATGTTTGAGAGTTTGATTTAATGCAATTCCATTAATATGTACTCAATCTCCATTCATATTAATGAAATTCTGATTTTTACTCTCAATGATTTGTCTCAAAGCATGAACTTCTTCATTCTTCCAATGAAAATATATGAAAATCACTCCAAAGCATGCCTCTCTCTAATATTTAATTGTCGAAACTAGAAATATTGAAAATTGCATTCAGAATCTGATAATTTCAAGGAATTACACGGCGCGACCTCGCCAAATTCTGGCGCGGCCGCGCTACTTGGTATATTGAGATTTAGCCACTACAGAGGTGCGGCAACACAACCGCCACTCCAGGTATTCTTCTTAAGACACATTTTATGCCTGAGAGACACTTCTAGTCAAATTTTCATTTTCAATTGCTGAAAATCATGCAAATTTTTATCACTAACCCATGAGAGCAGAATGCAAAAGCCACTAAGGGAGATCCATCCAACCTCACTCCACCCAGAAAGCCAGGAAAGTATCTCTATCACTCCAGCATGTTTTTAAGTTTGGGGTGGGATACTCTTCATGCAATTTTAAGGGGATTTGAAAAATTTTAAGTTTGGGGTGGGATACTTTTCATGCATGGATCTGAAAGCACTGTTTTTTTCACCAGAAAATCCAATAAAGACTTTGAAAAAGACCAGTGAAAAACAGTTTTCGAAAACAAAGTACAAGTGAGCAAGATGATTTCAATCACTAGAACCAACCTGAGGAAAACTTGAGGCGAAACAAAGAAAGGTTTTCAAAATTCTGAGGTGATTTAGGCACCTGTTTAAAAATCGTTTGAGCCTTTTTCAAAGCCACCCATTTTAATGCACAAGTTGCATCACCTTTTGTCAAACTTTTTGAGCCAAAAAGATCCCTGTCCTGTTTGAATGTCCCATGCTACATGAGCCAGCCTTAGTGATAAATAAACTTGTTTCTTTCTTACCCATGAATCTCCAAATTATTGAAGTGTTCTGTTTGAATGAGCATGGATAAAGATTTCGAAGTTATAAGGAGGGAAGGATGAAGGGTATAGAAATATTTCTTTGTAAAGGGGAAGAAGGAGCAAGAGAGAGAAAAAAGAGAGTTATGGGCTGAGTAGGAGAGAGGCCACCTTGTGTGTGCACCGGGACTCGGGCCTCAGCAAGCTTAGAGTCTTTGAGTCAACCGGCAAGGTAAGATGGACTCCAAACAAAGCCAAGGAAAAAGAAATAAAAGGTTGTGGGTTAGTTAAGGGAAAGGCCACCTCGTGTGTGCATCGGGTCTCGGGCCTCAGCAAGCTTAGGGACTCTGAGTCAACCGACGAGGTAAGCTAGACTCTGGACAAAATGTGGGATCAATGCAAAATAATAAGTTTGGGGTGGAAGAGCTTGGGGGAAAAGTCACAAATCCAATTCATGCTCAGGAAAATGGAAAATGGATATGAGGTGAATAAAACACAAAAGAAAACCAAAAATCTTCATCATACCCATTAACCCTGCCTCATTACAACCCATAAAGACCTATTGATCAGAATTGAGAATTCCTTCAGGTTAGTAGAGAGTAGACTGATGGTTAGCTTATGGAGTTGAATTGAGACTTCTCACTTGTATGGGCATGTTCATCATTGAAAAATTTGAAGAAAATTCGAAATCTATTTTGACTAAGCAAGAAGAACCATCATTAGGAAAGGAGTGAATCATCTATTTTGAAACTTTAGTAGGGAGGATCACTGAAGTTTTCGTAAGTCTTTACAGATCTATCTGTTATTTATTTCAGAGTTTTGCTCGTGGGCGAGCAAAGGTTTAAGTTTGGGTTGTGATAAGTGTCCAAAAGACACTTATTTATGCATGAATTATTGACCATAAATTCCTAATTTGATTTGATTATGAGCATGAAAGTGACAAATATAACTCAAATACATGTTTTGTATCTTAGGTATCTTGTAAAAGAATAAAATCTAAATTCTGAGGAAAAATGAAGGAAAAAGGAGCAAAATCAAGCAAAAAAAGGAATGGCGCGACCGCGCAGATTCTGGCGCGACCGCGCAGATTCTGGCGCGACCGCGCCAAAAAAATGTTCAAAAATTCAAAGAAATCCAGAAAATTCTCAACGGCTAGTAGAGCTGAAAAGAGGACACTTCATGAATGAGAAATGGCGCGACCGCACCCCACGAGGGTGCTACCGCGCCATGAAGAGGGTGCTACCTGTGGCGCTGCCGCGCTGCACTGTTTCCTTACAAAGATGCCAAGTTCTATTTCGGGAAGTCGGCAAAGAGTCTAAGGAGTGGCGCAACCGCGCCAGTTCTACAGCATAAAATGGCGCGACCGTGCCATGAAGAATCCTTCCTCATATAGGACCCGAAGGCCGTGCTCCTGACTTAGACAAAATTTCCGGTCCAGTGGCGCGACCGCGCCAAAACAAAGAACAATTCGGCGCGATCGCGCCGCTGACTCAGCTTCGTGACTTGCAGAAATCTCGGGATTCTGACTACCAATCAAGCCCAGACTTGTAAGAAGAAGTCCTAATTGGATAAGGAAGGTATCCAAGAATATTTTATGATATATTTCCAGAGTCTAGGTGCATTGAATGGTCAAGAAGAGAAGTCAAAGATAAAGAAGGAAACTGCTGCCATAAAAGGAAAGTACAAGTCTGAGATTGAAGAGGCCATATCTAGAGATTTCGACTTCCAATTGGATCCTAATTTGGACCACAGCTTCCTGAGAGGATTGAGAATCATGACACGGAAAATCAGGCCAATCCAAGTCGGGGTTGTGGAGTTTTATATTTTAAAAGTGGTGGACCTAGTGCTGGAATTGGCAGCAAAACCAGTTCAACCTCTCAAGGAGATATCTCAAGTTTCCCAACTCAGAATGACTTAAAATTTCTTACCCAAGTCTAGGACTATGTAAGGAAGGTTTGGATGTAATTTCAGCCAATTCTGAGGTCTTAAAGTCATAATTCATACCCCTGTACCGAAGCTAATATCATAAGTTCTGGGCAGATTTCAGCTATAAAAGGAGGTCCGAGGCAAAGCACAAGGAAACCAGTTGTAAATCCAGTTTTCCATAGTTCTAATTCTTATTTTTAGTTTAATTTCCTATTATTTTAGTTAGTGTGGAGTTGAGAGAGAGAGAGAAAGAAGGAAGAGATTTCAGTCAAGGAGGAGTTGAAGCTAAAGGCAGTTTTTTCTGTACTTAATTTTCTTCTTGGTTTCATGGCTGTAATTAATTCCTCTTTGGGTGTATATTCTATTAGCACGGAGTAGTCTCTCTTTGTTGGGGAAGTCATGAACTCCTAGCTGTTTTATGTTTGAATTCTGAAGTTTATAGCAATAAAATATCCTGCTTTTGTTTCAGAAACTGAGTTCATTGCTTATTTCTGATATGAATTGATATTTGAAGTTTAATGAGGTTCGAATAGAGAAGTTAAATTTCAAAAGAAAGTTGGGTTGGTTATACGATTCTTTGTTTTCTAAAACAACTTGTTTTTCAAACTAGATTGTTCCGGTTATGAAGGAGACTAGTTGAAAAGTGATTTGACTTCTATAACTCTTGTTCTGAATAAGAAAGAGTAAATCTTCAAGCTTTTATATTTATGCACTTAGGATTTGAATGTTCCGGTTGAGAAGGAGGTCAAGGAATAAGTGAAAGTTATGTCTTGTTTATGGGTAACTAGGTTTTCAAAAGCTAAGTCAAGGCAAGGATATTTGAGCTATAAAATCAGAATTCTACATGTTTACAACTAGGAGGGATTGGCATTCTTCCCCAGCATCTCATCTTCATAAGTTTTTCCAGAAGTTTAAATTCTATTTTCTTTTTCAGTTTTCAAACAAAAATCCAAATTTTCTTCACCTCATTCAATAGGAAAATTTTTACTTAGATTAGGCTCTCATCCAAATTTACTTGTTGACCTAGTGCACTTGCTAGACACCCAACAGAGGGTAAGAAACTTCCCTGAGAATATTGGCTTCTTGAACTTCTAGATTTTCCTGAGGCCCCATGAGGAATTTGAACTTGAGTTGCCTTCATGCTTGCCCAAAAGTGGTTAGAACCATTCAAAGCACAAAATTATTGCAAACGAATTCAGAAATTTATGAAATTCTACCAAGGCCTATAACTCATAAATATAAACATGTCAGAATTGGAATGGAATGATTCTGAGTTACAGATCCTCAGAAATTGATCAAACATGTGGTGCGGGAGCGCCATCGTTTTCCTTCATAAACTGAAATTCTGAATGCAAAATTTAAAAATTCCACTTGGAACATGTTTTTAAGGTTCAGAGGTGCACAATAAAATAGTTTTGATGCATTTTAATCAAGTGAAGTGCAAGATACACAGATATGAAAACTTGGCAGCAAATCTGAAATTCTAGGCAGAAAGTGAGTTGGAGGTATTTTGCAAGCATTGTATCTCCCTAACCACATATCATCTAGAGCTGAAAAAGGGTTTCATGGAAATTACTAAGTATGAAATTTAATCGCCTTAAAATAGTTTTCCAAAAATCATTACAGAAAATTTTAGAAATCAGCTCAAAGACAGAAAGATGGTAATGTTTCCAACCCCAAACTTTTTTCAGAAAACAGTTTTAACTACCCAAGTTGCAGCAGTCATAACTTCCTTTCTACTCAATGAAAATTCCTCAAATCCGGCCCTATTTTATCTACTAAGTGTCGTCTTGAACTAATTACCTTTCCTTGGTGGGTTCCACTTTCAGATTTTTCAGAATTCGACTCCAAAATTGGCTGCTCGAATAGAGTTGCTGCTGCACTGCTTCTCTGCACAGAGTTTACCTGAGTGTTCTGATGGCTTTTATTTTGAAAGAAGCTGCTGTGAATGGTTGGAAATGATAGTCCCAAGTTCCTTCTTCTGATATCTGCATTTAAGCCTTGAAAAACACATCTATAAATACATCAAGAATAGCTGTAAAAATGGCTTCATGCAACTCCAAATTCCAGATTTTTCAAGGACATGTGCCTCAGACTTCTTTTTATTTTTTTTATTTATTTTTTCTGGTATTTATTCAAACCAAACAAATTTAAAATACTAACCTAACATGAATAAAACAAAAGTAGACCTAAGATCTAAGATTCACAAAAAGTGATTATTCAAACCAAAGAACAATTGAATTGAAAAACTAAACTAACTTACCTGCCATGGGCTGCCTCCCATGAAGCGCTAAGTTTATTGTCCTCAGCCAGACCAGTAGCTTTATTCCACCAGGATCAAAAGAAAAGTTTGATTTGAATCCATTCATCATGACTTTTCTTCCTTTGTAATGCTTTATGGTGGACCAACCAAATTTTGGTGTTGAGCTAAAAATCCTTTCTTGTGACCTGGTGGCTTCTAAGAAGTAGATCTGCACACATATCAGCCACTCATTCATCCTCTTATCCAGCCCCAATAAAATTTTTAGTTGTATTTTTGGGCTAGGTGTATAAGGTGGGATGATAAAAAAAGTCTAAGTCAAAGGAGAGCCCTATCTCTTTTTTTTTCTCTACTCAATTCTCTAATGGCTTTTCTGGGGAAGGTTCTATGATATAACCTATGGTTTCCTCCCCTTCATCTAATTCTTCAGCTATGGTTTCTTTTTCAGCCTCTAATGATATTTCTTCTTGCTGGGCTTTCTCTTCTACCTCTTCTACATTCACAACTATCTCAGTCATGGTGTTTTCTTCATTGACCTCATCCATTTCCACCATGCTTTCTTCTTAAGCCACTAATGCTTGTAGTTCTCTTTCAATTAGTTGGAAGATCAGTAATGGGATGAATTTTTCCTCCACCTCAGCTACTATCTCTCCAATTGGTTATTCCTCATCCTCTAAATCATAGGGGCACACACTTTCTTCCAAGGTTTCTTTTGGTTGAGGCTTTTCTAGGATCTCTCCATTCATAAAGGGTATGGACTGTTCTACCTCTTCAATTAGTTCTTCCTCATCCTCAAATTCTTGTAGATCTTGCTCTTCTGGATTCTCTTCAAGATAATCTGACCACCTTACTAGGTCCTCCCATTCTTGAGTGGTATGCACTGTGACCGGTTGCTTATTCGACTGAATATCTACATGCATTGTTTGAATTTCTGCATACATTGTTTGCAGCAACTTCCTGTCTTCCCCCATTTACCTGTGGTGGTTATTGGCTCCTCCTTTTCTTGGTTGTATGAAAAGCCATATGGGTCTAACCTACAGGAATTAAACTCATAGTTAGAAAAATTAGATCCTGAAATTAAATGGCATACATTCGTAGCATGGTTACCTCCACACACATCACAAAAATAATTCCAAGAATTCCTTTGTAATTCCAAGATATCACCATTCAATTTGAGTAAATCAAGTTCAGTTTGCATGCTAGGCATACCATCATGGTAGGTGGGGGAATTATAAGAGTGGTCAAAAGGACTACATGGTTGTTCATAAGAATCACATGGCATATAAAACTTTCTAGAATGCTGAAAAGAATTCCATGCTTGATTTGGGTAAGAAAAATCAGTATACTCCTCAAGGTGTCTCCTTCCATATGTGGACTCATGCATACCAAAATCCATGCACACAACACATCAGTCCACCAAAAATAAAAATAAAAAAAATAAAAATAAACTGAAAAAAGAAAACAGAATATACACTCAATCTCTAGTTTTAAACACTAGCAATTACTATTAAAACATAGGTCCACGGCAACGGCGCAAAAAACTTGATGCGATTCCAGCTAATCACTAGCAAGAGGACTAATCAATGTAATATAGACTTAGGTTAAGTCCGAATATCGTCCCACAAGGACCAAGCTAATAGATAATTACTTTTCTAGTTTAAAAACCAAAGTTTGAGAAATTAGTTGGGAAGGCGTGATAAAAACAGAAAATAAACTAATATACCTAATCCTATAGAGATCAAGAGTGGGCTTTTGATAAAATCAGTATGGAAAAAGGCATTGGGAATCCAATTCCCTCCCTAGGCAATTCTAAGATTGAATAGAAGTTGAGCTTTGGAAATCAATTTCTGACAAGCTTATAAAACCATGACTACAATCCGTATCGGCATCACCTGTTTCAATCTCCTAGAGTAAACCTAGTTAGCATGATTGACCCTACTTGATAGCATAAACATGAAGCTCATTGTGTCATAGGCAGATCAACTAATCCAACAGGGTATTACTTTAAGGTCGAGGATTAACCCAAGGATTAATGATCTTCTTAGTGCATAAACTCATAAAGATTTGTAAAATCCTATCACCATGTCTTACCTTAAGCCTAGCGTCACTTTATAACCAGTACATAGCCAGACAGTAAGTAAGAATCAAGAATTAACAACATAAAAAACTCATTCATGCACCAAATTAAAAACAATTAGATTATAAAGTATCAATCTCATTATATGCCTACGGAGTCATGGACTCCCAATATAAAAGACTACCCCATGCTGAAAGTTAAAGAACAAAACAAGGTCTTGAATACAACTATGAAGAAGAAAAGAAAAGATAAACTAAGTACAAATTTCCCTTGAGAAGGATCTACTTGCTGAACATGGCTTCCAATGGCTGCTTCTCCTCCTTGCCTCAAAAGCTTCAATAGGACGTCTCCTCTGCCTCTCAAGACACTCTCTAAACTAATATATAAAACAGAAACTAAACTGAAAACTGAAAGCTAGAACTGGATCTAAAAACTGGATATAAAACTGGATGCATTGAGCTCTGCCTCGGACCCCTATTTATACTTGAAACTCTGTCCAGACCTTGTAATTTTAGCTTCTGTCCAGGGGTGTGAATTGTGTCTTCCCGACCTCAGAATTGGATGAAATTACATCAGGACCTTCCTTATATAGTCCTTCCCTTTTTCAAAAAATTTAAATCCATTCTCAGTTGGGAAACTCAAGATATGATGAGAGGAAGTTGCCTGGTTTCTGCAGCTAATTTCTGCACGGGGTCCACCACTTTGGAGATGTGAAACTCGAGAAGCCTGGCTAGTATTGGCCTGAATTTTCGTGACAAGATCCTCTGTTGCGCCAGGAATCTTTGTGCCAAGTTTGGCTTCAATTGGAGTTCGGGAACTCCATGTATGCTCTCCCCAAATTTCGGATTTATCTCCTTCCTTTAGCAGAAGATTCCTGTTTTGAATTAACTTCTTCTCTTTGACCATTCAGTGCACCTGGACTCAAGTATATTACCTTAAACTCTTCGTGGAAACCTTCCTTAGACGTTTGAGACTCCTTCTCCCAAGTTTGGATTCGATTTGATTGCAGGTCCCGAGATTTTCGCAACTAAGTGTGGCTGAGTAATTTGAGCGGTCGCGACAAAATAAGCTTACTGATGGCGCGGTCGCTCCACTGGAGCAGAGTACTTGTATGGAAAGAGTTCAGGTCGTGTTTGGCAGCTTTCTGGGTCCATTTTGGCGCGGTCGCGCCGTATTCTGGCGCGGTCGCGCGCCAGATTTTGCCTTCTTAGTGGTGCGGTCGCCCCGGTCTCTGCAACATTGTACCTTTATGCACTAAAATCCTCATATCTTATTCATTTTAGCTCCGATTTCGATGATTCTTGTTGGATTGGACTCCTGAGAGAGAAAATATCAATCTGAGACATATTTCATGATTTTATGAAGAATATTGACTCCAACATATAATTTCTAATCCCGACTGAGGCCTAAAAATAGTGTCTTTTAGACACTTATCACAACCCCAAACTTCAACCTTTGCTCGTCCTCGAGCAAAACTAAAAGAAAAAAATTAAAAGAACCAGAACTATGACAAATCCTCAAAGTTTAAGAAAAATCAGTGGGGTTACCCTTTCAAAGCATCAATCAAAGATTACTCATTCCAACCTCTCCTATTGTTGGTTATCCTGCTTAGTCAAGGCATGATCAGGCTATCTTCCACCATACATACCACTTTCCCATGCATGTGAGCAGTTTAAATTAAACAACATAAGCCAACCATCAGTCTAATCTCCACTAAAATGAAGGAATTTTAAACTTATGATCAAAAGGTCTTCTGTAGGTTGTAATGGGGCATGGGCAATGGGTAAGGAGAAAATTAAGGATAAAAATTTTTAAGGGTCAATTCTCCTCCTCCTATCCATGTTCCATCTTCTTGAGCATGAACCTTCTCTGATTGTAGCACACCACCCCAAACTTAAAAATTTGATTTGTCCTCAAAGCAATCAAATAAAACTAAGAGTATGACACTTTTCACTTTCTCCTTAATCCCACTCTCTATCTCATCTCTCTAGTAAAAGCTCTTTTTATTTCTTTTTCACTTTTTGTTTTTTCTTTGGCTTTGTTTGGAGTCTAGCTTACCTTGTCGGTTGACTCAGAGTCCCTAAGCTTGCTGAGGCCCGAGACCTGGTGCACACACAAGGTAGCCTTTCTCCTAACGCAGCGCTCTTTTTCTTACTTTTTTTTTTTTTTTTTTTTTTCACTTTTCCTCTCAGATATTCCAGCACCTTTTTCATTCATCTTGTTCCTTCTTTCCTCTCATTTTCAAAGAATTTCTGTAACCTTCACTCATCCCTCCTTATTTCTCCATAACTTCATATTTTTGTCCATGCTCATTCAAACCGAACACTTCAATAATTTGGAGAAATATAGGACAGTAAGAAACAATTTTATTCATCACAAAGGCTGGTTCATGTAATGTGGGAATTGAAAACAAAGCAGGGATCTTGTCGGCTCAAAATGTTTGACAAAAGGTGATGCATCTTGTGCATTAAAGTGGGTGGCTCAAAAAGGCTCAAACGATTTAAAACAAGTGCCTAGATCATTTCATAATTTTTGAAAAACCTATCTTTGTTTCGCCTCGATCTTCCTTCAGGTTCGTTCTATTGTACAAAATAAATATGCTCAATGCATTCAACCAATCAAACCACTTTCCAAGACAGCTTTACTCATGACAAAAACCAGCATTCAAACAAATATATTTCGCAAGAGAATGAATGAGACCTATCTTCTGAATCCACTAATCAGAGTTCCCACAAAAGTTTTCAAAAACCTTTACAGATTTAGAAACATGATTCTGGTATTGACTCAAAACAAAAACAAAAATTAACAAATCAAATCAAACTAAATAATGAAAATCAACTAGACTTTAAAATCTGAGTTTCCCACCCCAAACTTAAAATTTTGCATTCTGATCAATTCAATAAAATGAGATAAAGGGTAAGAAACTTCCCTAAGAATGTTGGCTTCTTGAACTTCCAGATTTTCCTGAGGCCCCATGTGGAATTTGAACTTGAGCTGCCTTCATGCTTGGCGAAAAGTGGATAGAACCATTCAAAGCACAAAATTATTGCAAACGAATTCAGAAATTTATGAAATTCTACCAAGGCCTATAACTCATAAATATAAACATGTCAGAATTGGAATGGAATGATTCTGAGTTACAGATCCTCGAAAATTGATCAAACATGTGGCTCGGGAGTGCCAGAATTTGGCACGGGAGCGCCATCCTTTTCCTTCATAAATTGAAATTCTGAATGCAAAATTTAAAAATTCCACTTGGAACATGTTTTTAAGGTTCAGAAGTGCACAATAAAATAGTTTTGATGCATTTTAATCAAGGGAAGTGCAAGATACACAATTATGAAAACTTGGCAGCAAATCTGAAATTCTGGGCAGAAAGTGAGTTGGAGGTATTTTGCGAGCATTGTATCTCCCTAACCACATATCATCTAGAGCTGAAAAAGGGTTTCATGGAAATTGCTAAGTATGAACTTTAATCGCCTTAAAATATTTTTTCAAGAATCATTACAAAAAATTTTAGAAATCAGCTCAAAGACAGAAAGATGGTAATGTTTCCAACCCCAAACTTTTTCCAGTTTTAACTTCCCAAGTAGCCGCAGTCATAACTTCCTTTCTACTCAATGAAAATTTCTCAAATCCGGCCCTATTTTATCTACTAAGTACCGTCTTGAACTAATTACCTTTCCTTGGTGGGTTCCACTTCCAGATTTTTTAGAATTCGGCTCCAAAATTGGCTGCTCGAATAGAGTTGTTGGTGAACGGCTTCTCTGCACAGAGTTTACCTGAGTGTTCTGATGGCTTTTATTTTGAAAGAAGCTGCAGTGAATGGTTGGTAATAATAGTCCCAACTTCCTTCTTCTGATATTTGCATTTAAGCCTTGAAAAACACATCTAGAAATACATCAAGTATAGCTGTTAAAATGGCTTCATGCAACTCCAAATTCCAGATTTTTCAAGGACAGGTGCCTCAGACTTCTTTTCATTTTTTTTATTTTTTTTTTCTGGTATTTATTCAAACCAAACAAATTTAAAATACTAACCTAACATGAATAAAACAAAAGTAGACCTAAGATCTAAGATTCACAAAAAGTGATTATTCAAACCAAAGTACAATTGAATTGAAAAACTAAACTAACTTACCTGCCATGGGCTGCATCCCATGAAGCGCTAAGTTTATTGTCCGCAGCCAGACCAGTAGCTTTATTCCACCAGGATTAAAAGGAAAGTTTGATTTGAATCCATTCATCATGACTTTTCTTCCTTTGCAATGCTTTTTGGTGGACCAACCAAATTTTGGTGTTGAGCTAAAAATCCTTTCTTGTGACCTGGTGGCTTCTAAGAAGTAGATCTGCACACATATCAGCCACTCATTCATCCTCTTATCCAGCCCCAATAAAATTTTTAGTTGTATTTTTGGGCTAGGTGTATAAGGTGGGATGATAAAAAAAGTCTAAGTCAAAGGAGAGCCCTATCTCTTTTTTTTTCTCTACTCAATTCTCTAATGGCTTTTCTGGGGAAGGTTCTATGATATAACCTATGGTTTCCTCCCCTTCATCTAATTCTTCAGCTATGGTTTCTTTTTCAGCCTCTAATGATATTTCTTCTTGCTGGGCTTTCTCTTCTACCTCTTCTACATTCACAACTATCTCAGCCATGGTGTTTTCTTCATTGACCTCATCCATTTCCACCATGCTTTCTTCTTAAGCCACTAATGCTTGTAGTTCTCTTTCAATTAGTTGGAAGATCAGTAATGGGATGAATTTTTCCTCCACCTCAGCTACTATCTCTCCAATTGGTTATTCCTCATCCTCTAAATCATAGGGGCACACACTTTCTTCCAAGGTTTCTTTTGGTTGAGGCTTTTCTAGGATCTCTCCATTCATAAAGGGTATGGACTGTTCTACCTCTTCAATTAGTTCTTCCTCATCCTCTAATTCTTGTAGATCTTGCTCTTCTGGATTCTCTTCAAGATAATCTGACCACCTTACTAGGCCCTCCCAATCTTGAGTGGTATGAACTGTGATCGGTTGCTTATTCGACTGAATATCTGCATGCATTGTTTGAATTTTTGCATACATTGTTTGCAGCAACTTCCTGTCTTCCCCCCATTCACCTATGGTGGTTATTGGCTCCTCCTTTTCTTGGTTGTATGAAATGCCATATGGGTCTAACCTGCAGGAATTAGACTCATAGTTAGAAAAATCAGATCTTGAAATTAAATGACATACATTCGTAGCATGGTTACCTCCACACACATCACAAAAATAATTCAAAGAATTCCTTTGTAATTCCAAAATATCACCTTTCAATTTGAGTAAATCAAGTTGAGTTTGCATGCTAGGCGTATCATCATGGTTGGTGGGGAAATTATAAGAGTGGTCAAAAGGACTACATGGTTGTTCATAAGAATCACATGGCATATAAAACTTTCTAGAGTGCTGAAAAGAATTTCATGCTTGATTTGGGTAAGATAAATCAATATACTCCTCAAGGTGTCTCCTTCCATATGTGGTTTCATGCATACCAAAATCCATGCACACAACACATCAGTCCACCAAAAATAAAAATAAAAAAAATAAAAATAAACAGAAAAAAGAAAACAGAATATACACTCAAAGCTCTAGTTTTAAACACTAGCAATTACTATTAAAACATTGGTCCACGGTAACGGCGCCAAAAACTTGATGTGATCCCAGCTAATCACAAGCAAGAGGACTAATCAATGTAATATAGACTGAGGTTAAGTCCGAATATCGTCCCACAAGGACCAACCTAATAGATAATTGCTTTTCTAGTTTAAAAACCAAAGTTTGAGAAATCAGTTAGGAAGGAGTGATAAAAATAGAAAGTAAACTAATCTCCATAATCCTATAGAGATCAAGAGAGGGCTTTTGATAAAATCAGTATGGAAAAAGGCATTGGGAATCCAATTCCCTCCCTAGGCAATTCTAAGATTGAATAGAAGTTGAGCTTTGAAAATTAATTTCTGACAAGCTTATAAAACCATGGCTACAATCCGCATCGGCATCACCTGTTTCTATCTCCTAGAGTAAACCTAGTTAGCATGATTGACCCTACTTGATAGCATAAACATGAAGCTCATTGTGTCATAGGCGATCAACTAATCCAACAGGGTATTACTTTAAGGTTGAGGATTAACCCAAGGATTAGTGATCTTCCTAGTGCATAAACTCATAAAGATTTGTAAAATCCTATCACCATGTCTTACCTTAAGCCTAGCGTCACTTTATAACCAGTACATAGCCAGACAGTAAGTATGAATCAAGAATTAACAACATAAAAAACTCATTCATGCACCAAATTAAAAACAATTAGATTATAAAGTATCAATCTCATTACATGCCTACGGAGTCATGGACTCCCAATATAAAAGACTACTCCATGCTGAAAGTTAAAGAATAAAACATGGTCTTGAATACAACCATGAAGAGGAAAAGAAAACTGAATGCTAGAACTGGATCTAAAAACTGGATATAAAACTGGATGCAATGAGCTCTGCCTCGGACCCCTATTTATACTTGAAACTCTGTCCATACCTTGTAATTTTGCTTCTGTCCAGGGGTGTGAATTGTGTCTTCCCGACCTCAGAATTGGATGAAATTACATCAGGACCTTACTTTTATAGTCCTTCCCTTTTTCACGAAATTTGAATCCATTTTGAGTTGGGAAACTCGAATTATGATGAGAGGAAGTTGCCTGGTTTCTGCGGCTAATTTCTGCACGGGGTCCACCACTTTGGAGATGTGAAACTCGAGAATCCTGGCTTGGATTGGCCTGAATTTTTGTGACAAGATCCTCTGTAGCACCAGGAATCTTTGTTCCAAGTTTGTCTTCAATTGGAGTTCGAGAACTTCATGTATGCTCTCCCCAAATTTTGGATTTATCTCCTTCCTTTAGCAGCAGATTCCTGTTTTGAATTAACTTCTTCTCTTTGACCATTCAATGCACCTGGACTCAAGTATATTACCTTAAACTCTTCGTTGAAACCTTCCTTAGACGTATGAGACTCCTTCTCTCAAGTTTGGATTCGATTTGATTGCAGGTTCCCGAGATTTTTGCAACTAAGTGTGGCTGAGTAATTGGCGTTGTCGCGCCAAAATAAGCGTACTAATGGCGCGGTCGCGCCACTGGAGCAGTGTACTTGTATGGAAAGAGTTCTGGTCGTGTTTGGCAGCTTTCAGAGTCCATTTTGGCGCGGTCGTGCCATTTTCTGTCTCGGTCGCGCCATTTTATGGCGCAGGAGCGCCAGATTTTGCCTTCTTAGTGGTGCGGTCGCGCCGGTCTCTGCAATATTGTACCTTTATGCACTAAAATCCTCATATCTTCTTCATTTTAGCTCCGATTTTGATGATTCTTATTGCGTTGGACTCCTGAGAGAGAAATGATTAATCTCAGATATATTAAATGATTTTATGATGAATATTGACTCCAACATATAATTTCTAATCCCAATTGATGCCTAAAAATAGTGTCTTTTAGACACTTATCAACCACCGACATGTCACAGCTGTATTGAAAAATGGACGCCCAAAGTCCGTAGTAGACACCCGCGTCACGGAGAGTGCGACTGCATTGATCTAGAAGCAGTGTAGTCCACTCGTAAAGGAATGGGATCGGTGTATCCATAGGCGTATCTGGTAGAGTCGGCACGACTTCTCTGTCCATAAAACGACCCTGAAGGGTGCGTGGGGGCCGGTTTGCCACAAGTAAAGCACTTTGAAGCGCCAAAGACCTCGTCCTCGGAAGAACCAGGGCAAGGAAGAAAGAAGATATGATCGCCAGTGGCTAAGGACCTACTCAAAGACCCGTAAGGGAGCGGTCCACATGGGGTGGATACTTCACAGCATGACCTCCAAAAATTGACTCTCCACTTGGGCAATAGGTCAAATGAGAAGCATCACCTTCCTTGTACAAGGCCAAAGTCTGAACAGTCTCCCCGCCAACAATCACGGTGTGGTCAAACGCCCGCAATCCACCGATCAAAGCTATCGAAGGAGCAGCCATCTGAAATCACAAAAATTCGAAGGTCAGATCAAATTCCAAACCTGAAATTCAAGTTCCAAACTGGAAAGGTTCCTCCAGAAATACAATTTGGCGCAACCGCGCCAGCAAAAATCGAAAACTTCAACAAATTCAAGCATCCAGAAGTGGCGCGATCGCGCCAATACGGCGCAACCGCGCCAGCAAAAATTGAAAACTTCAACAAATTCAAGCATCCTGAAGTGGCGCGACGCGTCAATTCGGTGCAACCGCGCCGATAAAAATCAAAAACTTCAAAAAATTCAAGCTTCCAGAAGTGGCGTGACCGCGCCAATTCGGCGCAACTGCGCCGGCAAAAATCAAAAACTTCATCAAACTCAAGCATCCATAAGTGGCGTGACCGCGCCAATTCGGCGCAACCGCGTCGGCAAAAATCAAAAAAATCAACAAGTTCAAGAATCCAGAAGTGGCGCGACCACGCCGACAACATTGGAAAATCCGACAGGCTAAGGTAAAGCTAAGTCTTAATTTCTAATTAAGGCTAAGTTGGCTTAATCCCTTAGTCTTTTATTAAAGCTAAGTTAGTTCTTAATTTGTTGATTAAGGCTAAGTTAGTTCTTAATTGGTTGACTAAGGCTAAGTTGTCTTGAGTCCTTAGTTTTTAATAAAGGAAAGTTTAAATTGGCTAAGTGCAAAGCCGAATTGAGGCGCATGGATGGGTGACGAGGTCCATGCCATTAAGGCCCACGGATGACGAGGTCTATGCCATTAAGGCCCACGGATGACGAGGTCTATGCCATTAAGGCCCGTGGATGGGTGACGAGGTCTACGCCATTAAGGCCCGCGGATGATGAGGTCTATGCCATTAAGGCCCGTGGATGGGTGAAAAGGTCTTTGCCATTAAGGCCCGTGGATGACAAAGTTTCTGCCATTAAGGCCCGTGGGTGAAGAGGTTTCTGCCATTAAGGCCCGTGGGTGACGAAGTCCATGCCATTAAGGCCCGTGTGTGACGAGGTTTCTGCCTGTTCAGGGGGGATCGTGAAGTCGATGAATTCTTTGCTGAGTCAAAGTTTCTGATTGAGGTAATTTTTTACACAAGTCCACAAAAAAAAAAAAAATCTGTGTCGACCCGAGTCACAACCCGAGTCATGACCCGAGATACGACCCGAGTTATCAAATCCTAAATTTTTCTAAGTCCCCAACCTTGGAGACTTAGGACTGTTTTACACCACCTCGCCGCACCACCGGGGCAGCGGAGGCGTCGCCGTTGCGCCACCAGCGTCGCGGAGAAGCCCCCAAGACTATCTCGCAGACAACACCTGCCGCACAGCTGGAAGCCATGAGAACGCCGCAGTCTCGCCGCGCGTCGAGGGAATCAAAAAATGAAAATGACCGAAGGGAAAAGATGGTCTACTCTCCGTCAAATACTCCAGCAAGAAAATACATCAAGATCGGCGTTCAAGCCTCGCTGCGCCACCAGCGTCGTGGAGGCACCCCCAAAGCTGGCTTGCGGACGGCACCTGCCGCACAACCAAACAGCTATGGAGGTACCTTCGTCTCGCCGTGCGATGCAGTAACCACAAACGAAATAGCCGTTTTCGCGGCATGGCGAAGCCGCACAGAAGGAAAGAAGAAAAATTTTGAAACCCCGGAGTTAGGGTTTCAAAGTAGAAGACAAAGCAGTCGAGTCCCGTATGTGGACCCTCCAAATCTGACACGCGGAACCGTGATGTTCGGGTCCCGTACGCGGAACCCTAAAAATCCGATAACTGGAACCGCCACAATCGGGTCCCGCACACGGAACCCTAAAAATCCGTCTCTCATACCTGCCTCATACGGGTCCCACAATCGAAACCCTAAAAATCCGGTGATCGGAACCGACGTAGTCGGGTCCCGTACGCGGATTCCTAAAACCCGAAAAAGCTACCCAACAAGCTGGAGCCTCGCGAGGGCGAGGCTCCACAGCTCGTCTCCCTCGTTTCGACTTAACGAAGAGGGCGGCGCTCCGAAGAGGCGGAACCGCGACTCCCGCGCAACCGCCCCAACGCCGTCCCATCACCCCTTCTCTGCACCTGTCTCCGGCGCCGACAACGACTATGAAAGAGGTCATCGACACCGCCCCGCCCCTTGCTTCGGCGCCAACAAGCGTCGATTATGACGACGCCGCCGACGACCAGGTATGGTCTGCACCAAACATTGACGACGAAAAAACAAAACCCCAAATTCGAAGCTTAAAGCTGCAGCGGCGTCCAAAGCCAAACTGAGGGTTCGACCGAAGAAGTCCACGGTGGACCTCCACCAAACCGGGCTCCGGCAAGTCAAGCCGCCTCAATCGTCGGAGACACTGTCAGAGAAAGAGATAAAGGGAGAGAAGAACGAATCAGGGCCGGAATTGTGAGCCCGAACAGTGGTACCATCTTGATGAGCCCTATGCATGACGCTTTGGTGCGCTTTTCTCCTCCAGAGCTTTCTATCGGTTGCAGTCGCTTCGGCCCCTGGGAGGCCAGGAGTATCGACATCGTAAGTCCTGGATATGTACCGTTTTACTTCGAATGGACGGACGTCGTCCTTCGTACATGCTCAGAGCGTCTAGCGGCAGTCGACCTGCTTCATGCCGTGCGAGCCTCTATGTTCCGGTATAGTTGTTGTTGCAACGTCGTCACAGCCTTCACGGAAGTCTGGTGTTCTTCCACCAATACCATTTTTACCTGGGAGGGAGAATTATCAATTTCTTTGTGGGACCTCCATCGCCTTGGTGGACTTTCCGTCTCGAGAGGTATCTTCGACGAGACTTTCCCTTCTGTTGATGACTTCGCCTCATGTCATCATCTTCCCTTGCCCGAGAGCATCAAATATTTAATTTTAGCTTATTTCCGTTTATCCGTGCCTTCAGAGGCGGAGAGAGCTAACGGAGTCCAGATGTTCGATTGGGCATCTTTCTGGTTCCGCCCGGGAAGGAACTCATGGCCCTCGGAAGATGCATGGGTCGATCACGAGAAGACTTCGCGCTGAATCAACCTTTGAAAGAGCTCGGCGTTCCCGACGCTCTCGCCGATGAAGTGTATTTAGCCGCCTTCTTGTCTCTTTGGCTTTGCCTCTGCATTCTCCCCGCGCCAGGGGGTACATTGCGGTATACCTTTTTGAAGATGGCTTGCTTTTTGGCGAGCGGTTACAAGTGCAATTTGGCACGCCCGGTAGGACTCTTCTACCTTTCATCTCTTCCTCCAATCTATCAGTTCAAATGGCCGGTTCTAACAACAACAACAACAACAACAAGGCTGCTGCCAAAACCCCGACTGTCGGAGCCAGCTCATCACCGGCACCGATCGATCCTTTGGTCGCCTTTCCTCACCGCCCGCGTACACCAACCGCTACTGCCACCAGCCAAGCCACAGGGATCCGTCCATCCCAGATTCCTGTGATCGTCCGCTCACAACCAACCACCAGATCTGTCATAGGATCCCTGCCCACACAGCCGCAGGCAGGACAAGCTCCCGCCAGCCCTATAATTTCTCCGACAAGGGTCCATCCCTCGAGGAGTTATTCGGCTGTTCTGAATCCCCGCCACCGACCAGTCTAGTGGCCAGCCCGGCTGCAAGCCCAGCGAGGAACTCTCCCTCAACGGCAAGCCGGCTCCCTGCATTAATCACACATTTCAAAGGAAGGCGTAACATTCCTTCTCCGCGACCAATTACACCAACTGGGGCATCTCTTGTTCGAAGTCCTCCTTCCCCTGCATCTCCAGTCATCAGAGTCTCCGCGATGATGACACAAGTCAAGACTATAGAAGAGCAACTGGTAGAACAAAAAAATGTCATGAGGGAAAGGGACGAACAATCGAGATAAAGAGAACTGCAAAGGGATCTTCAGATCGCCACGATTCTGCAAAAGTTCGAGCTAATTGCAGATCGCCTGGGAGCATCCTCCCAACCTAGAAATGAAGAAGGCCAGGTGGGACCTAGCACATCCGCCAATCCTATCCCTCCTTCACCAATCATCCGTCCATCCCCGGCTCTCGACATCCCACCAATGAGTCGGGAACCACTGCTCGAAGAATCAGGGGTGCTATCCTACGGCACCCTGCAAGAAATGATCTCCAACGCAGTGGACCAGAAGGTACAAGCCGAAGGAGTCAGCTCTCAAGCCTACACTAGGCCCTACTCCCGATGTATCCAGGCAACCCGCATGCCTTCCTCTTACCACCCACCTAAATTCCAGCAATTCAGTGGGGACAGCAACCCAAAACAACATGTTGCCCACTTTATTGAGACCTGCAACAATGCAGGACCAGATGGTGACCTTCTGGTCAAGCAATTTGGGCGATCCCTCAAAATGAAAACATTTGATTGGTTCATTGAGCTCCCGGCTGAATCAATCGATAGCTGGGAACAATTAGAAAGTGAGTTCCTTAGCCGCTTCTACAGCACAAAGCGAATGGTGACACTGGTGGAACTCACCAATCTGAAACAGCGCAAGGGAGAGAAAGTGATTGAATACATCAATTGATGGCGCAACCTAAGTTTCAACTGCAAGGAGAGCACCTCCTTGTCCACACAAACATCCATCGACATGTGCATTCGAGGGATGAACTGGACTCTGGTGTACTTCTTACAGAGTCGGAAGCCGAGGGACTTCCAAGAATTGGCAACTGAAGCGCACAACATGGAGATCCTTATCCAAGAAAAGGGAGAAGGAAAAGCTCCGATGTCCGAGGCTGACAAGAAGCTGAAGTTCGTGAAGGAGTACAAAGCTCCTGCAAAAGAAGCGCTTGCCACCAACGTCGCCAAACCGCAAAAGATTACGGCGACCCAAAACAAAAGTAGGAGCGACTGGAAGCCAAATGTCGGCCGACTTACCTCTGGCGAACTCCGTCAAAAATTCACATTAAAGGATAGGCAGGCTAAAACCTATCCTTTCCCCGACTCAGATGTTCCAGGCATGCTCAAACAGCTCCTGGAGAAAAATATGATGCAGCTTCCAGAAGCCAAAAGGCCGGAAGATGTTGGGAAAACCTCAGATCCCAACTATTGCAAATATCACAGACTGGTAGGCCATCCTACCAAAAAATGTTTTGTCCTAAAGGACTAGATACTTGAGTTAGCGACGCAAGGTCGCATCATCTTGGAAACCGACGATAACATGGTGGCTTCCCACACCATCTTCGTCCAATCATATTCCAGCACCAAAAAAGGGAATCCAAGGACGAACAAAAAAATCTTCATCCCGTGCACTGCACGACCAAGACCTCAACCCGCCACAAAAGACAAAGAAGGGTGGAAAGTGGTAACCCGCAAAAAGAAGCCATTTCTTGAAGCCCCTGTGAAAATATTTATCAAGGGGCATGCAGCCAAAGAATCAGAAAAATCAGGAAAGAAGAAAGCCCAGAAGAAAAGAAGAGGCAGAAGGTACAGACGTAAATCGACCTTTGCCAAAGTCAAAGAAGAGAATCATCAAAGGAAGCCAAAGCCGATTACTTTGGCTGATTTCTTCCCATCAGATTTCCTGGTGCCAACTTCTGCACTAGTAGCCACCTGTTCACCCCAAGTGGTCGAACAAAGACGTGAAGGGAAGGCTCCGATGGGGTCCACCGACGATATTCACACGTGCTTATAAGATGTGTCCATCACAAATGTCGTACATGATGACTTAGATCTGCCAATCAGATCTAGACAAGCTCTCTTCAAATTCGTCGCGGCTAAAGATGACTGGCATGCCGAAGTCGAGCAATTGAGGATGCGGAGGCACAATGAGCCAAAAGTTGGTTTATCTCCTAGCACATTGAAAGAAGAGCAAGCAGCAGAGCCACCACAAATTAAGGAGGTTCACTCAACTTCTATTTCCTTCAAAGAAGCCGACATGTTGCTGGGGGAAAGGTCTCAAAATATGCCTTTGTTCGTCTCCGGATCTATCAAAGACCGGTGGATCAACCGTATACTTCTGGACAGCGGGTCAGCAGTAAATATCCTCCCAATCCAAACTTTGAAAAATGTCGGATTGGTGGCCAACGACCTCCAAGCCAGTTCGCTGATGATCCAAGGGTTCAATCAAGAAGGACAATGGGTGCTAGGCACAATCAGATTGGAACTGCAAATCGGGGACATGACTTCTCATGTACTGTTCCACGTGATCGATGCTCGCACGTCTTATAATGTGCTGCTCGGGAGACCTTGGCTACACAATAACAAAGTAGTGCCCTCCACCCTTCATCAGTGCTTCAAATATTATCAAGATGGAGAGGAAAAGACGGTGTTCGCTAACGAATGCCCCTTCACAGAGGGAGAACCTTCCTTTGCTGACGCTAAGTTCTACTCAGAAGAAAAATCTACCTCTTCGAGTAAAATCAATCTTCCCAAAGCGGCTAAAGATGAACAGGCCAACCGACAGAAGGAGGAACCAGTCCTCAGGTACGTTCCTGAATCAAGAAGAAAGAAGGGCGAATCTCCTTTCACCACTTGCGCTCGAGAAGAAATAGTAGAGAAATTGAAGGCCTTAAAAGGCACTGCTACTATCCCTCTGCCCAAACTCAACAACCGGGGCATCTCTGTTGAAGAGAAGCAGAACCCATCCGAGCTTCCTAAAACTCAGACACAAGGATTCGATCCCAATGCCTACCGGATGATGGCAAAAGTAGGGTCTGATTTCTCCCTCAAGCACTTGTAAGAGAAACCGATGACGGCCATACAAAACCTGTCACCAACCCAGAAAAATCTCCAGGCACAGGGTTATTCAATTCCTTCCAACTGACATGGGCTTGGTAAGCAGGAATATGAGCCGGTTGTGATCTCGGGCAAAGCCAGTGTCAACCACACCACAACCAAAAGAAAGGCAGCCGCTTCAGAAAAACCCGAACGTCAGCTTTGACAGAATCGGTGTCCCAGAGCCACGAGTCTCGGCATTCGTTCGATTGGGGCAAGAAGAAAACAGAAGTCCAAACGTTCCCTCAGAGCCAAGTAACGAGCCTAAATTCAAAGTTACGAAAGTCTGGCGGAAAAAGGGGCAAGCAAAAGACCCTAAACCAAACACCACCGCTCCACCGAGCACAGAAAAAATCAACGTATTCCAGAGGTTGGGAAAATCAAAGGAGCAACCCAAAAAAACCGTCTTCCAAAGACTTGGGGCACCAACACGGGTCCCTGTGAGCCAAAGATTGGGGAAAATAGGAGAAAACTCTCCAAAAAGAATAAAGTCAGAAAGCAGCGAAGTCGCCCCGGTGGTGATTTACATATCGTCAAAGAAAAAAGACCTGGAAGAGGAAGAGGTAGTCACTGTCCACCACATCTCGGCCGGCGAAGGTAACGACTCAACCCCTGAAGATGACCTGGGAGAAGCGCCTGCAATATTTGAGGAAGGCGGCCAAGCAACCATCGACCTGCTGAAGAAAGTAAATTTGGGTACAGAAGATGATCCAAGACCCACCTTTTTAAGTGCTTCACTGTCTGTAATAGAAGAAAAAGATTATATATCTTTACTCAATGAATATAAAGATGTTTTTGCTTGGTCGTATACTAAGATGTCGGGGCTTGACCCAACAATTGCAATCCACAAACTTGCCGTCAAATCCGGAGTCAAGCCAGTGAAGCACACTCAAAGACGATTTCGTCCGGAACTCGTCCCAGAAATTGAGAAGGAAGTCGACAAACTCCTCAAGGCCAATTTCATCCGCGAAGTCAAGTACCCAAGCTGGATCGCCAACATCGTACCAGTGAAGAAGAAGAATGGACAAATCCGAGTTTGCGTCGACTTGAGAGACTTGAACAAAGCCTGTCCAAAAGATGACTTCCCACTCCCCATCACCGAATTAATGGTAGATGCAACAACGTGGCACGAGGCCTTGTCATTTATGGACGGATCTTCCGGCTACAACCAAATTCGGATGGATCCAAAGGACGAGGAAAAGACAGCCTTCCGTACACCAAAAGGTATTTTCTGTTACAAAGTAATGCCATTTGGTCTAAAGAACGCAGGGGCCACCTATCAAAGGGCCATGCTAAGGATATTCGACGACTTCCTACACAAATTCGTGGAATGTTACGTCAATGTTGGGTGTCTAGCAAGTGCACTAGGTCAGCAAGTAATATAGACTCGAGAGTCCAGATATTGATCCCACAGAGACCTTGATGAGAACTCAGTTTAAGCAAAGATCTTTCTATTGATTGAGGGAAAAGAAATTTTTTGGTTTTGGTTTTGAAAACTGAAAAGAAAACAGAATTAAACTACTAGAAAAAAACTAATAGAGATGAGATGTTGGGGAAGAATGTCAATCCTTCCTAGCTGTTGACATGCAAAGTTCTGATTTTTATAACTCAAGTACCTTCACCTTGACTTAGCTTTTGAAAACCCGGTTACCCAAAATAACTCTCACTTAATCTTTGAACTCCTTCTCAACCGGAACATTCAAATCCTAAGTGCATACGTATAAAAGCTTGAAGATTTACTCTCTCTTATTCAGAACAAGAGTTATAGAAGTCACATCACTTTTCAACTAGTCTCCTTCGAAACCGGAACAATCTAGTTTAAAATTGAGTTGTTTTAGAAAACAAGAAATCATATAACTAACCCAAATCTTTACTGAAATTTAACTTCTCAATCCGTACCTCATTAAACTTCAGATATCAATATAGATTAGCAATAAGCAATGAATACAGATTCTAAAACAAAAGCAGAGTACTTTATTGCTATAGAAATCAAAACTTAAACATGTAACAACTAGGAGTTCATGACTTCCCCAACAAAGAGAGATTACTCCATGATAATAGAATAAACACACAGTAATAAGGATTCAATTACAGCCATAGACATAAAATAAACTAAGTACAGAAACCCCCTTGAAGGACTGCCTTTGGCTTCTCTTGCACCTTGACTGAAATCTTCACCTTCTCTCTCTAAAGTGCCAAGAGGTCGTGTAAGACTCCCTCTGGACTTTTCTCTTCTCTCTAACCTAACTACAAAATAATAAAAACAAAATACAAACTATTCTAAGAGCTGGAACTCGAAACTGGATCTAAAAACTCCTCCTTTGCTCTTTGCCTCAGACCTCCTTATATACTTGTTCTACTGCCCATGCCATGTAAATTGCTCTCTGTCCAGGGGTATGAAGTACCCTTTCCCGACCTCTGAATTGGATAAAATTACATAAGGACCTTCCTTTTGAAGTCTTTTCCATACTCACGAAGTTTGAATCAATTCTGAGTTGGGAAACTCGAGATATGAGGGAAGGAAGCTGCCTGATTTCTGCTGCCAACTTCTGCACGGGTCCACCACTTTGAAGATGTGTAACTCGAGAATCCTGGTTTGGATTGACCTGAAATTTCGTGAAAAGATCCTTTGTAGTACCTGGAAGCTTCGTTCCAAATTTGGCTTCAATTGGAATTGTGAAATTCCTTCTCTGATCTTCACAAAATTCGGATTTATCTCCTTCTATTGGCAGCAGATTCCTATTTTGAATTAACTTCTTCTTTTGGACCATTCAAAGCATCTGTACTTAAGTAATTTACCTTAAACTCTTCGTGGGAACCTTCCTTAGACGTCTGAGACTCCATCTCCCAAGTTTGGATTTGATTTGATTACAGGTTCCCGAGATTTTCGTATTTTTTGCTGCAGAGTCAACGGCTCGGCCGCGCCGAATTTTGGCGCGGTCGCGCTACTGAACCCGATATCCGTCTAAGTACGGAAACCACTTGGCGCGGTCACGCCGAAATGTGCTGCGATATGGCGCGGTCGCGCCAGTCCTCGGGGATTTTACTTGGTCCCCGAATGGCAACTTCTCTTTCTGCTTTTAACTCCCTTTGGCGTGGTAGCGCCCTCCAGTGGCCCGGTGGCGCTTCCTGTTGCGCGGTCGCGCCCATTCACATTTCCCAATCTTTGTCTTTCATGACCGTTAGGTCGTTGGACATTTTTGCACATTAATTTGAATTTCTGAGGATTTGTTTGGCGCGGTCGCGCCAGAATCGGCGCGGTCGCGCCGTTCTTCTTTTTGGTCTCTTTTGCTCATTTTTCCTCCGTTTTAGCTCCAAATCCCATTTTTCTTCTTCTAAGGGGTACCTGAGACATAAAACATGTATTTGAGTTATATTTGTCACTTTTAAGCTCATAATCAACTCGAATTAGGAATTTATGATCAATAATTCATGCCTAAATAAGTGTCTTTTGGACACTTATCAGTCAACGATTTGATTGTCAAAACCAAATCAAGGGACGGCCACCTAAAAGACTTGCGAGCTATCTTCGAACGCCTGCGACGACATCAGCTGAAGATGAACCCACTGAAGTGTGCCTTTGGGGTTTCATCCGGGAAATTTCTCGGATTCGTGGTCATACACAGGGGCATCGAAATCGACCACACCAAGATCGATGCCATCCAACAAATGCCTGAACCAAAGACTCTGTCAGAATTAAAAAGCCATCAGGGGCATCTGGCGTACATACGGCGATTCATTTCAAACCTGGCCGGAAGATGTCAACCTTTCAGCCGCCTCATGAAGAAGGATACACCCTTTGAATGGGATGAATCTTGCCGACAAGCATTTCAAAATATCAAAGACTATCTCATGAAGCCACCAATACTGATGGCTCCTGTTCCGGGAAAGCCACTTCTCTTGTACATCACGGCCCAAGAGAAGTCTCTGGGTGCCCTCCTTGCCCAAAATGATGACCAAGGAAAAGAACGACCGCTGTATTACCTGAGCCGCACAATGGTCGGGGCAGAACTCAATTACTCCCCGATTGAAAAGATGTGCCTCGCACTCATCTTCGCCATCCAGAAGCTGAGACACTATCTGCTTGCCCACTCCACAAACCTGATCTCTCGGGCAGATCCACTCAAATTCATCATGTCAAGACCAATGCTCTCTAGACGGGTAGCTAAATGGGCCTTGTTGCTCTCCGAGTTCGAGATCAACTTCATCCCGCAGAAGGCCATAAAAGGACAAGGACTTGCAAACTTCTAAGCCGATCACCCCATCCCGGCAGAATGGGAGGTAAGCGAGGATCTGCCTGATGAAGAAGTTTTCTATATAGAAGTGTTACCCCCTTGGAGAATGTACTTCGATGGCGCTGCGCGAAAAAATGGAGCAGGCGCTAGCGTTCTTTTCATATCTCCAAATGACGATTTAATGTCGTACTCCTTCATCTTGTCTTATTGCTGCACAAATAACGAAGCCGAATACCAAGCCATAATCCTTGGTTTGGGGATGGCTGTCGAAATGGGCTTAAGCCAGCTGGAAATCTTCAGCGACTCGGCTCTGGTGATCAAACAGGTAATCGGAGAATTCGAAGTCCGGAAAGAGGAACTAGTGCCTTATCAAAAAGAGGCTGAAAGATTGCTACAGAAAATTTCAAATGTCACCTTGGGTCATGTGCCACCAGCCAACAATAGCCAAGCTGATGCCTTGGCATGAATTGACACAAGTTTGGCACAATTCGATGCAAGGCCTGAGCGCATCCCAATATGCGAAAGATGGGTGGTGTCGACCTTAGAGAAATTCTCAGGGGAAGAAGAAATCAATCTAATCTCGGTCTATACAATCGAGGAAGAAGATTGGCGTCAACAATTCCTTGATTATTTAGAGAACAAGAAGCTTCCCCAGGAACTGAAAGCTCGGGCGTACGTACGAAGAGTTGCGCCCAAATTTTGTTTGTTCAATAACACACTGTATCGGCGATCCTGTGATGGCGTCTTACTCCGATGTGTCTCCAAAGAAGAAGGACAAGCCATCTTATCTGAAGCACATGGAGGAATTTGCGGTGCTCAGCAAGCGGGCCCTAAACTTCATCTTCAAGTCAAATGATTAGGCTACTATTGGCCTACTATGCTACGGGACGCGACAGAATTGGCACGACATTGCACGGCATGTCAATTCCACGCCAATTACATTCATCAGCCTCCTAGCCCTTTGCATCCAACAGTGGCATCCTGGCCTTTCGAAGCTTGGGGAATGGACATCATAGGTCCAATCACCCCAAAATTGTCCTCAAATCACCAGTACATACTGGCCGCCACTGATTATTTCTCTAAGTGGGCAGAAGCGGCAGCTTACAAGGAAGTCAAAGCTATCACCGTGGTCGATTTTCTACGGACGCAAATCATATATCGGTATGGTCTTTCGAGATACTTCATGACCGATAATGGTACCCCATTTCATAAAAAACCATGGAAAAATTCAGTCACATGAAAAAAAAAAGAGTCTACAAAGCAAAAGGAAAAAGGAAAAGACAAAAAGACAAAAAGCGGCAACTAAAGGTCTTTCGCTATCTGCTGCTGCGACTCCACAAAGTCAGCCCTCAACGACTGAAGAATTGCCTCCTCAGATGCACTGAGAGTAGGCATGGCAATGACCTCCTCCACCTTTCGCTCGGCTTCAAGAACGGCCTCTTTAAACTTCCTCAGTACACTCTCGCAAATTTGCTCGACTTGGGTGGCAAAGTACCGCGACCTTCATCTTGGTCGACTCAAATTGTTCCTTGGCCAACTCAAGTGTTCACCGCGTCTTCATGATCGGCCTCAGCCAGCGAAAGATCTTCAGCTGCTTTGTCTAGAGCGATCTCAGCGTTGTCCGGTCTGGAAGTCAATACGTCCAAAGCTTCCACGAAGTCGATTTCAGCCGAGTCCTTTGAAGTCGACTTCGCTTTCTCTCGACCAAACTTTCCATCTCCCTAAGAGCCCGCAGCCTCGAGAGTGTAGATCATGGCGAGTCACATCGTGACTCACCTCCTGCAACGTACCGATGATAAAACTCGCATCAACAACCAAAGATGTGTCGCGCACCGCATCTGGCGATAACATACGGGGGGCTATTCGATCCTTCCAGACCTGCAGCATCAAACCCTCAACGTGGGACAACAGCTATTGTGATGGAGTCTCCAAGGGAACCAAAGTAGACGGTTCTTGTATGACTGGAACTTCCTCAACTGCTGGAGTCTCTTCTTGAACAACCTCTACCCGAGCTTCTTCTCGGATGGCTGGAACTGGAGCTTCAACAGCCAGAGTTTCCTCAATGGCTGGATCAACGACTGGAACAGCCGGAACAACCTCGGGAGTGACCTCAGGTGCTGAAACAATCTCGGGAACCTCCTTAGGTACTGTCACAGTCACTTCCTCAACGGCTGGAATGGCTGAAGCTTCAACTGCTGGAGGTGGAGCCTCTACCTCGATCACTGCCTCAATCGATGGAACTGGAGCTGCGTCGGCTTCTTGAAGAACTAGAACCGGTGTTGCTTCCTCAATGGTAGCCTCCTCTGCCGCCTTCTGAACAACTGGAGGAAAATGAGCGACCTCTTGAACAGGCAAGGCCTCGGGCTGAGTCGAGGACAAAACAACCTCCGCAAGCTCCTCCACCAACTTTGTACATTCAGGGACAGCTACAGAGGAATCTGTCTGCACAACTGCAGACACCTCCTCTCGAGGTGAAGTTTGAGGCTCTGTCTCCGGGATAGAAGGAAGAAATGTCAGTGGCGAATGGGGAAAGAAGCAGGTGGAGCTTCCTTGCGTGGCTTCTTCTTTGTAGATGTATCGTTCAGAGCAACAAGTGGTGCCCTCTTCTTATTCACCTAAGAATTGACAAAAAGTGTCAGAAAGCACATTAAAACAAAATCACTCACAGTGATGATGTGACTTACCGAAGATGCGACAACTTTCTTCTTGCCTTTCGGCCTCCGTTTGCGAGGATGAGACCGATCGCTATCATAATCCTCATCCTCATCATCCTCCTCCGCAGCAGAAACAGTCGGCGCCGGGTCCAGTCGATTTTGCTGGGAAGACAAAACAGTGAAAAAAAAAAAAAAAAAAAGAAGAAGAAAGGAGGTTACCTCAAAACGGGGGGACATATGCTCTTTCTACCAATTATAGTACGCAAGTGTGACCCTAGGTTTTCAAGTTGATTCATTAGGCAGAGGCAAATCAAGTCGACCACAAGGACGGATAACGCTAGCTCTCCACAGGGTCATCAATTCGGACAGAGAAGCGACATCCCGCTGATTGGCCTTAACCCCTAAATCCCCAGGCAAATCCTGGCAATACCCAAATTGTCGTGCGAATCTGGTCGGATTGTATGGCTCAATGAAGTAACGAAGGGAGCGCCAGACCGTCAAAAAACAGCAACGAACACTGAGGAAACTCTCATAAGCCGCCTTAGGAATCGGCCACTTCATCTTCGGCTCATCCACCAAAGAAGAAACCGAGTTCCAACCAAGGGTGTAGCGGTTCCACACCAACACCGGAAGACGCTGGAATAAGTCATGTGCCAGATCCTCGTCAAAAACACGTCGAAGAGAAGGATTTCCAAAAGCAACCATACCTGGGCGATGGGCTCCTCCAAGATCCTCCCCATGAGTGTGAAAATAGACTGCCAGCCATGCATACAAGTAAGGCCACTGAGCAATCGACGGCCATCCAGCAACTGCCTGTCTCAAACCTTTGTAAAGGCAAGCCAAAGCGGGACCAGCCAAGGCAAAACGGACCCCGGTGGCCATATAACTTGCCACCTTAAAGACCATGAGTCGGACATCGTCGCAGATTGAACGGAACACAAACCGGGATAACCAAACCGGCGGAGTGCTGCCGTGAACCGTCTTCTTTACCCGGTGGCGCTGGAGAAAATCAAAACATCTCTAGCTCGTGGCCGTTAAAACCGGGAGGGCATATCTTTCCCATTACTGGCATACCAAGCTGTCCGGGGGATCATTGACTAGGACGGCATTGTCCTCTGTGCGAAACCAAAACTCGACCCAAGCAGTGGCGGATATAACGTTGGACCCCGATCTCCGATATAGATGGTGATAAGCCAAAAATAGACTGCGGCAGTTGTAGGGAAAAGCCGAACTCCGCACATCCGTGAAATCGGCTACTGTAGGAGAAACCTCGTCATAGAAATGCCCAGAAATAGGCAAGCCAAACATCCAGTCCATATCCAATAAAGTAACGGAGAGTTCGCCTTGGCAGGTGACCAACGTGTTTGTCTCTGCACTCCAAGCGTCAATAAAGGCTCGAACCACCGACACGTCACAGCTGTATTGAAAAATGGATGCCCAAAGTCCGTAGTAGACACCCGCGTCACGGAGAGTGCGACTGCATCGACCCAGAAGCCATCCCATCGGTGTATCGATAGGCGTATCCGGTAGAGTCGGCACGCCTTCTCTGTCCATAAAACGACTCTGAAGGGTGTGTAGGGGCCGATTCGCCACAAGTAAAGCACTTTGAAGCGCCAAAGACCCTGGGCCAGCGGCCACAGCCTCGTCCTCGGAACAACCAGGGCAAGGAAGAAAGAAGATATGATCGCCAGTGGCTAAGGACCTACTCAAAGACTCGTAAGGAAGGGAGCGGTCCACATGAGGTGGATACTTCACAGCATGACCTCCGAAAATTGACTCGCCACTTGGACAATAGGTCAAATGAGAAGTATCACCATCCTTGTACAAGGCCAAAGTTTGAACAGTCTCCCCGCCAACAATCACGGGGTCAAACGCCCGCAATCCACCGATCAAAGCTATTGAAGGAGAAGCCATCTGAATTCACAACGTGCCAGCAAAAATCGAAAACTTCAACAAATTCAAGCATCCAGAAGTGGCGCGCAGAAGTGGCGGCAAAAATCGAAAAAATCAACAAGTTCAAGAATCCAGAAGTGGCGCGACCGCACCGGTGACATTGGAAAATCTGACATCGGCAAAACCGGCGAAGGTAAAGCTAAGTCTTAATTTCTAATTAAGGCGAAGTTGGCTTAAGTCCTCAGTCTTTTATTAAGGCTAAGTTAGTTCTTAATTTGTTGATTAAGGCTAAGTTAGTTCTTAATTTGTTGATTAAGGCTAAGTTAGTTCTTAATTGGTTGACTAAGGCTAAGTTAACTTGAGTCCTTAGTTTTAATTAAGGAAAGTTTAAATTGGCTAGGTGCTAAGTTGATTTGAGGCCCGTGGATGGGTGACGAGGTCCATGCCATTAGGGCCCGTGGATGGGTGACGAAGTCCATGCCATTAAGGCCCGTGGATGGGTGACGAAGTCCATGCCATTAAGGCCCGCGAATGACGAGTTCCATACCATTAAGGCCAGCGGATGACGAGGTCTATGCCATTAAGGCCCATGAATGGGTGACAAGGTCTTTGCCATTAAGGCCCATGTGCGACAAAGTTTCTGCCATTGAGGCCCATGGGTGAAGAGGTTTCTGCCATTGAGGCCCACGAGGTCCATGCCTTAGGTGATGGGTGCATGTCTAAAGAAAGTGTCTAAGGTCAAATTTCAACTTAGTCAAATTTCTCAATTGAGGTAATTTTTATTTTTTAAGTTACTTCAAATTCCAGTTAAAAATAAAATAAAAATTAAAAAAATATCTCGAGTCGACCCGAGTCACGACCCGAGTCATGACCGAGATACGACCCGAGTTATCAAACCCTAAATTTTTCTAAGTCCCCAACCTTGGAGACTTAGGACCGTCTTACACCGAGGCACCATCTCGCGCGCCACCGGGGCAGCGGAGGCGTCGCCTCGCCGCGCCACCAGCGTCCCGGAGGAGCCCCCAAAGCCGTCTCCAAGACGGCACCTGCCGCACTACCAGAAAGCCATGGAGACGCCACCGTCGCGCCGCGCCGCGGAAATCAAGTCACAAATCAGTCGAGAAAATTCTCCGGCGCTCGTTCCGGCAAGAAATGCCATCCAGGCCGGCGTTCTCGCGACACAATGAAGCCGCAGCACAGAAGGAGAGAAGAGAAGTTTTGAAACCCCGAAGCTAGGGTTTCAACGAAGAAGAAGAAGGAAATGGGTCCCGTACGCGGACCCTCCAAATCTGACACGCGGAACCGTGGTGTTCGGGTCCCGTACGCGGAACCCTAAGATCCGGCCCCCCTGACCGGAAGTCTAATCGGGTCCCGTACGCAGATCCCTAAAACCCGGAAAAGCTACCCGACAAGCCGGAGCCTCGCGAGGGCGAGGCTCCGTAGCTCGTCCCGCTCGTTTCGACTCAACGAAGAAGGCGGCGCTCCGAAGAGGCGAAGCCGCGACTCCCGCGCAGCCGCCCCAACGCCGCCCCATCTCCCCTTCTCTAGCGCCTGCAAGCGTCGATGACGACGCCGCCGCCGACGGTATAGCCTGAACCAAGCGGCGCCGACGACGCCTATGGGCTATGAGGAAGACGTAGCCGACGACCGCGACGGAAAATCTCCAATCCGAAGGAAATAAAAAAATCGAGCCACCTCCATCTCCGGGAACACTGTTGCGAAAAAAAAAAAACGGAAAAGACAGGACTATTGTTCGAAACAAATCCGCGGGGACGAAGCCTTCAGCGGACCTCCACCAAAATAAGCTCCGCCCCTCTCCGTCAAGTCAAACCGCCTCAATCGTCGGAGACACCGTCAGAGAAAGAGATAAAGGGAGAGAAGAACGAATTAGGGCCGGAATTGTGACCCTGAACAGTAGAGCCGACGGTGGACCTCTACCGAGCTAGTCCCACTGAAACGAGCCCCCTCAACAACCCAGACGACAAAAAAAAAAATCAAAAAAATCAAAAAAATCAAGGCGAAATCGAAGCATGAGAAGGCGAAACCAAGGCATGAGAAGCGAAATCAAGAAGACATCAAGGCATGAGAAGGCGAAGCTTCAGCAAATCAGTGGACCTCCACCGAACCAAGCTCCGCCACAAAAACAAATAAAGTGAAGACCCCCGAAGTTACCGTTCAAAGCCAAATTGAGGGTTCGACCGGCGAAGCCTCAGTAAACTGGTAGACCTCCACCAAACCAGGCTCCGCCGAGTCGAGCCGCCTCAATCAAAGATAAAGAGAAAGGGGAAAGAAGAAGCGAAGCATTGCCAGGCCGGAATTGAGAGTTCGAACAGCAGGGCCATAAGACGGTGGACCTCCACCGAGCCAGGTCACACTGATACGAACCCTCACAACCTCCCAGAATGCCACCAGAATGCCATCACGGAAATAAAGGGAAGCATACACAAGACGTCAAGAGAAGCTTTTACCTCAGATGATGAAGTGATGAAGTCAGCAACGAACGCCTCCACTCATAAGTCAAGATGGAAAGAAAAAAAAATCAGAAGTGTTAAGTGTTAAACACGGAAACCGAGAAGTATTTATTTATAGACCCTTAAACCCTAAATCCTTCCTTTAAATTATGATTTGAATAAGGATAAAGGGAAAGTTTGTTATCCACGTGGGGAAAACCGAGTCCCAAGCAAAAAAGTCATCCAGCCGATTCGACCCAGATTGGTTACCCAAACCCAAGCCGGACCAGTTATGTAACCCCGACCCAACCTATCTCGAACCAAATCAAATCGGCTCGACTCAAGGCAGACTCAAACCGGTTGGCTCGACTCGGACCACTCAGCTCAGCTCAGCCCACTTTACTGAGCCCATAAAGAACCAGGCCCAAACAGCAAGTCCTAATCAAGCTGGCCCATTAAAAATATGTCTGCAACGAGCCCAAACCCGAGGTAAGCTCAAATCTGCAACGGGCCCAAGCCCACTTGCCAGTGGGCCCATAAAAAAAATGTTTCAAAATGTACACATTCCTAGTGTACATCCTCAAATCGTACACTTGATGTGCACATTTTGAAGGGGGCATCTGTTGGAATCAATTTTGCAAGGTCCGACAATTACGGTCCAAATCAGCACCGTATGACTCGGGTCAACAAGTCAAAGACCGATCCCACTCAAATCGAGGAAATTAAACCTTCGATCAAGCCTCAACAGATCAACGGCCGAGATCGCAATCGCCAGGTCAGCAACTTACATGGGCTACAAATCATGCAATATGGCCACGTCAGCAGCCGACAAAGATCACAATGGCTTTTGCCTTGGTCCAAGACAGCTCCACTCTTCAAGGGAGACAGTACGCATAACCGGTCGAAATAAGTTACAACCACTCCAACAAATCAGGTAAACACCGTTAAAGTTCAGATAAGCCTATAAAACAATAGGCTCGGGATCGATCACAGAAGAAGAACACACATACGGCCAAAAGACCGAAGATAAAAAACTCAAGAGCGTACGCCAAATTCCAAAAATCCCAAAATCACCCAAATCTGAGAGAGCAACAAGCATTCCTGCCGCTGTCTCACAATCAAATTGCCGTGAGCCAATTGGAATACGAAATTTTTCGTCAAGCTTTGGCAAAATTCAAGATCGTTCCAATCGTTCGTGAAGAAGGCGTACGTTGATTGTTCGTGTCTAATTCGGAGATCGTTTGTACTTATTTGGAAATCGAATCAAAGGAGTTCTAGAAGTCGCACCCCACACAATTACCTAAAAATTACCAAATTACTCCTCAAATTATTTTATAAACTGTACATCGAAACCCTATTTATCGTCCACATATTGTACTCGTTTACCCTCACTACTTACCACTCTCTTCATTTTTTCACAAAATAATGGACGATTAGAGTCGTTGATTATCAGTTGTCTTTCCGCACAAAGTTGCAGCAGCGTAAAAGAAAAGACATTTTCATTTTTTTAATGCATTCGTCACTGACCAGAGATCCTGCTCCGCAGCTCAGGAAGAATCGAATATATGCATTCCATAATCGTTTCCCTTCAGGTTTCAGTACCTTCTGTACATCTAGCAAGCAATTCGTACAAAATTCGAATTCTGCATCAGCCGAAATCGTCGCTTTTACAGACTACAAATTCGAATGATGAAAAGCTTCATCATGGATGGTTCTGATTAAAATTTATCTCATCGAACTCTAAGAAAATGGAAAGACGTTGAGCGATCCACACCCCACGAATTCTCTATAATTGTCAGCCTCTCTGATTCACTAGACTCAAGTGCGATGCCAGGGCTGCAGGGCATATCTCGCTGCCTCTCCTTCCTCACTGGTCTCCTCTGCAGATTCCGGGAAGCTCTGTTCCTGCAAAAACTCTGCAATCTCAGCCGGCGGAGGGTTCCCACACTTGCTCAAAAAATTGTGAAGAAGACACCCTGCGACAATCAAGAACGGGAAGGGCTCCAAACACTCCTCTTTCCACCGCACGGAGAGAAGCCTCCACCGAGCGCAAACCCGGGCAAACGCCCCTTCCAACACGCTCATCCCTTTGCCATGGATTGAATTAAACACTTCCTTGCAAACATCGTCATCATCATCAACTTCTCGAAAAGGTGTGATCAGCCAAGGCAAGAGAGGGCAACAAACATCCCCAATGACGTACTGTCGAACACCGTAACCATTGGAGAGGTCGACACGGGGACCATTAAACACCTCTCTGCCGGCCTCAACGCGGTGAAAGAGCTTCGTTTGCCGCAATATCGAGTTTGGAGAAACCGTACCGGGCCAACCCGCGGAGACATCTAGAAAAATCCCGTCGGAGTCGACCAATCCTTGAAGTACTAGGGTTCCCTTGCAGGTAAAGAAACGGTGAAAACCTAATGCCCCGAGGCAATTAGGGAGAGATACAGATACTCCTTTCGCATTAGGAGCAACCGCAAGAGGAATTCGGAGAAGATGCGATAAATGATCGATTATGGCTTTGACGACACGGTGGAACCCGCGACAGGCGGAGGAGGAAGAATCGAACCCAAATCAACGGGCGACGGCCTTGTAGGGCGCGGCGTGGGCCAAACGAAACAGAGCCGCGGCTAGACTGTAGTCAGGGGTAGGGCCTAGGTGAGGCGAGAGGGCCTGGAGAAGAGCAGGGAAGGAACGCCTGGTGACGCGGAAGATGTTGTATAGTTTTAAAATGATGTAATTTATTTTAATTTAT
This sequence comes from Aristolochia fimbriata, assembly GCA_019845555.1. Taxonomy (NCBI): domain Eukaryota; kingdom Viridiplantae; phylum Streptophyta; class Magnoliopsida; order Piperales; family Aristolochiaceae; genus Aristolochia; species Aristolochia fimbriata. The sequence continues at coordinate 19,004,501 of CM034080.1, forward strand.
TTTCCAGTTACAATTCCAGTTACAGTTGATTAAATTACTGTCAATTATTTAGAAGCGGTTTGGCTACAAAGTATGCACACATATTTGGTTTCTGGTTGTGTAAATTGTTCAATTGTTATTATTGTATCTTGAGTGACTTGTGCACATAATTTTTCAACAATTTCGAAAGAAATATAGTCCTAGAATGGTGCACTCAAGAGATAAGTTGAACAAAACCTTAAAATCGGAAACTTTTGATGGAAGTAACTTTAGGAGATGGCAGAGTTTTAACATAGGAAATTACTTTTTCTATAAAATAGTCGATGAAAAATCAGTTGTCGATCAGGCTCATGAAATTCAAAACATAGAAGCCAAGCTCCGCTCAAAAGGGATCACCTTTATTGAAAAGGTCCAAGCTTTAGCACTGATAGATAAACTTCTCCCATGGTGGTCAGAATTTAGAAATCGTATGAGGCACAAGTCAATAATCTCTTCAGTGGAAGAAGTGCTAATGGCCTTTCAGATTGAAGAAAAGAATAAAAAAGTTTCAGACAAAAAAAGTACAGATCAAAAGGATTCAGACATTACTGCAGAAGTTAGTGAAAAGGCCAACTTAGTAGAGTCCAAACGGCCTAACTTCAACAAGAAGAAAAACAAACAGCAATTTACAAAACCCAAACAAAAGATTCAAAAGGACGGAAACAAGAGAACATGTTTTGTCTGTGGAAAACCTGGACACTTTGCCAAACAAGTAGGCATAGAAAATACAATCCAGAGAACGAAAGGATAAGGTTACCCCTCGGGCAAACATGATAACAGGAACCGGTTCTCTTCGAACCAATGACAAGTTAGTATCATCTAACCGTGAATTAAACCTGGCATATACACCCACCGATTGGTGGATTGATACCGGTGCTACTATTCATATTTGCTCGATATTTCCTCTTTCTCTTCCTATCGAGAAGTAAAAGGGAGAACTCAGAACGATGGGCAATTCTAGTGCAACACAAGTTATAGGAGAAGGAGAAGTGAAGTTGAAGTTTATCTCCGGGAACACTCTCACCCTCCATCGTGTGCAACATGTGCCAGATGTTCTGAAGAATCTTGTTAGCGGTTTTCTTCTGAGTCAATTAGGGTTTAAGTTGGTGTTTGAATCAAATAAAGTTGTAATAACCAAAGGAGGCTCCTTTGTAGGCAAAGGTTATGTAATAGATGGTTTATTTAAACTCAATGTAATTTCTGTTCACTTTGATAATAAAGCTGCTAGTTCATCTTTGTTTTTGTGCACGAATTCCCATGACATATGGCATGGATGACTAGGACATGTGAACTCGAACACACTTAAAAGAATGATGAACTTGGACTTAATTCCCAAGTATAACATAAATATGAATAACAAATGTGAGATATGTGTTCAGTCCAAGCAACCTAGGAAACCTTTTAAGATAGTCAGTAGGAGTTCTGACTTACTTGAATTTATACATAGTGATATATGTGAGATGAGCGGTATCTTGACTAGAGGAGGTAAGAGGTATTTTATTACCTTTATCGATGATATGTCAAAATACTATTATGTGTATCTAATAAAAACAAAAGATGAAGCTTTTGAAAAATTCAAAACCTATAAACCAGAAGTTGAAAACCAAACCCAAAAGACAATTAAAAGACTTAGGTCAGACAGGGGTGGTGAATACTGCTCTGCAAAGTTTGGGAAATTATGTGAGGAGTATGGATTCATTCATGAAACCACTGCTCCGTATTCACCCCAGTCAAACGGGGTTGCTGAGAGAAATAACAGAACATTCTTAGACATGATTAATTCTATGTTGTCTAGTTCTGGTCTCCCCAACAATTTATGGGGAGAAGCCTTACTTTCAGCTTGTAAGATACTTAACCGTATCCCGTACAAGGACTACCAGTAAACTCCATATGAATTATGGTGGAGTAGGAAACCTAGTCTTAAATACTTTAGAGTTTGGGGTTGTCTTGCTAAGGTTAAAGTTAATCTTAACAAAACAACGAAATTGACTCCTAAAACCTACGATGCTGCTTTCATAGGATATGCTGAAAATAGCAATGCATATCGGTTCCTGGTTATACGCTCTGATATACAAGAGGTCAGCGTAGTGAACATCTTTCCCATGAAATAAAAGAGGAAACTAGATGTAGGTGAATCATCAAAATCACACACAGAGAAAACTAGTGAGTTGCCTGAAACCGAACCTAGGAGGAGCAAGAGACCTAGGATAGAGAAAAATTTCGAAAATGATTTCTATACCTTCCTTATAGAGGATGATCCTTTAACTTACACTGAGGCGATGAGATCTAGTGATGCATCTTTATGGGAGGAAGCTGTGAAAAGTGAGATGAATTTCATACTTTCACGCAACACATGGGTGTTGACTGATTTACCTTCAGGGTCTAGACCTATAGGATGCAAATGGATTTTCAAAAGGAAACGGAATCCTGATGGATCCATTGAGAAATATAAAGCTAGATTAGTTGCCAAAGGTTATAGTCAGAAAGAAGGGATCGACTTCTTTGACACCTATTCGCCAGTAACTAGGATCACTACCGTGCGAGTGCTTATAGCACTGGCAGCTTCATATAAACTCGAGATACATCAGATGGATGTTAAAACCGCCTTTCTTAATGGTGAGTTAGATGAGGAGATCTATATGGAGCTGCCAGAAGGCTTTGTAGTTCCTGGTCAGGAGAATAAGGTCTGTAAATTAGTTAAATCTCTATATGGATTAAAACAAGCTCCTAGATAGTGGCATGAGAAATTTGATAAGGTAATTCTCTCCTATGGATTTAAGATATGTGAATTTGATAAATGTGTGTACTGGAGATTATATGAAAATTCATTCATCATAACGTGTTTATATGTAGATGACATATTAATTTTTGGTAAAGAACATGTCAAAATTTTAGAGGTTAAAAAATACCTTAGTGATAATTTTGACATGAAAGATCTAGGATTAGCGAATGTGATCTTAGGAATCAGAGTCATAAAAGATGAGAATGGGATTTGTTTAACACAGTCTCATTATGTAGAAAAAGTCTTGAAGCGATTTGGCTTTGAAAATAGCAAACCAGTTAGTACACCATATGACTCTAGTGTTAAACTAAAGAAGAATGGTGGGGATAGTGTTTCTCAGTTGAGATATTCCCAGATTATTGGTAGTTTGATGTATTTGTCAAACCGCACTGCACTGATATATCTCATATCTTGTCGCAGATTGATCAGTACACGAGTAATCCGAGATAAAACTCATTGGAGTGCTATCGAGACTCCCCGAGATATCTGAAGGGGACTGTTAACTATGGGATACATTATTCCGGTTTACCAACTATACTTGAAGGGTACAGTGATGCTAACTGGATCTCTGACTCTGATGAAACAAAATCCACTAGTGGTTTTGTGTTTACACTAGGTGGTGGTGCTGTCACTTGGAAATCCTCCAAGCAGACCTTGATCACTAGATCAACTATGGAGGCTGAGATGGTTGCCTTGGAGTTGGCTGGTGGGGAAGCAGAATGGCTTCGGAGTCTATTATCAGATATTCCCTTGTTGGATAAGCCTATTCCTGCTATCCTAATAAACTGTGATAATCAGGCGACTATAATGAAAATGAAGAGTAAAAATCACAATTCAAAGTCGTCTAGGCACATAGAACTTAGATACAAGATTTTGCGTAAGCTCACCTCTACTGGAATCATAACGTTAAGTTATGTTAAGTCCATGGAAAACTTGGCAAATCACCTGACCAAGGGCTTGTCGAGAGGACAAGTACAATTTGTTTCGAGGGGGATGGGATTAAAGCCTATTATTTGAGTTACCGTTGGTAGCAACCCAAACTATCTGAATGGTTCTTCCATGATGAAGGTTCAATGGGTAAAAACAAGCCAATTGAGTAACTGGTAGGAGCACAAAAAATAGTGAATTTATTCACGTCCCATCTCTAGGAAGCTGGTGCTCAACTGCAATCATTTGAGGTTAGTGAAAAACCATAATGATATCGAGGCTATTATAGCAGGGTATAGAGATGCAGTATACCCTTGGAGATATCACCGAATGTGAGTATGACTGCGGGGCCTGATAAGTGTCTAAAAGACACTATCTTTGGGCATAGTATTTTATTGAAAAACTTAATTCTGAGTTAATTCCGAGCATAAATTCAACAAATATGACTCAGTTTTATTGTTTATGTCTCAGCTACCCAGTGGAGGAAGAAAAATGGGATTTGGAGCAAAAACGGAAGAAAAATGAGCAAAAGAGGCCAAAAAGAAGAACGGCGCGACCGCACCGATTATGGCGCGACCGCGCCAAATAAATCCTCAAAAATTCAAATTAATGTGTAAAAATGTCCAACGACCCAACGGTCAAGAAAGCCAACATTTGGGGAATGTGAATTGGCGCAACCTCATGCAAAGCCAGAACAGACGTGCCAAAGTGAGCTAAAAGCAGAAAGAGAAGTTGCCATCCAGGGACCAAGGAAATGTCCAAGTACTGGCGCGTCCGCGCCATCTCCATAGCATAATTTGGCGTGACCGCGCCGATGACGCAGCAGTGGAAAATCACAAAAATCTGGAAAACCTGCAATCAAATCAAATCCAAACTTGGGAGAAGGAGTCTCAAACGTCTAAGGAAGGTACCCACGAAGAGTTTAAGGTAATGTACTTAAGTCCAGGTGCATAGAATGGTCCAAAAGAAGAAGTTAATTCAAAAAAGGAATCTGCTGCTAATGGAAGGAGATAAAATCCGAATTTTGGGAAGAGCAGAAAAAGAGTTTCACAATTCCAATTAAAGCCAAACTTGGAACGAAGCTTCCTGGCACTACAGAGGATCTTGTCACGAAAATTCAGGTCAATCCAAGCCAGGATCCTCGAGTTACACATCTCCAAAGTGGTGGACCCGTGCAGAAGTTGGCAGCAGAAATCAGGCAACTTCCTCCCCTCATATCTCGAGTTTTCCAACTCAGAATGGATTCAAACTTCGTGAGCATAGAAAGGACTACAGAAGGAAGGTCCTGATATAATTTCATCCAATTCTGAGGTCGGGAAGTCATGATTCACACCTCTGGACAGAATCTGAAATTACAAGGTTTGGACAGAGTTTCAAGTATAAATAGGGGTGCGAGGCAGAGCTCAAGGCATCCAGTTTTAGTTCGAGTTTCTGTATTTTACATTCCCTTTTTTATTCAATTTTGCTTTTTAGTTTAGTTGAGAGAGAGAGGAGAAGGTCCAGAGGGAGTTCACACGAACTCTGGTCAATTTGAGGAAGAGAGGTGGAGCATTCAGCCAAGGACCAAGAGGGGTTAAGGGAATTCTTCCCAAGGGAGTTTTCTTTACTTATTCTTTCTTAATTCATGGCTGTTGTACAAAAATTTTTGTGTGCTTTAAATTTTAGCATGGAGTAGTCGGTTTTAGTTGGGAGTCCATGACTGCCTAGGCATGTAATGAGATTGATACTTATAATTTAATTGGTTTTCAGTTTGGTGCATGAATGAGTTGTCATTGCTGTAATTTCTTGATTCATACTTGCTGTCTAGCTATGTACTGGTTATAAGGTGACGCTGGGCTTAAGGTGAGACATGCTGATAGGAGTTTACAGTCTTTTTGAGTTTATGCACTAGGTAGATCACTAATCCTTGGGTTAATCCTCAACCTTAAAGTAATACCCTGTTGGATTAGATGATCTGCCTATGACATATGAACTTCATGTTTATGCTGTCAAATAGAGTAGATTATGCCGGTTAGTTTGCTCTAGGAAATAGAAAAAGGTGATGCCGATGGGGATTGTAGCCATGGTTTTATAAGCTTGTCAGAAACTGATTTCCAAAACTCTTTTCATATTCAATCTCAGAAAGTGTCTAGGGAGAAAATTGGATTCCCAACGTCTTCTCTCATCATTAAATTTCTTCAAAAACTTTTCTTAACTGTTTTCAGTGCTGGTTTAGTTTTAAAACTCTGTTTCAAAACCAGATTCCTCAAACTTTAGATTTTCATTCACAAAGCAATTAACTGCTGGCATGGTCCTTGTGGGACGATATTCGGACTTGCATAAAAGTCTATATTTCTTTGATTTGTCCTCTTGCTAGTGATTAGCTAGAATTGCATCAAGTTTTTGGCGCCGTTGCCGGGGACCAAAGTTTCCTAGTAGTAATTGCACAAAGTTTTAAAATTTAGAGATTTGAGTTTTTTTTTTTTTTTTTTTGCAGGAGGTTTATGACCAGATCTCGAGGGACACCAGCCCAAGAAATCGATTCAGAACCTGAAAGGACTTTAAGGCAAAGGCTGAAGGAAAAACAGAACCAAAGCAATCCCAAGTTTCAAGAAGACATGGAGCATATAGAAGGCACTCTTGATGAACAAGCACTAAGGCCAAGGAGAACCATGGAGGATTTTGTCACTCAAAGCCCAAATACAAACAGGACAAGTATCATCACTCCATCTATTCAAGCTAATAATTTTGATTTTAAACCTCAGTTTCTTCTTATGTTGCAAACTCATTATCAGTTTAGTGGGTTGGCTAATGAAGATCCTAATGACCACCTTGGGAGATTCTTGGATTTATGTACTACTTTTAAATACAATGGTGTGTCAGATGATGCAGCCGGATTGAGGCTTTTTAAGTTCACTTTGGGAGGAAGAGCTAAGACATGGCTGAACACATTATCGGCTGGTTCTATAGCCACTTGGGAGGATTTGGAGAAAAAATTCTTAGGTAAGTATTTTCCACTAGCAAAGACCATCAAATTAAGGAATGAAATCCTTCAATTCTTGCAGGAACCAGAAGAGTATCTTTTTAAGGCATGGGAGAGATTCAATGGACTTCTTAAAAAATGCCCAAATCACAAGATAGAACTCTGGAGCCAGATTGAAACCTTCTACAATGGGCTGAACATCAACACCAGAAGTATGATAGATGCTGCAACAGGTGGATCAATCAACAAAAAGACTTCAGAAGAGGTTCATGAACTGATAGAAGAGATGACAACCAACATGTATTCATACCCGATGGAGAGAGCAAGCAAAAAGCCTGCTGGAATTTACAAACTGGACTCCTCAACAGCCACACAAGCACAATTAGAAGCACTGCAGCAACAATTTGTGAATTTTCAGTAACAATCAAACCCTGTGGTAGCCTCAATATGCGGAATATGTGGAGGAGGACATGCTGATTTTGAATGCCAAGGTAATGTATATGCTTTAAATTCCATGCCTGAACAAACTAACTTTGTGGGAAATTCTCGCAGGATGGATCCATACAGCAACACATACAACCCTGGCTGGAAGAACCATGCAAACTTCTCCTGGAATAATGCAAATCAAGCAAGGCAGCACCGTCCTGGATTCAAACCACTACAAGCCAATACACAACAAAAGGAGGAGCTGCTAGCCACCAAGGCCGAATTGGAGGAAGAAAAGAAGTTATATCGAGCAATGTATACAGAGTTGCAGTCATTAAGGCAAACAGTCACACTTCTGACCACTCAGATGAATCATCTAAATCAAGGAGCATATGAGAAGCCGAGGGGAGCTCTACCTAGCAACTCAGAAATTAATCCAAAAGAGCAAGTCAAGGCCATAACACTGAGGAGTGGGAAGACCTTGGAGGAGCACCAACCACAAGAACAACCACCCATGGAGGCAGAAGGAGCTCAGAAAGGAGAAGAAGAGAGAGAAAAAGAAAAGGTAAGTCGACCAGCTTCTCCGAGAAGAAAAAAGGTAAGGATGCACTCCCAATTACTGATATTGATATCAGACATCTTCCTTATCCAAGTAGAGCTAAATTTGATATTCTAGAAAGTAGCTTTGCTAGGTTTCTAGAAACCTTTCAGAAATTGCAGATTAACATTCCACTTCTTGAAGCATTGTGGCAAATACCTCTTTATGGCAAATTTCTTAAAGAAGTCTTATCTAGGAAAAGGAAGATAGAGGAGAAGGGAACAGTAGTGCTGAATGAGAATTGTAGTGCCATCTTGAAGAATGAGCTTCCAAGAAAACTTAAAGATCCAGGGAGTTTTACAATACCTTGTGAAATTGGGTCAAATAAATTTACAAATGCTTTATGTGATTTGGGGGCAAGTGTTAATTTAATGCCATTGTCCATTTGCAGGTATCTACAACTTGGAGAACCTCAAGAGACTGGAATCACTCTTCAATTTGCAGACAGATCAACCAAGATACCAGAAGGAATAATGGAGGATGTGTTGGTGAAAATTCAAGATTTCATTTATCCTTGCGATTTGTAGTTTTAGACATGGAAGTAGACAAGAACCTGCCTATAATTCTTGGCAGACCATTCTTGGCTACTACTGGTGCTATAATTGATTGCAAACAGGGAAATCTGACTTTAAGGCTCGATATTGACACAATAAATTTCAATATAAAAGAAGCCATGAAACAACCAGCCATTCCACATGATGATTTCTGTTTAAGTATTGATGTGATTGATTCGTGTATAGCAGAAATAGAAGAAGAGGAGAGGACTGAAGCAGCAGAAGAAGGAGGCCAGATCCATTCAGAGAATGAAGATCCCATCATCAAAGAAGAATTTGGTGAACTGGAGGCTGGAAGCAAGGAGGAGTTAGCAGCTGAAATAAAGGAAAAAGGAGATCCAGAAGCTCCCAAACCTAAACTCAAACCTCTTCCTAGTAATTTGAAATATGTTTTTCTTGAAAAGAATGATAAATCAGTAATTATTTCTTCGTGTTTGACAGGTTTGGAGGAGAAAATGCTCATTGAGGTGCTGTCTAAACACAAGAAGGCAATAGGCTGGTCATTATCAGACATTGAAGGAATCAGCCCCATAATTTGCACACACCGAATTCTGATGGAGGACAATTACAAGCCCAACATCCAACCACTAAGAAGGCTGAACCCCACATTGCAAGAGGTAGTGAAAAATGAGGTGATTAAACTCTTGGACGCAGGTATTATCTATCCTATTTCTGATAGTGCATGGGTAAGTCCAGTTCAAGTTGTTCCTAAAAAGGGGGGTACTACTATCATTCATAATGAAAATAATGAACTAATCCCCACTAGGACAGTAACAGGTTGGAGGGTATGCATAGACTATAGAAAATTGAATGCAGCCACTAGGAAGGATCATTTTCCTTTACCATTCATTGATCAAATGCTTGAACGGCTTGCTGGAAATAAATTTTATTGCTTCCTGGATGGATATTCAGAATATTTTCAGATACCTATAGCACCTAAAGATCAGGAAAAGATCACCTTCACTTGCCCTTATGACACCTTTGCATATAGGAGAATGCCCTTTGGCTTGTGCAATGCACCAGCCACTTTTCAAAGATGCATGATGGCTTTATTCCATGATATGATAGAAAAAATGATGGAAATTTTTATGAATGATTTTACTGTTTATGGACTAACATTTAAAACATGTTTGCAGCACTTAGAGCTTGTGCTCAAAAGGTGTGAAGAAAAGAAGCTAGTCCTAAATTGGGAAAAATGCCACTTTATGGTAGGAGATGGGATTGTTCTTGGCCATAAAATTTCAGAAAAGGGGATAGAGGTAGATAAGGCAAAAATTGAAGTGATTGAAAAGCTACCCCCACCCACTTCAGTTAAGGGTATCAGGAGTTTTCTAGGCCATGCTGGTTTTTACAGAAGGTTTATAAAAGATTTTTCCAAAATTGCAAAACCTTTGTCAAATTTACTTTCAAAAGATGTGAAATTTGATTTCAATACTGAATGCTTGCTTGCTTTTGATCTTTTGAAACAAAAATTGATTCCTGCCCCCATTATTGTGTCACCTGATTGGAGCCTACCTTTTGAAGTCATGTGTGATGCAAGTGATTTTGCCTTAGGGGCAGCTCTTGGCCAAAGAAAAGAAAACGTTTTTCACACCATATCCTATGCTAGCCACACACTCACTGGTCCTCAATTAAATTATACCACTACTGAGAAAGAGCTCATGGCTGTGGTTTTTGCTTTTGAAAAATTCAGATCATATCTCATTGGTTCAAAAGTTATTTTTTGGACTGACCATGCAGCTCTTAGATATTTGTTTGAAAAGAAGGATTCCAAACCAAGGCTGATCAGATGGATCCTTCTTCTGCAAGAATTTGATATTGAAATCAAGGAAAAGAAGGGAGCTGAAAATGTGGTGGCAGATCACCTGTCAAGGTTGGAATCAAAAAATAAAGATGGGGAAATTTTAGAACTCTTTCCAGATGAGAGGATTTGCCAGGTAAGTACTTCAAAAGTACCTTGGTATGCTGATATTGCCAATTTTGTTTGCAGCAAATGGGTACCAAAGCATTTCACTTACCGGCAAAGGAAGAAGCTGATGGCAAATTCAAAGCACTACTACTGGGAGGATCCTTTACTCTACAAAATCTGCCCAGATCAAGTCATCAGAAGGTGTGTGAAAGAGGAAGAAGCCACACTCATTATCAGCCACGGAGAAGCCACCTAGAAAAGACCTATTGATCAGGATTATGGATTTCTTCAGGTGAGTGGAGAGTAGACTGAGGGTTGGCATATGGTATTTACTAAGATCAAAATGGACTGGTCCTTTTGTTGTGGAAAGAGTGTTAAAATCAAGGGCTGTGGAAATCAGAAATCCAAAAGACCAATCCATCTTCATTGTCAATGGCCAAAGGCTTAAAAGATATATCTCCCCTGATTTCAATCAGGAAAGATCCTTCACAATCCTATCTGACTGAAACAGAGTCAAAAAGTCGACCTGGGACTATAAACCAGAACTCCTTTGCTTGTTTTTAGAATAGGATTGCATTTTGCATGTTGTTTGGAATTTTTGCATTCTGAGGATTTGCATGAGTAGTTGATTGAATTTTGCATGAAAAGGATAGACTTAGGCTAGAAAAAACTATTTATTTTCCATAGAACAGAAAACAAAAATAAAAATCCAAAAAATACAAACCAAAAATTAGTTTGAAACTGGTGCTACCGCGCCAAATTATGGCGCGGCCGCGCCAAACTGGATTGCTATTTTGAGCCTACTGTCTGATTTCGGCTTTCCTCTGGGAAAATATGCTTTGGTGCCTGTACATAAGATGTTGTAGAGTGATTTTTGTATGCAATGTCTATTAATATGTACTCAATCTCCATTCATATTGATGACATGATATTTTGCACTCTCATTATGTTTCCCAAAGCATGATTTCCCCAATGAAAATGTGTGTTTACTGATTCACCATCTGTATCTAACTGTTCAAGTCTTGTTCAAAGTAAAAATTTGCAAAAACACATTCAGGATGCTGAAATATGAAGTTCTGATTTGGCGCGACCGCGCCAATTTTTGGCGCCACCGCGCCACTGCCTCTTTAAGTGCCTACCAACCCAGAGCCCAGAAAAGGACAATTCCACTGCAAAGCTATCAAGAAGAAGCCCCATTCCACTTCAGGCATACCCAGACTGATCAGGGAAGTCTTCATCCTACCTCTTATTTTTTTGTTTTATGCTTTGGGGACAAAGCTTCTTTTTAAGTTTGGGGTGGGATTCCTATCTTTATGCTTTCAAAACTCCCTGATTTCAAAAAATATTTTTCACCAGAAGCAGATCATGAGTTGGGAAACATCAGTGGAAGCCCTGACAAAAGAGAAAAGCATGACTCACTTTCTGGAAAATATCTTATTTCAATCTGCATAGTCTTAACAGGTGGAGAATTTTCTTTAAAACAGTTTTTGAAAAAGTATAAGTGAGCAAGTGGATGTAAACCACTAGAACCAACCTGAGGGAAGCTTGAGGCGAAAAAAGAAAGATTTCCAGATATCCTGAAGTGATTTAGGCACTTGGTTTCAATCGTTTGAGCCTGTTTCAAGCCACCCACTTTAATGCACAAGATGCATCACTTTTTGTCAAACACCTTGAGCCAACAAGATCCTTGTTTTCTATAAAAAACCCACAGTACATGAACCAGCCTTTGTGAAAAACCAACTTGTTTCTTATTGACCTATATCTCTCCAACTTATTGAAGTGTTCTATTAAAATAAGCTAGACTCTGAACAAACCCAAGGAAGAGAATATGTGTGGAAGAGGAAAGAAAAAGAATAAGGGATCAATGCAAGAAAAAATGTTTGGGGTGGAAAAACTTAGAGAAAAATCATAAAAACTCATGCTCAGTAATAATGGAACATGGATATGAGGAAGAGGATCAACCCAATGCTTACAACTTTCATCATACCCATTACCCATGCCCCATTACAACCTAGAAAAGACCTATTGATCAGGATTATGGATTTCTTCAGGTTAGTGGAGAATAGACTGAGGGTTGGCATATGGTATTTACTGAGACTTCTCACTTGTATGATGATAAGGATTTTTGAAAAATTAAAGAAAAATTTGAATGTTGTTTTGACTTAAGCAAGGAGAATCATCACTAGGAAGGAAAGTGAATCATCCATGCTGAAATCTATAAAAGGGAGTGCCACTGATCCTTTCTCAATCTCTGCATGCTTATCTGGTTATTTCTTTCAGAATTTGCTCGAGGACGAGCACAGATCTAAGTTTGGGATTGTGATAAGTGATGCGATCCTAGCTAATCACTAGCAAGAGGACTAATCAATGTAATATAGACTTTTTGCAAGTCCGAATATCGTCCCACAAGGACCAAGCCAACAGTTAATTGCTTCGTGAATAAAAATCTAAAGTTTGAGAAATCTGATTTTTAAACAAAGTTCTAGACTAAACCAGCACTTGAAACAGTTAGGGAAAACTTTTGAGGGGATTAAATGATGAGAGAAGACGTTGGGAATCCAATTCCCTCCCTAGACACTTTCTGAGATTGAATATGAAAAGAGTTTTGGAAATCAGTTTTTGACAAGCTTATAAAACTATGGCTACAATCCGCATCGGCATCACCCTTTTCCATCCCCTAGAGCAAACTACCCGGCATAATCTACTCTAATTGACAGCATAAACATGAAGCTCACAAGTCATAGGCTGATCAACTAATCCAACAGGGTATTACTTTAAGGTCGAGGATTAACCCAAGGATTAGTGATCTACCTAGTGCATAAACTCAAAAAGACTGTAATTCCTATCAGCACGTCTCACCTTAAGCCCAACGTCACCTTATAACCAGTACATAGCCAGGAAGCAAGAATGAATCAAGAAATTACAACAATGAAAACTCATTCATGCATCAAAACTGAAAACCAATTGAATTATAAATCTCAATCTCATTACATGCCTAGGGAGTCATGGACTCCCAACTAAAAATGACTACTCCATGCTAGAATTGAAAGCACACAAAGAGGTTTGTACAACAGCCATGAATTAAGAAAGAATAAGTAAAGAAAACCCCCTTGGGAAGAATTCCCTTAACCCCTCTTGCTCCTTGGCTGGAAGCTCTGCCTCTCTTCCTCAAAGTAACCAGAGTTCGTGTGAACTCCCTCTGGACCTTCTCCTCTCTCTCTCAACTAAACTAAAAAGAAGAACTGAATAAAAAATTGAAAGTAAAATACAAGAACTCGAACTGAAAACTGGATGGAGAACTGAATACTTTGCTCTTTGCCTCGGACCTCTTTATATACTTGTTCTGCTGCCCATGTCATGTAAATTGCTCTCTGTCCAGGGGTATGAAGTACCCCTTTCCGACCTCAGAATTGGCTCAAATTACATCAGAACCTTCCTTTTGAAGTCCTTTCCGTGATCACGAAGTTTGAATCCATTCTGAGTTGGGAAACTCCAGATATGAGGGAAGGAAGTTGCCTTGATTTCTGCTGCCTACTTCTACACGGGTCCACCACTTTGAAGATGTGTAACTCGAGAATCCTGGCTTGGATTGACCTGAAATTTCGTGGGAAGATTCTCTGTAGTACCAGGAAGCTTCGTTCCAAGTTTTGCTTCAATTGGAATAGTGAAGCTTCTTCTCTGATCTCCACAAAATCCAGATTTTTCTCCTTCCATATGCAGCAGATTCCTATTTTGAAACAACTCCTTCTTTGAACCATTCAATGCATCTAGACATAAGAATTTTACCTTAAACTCTTCGTGGGCACCTTCCTTAGATGTTTGGGACTCCTCCTCCCAAGTTTGGATTGGATTTGATTGAAGGTTCCCGAGATTTTCGAATTCTGAGCAGCAAAGTCACTGGCGCGGTCGCGCCATTAAACCCGATATACGTTTAAGTAAACTCTCCACATGGCGCGGTCACGCCGATCTGTGCTGTGATTTGGCGCGGTCGCGCCGGTCCTTAGACAATTTCTTGGTGTTTTGCCGACTTCTCGTTTTAGCACCTAGAACTCCATGTTAGGAAACAGAGTGGCGCGGTTGTGCCACTGAGAGCGCCATTTCGCATTCCGAGGTTGTCTTCTATCAGGTTCTGGTAGCCGTTGGGAATTTCTAGGAATTGTTTGAATTTTTGTCCAATAAATCGGCGCGGTCGCGCCAGAAACGGCGCGGTAGCGCCGTTCTTCATTTTCGCTTGTTTTTGCTCCTTTTTCCTTCATTTTCCTTTGGAATCCAGATTTTCTTCTTTTTCCGGGTACCGGAGACATAAACATGTATTTGAGTTATATTTGTCCCTTTTAAACTCATAATCAACTCAAATTGGGAATTTATGATTAATAATTCATGCCTAAATAAGTGTCTTTTGGACACTTATCACAACCCCAAACTTAGATCTTTGCTCGTCCTCGAGCAAATTCTGAAAGAAACAACCAGCTAAGTATGCAGAGATTGAGAAAATATCAGTGGCATTCCCTTTTATAGATTTCAGCATGGATGATTCACTTTCTTTCCTAGTGATGATTCTCCTTGCTTAAGTCAAAAACAGCATTCAAATTTTTCTTTAATTTTTGCAAAAATCCTTACCATCATACAAGTGAGAAGTCTCAGTAAATACCATATGCCAACCCTCAGTATACTATCCACTAACCTGAAGAAATCCATAATCCTGATCAATAGGTCTTTTCTAGGTTGTAATGGGGCATGGGTAATGGGTATGATAAAAGTTGTAAGCATTGGATTCATCTCCCTCCTCATATCCATGTTCCATTATTTCTGAGCATGATTTTGTTTTGTCTCCACATTTCTCCACCCCAAACTTTTTTCCTTGCATTGATCCCATTTTATTTTCTTCTTTCCTTCCTTCACATTTTTTTTTTTTTTTCCTTGGGTTTGATCAGAGTCTAGCTTACCTCGCCGGTTGACTCAGAGTCCCTAAGCTTGCTGAGGCCCAAGACCCGGTGCACACACAAGGTGGCCTTTCTCCTTCCTAACCCACAACCTTTTGGCTTTGTCTGGAGTCTAGCTTACCTTGCCGATTGACTCAGAGTCCCTAAGCTTGCTGAGGCCCGAGACCCGGTGCACACACAAGGTGGCCTTTCTCCTGACTTAGCCTTCATCTTGTTTCTCTTTTTTCAAGACAACTCAATACCTCCTTATATCTTCAGATTTTTGTCCATGTTTATTTTAATAGAACACTTCAATAAGGTGGAGAGATATAGGTTTGTAAGAAACAAGTTGGTTTTTCACAAAGGCTGGTTCATGTACTGTAGGTTTTTAAAATAAAACAGGGATCTTGTTGGCTCAAGGTGTTTGACAAAAAGTGATGCATCTTGTGCATTAAAGTGGGTGGCTTAAAGCAGGCTCAAACGATTGAAAACAAATGCCTAAATCACTTTAGGGTATTTGGAAATCTTTCTTTGTTTCGCCTCAAGCTTCCCTCAGGTTGGTTCTAGTGGTTTACATCCACTTGCTCACTTATACATTTTCAAAAACTGTTTTAAAGAAAATTCTCCTCCTGTTAAGACTAAGCAAATTGAAATAAGATATTTTTCCAGATAGTGAATCATGCTTTTATCTTTTCTCAGTGTTTCCACTGATGTTTCCCAACTCATGGTCTATTTCTGGTGCAAAACTTGTGAAATCAGAGATTTTTGAAAGATAGAATATCCCACCCCAAACTTAAAAACATGCTTTGTCCTCAAAGCATAAAACAAAAGAATAAGAGGTAGGATGAATACTTCCCTGATTAGTTCGGGTGTGCCTGGAGTAAAAAGGGGCTTGACCTTGAAGGCTCTGAAGTGGAATTTTAAATTTCCGGCTTCTGGTTAGGCACTTACAGCAAGAGGCAGTGGCGCGGTCGCGCCACAATTTGGCGTGGTCGCGCCAAGTTGAAACTTCATATTTCAGCATCCTGGATGTGAATTGACAAATTTCCACTCTAAACAAGAAGTGATCAGTCAGATACAGATGCTGAATCCGTAAACACACATTTGCAATGAGGGAATCGTGCCTTGGGAAACATAATGAGAGTGTAAAATCATGTCATCAATATGAATGGAGATTGAGTACATATTAATGGACATTGCATGTAAAGATCACTCTAAGACATCTTATGGGTAGGCACCAAAGCATATTTTCCCAGAAGAAAACGAGAATCAGTCAGGAGGCAAGAAAAAGCATTCCAGTTTAGCGCGGTCGCGCCAAAGTATGGCGCGGTCGCTGCGCCAAAGTATGGTGCTCAGCGCTGCCAGTATATTGGCTCGTCAGCGCTAAAGTATATCTTGCTGGTCAGCGCCAAAGTATGGCGCTGGTCAGCGCCAAAAAGTATGGCGCTGGTCAGCGTAAAGTATGGTATTGGTCGCGCTAAAATATATATGTGGTCAGCGCAAAGTATCATATGTGGTCGCCAAAAAGTATGGCGCGGTCGCGCCAAAGTATATGGCTGGTGATCAGCGTAAAAAGTGGCTGGTCAGCGTAAAAGTATGCTGGTCGGCGCTAAAGTATAAAGGCGCTGCGCTAAAGTAAGTATGGCGCTTTGTCAGCGCTAAAAGTATAAGCGGTCGTCAAAAGTATGTTCGTCGCTAAAAGTATATGGCGCTGGTCGCCGCTAGTTTCAAACTGACTTTTTTGGTTTTTATTTTCAGGATTTTTTTATTTTTTTGTTTTCTATTGTATGGAAAATCAAAAGCTCCTTCTAGCCTACGTCTATCCTAATCATGCAAAACTCAATCAACTACTCATGCAAGCCTAAAAAATTCAAAAATTCCAAGCAACATGCATAATGCAATCCTATTCTAAAACAACAAGCAAAGGAGTTCTGGTTTATAGTCCCAGCTCGACTTTGTGACTCTGTCTCAGTCAGATAGGATGGTGAAAGTTCTTTCCTGATTGAAATCAGGGGAGATGTACCTTTTAAGCCTTTGGCCATTGACAATGAAGGTGGATTGGTCTTTTGGATTTCTGATTTCTACAGCCCCTGATTTTAACACTTTTTCCACAACAAAAGGACCAGTCCATTTTTATCTCAGTTTACCAGGGAACAACCTAAGTCTGCTATTGAAAAAAAGGACAAGTTGGCCAGGTTGAAACTCCTTGGGTAAGATATGCTCATCATGCCATTTTTTTGTTTTTTCTTTGTACATCTTGGCATTCTCATAGGACCAGTACCTGAGCTCATCTAATGCATTTAATTGAAGCAACCTGCTTTCTCTAGCAGCCTTGATGTCAAAATTTAAAAACTTAGTTGCCCAATATGCCTTATACTCTAACTCCAAAGGAAGATGACATGCTTTTCCATAAACCAACCTATAGGGGGTCATGCCTATTGGGGTTTTGAAAGCTGTCCTATAGGCCCATAGTGCATCATCTAGCTTGGTTTTCCAATCTCTCCTCGAAGTATTTACTGTTTTTTCCAGAATTCTTTTGAGCTCTCTATTGGACACCTCTACTTGGCCACTGGTTTGAGCATGGTATGGGGTGGCTACTTTGTGGGTGACACCATATTTTTTCAACAGACCTTGGAAAGAAGAGTTGCAAAAATGCTTTTCCCCATCACTAATGATAGCTCTAGGGGTGCCAAAACGACAGAAAATGTTCTTTTTCAAAAATTCGATGACATCCTTGGCATCATTGGTTCGGGTTGCTATGGCTTCTACCCATCTGGTTACATAATCCACTGCCACCAGAATGTACTCATACCCAAAAAGTGGAAAAGGACCCATGAAGTCAATACCCCAAACATCAAAACATTCACATTCCAGAATATTATTTAGAGGCATTTCATTCCGTCTAGAGATGTTACCTGTCCTTTGGCACCTGTCACATGATTGTACATACCTTTTTGCATCTTTGAAAAGTGTTGGCCAAAAGAATCCAGATTGCAATACCTTTGCTGCAGTTCGGTTTGCACTGTGATGGCCACCAACCTCTTTGTCATGGCAGTGGCTGAGAATGAGTGGAGCTTCTTCTTCTTTCACACACCTTCTGATGACTTGATCTGGACAGATTTTGTAGAGGAAAGGATCCTCCCAGTAGTAGTGCCTTGAATCTGCCATCAGCTTCTTCCTTTGCTGGTAGGTAAAGTGCTTGGGTACCCACTTGCTGCAAACAAAATTGGCAATATCAGCATACCATGGTACCTTTGAAGTACTTACCTGGCAAATCTTCTCATCTGGGAAGAGTTCTGAAACTTCCCCATCTTGATTTCCGGATTCCAGCCTTGACAAGTGATCTGCTACCACATTTTTAGCACCCTTCTTGTCCTTGATTTCAATATCAAATTCTTGAAGAAGAAGAATCCATCTGATCAGCCTTGGTTTGGAATCCTTCTTTGCAAACAAATATCTAAGAGCTGCATGGTCAGTCCCAACAATAACTTTTGAACCAATGAGATATGATCTGAATTTTTCAAAAGCAAAAACTACAGCCATGAGCTCTTTCTCAGTAGTTGTGTATTTCAATTGAGGACCAGTGAGTGTGTGGCTAGCATAAGATATGGTGTGGAAAACTTTTTCTTTTCTTTGGCCAAGAGCTGCCCCTAAAGCAAAATCACTTGCATCACACATGAGCTCAAAAGGTAGGTTCCAATCAGGTGGCACAATAATGGGGGCAGAAATCAATTTTTATTTCAAAAGATCAAAAGCAAGCAAGCATTCAGCATTGAAATCAAATTTCACATCTTTTGAAAGCAAATTTGACAAAGGTTTTGCAATTTTGGAAAAATCTTTTATAAACCTTCTATAAAATCCAGCATGGCCTAAAAAGCTCCTAATTCCCTTGACTGATGTGGGTGGAGGTAGCTTTTCAATCACCTCAATCTTGGCCTTGTCTACCTCTATCCCCTTTTCTGAGATTTTGTGGCCAAGGATAATCCCATCTCTTACCATAAAGTGGCATTTTTCCCAATTTAGGACTAGCTTCTTTTCTTCACACCTTTCAAGCACCAGCTCTAAGTGCTGCAAACATGTTTCAAATGTTAGTCCATAAATAGTGAAATCATCCATAAAAATCTCCATCATCTTGCCTATCATGTCATGGAATAAAGCCATCATGCATCTTTGAAAAGTGGCCGGTGCATTGCACAAGCCAAAGGGCATTCTCCTATATGCAAAAGTGCCATAAGGGCAAGTGAAGGTGGTCTTTTCCTGATCTTCAGGTGCTATAGGTATCTGAAAATATCCTGAATATCCATCAAGGAAGCAATAAAATTTATTTCCAGCAAGCCTTTCAAGCATTTGATCAATGAATGGTAAAGGAAAATGATCTTTCCTAGTGGCTGCATTCAATTTCCTATAGTCTATGCATACCCTCCAACCTGTGACTATCCTAGTGGGGATTAATTCATTATGTTCATTATGAATGACAGTGGTACCCCCCTTCTTAGGAACCACTTGGACTGGACTTACCCATGCACTATCAGAAATAGGATAAATAATACCTGCGTCCAAGAGTTTAATCACCTCCTTTTTCACTACCTCTTGCAATGTGGGGTTCAGCCTTCTTTGTGGTTGGATGCTGGGCTTGTAATTGTCCTCCATCAGAATTCTGTGGGTGCAGATTGTGGGGCTGATTGCTTCAATGTCTGCCAATGAGCAGCCTATTGCCTTCTTGTGTTTGGACAGCACTTCTATGAGCTTTTTCTCCTCCAAACCTGTCAAACACGAAGAGATAATTACTGGTTTATCATTTTCTTCAAGAAAGACATATTTCAAATTACTAGGAAGAGGTTTGAGTTCAGATTTGGGAGCTTCTGGAGCTCCTTGTTCCTTTATTTCAGCAGCTAATTCTTCCTTTTTCTCAGCCTCCAGTGCACCAGATGCTTCTTGGATGCTGGGATCTTCATTCTCTGCATGGATCGGGCCTCCCTCTTTTGCTGCATCAGCTCTCTCTTCTTCTTCAATTTCTGCTACACAAGAATGAATCACATCAATACTTAAACAAAAATCATCATCTGGAATGGCTGGTTGTTTCATGGCTTCTCTTATATTGAAATTGATGGTGTCATTATTAAGCCTTAAAGTCAAATTTCCCTGTTTGCAATCAATAATAGCACCAGCAGTAGCCAAGAATGGTCTGCCAAGAATTATGGGCAGGTTCTTGTCTACTTCCATGTCCAAAACAACAAAATCGCAGGGATAAATAAAATCTTGAATTTTGACCAAAACATCCTCCATCACTCCCTCAGGTATCTTAGTTGATCTGTCTGCAAACTGAAGAGTGATTCCAGTCTCTTGAGGCTCACCAAGTTTTAGATACCTGCAAAGGGATAATGGCATTAGATTAACACTTGCCCCTAAATCACATAAAGCATTGGCAAATTTATTTGACCCAATTTCACAAGGTATTGTAAAACTCCCTGGATCCTTGAGTTTTCGTGGCAGCTCATTCTTCAGGATTGCACTGCAATTCTCATTCAGCACAACTGTACCTTTCTCCTCTATCTTCCTCTTTCCGGATAGAACTTCTTTCAGAAATTTTCCATAAAGAGGTATTTGCTTTAAAGCTTCAAGAAGTGGAATGTTAATCTGCAATTTCTGGAAGGTTTCTAGAAATCTAGCAAAGCTACTTTCCAGGATATCATATTTAGCTCTACTTGGATAAGGAAGATGTCTAATATCAATATCAGTAATGGGAAGTGAATCCTTACCTTTTTTCCTTCTTGGAGAAGTTGATTGACTTACCTTTTCTTTTTCCTTCTCTTCTTCTCCTTTCTGAGCATTCTCTGCCTCCATGGCTGGCTGTTCTTTTGTGTGGTGCTCCTCCAAAGTCTTCCCACTCCTGAGTGTTATGGCCTTGACTTGCTCTTTTGGGTTAATTTCTGAGTTGCTAGGCAGAGCTCCTCTTGGTCTCTTATACACGTCTCGGTTAAGCTGATTCACCTGAGTGGTTAGGAGTGTGACCGATTGCTTTATTGACTGGACTTCAGTTTGTAGTGTCTTCATTGACTGAAGTTCTCATGCGATATTGCTCGAATCAGTTTGCTATCATCGCCCCTTTGTGTCTCCTCCTTTGGTTGTGTATTGGATTGCAATGGTTTGAATCCAGGAGGGTTCTGCCTTGATTGATTTGCATTATTCCAGGAGAAGTTTGGATGGTTCTTCCAGCCAGGGTTGTATGTATTGTCTGTATGGATCCATCCCGCGAGAATTTCCCACGGTTAGTTTGTTCAGGCATGGAATTCAAAGCATATAATGCTACCTTGGCATTCAAAATCAGCATGTCCTCCTCCACATGTTCCGCATATTGAGGCTACCACAGGGCTTGATTGTTGCTGGAAATTAGCAAATTGTCGCTGCAGTGCCTCTAATTGTGCTTGTGTGGCTGTTGAGGAGTCCAGTTTGTAAATTCCAGTAGGTTTTTTGACTGATCTCTCCATCGGGTATGAATACATGTTGGCTGTCATCTCCTCTATCAGCTCATAAACCTCTTCTGGAGTCTTTTTATGGATCGAACCACCTGCTGCAGCATCAATCATGCTCCTGGTATTGATGTTCAGCCCATTGTAAAAAATCTCGATTTGGCTCCAAAGCTCAATTTTATGATTTGGGCATCTTTTGATAAGTCCATTGAACCTCTCCCATGCCTCTAAAAGGTGTTCCTCTGATTCCTGCGAAAATTGAAAGATTTCATTCCTTAATTTGATAGTTTTAGGTGGTGGAAAATACTTACCTAAAAATTTTTTCTGCAGATCCTCCCAAGTGGCTATGGAACCAGCTGGTAATGTATTCAGCCACGTCTTAGCTCTTCCTCCCAACGTGAATTTAAAAAGCCTCAGCTTGGCTGCATCATCTGACACACCATTATATTTAAAAGTAGCACACAAATCTAAGAATCTCTCAAGGTGGTCATTAGGATCTTCATTAGCTAACCCATTAAACTGGTAATGAGTCTGCAGCATAAGAAGAAGCTGAGGTTTAAAATCAAAATTATTAGCTTGAATAGAAGGGGTGATGATACTTGTCCTGTTTGTATTTGGGCTTTGTGTGACAAAGTCTTCCATGGTCCTCCTTGGCCTAAATGCTTGATCATCATTGGCTCCTTCTATAGGCTCCATCTCTTCTTGCTCTCTGGGATTGCTCTGGTTCTGATTTTCCTTTAGCCTCTGCCGTAGAGTTCTCTCAGGTTCTGAATCAATCTCTTGGGCTGGTGTCCCTCGAGATCTGGTCATAAACCTCCTCTAAAGAAAAAAAAAAAAAAAAAGCTCAAATCTTTAAATTTTTAAACTTTGTGCAATTACTGTTAGAAACTTTGGTCCCCGGCAACGGCGCCAAAAACTTCCCTCAGGTTGGTTCTGGTAGCCGTTGGGAATTTCCAGGAATTGTTTGAATTTTTGTCCAATAAATCGGCGCGGTCGCGCCAGAAACGGCGCGGTAGCGCCGTTCTTCATTTTCGCTTGTTTTTGCTCCTTTTTCCTTCATTTTCCCTCGGAATCCAGATTTTCTTCTTTTTTCGGGTACCTAAGACATAAACATGTATTTGAGTTATATTTGTCCCTTTTAAACTCATAATCAACTCAAATTGGGAATTTATGATTAATAATTCACGGCTAAATAAGTGTCTTTTGGACACTTATCAATAAGTGTCTAATAGACACTATCTTTGGGCACTGTATTTGATTGAAAAACTTAATTCTGAGTTAATTCCGAGCATAAATTCAACAAATATGACTCAGTTTTATGTTTTATGTCTCAGGTACCCAGTGGAGGAAGAAAAA
Organism: Aristolochia fimbriata; assembly: GCA_019845555.1. NCBI lineage: Eukaryota > Viridiplantae > Streptophyta > Magnoliopsida > Piperales > Aristolochiaceae > Aristolochia > Aristolochia fimbriata. Next base: position 19,027,425 of record CM034080.1, read on the forward strand.
TGGGATTTGGAGCAAAAACGGAAGAAAAATGAGCAAAAGAGGTCAAAAAGAAGAACGGCACGACCGCGCCAAGTAAATCCGCAAAAATTCAAATTAATGTGCAAAAATGTCCAACGACGCCAACGTTTGGGGAAAGTGAATTGGCGCGACCTCATGCAAAGCCAGAACGGACGCGCCAAAGTGAGCTAAAAGCAGAAAGAGAAGTTGCCATCCAGGGACCAAGGAAATGTCCAAGTACTGGCGCGACCGCGCCATCTCCATAGCATAATTCGGCGCGACCGTGCCGCGTGATCTCCCGACTTAGATGGATATCGGCTCCAATGATGCGCCGTCCGCCAGAATTCCCGCGCCGACCGCAGAGATGACACAAAGAGTGAAAAATCACAAAAATCTCGAAAACCTGCAATCAAATCAAATCCAAACTTGGGAGAAGGAGTGTCAAACGTCTAAGGATACCCACGAAGAGTTTAAGGTAATGTACCTAAGTCCAGGTGCATTGAATGGTCCAAAAGAAGAAGTTAATTCAAAACAGGAATCTCCTGCTAATGGAAGGCGATAAAATCCAAATTTTGAGAAGAGCAGAAAAGGAGTTTCATAATTCCAATTAAAGCCAAACTTGGAACGAAGCTTCCTGGCACTACAGAGGATCTTGTCACGAAAATTCAGGTCAATCCAAGCCAGGATTCTCAAGTTACTCATCTCCAAAAGTGGTGGACCCGTGCAGAAGTTGGCAGCAGAGATCAGGCAACTTCCTCCCCTCATATCTCGAGTTTCCCAACTTAGAATGGATTCAAACTTCGTGAGAATAAAAAGCACCACAGAAGGAAGTTCTTGATGTAATTTCATCCAATTCTGAGGTCGGGAAGTCATGATTCACACCCCTGGACAGAAGCTGAAATTACAATGTCTGGACAGAGTTTCAAGTATAAATAGGGGTCCGAGGCAGAGCTCAAGGCATCCAGTTTTAGTTCGTGTTTCTATATTTTACATTCACTTTTGTATAGGTTTGCTTTTTTATTTTAGTTGAGAGAGAGAGGAGAAGGTCCAGAGGGAGTTCACACGAACTCTGGTCACTGTGAGGAAGAGAGGTGGAGCATTCAGCCAAGGAGCAAGAGGGGTTAAGGGAATTCTTCCCAAGGGAGTTTTCTTTACTTATTCTTTCTTAATTCATGACTGTTGTACAAACCTTTTTGTGTGCTTTCAATTTTAGCATGGAGTAGTCGTTTTTAGTTGGGAGTCCATGACTCCCTAGGCATGTATTGAGATTGATACTTATAATTTAATTGGTTTTCAGTTTGGTGCATGAATGAGTTGTCATTGCTGTAATTTCTTGATTCATACTTGCTGTCTAGCTATGTACTGGTTATAAGGTGACGTTGGGCTTAAGGTGAGACATGTTGATAGGAGTTTACAGCCTTTTTGAGTTTATGCACTAGGTGGATCACTAATCCTTGGGTTAATCCTCGACCTTAAAGTAATACCCTGTTGTATTAGATGATCTGCCTATGACATATGAGCTTCATGGTTATGCTGTCAAATAGAATAGATTATGCCGGTTAGTTTGCTCTAGGAGATCAAAAAAGGTGATGCTGATGCGGATTGTAGCCATGGTTTTATAAGCTTGTTAGAAACTGATTTCCAAAACTCTTTTCATATTCAATCTCAGAAAGTGTCTAGGGAGGAAATTGGATTCCCAATGTCTTCTCTCATCATTAAATTTCCTCAAAAGCTTTTCTTAACTGTTTTCAGTGCTGGTTTAGTTTTAAAACTTTGTTTCAAAATCAGATTCCTCAAACTTTAGATTTTCATTCACAAAGCAATTAACATTGGCTTGGTCCTTGTGGGACGATATTCGGACTTGCATAAAAGTCTATATTACTTTGATTAGTCCACTTGCTAGTGATTAGCTAGAATCGCATCAGGGCCGCAGTCTATAAGAGAATATGGGCTTATTCTCTGAAGAGATATTCACATTACAAGATACCTGCGCATGGCCATAACGCGCTACCCTGATGGAACTCTTATTTCATAACCAACTCTTGGTTGTTCGGTGTTTCTAAAACCTGTATATGAAGTCCAAGTTGAAGACTTGTTCACTTAGGACTGTTATGGGTAGCAGAACATCAACTAGACGGAGGTTCAAGTCCGAAAGACACCTTTCGTCGAAAGCTTATGAGTACCGGAGGGTGGACTGGCCCACACGAGGAGAGGGGACAATCGCAAGCTTGTCGGCAAGGTGCACGTGGGACTCTTTGGCTGCCCGCGACTGAAACTGGGGTGACGGCATTGGCATTACCTTCGACCCCACAGCAGTCTCTCCGATCAACGGAGCAACAGATTAGTGGACAGGTCGCACTTCCACAACCTTTCCTCTCGGCTCCAAGACATCAACCGTCGGAGGATGAATACCGCGAAGAGGAGTCGAGGGCCTACAGAGACCACTCCTCAGCCGCTTCTGGAATAGAGGCGGGTCGAAAAAGATCCGAGGGGCCTCTGCCTTCTTCCTCCTCAGAGCAACATTCTTCAGTGAAACCACCGGTTCAATAATTCTCTTCCCCTTGTCTACAGACGCACCCTCTGTCGGCGAAGAGATCGAGCTCGGCCGGATAACATCCGCTACTGGAGGAGCCTCTCTGATAACGACCCCATGCGCCAGCGCTGCTGGTGTCGGAGTCGTCGACGTCTTCATGGCGGCTTTCGGCCTCGGCGTCTTCCTCTTCACAGCTCCCACTTCGGCATGGCCTTCTTCTTAGGCGCCGATTCGCCAGTGAACTTCTGCCACTCCCTCTGCACAAGACACAAGGACGAGTGAAGTAAAAGACAAAAGAAGAGGAAGCGACGCCGACTAAAAAAAAATAAAAAAATTTGCAAAGAGAAAAACAAGAAGACATCGTTACCTCGAAGAGGGGAACAACTGTTTTGAGCCAAGACTCTCGAAACAGAGCCGTCACACCTGGGTCGGAGCTCGGGCTCACAAAAGGCGGCACTTCCACCGTGCCAAGAGGAAAGACGCTCCCGGCCTGCCAGATCTCAACCAAGGCCTCAACCGAAGCCGCCCTCCGTTGGTCGCCGATCAAAATGCCCGACAGATCCTGGCAGAATTCGAATTGATGAGCGACCCGGTGCGGGATGTACGGTTCCACAATCAATAGGTCACGCTACCGCAACACAAGATGGGTCGCTCGCAAGCAACGGAAGTACTCCACTTCGATCCGTTTGATAAGTGTCTGAAAGACACTATCTTTAGGCATGAAAATTGAGTGAAAAATCTAATTCTGAGTTAATTCCGAGTATAAAATCAACATATATGACTCAGTTTTATGTTTTGTGCCTCAGGTACCCAGTGGAAGAAGAAAAACTAGATTTGGAGCAAAAAAAGAAGAAAAATGAGCAAAAAAAGCCAAAAAGAAGGTTGGCGCGATCGCGCCAGAATCGGCGCCACCACGCCGATTAATTATGCAAAAATTCAAAATAATGAAGAAAAATGCCCAACGACTTAACAGTCATGTAATCCAACAGTTGGAGAATGTAAAATGGCGCGGCCGTGCCTTCGAAGGGCTCTACCGCGCCACAGAACCAGCGCTACCTCAAGCAGAGCCAGAATAGACGCACCAAAGAGGAGCTAAATGCAGAAAGAGAAGTTGTCGTTTAGGGAACAAGGAAGTGTCTAAGGAGTGGCGCGACCGCGCCATATCTACTGCACAATTTGGTGCTTCCGCGCCGCCAAGTGTCCAACTTCAGCACGGGTTCGACGGACGCCTCCGGACTTAGAAGGAATCCCGCTCCAGTGGCGTGACCGCGTCGATTTCAAGCACATTTTCGGCGCGACCGCGCCGATGAGTCAGCAATGACAAGTTACGAAAATCTCAGGATCCAGACATCTAATAGAGTCCAAACTTGGGAAAAGAAGTCCTAAGCATCTAAGAAAGGTATCCACGAAGAATTTAAGGTAATTTACTCGAGTCTAGATGCATTGAATGATCAAGAAGTGAAGTTCAAATTCAAAATAAGAAACTGCTGCCAAAAGAAGAAGATAAATCCGAATTTTATGAAGAGCATACATGGAGTTCCCGAATCCCAATTGAAGCCAAACTTGGAACGAAGATTTTTGATGATACTGAGGATCATTTCACCAAAATTCAGGCCAATCCAAGTCGGGTTTCTTCAGTTTTTATATCTCCAAAGTGGTGGGACCCAGTGCAGTGACTGGCAGCATAAACCATCCATCTTCTCCACATCATATCTCAAGTTTCCCAACGTAGAATGGATTAAAATTTTGTGATCAATGAAAGGACTACGGAAGGAAGGTTCGGATGAAATTTCATCCAATTCTAAGGTCGGGAAGTCACAATTCATACCCCTGGACAGAGGCTAAAATTACAAGGTCTCGACAGAACTTCAACTATAAATAGGGGCCCGAGGGGAAGAGTTAAGCATTCAGTTTTGGAGTTTAGTTTCAAGTTTTGTATTCAGTTTTGCTTTCTAGTTTAGTTTAGAGAGAGAGGAGAAGGTTCAGAGGGAGTCCCACACGACCTCTGGCCAATTTGGAGGAAGCAAGGTGGAGCGTTCAGCCAAGGAGCAAGAGGGATTAAGAGCAGCCTTCCCAAGGGAGTTTTTCTGTACTTAGTTTTTCTTCTTTCATGGCTGTTATCAAAACCATTTTGTGTATTTTTAATTACAGTATGGAGTAGTCATTTATAGTTGGGAGTCCATGACTCCCTAGACATGTAATGAGATTGATATATTAATGTTTATTTGATTTCAATTTGGTGCATGAATGAGTTTTTCAAGTTGTGTAATCTTTGATTCATACTTGTTGTCTGCTATGTACTGGTTATAAGGTGACGCTAGGCTTAAGGTAACATGTATGATAGGGTTATACAAGTCTTTCTGAGTTCATGCTCTGGGCAGGTTAATTAATCCTTGGGTTAATCTTCGACCTTAAAGTAATACCCTGTAGGATTAGTTGGCTTGTCTATGACATAGGAGCTTCGTGTTTATGCTATCAAGTAGAGTTAATTATGCCGGCTAGTTGGCTCTAGGAGTACCTAGGGATTTTCAACCATGGTATTATAAGCTCATCAAAAATTGATTTTCAAAACTGTTTTCTATTCAATCTCAGAAGTACCTAGGGAGGGAATTGGATTCCCAATGCTTTCTCTCCTCATTGAAATTCCTCGAAAGCTTTTTTCGCAATAGTTTTCAAGTACTGGTTAGTGTAAAATTCTGTTTTCAAAATCAAAGTTCTCAAACTTTAGATTTTAATCATAAAACAATTAACTGCTGGCTTGGTCCTTGTGGGACGATATTCGGACTTGCATAAAGTCTATATTACTTTGATTAGTCCTCTTGCTAGTGATCGGCTAGGATTGCATCACCGTGAAGCATAACGACCGGGCTTGTCAACAATCGGGCCCAGAGGAAGAGCTTGAGACGGGTACCAGCACTGTACTCCGCCACGCCAGAATAATCCGTGAGCCTCTCCCATGGTGTAGGCACGATAGTGGTCCGGGTTGCGGTAAATCATCATCAAAGGCCGCTCGCCCTCTGAAGGGTCAGCTCCATGGACGCCAAATCACTGTGCGAGCCTCATGTAGACAAACGGCCAAGGGATCCTCCTACACATGGAACTGTTGAGTCCTCGGTAGAGACTGGCCAGAGTTGCGACGGCCAGATTGCATTTCTTGTCGTTCGCCAAGTAACATGCCATCTTAAAGACGGTGAATCTTAACATACTCCCCGGCATGGGAAGAATTAAACGGCAAATCCACAGGATAGGAACACCGCCAGATACACCTCGTCCACAAGTGCATCAGGGACCCCGAGATCGACCAGAGGTTGATTCAACAGCGGCGACCTATCGCGACTCATGAGGCCAGAAGTCTTATCGCGATCAGCCCATGGGTCTTCCAAGGGCCATACGCCCTCTTCGGGGCGGAACGAAAAGGATGCCCAGTCGGACATTCGAAGTCCGGAGAATCCGTCCACCTCCGAAGGATCGAAATGGCGGTAGTAAGCAAGAATCCGATATTTGATACTTTCGGGCAGCTGAAGGAAGCGGCCCTAGAGGAAATCCTCAACGGACGGAAACATCTCATCGAAAATGCCCCCGGTAATAGGCAGTTTGCCAAGCTGCTGTATGTCCCATAAGGAGATAGATAGCTCTCCCTCCCGCGTAAAGATGGGGTTGGTGGAAGAACACCAAACCTCCATGAAAGCGTTGACGAAGTTGCTACAGCAGCGGTACCGGAACATCGATGCTCGAACGGCGTGGATCAGGTCTACCGCGGCTAAGGGCTCAGGACAAGTACGGAGAACGACATCCGCCCACTCGAAGTAGAAAGGTACATGTTGGGGTCTCAAGGCCTCCCAAGGACCGAATCGATTGAGGTCGATGAAGAGCTCCGGTTCTGAATAACGAACCAAGGTGTCATGCATGGGACTCAACAAAATAGTTTTTGTAGCCTGGTGCGGGGACGATGAAGCTTCGCCAACCCCCGGGAGATAGCAAATTTAGTCATCCTCGTCGACAACAGGACGACTCCAAAGATCACAAGAAGCTTTAATCAGAGGCACATGTACGTCGTAACCTCCAAAAGCCGACGGCTTCCAAAGAGGTAGTAGCAGAGGTAGTAGCAGTGGTCTCTGGTCTCCTTTCACAGTACCAATCCGTAAACATTCTTGGCGAGCACCCCTCACGGTTGCCTGGACGTTCGAAAGAATGAGGGCAAGAAATGAAGCAGAATCCGACGGAGAAGACATCTGCAAGTAAAATGTCGAGACCGTCAGTCAAGCCGAAATCAGGTACGTAAACCCACCTCTCTTTTAATAAAAAAAAATAAAATGTGTTCACCTCGCGATTGAAAACAAAATCGCAGTAAAAAAAAAGGGTGAACCGCGTCTAAAAGAAAATCGAAGTCGCAAACAAAAAAAAAGGGGTGACAAAAAGAACTAGTCACCAAGAAAAAAGGGAAACGTCGTCTTGACGGCCAAACCCAAACATAGCCTTGAGACGACGCGCACAACTACAGAGTATAGCGCCACAACAAGCAGCCTCGCAGCCGACAAACAGGAGGCGAACAAAATGAACTCTCCAATGCTCAACGACCAAATTGAGCACAACAAGATGGAGAATTCAGCATTTGGCAATAGTACCAAACGTCGCACATTCAAATCCCAGTGTCGGACGACCGAGTTGGATGGGAAGCGAGCGTTGCAAAAAAAAAAATGCCCGGCGACCGAGCCGAGCACCCTTCGAAGCTCTGTGGCCAATTACACGACCGGCCGCGATCAAAACAGCAAAGTCACTGTACCCGGTGACCGAGCCGAGTACAGTTCAAAAGACGCTCCCAAATCACAAAACGGGACGCAATGAAAAAAAAACACAAGGGCGCCGCCTGGTTACCGAGCCGGATGCAGCCAAGCGGAGTCAGGTATGTAACTCGTCACTGAACAAAAAAAAAACGAAAGAGGCTGAGACAAAAATAAGTCGTCGCAAAGAAAAAGCAAGTGACAAAAAAAAGCAGTCGCAAACAAATATGGGTTGCGACAAAAAGAAGTCGTCGCAACAAAAAAAGGGGGAGAGAGGAATTGTGACAAGGAGTCGTCACCAGAAAAAGAGGCAACCAAAACAACTCGTGCTTCGGCAATCATGGCCAGACGCGATTAAGTAGAAACCGAAACTTAGCGGCCAAGCCAAAGGCGTTGGTATGAGATGGGACGTAGTGACAACTCAGCCGGACCCAATCGAATCAGAACTTCGACGCCCGACGATCGAAATAGAAGTTACCTCCCGGCAACCGAGCCGGCCGGAGCCGAAACGACGACAGCGTCCGGCAACCGACCTGGACGCGACCTGTACTCCCCGGCCGACGAGACAGAAGCCACAAAAACAACTCATCACCCTTGCAACCTAACCAGGATCCTTTGAGCGAGCAGCGACACTCGGTGACAGAGCCAAAAAAAAAAAAAAAAAAAAAAAAGAAGAAGAGGGACCTTGCACACGGCGACGAAGCCAGGTGTACTTCTCAGACAAACAACTCATGAAAGGAGCCCAGTCATCTACATCAAGAAGATGACGGACACCAAAGGTGCGCAAAGAAACCGGTTCGAGAAAAAGGTAAGAAACGAGAACAAAGAGAGAAAAGCAAAAAAAAAATTAAAAAAAAATAAAAAAAAAAGGAGAAAAGAAGGATAGAGAAAGAGAGAGGGAAAACGACTTTGGGAGAAGTAGAAAAACAGAGGAGAGAAAAAGAAGAAGAAAAAGAGAGGAGAGAAAAACAAGAAGAAAGAGGTAGAAGTCGAAAAAGAGAGGAGAGAAAAAGAAGTCGAAAAAGAGAGGAGAGTAAAAGAAGAAGAAAAAGAGAGGAGAGAAAAAGAAGAAGAAAGAGGGAGAAGTCAAAAAAGAGAGGAGAGAAAAAAAAGAAGAAAGAGGGAGAAGTCAAAAAAGAGAGGAGAGAAAAAGAAGAAGAAAGAGGGAGGAAGAAAAGAAGAAAGAAAAGAGAGCGGGACCCCGGCTGACTCGAACTCAATACGAGGTTGCTGGAAGCAAAAAAAAGACAAATTTTGACGATACCTTTCAGCCCTAGTTCGAAGAAGACTTCTGACGCAGATTGGGGAAGAGAGAAAGCTGAGATTCACAGAAAGAGACGGCTATTCAGGTCATCGTGAACAAGTAGCCCTTCAGAATCAAAAGCTTGGATGATCTTCAGGCCCTAGTCCACAAATATGCGCAGAACTTCAAGTCGTAGACGTTCAAGGGTCACCAAATGCGAAGAGTTAAGGTACGAGGTTTGTACGATGAATATACGAGGCTCTAGATGTTCTATTTATTGAGGAACCCGAAGGGTTTCCTTCGATTTTGAGGAAGCGACGGTCCCTTTTCAAAAGGGATTTGATCGCGGGCTTCCGTACAGAGTTTCTCTTATGATGAAACTCTGTATGGGAACCGGTTCAGGGGATTGTTAACAAATCTAGGTGGGCCCCACCCCTCGAAAGCTACTTCAGCTTATTAAAAAACGAGAACCCGACTGCGAGCCAAGGAAGGAGAAGGGGAATCACAACGCGAAACGTCTCCAGAGTTACACGGTACAGGCGAAGATAGCAGAAGGTCACAAAAGCTTGCTTGTAAGTGCTGTAGTATTGCAAAATTTGTTGAAATCAGGCCGAGGAAATCATCGGAGCCACGCCACCTAGCTTGTGCTATTCCCTCGACACAATGAGAAGAAGATAGCACCAAACCCAAAGCGACATCCGGCCTCTATGACCAGAATCGCCAAAATTTATAGAGGTTGACAGATTTCGTCGTGATCGTGTTCGTCGAAGTATCAAGTTCAACTCAAATCTGGTTTCTCTAACCTCATTCAAGTGTGCCTTCTTTCTTCGATGCGATGAATTGTGCCTCACTCCATTACATATCTCTATGACACCACTTGGAGGTGGTACCTCAAACCAAGGTTGCCGAAACCTGCGGAAACCATTCAAGTTCGTCGCAAATGACTTCTTTGAAGAACCAAAACATCACTGCCAATGTTCGGCCGCAGCGATCAAGTAAGTCAACATCTACTCTCAACCTGAGTACCCTCTTCTACTCGGGAACATTTGCTCTATGTCGTACCTCCGTACACGCAGCAAAAAATAACAAAAAAAAAAAAAAAATAAAGCATATACAGAGTGTACAAAAAAATATACACTGTCCTAAAAAAAAAAGCAAGAGGACAAAAAGAGATACGTACACCAAAAGATAAACGACCCTAAAAGAGAAAGAGGCTCCACAAAAAAAAAAAAAAAAAAAAAATGTCGTGTGTGTTTAATCAAAAATCTGCCGGTCCGCGAAGAGGCGCGACCGAGAGAATATTTCAATTACTTTAGAATAATTTGTGTTACAGGGTGTGTTTTCTATCAGGAAAATGCGAGTACAATCTCCTAAACTTCCTCTGATTCAATCTCCGTATGAATTGATGAAGTTTCAGTTTCTAGCGAGTCGGCGACGAACTCCGTGTTCTGGAATGAGTGTGCACGAGCGGTGACGGCTTTAGTCGGTCGGATGGAAGTATTTGTGTTCCGTGTATTTCGACTTGTGACGTTGTCAGCGAACGTGTAGAGCTGCTCCGTTTGAATTGGTAGGCGACGATAGACTGCGATTTGCTGAACTTCTGCTTTGGCTCGAGAGCATCTCTGTGAGTGAGAGCTCCTAGGAGAAAATTTTTCGAACCCTTGCGAAAGGGAACCTTAGGCTTTTTGTAGCCTGTCCTCTTTGATCGTTGAGGCTTTTTCCAGGGAAAGGGGATCACAATCCCCTTTCTGCTGCTCTAGTTGAGAGAAGAGGGGAAGAGGAAGATCAGGGCTTCCTCGGTTATCGGCCGGACTTGGTCGTTCGGCTGCTGATGAGGCTTCTTGACGTGGTTGATGACTCGACGGATTATGATGATGAGGGCGCCGACTGTGCCGATGACGCGACGTCATGGCTGGACTTCGCGATGGGCTGCAGCGGATGGCTTCTGAGGATCGGTCGAGCCTACCCATGACGATCCTTTGCTGGATCGGTGGGTTTCTGGACTTATCAAATTTGGGCCATGCACATTTTGGTGCATACAGATTGCTCCCTTTCAAACCTTGACCGTTCTAGAGGAACGGGCGAGTTTCGAAACTGAAGAAGAACACACACACGCTACACTTTTTCTTTTTTTTTCTCGATCCTCTTACTCTTTTAGGATCGTTTATCTTTTGTGCACTGCTTTTCTATCCTCTTGCTTTTTTAGGACATTGTATATTTTATGTACACTCTGTATGTATATATATTTTTTTTCATTCTTTTCTTTTTTAGCTCTCTTGTTGTTTTATAGGTGTTTGCTTTTTTTTCAATTTTTTTGTATACGCGTGCAGATGCACGGTATAGAGAATGTTCCTGAGTAGAAGATGTTACTCAGATTGAAGGTCGACACTGGATTGAAGGTCGACACTGGATTGAAATCGACTGGGTCAAGGCTGTAACTACTTGGTTGCTGCAGCCGAATGTTGCTTCAGATGAGTTGGTCGCGAGCCGAAGGAAGAATTGCACTCGACAAGGTACTTCAGGGACCTTTAGCCGATTCTTCTGACAATGATGCTGGATTCTACTGGTTTTGGGAGATTCCGACGAACTCTTAACATTGCACTGGGGAAGTCATCACGAACTGACGTCGATCGTGTCTCTTCTGCTTTAGTCTGATAGTTCTTCATGATCTGGTAGCCTGAAAGAAACTTGAGGATTTGAATTCGAGTCTGACTGATTTCTCGACAAGCTGAAAATCCTTTCTGAAAATCGTGATGACGCCCCGGGGGGGATTTTGAAGGGAGGTGCGTATAGTGAAGGTTGGCTGAATTGATACTCCAATCGAACTGGGAATTTCCTCTGTTGACGGCTCAGCTTCTGCAACGATTTGGCTCCTGCATAGGTCGTGGAGAAGTTGAGAGGAAGGGACATGGGTCCCACCTCATTATGTGATAATCCCTTCTTAAGTGGGGAAAACCCTGATCTACTCCCCGTGGATTAGGGATAATCTGGTTAAAGGCTTCATTCTCTTTCTTCTGGGTGCACTATGTGATTCTGGATTGAGGGACTGTCTGCGAATTGGGTTTCTGAGGCAGGCTGCGAATTTGACTGATTTTGGCTTCTTTACCTGCGAACTGGATTGGGAGGGCAGACTGCGAACTTGGTTGGGAAGCCAGTCTGCGAATTTGATTTCCTGCCAGTCTGCGACTTCAGCTTCTTTGTCAAACTACGAATTAGTATTTCCATGCCCTGGCTCTGTCTTCTATTCAAGACTGCGATTGTGCTTCTGCGTGAGGAATAGACTGATTGCGACTCGAACTCTGGGAGGCTATGAGTTTGTGACTTGAAGGGCAGTCTTCGAATTTGATTGAAGAGACTGCCTGCAAATTTGGAAATTGTGCAGGATTGCGACATTGGCTTGGAGGGCTGTTGTGATTGCACTACTGCATTGCGATTTACGAAATTGGGAGGCGGCAACTTTTGGCTTAAAAGACTGTCTGTCCTTATGATTTTGACTCTGTAATCTTCCCGGCTTGCGTCAGGCGTCCTCTGCGAACCAAACTTTTAAGGTATTGTAAGATTTTTCTTCTCTCGGCGGTCTCGGATTGAATTCGAGTCAGCCCGGGTCAATCCCACTCTCTTTTCTTTCTTCTTCTCTTCCTCCTTCTTTCTTCTTCTTTTTCTCTCCTCTCATTTTTGACTCCTCCCTCTTTCTTCTTCTTTTTCTCTCCTCTCATTGTTGACTCCTCCCTCTTTCTTCTTCTTTTTCTCTCCTCTCATTTTCGACTCCCCCCTCGGTCTCTCTCTCTCTTTTACTTTTCACGTTTTCTCTCTCTCTTTTTTTTTTCAAATTTTCCTCTCTGTGTTTTCTTTTCTTACCTCTCTCTCGCACTAGCTTCCTTGCATACTCCTGGTGTCCGTTAATTTGTCAGTACGATAAACTGACGAATTCTGGTGTGTCCTGTATCGGAGTTGGCCTTGGTCGCACTCGGCAGTGTCGTCGGGTGCTGGATTATGTTTCAAATGAGTCCGGTTGAGTTGTCGGAGTGTTGTCCTTTCCATGTTGTTGCATTCGGCTTGGTCGTCGGGTGCTGTCGTAGCATCCGGCTCGGTCGTAGCATCCGACTCAGTCGTCGGGTGCTGGCTTTCATTCTGGCTTTGGCTGGCTTGATCGCCGGGGGATAGAACATATATTTTAGTCGTCAGGTGTCAAAATTCTGATTCAACTGAGTCCGACTGGTTCGTCAGGAGGCTGGATTTTTGTACCAACGCACTCGACTCGGTCGCCGAATCCTGATTTCTATGTGGTCGCGGCCGGCAAGGGTCGCCGGGAGATAGAACTTCTATTTTTTTTCTTGCAACTGCTTGTTTCTGTCGTAGCTCTTTTTTGGAGATGACTTCTTTTTGTCCTAGCCTTTTTTCTGTTGCGGCGGCTTCGTTTTGTCGCAGCCTTTTTCTTTTCTTTTTTTTTATTAGCGACTGCTTCTTTTTGTCGCTTGCTTTTCCTTTGCGACGGCTTCTTTTTGTCGCAGCCTTTTTTGTTCGAAGAAGGGTTACGTACCTGGCTCCGATCGACTGCGTTCGGCTCGGTCGCCGACAGCGCCTCTGTATTTTTTTTGTGTCACATCCCTTTTTGTTGTTTGGGCGTGGCTTTTGAACTGTGCTCTACTCGGTCACCAGGCATTTGCTTTGAATGCGGCCAGCTGTTTTGGCTGGTCGCGAGCCTTTGGGTTATGCTCGGCTCAGTCGCTGGGCATTTGCTTTGATCGCAGTTGTTTGTGTAACTAGCCACGGAGTTATGGGTCGTGCACGGCTCGGTCGCTGAGCATTCATTTTGGTCACGGCCAGTGTGTGGCTGGTCCGGGGCTTCGAAGGGTGCTCGGCTTGGTCGTCGAGCACCTGTTTTGGTTGCAGCCAGTATGTGGCTGGTCGCGGAGTCTTCGGAGGGTGCTCGGCTCGATCGCTGGACACCTTTTTTTTTTTTTTTTGTTTCGCAGCGTTCGTATCCCGTCCAACTCGGTCGTCCAGCACTGAGATTCGAATGTGCAGCGCCTAGTATTGTTGCCAGATGCTGAATTCTCCGTTGTGTTGTGCTTAGCTTAATCGATGGGCACTGGAGAGTTCGATTTTGTCCGCCTCCGGTTTGTTGGCCGCCAGGTTACTTGCTTCAGTCGCGCTAGGCTCTGTCGCCGTGCGTGAAGCTTTTGGTGTTGTACCCGACTTAGCCTGCGAGGTACAAAGTTGTTTTGGTCGCACCTGGCTCGGTCGTCAGGTGTTGCTTTTGAGCTGCGTTTGCCTTGAGTGCAGCATTTTCCTGTTCGAGTGCATCCGGCTCGGTCGTCGGGTGCTATTTTTTTGTCACGTCCTTCTTGATCGACGGGCCCGGAGTTGTGATCTGCGTTCGGCTTGGTCGTCGGACGTCAAACTTCTGGGTTATACTCAGCTCGGTCGCTGAGCATAATGCCTCTTCTTTTGGTCGCGACCGACCCTGTCGTCGAACGCTGTGCTTTGATTTGTACTCGGAAGGCTTAACTTCGGCAACAATGTGACTTGTGGGCCGAGCTTTCGAAGAAGATTGATGTACTTCGTCGGTTTACCCTCTCTCTTTTTTTTTTGTTTCTTCGACCTTTTTTTTTCTGGGTGACTGGTTCTTTTTGTCGCCCCTCTGTTTTTTTTCCTAGCGACTTCAAAAAAAAATTTTTCCATCGCAGATTCCACATTTCTTTTATCTGCGACTTTGCTTTTGGTCGCGGGGTGTTCTTTTCTTCCATTTTTGTTTTTTTGACTCGAGGGAGAGAGTTAGATTACGTACCTGGTTTTGGCTCGGCTGATGATTTCAGTGCTTTGTTTGCAGATGTCGACTCTGTCGGATTCGTTCTCCTTCCTCGGCTTGACCCTTTCGAATGCCAAGGGCTCTTTGAAGGGCGTCCTTCACCATTGCATACGAATTCGTGATTCTGAGGGAAAGCAGCCGCGATTATTATTACCTCTCGGGGGGCCGTCTGCCTATGGTGGTTGCGACATAACGGTGCCTCCAGTCAAGTCTGTTCACGATTTAAGGAGCCGCCCAGTTGTTGACGAGGATGATCAAGTCTATTACCTTTCGGGGATCGACGAAGCTTCATCATCTCCTCATCAAACCTTAGGCCATATTTTTCTAAGCCCGATACACGATCATATGGTTCGTTTCTCTAAGCCGACTCTCTCCATCAACAGCAACAAGCTTGAAGCTTGGGATGGCCGGCAGTTGGTGTGCGCGAGTCCCCAGCCTTTACCTTTCTACTTCGAGTGGGCAGGCATTATCCTCCACACTTGCCCCAGGTTATTGACAGCAATCGATCTGACACACGCAATTCGAGCCTCCATGTTTACCTACCGTTGTTGCAGCAATGTCATGCATTCTTTCTTGGAGGTTTGGTGTTCTGCTACCAACACTATTTTCACTCGTGAAGGAGAGCTATCAATTTCGTTGTGGGATCTGCATCGACTTGGAGGATTACCTCTTTCTGGTAGTCTTTATGATGAGGCGACCCCGACGGTGGCGGATTTCACTCAGAGTCGCACCACGCCATTGCCTGAGAGTCTGCAGTACCTCCTCCTTGCGTATTATCTACTGTTCTATCGTTTGACGGCTTCGAATTCGGAGGGATTCTTTGGGGTTCCTATGTCCGAGTGGGTGTCTTTCTGGTTTCGCGCCTAGAAGGGGACGCAACCTATAACCGACGCATGGGTCGATCGCGGACAGACGACTGGTTCTATGAACCATGACCGTTCGGCACTTCAAGATCAACCTCTGTTTGAGCTTGGAGTCCCTGCCGCACTTGCCGATGAAGTCTATTTGGCCGCCTTTCTATCAGAGTGGCTTTGTCGTTCTGTCTTCCCTTTGCCAGGCGGCACACTGAGGGCCGGTGTTTTCAAGATGGCGTGCTACATGGCCGGCGGCAGAAAGTTCAGCCTAGCCAGCGCAGCATTGGCTAATCTTTACCGAGGCTTCAACAGCTTCTCTTTGGGGAGAGTTCCTTGGTCGTATGTTTATGCCTGGATTGCTCAGAAGTTCGGCGTTCACGAAGCCGACCCCGACGACGGCGACAGTCCACTCATGATGTTGTACCGCAACCCGGTGCACGTCCACTTCTTCACGCAGAGGGAAGCTCGTTTCTTATTTTGGTATTCCTCCAAGGCGCTTCCTCCTGGACCGATTGTTGACAGAGCAGGTCATTTCGCTTCTCGGATTGAAGTGGAATATTTTTGCTGTCTGCGAGTGACGTCTCTCGTTTTGCGCCAGCGTGAGTCCTTCATCGTGGAGCCTTATAGTCCCCATCGATTTGCTCGCCAGTTCGGGTTCTGTCAAGATTTGTCGAGGGCCTTATTTTCTGACAAACGGAAGACAGACACTGTTGACGCGCTCCTGGAGGTGTGGCGTGTTGCAACCTCAGTTCCCCTCGGTAATGTGGGCATTCTTCCTTTGTGAGTCCTGGTTCTGACCCGGGTGTGACAACTCTCTTTCGGGAATCCTGGCTTGAGACTGTTATTCCTTACTTCGAGATACTTGTCTCACCTTGTATTCTTTTGCGTTTTCCCCCTTTTCCCTCATCTTTTCTTTGATATTTGACTTCTTCCATCCTCTTCTTTTGTTTAGAGGGCGTGGAAGAAATTCACCGGTGTCTCTGCGCCTAAGAAGGCTTTGCCGTCTGTGCAAGAAGATGGGGATGCAGAGGGTGGTCGTCGCAAGAGCTCAAGAGTAAGTGCTAAGCCTCCAGCTTCTCCCAAGGCGAAGAAGAAGACTGTTGCGAAGAACAAAGCACCTAGGCCGAAGGTCGCGAAGGATAAACTGGCGAGTCCAACCCAAGCAACACCGGTGAAAGGTGTTGTGATCCAAGAGGCCCCTTCGACAGAGGGTGAAGTTCGGTCAGTTGTGATTTCTTTGCCGGCTGAAAACTCTCCTTTGGATAAGGGGAAGGGAGTGATCGAATCACCAGCCTCACTGAAGAAAGCTGCTTCTAAGAAGAAGAAACTGGCGATCCCAGAGCCTGAACCAGTCGTATATACTCCTCCTCCCTTCAAGAAACGACTTCGCACCGGAGAGAAGGCTAAGGAGCCGGAGGCTGTTGGCCGGTCTATTGCTTTGCCAACAGGAGTTACTGTTGCGGAACCAGTGACGACACCTGCGCAAGTCGCTGAAGTTGAGGCGCAAGCAACACAGAATTCCGGTGATGTACCTTCTATTAAGCTTGCGATCGTCCTAGCACCGTCCGTGGATCAGCCCGAGTTTCAGCAAGAAGATTTATTCGATCTCACCGATTTAGAGGGTACTCAACAATTGGAGTGGGTCGACGGGGCACCTCCTACGGCTGTCGCCGGAGAGTTTGTGACCGACGAGGTGGAGTGTCCGGCGACTATCTCGAATGATGGTGAGGCGCATACAGGTGTGATTGGACTACTCGGGGGTGGATTGCAGTACCTTGTTCCTGATCTGGGCCCTCCGGTTGTTGTCAATGAGGATTCGTCGACTTCGCGTCCTGCATCGGTGTCTATTTCTCTCGGCTCATCCTTTTTTTTTTTTCTTTAGCATCTGCCGACTCGTTTCTCCCTTGTGTTTTTTTTTTTTAGTTGTTGGCCCTTCCTCTTTCGGCGAGGTCGAGGCTACTAATGCAGCGATCGGCGCTGGCTCTGTGGACTGGGTTTGTCGAGTCGGTTTTGGTACCGGCCGACGATCCTTGTTCACCCGAGCTTGTGGCTGATACTCGTGCCTTTCTGGAACATTTGAGGGGAGCCGGTGTTGATACTTCGGTTCTGGAGCAATGGGTGGAAGATTTTGCTTCGGAGGCGGCTCGTTTTCAGCAACTACACCATTCTTTGACCGGGAAGCTTAGCTTGACGGAGCGGTTTGACATCGAAGCTGAACTTGCTCGATCTGTCCAGCATGTGAACCGTCAATGCGAGGACTTAACAGTGGACCTGGATCGGTTCCAGGCCGAACGTGAAGCTGCGAAGGCTGATCATGAAGCCGTGGAGGCTGAGCAGGCGGCCCTTCGTGACCGTCTGGCCTTTATCTCGACGCAACTCGACTCTATCGCTGCTGAGCTCACAACTATCCGTACGGGGCTTGATGCTACTGAAGACGAAGCTTCTGCGCTGGAGGGTCAGCTCGCTTCTATTCGTTCATGTCCTGTTCTTGATGAAGCTGAGACTCGAGAGTTGGCCGAAGTTCGAGCTGAAGTAATGCGACTACGGTGGAGAGTGGCTGACTTCGAGCTTCCCACCTTTTGATGTAATTTTTTTTGTAGTCTCATTTTTTTTGTTTTGAGACTTGAGATTTTTTTTTTGTAGCCTCACAGCTTTGTTGCGAGGCTTGCGCTGTTCTCATCACTTGTTTTTTTTTTTTTTTGGCATGAGAAATCCACACAATTTTTTTTTGAGGTTCTCCTCTTTCTTTTTTTTTTCTTTGCTGCCTTCTTCAAGGGTAAAATTGTTTGAGAAATTTACCATTCGTTATCGGCAGCTCCGATCCATTTGCAATGATGAGCTTGTAATCCCCATTGGTATAGGCCTCCTGCACCACGTAAGGTCCTTCCCTTTTCGGTGCGAACTTGCCCCCGATTTTGCTCATAAAGAGCATTGGCCGTGGAACTACGAGTACGAGGTCCCCCTTGTGGAATGACCTGAGCCGTACCTTTTTGTTGAAGGCTCGGGTCATGCGAGACTGATAGCACTCAAGCCGATGTTGTGCCTCGAGTCGATGTTCGTCGAGTGATTCAAGCTCTGCCAACGCAGCTGAGCACATTCCTCCATCGTCAGCCCTTCTCTCATTGCAATTCGCAGAGAAGGGAGTTGTACTTCGAGAGGGAGCACTGCTTCTGATTGAGGTGAAGAAAATTTGGATTTTTGTTGAGAACTGAAAAAGAAAATAGAATTTGAAACTTCTGGAAAAAACTTTTGGAGATGTGATGTTGGGAAAGAATGTCAATCCCTCCTAGTTGTCAATATGCAAAATTCTGATTTAATAGCTCAAGTATCCTTACCTTGACTTAGCTTTTGAAAACCTGGTTACCCATATACAGGAAATAACTTTCACCTAATCTCTGTACTTCATCACAATCCGGAAACATTCAGATCCTAGGTGCATAAATATAAAAGCTTGAAGATCAACTCTTATTCAGAACAAAAGTGTTTAAAGAGTCAAATTGCTTTCCACTAGTCTCCATCACAATCCGAAAACAACTAGTGAGAAAAATAAATTGATTTTCACTCATTCTTTGAACTCCATCACAATCCGGAAACATTCAAATCCCAAGTGCAAAAATATCAACTCTCTTATTCAGAACAAGGGTTATAAAAAGTCACATTACTTTTCCACTACTGTCCATCACAATCCGGAAACAACTAGTTAGAAAAGCGAGTTGTTTTAGAAAACAAAGAATCATATGACTAACCCAAATCTCTACTGAACTTTAACTTCTCTATTCGAACCTCGTTAAACTTCAAATATGAATTCAGATTAGAAACAAGCAGTAAGCACAATTTTTAAACAAAAGTAAGATACTTTATTGCTATAGAATTCAGAATTCAAACATATAACAAACTAGGAGTTCATGACTTCCCCAAAAAAGAGAGACTACTCCATGCTAATAAAACAAACACTGAAAGAGGAATTAATTACAGACATGAAAACAAGAAGGAAACAAAGTACAGAAAACCCCCTTTTGAGGACTGCCCATTGCTTAAACTCCTCCTTGACTGAAATCTCTTCCTTCTCTCTCTCTCTCTCTCTCTCAACTCCAAACTAACTAAAATAACAAGAATTTAAAATAAAAACAGGAATTGGAACTCAAAAACTGGATCTACACTACAAAATAGGATGCTTTGCTCTCTGCCTCGGACCTCTATTTATAGATGGGCTTCTGTGTAGAACTTGTAAATTGGTCTCTGTCCAAGGGTATGAATTATGCTTTCCCGACCTCAGAATTGGCTGAAATTACATACGAGCCTTCCTTCTGTGGTCCTTGCCTTGCTCACGAAATTTGAGTTCATTCTGAGTTGGGAAACTTGAGATATTATCTTGAGAAGTTGAACTGCTTCTGCTGCCAATTCCAGCACTAGGTCCACCACTTTGAAAATATAAAACTCCACAAACCCGACTTGGATTGGCCTGATTTTCCGTGTCATGATTCTAAATCCTCTCAGGAATCTGTGGTCCAAATTTAGATCTAATAGGAAGTCGGAATCTCTAGATATGGCCTCTTCAATCTCGGACTTGTACTTTCCTTTTATGGCAGCAGTTTCCTTCTTTGTCTTGGACTTCTCTTCTTGACCATTCAATGCACCTAGAGTCTGGTAAATTTCCTTCAAAACCTTCGTGGATACCTTCCTTATTCATTTAGTACTCTTCCCAAGTTTGGACTTGATTGGTTGTCAGGATCCCGAGATTTTCATAATTTACATTTGGTGAGTCATCGGCGCGGTCGCGCCGAATTGTTCTTTGTTTTGGCGCAGTCGCGCAACTCCTTAGACTTGTTGCCAACTTCTCGAAATAGCGCTTTGGACTCCTTGTATGGAAACAGTGCGGCGCGGCAGCGCCACTGGTAGTGCCATCTTCATGGCGCGGTAGCGCCCTCCTGGGGCGCAGTCACGCCATTTCACATTCCGGAGTCGTCTTCTTTGAGGCTTCGCTAGCCGTTGGAAATTTCTTGGATTTAATTGAATTTTTGCACATTTTCCCGGCACGGTCGCGCCAAAATCGGCGCTCGCACCCTTCTCTTTTTGGTTCTATTTTGCTCCTTTTTCCTTCATTTTCACTCAGAATCCAGATTTTCATCTTTTTCTAGGTACCTGAGACACAAAACATGTATTTGAGTTATATTTGTCACTTTCATGCTCATAATCAACTCAAATTAGGAATTTATGATCAATAATTCATGCATAAATAAGTGTCTTTTGGACACTTATCACAACCCCAAACTTAAAACTTTGCTCGTCCTCGAGCAAAACTCTGAAATAAATACCAGATAGATCTGTAAAGACTAAGAAAAATTCAGTGATCCTCCCTTTTAAAGTTTTCAAGATAGATGATTCACTTCTTTCCTAATGATGGTTCTTCTTGCTTAATCAAAATAGACTTTGAACTTTCTTCAAAATTTTTCAAAGATGTACATTCTCATACAAGTGATAAGTTTCAATTCAACTCCATAGGCCAACCCTCAGTCCACTCTCCACTAACCTGAAGGAATTCTAAATTCTAATCAATAGGTCTTTATGGGTTGTAATGAGGCAGGGGTAATGGGTATGATGAAGGTTTTTAGTTATTTCTTTTGGGCTTTATTCTCCTCCTCATATCCATTTTCCATTTTCCTGAGCATGAATTGGATTTGTGACTTTTCCTCCAAGCTCTTCCCCCCCAAACTTATTCTTTTGCATTGATCCCTCATTTTTTCCTTTTCTCTTTTTTTTCCTTTCCCATGTATCTTTTTCTTTGGGTTTTGTTCAGAGTCTAGCTTACCTCGTCGGTTGACTCAGAGTCCCTAAGCTTGCTGAGGCCCGAGACCCGGTGCACACACGAGGTGGCCTTTCCCTTAACTAACCCTCAACCTTTTTTTTCTTTTTCTTTGGCTTTGTTTGGAGTCCAGCTTATCTTGCCAGTTGACTCAGAGACTCTAAGCTTGCTGAGGCCCGAGTCCCAGTGCACACACAAGGTGGCCTTTCTCCTACTCAGCCAAGAACTCTCTTTTTTCTCTCTTGCTCCTTCTTCCCCTTTTCAAAGAAATATTTCTATACCCTTCATCCATCCCTCCTTATAACTTCAAAATATTTATCCATGCTCATTCAAACAGAACACTTCAATAATTTGGAGAATCATGGGTAAGGAAGAAACAAGTTTATTGATCACTAAGGCTAGTTCATGTAGAATGGGTCATTGAAACAAAACAGGGATCTTTTGGGCCCAAAAGGTTTGACAAAAGGTGATGCAACTTATGCATTAAAATGGGTGGCTTTGAAAAAGACTCAAACGATTTTCAAACAGGTGCCTAAATCACTTTAGAATTTTGAAAACTTTTCTTTGTTTCGCCTCAAGTTTTCCTCAAGTTGGTTCTAGTGATCAACTTGCTCACTTGTACTTTGTTTTCGAAAACTGTTTTTAAAGAAAATTCTCATTCATTCAAAACTAAGCATCTGAACTGAAATATTTTCCAGAGAATGAATCATGCTATTCATATGATCAGGGATTTTCACTGGTATTTTTTAAAGTCTCTATTGGATTTTCTGGTGAAGTTTTGAAAAAAATAGTGCTTTCAGATCCATGCATGAAAAGTATCCCACCCCAAACTTAAAATTTTTCAAATCCCTTTAAAATTGCATGAAGAGTATCCCACCCCAAACTTAAAAACATACTTTGTCCTCAAAGCAGCAGTAAACATAGGGGTTGATAAGTGTCCAAAAGACACTTATTTATGCATGAATATTTGACCATAAATTCCTAAATTGAGTTGATTATAAGCATGAAAGTGACAAATATAACTCAATTACATGTTTTGTGTCTCAGGTACCTGGTAAAAGAAGAAAATCTGGATTCTGAGGAAAAATGAAGGAAAAAGGACCAAAATCAAGCAAAATAGGGAATGGCACGACCACGCCAATTCTGGCACGACCGCGCCGATTAAATGTGCAAAAATTCAAAGAAATCCAGAAAATTCCTAACGGCTAGTGAGGCAGAAAGGAGGGCAGTTCGTGAATGTGAAATGGCGTGACCGCACCCCACGAGAACGCTACCGCGCCATGAAGATGGCGCTTCCAGTGGCGCTGCCGCGCCGCACTGTTTCCTTTCTAAGATGCCAAGTTATATTTCGGGAAGTCGGCAAAGCATCCAAGGAGTGGCGCGAACGCACCAGTTATACAGCTTAAAGTAGCGCGACCGCGCCATGAAGAATCATTCCTCATTTAGAACCCGAAGGCCGTGCTCCAGACTTAAACAAAATCTCAGCTCCAGTGGCGCGACCGCACCAAAACAAAGAACAATTCGGCGCGACCGCGCCGCTGACTCTGCTTCGTGACTTACGGAAATCTCGGGATTCTGACTGCCAATCAAGCCCAGACTTGAAAGAAGAAGTCCTAATTGGCTAAGGAAGGTATCCACGAAGATTTTATGATATATTTCCAGAGTCTAGGTGCATTGAATGGTCAAGAAGAGAAGTCCAAGACAAAGAAGGAAACTGCTGCCATAAAAGGAAAGTACAAGTCCAAGATTGAAGAGTCCATATCTGGAGATTTTCGAACTCCAATTGGATCAAAATTTGGACCACAGATTTCTGAGAGGATTGAGAATCATGACACGGAAAATCAGGTCAATCAAAGTCCGGGTTGTGGAGTTTTATATTTTCAAAGTGGTCGACCCAGTGCTGGAATTGGCAGCAGAAGCAGTTCAACTTCTCAAGGTGATATCTCAAGTTTCCCAACTCAGAATGACTTCAAATTTTGTACACAAGTCAAGGACTAAGTAATGAAGGTTCGGATGTAAGTTGAGAAAATTATGAGGTCGGAAAGTCATAATTCATACCCCTGGACAGAGGCCAAAATTACAAGTTCTGGGAAGAGCTTCAAGTATAAATAGGCATCCGAGGCAGAGCATAAGGAGGAAGTTTTTTATCAAGTTTTCATCCAGTTTCAGTTGTAAATACAATAGTTTAGGCTTTTATTGTTTTTAGTCATTGTGGAGTTGAGAGAGAGAGAGAGAGAAAGAAGGAAGAGATTTCAATCAAGGAGGAGTTGAAGCAAAGGGCAGTCCTCAAAATGGGGTTTTCTGTACTTTATTTTCTTCTTGTTTTCATGGTTGTAATTAATTCCTCTTTCAGTGTTTGTTTGATTATCATGGAATAATCTCTCTTTGTTGGGGAAGTCATGAACTCCAAGTTTGTTATATGTTTGAATTCTGAATTTTATAGCAATAAAATATCCTACTTTTGTTTTAGAAACTGAGTTCATTGCTTATTTCTGATCTGAATTGATATTTGAAGTTTAATGAGGTTCGAATAGAGAAGTTAAATTTCAGTGGAAAGTTGGGTTGGTCATATGATTCTTTGTTTTCTAAAACAACTCGCTTTTCTAACTAGTTGTTTCCGGATTGTGATGGAGACTAGTGGAAAAGTGATGTGACTTTTTTATAACCCTTGTTATGAATGAGAGAGTTCATATTTATGCACTTAGGATTTGAATGTTTCCGGATTGTGATGGAGTTCAAAGAATGAGTGAAAGTTAACTTGTTTTTCTCACTAGTTATTTCTAGATTGTGATGGAGACTAGTGGAAAGCAATTTGACTCTTTAAACACTTTTGTTCTGAATAAGAGTTGATCTTCAATCTTTTATATTTATGCACCTAGGACCTGAATGTTTCCGGATTGTGATGGAGTTCAGAGATTAGGTGAAAGTTATTTCCTGTATATGGGTAACCAGGTTTTCAAAAGCTAAGTCAAGGTAAGGATACTTGAGCAATAAAATCAGAATTCTGCATATTGACAACTAGGAGGGATTGACATTCTTCCCCAACATCTCATCTCTATTAGTTTTTCCATTGGTTTAATTCTGTTTTCTTTTCAGTTTTCAAAACCAAAACCAAAAACTTCTTTTCCCTCAATCAGTAGAAAAATCTTTGCTTAAACTGAGTTCTCATCAAGGTCTCTATGGGATCGATATCTAGACTCTCGAGTCTATATTACTTGCTGACCTAGTGCACTTGCTAGACTCACAACAAGTTTTTGGCGCCGTTGCCGGGGACCATTGCATTGAGAGTAAGTTTAAGTGAATTTTGATTTGTTGATTGAGATTAAAAATTTTTATTTTATCTTTTCAGGTTGAACCAGATTAGCGCATGAAACAAGGAGTGGTAAGCCACTAGATGAACTTGGAACTGGAAAGAGCACTCAGATGAGAGGTGGAAAGACGTGCAGAATGAGATAAGTCCATATCCTAACTCATATTCAGAATTTCCCCAACCATATGCATTTTCCAATCATAATTCATGGAGGTATGATTCTAATATATCAAGTTCTTTTGTTGATAATAAACCTAATGGTTCCTATAAAGCAGAGCATGATAATTATTTCTCTAAAAATAATGTAAATCCATATTTCGAGAATGATTGGCAAGACAATGTGCCACATAGGCAATTGTCCAGGTTCAGGTATGATCACCCTCCTATGTTCAGTAACTCTTCATATCATCATGCATATTCCCCTCAGCCTCAAGAAGACTGGTCTAGGCTGACCACTCTAGTGGATAACTATTCTGCTAAAAAAGATACTATGTTAAATCCACCTGATGAACAACCTAGTTTAGAAACCATTGATAATTCACAAAGAGCCAGACTTGAGGAGATGTTTTTAAAGTTCCTAGAAAATCAAGAAAAAAGAGATGCTCAGACTGAAGCCAAGCTTGACGCTCAAGAAGCAATCTTAAAGAATCAAGAAGCTTCCATCAGAAATCTGGAAATACGAATAGGACAGATGGCCACTGTCATATCATAACTCATAGATACAATGGAGAGAGCTGAAAGTTATTGTGATTTTCAAAAATTTCAAGAGGGAGAAGATGAGAAGATCATGGAGGAAAAAGAAGAAGATGTAAAACAGAAAGAAGGGGATGGGGTAGAACAAGAAGAGAAACCCCATGAACAGCACAAAGAAGTTAGGATAGAGGACACCAAGGTTAATGAACATTCTTTCCTCTCATTAGACATTGATTACTTCATTATCCAGCCCTATAAACCACCCACAAAAGTTGAAATTAAAATTTTATTGGGTCTGGGTAGTGTAAAGAACAGTTGGCTAAAAGTAAACAAGCAAAACAAGTTAAAAGCCAACCAGAAAAGATAAAGAGTGACCAGCTCTTTACTCAAAAGATTGAATCATCATGCAACACATTCAAAAGTCAAAAACACCCTCAAGCATGGATGGTTCCAGTTTCCATTCGATCCTGGTGGATCAGATTACATGGATCAGTAGTGTAGGAATAGGAGTAGGAGTTTTTGAATTTGCTAAAAAAAATTTTTAGAAGGATAGGATAGTTTTTTTTTTTTTTTTTTTTTCAAAAATTTTAGGACTTGTTTAAATTTGAATAAGATTTTGATTTCTTTGCATAGACCTAGGATAGGAATAGGGTTAGATTAAAAATTTACAGCTTTCAAAAAACCAGAAAAACACAAAAAAATTAAGAACTCAAAACTGGAAAAAGGAAGAAGATAAGGAAGAAGAAGAAGACCAAAAAATTTTAGCTTTTGCTAATTCTTTTATACTTTTTCTTTCTGAAAAATTTTGTATGAGCTTGCTTTGTGTGTGCTTTTATCTGAGAGGGTGATTTAATGCAATTTTATTAATATGTACTCAATCTCCATTCATATTAATAAAATTATGCTTTTTCTCTCAAATTTGTCTCAAAGCATGCTTTTCATAATTCCTCCAATGAAAATATGAAAAAATGACTCTGCATCTGCTTATAACTTATACAAACCTGTCCAAAGTGGAAATAGTGAAAATTGCATTCAGAATCTGAAAATTTCCTGAAATTAATCGGCGCGACCGCGCCAAATTCTGGCGCGGCCGCGCCTCTGGGTTGACGAGATTTGGCCACTACAGAGGTACTGCAACAGAACCTCCACTACAGGTATTCTTCTTAACATACATTTTATGTCTGAGAGACACTTTTAGTCAATTTTCATTTTCAATTGCTCAAAATCATGCAAATTTTTATCACTAACCCATGAGAGCAGAATGCAAGAGCCACAAAGGCAGATCCATCCAACCTCAATCCACCCAGAAAGTCAAGGAAGTATCTCTATCACTCCTATGTTTATTGCTGCTTTGAGGACAAAGTATGTTTTTAAGTTTGGGGTGGGATACTCTTCATGAAATTTTAAGAGGATTTGAAAAATTTTAAGTTTGGGGTGGGATACTTTTCATGCATGGATCTAAAGCACTGTTTTGTCAAAACTTCACCAGAAAATCCAATAGAGACTTTGAAAAATACCAGTGAAAACCCCTGATCATATGAATAGCATGATTCACTTTCTAGAAAAATATATTAGTTCAGATGCTTAGTCTTGAATGGATGAGAATTTTTCTTTAAAAACAGTTTTTGAAAACAAAGTACATATGAGCAAGTTGATTTCAACCACTAGAACCAACCTGAGGAAAACTTGAGGCGAAACAGAGAAAGGTTTTCAAAATTTTGAGGTGATTTAGGCACCTGTTTAAAAATCGTTTGAGCCTTTTTCAAAGCCACCCATTTTAATGCACAAGTTGAATCACCTTTTGTCAAACCCTTTGAGCCGAAAAGATCCTTGTTTTATTTCAATGTCCCATGCTACATGAACCAGCCGTAGTGATAAATAAACTTGTTTCTTCCTTACCCATGATTCTCCAAATTATTGAAGTGTTCTGTTTGAATGAGCATGGATAAAGATTTTGAAGTTATAAGGAGGGATGGATGAAGGGTATAGAAATATTTCTTTGTAAAGGGAAGAAGGAGCAAGAGAGAAAAAAAAAAGAGAGTTCTAGGCTGAGTAGGAGAAAGGCCACCTTGTGTGTGCACCGGGACTCAGGCCTCAGCAAGCTTAGAGTCTCTGAGTCAACCGGCAAGGTAAGCTGGACTCCAAACAAAGCCAAGGAAAAAGAAAAAAAAAGGTTGTGGGTTAGTTAAGGGAAAGGCCACCTCGTGTGTGCACCGGGTCTCGGGCCTCAGCAAGCTTAGGGACTCTGAGTCAACCGACGAGGTAAGCTAAACTCTAAACAAAACCCAAAGAAAAAGATACATGGGAAAGAGAAAAAAGAAGGAAAAGGAAAAAATGAGGGATCAATACAAAAGAATAAGTTTGGGGTGGAAGAGCTTCGAAGAAAAGTCACAAATCCAATTCATGCTCAGGAAAATGGAAAATGGATATAAGGAGGAGAATAAAACCCAAAAGAAAACCAAAAAATCTTCATCATACCCATTACCCCTACCTCATTACAACCCATAATATTGATCAGAATTGAGAATTCCTTCAGGTTAGTGGAGAGTGGACTGATGGTTGGCCTATGGAGTTGAATTGAGACTTATCACTTGTATGAGAAGGTACATCTTTGAAAACTTTTGAAGAAAATTCGAAATCTGTTTTGACTAAGCAAGAAGAACCATCATTAGGAAAGAAGTGAATCATCTATCTTGGAAACTTCAGAAGGGAGGATCACTGAATTTTCTTAGTCTTTACAGATCTATCAGGTATTTATTTCAGAGTTTTGCTCGAGGACGAGCAAAGGTTTAAGTTTGGGGTTGTGATAAGTGTCCAAAAGACACTTATTTATGCATGAAAATTTACCATAAATTCCTAAATTGAGTTGATTATAAGCATGAAAGTGACAAATATAACTCAATTATATGTTTTGTGTCTCAGGTACCCGGTAAAAGAAGAAAATCTGTATTCTGAGGAAAAATGAAGGAAAAAGGACCAAAATCAAGCAAAATAGGGAATGGCGCGACCGCGCCGATTCTGGCGCGACCGCGCCGATTAAATGTGCGAAAATTCAAAGAAATCCAAAAAATTCCTAACAGCTAGCGAGGCTGAATGGAGGGCAGTTCGTGAATGCGAAATGGCGAGACCGCACCCCACGAGGGCGCTACCGCGCCATGAAGATGGCTCTTCAAGTGGCGCTGCCGCGCCGACTGTTTCCTTACTAAGATGCCAAGTTCTATTTCGGGAAGTCGACAAAGCATCCAAGGAGTGGCGCGACCGCGCCAGTTATATAGCTTAAAGTAGCGCGACCATGCCATGAAGAATCATTCCTTATTTAGAACCCGAAGGCCGTGCTCCAGACTTAAACAAAATCTCAGCTCCAGTGGCGCGACCGCGCCAAAACAAAGAACAATTCGGCGCGACCGCGCCGCTGACTCTGCTTCATGACTTGCGGAAATCTCAGGATTCTGACTGCCAATCAAGCCCAGACTTGAAAGAAGAAGTCCTAATTGGCTAAGGAAGGTATCCACGAAGATTTTATGATATATTTCCAGAGTCTAGGTGCATTGAATGGTCAAGAAGAGAAGTCCAAGACAAAGAAGGAAACTGCTGCCATAAAAGGAAAGTACAAGTCCGAGATTGAAGAGTCCATATCTGGAGGTTTCCGAACTCCAATTGGATCCAAATTTGTACCACAGATTTCTGAGAGGATTGAGAATCATGACACGGAAAATCAGGTAAATCTAAGTCCGGGTTGTGGAGTTTTATATTTTCAAAGTGGTGGACCCAGTGCTGGAATTGGCAGCAGAAGCAGTTCAACTTCTCAAGGTGATATCTCAAGTTTCCCAACTCAGAATGACTTCAAATTTTGTACACAAGTCAAGGACTAAGTAATTAAGGTTCGGATGTAATTTCAGAAAATTATGAGGTCGGAAAGTCACAATTCATACCCCTGGACAGAGGCCAAAATTACAAGTTCTAGGCAGAGCTTCAAGTATAAATAGGCATCCGAGGCAGAGCATAAGGAGGAAGTTTTTTATCAAGTTTTCATCCAGTTTCTAGTTTTAAATACAGTAGTTTAGGTTTTTATTATTTTTAGTCAGTGTGGAGTTGAGAGAGAGAGAGAGAGAGAAAGAAGGAAGAGATTTCAATCAAGGAGGAGTTGAAGCAAAGGGCAGTCCTCAAAAGGGGGTTTTCTGTACTTTATTTTCTTCGTGTTTTCATGGTTGTAATTAATTCCTCTTTCAGTGTTTGTTTGATTATCATGGAGTAGTCTCTCTTTGTTGGGGAAGTCATGAACTCCTAGTTTGTTATATGTTTGAATTCTGAATTTTATAGCAATAAAATATCCTGCTTTTATTTTAGAAACTGAGTTCATTGCTTATTTCTGATCTGAATTGATATTTGAAGTTTAATGAGGTTCGAATAGAGAAGTTAAATTTCAGTGAAAAGTTGGGTTGGTCATATGATTCTTTGTTTTCTAAAACAACTTGCTTTTCTAACTGGTTGTTTCCGGATTGTGATGGAGACTGGTGGAAAAGTGATGTGACTTTTTTGTAACCCTTGTTCTGAATGAGAGAGTTGATATTTATGCACTTAGGATTTGAATGTTTCCATTAGTTTAATTTTGTTTTCTTTTCAGTTTTAAAAAACCAAAACCAAAAACTTCTTTTCCCTCAATCAGTAGAAAAATCTTTGACTAAACTGAGTTCTGATCAAGGTCTCTTTGGGATCGATATCTGGACTCTCGAGTCTATATTACTTGCTGACCTAGTGCACTTGCTAGACTCACAACAGGGGTGATAGAGATACTTCCCTGACTTTCTGGGTTGATTGAGGCGGGATGGATCTCCCTTGGTGGCTCTTGCATTCTGCTCTCATGGGTTAGTGATAAAAATTTGCATGATTTTCCGCAATTAAAAAT
The DNA here is from genome assembly GCA_019845555.1 of Aristolochia fimbriata. Lineage (NCBI taxonomy): Eukaryota > Viridiplantae > Streptophyta > Magnoliopsida > Piperales > Aristolochiaceae > Aristolochia > Aristolochia fimbriata. The sequence continues at coordinate 19,057,357 of CM034080.1, forward strand.
GAAAACTGACTATAAGTGTCTCTCAGGCATAAAATTTATCATAAGAAGAATACTTGTAGGCGAATGTGTGCCTTTTTACCTCTGTAGTTGTTGTTCTTCATCAAGGCAGTGGCGCAACCGCGCCAGAATTTGGCGCGGTCGCGCTGAGTAATTTCATCATGTCTTCAGTTCCTGAATGAATTTTACTCTTTTTCCACTTTGGACAAGTAAATATCAGACAGAGGTAGATTAAGAGTCCTTTTTCACACATTTTCATTGGAAGAATTACTAAAAGCATGCTTTGAGACAAACCATTGAGAGTAGAAATCAAAATTTCACTAATATGAATGGAGATTGAGTACATATTAATAAAATTGCATTAAATCACACTCTCAAACATAAGCACACACAAAACAAGCTCACACACAATTCTCAGAAAGAAAAAATCTAAAAGAACTAGCAAAAGCTAAGATTTTCTAATCTTCTTCTTCTTCCTCATCTTCATCTTCCTTTTTCCAGTTTTTAGTTCTTAATTTTTTTGTGTTTTTCTGTTTTTTTTTTTTTTTTTTTTTTGAAAGCTATAAATTTTTAATCTAACCCTATTCCTATCCTAGGTCTATGCAAAGAAATCAAAATCTCATTCAAATTTAAACAAGTCCTAAAAATTTTGAAAACTATCCTAACCTTAAAAAAATTCGAGCAAATTCAAAAACTCCTACTATTTTTACACTACCTACTGATCCATGTGACCTGATCCACCAGGATCGAATGGAAACTGGAACCATCCATGCTTGAGGGTGTTTTTGACTTTTGAATGTGTTGCATAGTGATTCAAACTTTCGAGTAAAGAGCTGGGCACTCTTTCTCTTTCTGGTTGGCCTCTAACTTGTTTTGCTCATTTATTTTTAGCCAACTTTTCTTCACACTGCCCAGACCTAACAAAATTTTAATTTTAACTTTTGTGGGTGATTTATAGGGCAGGATAATGAAGAAATCTATATCTAATGAGAGGAAAGAATGTTCATTAACCTTGGTGTCCTCTATCCTAACTTCTTTATGTTGTTCATGCGGTTTCTCTTCTTGTTCTACCCCATCCCGTTCTCTCTTTTTCATCTTCTTCTTTTTTCTCTTTGATCTTTTCATCTTCTCCCTCTTGAAGTTTCTGAAAATCACAATAACTCTCAGCTCTCTCCATTGTATCTATGAGTTCTTATATGACAGTGGCCATCTGTCCTATTCGTATTTCCAGATTTCTGATGGAAGTTTCTTGATTCTTTGGGGTTGCTTCTTGAGCGTCAAGCCTGGCTTCAGTTTGAGCATCTCTTTTTTCTTGATTTTCTAGGAACTTTAAAAACATCTCCTCAAGTCTGGCTCTTTGCGAATTATCAATGGTTTCTAAACTAGGTTGTTCATCAGGTGGATTTAACATAGTATCTATTTGGGCAGAATAGTTATCCACTAGAATGGTCAGCCTAGACCAGTCTTCTTGAGGCTGAGGGGGATATGCATGATGATATGAAGAGTCACTGAACATAGGAGGGTGATCATACCTGAACCTGGACAAATGCCCATGTGGCAAATTGTCCTGCCAATCATTCTCAAAATATGGATTTACATTTTGCTTAGAGAAATAATTATCATGCTCTGCTTCATAGAAACTATTAGGTTCATTATCAACAAAAGAACATGATATATTAGAATCATACCTTCATGAATCATGATTGGAAGATGCATATGGTTGGGAAAATTCTGAATATGAGTTAGGATATGGACTTATCTCATTCTGCACGTCTTTCCACCTCTCATCTGTGTGCTTGAAGTTATACCATTCCATTAAAGCTCACAAGCCACAGATCATGGTTACCTGAGTGCTCTTTCCGGTTCCTGATCAATTTCAGCAAGTGGCTCTCCACTGATTCTGGTTTCATGCACTGATCCGAAATAACCTGAAAAGATAGAATAAAAATTTTTAATCTCAATCAACATATCAAAATTCACTTAAACTTACTCTCAATTCAATGGTCCCCGGCAATGGCGCCAAAAACATGTTGGTTGTCCAGCAAGTGCACTAGGTCAGCAAGTAATATAGACTTTGAGAGTCTAGATATCGATCCCACAGAGACCTTGATGAGAGCCTAATCTAAGCAAAAATTTTCCTATTGATTGAGGTGAAGAAAATTTGGATTTTTGTTGAGAACTGAAAAAGAAAACAGAATTTGAAACTTCTGGAAAAAACTTTTGGAGATGAGATGTTGGGGAAGAATGTCAATCCCTCCTAATTGTCAATATGCAGAATTCTGATTTTATTGCTCAAGTATCCTTACCTTGACTTAGCTTTTGAAAACCTGGTTACCCATATACAGGAAATAACTTTCACCTAATCTCTGAACTCCATCACAATCCGGAAACATTCAGGTCCTAGGTGCATAAATATAAAAGCTTGAAGATCAACTCTTATTCAGAACAAAAGTGTTTAAAGAGTCAAATTGCTTTCCACTAGTCTCCATCACAATTCGAAAACAACTAGTGAGAAAAACAAATTGACTTTCACTCATTCTTTGAACTCCATCACAATCCGGAAACATTGAAATCCTAAGTGCATAAATATCAACTCTCTTATTCAGAACAAGGGTTATAAAAAGTCACATCACTTTTCCACTAGTCTCCATCACAATCCGAACACAACTAGTTAGAAAAGTGAGTTGTTTTAGAAAACAAAGAATCATATGACTAACCCAAATCTCTACTGAACTTTAACTTCTCTATTCCAACCTCGTTAAACTTCAAATATCAATTCGGATTAGAAACAAGCAGTAAGCACAATTTCTAAACAAAAGTAAGATACTTTATTTCTATAAAATTCAGAATTCAAACATATAACAAACTAGGAGTTCATGACTTCCTCAACAAAGAGAGACTACTCCATGCTAATAAAACAAACACTGAAAGAGGAATTAATTACAGCCACAAAAATAAGAAGAAAACAAAGTACAGAAATCCCCCTTTTGAGGACTGCCCTTTGCTTCAACTCCTCCTTGACTGAAATCTCTTCCTTCTCTCTCTCTCTCTCTCTCAACTCCAAACTAACTAAAATTGGATGAAATTACATACTAACCTTCCTTCTATGGTCCTTGTCAAGCTCACGAAATTTTAGTTCATTCTGAGTTGGGAAACTTGAGATATTATCTTGAGAAGTTGAACTGCCTCTGCAGCCAATTCCTGCACTGGGTCCACCACTTTGAAAATATAAAACTCCACAAACCCGACTTGGATTGGCCTGATTTTTCGTGTCATGATTCTAAATCCTCTCAGGAATCTGTGGTCCAAATTTGGATCCAATTGGAAGTCTGAATCTCCAGATATGGCCTCTTCAATCTCGAACTTGTACTTTCCTTTTATGGCAGCAGTTTCCTTCTTTGTCTTGGACTTCTCTTCTTGACCATTCAATGCACCTAGACTCTGGAAAATTTCCTTAAAACCTTTGTGGATACCTTCCTTAGTCATTTAGGACTCCTTCTCCCAAGTTTGGGCTTGATTAGTTGTCAGGATCCCAAGATTTCCGTAATTTACGTTTGTTGAGTCATTGGCGCGGTCCCGCCGAATTTTCTTTGTTTTGGCGCGGTCGCGCCACTCAGACTTGTTGCCGACTTCTCGAAATAGCGCTTTGGACTCCTTGTATGGAAACAGTGTGGCGCGGCAGCGCCATTGGTAGCGCCATCTTCATGGCACGGTAGCGCCCTCGTGGGGCGCGGTCGCGTCATTTCACTTTCCGGAGTCGTCTTCTTTGAGGCTTCGCTAGCCATTGGAAATTTCTTGGATTTAATTGAATTTGTGCATATTTTCCTGGCGCGGTCGCGCCGTTCTCTTTTTAGGTCTATTTTGCTCCTTTTTCCTTCATTTTCACTCAGAATCCAGATTTTCTTCTTTTTCCAGGTACCTGAGACACAAAACATATATTTGAGTTATATTTGTCACTTTCATGCTCATAATCAACTCAAATTAGGAATTTATGATCAATAATTCATGCATAAATAAGTTTCTTTTGGACACTTATCAGCTTCAGTGCCATAGACCAGCGAGAATGGAGTCAACTGGGTCGGTGTTCGGAACGACGTCCTGTATGCCCATAGGGCTTCACCTAGTTTCTCGTCCCAACTCCCTTTTGTTGGCGCCGATGGTCTTCTTTAGGATTTTGTAGAGCGTCTTGTTGAAAGCTTCTGTGAGTCTGTTGGCTTCCGGATTGTAAGCCGTTGAGGTCCGTTGTTGTATCCAAAATTTCTCACAGAAACAGACCATGACTTTGTTTTTGAATGGCGTACTGTTGTCCGTCATTATGTATCGGGGAACTCCGTATCGATAGATGATTTGTGTTCGGATAAAGTCGACGACGATGACGGCCTTCACTTCTCGGTAGGCGGCGGCTTCGGCCCATTTTGAGAAGTAATCGGTGGCAGCCAAGATGTATTGCATGTCGGAGTCGAACTTGGGAGAGATGGGGCCGATGATGTCCATCCCCCAAGCTTCGAACGACCATGATGCGACCGTTGGGTGAAGCGGCTCTGGCGCCTGGTGTATGTAGTCGGCATGGAGTTGGCATTGTTTGCACGATCGGGCCATTTCGATGGCGTCTCTGAGCATTGACGGCCAGTAGTAGCCCAGTCGTTTGACCTGCAAGTGGAGTTTCGGGCCAGCTTGGTGCGCGCTGCAGATTCCATTGTGCATCTCTTTGAGAACTTGCGACCCATCTTCCTTTGACAGGCAACGAAGAAGCAGACCTTCATATGACCTCCGGTAGAGTATGTCGTGGATGAAAGCGTACTTTGGAGCTGCTCGACGGATTTGGACTCGTTCTCGCAGGTCGACAAGAGGTGTGCCGTGGCGAAGGAAATTTATGATTTCCTCTCTCCAATCTTCGGTTTGATTTTGACTGGCCAAAATGGGTAGAGACTCTTCTGTCTCTTCTATTTCGTCTTCCTCTGTTTCTTCCTTGACCGGTGGAAGGATTACCCATCGTTCGCAAATGGGAACCTGGCAAGGTCGCTGGTCGAATAGTGCCAGACTGGCCGCGATGGTAGCTAATGCGTCGGTTGGCCCATTCTCGGATCGAGGGACATAGAGGAGTGAGACTTCCGGGATTTGGGCCAGAAGTTCACCAGCATGTCTCTGGAATGGTTCGAGTTCGGCTTTCTTTACTTCGAACTCTCCTGTGAGTTGCTTGATGACCAATGTCGAGTCGCCATAGATATTTAACTGCGGCAGCTTCATCTCGACCGCTATTCCAAGTCCGAGGAGGATAGCTTGATACTCTGCTTCATTGTTCGAGCAATTTTGGGTGAGCACGAACGAGTATGGTAGCAGGTCTTTCTTCGGTGAGACGAACAGGACTCCGGCGCCAGCGCCGCTTCTACTTGCGGTGCCGTCAAAATACATCTCCCAAGGAGGGAACACCTCTATCAGAAAGATTTCCTCGTCTGGAAACTCCTCTGTTAACTCCCATTCGGCAGGTACCGGGTGGTCGGCCAGGAAATTAGCCAATGCTTGGCCTTTAAGTGCTCGTTGCGGCACGAAATTGATCTCGAACTCGGAAAGGAGCAGCGCCCATTTTGCCACTCGACCAGAGAGAATTGATCGCAACATAATGTACTTCAGCGGGTCGGCTCTCAAGATGAGGTTCGTCGAATGTGCCAGGAGGTAGTGCCGAAGTTTTTGAACCGCGAAGATGAGAGCTAAGCAGGTCTTATCGATTGGAGAATAGTTGAGTTTGGCGCCCACCAGAGTTCGGCTTAGATAGTACAGAGAACGTTCTTTATTGTTCTCGTCACATTGAGCCAAAAGAGCTCCCACCGATTTCTCCTGCGCGGCGATGTACAGTAGCAGTGGTCTGTCGACAATTGGAGCTACGAGCACTGGTGGTTTGGTGAGATTTGCCTTTATGTTGTTAAAGGCGTTCCGGCAAGATTTGACCCATTCGAACGGTGTATCTTTCTTGAGCAGGCGACCGAAAGGCTGGCACCTTCCGGCTAAGTTCGAAATGAAATGCCGAATATACGCCAAGAGGCCTTGAAAGCTCTTGAGTTCGGAGACGTTTCTGGGCTCCGGCATCTTCTGGATGGCGTCGATTTTCGACTGGTCAATTTCGATCCCTCTGTGATGGACGATGAATCCTAGGAACTTGCCCGAGGTGACGCCGAATGCACACTTCTACGGATTCATTTTGAGTTGAAACCGTCGAAGTCGCTCGAACACTGCCCAGAGGTCGAGAAGATGGTAGGCCCTCTATTTTGAAGGAAATCGTCGACATAGCATTCAACTCGTTTGTGAAGGAAATCGTCGAAAATATTCTGCATTGCCCTCTGGTAAGTTGCGCCGGCGTTCTTGAGTCCGAATGGCATCACTTTGTAACAGACGATGCCATTGGGTGTGTGGAACGCAGTGAGCTCCTCATCCTTTGGGTCCATCCGGATTTGATTGCAACTGGAGGAACCATCCATAAAAGTCATGACCCGTCGTCGTGTCGACCATAAGCTCTGTTATTGGTAGAGGGAAGTCGTCCTTCGGGCACGCCTTATTCAGGTCGCAAAAATCGACACAGACCCGGATTTGGCCAGTCTTCTTCTTGACAGGCACGATGTTAGCAATCCAGGATGGGTACTTCACCTCTCTGATGAAATTCGCCGCGATTAATTTATCGACCTCCTTTTCGATTTTCGGCACCAGTTCCGATCGGAACCTTCGCTGCGACTGTTTAACCGGTCGAACGGAGGGGTGAACTACCAATTTGTGGACTGCGACTCGAGGGTCGAGACCAGGCATCTCCGCGTAGTTCCAGGCGAAGATGTCGCGATACTCGTGAAGCAATGCCATATACTCAGTTTCTTCTTCAGCCGTCAGTGAAGCACTAAGGAATGTCGGCCTCGGGTCCTCTGCTATGCCCAAGTTGACTTTCTTTAATTCGTCGACAGTCGACTGGCCTCCTTCTTCAAACTCGGCCTGAGCCTCCTTCAAGATGAATTCCTCTTCCTCTTGGTCGTCGTCAGTGATGGAGATGTGGTTCACCATAACTGAGTCGTAGGCGCGGGCTCGTGCGATTGCAGCTTCCAGAGTGTAAATAACTACTGGTTTCAGCGCGTCTTTCCTTTCCGTTGGATTTTGGCCGACTGAAACTTGATGCACATCTGCTGAAGCCTTTCTAGTTATTTTGACTGGTTTCGCCTGGCTAGTATAAATTTTGATCGGCTTCTGCCTCTGGTAGTCGAGGCCCAGGCGACCTTGGTTGATTCTTTGGCCTTCATTTCTCAATTTCTCCTGTTCTGGAGTGAGAACTGGTAGAGTGATGGGCGGATTGGCATGAATTTCATCTTTTGTGAGGTTGCCCCCAACTCTGGCCATCAGTCGGTAGGCGTTCGGGTCGAAACCTTCATTGGAGCGTGTGGACGGCAACTGTTGTTGGCTCGGCAACTGCTTCACGATGCTTCGTTCCTCCAATTTTGGCAGAGGAGGCGTGACTTTTTCTAGTAGAGGGGTCAGCTGGATTTTATGGCAGACGACCAGTGGAGCTTCTCCTTTCTTCCTTTGCGATTGTGGGATGTACCTTAAGATTGGTACATCGTGCTGCGCTGGCTTTGGAGTGGCTGCGAACGATTTGTCGCCGTATGCTGGTTGGCTGTTGCGCGCAGACTGTTGTGGAGGCATGAACTGCGTCGTGGTCTGCTTTGGAGATGCAACTTGCTTTGACGTCGGCGGTTTTGTGGCCTGTGACGGCTGTTTGACCGTTGTGACCTGCGTCGGTTGTTTAGACGAAGCAGGCTACGTCGGAGTGCTCTTGACGTCCGCTGCCTGGTTCGGCCAAGGTGACAATTTAACTGTCGGTTTGGTCGTCAAATAGAACTTAGCGTCCGCAAAGGATGCCTCAGCCTCCGTGAATGGACTTTCGTCGGTGTACACCATCTTTTGTTCACCGTTTTCCCAATACTTGAAGCATTGGTGCAGTGTGGATGGCACGACTCCGTTTGAGTGAAGCCACGGTCGACCCAAGAGCAGGTTGTAAGATGTCCTGGAGTCGATGACTTGGAAAGGAGTTTCAACTACCATGTCGCCAATGTGCAATTTGAGATTTGCCATGCCGAGCGTTCTCTGGCCCTCCTGGTTGAAACCTTGGATGAGAAGAGAACTTGGAGAGAGGTCGCCAGCAGAGAGACCGACGTTCTTCATCATGCGAATAGGCAGAATGTTGACTGCAGATCCACAATCGATGAGGATACGGTTGATTTTGTGGTCTTTGATGTAGCCGGAGACGAACAACAGTCTGTTGTGATTCTTTGTCCCCAATTGTGCGTCCTCCTCTAGGAATGTAATGCACGGTGGGCATGTCACGCCAAGTGCTTGTTCCGATTTTGCAAGTTGCGGGGAGGATAGTGCATCTTCTTCCTCCTTTCTGTAAGGTGGTGTCAGTCCAACTTTCTGCAAGTCGTGCTTTCTCATGAGCAGAATTTTGAGTTCGGCTTTGAGTTCCTCTGGTTTGTCGAGGACCCGAATTAGAGCTTGTCTTGACCGAATGGCCAAGTCGAGGTCGTCTTCTACCTCATTCATTGGTGAGATTTGCTTCAATGACGTCTCGAGGTCATCGCATTCGACGACCGTTCTTTTGCCTTTATCTGTCGCTTCTGTCTGCTCGGGAGGTGTTGTTGAGCAGGTCGCCACCATTGCTGGAGGTGCGAAAAACTCTTTCGGGAAGAACTCTGCCAGTGTGACAGGTCTTCTCTTCCTTTTGCTTGCCCCCTGTATGTCGGTCCTAGGAGCCTTTCTTTGGCGCTTTGCAGCTTTCTTATTTGACCACTTCGCCTTGATTCTGGTGGTTGCCGATGCCGGTTCGGCTTCTCGAAGAGGCTTCTTTCTCTGGATAACCAGGATCCACCCTTCTACGTCGGCGGCAGCTAGTTCACGGGCTTAGCCGGTGGTCGTCGGTGGTTGTGTGGTCGGTTGGAGAGACCGGATTTTGGACGGTACTCTTTTTGTGTGACCTTCTGTTGATGTAGCCGAGTTCGTCGGTTTGGCTCGGCTTGAATGGAGATGGCATGTGAGGAGGCTGTGTTTTCAGCTCCTTCAATTTCGATACGGCCTTGAGCCACCAGCTCCATGATGCGATCCTTTGGGATGAAGCATTTCTCCGTCGAATGCCCAACCAGGCTATGATATTTGCAGAAGTTAGGGTCTTGCTCTTGGATTGGTCGCCGGGTCTTTTGATTTCTGGCAGCCTCAGCAGTTGGTTGTCGAGGAGTTGGTCGAGCATAATTGGAACGTCTGCGTCGGCAAAGGGATATGTCTTTGCCTGCGTTCTTCCAGTGACAACTTCGGAACCCAGACGAGCTCGGCGCCGGCTTCCCCGTCCGCGTCGCCGGAAGAACATCGGAAAAGACAGGTAAAAAATCTCTGGCCAGGGAATCTGTGGCTCGAAAATCCATCGACACGGGTGTCGGGAGGGGAGTCGGAGGGGAGCCGGGAGGGGAGCCGGGAGGGGAGTCGGGAGGGGAGCCTGAGGGGGGAGCCGGGGGGGGAGCCGGAGGGGGAGCCCGGGAGGGGAGCCGGGAGGGGGAGGGGGAGCCGGGAGGGGAGTCGGGAGGGGGAGGGGAGGGGGAGCCGGGAGGGGAGTCGGGAGGGGAGCCGGGAGGGGAGCCGGAGGGGAGCCGGGAGGGGAGCCGGGGGGGAGCCCGGGGGAGCCGGAGGGGAGCCGGGAGGGGAGTCGGGAGGGGAGTCGGGAGGGGGAGTCGGGAGGGGAGTCGGGAAGATAAATTCATTTAGAATTGAATATCCGATTAGCAGCTTATCGGATATTTATTTCTAAATGATTTAATTTAAATTTTTCATGTTTGATTTGAATATCCGATCATTGCCACCCCTAACACAAGGAGTCAAGGGAGAAGAATGGGACTACCACACCTCATGCATTGTTGACAATCTCTTTAATAATACACCTCTAGCCTTACAAAAAAAAAAAAAAAAATTATATATATATATATATATTCTCTAATTTTTAATGGTAATAATAGTATCAATAATTCTACTCAGGCAAATCTACTCTGGTAGAATTAAGAAAAGACTTTAGAGAACGAAACACTCCAAGGGTCCCTAGTCAGTAATTCGATTCCGTGCTGAAATCTTCCATAGAGACTTGTCAGTTATTATCGTTTCTTCTCTACAAATATTTATTAATTCTAGGACATAGACCAGGGTATTCTCAATGTGGAGCTTATAGCCAAGGGGTCACATGTGAGAGTTACAATGGGAGGTATTTGAGTTCAAGTCTCTTTGGGGGTGTTGAGTTCAAAATGTAATAGTGCATATACGCACTCATCTTTTTTTTTTTTTTATTTATATAAAAAACACTCATATAAGTAAATAAGTTTATTAAGCTGCTGACTCAAGTTGGGTCAGAGGGAGGTCGGGTATATTAATATTAGAACTCATAAGCAATACTCTTACCTCTTATAATTTTCTTTTTCTTAGTTGGGGTACCCATAAGAGGCAAATCCGATCTGATTTAGAACAACATAAGCACAAGAATCCGTTGCTCCGCTTCTCTTGCTGAATCAATCTGCTTGGGTTAGAGCATAAAATTTCGGTTACAAGTGTTCTAATAGATACATCTTTAACTTCCAATGATTAATACTCATGAACCTGCTACAGCATATCAGTTTCTAAATTGAATTATCATATTTCCTATTTAAAACAAACACCACAGGTAGTAAATGAAGCCAACTTCTCTCTCATTTTTAGTGTTGGGTAAAGAAAACATGGAGCAGTAAGGAGCGTCGAATGAACAGCTGGGAGAGCAGAAGACCTCTCTCTCTTGAACATACATCTTGATGACTACAGAAGAAACTTGTGATTATGTTGCATATTCTTCTCGACCATAAGGTGTAGGCAAAACAATATCAGTAACTACAGATATTGATTTGTCTTCTTGGAAGCTGGCATCGTTTTCCACAGCATTGTTCCCATCCTCTGCAGGCATCTCATTACAGTTAATGGTGTGCCAGACGGGCCTCTCTTGTTGAAACATCCTGAGACAAAAACAGAACAAATCAAGGATTAAAATGAAAATAACCTATCCCTAACAGAACAAAAAAAAAAGAAATCATACAGTTTTCTCATCACCACACTAAAGGAATCTCTGAAATAATTTCCAGTGGACCTACAAGATAAAAAAGGATGCTAACTGACAAATTCTGACACCGGAAAATTTGATTCGTAAATGGAGCTTTCCTGATTCAGTAGTTCCTATTGTCTTTCTGTGATTTTAACTACAATGTGTTGATGAGGAGTTCAGCCAGACAAAATTTATGCCTAAGGTCCTACTGTCTTTTTTCCAATGTTAAACAACATCAAGACACTCCTGTACCTAAATAATTTCATTCACTTCAGAAGTGGACTGCCAACTATTTTAACTATTAGGTGCTTTTAGTTTCTGGTATCATGATTCTCCATTTTACGTTTCTGAAAGTTATCAATGTAAAATAGTTCAAGCATTTTAGATGTTCTCGCATTTTCCTGTTGCAAACAACAAGTATAAGAATTCAGTAAGAATTTATGAATGCCAGATATTTTCCTCCTCAGTTATCTGAAAAAATAGAATCTAAAAGAAATATATACACACAATGGGGCTCAAGGGAGATGAGCTTACGGGTGTTTGCAAAGCATAGGACAATGAATCATGATTGCATACTTGCAGGTAGCAATTTCTTTGACTGAACTAATCAACACTCTGGACTCTGCACATATGAACCTCACCTGCAGGATAAATTAGTTACCAAAATTGTACTATGAAAACTGATCTGGAAAGTTTATTTTCCAAAAATTAGTAAGATGCTTCATTCATACCTCAGTTTCCCGAGGTTCAGATGTAAGATCACATACAGTCCCATTTGTAAACAGATGAGCATGATACCTACCATAATGCAAAGTAAGAAATAAAAAGTCAAGCAATAACCAGAGAAAACAACATTCAAAATTTAATAAGTAATTTCCTTCTCTTTATGTTTTGGCCCATCTCCGGATGCGGCTGCAAGATTACCCTGTTTCAAGTGCCTAGTTCTATCTTATGCAAGTCGGCTAAAGCAAACAGTAGTCCAACAGTCTTTATAGCAGATAATACTATTATTCATTTACAGTTCTAGAAGGGTGTATCCTTCTTTATACTACCTTTGAGAAGCATCTTTGGAGCGAGGGTCTTTCATTATAGAAACATCAGAGCGGTTGTGGTTGAATGCAGCTGTGGTTTCAGGATCATATACACCCAAAATAAACTCTTGAACTGCCTGTGATAGAAACATCAATGTGAACCTCTTTTTTACCGGAATCTTTATTTTATATTCTAGAAAAAAAAATGTCCTCTCTCTGCAGGAATCTACAAATAAAAGGATTGAACACCAATTTGTAACTGCAGATGAGTCATCGAAGAAATAATCAACATCAATCTGCAAATTAAGTAAGAAAAAGATGTGGAGAACTTGCTGAAACCTTCAAAATAGAACCAATCTTCAACAATCACTATATGATATGCAGCTTCCATGTGAGAAGAAAGAGGAAGTAAAGAACCTCTCCTTCTTTATTCTTAAATAATATCAGTCAAATATGAGGAAACAAAAACAAAATCAGTCCTTTCTTTCCCTTTTTTGAGATCTCAGTTGACACATTGAGCAGGTTGTCTATGATTTGGATCTTGAAAGCATTATGAGTAGGAACTCTGTAGTATGTCTATTTAAGAAAATTCCAAATGATGTTAACAATGGCAGAAACTCAAGTAGTTGACATTTGCCACTTTATTTCAGCAAATAACAACATACATTCATCTAGAAGAACAAGAGTTCTAAGATTTAGGAGCCTACCTTGCCATTTTCCAAATGAAATTGTCGCAAATGTTTCAGGTGACAAAATTCATAGTTCCACCAACCCTCTTGCTACAAAATATTTCAAAGTTAGAAAATGTAATCACCATGAAGTCGACGAAATAGATATTTTCATATTATAGATCCTCACCCTAGTCCAGCATCGATCCTTCATCACTTCCATTAGCTCGTCTGGTGTCTTTAACTTGATTTGCCTTTTAGATTCCACAATTATGCTACTACTATTCTGTTGTGAAGTTGGTTGCCCACTTTTACTTCCCTCCACTGCAGGCAAGAAACAAAAAAAGGTTTTGCCTTTTTTGTCAGACATCACAATTGACTCTTGATCCCCATCCTGCATACAAGTTCACCTGACAATGTTATTCAGAGTAATCTTTACCATCTTTCAAATATTTATAGAAAATATATTGGAACAACTGAGAAAAAACATGTCAGAGAGATACGTGACTGATAAATTGCATCAGAGATGAGAATTCAAACAGTCACATAGCAATCTTTATATATTGGAACTTTTGAGAGATAAAACATGAGAGAAAGAGAGATGTCTAAAAAACATTAACTACCTCATAGATGTCACTTCAAACAATCACAGAAAGTAACAATGGGCAAGTTTTGAAAGAAAACTACAAATAATAATTGACTGCAGAAGACATCCATTGCCTGGATATTCCACTAGTGAGTTCTTTCTGACTGGCAAGTCTTTATTTACCGGATATAAGTAACCTCTAGTTCATTTTGTGTGGAGATTCCGATACATTGCACAAAGTTCTATATATAAGAAAGAGCCTTTAGATGAGTACTTGTTCCAATCAATCTTTTGAAGGTATTGAAGTTTCTTCAAATTAAGTAACACAAATCTCTTCTTTTCACTGCCCTTTCTTGTAGACTCAATTTTAAAGCTTTTACTACGTTTTTGTAGCTGTACAACATATATCACAAGAGTCTGAACTCATCCATCAACTAAAAGAGAAACATTTTACAACAGGTAAAAGAAGATTTCAAGCTTGTTCAAAGAACTTAGACTTTACATTCTTAAATAAAAAATAAAAAATAACTCGAATGACCTTATGAAAGGAAAGTCCCAGGATCTGAAACATGGAATTATACAACACACTTAAGAATGACCAACCATACTCACTGGATGATAAGGTGATTCCACTGAATGGAAATTAATCTTGTATTTTGAATTGCGCGAGCTATGAGGATATGTTCCACCTGCAAACCATGCATTACAACAGCAATTTGAGGGAAAAAACAAAATAAAACAATTAAATATAACCGAGCATAAATCCATTTAGAATTGGCATATAGTTGTCAATGAATGCATAAACATCATGAAGCATGATTTAGGCAGATCGCTTGGTGTGAGAAAACCATCTGCACACATACGTACAGATATATGCACAGATATAATCTAGACAGCCTGATCAGATCACCTACTATCTCAGTAGATTTAATGCAGGACAAAGAAACAAGAAGTGCAAGGAATGATGAACAATGATCTCATGGCGGTTTCTAATGTGAGATATTGAGCTTAAGTCTCACTATGGGTAAGGGAGGGGTAAGTGTGTCACAAACATTTAACGAAAATAAAATATAATAAAAGTATACTCAGTCAAAATAAGACTATGTGCAGGACACAATAGTCCCATAAAGCCCCAGGATAATCTCAAATGTGCAAGTATTCCTCAACCCAGATCAAAATGTGAAAGATTTATTAATAAATAAACTCTGGCATGGTTTCTCTAATTATTCGTTCAGGCCAGAATCAAAGAGTTCAAAGCTCAACATTTTTTTCTGTGAAATATTTTCGAAGTTCAACATATATGAAAGTTCCAGCAATCTGCATCCATAGAGGACTACCAAGAAGCTCACAAGAAGCCATTACTAATATACCCGAAATACAACTGTTGGTTGATCTTATTATCTACAAATGTTCGTCAAAAAGCCTTTTCTTACATTGAACTTCACATGCCAGTCAAAAAGTCACAAGCATGTTACCATTTCTCGTGATAGCATAAAAAGCATTATCATATTTCCACCTCTAATACTAGGTAGAAAATCCAATGCAAACTCGTCGATTAAACACTCATCATCTATGGATGTGAACTTGTGTGACTTTTCTAGAAAGTGATGGCCATTTCATTCGCTTTCGAGATCCAAGGACAAATGCATCATTTTTTATGGCATTAAAATGAGACAGCAATTCCAACTAATATGAATGGATAGCAGCGTACACATCAGGTATCATCCCATAAGGCGATGATTAAAAGTGAAGAAATACAACTCCATGTTCAAGATCTCCCCCAGTTCTCCCACACCCCTCAGTTACAACATCTATTTATTGAAAATGCATATACTTCTCCCTCAGATGAATTATCATGTTAAACTGCAAACAGTTGTCTCTGTACCTTCAGATCCCAAAACAGAATTATTCAAGAAGTCCCAAAGAAGCCTAAAACTCATTGCTTTTCTAAAGCATGCAAAGAATATAAGAGAAAAATTAGGGGTTAGGGGTGGGTATAACGTGTTATATACAATGCGTGAAAGCATTTCTATTTGTTAAGTGGAGGTGACATTACCCTGACATTACTGGCCTAACTTCCTTGGCTCTAATAACCTTTCAAAAGAACATTATCCTACTAGAATGAGAAGATGATGAAACTCTGGATGCAGGTTCTGACTTACTGAACGATTGGGATGGGTAAATATAAGACTGGGAAGTCATTAGAGCCATTAGGAAATGAGGCTAATTATCCTGAAGACAGCTCTCCTGAATCAAATCCATGTAGGCTCTCAGCAAGTGCATTGATCCATGCAACGCTGTTCTTGATTGCATAGGAAAAGTGTAGACATGAATGTAAAAGTACAGCTCTGTTACAGTAGAATTTTAAGCAAGATTTTCGGATTAGGTAGCACCATTTCTCACAAGTTAAATTAGGATCTCAGTAACACCCCTCTCTTCTAGTTAAAAGAAGAAGAACACAGAGCGTGCTTGCCTTAGTCAGAAAAGGTCGCAGATTAATCTATTTCGTTGATTCCCAATTGCATTTCGAATTTTTCAAGTTGAAATTATGTATCAGAACCAACAACAGAATAACATAAGAATCAAGTCATACAACATGATTAAAAGAATCTACAACATGATTAAAAGAATCTAAGTCATACAATATGATTCGTTGATACGAACAGAATTGCAATATACATGCAGGAAAAAAAGAAAACATAATTTCCAAACATACCTACGACGGCGGCGACAATCTGATCGCTCAGTAAAGCCTGGTTGAGCCAAAAAGCAATAAAAACAAGAATAAACCAAGAAGTACTCATATTTGGCTCTTGTGATTCCCCTCCTGGCGAGGAAAACGGCGGAGAAGAACCTAATTGACAGTAAGAATAAAAAGCCTAGGCTGACGGAAATTTAAAGGTCAGACACTAGAATTTTTCAGTTGACTAAGGACCGTTTATTGCAAGTCTTCTGCACCTTCAAAGGGAGGGAGAGCATTTTGATCAGCTGAGGAAAGAACTCAGAACTGGTGTTCTCCGTATATACAGGTAAATGTTTAATCACAAAATTTAATTTTTAGATTTACGATCCATTTTGAAAGTTTTTATAAGAACTAAAGTAACTTAGTAAGTAAAATTTTTAATATTTTTTAGTTTATTAATGCCATTAAATGAAAAAAAGGTTACTGGATACATTTTTAGATAAGATTTTCAATCAAATTATTATTTGAGCAGCCAAAATTTGTAATATTAAATAAAAAATCAAAAGCTCTCTTAATGGCGGACTGTATCTTTTAAGAATATTTAATATATGATAAATTTTTGGAACAGCAAAGAACTTTTTTTAAGAATAATTAAAAAAAATAAAAAATTACAAAAATGACACTATTCCAAACATATTTGCCAAAATATCACTATTCATCATTTGACCGAGTTGGTCAAAAAACACCACGTAGGCGACACGCTGGCGTCGTGTCACCGTATTTTTTCTACAAGAGCGCCTACAAAAAAAAATACGAACGAGGCGGCTTTAAAATGCCGCCTACACCTAAACGCGAGGCGGCTTCGAAATGCCGCCTTTGATAACGAATCCGAAAGAGGCGGCATGAAAATGTCGCCACGGTTAAAAATGTGAGGCGGCATTTCGATGCCGCCTCAACCCGGACTTAGAGTAATTTCGTATTTTCAGCCGAAGGACTAAAACTCTGGGAGGCGGCATCGCAATGCCGCCTAACTTAAGTGTAGGCGGCATCGCGATGCCGCCTCGTCTTCTTTTTTAACCCCCCAACCCTCTTCTTTCTCTTCTTCCTTCATTCTCCCAAATCGAACCACGCAGAAAAAACTCTTTTTCTCTCTTCCTTTCGTCCCTATTTTTGCCGAATCGAAGCAACAAATCAGCGATTGGAGGCTGTGCGATCACAAATCGTGCGTTTCTCCCGCGGATCTTCGTCTTTTCATTGTAAAAGTAAGTTATTTTTTTATTTTTCGTGAGTTAAAATTTGTTTGGACGTCGTTTTGATGATTTAATGCATGTTTTTAGTTGAAATCGCTCCTATTGTAGTGTATTAACCATGATTATGCTACGAATTTTATGTTTGTTGGTTGATTTAAGGTTAAATTTCATGTATTGCGTGGATTTGGTGTTTCTTGTATTTAGGGTTTAGGGTTTTGAGGCTAATTTTGGGTTTTGTATCTAATTTAGAGTTTTGATGTTAATTTAGGCATTTTGAAGCCTATTTAGGGTTTTTTATGTTAATTTTGATTTTATGCTATTTTAGGGGTTTTATGGTAATTAATTGATTTTATGCTTATTTAGGGTTTTTTAGGCTAATTTGGGAATTTGTATGGTAATGTTGATTTTATGTTAAGTTATGGTTTTATACGCTAATTAAAGATTTTTAATAGTAATTCAGTCATTTTTTATGCTAATTGAGGTTTTAGGCTAATTTAGGATTTTATAGGCTAATTTAGTATTATTAGGCGTTGTAGTTTCTTGGACAATTTTTTAGAGGCGTTGTAGGACAGAAGGGATTTGTGGATCTTGGAATAAGTACATTACGCCAAAAAGTGGTTTTGCATGAAGAATTATAATTCCAAGTTGTGTGGTGTATGAGATGAGTTGTGATTGAAAACTTAAATGTCTGTTGTTTAATTTCAGTTGAAGATGGCAGTCGTACCTGCGTGTTGTTATTTTGGTGGTGAATTTATTTTTGAGCACTATAATGTGGTCAGCTATAGCGGGGGGACAACCAGACTTATATATCTAGAGCCGACGTATTCGTTTATATGTTGTGTACTATGATGTATAATGTTCTTGGAGGGAACCTACGCACGGACCACATTTCAATATGGTTGAGTTTTACGTGCAATGGTCGGTTGATGTACACTCCCGTACTCGATGACATGTCACTGGAGAACGAATTAGGCATGGTGAAGCATGGGTTCCAATCAATGTTGGAGTTGTTTGTGAAGCGGGATACCTACTCCTATGAGATGGATAGTAGAAGAAGTTTGGAAAATGTGGGTGGAACTGGCGAAGGAGCTGTTATGGTATACGGGGGCAAGCTCCGGCCTAAGGGGATGAGAGAGCTGAAAGACCTATTGTAGAATTCATCCCTGAAGAAATGTGAGAATCATCACTTTAGCCTAGTTTAAAGTTTTACTTAATTTCAGTTTCGCATTAGTTGTTGATGAAGTTACAATTGAATTCAGGGAACCAAGTGAGGACGCCACTGATAATTCTAGTGGCGAGGAGTCGTGGCGAGATCCAGTTAGAGAGGAAGTTGAGGAAGAAGAAGAAGATGTTGAATTACCCCTTCCTACCATGGGAGACCCACCTCTAGAGGAAAATGATGCACCGTATCCCGATCCGTGGGATAGGAGTGATGGACATGGATGTCACATATAGGAACACAATGGTCCCAAATGTAGATGATGACAATGTACCCCCCACCCGTCGGTGTTGGAGTCGGTCGAGGTTTATGACTAAGGATGCATTAGTGATGTACTTGAAGGACTACTGCATAAGTAGACATGTTCATTCGTGGTACATAAATCGGGACCGACGGTTTATTCTGTTTCGTTACCTGGTGATCGGTGTCCATGGCACGTATAATGCGTCATTCAAGATGAAATTGAACATGTAAAAATTAGACAATGCAATGATGAACACACGCGTGTTTGAACGTCGAAATGCATGGACAACCGGTTGTGCACCTCTAGAGTGATATGTAACCCGATTATGCCCAATGTGAGGACAAGTTTCACTCTGTCTCCGTGATGAGATCATTCAGCTGGTTAAGGACAAATATCATATTCAGGTGAGTTATAGTAGGGCATGGAGGGCAAGGAACAAAGCACTAGTTATTGTATTTGGTGGCTGGGAGGAGTCGTACAACTTATTACCTCAGTTTTTTAAGGCAATCAAAGACACAAACCGAGGTACTAAGTACAAGGTGATAACCACGGATGAAGATGTGACACGCGGAAATTTTGTGCGATTTGATAGGGCATTTTAGGCGTTTGGACTAGCTATCCATGGATTTCAGTTTTGTAGGCCCTTCATCAGTGTAGATGGGACTCATTTGTACGGGAAGTACAAAGGTTGTCTGTTGATAGCTACGTCGTTTGATGGAGATAACCGATTATTTCCCCTGGCCTTTGCACTTGTGGAGACAGAGAACATCGATACGTGGACTTGGTTTATATCATGTTTAGCGCGTCAGGTGGTTAGAGGGAGGTCTCCGATGTGCATCATCTCTGACTGTCACATTAGTATCATCAGAGCAGTGAGGGATATTTTTCCATGCCCCCCATAGACACAGGTTTTGTATACGACACATCATTGCCAATCTGAAGAAGCGGTACAGTGTCAAGGACTTGAATAAGATGATATGAAGATGTGCGAGAGCAGAAACAGTGGCTCATTACGATCATGAAATGCAAATACTTGAAGAAGCATGTCCTGGAGCCAAGCCGGAGTTGACTGAGGATATGAGCCCTGAGCAGTGGGCCCTTGCATACGATGGGAACAAATCATTTGGGAAGCTCACGACAAATTCCTCTGAGAGTGTGAATTCTCTATTGAAGCGGTCACGGAGCTTACCTGTTCATAGGGGTGGCAATGATTTGGATATATTCAATATTCAAATCAAATCAAATCAATAAGTTTGTTATTGGATATCCATTACCAATCCAATAAGCTTATTGGACTCTTATCGGATATCCAATAAGAATCCAATAAGCTTATTGGATCTGTATTGGATATCCAATACGGATCCGTTTAGAAAAGAATCGGTTAAAATTAAAATAAAATTTAAATAAAAATTATTAAAAAATTATAATTAAATTTAAAATTAAATTAAATTTTTTTAATAAAAATTATAAAAAAAAGATAATTAAATTAAAAACAATTAATTAAGAGAGAGAAAGAGAAAAGAGAAAAAAGAAAACCTTAGAGAGAAAAAAGAAGAAGAGAGAAAAAGAAAAAAAAACCTAGAGAGAGAAAAAACCTAGAGAGAGAAGAAAACCAGAGAGAGAAAAAAAACCTAGAGAGAGAAAGAGAGAAAACCTAGAGAGAGAAAAAAGAGAAAAACCTAGAGAGAGAAAGAGAGAAAAACCCAGAGAGAGAAAGAGAGAAAACCTAGAGAGAGAAAAAGAGAAAAACCTAGAGAGAGAAAGAGAAAAACCCAGAGAGAGAAAGAGAAAAACCCAGAGAGAGAAAGAGAAAAAACCCAGAGAGAGAAAGAGAGAAAACCCAGAGAGAGAGAAAAACCCAGAGAGAGAAAACCTAGAGAGAGAGAAAACCCTAGAGAGAGAGAAAGAGAGAGAAAGAGAGAAAAAAACCCAGAGAGAGAAAAAGAGAAAAAACCCAGAGAGAGAAAGAGAGAAAACTTAGAGAGAAAAGAGAGAAAAACCCAGAGAGAGAGGAGAGAAAACCTAGAGAGAGAAAGAGAGAAAACTTAGAGAGAGAAAAGAAAAAACCTAGAGAGAGGAGTTTTTAGACTCCATAGAATTTATGCAAGGATAAAGAAGAATTTATGCCAAAATATTAGTTCTACTTAAAAATACCAAATTCGAAATGGATTTTTATTTTAAAATTAATATTTAAAAAATAAAATTGTTTTAAAATTTTTTATTACCGTATCGAACTTAGTACTTGAATCCGGTCCGAGACGGTTCGCTACGAAATGGCTCCCCTGAAAGAAATGAGAACGGGCTGAGGCGGGATGGAGTAGGACGGAGAGACGCCAAGAAAAAAAAACCAGAGGTATTTCGCCTCTTTATCTTCTCCCTCGCCGACTGGTTTTGCTTCGATTATGTAAACTCTTCTTCATGGGTTTGGTTTTCTATTTTCTTGCTCTGTTGTTCTCTTCCATTTTTCTCCAAATCGACAACTTTCTTGTCGAGCCCCTTTGCTTATCACTCCTCACAATGCGCATCTCTCTATACTCTACTTCTCTTTCTTCCCGAACCCACCTCGAAGAAGTCACAAGTGTGTCTATGTAATGACCGCATCACGACGGTTTATGAAGTACTTCTGCCACGGCCGCCCCGGTAGGTTTTACGGTCGTCCCGTTATTGGAAGCCAAATTCGGGCGCAGCGCTTATCGTGGTTGTTCGGAACGATATGCCCGAAGTTATGATTCGGGTCCATTCTTCCCTCGCCGTCCACCTGCGTTGAATTGATTTTTCATGGGAAGTCTCGTAGATGTTGCGCGGGGGGGGAGTCGGGAGGGGGGAGTCGGGAGAGTCGGGAGAGTCGGGAGGGGGGGACTTGGGAGAGTCGGGAGGGATAGAGTCGGCTAAGGCTTCGGGTCCGGTGGATATCCATTACCATTATGAATAAAATTTATAATCAAATCGTTAACAAATGAATATCCGATAAGCAGCTTATCGGATATTCATTTGTTAACGATTTGATTTGAATTTTGTGTATTTGATTTGGATATCCATCCATTGCCACCCCTACCTGTTCAGGCCCTAGCATCGGCGATATTCTATCGGATTAATGCATGGTTTGTACACAGGCGAGATAAGGCTGCACAGATTACAACCCATCTTTGTCCTTCGGTAGACGCACATTTACGGACTGTCGTGGATGATGCCAGACATGTGCACGTTGTTGCTTATGGTGATGGGATATTTCAGGCCGGTGAACACAAGGTTAACATCATGCTTAAGGAGTGTACCTGTCGGTCATTCCAGATATATTAGGTTCCGTGCGTCCATGCCATTGCAGCGTGCAGGGCAATACATTACGACTTCCATCAGATGACATCCGAGTATTATTATGCATCTACAAACGCATGGGTGTATGAACGAGCGTTTGATGTGCCTACACGGAGAAGTACTTGGGTGCAGGAAGGTCCAGTGGTACTCCCACCAGGTCCGAAGAGGACTCTGGGTAGGCCAATGTCCACGCGTATTCAGAATTCTATGGATTGGAGAGATGACGACGAGGACGATATTTGTGTAGTAATTGTAAGCAACCCGGTCATAACAAAAATCGGGCTTGTAAAGCCCCGCCTTCCGGTGGTAGTGCAGAGAGTTCTCGTCAAGGGGTCTAGGCCGGTAATGTATTTTGTTAGTTTATGTAAAATGTATAATGACATGTTTACAGCTTGGTTAATTTATCTTAGTTTGTTAATGTTACTTTATTTTTCCTACAGTCGTGATGGCGAGCGCCCCATTATTGTAATGATCAGGACTCCCATAGGAGCGAGGTCGCCCGGCATGGGGAGGTTAGTGCACTCTTGTACTTGTGATTACATTTGCTTTTAAACATAGGTTTTAAACATACACTAACAAGACTCACTCATGTTCAGGACCCTCGGATGCCTGGAATGCACTGAGCATTTCCAGACTCTACGACATTGGCCCATGGACGAGCGGATGTTGCCGTATATTGAAGCCGCGGGGTTTGGTGCACTACACAGAGTCCAGTGGTTGAGACTGGACAAACCGCTGATTACCGCACTAGTAGAGAGATGGAGGAGCGAGACGAACACCTTCCACCTTGCGAATGGTGAGATGACTATCACATTAGAGGACGTGGTTGTCCTATTGGGATTACGTGTCGACGAAGACGTTGTGACCGGGTCGACTCGGGGGGATTGGATGGAGTTGGCCAGAGTCTTTCTCGGGGTCGAGCTTCCACCTGGAAGTTTTCAAGGGGGTCGACTGTCACTATCATGGCTTAGAGGCCAATTCTCATTCTGTCCCGACGACGTGACCGAGTTGGTGATACAGCAGCATGCGCGTGCGTACCTCCATCTAGTGGGTGTGACGATATTCTCGGATGGTAGTGCCCGAGGAGTTCTCATGGCATACCTGACACTGTTTGAGGATTTCGAGGCGGCCGAGAGGTACAACTGGGGAGCAGCCACGCTAGCCTTCCTCTACCGGGAACTCGCGAAGGCGTGTCGCATGGAAGTCGTCGGTATTGCTGGATGCCTCACCCTTATGCAGGTAGATTCTTCTTTCATAAAAATTGTTCATCTTGAAGGAATAGGACTTATCAGTATAATTTTTGTTGTTTGCAGTTGTGGGCGTGGGAACGTCTACATACTGGACGTCCGACACTCCTAGAGGAACCGGAGTGCAGGGTGGCCCTTTAGGTTCCGTGTATGTACCTATACGCTTTAATCATTATTTACACTTCCATAAAATCTTGGGTAACTAACTTATATTGGTTTTTTAGGTGGAACGTCCGACGGACGAATGCCACAAACCCTGGTGGAAACCTGGTGCTATACAGGACAAAGTTGGACCACCAGCGGAGCTATCAGGTAAGTTACTTTACGAACAAACAGTACTGACAATTCATACCCTAGCAAGTTCCCGGTAATAATTATTATATTTTTCTTAGGTAAACTGGCAACCGTACCTCGATTTCATGCAGCGTCTACCTGCTATCTGCGTTGAAGGTAGACGTACTTGGTTGTCTAGGACACCTCTTATTTGCTTCGAGATCGTCGAGCTGCATGTTACTGATCGAGTGATGTTACAGTTCAGGTTGGAGCAGGTAATTATTGCAACACCCAAGTTCAATTTCTATTTATTGTTCAGTGTTTAATTTAATAACTTTGAGCAGGTGACTCCACCGGAGGATGTCGAGCATGTTACTCGCATCTCTCGAAAAGGCCGAGCTGGGGAGGATTGGGTGCTATACCACCGTGATTACATCGCCCGGTGGGAGGCGCAGGCGGAGTATGTTGTTATGGGCAGCCGGGCACACACCCCCAGACATGCTCCCAGTGACTATATGAGGTGGTATTTGGGGGCTACTCGACGATTCATAGCACTTCAAGCGATTGAGCCAGCCATGGTATATCATCCTAGAGGTTATACCGAGGAGGCATTGGTACATACTTAACTTTGTGAAATGATAATTTCTTTATTAACATTTTTAACTTACGTTTTTCTTTCGCAGTTGGGTTGTGTAAGGAACGTGGTTGAGCGCGTCAACCATAGGGCAACCTTATACCCATCATCCATAGACCCACACTGGCTGGAGATTGGACACTACTGTCAGTCGGTCCTGCACAGTCTTCCACTCTTGGAGGGAGCGATCGTCGGCGGAGATGTGTCATATGCTGGTGAGCCTTCTCACGTGGTCGAGCCAGCCAGAGATAGAGCTCCACGGCGACGTCGTGCAAGGCGTCGGCCTACAGCTGAGACGACGACTCGTGTCGAGGACTCTGACGAGGTTCTAGCCATACCGGAGCCTACGGTGCTCGATCTTCCACCTGAGCAGACACCCGACACGGAACCCGGCCCGCCCCTTGAGCAGCCTCTTGAGCAGCCCATTGAGCAGCCCCAGGAGGAGCCCAGCCGCCACCCTCCTATTCAAGGATTTATACAAGAAGGCGTAAAAAAGGCAATTGGTGCACCGAGCCCGCCTCGCCTTATGATTGTTTCGTAATTTATATTTGTTGTTTTTATGTATTTAAATTTTTATACTTATATTTTATATAGTTTTCATTTATTTTTCATGATAGATGTGTTTATTTACTTTACAGTTATGTAGTGTGATCTGTTTTGGATTATGAATGTTAACAGGTAATTACAGGTTCAAAAACAGACAAAACAAAAACAAAAACAAAATTAACAAAAAAATTAAATAAAGGCGGCCTTTAGTTTAAAAAGATGAAGCGGCTTTTATATGTCGCCTTCGAAATTGAACTAAAGGCGGCTTTTATATGCTGCCTACATAGTTTAACTAAAGGCGGCATCTAGATGCCGCCTCCTACACGATAAAACTTTCAGCCTTTGACCTCGAATTTTCGCTAAGTGTCAGCGAGGCAGCATCTAAAAGCCGCCTTATTTTTTAAAATGAGATAGCGTTTTCAAGCGTTAGGCGGCATTTCGAAGCCGCCTCGCCGTTTGCTGTAGGCGGCTTTGAAATGCTGCCTCGTATTTTTTTCTGTAGGCGGCATTTTAATGCCGCCTACGATTTCCTCTTTTAAAAAAAGTACGGCGACACGCTAGCGTCTGCAGGCCAGCGTGTCGCCTACGTGGTGTTTGACCGAGTTGGTCAAACTTGACCAACTCGGTCAAACAATGAATAGTGATATTTTGGCAAATATGTTCGAAATAATGTCATTTTGTAATTTTTTATTTTTTGTTTAATTATTCTTTAAAAAAGGTCAACAGCTAATGCCTAATAGAGATATTTGTTGGAATTACATAGGTTTTGACTTTTACGGGGTGTTTAGTCAATTAAGAAAACAAAGTCATGGAATATAAAGTTCGGAAAATTATCACTTTCTCCCCTTATTCGCTATAAATTCCCAGTAGCTCTCAATTCTCCTTAAAAATAGGAGAGAATTCAAATTTTCAAGGACAATGTAAATTTAGAAGCCCTCTGAGAATTCTATTTCTCACCTCAAGACATGAAATTTTCAACTCCCTCTAATTCTCTCTGACAACCTTTAAAAAAATCTCCTATAAATCTTTAATTAATATCTTTATTTTTTACTCTTTTTAAGCAAATCACATATTGGCCTAGTTCTTCTCAAACTTATCAAAAACTTATTTATTTATTTTTTACATAAAAAACTAAAAAAGTTTTAAAATTTTATATAATACCTCTTTTATGTTTAAAAATAAGATATTTTAAAATTTTTATATATTACCTTTTTTATGTTTTGAATTCCTTTTAATAAACTCATAATTAAAATATTTTTTTTATAAAATTTATAAAATATATAAAAAACTTATATAATATTTGAATGATTAAAAATATAAAAAGACATAGATCCTTTTTTTTTTTAGACCTAATTTTTCTATTACCATTTATAAATATAAAATATTTAAAATAATAAAATGTGATTCTAATAAACTTAATTTAAATTTGTATTTAAATATGCTTATGATTTTTCATTTACAAAAAGCAATAACCTAAATTATTAGTTGTTCCAACAAAAGAAGTTATAAGAGTAACAATGGAATTAAAAAACAAAAATAAGGTTATTAATGTTGTTTGAAGGACTCCACGCAAAAGATAATTTCTCATATTTGAAAGAGTTTTATTTTGGAGCTCTTGTATAGAGACGTTTTCTCTCTTTCAAAGCTGTCTTCTCCAAAAAATTTTGCTGACAAACATGTTTTAAAATTTTGAAGCGGTTTTTTCTCCATAAACTTTTAGGCGGCTCGGAGAAGCGATCCCACTTATGAGACAAATATTTATAGCTTCCTAAAGAAAAAGTGGTTCTCTTGGTATATTAATATTAATTGCCTTCTTTAATCTTTAGTTTTTCCTACTATTCTTTCATTTTTTTTCCGTTCATTACAAATTTCCTGACCTATTTAATATTATAAAAAGCTATTTACCTTTTCAAGGAGCTGTTTCTCCGTGCATTATGTACACCGAAACCTTATAAAAAATTCAGATTCTTATGATACTTATACTTATTAAATGTCGTGTTATTTGTTCCTAAACTCTACCTATCAAAATGTAGGCTGCGTTTGGCAACGCTCTTTGAGTCTTTGGAAAATAACAACTGGGGGAGGGCCAATTCTATTATATTCGACTAGGGGTGTAAACAGTATTTAAAATAGAAGGGCGTAAGGGTATTTTCATATATTATCTTATTATTATTCAATATAAAGGTATAATAAAAAAAATTATTTTATTCACCATTTATTCATTTATTTAGCAAATGACGGATAATAGGGTAATAAATGAAATAGATATAAAAATCATCAATTATAAATATTATATGATTTATTAAAAAGAAATAACTTAATCATAATTTTCACGATGTAGATCATATAGTTTTATGAGAAATTGTGCCCTTATTAATTGGGTAATTAGTTAATCAGATATATACCGTCTATTTACTACTCGACAAATTATCCATTTACCTATTTATTAATCGAAATAAAAAAATTATTTAATATATAAATCGGGTCCCATCGTGCACCCTTTGACGGGAAGAGATGATGCTGCCCTCAGCCACATAGACAACCATAATTTTTTAAAGTGATCCGGAGTTGGATTTCCACGAGCACTAGCAAACACCTTTCGTTGCAATCTATTTAGTCAAGGGTAGCCCAAGTTTGACATATTAACTGAATTAAATATACAGTGGAGTTAATCACGCTACACTTTTTTTGTTCACATCCTTAATCCGGGAGTACCGAAACCTTCCCCATCTTTAGTGACAGCAATACGAGCACCGATGCAATTCAATGCCGCCGCCTCCCTTCGACCGTTCTTCCGTCCTTCGCTACTAGAAACTGCCACTTTTGTCCAATGTCTCGTCGTTACGTGGCCTCGACCTTTTGTCTGGTATGAACCCGCGGTTGAGTGGAAGTCACGAGTCTCACGGTTCACGACTCCTCTTTCTTGCTCACACCCCACCTTCCTTCTCCGTTTCTCACCGTCATTTCATAATATAATCTTCATTAAAGTAATACGGATTAGGTACTATTATTGGATGGTTAGATCGAAAAGTAATTCCGAATTGGTAATCACCTTCTAATTAATTCGCTTCATTGTGTTTTTAATATTTAACTAATGTATTAATTTAACGAGAAATAAAATCTTTTTAGTTACTTAAGGAACGGAAAGAATTAAATTAATTAAGAAAAAAAGTCTACCAAGCTTTTTTTATTTATATATATATTTTAAAAATATTTAATTTTTTTAATCGAGTTTATTGGTTTCGGTGAGTGAACCGCGCCGGCCTGGCTATTGGCTAATGTTTTATTTTATTTTATTTTTTAATTTCTCGGCTGGAAATAGAAACGGATTTTAGTTAGGATTTCGGATTTCGACATGCGTACGTTCCGAACCGGAACCGGAAGAAAATATTCGGATTGGATTCGGCAATCGGGTACAACATCAGTATTAAATTATATGTCTTAAGGTCCGAGTTTTTCTCTTACGACCCCCGCCTAATCTGCTGCATTCCTTTTTTTATTCTAGAAACCTCTCCAAAGGCTCGAGTGCCTCTTTCATTCATTCGCTTCATTTTTTGGGCTTCATTCAGATACTACCTAAAGTCGGATAGTTTATCGGACTTTTGAGATTTCGGTCATTTAGAAGAGAATCCGGAGTCCAGTATCGGTCTAAGTACTTGGAAATTGGGAATCACGTACCCGAAAAAGGCAGGATTTATCTTTTATTTTGTTGGCAAAGCTATTAATCGCTTGCCATGTACTCATCATGTACCATTTCTTTTCTTCCTCCTCAAAACTACTCTGCAAATTTCATCTTCATAACTGGTAGCCAAAGTTTGTTGTGAATCCTCAGCGTTGCGCCTTTTTCTTTTCGCCTTCGCTCGAATCTTTGCGCGAGTTTTGATGGAAAGACTTGTATATTAAACGTTTCCTCTTGGCTCTGTGGTCTTTTCTTTGTTCCCTTCTCTCTACCGATGGAGGAGAAGTCAGAAGCTGCCGCTGCTGAAGCAATTCTCTGATTTGTAGAACGGCATCACAGAGCTGGGCGAAGAGCAGGGAATTGGAGGGTGCTGAAGACAGTTGATTCTGGTAAGGGTAGTTTCGACCTTTCGTAACTGTAAACGATGTGAGGCCGTTTTGCTTATTTCAGGATTCCAGCAAAATGGTCGGTTAATGGGCATTTTTTATATATTGCGTTCGTGTCTGCTGGACGGAAATGGTAGATCCATTATCGTACGTCTTCTCATCCTCTGTTCTCCCTTCTGTTTTGCCCAGAAACTTGGAAGTTACGGAATTCGTGGGACCGAAGACGTCCCTCTTCGCCACTTTCATTTTTTTAATTTCAACTCACAAGGAATAGTCGGAC
Organism: Aristolochia fimbriata; assembly: GCA_019845555.1. NCBI lineage: Eukaryota > Viridiplantae > Streptophyta > Magnoliopsida > Piperales > Aristolochiaceae > Aristolochia > Aristolochia fimbriata. The sequence continues at coordinate 19,086,523 of CM034080.1, forward strand.
TTGGAAGCTTTTGTGGCCGACATAGGCAATAGAAAAAGGAAGAAATGAATGGATGTGTGCAATCTCTAGCTGTTTTCCGGGGGAAGGGGGCGAAGATTGGAGAAAAGGGTATTTTTGATTTTTTTGGGAGAATCTCGTCGAGAAGAGTTGTTGGGGATTTTCTTTGCAGAACGACCACTATTCCTGATAAGTGCGTTCTTTCGCTTCTTTGAATTGATTGGGATTTTTATTATATTTTTCGAAATTCGAGGAGAGGGGTGGATTTCTTGAAAACTGAGTTACTCTGTTGGGAAATTTTTTCTTCTCAGCTGGATACGAATATGTGCATAGAAATGTCATTTTTTTTTTTGAAATATCTAGAATTCATTCTTTTTTTCGGTTCCTGCAGGTTAGGGTTCCGAATCAATAGACAGAGAACTCGTTGCCCTCTGATTGGAGTTATTTACATTTAGGGTGTTTGTCTCCCAATTATCGACAATCGCTGAGGAAATTATTGGTAAAGACGTTTTGTTAACCTAGTGGCTGTTGAAGTTTGGTCGTGAACATCGCGGTTTTTAGGTTTTTGAGCTTATAGGTAATTTGAATACCGCATTCCGGAAGAACGAGGCTATTGAGTATTTGTTTTAGAGTGCTGTTGAACTCGATTCAGTCAGAATGGGAAAGCCAAGTGGAAAGAAAGCGAAGGCGACCGGTGCAAAAACCAATGATCCAAATATGAAAAAGAACAAGCCTGTGGAGATGAAGTCGAAGGCCTTCGATGAAGATACAGCAATATTCATAAGCATGTCTCAGGAACTCAAAGATGAGGGCAACAAACTGTTCCAGAAAAGGGACCACGAAGGTGCCATGTTGAAATATGAGAAAGCCCTAAAGCTCCTCCCTAGAAATCATATAGATGTGGCATATCTTAGAAGCAATATGGCTGCATGCTTCATGCAAATGGGTCCTGGTGAATACCATAGAGCAATTAATGAATGCAATTTGGCTTTGGAAGTCTCTCCCAAGTACAGTAAGGCACTTTTGAAGAGGGCTCGCTGTTACGAAACTCTGAACAGGTTAGAGTGGGCGTTTAGGGATGCTAGTTTGGTTTTAAACTTAGAACCAAATAATCTCATGGCACAGGAGATCGCTGAAAGGGTAAAACAAGAATTACAGAAAAAGGGGGTTAAAGTGGATGAGAAAGAGCTTCCTTTACCTCCAGAATATATAGAACCAATGCGTCTCTCCCGTCAGCTAAAAGATAGGAAGGAGAAGTCCAAAAAGAAGAAGAAGACTAGTAGTGGTGGTGTTAATAACAAGACTGTGGAGATGGCAGTTATTGATGAGAAACCTGCGATCAAAGAGGAACCTCCTCGAGCTATGAAATTCGTTTTGGGGGAAGATATTAGGTGCACTCAGGTACCTGGTAATTGTTCCATTTTGCGTATGAGGGAAATTGTAAAAAACCGATTCCCTGGTTTAGAAGCTCTTCTCATCAAATACAAAGATAAGGAGGGTGATCTAGTGACTATTACCACCACAGAAGAGTTGAGAGTAGCAGAGGCATCGTTTGATCCCCAGGGCTCTGTCAAGCTGTATATTTCAGAAGTGAATCCCGATCAAGATCCATTATTTGAAGAGGGGAGAAAAATGGAGATGAATCGAAGCAATCTGTCTGAGAATGGTTCCATGTATCAGGAATCAGATAAGGAACCTACCTGTGTGGAAGATTGGATTGTTCAGTTTGCTCGGCTGTTTAAGAATCACGTGGGCTTCAATTCTGATGAATATTTGGATCTTCATGACCTTGGAATAAAGCTGTACTCTGAAGCCATGGAAGACGTTGTGACAAGCGAAGAAGCACAAGAACTTTTTGATATTGCTGCTGGCAAATTTCAGGAGATGGCAGCTCTGGCTTTGTTCAACTGGGGGAATGTTCACATGTCTAGGGCTAGGAAGAGACTCTATCTGTCCGAAGATGGTTCCAATGAATCCATATTGGCGCAGGTTAAAAATGCATATGAGTGGGCTCTTAAGGAATATGAGAAAGCAGGTGAAAAATATAATGAAGCCCTAAAAATCAAACCCGACTTTTATGAAGGTCTTCTTGCACTTTCACAGCAGCAATTTGAGCAAGCAAAGCTTTCTTGGTACCATGCAATTGGTAACAACACAGATTTTGAGTCATGGTCTTCAGTGGATATTATTGAGCTTTTCAACAATTCTGAAGCAAACATGATGAATGGGACGTACATATGGCAGCAGATGGAGGCACAGCATTCGATGGAACTATTAAATCCCAATAAGGAGAAAGAGAAGACAGTTCTTAAGAAATTGGGTTTACATGGGTTATCGAAAGACATAACAATGGATGAAGCAGCTGAACAGGAAGCTTATTTGAGATCTCAGATCAACCTTTTGTGGGGAAGTATGCTTTATGAGCGCTCGGTTGTGGAGTTCAAGCTAGGAATTGAGTATTGGGAAGATTGTCTAGAAGCAGCCATTGAGAAATTTGAAGAGGCTGGAGTTTCTCCAATAGATATTGCAGTCATGAGAAAGAACCACTGTTCGAATGCTACTGCTCAAGAAGGTAAAATATTGGGAATTCTCTTAATATAAGTCAGTAGTTACTTTTCTATTTTCTTAGGGCTATTAACAAAAGTTATCTGGGTTTTCTACTGGCCCTAATACTTGTTGATGCCTTTTCTAACAGAAGTAGAATGAAAAATATATGCTGTTCCTGTGTGTTACTAATGTCACAGTAATACTTTCTCTGGTTGCAGGTTTGGTGTTCAAGATTGATGAAATTGTACAGGCTTGGAATGAGATGGAAAACGCCAAAAGGTGGCTGAGTGGAGTTTCTTCTTTCCGCTTAGAACCATTGCTTCGGCGACGGGCCCCAAAATTGCACTCGCTACTGGAGAGTGTATGTTATTAGTTCAAGTAGATATGGTTGAGCATGCATTTGTAGATTATTACATCCCATTGCTATATTGTCCAAAGATAGCTCAGGCTGCTGATTTATGTAGGTAATAAGCTCATCCACAGAATCTCTTTTTGCCGATTTACCAGTTTGTCTGTTTCTTTTCATAGAAATGGTATGCCTGCTGCAATGTTCACTTCTTTACTTTTTTGTCTTCAACAAGGCTTTATAACCATTTGAGAATGTAAAGATGTCTTCTCCTCTTTACTTCTACTACCTTTTATGTTAATTGGAGCATGGTTCGTTCGTGTAGTTTGATTGATTCTTCATCAGTGGGACTAACCAGAAACCATTTCCATGGAACTCCATGTTTGGGTGTCATAAGAAACTTAGCCCCCTTGAATAGTTTTTGGGATTAAATTTTCCCTTCCACGTGTTTTCTGCTTCATTTTCTTTTCTGAAATTTATTTTTACTATAATTGGAGGATGTGTGTTTCTTTTTCTCCTGATGGTATCTCAGTTACACTATTTCAGGTAGACCCTTTGGGTGTTTTTAGCTTTATTTTTGTTCTTTATTTTTACTTTAATTGGAGAGTTGCTTTTTCTTTTCTACATCTAATGCTTGCATTTAGAAGAAACCAACCGTTCTTCTGGAGTGATTTGACTTATACAAGCTCATGAGGAGATTGCTTCCAGTTAGGGGTGCGTGCAAGGTTGAACCGTTCGGGCTCGGCTCAGGAAAAGCTCGGCTTGGCTCAAATCTTCATGAGCTCGAGCTCTTCTTAAGGCTCGCTTATTTAAACGAGCTGAACCTAAGATATCTGGGGTTTGGCTCACATGCTCGTTAAAGTGTTATTAAGATACAACTATATCCCCATTTTCCTCGTTTCTCTCCCTCTCTTCCTGGATTCTCTTAATCTCTTCCTGGATTTTCTTAATCTCTTCCTGGATTCTCTTAATCTCTTCCCGGATTCTCTCTATCTCTTCCTGGATTCTCTCTATCTCTTCCTGGATTCTCTCTATCTCTTCCTGGATTCTCTCTATCTCTTCCTCTCTCTCCCTCCTTCCCTCGTTCCTCTCTCCCTCCTTCCCTCGTTCCTCTCTCTCCCTCCTTCCCTCGTTCCTCTCTCTCCCTCCTTCCCTCGTTCCTCTCTCTCCCTCCTTCCCTCGTTCCTCTCTCCCCCCCCCCCCGTTCCTCTCCCCCCCTCCCCTCGTTCCTCTCCCCCTCCCCTCGTTCCTCTCCCCCCTCCCTTCTTTCCCCTGTTTGTGCTTCTCCATTCTTTATTCTCTGTTTCAGATTTCTGGGTTTTCTGCTTCAACTCATCCCGAACTGGCTTGAGCTCGAACATATTTTTGAGCTCGAGTTTGAGCTCGAGCCCGAGCTCGAGCCCTCATTTTCCATTGGCCTTTTATTTCTTGAAAATGTTATCTGTTTAATTCTTTTTCTTAATTTTCTAAAACTTATCTTAGATGTCTTTTGTGTTTTAGTATTCCGTTCATCTTCAGGATTCTTCTTGTTTCATTGATTTTTTTTTTTTTAAATGGTGATGCTTTATTAAAATTGAATGAATGTAATACAAGTGTGTAGCCTTTTGTTTGATTGACTTCAATATTTGTTTCTTGTTGCTGTATTTCACATTGTTCCATTCATCTTGTTCTGTAGGTTGTGACCGCAATCCCGTTTGAAATAAGTTTTATGAACTGTTATGATCTGTATACTAGTTGAACATTTTGCCCTTGTCTTACTTCTCAGTCGTGTTCGAGTTTGCAAGGAGCCTTCTTATCTTTCAAAGTGCATCTTTACGTTGGTCGAAAATTAATCCATTCTTCAAATAGCATTCATGACTTGTCATGTTCGGTTTGCTGGAAATCCTTTTGATCTTTAGCTGCCCTTTCACACTGTATGATTTGGTGCAAAGATATATTTTTTCTTGGATGCTTAGATCCAGGAAGGGTAGCATGGGAAAGAAAAGGAACCCTCTCCCTCTCCCTCTCCCTCTCCATCTTGTGCTACAGTTTGGTTCCCTTGCTATGTTGACATTTGTATCTTTGTTATATCCGTTCTTTTATTGTTTTCTTTAGTGCGTGTTGATATGCCTGAAAATCGAACTGGCCTTTTAGTATTTAATTTGTTCATGACAATAGATGTAGATGCTTTATTCTAACTCGATGTTGATGGTAGTTTTGCAGATTGGTGTACGGTTTGGGCTTTGGAATATGGATTTATGATGTGCATTAGATACAAGTGAAGAAGTCAGGTTTTGTTCAGTTAAAAAAAAAGTCCGGTTTTGTTTGTCAGAATGTTTAATGTTCAGTTGGAAAATTTAGGTATTACTTGTCGTCGGAGTGCAATTTCACTCCTTTACAGACCATACAAGAGGCCGTAGATGTGCCTTGCTGCTATTTTTTTATTTATTTTTTGCTTATTCTTGCGTCTCCAGTCCTGATTTTTACTCTGGTGATCGAAAAAAATTGGATTTGTAGCATTCCATTTTGGTTGGATGAACAATAATGTTTGAACGATAATTTCTTTTCAATTACTAGTGAAGCTTGTTAGTGATTTTGGTTCTTGTATAGGTGTGTAACAGAGTCGAAGCCTATTTTGGTGGTTGAATCGGTTATTTTCCACTCCTAGCCATTAACCTACTGTAAAGCCTATCCCAGCTTGAAAATGCCCTTCTTCGTGATGAGATACATACTAGCAAAACAAGTCACATAGACCTTATTCAGATAAAAGAAAATATGTCTATTAATAACTATTTTTCACAAAAACAATAACATTAAACATATCGAAAAGCTTAAAACCACGAGAATGCTAAAACAGTAAAACCTAATGTTACTAGATCACAGCTGCACGTTGATTTTGTCAAAATCTAGTTCATGACCTTCATTCCAGGTTCTTTGTTTCTTCCCCCATTTTTCTCCACTCCCTCAATCCTGTACCGGGCTCCCTACTTTCTCTCCTAGTTCCCGTTAATCTACTAATGTGATATATGTTTAAGACCAGTAAGTTCTAAACCACAAGAACGTTAATTCTACTTTTAATACATCTCCCAAATACGAACTCCCCAAATATAAATTCCACTAAACTCCTATGCTGTTGTGAAGTTCCAAGCTCAAGATTTTCCACTGCAATAACTCCCAGAGCCACTGCCCGAGTTCCAATGAAAACTATACAAAGTCGGACTTATTCCGCTTAAATCAACAAAGTTAATTAATTAGCACAAAAAAAAAAAAAAACTCAAACTAAATTATCTTCCTTGCTTAGGAGGTTGTGAAAAATAGTCTATTAAGTATTAACGAAGAAGATATGAGAAAAAAAAAAAAAAAAACACTAGAGTTAAACCCACAAAGACTTCCAACGCCACAGAATGCAGTGTATTTCTTTTATGATCTTATTACTGCAAATCAGACTCATTAGCGGCATATTTGTTTTACACACTTACACTTGCGCCCATAAATCAGATAATCCGTTCTAAATAGTAAATACAATTAATTAGCGGGAATGAGTTGTTTATTAATTTGATGGACGCGGACGGCCGAGATCCAACTACCGACTACCGAACGTTTCAATCACTGATTCGCTTCTTTCCTGCACAGCAGAAACGGACGCGTGCCGGAATCTAGCAATCTGAAAAAGCGACTCAAAAGGCGCCTGAAAGACCGCTGCGTGGATGTGACGCTGACGAACTTCTCCTCCTCTTATATTGACTCTAAATTCGCCCTTTTGTACAGCAATTGTTATTCGATCTCTGTGCTGCTCATCTGCGATTTATTGTTACTGTTTTCCCTTCAAGTCTCGATTTGGGATGGAGAGAGTGATCCGAAGAGCTTCCCATGCAGGCACGTGGTACTCTGACAATGGTGGGTGCAGTTACACGAGTGCTTTTTCACTGGGGTTTTTCTTTCCCTTCTTCATTGCTCTGTGCAAGGGACTAGCCCTTTATCTGTCTGATCATCGGTTGTATTTGTGGGATCTTTTGAGGATTGTTTTGCTGAATTCTCTCATGACTGAATGTATCTGTTGAAATGACGTCGCTTGAGAGAAAATGCGGTAACATCTTCCTTAAATTTGCCGTAGATAGTCGCATTGTTTATTGTTTTATGAATGAAACTTTGGAATTTTACTGAATTGCTTTTTTATGTTTCTTCATTTTGTTGGTTGGTTGAGTTTGTTACAAAAGTGTGCTTTTTTCTCCTCCAGCAGAATTGGATTTGTTAGGAGATACTCTCCACTGGCTTGGGTCAGTGTGTATCTCTAGAAGCAGAATCACTGAGGAGCTTCGTTTGAGGTTTTACAAATGGCTTGCGAAATAGAAAAGTTTAGAAAACAATGAGGTTTCAGCTTTAAAGCAAGATTTCAACTGAACATTAGATAATTTCTTGTTCCTTTTCCGCCCAAAAATATTTCAACCTCAATTTTTTTTTCTTTTACTTCAATCTCTTCTCTTCAGAATAACATGAGAGCCCCATCTGAGACTTGACAACTACTTGGAGTCTCCCTGTCTACGTTCTTGTCTTCCCTTTTCTTTGCTATCCAAAGATTGTGACTTGAAGCTAAATTGGACGACTTTTTTCTAAATTTATCAATCAATTAACACCCCATCCAGTGGCTACGTACTAATAACCACAAGTAGAATCTACCGATTATTCTGTAGTGAGCTGAACCAACATTAAGCTTTATTGCTTATTTTCCTTGTCAAATTATTCTCATCATGAGGTGGATTTTCGGATGAAGAAAGCTTAGTTACTAGGGATCACCCTGAAGATGGATGGCCTCCAAAACCAAGCCATTGTTACAACAGTTTCCTCGAAATAAAAAAAAAAAAAAAAAAAAAAAAAAAAACACGCCACTGTATATATGAATTTTGACAAGGAGCTACTCTTGAAGTGACATATTTTCATGTAGGACTGGTATGAAAATCTCTTATTAGCAAAAGAGTTAAGAGGATTTCAAAAAGGTATTATTTTTTAACTTTCTGATTCAACTGGAACCTAAGTGCTGGCTTTGTTGTTCTCATGTAAGCTAACAAACTTGGTGAAGAGCTTGACGGTTGGCTTAGAGAAACTGGTCTGACAAAGTCTCCTGATGTAAGAGGTGTAATTGCTCCGTAAGTTCATGGTTCCTCTTTGTTACATTTGCTTTGCATAATTCAAAGTTTAATTCATTCAAGTTGAGGGCCTGCACCTTATTATGGAATATTTCTCATCAAATTTGAGCTTGACGTATTGCTGAGGCCACCCTTGTTGTAGCATCTCTGGATGCTATCATGTATTTTTCTGCATTTCTACAAAATCTCTTCCCTAAACCCATTTCAATTTTTCTTAAATAAAGCTTCTGTTTGTTTTTGTATTACAGGCACGCTGGTTACTCTTATTCGGGTCGGAGTGCAGCCTTTGCATTTGGAAATATTGATCCATCAAACATGTATGCCAATCTTTCCTTTTTTTTTTTGGTTACTCTTATTCGGGTTGGAGTCCATTAAAATTGCAGGAAGAAAATTGTTAGAATTTTAATAAAAATATCATTTCATACTAGCACTTAATGGTCAAGTGGCTGTTTATCTGTGTGACGCCTGTTGAATGTGGCTTTTCTTTCTAAGAGTCATTTCACTTAAAACAAAGCATAACCTGATAGTGCAGAAGAAAAAATTTACAGCTAGGCTGAAAGAAAGAACTGAAAGACAATGATGAGAGGAGAGGAAGTTCACAGTTACCGCTTCTTAGTGTGTGATTCCAGGAATATCTAAACATTCAAGATGGTGCTGAACCCATTGGAACTCATGATTGTCTTCATTTCCAGTCATATGCTTTGCCACCTTTTGACTGACACAGTTAAGCTTTGGTAACATGATAACTTCAGCAAACCCAGGAAAACCAAATCATCCCCATCAGATTTCTGATGATAATCTAACTCACCACTGGCATGGCAAGAAGCCTGTTTCTCTACCTTAACATCTTTTATCAAGATAACCACTAGCATTAATTTGAAGAATATTAATTATCTTCTGGTACACCAGATGCGTCATTCACTATCTTGAATCGGACTTGAGAACATTTAATTGAAAGTTTTGTGAGAATATGCCTGTGGTCCCATTTCAGAGAGCTTCACTCTTTCCTTTCCTCTGATGTGTGCTCTTGCTTTCCGTGTTTTCTGTTGTTCAATGCTGAAGTGAAATGAACAGTGCATCACTTCATGATCAATGTAATTTTCCCACTCTCTTGATGTATCAATATTATGGTATCCATCTTTAGGTTTACTTTTCTTTCATCTTCTTCCTCATTATTTTAGTATAGTTTTGGAGAATCTATCGATTTATTGCTGCTTTACATTAAGAATTGATCCCTGATCTAGTTGAATCATTCAAGATCTTCCCCAACTTTTAATGGTTCTCAAGTTGGACATATATCCAAGTTACGTCCTTTCATCTTGCTCTAAAGGCTATTTTCATTGTGGTGCAAATGAGCCTTTTCCTTTTAGTTAAAAGGGTGATATTCCTTTTAATGTCAAATTCTAATTAAAATGGATTCAGGTGCTTTATTTGATCATAAGTCTGTCTCGCTATTGACCAACTGAAAGAATGTAAAAGCAACTGATAATAGTTTGTTAGGAGTATATATTTTGTACCACATACTTTAAATAACATTTTGTTATTTTACTAAGTGGAGAATTTTGTATTTTATTTTGCTTATGGAGGTAAAATTGGCAATTCTTTATTAACTAGTATGTAAAGATATGATATTTCAGTTCACGGGTGTTTCTTCTTGGTCCATCTCACCATTATTACACACCAAGATGTGCTCTTTCAAGAGCCACTGTGTACAAGACGCCTGTGGGAGACCTGCCAATTGATTCAGAAGGTAGAAAGTGACTAAGTGTTTGAAATGTTTTGTTTGATTTAGAACTCTTTTGCTTCATTGCATTTTCTGTAAAATTGAAAAATGATATGCTGTCGAGAAATGGTCTTGAGATTGGCTTTAGGGTGTGATTAGACTTTTTGTTATTTATATCCTGCTCCTTTTGTACAATTCAGTTGGCTTTTATGGGTGGCTTATTTGCCACTGATAGTTGTTCTGTTTCTCCCCTCTCTTTTCTTAATGAATGTTTGAGTGAAATGGGGATTGATATGCTGTTGAAAAATGGCTGAAAAAAGGGTTGTCAGATTTGCCAATCAGGGCGTGTATTTGCTTTTTTTGTGTATTTATCACCACTGGCTTTTTCATTTTTATGCCTCTTTTTGATAAACTTACTGTTAAAAGCTATAGTTTGATAACAATTAGGTAATGAAACGAGAAATATTGTTGAGAATCTGTATCCCTGGTACAATGTAGATGGGCCAGAATGCACTGATTACTTTGATAAGTAATTTGGATATACCTATTGCTTGGTTGTGATTGCCATTTGTTTTATTTATGTTTTCAAGATCATCCTCTAGAGAGTGCATGTAAGCAGATGATTGTCTTTATGTAGATTCCATGTTTCTTAGCCTACTCATTTCCTAAGTGTCCCAGGAACTTGCTATCATGCAAATCCCTTGACGTTGTCAATGTATTTTACAGTCTTCCAGCACATTGCTAATGCAGTTAGTTTTTACTTTTCTCTTTCTTGATGCAATGCTGGCATAAATTGGTTTCAGTCAATGAAGAGCTGCGGGCTACAGGAAAATTTGAACTGATGGATCTTAATGTAGATGAGGCTGAACATAGCATGGAGATGCACTTGCCTTACCTTGCTAGAGTTTTTAATGGGTAATTATTGTAGATTGAGCTTCATTTCTGTATTTCTCTTCATTAAGACCGCTAAGTTGGACCCATGCAGTTGGCCAGTAAAAATTGTTCCTATTTTGGTTGGCGCTCTCAATTCAGAAAATGAAGCCATGTATGGAAGATTGCTAGCCAAGTATGTGGATGACCCAAAGAATTTCTTTTCTGTGTCCTCCGATTTTTGCCATTGGGGTTCGAGGTATATAAACTTTTATTTGCCTGTTTTCAGATTCTGTTTGCTATTTATCCAAGCTTTCTTTTTCTATATTGGAAGTTGCCGATTTATCTTTTCTGCATTCTTTGCCATCTGGCATTGGTATTGTCATTTTCTCAGTTTAATTTTCTCTATTATGCTTGAAATAAGGATGATCAGTCATGTGACATCTTTTTGTTGCAAAAACTTAACATTTTGCAAGGCATTTGTACTGTATACTGTATGAGTTTAAATAGCTGCAATATACCTAATTCTTAATGTAACTTGAAATGATTGTGCTGTTTTCTGGCATTAAGATTTTGAAGGTTATTGCTGTTGTTTTATCAGGTTCAACTACACTTACTATGATAAGAAACACGGAGCCATTTACAAGTCCATAGAAGCACTGGATCGAATGGGCATGGACATCATTGAGATAGGAGATCCTGATGCCTTCAAAAAATATTTATCAGAATTTGACAATACTATTTGCGGGCGTCATCCCATTAGTGTTTTCCTTCACGTAGGGCATAAAATTTAACTGTGAATCCCTGTCTTCATTTCTATGCATTGGAGTTTTGAGTGACTTTTTTCCATCTAATTGTCTGACAGATGCTGAGGAAGTGCACAACCAAAATAAAGATCAACTTCTTGCGCTATGAACAGTCAAGCCAATGCAAGAGCATGAGAGATAGCAGTGTAAGTTATGCTTCTGCAGCAGCGAAGGTGGAGACATGAGGGGGATGAATGGTGTAGTGCATGTATATTCAAGTGTTTAATGAATTGCCTCATTGTGCTTAATCTAATCGCGTGACCCTCTTCCACAACCTACTGGAAGCTGGATCCGCGTGAAAGGATTGGATTTACTATACCAGAATGTTCTTGAAGCTTAATTTACATTTGGTCGTCCAATTTACGTTCCCAATACATGGCAAATTTCATGTTTAATATGGGTACACTATTATTAACTTTTCAACCATTATTAAGAAACAAAACTATAGTTTAGTTGAGTAGACTAGATGTAACCCATGTTTAATATGAGGGGCTCGATGTTAGTGCTGCTTGGTGACATGCAGCTATTTCCTTTTCAATTGAGTGAATTGAAAGATTTAAGGTTTATTAAATTTCAGATCTTCATCTAGATAAGCTGTTTATATATTTCTTAATTTAGGCCATTATTTCTAATTTTTACGGATTTTAATAAATTTTTTTCAAATATTTTCAAAATTTTAGAATTTTTAAATTTTTGTATGAATTTTATTTGTATTAATGTTTTCAATAATTTTTTATAAATATATTTAATTTTTTACGAATTCTTAAAAATATCTTATTGTGTCCCACCTGGGTTGGGCGTGCGGGCCGGGCCAATGAAACAGGTGAAGCAGGCCTGACCAAAAAAACAAATGCGGGCCAGGCCAAGGAAACAAATGCGGGCCGGGCCAAGGAGAAGAGGGTGGGCCAACGTGACAAGGCTTGGGCATGGGCTCCCAAGAAGGAGAGGGGCAGGATAGGGCCAAAGTAACAGGTGGGGAATGGGCCAAAGTAACAGGTGGGGAATGGGCCAAAGTAACAGGTGGGGAATGGGCCAAAGTAACAGGTGCGGAATGGGCCAAAGTAACAGGTGCGGAATGGGCCAAAGTAACAGGTGCGGAATGGGCCAAAGTAACAGGTGCGGAATGGGCCAAGTGTGGAATGGGCCAAGTGCGGAATGGGCCAAGTGCAGAATGGGCCAAGAGCAGAATGGGCCATGAGCAGAATGGGCCAAAGTAACAGGTGCGGAGTGAGCCAAAGTAACAGGTGTGGAATGGGCCAATGTGACAGGTGCGAGCTTGGGCCAAGGTGACAAGGCAAGTAATAGGGGCGGCTTAGGTGCGGGCTTGAGCCGTATGAAAAGGTTGGCTTTTATCAACTAGACTAGATGGGCTTTGGCCCACATCTATGGCACGGCCCGCCCCATCAGGCCTGCCCATCTGGGTCGGCCTGGCCCATCTGGGTCGGCCTAGCCCATCTGATTGTTCAAATTCAAGATCTCATGTCGACTGTTCAGTTCGAAGATCAGATCTTGACCGTTGAAACCTAATTAGAGGCCGTCCAACTCTAGATCAGATCTCAACCATTCAAATTATGATCTGATCCCAGGCTAGGCTGACCCCATTTCTTAAGTCCGGCCCCATCTAACGAGGCCCGCCCCATTAGGTAAGGCCCGCCCCATTAAGCCAAGCCCGCTCCATTAAGCCAGGCCCGATCCATAATTCCTTTTGCGTCCCAGACTGGTAGATTCGAAGCTAAAGCCTTTCACAGATTTGATTTGATATGTTTCAACTGCAATAAAAAAAAAGTAGGGCCAAGAATGGGCTGGTTCTTGCCTATTCTTGCCAGAGCTCGCCCCATCTGGCTCGTGATTAGAAGTTGTCCAACTCAAGATCAGATCTTAACCATTCAAATCATGATCTGATCTTGCCCATCAGGTTAGGCTGACCCCATTTCTTAAGTCCGACCCCATCTGATGAGGCTGCCTCATCAGGCAAGGCCCACCCCATCAACCCAGGCCCGCTCTATCAGGCAAGCCCTGCAACATCAAGCTAGGCCCGCTCCATTAGGCAAGGCCCGCCCCAAGATATCATATCGACTGTTCAAGTTGAAGATCGGATTCAGGCCATTATTAGATTTGGACCATTCAACTGAAGATAAGATCTCAATCAAGATTTGATCTCGCCCATCACGCAAGGCCCAGCCCCATCAGGGGAGGCCCGTCGTATCTGGGAAGGCTTGACCCATATTGCAAGGCCCGCTCCATCACGCTGGGTCTGCCCCATCTGGCAAGGATACGCGCCCCATCTGGTAGTTGAACTCATATCCGTTTAGTTAGAAAATTAGATATAGCCTGTTGAAACCCTTATCAGTCTGGGCTGTTCAACTCAAGATCAGAACATTCAAATTTGATCCCGCCATCAGGTAGGCTAGCCCCATTTTAAAAGGCCCAACTCACCTGGCCTAGGGCAGGCCTTCAGGCCAAAGCCCGCTCATCTAGCCCAGGCCCGTCCTTCTGCCCAGACCCGCTCCATCTAGCAAGGCTTCCCCCTCAACAAGGGCCCACCCTGGCCCGCCCAAACCATTGAAACCTTTATCAGATCTGAACCGTTCAGTTCAACTAAAGATTAGAACCATCAGGCTAGGTTGGTCCCATTTCTAAAGGCCCAACCCGCCAAGCAAGGCCTGTCCTATGAGGCCCAGACCCGCCCCTTCTGCTAAGGTCCGCTTGTAAGTGCCTGTCTCGCCCCACCAAGCCCAGACCAGTGCCCATTAGGCCTAGGCCCGCTCCAAGTTGAAAGGCTGGTGCCATATGTGAAGGCCTACCCCATTTGGCTTGGCCCGCTCCATCAGGCTTGGACTGCCCTATGAAGCAAGGCCAGCCCCATGAAACAAGGTTCGCCCCATCTGCAAGGGCCCACACTTGCCTGCCGCATCAGCCCAGTCCCGCCTAAGCAGCCTAGGCTCGCCCCATCGATGTAGGCTTGCCCCTTCCAGCTCAGCCCACCGACATTGTCGGCCCATCCTTCAGGCCCAAGTCCGCTTCAAGCCCTGACTCGCTCCTCCTAGCAAGGCTTGCCCATTAGCAAGGGCTCACCCTGGCCTGCCCCATGTGGGAGGAAGGTCCGCCCTACCCGTTAAAACCCTTATTAGATTTGATCCGTTCAGTTGTCAAGATCCGTTGAAATCATCAGCTTAGGCTGGTCCCCGCCCCATCTAGTAAGGCCCGCCCCATCAAGCAATGCCCGCCCCATCAAGCTATGCCCGCCCCATCAAGCCATGCCCGCCCTTGCCTAGCCTACTCGATCAAACAAGGTCCTTTCTCCTAGGCCTGGACCGGCCCATTTGGCCCCTGCTCCTCCCCTTGGGAAAGGCCCACCCCTTCTGCAATGACCCACTCCATTTGGCTAGGTGCGACCTAGGCTAGGACCGCCCCATGAAGCAAGGCCCGCCCCAAGAAGCAAGGTCCGCCCCATCTGCAAAGGCCTGCCCCATCTCTAGAGGCCTGCCCCATCAGCCCAGGCCTGTCTCATCTGCCCAAGCCCGCCTCTTCAGTCCAGGCTTGCCCCATCAATGCAGGCCCCCCCGTTTAGGGATGGCAGCGGATTCCATTTAGCGGGGAACCCGCCCCGACCCGACCCGCTTAAAGCGGGTTCGGGTTTACATTTTTACCCCGCGGGTCGAGTTCGGGTTTTGGGAGCGGAACCCGTCACGGGTTCGGGGCGGGGACGGGTTTCACCCCAAAAACCCGACTTCGACCAGCTTAATATTTATTAAAAATAAAATATTAAAAGATAAATATATAATAAAATATATATTAATAAAACTTATTTTTGATAAAATGTTTAAGTTAAGTATTTATATGTTTATAGATTTATAATATTTTTATTTTTTTTTTAATATTAAATATATTATAATGGAACGGGTCGGGTCGGGTACCCTCGGGGCGGGGCGGGTTTTCGCGGGTTCGGGGCGGATTTCTTACCCCGCGGGGCGGGGACGGGTTTAGAAATTAAACCCGCGGGGCGGGTTTTAGCGGGGATGGGTTTCCCCGGTTTTCCACGGGGCGGGGACGGGTTTCCAAAAACCATCAGGCTAGGCTGGTCCCATTTCTTAAGGCCTGTCCCATCAAGGATGACCCGCTTCATCAAGGAAGGCTTGCCTCATCAAGCTTGGCCGCCCTATGACGTTTGGGCCGTCTTTTTGAGCATGACCGGCCTCATCAAGCAAGGCCCGCCCCCATCATTCTAGGTCTGCCCAAACAGGCCCAGACCTGCCGCTTCTTCAATGGTCTGCCATCTCTGTTTGGCCCGCCCAATCTGGCCTAGGCTCGCAATGATTGGGCCCTGCCCCGTCGTAATGAGATAGCCTATCCTTTCTACGATGGCCCACCCCATCTGCGATGACCCTCACTTTTGGCTTGGACCGCCTCATAAAGGAAAGCCCGCCCCATGAAGCTAGGTCTGACCCATCTGCAAGGGCCCACCCTTGCCCGCCCTTGCCCGCCCCATGAAGCTTGGTCTGCCCCATCTGCAATGGCCCGCCCTTCCCCGCACCATTAGTCTAAGCCCGCATCATCAGCCTAGGCTAGGTCTACCTCTTTAGCCCAGGCCCAGTCTACCTCTTTAGCCCAGGTCTACCTCTTTAGCCCAGGCCCGCCCATCAATGACGGCCCACCCCTTCTGTAATGGCCCATATTTTCTGGCTAGGCCCGCCCTATAAGTCTTGGATTGCCCCAGGGCCCGCCTTAGGCCGCCCCATCATCCCTGGCCCGCCTCATCAGCCCAAGTCCGCCCCTTAAAGCATTGCCCTCCCTTGTTGATGGGCACGATCTTCATGTCCAAGGCCTGCACGTCAGGCCCAGGCCCGCGCTTCTGGCCCAAATCCGCTCCTTCTTGCTAGGCTTACCCCGTCAGCATGGGCCCACCCCAGGCCTGCCTCATCTTATCAAATCTGAGCCATTCAGTTCAACTCAAGATTAGAACCATCAGGCTAGGCTGGTCCCATTTATGAAGGCCTGCCCCATCAAGGAAGGCCCGCCCCATCAAGCTTGGCCTACCCTGCTAGGCCCGCCCTACCAAGTAAGGTCTGCCTCATGAAGCAAGGCCCGCCCCATCAATCTAGGCCCACCCAATCTGGCCCAGACTTGTCACTTTAGCCAAGGTCCGCCCATCTGGGCCTGGCCAGGCCCATCAAGCCCATGCCAGCAATATTTGAGCCCTGCCCGTGCTTACGGGCGACCTTTTCTCCGATAGCCCACGCCTTCTGGGATGACCCACCCCATTAGGCTTGCCCCGTCCCATGAGGCTTGGACCGCCCCATGAAGCAAGGCCCGCACCATGAAGCTTTCAGATCTTGTTGAAACCCTTTTTAAATCTCAACCATGAAAACTAAGATCTGATCCCACCCATCAGGTGAGGCCCGCCCCATGAAGCTAGGTCCGTCCCATCTGCAAAGGCCCTGCCCCAATTAAGTTAGGCCCACCTAATCTGGCCCAGGCTTGCCCTTCTGCCTAGGTTCGCCTATCAGGGCCTGATCTGTCCCATTTGGCCTAGGCCCACAATCTTTGGGCCTTATGCCTCTATTTGGGGCCATCCTTTCTGCGATGGCCACCCCATATGGGATGACCCACCCTATAAGGCTTGGCCCGCCTCAAGAGGCTTGGATTGCCCCATGAAGCAAGGCCCGCCCCTTGAAGCTAGGGCCGCCCTATTAGCACATGCCTGTTTCTCAGCCCAAACCTGCCTCATCAGGCCAGGCCCGCCTCATCAGCCCAAACCCGCCAAATCAGCTCAAACCCGCCTCATCAGCTCAAACCCGCTTCATCAGCCCAAACCCGCCTCATCAGCCCAAACCCGCCTCATCAGCTCAAACCCGCTTCATCAGCCAAGCCCGCTCATCAGGCCCAAGCTCTACTTTCAGGCCCAGACCCACTCCTTGCAAGGGGCAGAGATCAGAACCATCAGGCTAGGTTGGCCCCATTTCTATTGGCCCGATCCATAAAGCAAGGCCCGCCTCATAAAGCAAGGCCGCCCTATCAAAGCTAGGCCCGCCTTATCAAGCTAGGTCCGTCCTATCAAGCAAGGCCCACCCCATCTAGCAAGGCCCGCCCCATCAAGCTTGGCTCGCCCTATAAGGCCCAAATTTGCCCCTTCTGCCAAGGTTTGCCTTCAGGCCTGGCCCGCCACATCTAGCCCAGGCCCACTCCCTTCATGCCCAGGCCCGCCCATCCTGGTAAGGTCCTCCCTTTCTGCGATGGCTCACCCACCCCATTTGGCAAGGCCTCCCCATCAGGCTTGGACTGCCCCATGAAGCAAGGCCCGCCCCATGAAGCAAGGCCCGCCCCATGAAGCAAGGCCCGCCCCATGAAGCAAGGCCCGCCCCATGAAGCAAGACCCTCCCTATGAAGCAAGGTCCGCCCCATATGCAAGGGCCCGCCTTAGCCCGCTTGAAACCCTTTTCAAATTTGGGTGGTTCAACTCAAGATTAGATCTCAACTATTCAAACCAAGATCTGATCCCGCCCACCTGGTGAAGTTGGCCCCATTTCCTCAAGCCAAGGCCCATTTCCTCAGGCGAGGGCAAGACCCGATCCCCGCCCAATCTGGTAGTTCAACTCATATCGACCGTTCAATAAGAGATTGGATCTTGGATCTCTTTGTTCAACTCAAGATCTGAATTCGCGTAGGGTTTATTATAATTTACAAAAATTTATATATTTTAAATTTATTAATTATATATCATTTAATTTTTTTTTAAATATCTAGGCCATGGGCTGTTTAATAAAAATCACATCTCGACTGTTCAATGTGAGATCAAATCTAAACCATTAAATAAGAGATCGAGATCAGATCTAAACGATTAAATATGAGATCGGCCGTTCAATAAGAGATCTTGGCTATTCAACTCGAGATCTGATCTTGCCCTAGTATTGTTATATATTTTAAATTTATTAATTATATATTGTATACACCAAAATGTGAACGACCCAAATGCAACAAGCCCAAACGACCATCAATCCAGCAGTCGATCGTCATGGGTAGGCTCCCTCGATTTTAGAAGTCATCTGTCACAGCCCATTGCAAGACCCATTCGCATTGCCGTGTCATCGATGCAGTCACCGCTCCAGTCATCAAAAAGCCACCGCGTCAGCACCAATCAGCAGCTAGTCACGATGCAATCACTTCCAGTTGAGCGACCAAGTCTGGTCGCCAACGGTAAAAGCCGAGAAAAGACATTCACGATCCTCTTTTGAGGGACTCAACAGAGGAGCTTCTCAGTCTTTTTCCCATCTCAACAACAACAACAAAAAGGGGATCGTGATCCCCATTCCAAGGAAAGAGCTCCAACAACTAGACAGAACCGGCTACAAATAGCCAGAAACGTTCTATCGAAGGGGTTTGAAAAATCCTTCATCGAGAAACGTTCTCACGCACAAAGACCCTTTCGAGCCAAAGAAGTTAAGCAACTTGCAGTTCGTCGAGATTCATCAGTTCGACCGGAGCAGCTCTACACGTTCACCGGCAATGTCAACAAGTCGATACACGCGGAACACAAATATTTCCGTCTGACCAACCAAAGCCGTCATTGTTCGTGCACACTCGTTCCAGAACTCAGATTTCGACGTCAACTCGCCAGAAGCCGAAACTTCATCAATTCACACGGAGATCGAATCAGGGGAAGAATAGGAGATTGTACTCGCATTTCTTGATATTCAAATACAAATTGCAACACAAATTCTCTGTTATAAATCGAATTACTCTCTCGGTCACGCCTCATCGGTGAAACAGATTTGGCACGCCCGGTGGGACATTTCCTACCTCTCATCTTCTTCTCCGTTCAACAAAAAAAAAAATCTCAGCCATGGCCAGCAACGCCAACAACGGCAACAACAACATCAACAAAGGAAAGAACATTGCCAGTTCGAGCTCTGCCCACCCGCGTCCTGCCGTAAATGTAGGCTCGACCACAGGAGCTCGCGGACCAGCGGCTGTCTCTCTGGCCAACCTCCATGCTCCGACTTCTCCACCACCTGCCACTTGCCCAATGACCAGGGCTTTGGCCAGGAGCTTGTCCATCAGACATGCTCCCTTCATGCGCGACGCACGTCGCCCGAGGGCCATCTTCTCACCGCAAGCTACCGCTGCCTCCGCCAAGCCAGCTGCGGTCTCCGTCAAACCAATTCCAGCAATGGCCAAGCCGACATACTTGGCCGTCGCTGCCTCTCCTCCTCCTCGCAGCCCGACTGTCAGCCCGGCTCAATTGCCACCATCCCGGAGGAGCTCCATTGTCCCAGCCAAGGTGCAGCACAATGAACAACATGGGGGCATGACTTCCTCCTCGCGCAAGAATGTATTCGTCGCCGGCTTCCTCCGTACAGAGAGCGACAACCGAAGATAAGTCTCCGATCGTGACTATCTCTCACGATCTCCTAGCCGCGCTCACTGCAACAGCCGGTTCACCACCCATCTGCTCTCCTCGTTGACAGACACTGGCGACATCCCCGACTGCGCTATCACCCATTCCGTCTTACCGAATTTCACTGGTGGCAGCCATCGCAAGCCAGTCACCCACCAAAGCCACCTTCCACACTCAACCGACAACGGCCGACTCTCCTGGCCGGTCGCCCATCACAACCTCTCCACATCCAAGAACACCAACGACCGTCTCCCCAATGCGGTCGCCGACAACAAATTCACCACTACGATCTGCGTCGGGAACAGTTCTGTCGACGCCGACCGTCAGGATGGCCGCGATGACGACATTGACCAAGACAATTGAAGAGCAGCTCGCCGAAATGCAAGCTGCACTTAAAGAACAGAGCGAACAGCTGCGCATAAAAGACGCGCAACTTGCTGCTCGTGACCTCCAGATCGCAAGGATCTTGGAGCGGCTCGAAATGGGCGTGGCCACAAACAATACTGGCAGCGTTTCTCAAGAGGTCGACCAAAACCGGGCGACTACTAGTGGTTCGGCCGAACCACCGCGAGAAGATATTGCCTCTGACGACGAGCTGCCGCCTGTCATACAGATAGCCATTCGCAAAGGTCGAGCTGAAGCAGAGCCGTCTGCCCTCACACTGGACGCAGTCACCGAACTCATCAACTGCGCTGTACGGAACAGTTCGGATGACAGTGAATCCGTTGCTTACCGGAGGCCCTATACTCAGAGGATCCAGAACATCCCGATGCCGCTCGGTTACCATCCTCTGAAATTCCAGCAGTTCAACGGCGACGGGCACCCTAAACAGCACATCGGCCATTTTATCGAAACATGCAACAACGCCAGCACAGACGGTGACTTGTTGGTCAAGCAGTTCGCCCGGTCGTTGAAGGGAAATGCCTTCAATTGGTACATCAAGCTGCCCCAAGAATCAATAGACAGCTGAGAGCAATTGGAGCGAGAGTTCCTCAGTTGATTTTACAGCACTCGGCGCACCGTCACTCTGGTCAAGATCGCCAATCTACAATAAAAGAAGGGCGAGAAAGTTGTCGACTATATTAACCGGTGGAGGAACCTGAGCCTCAATTGCAAAGAGAGCTCAAATTTATCTCTCGTAGCCGAAATCGAAATGTGTGCTCGAGGGATGCAATGGGAGCTCCTGTGCTACATTCAAAGTCGGAGACCGACAGACTTTCAAGATCTTGCAATCGAGGCCCACAATATGGAGAACCTCATGGAGGAGAGAGGGGAAGAAGCTACGTCGTCTGCCGATCCTCGCAAGAAAGGAAAAGCCACCGGGACCGCACCCAAAGACGCGACGGAGAAAACAAAAGCATCATTCGCGACGAATACTCTCGAACCAATCAAGGTCAAAACAAGCTACGCTCCATGGCAGCCACCTGGGGGCACGAACCGGAGGCCTTCGCTGGAGGAAAGGCAGGCCAAAACGTATCCATTCGCGTACGCGGATGTTCCTGTCATGCTCGAGCAGCTGCTCGACAACCATTTGCTCAAGTTGCTAGAAGTCAAAAGACCCGACGACTTGTCCAAAAACAAGGAACAAAATTTCTGCAAATATCACCGCTTGGTCGGACATCCGACCGAGAAGTGTTTCATCCTGAAAGACAAGATTATGGAGCTCGTGGCTTAAGGCCGCATTTAAATAGAAGGAGCCAAAAACACGGCGTCCTCACATGTCATCTCCATTCAAGCCGAGCCAAACCGGCAAGCTTGGCCAAACAAACAATAGGTCGCAAGGAAGGAATACTGTCCAAAATCCGGTCCCTCCAATCGGCCGCACAACAACAAACGACCACCGGATAAGGTCTCACCAAAACTGGCACCCCGCAAAGCAGCTACAGTCGACGCAGAGGGGTGGATTCTCGTCACCCGGCGAAAGAAGCCTGTTCGAGAGATCGAGCCGCCGACGAACACCAAAACAAAGGCGAAGCGGCCAAACAAAAAAGCAGCGAAGCACCAAAAGAAAGCTCCCAGGACCAGCGTTCAAGGAGCAAACGAAAATAAGAGAAGACCCATCACACTGGCGGAGTTCTTCCCAAAAGAGTTATTCGCGCCGCCAGCAATGGTGGCAACTTGATTGACAGCCCCTCCTGAGCAGACAACACCAAAAGACAGCCAAACGACCAGTCGTCAAATGTGACAACCTCGAGATGTCACTAAAATAGATCTTGTCACTTAGCGAGATTGATGACGACCTCGACTTGGCCATCCGGTCAAGACAGGCCCTTATTCGAGTCCTCAACAAACCAGAGGAGCTCCAAGCCGAAGTCGAGATGCTGCTCACGAGGAAGTACGATTTGCAGAAAGTCGGGCTAACGCCACCCTACCGAAAGGAGGAAGAAGAAGCGCCCTTCTCTCAGCAGTTGCCGAAGTCGGAGGAAGTGCTCGCCATCTCGTGTCCTCCGTTCATCACCTTTCAGGAAGAGGACGCGCAGCTGGGGACAAAGAACCATAACCGACCGCTGTTTGTCTCTGGCTACATCAGAGACCACAAAGTCAATCGCATTCTAATTGACTGTGGATCCGTGGTTAACATTCTGCCGATTCGTACGATGAAGAATGTCGGCCTCTCCGCCGGCGACCTCTCTCCGAGCTCTCTCCTAACCCAAGGCTTCAATCATGAAGGCCAGAGGACACTCAGTATGATCTGCCTCAAATTGCACATCGGCGACATGGTGGCCGAAAGTCCGTTCCCGGTCATCGACTCAAGAACATCTTATAATCTGCTCTTGGGTCGACCGTGGCTTCACGCGAACGGGGTTGTGCCATCGACACTTCACTAGTGCGTCAAGTACAGGAAGGAAGATGAGCAAAAGACGATGTACGCCGACGAAAGTCTGTTCACCGAGGTTGAAGCATCATTCGCAGATGCCAAATTCTATTTGACGACCAGACCGACAGTCAAATTGTCCTCCTGGCTGAACCAGGCGTCAAATGCCAAAAATGCTCCTCCTCCGAAACAGACTCCGACGCAAGCCGTGTCTCCCAAACCGCCGGCGCACAACAAACAACTGACGTATGACAACCAACCGACACACTACCACAAATCGGCCACAGCGATGCCGACACCAACGCAGCGTAATGTACCTATCTTACGGTACATCCCACAGTCGCAAAGAAAGAAGGGAGAAGCTCCCCTGGTAGCCTGCCATAAAGTCCAGCCGACCCCCTTTACAGAGAGAGTCATTCTCCCACTGCCGAAACTCGAGAACCGGAGCATTGTGAAACAATTCCCGAGCCACGAGAAGTTGCCATCTACCCGCTTGGACGAAGGCTTCGACCCGAACGCATACCGACTGATGGCCAGAGCCGGGGGCCACTTCACTAAAGATTAGCTCCACGAGAAGCCACCCGTCGCTCTGCCGGTCCTCACTCCAGAACAAGAAAAGTTAAGAAAGGAGGGTCGCCAAATTACTCAAGGTCGCCTAGGCCTCGGCTACCAGAAGGAGAAGCCAATCTGAATTTATGGAGCTCAGAAGCCAATTAAAATCACCAGAAAGACATTGGCCAACGTCCACCAAGTTTCAGTCGGCCAAACTTCGGCGAAAAAGAAAGATGCTCCAAATCCGGTTATCATAAACACCTTGAAAGCGGCCATTGTACGAGCTCACGCATACGAATCGGTCACGGTAAACTATATCTCCGTCGCCGATGACAACCCAGAAGATGATGAGTTCGTTTTGAAAGAAGCTCTGGCTACGTTTCGAGGAGGGCGGCCAGTCGACAGTCGGTGAATTAAAGAAAGTAGACCTGGGCACAAAGGAGGATCCAAGGCCAACATTCCTTTGCGCCTCCCTGTCGGCTGAAGAAGAGGTCGAATATATGTCATTACTTCGCGAATACCGTGACATATTCGCCTGGAATTACACAGAAATGCCTGGCCTCGACCCACAAATCGCAGTGCACAAGTTGGCGGTTCATCCATCAGTCCGGCCAGTCAAACAGTTGCAACGACAGTTCCGGCCAGAACTCGTTCCCGAGATTGAGAAAGACGTTGACAAATTGATCGCTGCAAATTTCATAAGAGAGGTGATGTATCCTTCTTGGATCGCAAATATCGTACCGGTCAAGAAGAAGAACGACCAAATCCGGGTCTGCGTCGACTTTCGCGACCTGAACAAAGCTTGCCCGAAGGATGTTTTCCCTCTGCCGATAACCGAACTCATGGTAAATGCGACAATGGGTCATGAAGCTCTCTCTTTCATGGACGGGTCGTCCGGTTATAACCAAATTCGTATGGACCCAAAGGATGAAGAGCTTACTGCTTTTCTCACTCCCAAAGGCATCTTCTGTTACAAGGTGATGCAATTCGGACTTAAGAATGCCGGCGCGACGTACCAGTGGGCAATGCAAAACATTTTCGATGACTTTCTGCATAAGTGCGTCGAGTGCTAAGTCGATGACCTGGTGGTCAAGACGAAACAGCGGTCAGATCACCTTCTCGACCTCAGAGCAGTATTTGAGCTACTTCGGTGATTTCAGCTCAAAATGAATCCGCTGAAAAGCGCATTCGGTATCACTTCGGGCAAATTCCTGGGATTCATTATGCATCACTGAGGAATTGAGATCAACCAATTGAAAATCGAAACAATTCAAAAGATGTCGGAGCCCAGAAACATCTTTGAACTCAAGAGCTTGCAAGGCCACTTAGCGTATATTCGGCACTTCATCTCAAATTTAGCCGGAAGATGCCAGCCATTTAGTCGCTTGATGAAGAAAGATATGCCGTTCGAATGGGACAAATCTTACCGAAATGCCTTTAACAACATAAAGGCATACCTCACCAAGCCTCCGGTGATCGTCGCTCCGATTGTTGACAAACCCCTGCTGGTCTACATTGTGGCACAAGAGAAATCAATAGGAGCTCTGGTGGCTCAATGCGACGAGAACAATAAAGAACGTTCTCTTTACTATCTGAGCCGAACACTGGTGGGCGCCAAAATCAATTATACTCCGATCGAGAAGACATGCCTGACACTAGTCTTTGCGATTCAAAAACTCCGACATTATCACTTGGCGCATTCGACGAACCTGACATCGCGCGCCGACCCGCTCAAATACATCATGTCGCGACCGATACTTTCTGGCCGACTGGCTAAGTGCGCGTTGCTCCTCTCTGAGTTCGAGATCAATTTCGTGCCACAACGTGCAATCAAAGGTCAAGCCTTGGCGAATTTCTTGGCCGACCATCCAGTGCCAGCCGAATGGGAATTGACAGAAGAATTCCCAGACGAGGAAATTTTCTTGGTCGAGGTGCTTCCCCCTTGAGAGATGTACTTCGACGGCGTTGCACGAAGAAACGGAGCCGACGCGGGAGTTCTATTCGTTTCACTGAGAAAGGACCTGCTCCCATATTCGTTCGTTCTCACCCAAAACTGCTCGAACAATGAGGCATAGTACCAAGCCATCCTACTCGGACTCGGCATGGCGGTCGAGATGAAGCTGCCGCAGTTAAATATCTATGGCGACTCGACACTAGTTATTAAACAACTTGCAGGGGAGTTCGAAGTAAAGAAACTCGAGCTCGTGCCATTATGGCCCTCGATCCGAAAATGGGCCAGCCGACGCATTGGCTGGAATTGTGGCCAGTCTAGCACAATTCGATGAATGGCTGAACCAAGCTCCAATTTGTGAAATATGGGTAGTCCCTCCACCGACCGAAGAAGAAACAAAAGAAGAGCAGACTGACGAGATGGAAGAGTCGTTCCCTATCTTGGCCAACCAAAATGAAGTTGGAGATTGGCGAGAGCCTATTTAGAATTTTCTTCGATATGACACACTCTGCGAGAGCGAGTTCATATTCGCCAAACATCGCCAAGGTATGTTTTCGTCAACGACGTACTTTATCAGAGGTCGTACGAAGGTCTGCTTCTCCAATGTCTATCTAAAGAAGAGGGACTACAAGTCCTAAATGAAACACGGTGGAATTTGCGGCGCCCACCAGGCTGGCCCGAAGCTCCACCTACAAGTCAAACGGTTGGGCTACTACTGGTCGTCGATGCTCGCAGACCGTGCCAACTCCATGGCGACTACATACACCAGCCACTGGAGCCGCTTCACCCGACGGTCACGTCATGGCCATTTGAAGCTTGGGAGATGGACATCATCAGTCCAATTACTCCTAAATCTGACTCCGACTGGCAATACATTCTGGCTGCCACCGACTACTTCTCTAAATGGGCCGAAGCTGCTGCCTACCTAGACGTTAAGGCTACCACCATCGCCGACTTCATTTGGACCCAGATTATCTATCGATATGGGGTCCCTCGATACATAGTGATGGACAATGGCACACCATTTAGAAATAACGTCATGGATCGCTTATGCGAAAAATTTCGATACAACAGCGGACATCATCAGCCTACAACCCTGCAGCCAATGGACTCGCAGAAGCATTCAACAAAATGCTCTGCAAGATCCTAAAGAAAACAATCGACAGTCACAAAAGGAGCTGGGACGAAAAGATCAGCAAAGCCTTATGGGCGTACAAAACATCGTTTCAAACGCCGACTCAGTCGACTCTATACTTGCTGGTCTTTGGCACAGAAGCAGTGCTCCCACTCGAGGTACAACTCCCCTCTCTTCGCATTGCCATAAGAGAAGGACTCACGACGGAGGAGTGCGCTCACTTGCGACTCGCAAAGCTAGAGTCACTCGACGAGCAATGACACGAGGAACAACAACGACTCGAGAGCTACCAATCTCGAATGACCCGAGCCTTCAACAAAAAAGTGCGGCACAGGTCATTCCAGAAAGGTGACTTGGTGCAGGCAATCAGATGGCCAATGCTCTTTATGATCAAAATTGGGGGTAAATTTGCGCAAAAATGGGAAGGACCGTATGTGGTACAAGAAGCCTATACCAATGGCGCCTACTAGCTCGTAACGTCAAACGACTCGGAGCTACCGATAACGAATGGTAAATTCCTCAAACACTTCTATGCATGAGGGGGCAGTGGAAAAAAAAAAGAGAGAAAGAAAGAAATCGAATAAACAAGATAGTATTTCTCATTGCAATAAAATGGGAATAATGCAAGTCTCACAAAAAAAAAAGAGAGAGAGACTACAAGTCAAAAAAAAAAAGATACAAAGAAAGCTACATCAAAGCTGTGGGAGTTCAAAGTCGGCCACCTGTTGCTGTAGCCGAACTACTTTGGCACGAACCTCAGACAGTCCCTGCGTCTCAGTCTCGCTAAGAATGGGGCGCGAGCGAACTGAAACCAAGCGATCTTGAAGGGTCTCAACTTCCTCCTCACTGGTGTCAATGCCCCTTTGAACTGTCGTAAGCTCGACATCTATGGAACCGAGCTTAACCGATACAAGCGCCAAACGTGCATAAAGGGCCTTCTGTTCGGCCTCGGCAGCCTCGTGCTTGGCTCGATGCTTCTCCAAGTATGCCTTCAAGTCATCATGTCGACGGCTCACACACTGAACAGAGCGGTCGAGTTCGGCTTCTGTAGTGAACCGTTCAGCCAGACTGAGCTTCCCTGCCAAGGAATTGCGCAATTGATGGGAGCGATCCATCTCCGAGTCAAAATCCTCAACCCACTACTCCAGAACCGAGGTGTCAACGCCAACTCCTCTCAGGTGGTTGAGAATGACGCGAATGTCTACCACAAGCTCCGGCGAACACGGGTCGTCGGCTGGCAGTAAATCCGACTCGACCAATTTCGCTCACAGCCCCAAAGCAGCTTGTTGCAGCAGTAGCCTCGATCTCACCGAGGGTCAAAAGGCCGACGCCTAGAAAGAAAAGGGAGATTAAAAAAAAAAGGACAAAAAAAAATGAGAGGATATACACTTATCGACAAAGGCCGTGAAGTCGAGGAATCCTCACTGATGGGCCGACAAGCTGAACCTGAAGCTCCTTCCTTGGCAGCAAGAGACGCCACTCCACTGCTAGGAGGAAATGTCACAAGGACCTCCCTCCTCAAAGTCGTAGCAACGAGAGGTGACAGACCAGAAATAGGGTGCTGAAACTCACCCGTGACTGTAACTCCGGCGTCGACTGTAAGGCCCTCAACCACGGCTTGTCCGTCCGAAGGCTGAAGGGACGCCCCACCATCACCAACAATGGTCGTCGGACACTCGGCTTCACCGGTTGCAAACCCACCAGTGATATCAGTAGGCGGTGCCTCTTCCTCGACCCACTCCAATTGTCGAGTGACCTCTAACTCAGCAAGGTCAAATAAATCTTCCTGCTGAAACACGGGCTGATCCATGGATGGAACCACGACCATCACAAGTGTATCAGAAGGCAAGTCGACCGACTCCTGGACTGCTTGCGTCTCAACCTGGTTTGCTAGCGCAGGCGACAACACCGGCTCTGCAGTGATCTCTCCAGTCGATAGAGCAACAGACCGGTCGAGAGTCTCCGACTTCTTAGCCTTTCCCCCGGACGATCCCGACGAAGGAGTCTCCAAAGGCTGAACGACAGCAAGAGGAGCTAAATTGGTCAGCGGCTTACCTAGACCGGTTCGGAGTCGCTTCTTGAATGGAGAAGGAACGAAAATGAAGGAATTCGACTTCGGAGCAGCCGACTTCCTTTTCGCAGCAGCTCTCTTCGGCAAAGTCGGCGACTGAGCCAACCCCTTCCCCTTGTCCTCAGAAGCACCAGCTGCCGACAAAGATAGCACAACTGGTCGAGCATTCCCCTCTGTTGAAGAAGGCTCTCTGATCATGATACCCTTTTCCGGCGCGGCTTGCGTCGAAGCCAATGACTTGTCCTTCGCAACCTTCGGCCGTGGCGCTCATTTCTTCTCACCTTTGCTCCATTTGGCCTTAGGGGAAACAGGCGGCTTAGAGCTTCTTCGTGAACTCTTTTGGCCACGGTCCCCTGCATCATGATCTTGTGCAAGCGGCAAAGCTGTTATCGGCGCAGATACACTGGTAAACTGCTTCCACGCACGCTAAAAAGAAAAGAAGAGGAGAGAAGGAAATCAAAAAAACAAATTCAAAAGAAAAGGAAACAAGAAAGAAAGGAGAGCTACTACCTCGAAAATCGGGGCCACTGTCTCGAGCCAAAACTCCCGAACGAGGGATGTGACACCAGGGTCGAAATCGGGACTCACGAAGGATGGCATCTCCACGCTGCCAAGGGGACAGGCAGTCCCTGCTCGCCACAGTGCCACGAACGTATAAACTGCAGCCGCGGTACGTTGGTCAGAGGACAGCTCGCCTGGCAAATCTTGACAAAAGCCAAACTGACGAGCGAATTTGTGAGGACTATAAGGTTCCACCACGAGAAGCTCGCGTTGCCTCAAAACCAGGGTGGTCACTCGCAGGCAACAAAAATACTCCACCTCGATCCGAGAAGCGAAGTGGCCCGCCTTATCAAGGATCAGACCAGGAGGAAGAGCCTCCGAGGGGTACCAACATTGCACTCCACTGCGCCAAAATAGAGAACGAGCCTCCTTCTGGGTACAGATGAGAACGAGAGCCGGATTATGGTAAAGCATCATAAGAGGTCTGTCGCCGCCGCTGGAGTCAGCCTCGTGAACACCAAATCGCTAGGCAAGCCACGCATAGACAAACGGCCAAGAAATCCTCTCCGTCGAGAAACCATTGAAACCTCGATAGATGTTCGCCAAAGCTGCGCCTGCCAAACTGCAACGAGAGCCGCCAGCCATGAAACATGCCATCTTGAAGACGCTTGGCCTGAGTGTGTTGCTCGACAAGGGGAACACACAACAACAAAGCCAGAACGATAAGAATGCGGCTAAATATACCTCATCCGCGAGGGCATCCGGCACTTCAAGTTCGGAGAGGGCTTGGTTCTGCAAGGCCGACCGGTCGCGACTTCGGGCACTTGTCAGTTTCTCGCAATCAGCCCATGGGTCTTCTGAAGGTCGCACCCCCCCTTCGGTTCGAAACCAGAAGGAAGCCCACTCTGACATAAGAACCCCGAAAGCTCCCGAGTTCGAAGCCCTCGGACGGCAGAAAAGCTGATAATAAGCAAAGAGAAGATATCAGAGAGTCTCTGGTAGTGGCACAGAACGGCTGAGGGTAAAGTCCTCAACAGTCGGAACCGCCTCGTTGTAAATACTGCCTGAGATGGGTAACCCGCAGAACCGGTGCATATCCCACAGAGAAATTGACAACTCCCCCTCACAAGTGAAAATGGTGTTGGTCGACGAACACCGGACCTCTAGGAAAGAACAAACAACGTTGCTGCAACACTGGTAGGAGAACATAGAGGCGCGAACCGCAGAAGTGAGGTCTGCTGTGGCCAACTGCTTAGAACAGGTGTGGAGAACGGTATCTGCCTATTCAAAATAGAAAGGCACAGGAAAGGGCCCAGAGCCTATCTCCGGTTGACTATCCCAAGAGCCAAACTAGTCACTTCGATGGAGAGCTTCGGCGCCTTATAAGCAACTAACTGGTCATGCAGTGGGCTGAGCAAAACGTTGCCCACAGCCTAGTGCGGAGAGCTCAAGGCTTCATCGACTCGCGGAAGATGGCAAATCCGATCATCTTCGTTGAAAACAGGGCGACTCCATAGGTCGTGAGCAACCTTGGCTGTGAGCGCAGATACGTCACAACCACCGTAGGCCAACGGTCCTCCGAGAACCAATAACAGGGGCTTCTATTCATCTTTAGAATCACGGATTCGCAGGCAGTAATGAAGGGCACCACTCACTACAGTCCGAATGGTCGAGATATTCAGACCGGGGAAGGAGAAGGAATCCGGCGAGGTAGACATCTGCAGCAAAGTGTCAAAACTATTTGCCGAACTGAAATCAGGTACGTAACTCACTTCCCTCTGAATTAAAAACAAAAAAAAAAGCGTCTCCGGCGACCAGAGACAAGGAAATCAAGGTCGTAACAAAAAAAAAAACTGAAAGGATAAAAACACAAGTCAAAAAAAAAAAAAAAAGGGGAAGGGCAAGCGACAAAAAAGATCAGCCACCTATTCAAAAAGAACGGAGAAAAAAAAAAAGAGAGAGGGTAATCACCGACAAGGTACACCGATTTTCTTTGACGGTTCGGCCAGCAAACCGAACTCAAAAGAGCAGCTCCCACGCACGATTCTGCTGCACCATTACCTGCAGACAATGTGCCAAGTCTTCGTAGAACAAGAAACAACACTCGACGACCGAGCCGAGCGCTGCACGAAAACATTGCGCCCGGCGACCTAGCTGAGCGCAGACAAACACATCCACGTTCAGCGACCGGGCCGAACGCGACCAAAGAAATTTCACAGCACTCGGCGACCGAGCCGAGCGCCGTACCAAAACATTGCGCCAGGCGACCGAGCCGAGCGCAGACAAACACATTCGCGTTCGGCTCAGTCGCCTAACGCGACCAAAGAAATTTCACAGCACTCGGCGACAGAGCCGAGCGTTGAACCAAAGCATTGCGTCCAGTGGCTGAACCGAGCATAGATCAAAAGCTGCGCGTCCAACAACCAAGCTGGTTGCGAACAAAGAATAAATTACAGCATTCGGCGACCGAGCCGAGCGCAGACAAAAACATTCACGTCTGGCGACCGAACCGAATGTGACCATAGAAAATTCACAGCACTCGGCGACAGAGCCAAGTACGGCACCAAAGCATTGCGCCCGGCGACCGAGCCGAGCACAGACAAAAGCCTCGCGCCCGGCGATCGACCCGGACGTGATCAAAACAAAACATTCGCGTCCAACAACCAAGACAGACGCGACCAAAGAATAAATTACAGCACTCGGCGATCGAGCCGAGCACTGCACCAATGCACTGCGCCTGGCGGACACGCGATAGAGCCGGACACGACCAAAATGAAACTTCTGCGCACGACGATCGATTCAGACGCAGCCAACAGAGCCAGGTATGTAGCTCCACTCCAAAAAAAAAAAAAATCAGAATGCGACAAATAGAAGCGGTCGCACTAAAAATTGTGAGCGACAAAAAGAAGCAGTCACAGAGAAAAAAAGATTGCGGGCGAAAAAAGAGCAGTCGCAAGAAAAAAAAATGGTCAAAAGTACACTGATTCCCTTGTTAGTTCAATCACCTGCATATCCTGCACTATCGCCCTCGACAAGTTGCAGGATGTGTATCAGAGTCGTAATTCAAAAACTTCTGCGCCCGGCGACCGAGCCAAGCGCAATTCAAAAGCTTCGCGCCCGACAACTGAGCCGGATGCTACCAAAACAGAGGCCTCGCGCCCGGTGACCAAGTCGGACGCGACCAAAATAAAAGCTTCGCGTCCGGCGACCAAGCCGGACGTAATTGAAGAAAATTCTCTGCACTCGGTTTCCAAGCAGAGTGCAGCACACAGAAATCCAGTTCCCCCCGGCGACCCAGCCGGGCTTAATAAAACAAATCTCAGCGCCCGACGACTGAGCCAGAAGCTAAACAAAGCCCTACGCCCGACGATCGAGCCAGACATAGCCAAAACATAACCTCTGCGCCCGATGACCGAACTGGATGCAAAACAAAAGTCCCGCGCCCAGCAACCGAGCCCAACGCAGCCGAAACAGAACTACAACACCCGGCGACCGAGCCGGGTGTGACCAAAATAGAGTCTCAATGCCTGACGACCAAACCAGGTATGACACAACATCACTATGTTTTGTTTTCGAGCCAAACGACACACTAAAAGCCATCAGTCTGTCACACTGACAAACTGTCAAACTGACAAACACCCGGAGTGCGAAAGAGAGATAATTCGAGAGAGACGGAAAAAGAAAAAGAAAATAGAGAGAAAATTTGAGAGAGAACAAAAAAAAAATCGTGAGAGAGAGACTAAGGGAGAAGTCGAAAATGAGAGGAGGGAAAAAGAAGAAGAAAGAGGGAGGAAGGAAAGGAGAAAAGAAAGAGAGAGGGACACCGGCAAACTCGAATTCACCCAGAGACTTCCAGAAGAAAAAGAAAGTTTTTTACAGTACCTCTAAATTTTGATTCACGGATAACTTCTGACGTGAGCCGAAACTCGAAGGGGATTGTAAAGCAGAATACAGTCACACAGACATGAGAGAAGGCTGCGATTTCACACTTACAGTGCAATCAGAGAAAAGGGGAAGTCAAACCAGTTGAAGCAGACTCCCAGCCACCCAAATTGCAGACACGCAGAAAGCAGCAAGTCGCAGTCACCCAAATCGCAGACACGCAGAGAATAGTCAGGTCGCAGTCACCCAGAGAACACTTAAATTCACAGAGTATGCCCAGAGGAAGAAGACAAAGTATTTAAAGAAATCAACCACATTCTCCTAAATTCATGGAAAGTGGATTTGATAAGTGTCCAAAAGACACTTATTTATGCATGATTTGATGAGCATAAACTCCCATTTTGAGTTAATTATTAGCATGAAAATGACTTATATAACTCAATTCTACGTTTTGTGTCTCAAGTACCTAAAGGAAGAAGAAAATCTTAATTCTGAGCGAAATTGAAGCAGAAAGGAGCAAAAAGAGCCAAAAAAGGGAACGGCGCGACCACGCCTATCGCCAAGCCGCGCCGGTAAAATGTGCAAAAATTCAAATAAATCCCAAAAATTCCCAACGGCTAGCAAAGCCACATAGAAGACAACTCCAGAGTGTGAAATGGGACGACCACGCCCCTCGATGGCGCTACCGCGCCCCTCGATGGCGCTACCGCACCATGAAGATGGCACTACCACTGGCGCTGCCGGCGCGCCCTGTTTCCTTATAGAGTTCAAAGTGCAATTTCGGGAAGTCGGCAAAGAGTCTAAGGAGTGGTGCGACCGCGCCAGTTCAACAGCATAAAACGGTGCGACCGCGCCATGAAGAGTCCTTCCTCATATGGAACCCGAAGGTCGTTCCCAGACTTAGACAAAAATTCTGTTCCAGTGGCGCGACCGCGCCAAAATAAAGAACAATTTAGCGCCACCGCGTCGATGACTCAGCTTACGAAAGCTTTGGAATTCTCAGGATCCTGACAACCAATCAAGCCCAAACTTGGGAGAAGGATTCCTAAATGCCTAAGGAAGGTATCCACGATGATCTTAAGGAAGTTTGCTCGAGTCCAGGTGCATTGAATGAGCAGAAAGAGAAGTTCAAGGCAGAGAAGGAAACTGCTGCCAGAAAAGGAGGAAAAATTTGAGTTTTAAGAGGAGGATAACTGGAGTTCCCTAATCCCAATTGAAGCCAAACTTGGAACGAAGATTCCTGGTACTACTGAGGATCATATCACGAAAATTCAGGCCAATCCAAGCCGGGCTTCTCAAGTTTCACATCTCCTAAGTGGTGGACCCAGTGCAAAAATTGGCAGCAGAAACCATGCAACTTCTTATCTTCATATCTTGAGTTTCCCAACTCAGAATGGATTCAAATTTCGTGAGCAAGGAAAGGACTATAGAAGGAAGGTTTGGATGTAATTAAATCCAATTATGAGGTCGGGAAGTCAAGCATCCAGTTTTTGAGTTCCAATTCCTGTTTTAATTATAATTCTTGTTCTTTTAGTTAGTTTGAAGTTGAGAGAAAGTTCAGAGGAAGTCTTGCACGACCTCTTGGTACTTTAGAGAGAGAAGGAAGAGAATTCAGCTAAGGGAGGAGTTGAAGCTAAGGGCAGTCCTCAAGGGGGTTTTCTGTACTTATTTTCTTCTTATTTTCATGGTTGTAATTGAATCATCTTTCTGTGTTTATTTTATTAGCATGGAGTAGTCTCTCTTTATTGGGGAAGTCATGAACTCCTAGTTGTTTATGTTTAAGTTCTGAGTTCTATAGCAATAAAGCACTCTGCTTTTGTTTTAGAATCTGTATTCATTGCTTACTGCTAATTTAGATTGATACCTGAAGTTTAATGAGGTACGGATTGAGAAGTTAAATTTCAGTAAAGATTTGGGTTATTTATATGATTCCTTATTTTCTAAAACAACTTGCTTTTAAACTAGATTGTTCCGGTTTCGAAGGAGACTAGAGGGAGGCAATGTGACTTATCAAACTCTTGTTCTGAATAAGAAAGAGTTAATCTTTAAGCTTTTATATTTATGCACTTAGGATTTGAATGTTCCGGTTGAGAAGGAGTTCAAAGACTAAGTGAAAGTTATTTCCTGTATATGGGTAATTGGGTTTTCAAAAGCTAAGTCAAGGTGAGGGTACTTGAGCTGTAAAATTAGAACTTTGCATGTCAACAACTAGGAGGGATTGACAGTCTTCCCCAACATCTCATCTTCATAAATTTTTCTAGATGTTTAAATTCTGTTTTTTTTTTCAATTTTCAAACAAAAATCCAAATTTTTTTCACCTCAATCAATAGGAAAGTTTTTGCTTAGATTAGGCTCTCATCAAGGTCCCTGTGGATCGATATCTGGACTCTTAAAGTCTATATTACTTGCTGACCTAGTGCACTTGCTAAACACCCAACAGGATTAGTGCCTTCCCTACTTAAAAGGGAGCCTACTGCGCAGGAAGGAGGGATCCCAATCATGGGCAAAAGAGAGAAAGCGCTAAACTAACCTGGGTGGGGCCCACGTTCTCTCACCTCAACTCTCCTAATATCTGCACTGAAGCCAAACCGTCGACAGGGGATGTAAAGCTAATTTCGATAAAACAAACTGGGAGAAGCATCTCAACTCGTTGAGAGGATCACCTTAGTCAGGGCAGACCCCACCACACACCTACTCTGGCGTGCATCCTCTTTCTGGTGCGTCAATTGAAAGCATAGAGGAAAGACTATCTCGCAGAAGGCTTGGATAAACTGAAATTAACCTGAGAAAGTCATCGAATACAGGTGAA
The DNA here is from genome assembly GCA_019845555.1 of Aristolochia fimbriata. Taxonomy (NCBI): domain Eukaryota; kingdom Viridiplantae; phylum Streptophyta; class Magnoliopsida; order Piperales; family Aristolochiaceae; genus Aristolochia; species Aristolochia fimbriata. Next base: position 19,122,046 of record CM034080.1, read on the forward strand.
GTCCATGCGCTCCTTTCCAGTTTTAATTTTCCTTGTTCGGCACGACTGTTAGTATCGATGAAGTCATCGCACGAAAGATTTCGCAACTCGTCAATTCTTCGACGCAGCATGAAGGAGGGTCACTAAAATCAAGTTATCCAAAGTTCGTCGAAACGGAGCTGCACTTCTCTCCTAGACCAGTCTTCTTGAGGTTGAGGGAAAGAATTATGATAACAATGATCATTATACACAGGAGGGGGCTCATATCTGAACATGGACGATTGCCCATGTGGCCAATTGTCCTTCCAATTATTTTCAAAATACTGATTTTCATATTGCCTAGAGAAATAATCATCATGCTTTCTTTTATAGAAATCATTAGGTTCATTATTAACAAAAGAACATGATACATCAGATTCACCTCTCCATGGATCATAATTTGAAGATGCATATGGTTGGGGAAATTCCGAATATGAGTTAGGATATGGACTTATCTCATTCTGATCAGTATTCCACCTCTCATCTGAGTGCTCTTTCCAGTTCCAGATTGGGTTGATCTAGTGGCTTACCACTTCTTGTTTCATGCGCTAATCTGGTTCGACCTGAAAAGATAAAATAAAAATTTTTAATCTCAATCAACAAATCAAAATTCACTTAAACTTACTCTCAATGCAGTAGTCCCCGACAATGGCGCCAAAAACTTGTTGGGTGTCTAGCAAGTGCACTAGGTCAGCAAGTAATATAGACTTGAGAGTCCAGATATCGATCCCACAGAGACCTTGATGAGAACTCAGTTTAAGCAAAGATCTTTCTATTGATTGAGGTGAAGGGAAATTTGGGTTTTTGTTGAAAACTGAAAAGGAAAACAGAATTTATCTACTGGATAAACTAATAGAGATGAGATGTTGGGGAAGAATTTCAATCACTCCTAGCTGTTTAACATGTAAAATTCTGATTTTATAGCTCAAGCACCTTTACCTTGACTTAGCTTTTGAAAACCCGGTTACCCATATACAGGAAATAACTTTCACTTAGTCTTTGAACTCCTTCTCAACCGAAACATTCAAATCCTAAGTGCATAAATATAAAAGCTTAAAGATTTACTCTCTCTTATTCAGAACAAGAGTTTAAGAAGTCACATCGCCTCTCACTAGTCTCCTTCGAAACCGGAACAATCTAGTTTAAAAGCGAGTTGTTTTAGAAAACCAAGAAACATAAAACTAACCCAAATCTTTACTGAAATTTAACTTCTCATTCGTACCTCATTAAACTTCAGATATCAATCTAGATTAGCAATAAGCAATGAATACAGATTCTAAAACAAAAGCAGAGTACTTTATTGCAATAGAAATCAGAACTTAAACATGTAACAACTAGGAGTTCATGACTTCTCCAACAAAGAGAGACTACTCCATGATGATAGAATAAACACACAGTAATAAGGATTCAATTACAGCCATAGACATAAAATAAAATAAGTACAGAAACCCCCTTGAAGGACTGCCTTTGGCTTCTCTTGCACCTTGACTGAAATCTCTTCCTCCTCTCTCTCTCTCAACTCCAAACTAACTAAAAACAATAAAAACCTAAACTACTGTATTTAAAACTCGAAAATGGATGAAAAATGGATCTAAAACACGATCAAAAACTGGATTTACACTACAAAAACTCGATGCCTTGCTCTTTGCCTCGGACCTCCTTATATACTTGTTCTGCTGCCCATGCCATGTAAATTGCTCTCTGTCCAGGGGTATGAAGTACCCTTTGCTGACCTCAGAATTGTCTAGAATTACATAAAGACCTTCCTTTTGAAGTCCTTTCCAGGCTCACAAAGTTTGAATTAATTCTGAGTTGGGAAACTCGAGATATGAGGGAAGGAAGTTGCCTGATTTCTGCTGCCAACTTCTGCACGGGTCCACCACTTTGAAGATGTGTAACTCGAGAATCCTGGCTTGGATTGACCTGAAATTTCGTTAAAAGATCCTCTGTAGTACCTGGAAGCTTCGTTCCAAGTTTGGCTTCAATTGGAATTGTGAAATTCCTTCTCTGATCTTCACAAAATTCGGATTTATCTCCTTCCATTGGCAGCAGATTCCTATTTTGAATTAACTTCTTCTTTTGGACCATTCAATACATCTGGACTTAATTAATTTACCTTAAACTCTTCATGGGAACCTTTCCTTAGACGTCTGAGACTCCATCTCCCAAGTTTGGATTTGATTTGATTGCAGGTTCCCGAGATTTTCGTATTTTCTACTGCTGAGTCATCGGCGCGGCCGAGCCAAATTTTGGCGCGGTCGCGCCACTGAACCCGATATCAGTCTAAGTTAGGAAACCACTTGGCGCGGTCGCGCCGAACATTGCTGCGATATGGCACGGTCGCGCCAGTCCTTAGGAATTTACTTGGTCCCCGGATGGCAACTTCTCTTTCTGCTTTTAGCTCCCTTTGGCGCGGTAGCGCCTCCAGTGGCCCGGTGGCGCTTCCTGTGGCGCGGTCGCACCCATACACATTCCCCAACCTTTGTCTTTCATGACCGTTAGGTCGTTGGACATTTTTGCACATTAATTTGAATTTCTGAGGATTTGTTTGGCTCGGTCGCGCCGTTCTTCTTTTTGGCCTCTTTTGCTCATTTTTCCTCCGTTTTGCTCCAAATCCTATTTTTCTTCTTCTACCGGGTACCTGAGACATAAAACATGTATTTGAGTTATATTTGTCACTTTTAAGCTCATAATCAACTCAAATTAGGAATTTATGATCAATAATTCATGCCTATATAAGTGTCTTTTGGACACTTATCAGCGACGTCCGGGTCGCTGAAGCTACGCTTCTCTTCGGCGCGATCGGCTCTATTCCTCCACACCATTTGCCTTCTTCTTTTAATCCAAAATTCAACAGATTTTTGGGTCATCTGGTCGCAAAATTCAATAAAGCCAAAGCAAAGGAATTACGTTCCACATCGGTTCGCAACACCTTTTTCCGGCGTGACTCCCAAAGTCGCCGAAACTTGCCGAAGTCGTCAAAATTTGTCGCAGCTGCCAACATGATCGGCCAATTGACCGGTTTTCTCCGAAACACAATTCGTCGAAGGAATTCTCCCATCAAGCCGAACTAGAGTGAGGTCTACCGCACTTCCCTCTAGTGTGTGCCTTCCTCCCGACGAGAGGATTACGTCACCGAGTTCACTCTTCTCTCTCCGGCGCACGACCAACCCATCTAAAGCAGCATTCGGCTACAACATTCAAGCAGACTACAGCCAGTCGCTCAGTCGACTTCAACTCCGCATCGATGCTCAAACCTGAACAACATCTTTGCTTAGGTACCCATTGTCACTCTAAGTACCGTACATATACTACATACATATGTATATACAAAAAAAAAGAGAAAATTGAAAAAACAAACAACTCTGAAACAACAAGAGAGCCAAAAAAAAAAATGAAAAGAAAAAAAAAATACATACAAGATACAAGTGTACAAAAATTTACACAGTCCTAAAAGAGTAAGAGGACAGAAAAAAGATACGTACACGAAAAGATAAACAACCCTAAAAGAGTAAGAGGGTCAGCAAAAAAAAAAGGTGTCGCGTGCGTGCGTGTGTGTGTGCGTTGCGTTTGTGTTCCACATTCAAAACTTGCTTGTTCTCTTTGAACGATCAAGTCTCGAAGGGGGCAATCTGTATACACCAAAATGTGAACGGCCCAAATGCGACAAGCCCAAACACCCATCAATCCAGCAGTCGATCGTCATGGGTAGGCTCCCTCGATTTTAGAAGTCATCTGTCACAACCCATCGGCAGACCCATTCGCATTGCCGTGTCATCGATACAGTCACCGCTCCAGTCATCAACAAGCCACCGCGTCAGCACTAGTCAGAAGCTAGCCATGATGCAATCACTTCCAGTTGAGCGACCAAGTATGGTCGCCAACGGTAAAAGCCGGGAAAAGACATCCACGATCGTCGTTCGAGGGACTCAACAGAGGAGCTTCTCAGTCTTTCTCCCATCTCAACAACAACAGCAAAAAGGGGATCGTGATCCCCATTCCAAGGAAAGAGCTCCAACAACTAGACAGAACCGGTTACAAATAGCCAGAAACGTTCTATCGAAGGGGTTTGAAAAATCCTTCATCGAGAAATGTTTGCACGCACAGAGACCCTTTCGAGCCAAAGAAGTTAAGAAACTCGCAGTCCATCGAGATTCATCAGTTCGACCGGAGCAACTCTACACGTTCACTGGCAATGTCAACAAGTCGATACACGCGGAACACAAATATTTCCGTCAGACCAACCAAAGCCATCATCGTTCGTGCCCACTCGTTCCAGAACTCAGATTTTGACGTCAGCTCACTAGAAGTCGAAACTTCATCAATTCACACGGAGATCGAATCAGGGGAAGAATAGGAGATTGTACTCGCATTCCTTGATATTCAAATACAAATTGCAACACAAATTCTCTGTTATAAATTGAATTACTCTCTTGGTCGCGCTTATTCGCGGACCGACGGATTTTTGGTGAAACATATATCATGTAATTTTTTTTTATATGTAATGTTTTAGTAAAAGTATTAAATATTTTGAAATGATTCACTAGATCCTACATTTTTTAAGAATATAGATGGCGAAGTCGTGGTAAATTGACTGAAACAAAAAGTAATAATAAAAATTTACATAATTATTTATTCTTTATAAAAATTAGTAAATATCAATATTTTAAAAATCTAACCGACCAGACCAAGGGTTCAACCATTGAATTTTATCCTCTATACTTTATAAATATGTTATATTTCTATAGGTAAAAAGCGGATTATAATTGGGCCGAGTTCGGTTCTGGTTCAACCGAGCTGGTCTAGTTCGGTTTTTATGACATTGGTGAATATTATAGAAAACTTGTAGAAATTTAAGTATTGAATATTTTCAAAAAAATTTATACTATATTTTGAATTAATTAAAATATATTTTAAATAACTCCCCTTAATAAATTATTTTGAAATATTGCCCAAAAATATGTTGAAATATATTGCCAAAAAATATGTTGAAATATATTGCCCAAAAATATGTGGAAATATTTTGCCCAAAAATATGTTGAAATATTTTGCCCAAAAATATGTTGAACAGGGGAAAAAGCAGTATTTTGATTTTAAATATCATATTTTGGGGTCAATTATAGTATTCAGAAAGTGTTGGTTAAAATATTAGAATCAAGTTTCAATACTACAATTAACCCCAAAAAATGATATTTGGGGTCACTGTGAACTGGTTACAGCAGATCTGAACCCGACCCAGTGCTGCTTTGTTAGACTAAAGACACATCACTTAAAAAAACCAGTAGTAAGCACCGGAAAAAATTAAAGAAAGCATAAAGAAATTTAAAAATGTATAATAATTATTTTAAAGAACTTGTTTATTAGTATTTAATTTTACTTAATACTAAATTTAAAATTTATTATTTTTAAAAAATATTTTCTTAAAATAAATTAATTTATTTTTCATTGATTATATAAATTTAAATTTAATAAGGAAAAGTATACTAAATTTTTAAATGGGAATGTATTTTAAAAAACTAGTAGAGAGGACATAAAATAATAAAATACTAAAGAAAATTTATTTGTTTTGTTAATAAAATTTGTAGGCATGTGTTGATTATTTAAATAATATGTTTTGGATATTAATGTTAATTTTTATTTTTATTTATTTCATTAAATATAGGTTCATAAAAATTTATCAAAAATTGTTACATTAAAATTTAATTTTATTTAATATAAATTTTACTAATTAAATTTTGTTAAGAAGTATTATAAATAGGATCTTTTACGGTTCATTAGGAGCTTTAATTTAAATGTTCAATCATATATTCAATCTTAATTTTGATAGAATGGTATATTCCCAAACAATTTTACCCCTCCTCAACCCAATAGTAGATAACTGGTCCAATAACATTAAATGGTTCAATTGAGATCTTGTTAGGTCTACAAATCTGTAGCTACTTAACTCTATCGTATTCTTAGATCTCTCCGTTCTTGGGGAATGGGATCAGCTGCCCAATGCCCAGCGTTGCGCAATGAGAGAGGGGAGTCACGCAGCACGAGAAAAGTAGCATGGGAGGGAGCCACGCGTGCTACGTGCCTCCCCCCTCTCATTGCACAGTGTTGTGCATTGGGCACCTGATCTTGTTCCGTCTCTCGGTGTCTCTCTCTCGGTGTCTCTCTCTCGGTAATGGTCTCTCTCATAAACGCTCTCTCGGAAATGCTCTCTGGGCAATGCTCTCTCTAGGCAATACTCTCTATCAACTCTTGGCTTGGCAGCTCTCTCAGCGGTCTCTCTCTCTTGGCAGCGGCAGCGCTCTCTCTCTCTAGGCAGGCAGCTCTCTTGGCAACACTCTCTATCTCAACAACGGCATAATATATATGCGATGGAAACAATAATAGCAATGCCTCTATATGCAGCGGCTCTCTCTCTCTCTCCAGGTTTAATCTCGGCTCTCTCAATGCTCAATGCTCTCTCTTTATGCCAATCCAGCTCTCTCCCCCCAATATGCTCAATATGCTCTCTCTCCAATGCATACCCAAATGTAGCTCTCTCCCTCTCTCTCTCTAATCTCAATTCTCTCTCTCTCTCTCCAATAACACTCTGCAGATCTCTCTCTCTCTCTCTCTCTAATATTTCTCTCTCAGCAATATGCTCTCTCTCAGCAATCTCTCTCAATGCTCTCTCACTAATAATAGCAATATGCTCTCTCTCAGCAAATATAGACCAATATGTAGACCAATAACTCTCATATCTCAATAATAGCTCTATGTAGACCAATAATATAATAATATGTAAATAATATGTAGACAGACAATATAATAATAATAGAATATGGCAGACAATTTTAATAATAACAATATGGATAGCCAATAATAGCACAATAATAACTGTAGAATAATATGGGGTTATGCTTGAAATATGCCAATAATAACAATATGCTTAGACCAATAATGTAGACCAATATGCTTAATACCAATATGTAGATAATATATGTAGATCAATAATGCAGACTAATAATATGTAAGATAATATGTAAGGACAATATGTAGACCAATAATATGTGATAATATGCAACGGCCAATATAATAATATTAATAATAGCAGACAATATGTAGACCAATATGTAGACCAATAATAGCCCGGATAATAATAACGAATAATAATAACTTGGATGTAATAATATGAAAAAATAATATGTAATGTAATACCAATAATATGTAGATATGAATATAGCGGAATATAATAGATAAATAATAGCCAACCAATAATGTAATAATATGGAACAATAATAGACAATAATAATATGTGGATAATAATATAGCGGAGCCCAATAATAGACGAATAATATGCTAATAATAATGGCAGATAATATGTAGACCAATATGTAGACCAATAATATGTCTAATATGCTTAACCAATAACAGACAACCATGCTTAGACAATATGGCAGACAATATGAATAATAATAATAGGAGATAATAATAGCCAGATAAACTCATTCATTAATGGGTTTAATAATAGCAAGATTAATCTTTTAATTTCTCCAATAAATAATGAATAATAAAATCCAATCTCTCTCTCTCTCTAATAACTTTCTAATCAGAATCTCTATATAATCTCTCCAATCTCTCTCTCTCTCTCTATCAGAACTCTCTCTCTGCAACTCTCTGGCAATAATCTCTCTCTCTCCCTCTCTCTGGCGCTCTCTCTCTCTCCAAGTCTCTCACTCTCTCTCTCTCCAACTCTCTCTCATATGTGTATCTTCTCTATCTCGTTTAGATCTCTCTCTACAACTCGCTCTTTGTAATGTTCTTTATGCCCACTAATTGAACAGGCAGATGGTGAGACTGTTGACTATGTTTTTCTTTCTAGTAGTTTTATGTTTCATTGCTTTTATTCGTGGAGACTGTTTTAGAATCATAACAGATAAGGTTGGCCTGATTATAGTACAGATAGATGGCGCCAATATGTTATTTGGATTAAATGGTTGTAACTTGGTAGGAGATGACTTATCAGCTTTGAATTTGATCTAAAGTTGCAAGGAGGACAAGTTTTACTTATATGGATTTGTTAAGTAATTGGTCCATTAGTGCACCCTAGTTAGTGTTGAATGATAAAACTGTGGTTAATTAGACCATTGATAAGAAAGTTGATCAATAGTTCTCTGACTTTGAAAAGAGCACTAGGATTTAGTGCACATTATAAATTATAAGCTAGATGTTCTGGATTATTAAAGTGATCCTTACATGGATTGAGGGTTCAATTAGGTAAAGTTTTGAAAGTATTTGGGCCAATGAATTCCAAATGGTATTCATGCCAATTATTAATGTTTCAAAATTTGTCTCACTAGTAACTGTATAGGTGAAGGTCGAGTACTGCATTTCTAGCAAGGTAGATTTAAATATATTACCCCACTAATATTCCCTCATTGAGGTCATTTATTTAATCCTAATTCTTCCTTTCCTTCTCTACTACATTGCTCGATACAATCCACAATCAGCCAAATCACCATGTCTCCATTTTTTTAGACAACATCGATGACAAAGTTATGACCTATACTTGAGTGGTGCATGGTTAAGCATTAGATCAACCAGCATTCTTGGTTTGAGAAAATTAAAATATAGAAATTCCCATATTTTTTTTTAAGAGACCCTTTTCCAGTCTAGAGCACATTTAAAAGGTATTGTGAGCAAGAGGAATTGTCTTTTTTCTAGTCAAGAGCACATTCGTTGTTTTTAAAAAAATTAAAAGGTGCTCCTGACTATCAACCACATCTTATTCAACATGATTTGTTGATTGTTTTTGCTACTTGTGACGTGCTTGTGTTGATTGCTTGGGAGTAGTTCCTCTTGATAGACGGATGAGTTAGGTAACCCCTAAAGTTTGTACTTGACAGATAATTGGTTAATGAAGCAATCTTGCATCTTCATTGGATCTCAATAAAACCACTGTATTCCATGCCTTAGTCAAAGGTCTGCTATATGATGCTTACCTTGTCCATATGTGGGCTTCAAGAGAAAAAGCCTTGGCATCTTTTACTACCCTTTCAAGTGGCATACTTATATCTACAGATGTAGTTGTATGTGGGCTTGATATTCTAGCTGTTGATTGGATAGTGCAGGTAGTTGTCTTTTATGGTTATTAATTGTTTTGCTGGATATTGCACTTGGGTAAATTTTCTTTATAAGTAATGCAGCTGAAATTTCCGTCTCACTATTTTATGGTAAGGTTATAAACCTCATAAGGTTGGTGTTGTTTGTTTAAATAAATTCTACAATTTATGAGTAAGTGCCATCGCTTATCTCTTGTCAAAGGTTAGTTAATTTTTACTTTCCTATGGTGTTGTTGGTGTTTGGGTTATAATCATTCTGCTTGAGAACCTGTCTTCGAGTTTTATTATATATATTCTATTTATTGCGTGAAGGGAGATGTTTAATTGGATGAACTCATCACTGGTTTTATCTGGTAGTACAATAGTAATGTAGGACTTTTATAGTGAAAGTAGAATTTGATATTAAAATTATCTTCATTCCATGCCAGGTTCCCCCAGGTGAGAGGCTTGACAATCAACTACTAAAGCTCTAAGAGAAAAGGATTCTAGAACACGCCAATAAACTTTAAGTCTTAGCTTTGAAACTTGTTCCCAGTAGCCAATTAGAGAAGCATCTTAGACTGCAGGCTCATGAAAAAATTGTGATTTAGAACTTAGAGAAAGACATTGGTTCAGGTTTCTATGTTCTTGTCTCTATTTTAAAAAATACTAGAACACGTCGTTGCTTGGACAATTTGTATCAGTTAAGATTTGTGAAATACGCTAAAATGATAGAAATACCTCACGTTTTTCTCATTAATCTAGTAACTACATCTAATTCCATTTTAAATTTTGTATGCAGTGAAATAGTACGTGTTTCAAGTCAGAGATGAAAGAGATGTTAAATACGAAAGCTTGCATATTAAGCCAAGTTGTAGAGAAAAACAAGGGGCTCATTTGTCTTGAAACTGAATCCTCGATCCTCTCCAAGTTGAACCAATGTTCTCTCATGCATTGCTTTAAGTTATGAGAAGTTCAATTTACTATAACCCTTTTTTATTGATCAAATAAAGTCTTAAGGTTTAAGTTCGATTTGGCGATGCTATTAATTTTGTCGTTTTTTTTATAAGTCATTATTTTTCATTCATTTTGTTGAGGGAATGTGTCCATGTAACGTTTATTGTTTTTCTTACTGAATGAAATCCTTTAGTTAGTTGAACTCCAAAAAAAGTTTTATTATGAAAGTCTTTATGAAGTGGTACTAAATTTTCATTGATGTGAATGTTGTCTTTCTTTCTAATTTCTCTTCATTGAGTGTAAAACTTGTGGTCAATGGGCTCACGTTACCTCTAGGATGAGGAAGGTTGAACCATAGAGGCATGTGATGCTTCAAACGTCTAGGATATCAACTACTCTTATATTTTGAGATGCTTGTTAAGGTATTTTCTTGTATAGTTGTAGATGTTCTCACATTTCATCCTAAGAATAATTCATTTGCTTTTGTTGTAGAGATATTCTGAGTGGATCTTTAAACTCAAAATGGTAGAGCGCTCAAATTAATCATTGGAGAGGGTGGTGGTTCCAATCCACCATGATCCATATTATTTATGTTAAGTTATTTTGTGTATCTCTTTTATTTTTTAATTGATTTTGCCTCTTTATCTGAAATTTAAAATGCAGTCCTGACTAAGCTCCTATTATGTATTCTAATTCATACTTTTTTTTTACTGTCTTATACCTATATATTGTGTCCTTAAGGCTGATCACGAAACCTTTCATTGTTTAGTTTTCATTAGTTGTGAGTTAGAATCTATTAGAGTTCTGTAATGTTCTCTTATTTCATTGATAAGATAACCTTTTATAGGACGACAATTTGCTTTAACTGCAGCAATTTGACCTTGGGGGTGAGTTGAACTTGAAGAGGCCTTAGGTGTGAGTTGTGAATTACTTTTTATATGCCTTAGGTATTCAGATTGTTATTTATTTGAGATCAAACAGTACTCACCATTTTTGAATGTTCTAGACTTTGAAAATAATCCATTATGTTCTAGCCTTTGAAAAGAATCCAACATGGTCTATCCATTATTTTGCTTTATCTGAATGTGCTATCCATTATTTAAGCAAGTAAACACTTCAGATTTCCCTTTGTTGCATTTTAACTGTTTCAAATGTTATGGAAGTTCAAATGGTTATTGTTGTTGCATGTATTGAGTAAAAAAAGTGAATGTTAAAATTAGATTGTATATTTAAATTCCCATGATCTCCTTTGAGAGGGCAAGAAATCTGTTTACATAGTTATAAGTTGACTATGTACATAGTTACAAGCTTATTAGGTACAGTGTTATAAGCTGACTAAGTACGTTGTTATAAGCTGACAATGTACACTGTTACAGGCTGACTATGTACATTGTTATAAAATGACTATGTTATAAGTCATTTATGTATATATTATTATAAACTAACTATGTACATTGTTATAAGTTGATTATGTATGTTTTATAAGCAGACTATGTACATTGTTTTAAGTTGACTATGTATATTGTTATAAGCTGACTAAGTACAGTGTTATAAGTTGACTATGTACATTATTATAAGTTGACTATGTTTATTGTTATAAGCTGACTATATACATTGTTATAAGTTGACTATGTACGTTATTATTAGCTGCCTATGTACATTGTTATAAGCTGACTATGTATATTGTTATAAACTGATTATGTACATTGTTATAAATTGACTATGTACAAAGTTATAAGCTGACTGTGTGTGTTGTTACAGGCTAACTATATACATTGTTATAAGTTGACATTTTACTATGTTAAAAGTCATTTATGTACTTTGTTATAAGCATACAAGGTACAATGTTAAAAGTTGACTGTGTACATTGGTTTTATCTAAGAAAATTGTTATAAGCTGATTGTGTACATTGTTATAAGTTGACTATGTTATCTTCTAAGCATGATCTTGTACTAAGTCATAAACATGAAAGGTATTAAGTTATAAACAGGTTAAGTATTATGTTATAAGCAGGCTTCATACTACATTACAATTATGTTATTTACATGGTTATAAGCAATTAATGTATTATGTTATAAGTAGGTAAGTACAATTCTGTATTATGATATAAGTAGGTAAGTACTATATTATAAGAAGGAAATGTACTCTGTTATAAACAGGTTAAGTACTAAGTGACAAATATGCTTCTTACAATATTATGAGAAGGTAATGTACTTGGTTATAAACAGGTTATTAACTATGATATAAGCAAGTGCAATACTTTTTTATAAGTATGAAATGTACTATGTTATAAATAGGTTAAGTACTATGTTATAAGCATGCTTCATATGCGTTATAAGCAGGTTATGTACTATGATATATGCAGGTTAAGAGATATGTTATAAGTAGGAAATGTATTACGTTATACACAGGTAAGTACTATGTTATAAGCATGCTATATACTGCAGTATAAGAAAATTATGTACTACGTTATCAGCAAGTTAAGTATTATGTTATAAGTATGCTTCGTACTCCGTTATAAGTAGGTTAAGTACAATGTTACAAGACGGATATGTACTATGTTATAAGCATGTTATGTACTTTGTTATAAGCTGGTTATGTACTTTGTTACATTGGGGTTTTTTTGCTTGAATTTTTCATCTTACATTTGGGTTTAAAACCACGTACAATGTCATAACATATTAAATACAATATTGTGCAATAGCTATGTACCATGCCATAGAGCTAGATGATATTTTTTTAAGTCTTTCTTTTTCCCATTTTCGAGCTAGATCCCTAGAATGGTTTATGACCCTGGAACAACACTAATATGTACTCACATAGAAGGCCACAACCTTTCAAATCTTCTTTTACTTTACAAAGTATTAACTGTTTATCTTGTATAGATAGACAATGTACTATGTTATAAATTAAAAAAGTATGCTTATAAATAGAGTATGTATACAATTATAAGTAGACAAAGTATGATGTCATAATAAAGAACCTACAATATTATAAGCATTTGGTACATTGTTATAAATTATCTATGCACCTTCATTTTATGACAACGTACTTTGTTATAAACATGATAAGTACTTTGTTATAAACTAAATACTCACATTATTATAAATTGACTATGTAGACTGTTGTCTTTCATATCCTTAAAACCAAGAAAATATCTGAAACTAACGGACTTTATTTGGTAAAACTTATAGGAAATTGGAAACATAGAATCTTAAACTCTAGACAATACCGGACAAAAATACTTGATATGTAATCAAAATTTATTACCATAACTGAGAAAAGAATTATGATGGTTGACAATAGTAACTAGAGCTTAATGCTTTGGAAACGTAGCAAAATCAGCAAAGATCTATGGCTAGTTCCAAAGACTAGTAAAAAAATTGAAATATTCAGTATGTTGACAACTGACTATATTGGGAATCGAACCGAAATCTCCAATTGCCTAGTGCCTTACCATTAGGCCATAGAGTCTTAATATTGCACAAACTCATAAGCTTCTAGTTGCACAATTCTAAAGCATATGCAGTCTCCTAACATAACAATCACATATACTAATTATCAATATTGTGAACAAATGAAACTGGTCTAACACCAAGTAAGGATTCCAACTATTAACATAACAATCACAAATAGCAATCATCTAACAAATCAAATTGCTCTCTAACATAAGGGTGGGAAGGACACAAAATAAGGATTCATTCAGATAATAATTACAGATAACAATCATCAATTTTGCAAACAAATCAAATTGCTCCAACATTGAGGGAGGGAGGGTGAGTTCTTTGGTCGTGACACTTCCAACTCGGTCAAGCCATAAAACCAAGGTTCATAAGCCAAGAAACATAATTGCACAAGAATGGTGCAAAATAATTCACTTATAAAAGTGAGAAATACAGTTCACCTTTGACGCACTTTGGCTCTTTGATATACCAACTGCTTGTGCAAAAGAAATTTCATCTTTTCACACAGGGATAAATTGTGCCTTAGGAAGGTTGTACTAATGTGCAAGAGCTCTGCAAAATTCATCAATTCTTGATTTGTCCTCATCAAAAGCTTTCCACCACAGTGAGTTTTCAGGAAGGGGCACGTGGAACCTACGGGCAACGGCATATACCACCCCACACGCAACAACATCACTCTTAAATCAAACACATAAGGTTGTCTTCAAACTATAGAAGAGAAACATACATCAAACTATTGACCGAAAGAAACATAAAGGACAATCAATGAACTAGGATATGTCAAGGGAAGAGGGAGGGAGGGAGGGTATTGCTATTGCAATTGTTGCTCTACATTTGCTAAGTACCACGTGGACGAGTTTTCAACAAGAACTAGAAGAAGGGGACTAAGAGGTAAAAGTTTGTGTCCAATGCATATGGATCATATGGCCCCTTCATCTGGCCTGACAGATTCTAACCTAGAAATTATCTCTACATTCGATTGGGTTCAGATTTGCAGGTAGTTCCAGCAAGAGAATTTGAAGCAAACACATGAGAGAGCTTGATGATCCCTTTTTACATGAGAAATGACACCTACCAATCTCCACCCTGTGATTGGTTGGTGCAAGGCCTAGTGCTGAAATTAGGACCAGCAAATCTGAACTCCAATTTACTTCCCTCTAATTGAACAATGTTTTGCAATTGTAAAAAATAGGTTACATATGCTTACAAGAGAACTTACCTGTCATTTGCAGAAAAAAAGGTTCATTAATACCATCTTTCCTAGCGGATGAGTTCTTCAATTGCTCATTAGTCAAGTGGAATGTGTCAATTGCAGAGAATATCATATTGAAGATGATGGATTATAGTTAGTGACAGAGTATGATAACTGCATGAAAATCATACAATTCAGCGTAAGAGAAATAATGATAGAAAAAGTAAATATGTCAAAGAAAAGTCAACATAAATAATAACTGCCATAGAAAAAAAGAAAATAATTCAAGCCAGTATCAACAGTCCTATGGCTACACGAGCAAGAGAATTCTATTGAAAATAAACTTTCTCAAATTTATTTTGAACCAATTCAACTTTTCTTGGAAAGTATTTCTTAGATTTTAAAACACATTTTGAAAAATAATCTTTTCAAATTAATTAGGGTGTGCCTAAATGCATTGGGAAAATATCTTTAGTTGACTAAAAACTTTTATGTGTTTTGAACTAAATTAAAAAAAAGAAAACATTTTCTTCTTGATTCCTTTGTCCTTATGAAATTGTCAACTTCAGAAGTACATGAAATAGAAAATATAGTAACCTATAAATCATCTCCACAATCAATTGGGTTCAAATCTATAGGTCCATGTTCTAGCAAGAGTATTGGAAGCAAACACATGGGGGAGCTTGATGATCCTTTTTAAATGAGAAATGGCGCCCATCAATCTCTACCTTGATTGGTTGGTACAAGGCCTGGTGTTGGGTGTCTAGCAAGTGCACTAGGTCAGCAAGTAATATAGACTCAAGAGTCCAAATATCGATCCCACAGAGACCTTGATGAGATCCTAGTCTACGCAAATATTTTTATGATGATTGAGGTAAACAATTTTGGGTTTTTGAAACCTGAAAAAGAAAGCAGAATTTAAAACTAATAAATTAGATGACTAAACCTTATGGAGATGAGATGTTGGGGAAAAGTGTCAATCCCTCCTAGTTATTAGCATGCAAAGTTCTGATTTTATAACTCAAGTACCTTTACCTAGACTTAGCTTTTGAAAACCTAGTTACCCATATATAGGAAATAAATTTTACGTATTCTTTGAACTCCATCACAATCTGGAACATTCAAATCCTAAGTGCATAAATATAAAAGCTTAAAGATTAACTCTCTCTTATTCAGTACAACAGTTATAAAAAGTCACATCGCTTCCACTAGTCTCCATCACAATCCAGAACGATCTAGTTAGAAAAACGAGTTGTTTTAGAAAATAAAGAATCAAACAACTAATCCAAATCTCTACTGAATTTGAACTTCTCTATTCGAACCTTGTTAAACTTCAGAAATCAATTCAGATTAGAACTAAGCAATGAACTCAAATTATAAAACAAAGGCAAGATACTATTTTGCTATAACTTCAAAACTTAAACATATCACAACTAGGAGTTCATGACTTCCCCAACAGAGAGATTACTCCATGATAATAGTATAAACACACAAAAAAGATTCAATTACAGCCATGGAAATCAAAATAGACTAAATATAGAAACCCCCTTAAAGGATTGCCTTTAGCTTCGCTTGCGCCTTGTCTGAAATCTCCTCCTCCTCTCTCCAAAGTTCCAAGAGGTCGTTCAAGACTCCCTCTGGACTTCCTCTCCTCTCCAAACTAACTAAATCAATATGAAAATAAACAAGAACTAGATTTAGAACTGGATCTCGAACTGGATTCAAAAACTTGATTCAAAACTGGTTGCTTTACTTCATCCTTGGACCTCTATTTATGCTGGACTTCTGTCCAGGCCTTGTAATTTGGTCTCTATCCAGGGATAGATCTGATTTTTTGTTATGTGATTCTGAATCCCATCAGGAGTCTGTGTTCCAAATTTCAAGTCAATTGGGAGTCGGAATCTCCATATATGTCTTCATAAAACTCGGACTATAGTTTCTTTCTTTAGCAGTTTCCTAATCAGCTTTGAGTTTTCATCACTTTGAGCATTAAAACTTCTTAGGATTTCCATAAATTTCTCCTAGAGTTGTCGTGGATGTATTCCTGATGTACTTATGACTCTTTCTTCCATGTTTGACCGTGATTTGTTGTCAGAATCCTGAGATTTCCGCAGTTTTGAGTTGCTGAGTCAGTGGCTTGGTCGCGCCAGTTATTCTTCTGATTTTAGCGCAGTCGTGCGAGTTGAGCAGAATCCTTTCTAAGTTCAGGAATG
Source organism: Aristolochia fimbriata (assembly GCA_019845555.1). NCBI lineage: Eukaryota > Viridiplantae > Streptophyta > Magnoliopsida > Piperales > Aristolochiaceae > Aristolochia > Aristolochia fimbriata. Next base: position 19,138,964 of record CM034080.1, read on the forward strand.
ACAACCGTATCCATCTAGCTTCAGGAAACCTCATGGCACGGCAGCGCCAATTTATGCTGAGAAGTGGCACGGTAGCGCCAGTCCGTAGAATCTTCACCGACGTCCCAAAGTGGCAACTCTGACTTCTGTGTAAGGCAACAGTACTGCGCGCCAGCGCCATAGGTAGCGCCATCTTCTTGGCGCAGTAGCGCCAGATGGGGGCACCTGTGCCGCGCTGTTTCACTTTCTGGAATTGTCTTCTTTGAAGCCATCCTAGTCGTTGGATATTTTCCTCCATTCATTTGAATTTTTGATTATTTTGCTGACGCGGTGGCGCCAGAATTGGCGCGGTCGCCCCATACCCTTTTTGGCTCATTTTGCTCATTTTTCCTTTAGTTTCTCTCTGAATTCAGATTTTCTTCTTCAAACAAGTACATGAGACACAAACCATGAATTTGGGTTATATTCGTCATTTTTATGCTGATAATCAACTCAATTTTTGGATTCCTAATCATTAATTCATGCATAGATAGTGTCTTTCAGACACTTATCACAACCCCAAACTTAAATCTTTGCTCATCCTCGAGCAAACTCTGAAAGAAATAAACCAGATAGATCTGTAAAGACTAAGAAAAATTCAGTGGTCCTCCCTTTTAAAGTTTTTAAGATAGATGATTCACTCCTTTCCTAATGTTGGTTCTTCTTGCTTAGTTAAAACAGATTTCAAATTTTCTTCAAATTTTTTGAAGATGCCCATTTCCATACATGTGAAAAGTCTCAGTTCAACTCCATAAGCCATCCCTCAGTCCACTCTCCACTAACCTGAAGGAGTTCTCAATTCTGATCAATAGGTCTTTTATGGGTTGTAATGAGGCATGAGTAATGGGTATGATGAAAATTCTTGAGGTATTTCTTTTGGGTTTTATTCTCCTTCTCATATCCATATTCCATTTTTCTGAGCATGAATCTGATCTTGTGGCTCTTCCTCCAAGCTCCTTCACCAGAAACTTATTCTTTTGAATTGATCCCTCATTCCTTTCCCTTTGCTTTTTTCTTTCCCATGTATACTTTTTTTTTTTTTTTTTTTTTTTTGGTCCAGAGTCTAGCTTACCTCGCCCGGTTGACTCGAGACTCTAAACTTGCTGAGGCCGAGTCCCAGTGCACACACGAGGTGGCCTTTCTCCCAACTTAGCCAAGGATTTTCTTTTTCTCTTTTTCCTCTTTTATTTTTTTCTTTTGGCTTTGTTCAGAGTCTAGCTTACCTTGTCGGTTGACTCAGAGTCCCCAAGCTTGCTGAGGCCCGAGACCCGGTGTACACACAAGGTGGCCTTTCTCCTAACTTAGCCAAGAATTTTCTTTTTCTCTCTCTTGATCTTTCTTCCCTTTTACAAAGAAATATTTCTATACCCTTCATCCATCCCTCCTTATAACTTCTAAATCTTGATCCATGCTCATTCAAATAGAACACTTCAATAATTTGGAGAATTATGGGTCAGTAAGAAATAAGTTTATTGATCACTAAGGCTGGTTCATGTAGCATGGGACATTAAAATAGAACAGGGATCTTTTAGGCCCAAAAAGTTTGACAAAAGGTGATGCACCTTGTGCATTACAATGGGTGGCTTTGAAAAATGCTCAAACGATTTTTAAACAGGTGCCTAAATCACCTCAGAATTTTGAAAACCTTTCCCTGTTTAGCCTCGAGTTTTCCTCTGGTTGGTTCTAGTGATTGCAATCAACTTGCTCACTTGTACTTTGTTTTCAAAAACTGTTTTAAAGAAAAATTCTCATCTAGATAAGACTAAGCATTTGAACTAAAATATTTTTTCAGAGAGTGAATCATGCTATCCATTTGGTCAGGGTTTTTCACTGGTATTTTTCAAATTCTCTATTGGACTATTCTGGTGAATTTTTGAAAAAACAAAGTTTTTTAAATCCATTAAGAATACATGAAGAGTATCCCACCCCAAATTTAAAATCATGCTTTGTCCTCAAAGCAGCAATAAATATAGGAATGAAAAGAGATACTTCCCTGACATTCTCGGTGTCGTTGAGGTTGGATGGAACTCCCTTGGTGCTCTTGAATTCTGCTATCATGGGTTATGCCAAACACTTGCATGGTTGTAAGCAATTAAAAATAAAAAAGGACTTGAAGTGTCTCTCAGGCATAAAAGTGATCTTCAGAAGAATACCTGTAGTGGATTTAGTGTTTCCTCACCTCTATAATGGTCGTACCTCATCAAGAAAGTGGCGCGGCCTCGCCAAGTAATTTCATGAATTCTTCAGTTCCTGAATGAATTTTTCAATCTTTCCAGTTTGGACAAGTTAATATCAGTGAGAGGCAGATGTATAGTCATTTTTCATGCATTTTTATTGGAAGAATATTAAGATCATGCTTTGAGACAAATATTGAGAGAGTAAAAATCATAACATCTTTAATATGAATGGAGATTGAGTACATATTAATGAAATTGCATTAAAGAACACTCTCATACATAAGCACACAGAAAACAAGCTCACACAAATTTCCAAAAGAACAAGTTTAAAAAGATATAGCAAAAGCTAAAAATTTCTACTCTTCTTCTTCTTCAAGATCTTCTTCCTCTGAATCCTCTCCTTCTTCTTCAGAGGTATCTCCAGTAGGCAGTTGGTCTTTTGGGATGCCTTCATTCTTGGCCCACAACTTCCACATCTTCTTGTTATAAGTGGTTAGCTTTCCCATCTTTTTTTTTAACCCACTCATCCTCTCATGGAGGGCAGCCATGTCCATCTCCTTGGATTTGCTAGCACTTGCTACTGATCTATTTTATGGGTGTTCCCTCATGATTTGCTTCACTGAGTTGGTTGAGATGCCTCTGGGAACTTTCTCCAATGGTTCTGTGGGGCTTAGTGCAATCCCATTGGCCAAACAAATGGTAGTGATGAGAGAGGGAAAGGGGAGTCTTCCTCTTTTGTGGTGTGTCATAGCCATGATTTGGCTATGGATTATGTTCCCCACATTGATGGGAATGCCTTCAAATAAGGCTTGGAGGAAGTAAGCTTTCTCTGGTGTAATTTTAGTAAGGTGGGAGGTAGGGGTCGGTTTTATAAATAAGAACATAGACCACACCTTAGCATCCACATGCATGTCTTGTCTCTGAAAATGCAGCAGTGTACCTTTTCTGGTCTCCCACTTTGCTCCCTTGGGGCATAGTCTTTCTGCAATCTCTGTAGCACTAACCTCTTCCCTTAATGTTTCAAGTGGAAGGGTGGGGACATCTGGGGTATGCAAGTAATTGTTGACATCATGGGGGAAAAGCTGAATCCACTTCCCTCTTACAAAGATATGCCAATTTTTGGAATCTGGTAGGTTGGCATAGAACTCTTGAACTAGTGGGATGCTAGCTTGTGTAGGGGCTTCCACCCATTGGGTCCATCCCCTCTCTTCTATCATGGCTCCGTACTTTTCCTTTATGAGTTCATCCATAATGAATCCCTTTCCATGTGGAGGTTGCATTTGGACAAAGTATCATTGAATCTCTTGTGTCCCTCAGCTATTGTAAACCTCTCTTTATCCCACATTTTAGCCATTTTTATTTTTGACCTTTGGTAGGTTTTCTGGGTTGCCATCACAAATGACTTTCTGTGCAAAAGTGGCTTTCTGGCCTTTTTGAGGGGCTTGATTCTCCCTGGTCAGAGATCGGTTGGAGCTGAAAAGTAGGCCTTTGGAAAGATCTAAGTATGTATTTTCATAAACTGAAATCACTTTTCAAAATTTATGCCCAGGTATTTCTATTTTCACCCCAAAAGGTGGCAAGAAAAATATTATTTTTTTGCCCAGAATTTTGCAGAAATCGAAAATAAACCCCTAACTTTTAAAACTTTGTTCTCCCTTGTTCCTTGATGAAAATACCCCAAACTTGGACCAAAATAATCTAGAAAGTGTCCTCTATTCCTTCGTACCTTTGGTTTTCGTAGGTTGATTCCAGATTTTTTGTAAAATGACTCGAAAGATGCCAACCCTGCACTGCCTTTTTGCCAGAATTGTGTAATGCGCCGAATTTCGAGGTGTTTCCGTCGAGTTTTCCAGCGAGATTTCTCTTAGTTGGAAATTGATTTAGAGAGTTCGAAGATGGGACTCTAGGGTTCACTCACTGTTTGGGGTTAAAAAGCCCCCAAAATGAGGTTTTAAACCCTCTAAATCTCGCCCTGCATGAGTCGAACCGGCGCTTCGACCCCACTTGCCACGCCGGTTTAGAACTTTAAGTTCTGGGTTTTGCAAACTGGCACGGTCGCGCCGATTGTGGCACGGTCGCGCCACTTTCCATTTTTGAGTTTTTTATTTTTTTGTGGTTTTTGGTTTTTGGGAAGTTATAATTTTTTAATCTAACACTCTTTCTATCCTAGGTCTATTCTATCAGTGAAAATAAATCAAAATCTCATGCAAATTTAAACAAGTCCTAAAAATTTTAAAAAAAACTATTCTAACTTACTCACACAAAGTCCTACTCCTATTCTTACACTAATAGATCTCTTATGGGCTCAATTTATCAAATGTACAATAGAGGTTTCAGCTGGAAACCTCTCTTGATAGAGCTTCAGCATATGCCCATTCACCTTGAATTTTTCTCCTTTCTTTGGGTGTTGAATTTCGAATGCTCCAAAATTTGATACCCCAACCACTTCATAGGGTCCTTGCCATCTAGACTTCAATTTTCCAGGGAAGAGTTTTAATCTTGAATTATATAGTAGGACTTTCTGGCCTACCTCAAAATTTTTCATCCTGATGTTTTTATCATGCCACCTCTTTGTTTTAAGCTTGTAGAGTCTACCATTGTCATAAGCCCAGTACCTCAGCTCCTCTAGCTCATTCAAATCCAGCAATCGCTTCTCTCCTCCCTTTTGCACATCAAAATATAAGAATTTAGTAGCCCAATATGCTCTATGTTCTAATTCCACAGGTAGGTGATATGCTTTCCCATATACTAATTTAAATGGTGTGGTGCTAATGGGGGTTTTATAGGCTGTCCTATATGCCCAAAGAGCATCATCTAGCTTAATAGCTCAATCTTTTCTTGATAGACTAATAGTTTTTTCAAGGATTATTTTTTGCTCTCGGTTTGACACTTCAACCTGCCCACTTGTTTGAGCATAGTAGGGTGTAGCCACTTTATGTCTCACCCCAAACTTTTGATGTAAGGTGGCGAATTGATTGTTGCAAAAATGTTTCCCACCATCACTGATTATGGGTCTAGGCGCTCCAAATCTGAAAATATTCTTCCTTAAGAATTTTAACACCAGCCTTGCTTCATTGGTCCTAGTTGCTATGGCTTCTACCCATTTAGAAACATATTCAACAGCCACCAAGATGTATTCAAAACCATATGAAGATGGAAATGGACCCATAAAATCAATACCCCAAACATCAAATAATTCGCATACCAATATGTTAGGGAGAGGCATTTCATCTTTTCTAGATACATTACCTGTCCTTTGACACCTATCACAAGTGAATACATACCTATTTGACTCTTGATAGAGTATGGGCCAATAGAAACCTGATTGCATTACCTTTGTTGCTGTTCGATTTGAGCTGAAGTGTCCTCCGGCTTCTCCATCATGGCAATGCTTCAAAATTGATTCAAACTCTATTTCTGGGACACATCTTCTTATCACTTGATCAGGACAGAATTTGTAGAGGTAAGGATCTTCCCAAAAATAATATTTCACATCAGCGAGGAACTTCTTTGCTGCCAGCTTAGCTCCTTTGGGATCCATCCACCTGTAAGAAAATTTGCAAAATCAGCAAACCAAGGTGCTTGAAAATATATTTTCCTTACCTGACATATAACCTCATCTGGGAAAAGTTCAGAAATCCCCTTTTTCTCTACTTCCTCTGTCTCAAGTCTGGATAGGTGGTCTACTACCACATTCTCTGCTCCCTTCTTATCTTTAATCTCGATGTCAAATTCTTGGAGGAGAAGGATCCACCTGATCAGTCTAGGCTTAGAGTCTTTTTTTGCAAAGAGATGTCTAAGAGATACATGGTCAGTATAAACAAAAACTTTCGATCCAATTAAGTATGATCTGAATTTTTTGAAATCATACACTACAACCAATAGCTCTTTCTCTGTGGTAGTGTAATTCAATTGTGGCCCGGTGAGTGTGTGGCTAGCATAATAAATGGTGTGAAAAATTCTTTATTTCCTTTGTCCAAGCACAACTCCAACAGCAGAATCACTAGCATCACACATTATTTCAAATGATATGGTCCAATCCGGAGCAACTACAATTGGTGCTGGAATCAATTTTTCTTTGAGGAGTTTGAAAGCATGCAAACATTCATCATCAAAATCAAATTTTACATCTTTCATGAGTAGATTAGACAATGGTTTTGTAATTTTTGAAAAGTCTTTGATAAACCTCCTATAAAGACCTGAATGTCCTAGGAAACTCCGTATGCTCTTTATATTTGTAGGTGGGGGTAATTTTTTAATTACCTCTATCTTTGCCATATCAACTTCAATCACTCTTTCTAAAATTTTGTGGCCCAATACAATGCCTTCATTCACCATAAAGTGACACTTCTTCCAATTCAGCACTAGATTGTTATCTTCACATCTTGTTAGGACTAAATCTATATTTTTCAAATATATTTCAAATGTTAGTCCATAAAGAGTAAAATCATCCATGAAAATTTCTATAAAATTTTCAATGAACTCATAAAAAATAGCAATCATGCATCGCTGAAAAGTGGCTGGTGCATTGCATAATCCGAAAGGCATCCTCCTATATGCAAAAGTTCTATAGGGACAGGTAAAAGTGGTTTTCTCTTGGTCCACTGGGGCGATAGGAATTTGAAAATACCCGGAATAGCCGTCAAGAAAGCAATAAAATTTATTACCTGCAAGTCTTTCAAGCATCTGGTCAATAAAAGGTAATGGAAAATGCTCTTTTCTAATTGCTGAATTCAATTTTTTGTAGTCAATGCAGACTCTCCATCCAGTCACAGTCCTAGTAGGTAATAATTTATTATCTGAATTTTTTATTACTGTCATTCCAACCTTTTTAGGTACCACTTGGACTGGACTAACCCATTTGCTATTTGAAATAGGGTAAATAATACCTGCATCTACCAAATTTACCAGTTCCTTTTTTACGACTTCTTGCAAGGTTGGATTTAACCTTCTTTGAAGTTGAATTGTTGGTTTGAAAGAGTCCATCAGAATTTTGTGCATGTAAGTGGTTGGGCTGATTCGTTTGATATCTGAAATTGTCCACCCAATCGCTTTCTTATGCTTGCTCAGCACCTCAATCAAGGGTTGTTCCTCCCTAGCATTCAAACAAGAAGAGATAATTGCTGGTTTGGAATTATCTTCAAGATAAACATATTTTGAAGAACTAGGCAAGGGTTTGACTTCAAGTTTAGATGTGTCTTTGATTTCAGCCCCTTTTTCCTCTTCTTTGTTTCCTTCAGCCTCTAGTTGTTCTACTTCTTGTTGTATGAGGGGATCATCATCTTCTTTGGTGCATGATTGAGCCAAACACCTTTCCAAGCCATCCTTCATCATAATCTCCTGCTGAACATTCTCTGCACATTCATCAATCACATCAATAAAATAACATGTATCATCACAAGAATTTGAAGGTCTCTTTATGGCTTGTTTAATGTCAAACACTATCTCTTCATCATTTAATCTAAGGGTTAATTTCCCTTGTTTGACATCAATTAAGGCAGTTGTGGTGGCTAGGAATGGTCTCCCTAGAATCAGTGGTAATTCTCAATCCACCTCCATGTCTAGCACCACAAAATCGCATGGGTATATGAATTTTCCAATTCTAACTAGCACGTCCTCAATCAGTTCATTGAGGTTTTTTGTTGATCTATCAACAAATTGGAGCATGATATTTTTCTCCTTAAGCTCTCCTAGATTTACTTTTCTGAAAATAGACAAAGGCATCAGGTTTATGCATGCTCCTAAATCACATAACACTTTGTTAAATTTGAAATTTCCAAATTCACAAGGTATAGTGAAACTCCCTAGATCTTTAAGCTTAGTAGGCAATTGATTCTTCAGTATTGCACTACAATTTTCAGTTAGCATCACTGTTCCTTGCTCTTCAATCCTCCTTTTTCCAGAAAGCACCTCTTTAAGAAACTTTGCATATTGTGGTATCTGCATTAAAGCTTCTACAAAAGGAATTTTAATTTCTAACTTCTTGAAGATGTCAATAAACTTTAAAAATTTTTCCTCAAATTTATCCTTTTTAGCTCGCTCCGAATATGGTAATGTGTCCAAGTTTATTTCAGCATTAGAGAGAGATTGAGATGACTTACCTTGTTGTTTGTGCTGCCTACTTACCTCTCTTCCCTCATTTTGTTCCTCTCTTTCCTTGTCTAGCTGCTGATTTGCTTTGTCCTCCTCCACATGAGGTAGCTTTTGCTCTTTTAAGACCTTCCCGCTTCTCAAAGTGATGGTTTTGATATGTTCTTTAGGGTTAGTTTAAGAATTTCTAGGTAAAATACCTTGGTTCCTTCCTGATATAACATTGGCCAGGTGTCCCACTTGTATTTCCAGATTTCGGATTGATGCCTCTTGATTTTTTAAGGAAGCTTCTTGAGTTTGAAACTTGGCTTCAGTTCGAGCATCTCTTTTTTCTTGATTTGCTAGAAACTTTGAAAAGATGTCTTCAAGGCTAGCTTTTTGTTCCCGTTCTTATGTTGTTCTTTGGAAACCAGGTGGTGGTCTTGCTTGTGCGTTGGGCTGTTGAGTGCTGGACTGCTGATTGTTGTTGGACCATGAGAAATTTGGGTGACTCCTCCAACCAGGATTATATGTATTGCTATATGGATCATTTGGCCTGCAAAAATTTGAAACCTAATTAGCCTGGTCTAAAGAACTTACATCTTGAATATTACCTGCTTGTCATTCATGGTTGGGATGTCGTCCTCCACACATGTCACAAATCTGAGCAACCAAAGAGGGGGTGTGCAATTTTGTCAATTGTTTGGTTAATGACTCGACTTAAGCCTGCAATGCTAATACATGATCAACATTGTGCACTCCAAAAACTCTCCCTCTTGTACTTCTCTCTACTGGACTTTGGTACATATTAGACGCCATTTCTTCAATCAAATTTATAAACTTCATTAGGAGTCTTTTCGTTCATAGTACCGCCAGCTGCAACATCAATTAAGCTTCGTGTTAAAACTATAATTCCATTGTAAAATATCTCCATTTGCATCCACCTAGGTATTTCATGATTTGGGCATTTTCTAAGCAGCTCTTTATACCTTTCCCATGCTTCAAAGAGTTGTTTATCATGTTCCTGTAAGAAATTTGAGATGGCATTACGCAACTTAATTGTTTTAGCAGGTGGAAAATACTTACCTAGGAACTTCTTTTGTAGGTCATCCCATGTTCGAATTGAATCAGGTGGTAGTGTGGATAACCAACTTTTTGCCCTATCCCTTAGAGTGAATGGGAACAATCTCAACCAAACAGCCTCATTAGTAACATTTTCAAATTTGAAGGTATCACATAATTCAAGAAATTTTTCAATATGTTCATTAGGATCTTCATTAGCCGAACCTCCAAATTGATAACTGTTTTGAATCATTGACAGAATTTGAGGCTTGATTTCGAATCTGTTGGGAACTTCAGGTCTCACAATGGTTGGTCTTTGCGCATTGCGGTTTTATGTTACATAGTGTTCCATCGTCTTCTCAGCCCCTTCTTCCCCGTTTTGTGCTTCCATTGCTGAATCTTTTCTTCTCGTTCGGAGAAGGAGTTATCTTTCTGGTTCGGGATCTGGTTCAACTAGTGGATCTTCACTAGACCTTAACCTGAAAGAAAAAAAATTAAACTCAATCAACAAAATAAAATTTACTTAAACTTACTCTCAATTCAATGGTCCCCGGTAACGGCGCCAAAAACTTGTTGGGTGGCTAGGAAGTGCACTACGTCAGTAAGTAATATAGACTCAAGAGTCCAAATATCGATCCCACAGAGACCTTGATGAGATCCTAGTCTAAGCAAAGATTTTTATGATGATTGAGGTAAACAATTTTGGGTTTTTGAAATCTGAAAAAGAAAACAGAATTTAAAACTAATGAATTAGATGACTAAACCTTATGGAGATGAGATGTTGGGGAAAAGTGTCAATCCCTCCTAGTTATTAGCATGCAAAGTTCTGATTTTATAGCTCAAGTACCTTTACCTAGACTTAGCTTTTGAAAACCTAGTTACCCATATACAGGAAATAACTTTCACCTATTCTTTGAACTCCATCACAATCCGAAACATTCAAATACTAAGTGCATAAATATAAAAGCTTAAATATTAACTCTCTTATTCAGAACAAGAGTTATAAAAAGTCACATCGCTTCCACTAGTTTCCATCACAATACGGAACGATCTTGTTAGAAAAATGAGTTGTTTTAGAAAATAAAGAATCAAACAACTAATATAAATCTCTACTGAATTTTAACTTCTCTATTCGAACCTTGTTAAACTTCAGAAATTAATTCAGATTAGAAATAAGCAATGAACTCAGATTCTAAAACAAATGCAAGATACTATTTTCCTATAACTTCAAAACTTAAACATATCACAACTAGGAGTTCATGACTTCCCCAACAAAGAGATTACTCCATGATAATAGTATAAACACACAAAAAAGATTCAAATACAGCCATGGAAATCAAAATAGACTAAGTACAGAAACCCCCTTGAAGGACTGCCTTTAGCTTCACTTGCACCTTGACTGAAATCTCCTCCTCTCTCCAAAGTGCCAAGAGGTTGTGCTAGACTCCCTCTGAACTTCCTCTCCTCTCCAAACAAACTGAAACAATAAGAAAATAAACAAGTACTAGATTTAGAACTGGATCTCGAACTGGATTCAAACTGGATTCAAAAACTTGATTCGAAAACTTGATTCAAAACTGGTTGCTTTACTTCATCCTTGGACCTCTATTTATAGCTGGACTTCTGTCTAGGCCTTGTAATTTGGTCTCTGTGAAGGGGTTGAAATCATGATTTCTTGACCTCCGAATTTTAAGAAATTACATACGAACCTTCCTTACATAGTCCTTGACTTGTGTGCGAAATCTGAAGTAATTCTGAGTTGGGAAACATGAGACATGCTGCTAAGAAGTTGGATTGGTTATGCTGCCAATTTGCCAATTTGAGCACTGAGTCCACCACTTTGAAGATTGAAAACTCCAAAAATCCATCTTGGATTGATTTCATTTTTCTTTATGTAATTCTGAATCCCATCAGGAGTCTGTGTTCCAAATTTCAAGTCAATTGGGAGTCGGAATCTCCATATATGTCTTCTTCAAACTCGGACTGTGGTTTCCTTCTTTAGTAGTTTCCTAATCAGCTTTGAGTTTTCATCACTTTGAGCATTAAAACTTAGAATTTCCATAAATTTCTCCTTGAGTCATCGTGGATGTATTCCTGATGTACTATGACTCTTTCTTCCAAGTTTGACCGTGATTTGTTGTCAGAATCCCGAGATTTCCACAGTTTTTCGTTATTGAGTCAGTGGCACGGTCGCGCCAGTTATTTTTCCGATTTTGTCGTGGTCGCGCCAATTGTGCAGAATCCTTTCTAAGTTTGGGAATGACAACCGTATCCATCCAGCTTCATGCATAGATTTCTAATCATTAATTCATGCATAGATTGTGTCTTTGACATACTTATCACCTGGTCCTGAAATCAGAACCAACAAATTTGGACTGTAATTTACTTCCCTCTAATTGAACAATACTTTGCAATTATATTAAAGGCATTTGTAAAAAATAGGTTACATCTGTTTACAAGAAAACTTTCATGCCATTTGCTGAAAAATAGGTACATCAATATCTTCTTTCCTAGCGGATGTGTTCTTTAGTTGCTCATCACTCAAGTAGAATGTCTCAATTGCAGTGATGATGGATTATAGTTAGTTACAGAGTATGACAACTACATGAAAATCATAAAATTCAGCGTAAGAAAAAATACATAGAGCCAAAGCAAATATGTCAAATAAAAGTCAAGAGGAATAATAACTGCAATAGCATAACAGAAAATAATTAAAACCAGTATCAATAGTTCTATGGCTATACGAGCAAGAGAATTCTATTGAAAATAAACTTTTGCAATCTTATTTTGTGCTAATTCAACTTATTTTGGAAAGTATTTCTTAGAGTTTGAAACACATTTTGAGAAATAATCATTTTCAATTAGTTAGGGTGTGCCTAAATGCATTGGGAAAATCTCTTTTGTTGACTAAATTTTAATGTAGTTTGAACTTATTTTTTAAAAAAGAAACATTTTCTTCTTGATTCCTTTGTCCTTATGAAATGGTACAACTTCAGAAGTATATGGAATAGGAAAAATAGTAACCTATAAATCATCTCTACATTCAATTGGGTTCTGATTCGTTGGTTCTAGTTCCAGCAAGAGGATAGGGAGCAAACACGTGGGAGAGCTTGAGGATCCATTTTTACATGAGAAATGACACCCATCAATCTCTACCCTGTGATTGGCTAATACAAGGCCTGGTGCTGAAATCAGGACTCCAATTTACTTCCCTCTAATTGAACAATATTTTGAAATTATATTAAAGACATTTATAAAAAATATGTTACATATACTTACAAGAGAACTTACCTATCATTTTCTTAAAAATAGATTCATCAATACCATCTTTCCTAGCAGATGAGTTCTTCAATTGCTCATCAGTCAAGTAGAATGTGTCAATTGCAGTGAATATCATATTGAAGATGATGGATTATATTCATTGACAGAGTATGACAACTACATGAAAATCATAAAGTTTAGTGTAAGAGAAATATATATAATAAAAGCAAATATGTCAAAGAAAAGCCAAGAGGAATAATAACTACAATAGCAAAAAAGAAAATAATTCAATCTAGTATCAATAGTTCTATGGCTACACGAATTCTATTGGAAATAAACTTTTGCAATCTTATTTTGTGCTAATTCAACTTGCTTTGGAAAGTATTTCTTATATTTTAAATAACATTTTGACAAATAATCAAATAATATTTTCAAATTAATTAGGTTGTGCCTAAATACATTGGGAAAATCTCTTTCGTTGACTAAATTTTTATGTAGTTTGAACTAATTTATAAAAAAAAACATTTTCTTCTTCATTCCTTTGTCCTTAGGAAATCGTACAACTTTAGAAGTATATGGAATAGGAAAAATAGTTTTATTGTTGCAATAAGAGAGAGAGAGAGTGATAGAGACATAGTGACAAAGACAAAGTGAGCAACAGAGACAAAAGGAGCATAGGGAGAAACAAAGACAGAAGGAGCATAGGGAGAAACACACAGAGAGAGAGAGAGAGTTATACATACAAAAGAGAACTGCAAGAAAGTGCAACGACAGATGACCACCAATGATGGCAACGAACAACTGCGACCGATGTGATTCACGGCGAAGACTCCAGACGGCAATCCACAACAGCAATACACTGTTGGGGTAGGGCAACACAAGAGAAGGAATGATGAACATTTGAAAACTAATAGTCGGTTCTCTTATCTGAACCATTTAAGGCCACTGAGCCAGTTCTATGAAACATTTAAGGCGACTGAGTCGGTTCTCAGTAGGTCAGCAGGTTAAAGTGGGGTAAAATATTTGGAAATATATAATTCAATCAAAATCCAGATTGTATGTATGAGTCGACATTTAAATTAAAGTTGATATATGATATGTACATGATTCTAAAAGTTATCATATTTTGCACACGATTTGGTTCATCATGTTGTACTTGGCCTAAGTTGACGTTTGGTTGATAGAGAGTAGACTAAGTAGTAAATATGGTTAACCCAGCAATTTAATGTTTGTTTCTCCGTGAGAAGGGGATAGTTGATACTGGTAGGAATTCATAATGGCTGGAAAGTTCTAGAGAAGGAGTGTTCACTTTTCAGTTCTTGAAGTTCACTGTAAATGGGAAGTACTACTCTTAAGGTGGAGAAAGAGGTCATGGCCGTCACTGGATTGCAAGCTCCCTTTTAGGCTGATCGCAAACATTACAGATTTGCAGAAAGAATACCGAACAGGCAACGGTGTTTGTTTACTCAGCCAGTTGTCTTGGGCAAAGAAATGAGGGTGGCAGCTTTAGTGTCTACCACACAGTCCCCATGCTAGAACATAGCCATCAATTGCGTCATTTGAGGTTGTTTGGTGGATGATGATTTACATTTTGCATAATTTTGTTTTGATGTTGCATTTTCGGTACTCGTGCAATATTTCTTTGATACGTTATTGAAACTTTGTTAGATCGAGTGGATTAATGTAAAAAAGAGGCAGAAGCTTCTCTGAATTTTTTGTTGGCTGAACGCAACGAAGTTCTTTTCAGTGCTTGCCAGTTCTTTTTAGTGCTTGCCTAGTTTTGTTGAGAGCAAAAGGTGAAACATATGAAAAAGTACGTATGAGGAAATATACTATGTATTTGGCGATGCATAAGTTTTATAGAACAAATTATAATTTTATTAGGACATGATTATTAATGGATGGGAAGATAGTGGGATTGGCGAGGGCAATGATCAAGTACTGCAGGAAAGTCGAAGGAGTCGCAGATGGAGTTGACATTGTTGGAACAAGGGGTGTTGGAGCTAATACTGTTAATATATCAACAGGGGCTTCAATTCTTATCGCGCCATCTAGGGAAAAAGTACTCAAGGCAATGCCTCAACACTTAAGTTTAAGAGTCACTTTGATGTCACTCATGAATTTACTATAAATTGAAGAGTGAATCTTTCTCTTTGTTATAGCAAGGAAGTTGTGCTAGTTCTTCTGCATGGGGAAGTGCTAATATATTAGAGGTACTCGGGGTGTCTATTGACTTGGATCCACACTAGTAATTAGCAATTGCTGAGGCTTTATAATTATAGCCACCTCCTTTTTTCTGATGTTACTTGTATCTATTTCATGGTCTTAATTTCAATCTGAGAGACCTTTTAATCTGATGACCAAATATAGCATTTCCATAAATATGGCTTACTTGTGATGACCAAATTTTTCTTTGTTTTGCATAAAAAAAGAGGTTCTCTTATAAACTGTCCACTTTATCTTCTTCTTCTTCTTTTTGTTGTGATATTTTGGTTCCTAGATCTTTAAAATCTTTAAATATGGCTTACTTGTAATCTTTAAAATTGAGTTAGTCTATATTAATCCTAGACAAGCTTCGTTAAGCCAGTTGTAAGTTAAATGTTGGCTTTGAAATGTTTAGTCGCTTGAACTTGTTATTGTCATAAACCTGCGACTAAAAGATACATTTAAACTGTTATATGTAGAGCATCCATTTATTGGCTATTTGTCTAGGCCCTTGTGGTATCTAATGTTTACTTCATCATGCAACTACAAATGTAATCTTATTTTCATACATAACTAGAAAAATTAATATGCTCTTCATGCTCATTTCTTCCAGATATTAGATTGTCAAGTTAAAGTACATATTGTGGTGTTCTCCTTTTAGCATTTTTCTATGTTTTCTCTATTATAATTTTCTTTCTTGGAATTAGAGCATCAAAGTATGTGTAATGGAAGCAAGAATCGGCTTTATGTATAATGGAAGAAAGAATCGACTTTATATCACCCAACAATGAAAATTGTTGGTCCTCTGAGAAAAACATTAAAAGTCAAGATAAGTCTTCAATGTATTGGGTCCTATGTTAAATCCAACTTGAGTATTTTGCTGTTGTTGGTGTCAATAATGAGGATCTTGTAAGTTCAGCTCACTACCTTATGCCCCAATACTATTACATATTTGTGTCAATCTCTATCCTCAGCTCTTAAACTTTAAATATCCATTTACTTAATTTTGATGGTGTGAAAAAATTGAAGAAATGATATATGGCATTTATTGACTTCATTTTATATGGAAGTACCGATATAGGCAATACAACTCATATTTTTGTTCTGGAATTATTGTGGACTCCTTGCTCATCTAACCAAGTGATTAATTTGTAAGTATTACCAAGTTGCAAAAGAAATAGTATCCTTTGATTTATGCTAAGTATGATATGCTTTAATTTTTTTATATGTAATAAAATATCCATAATTATTTTGATATTTTCAAACTAGTTGCTGCATTTTTTATTTGACCTCTAATTTTTTAACGTTCGTTCTAGTTCTAATGACAACATTTATAATGATGTTTTAACTACGTGTAAAGATGTTAATAAACTGATAACAAAAGTAAGGGACACAATAGAATAGTTCTTAATCTGCGGGGCTGTGTAGTATGGATGATAACGACCTACTATAAAGAGTTTTGTTACAAACCTTCTTCAACAAGGTTTTACAAGTGTGTTTCAAACACCTTAAACAACATAACAAATAGTGAATACCTTTTTGAGCATCCTCCTTGCATGACTTACTCAGGATGAGTAGTCTTGTTACCATCCACACTAAGATTCCACCTCAGTGTATACCTTCACCACGAAAGCGTTAGCCTGTCTTCAACAGAGACTGCAACATTGGCACAAATAACATCTAGAGCGCCACCTTCGTCTTCACTTAAGCTTATTTGAAATAAGGGTGTCAATTTCACCCGATTACCTGTTTGCCCGTTCTTCTGAATCCTAATTGGATGGATAAGGAATGATTTATTTTTATTTTGGTTACCATATTACCCAATTTTTAAATTACCCGATTACCTGTATTCTAATTGAAATTGATATTGATAATGTCTATTCCGTACCCGATTCCCCGATTACCCGAATGATATTTTAGTAATTTTTTTATTACATATGTATGCACCAAAATGTGCACAACCCAAATTCGATGAGTCCATCAACCCACCGATCCATCAAACAACGATCGTGGGTAGGCCCTGTCGATCTTCGAAGTTCATCGCTACAGCCCATCGCGAAGTCCAGCCGTGTCATCGCGTCATCAGCACAGTCGGTGCCCCCGTCAGTAGGAAGCCGCCGCGTCAGCCTTAGTCAGCATGCCTCGTCACGTTGCTACACAACTCAGCAACCAACGATCTTGTCTGGCCATCAACGGTAAAGACCAAGGAAAGAGGAGCACGATCCTCATTTGTGGGATCGAGGAGAAGAAATTCTTCAGTCTTCCTCCCCTCTCAAAGGAGGCAGCAGAAAGGGGATCGCGATCCCCTTTCCAAGGAAGAAACCACAACAATTTCGCAGGACAGGTTACAAAAAGCCAAAGAATTCCCAATCACAAGGGGAAAAAATCAGGTGGAGAAAAAATCAAGTTCGAGAGTATTCTAGTCGAGAAAATACGTCACGCACAAAAGTTCTTTCTCTCTCGAAACGAAGGTCTGAAAATCCCTTCACCGAGAAGAAACTCGACGCACAGAAGCTCTCTCGAACCATAGAAGTCAAGCAACTCGCAGTTCGTCGCAACTCAATAGTTCTACCGGAGCAACTCTACACGATCGCCGGCAACGTCACAAGTCGACACACGCGGAGCACAAATACCTCCGTTCGACCGACCAAAGCCACACCAGATCGTGCACACTCGTTCCTGCAACTCGAGTCTCGACGATGACTCCCCAGAAGCTTTTACTTCACCAAAAACACACGGAGATCGAATCAGATGAAGCATAGGAGATTGTACCTACAATTTTCTGACATTCACACCTCATTGTAAACACAAATTATTCTAAAGTAATCGATATATTCTCTCGGTCGCGCCTCTTCGCGGACCGGCGGATTTTTGGTGAAACAGATTTGGCATACCCGGTGGGACATTTCCTACCTCTCATCTCCTTCTCCGTAAAAAAAAAATAATCCAACCACAACCATGGCCAGCAACGCCAACAACGGCAACAACAACAACAACACCAACAACAGGGGCAAGCAAACTGCCTCCTCGAGCTCTGCTCAGCCACTTCCTACTGTAACTGCAAGCTCGACCGCCGGAGCTCACGGACCAGCAGCCATCTCTCCGGCCAACCTCCGCGCTCCAACCTCTCCACCACATGCCACTCGCCCAATTACAAGGGCCTTGGCTAGGAGCTTGTCCACCGGACAGGTCCCCTTCATCTGCGACACGCATCGCTTGAGCGCCGTCTTCTTACCACAGGCTACCGCGGCCTCAACCAAGCCGATTCCAGCAATGGCCAAACCCACATACTTGGTCGTCTCTAACTCTCCTTCTCCTTGTATCCCGACTGTCAGCCCGGCTCAGTCGCCACCATCCCGGAGGAGTTCCATCGTCCCTGCCTTGGTGCAGCAATACGAGCAGCGTGGGAGCATGACTTCTTCCTCCGCGACAAGGATGAATTCACCATCAGCCTCGGCCGAAGATAAATCTCCGATCGTGACTATCTCTCACGATCTCTTGGCCGCGCTCACCGCAGCAGCCGGTCCAGCACCCATTCGAACTCAACCGACAGCGGCCGGCTCTCCTTTCCGGTCGCCCACCGCAACCTCTCCACACGCGAGAACACCGACGACTGTTTCCCCAATGCAGTCGCCGGCAAAATATTCTCCACTTCGATCTGCGTCGGGAACAGCTCCGTCGACGCCGACCGTCAAAATGGCCGCAATGACGATGACGGCCAAAACAATCGAAGAGCAGCTTGCCGAAATGCAAGCTGAACTTAAAGAACAGAGCGAACAACTGCGCATCAAAGACGCGCAACTCGCATCTCGCGATCTCCAGATCGCAAGGATTATGGAGTGGCTCAAAATGGGCGCGACCGCGAACAGCACCGGCGTTTCGCAAGAGGTCGACCGAAACCAGGCGACTACTAGCGGCTCAGCCGAACCATCGCGTGAGGATCCTGCCTTTGACGATGAGATGCAGCCCATCGTGCCGACGGCCATCAACAAAGGTCGAACTGAAGCAGAGCCGACTGCCCTCACCTTAGACGCGGTGACTGAACTCATCAACCGCGCTATGCGAAACGGCTCCGGGCGAAAAGCAAGTCGGTGGCCTATCTAAAGCCGTACACGCAGAGGATACAAAACATCCCAATGCCGCTCGGCTATCATCCTCCGAAATTCCAGCAGTTCAATGGCGACGGCCATCCCAAACAACATGTTGCACATTTCATTGAAACCTGCAACAACACCGGCACAGACGGCGATCTGTTGGTCAAGCAATTCGGCCGATCCTTGAAAGGCAATGCCTTCGACTGGTACATCGACCTACCCCAAGAGTCGATGGACAGCTGGGAGCAACTGGAGAGCGAATTCCTCAGTCGGTTCTACAGTACCCGGCGCACCGTCACTCTAGTCGAGATCGCCAATCTAAAACAAAAGAAGGGCGAGAAGGTAATCGACTACATAAACTGGTGGAGGAACTTGAGCCTCAATTGCAAAGAGAGCTCGAATTTATCCCTTGAAGCCGAAATCGAAATGTGTGCTCGAGGGATGCAATGGGAGCTCTTGTGCTACATCCAGAGTCGGAGGCCGACAAACTTTCAAGAACTCGCGACCGAGGCCCACAACATGGAGAACCTCATGGAGGAGCGAGGGGAGAAAGTTTCATCATTTGCTGCCGCGACCGTACCCACATACGTGAAGGAGAAAACTAAAGCATCCTTCGCGACGAACGCTCTCGAACCAATACAAGTCGGGAGCAAGGTAAAAACAAACTTCGCTCCACAGCCTCCCGCTCGGAGCACTTATTGGAAACCATCGCTGGAGGAGAGGCAAGCAAAGACCTACCCCTTCATCGACGTCGATGTTCCTCTCATGCTCGAGCAACTGCTCGAGAACAGCTTGATTAAGTTGTCGGACATCAAAAGACCCGACGACCTTGCGAAATCAAAGGATCAAAACTTCTGTAAATATCACCCTCTGTTGGGTCACCCGATCGAGCAATGTTTCGTTTTAAAGGATCGAATCATGAATCTTGCGGCGCAAGGTCGCATTGCGATCGACGGAGCAGAAGGAGCAGCGTCGGCAAACATCGTCTCCGTTCAAGCCAAGCCAAACCGGCGAGCTCGGCCAAACAAACAGCGGGTCGCAAGAAAGGAGTACCGTCCAAAATCCGGTCCCTCCAACCGACCGCACAACAACAGATGACCACCGGCTAAGGTCACACCAAAATCGGCACCCCGCGGAGAAGCTGCAGCCGACGCAGAGGGGTGGATCCGGGTCACCCGGAGAAAGAAGCCTATTCGAGAAATCGAACCGGCACCGGCGAACACCAGAACCAAGGCAAAGCAGCCAAACAAAAAAGCCACGAAGCCCCAAAAGAAAACTCCCAGGACCAATGTCCAGGGGGCAAACAAGAAGAAGAAGAGACCCGTCACTTTGGCGGAGTTCTTCCCAAAGGAGTTTTTCGCGCCTCCAGCAATGGTGGCAACCTATTCGATAGCTCCTCCCGAACTAGCAGCAGCCAAAGACAAAGGAAAACGACCGGTCGTCGAATGCAACGACCTCGAGACGTCATTGAAGCAAATCTCGTCACTCAACGAGATAGAAGATGACCTCGACTTTGCCATTCGGTCAAGACAAGCCTTAATTTGAGTCCTCGACAAACTAGAGGAACTCCAAGCCGAAGTCGAGAGGTTGCTCATGAGAAAGCATGACTTGCCGAAGGTCGGGTTAACTCCACCCTACCGAAAGGAGGAAGAAGATGCACAATCCTCCCCGCAACCGGTAAAGTCAGAAGAGGCACTCGTCGTCTCCTGCCCACCGCGCATTGTGTTCCGAGAGAAGGATGCACAACTGGGGGCATGACCTCCTCCTCCGCGACCAGCCAAACTGCTGGCCGCAATCAAAATAGGTGCCCGGTGACCCAGTCGAGCACCCTTCGAAGCTCCGTGACCAGCCAAACTGTTGGCCGCGATCAAAACAGGTGCCCGGCGACCGAGCCGAGCATCCTTCGAAACTCCGCGACCAGCCAAACTGTTGGCCGCGACCAAACAAGGTGCCCGGTGACCGAGCCGAGCACCCTTCGAAACTCCGCGACCAGCCAAACTGCTGGCCGCGACCAAAACAGGTGCCCGGCGATCGAGCCGAGCACTCTTCGAAGCTCCGCGACCAGCCAAAAGCCGACCGCGATCAAAACATATGCCCCACAACCGAGCCGAGCACAACTCAAAGCTTCGCGACCAGCAACAAAGCCGGCCGCGATCAAACCAACAAACAAAGCTTCGCGACCAGCCACGAAGCCGGCCGCGATCAAAATAGGTGCCCGGCGATCGAGCTGAGCACCCTTCGAAGCTCCGCGACTAGCCAAAAGCCGGCCGCGATCAAAACATATGCCCGACAGCCGAGCCGAGTACAACTCAAAGCTTCGCGACCAGCAACAAAGCCGGCCGCGATCAAACCAACAAACAAAGCTTCGCGACCAGCCACAAAGCCGGCCGCGATCAAAATAGGTGCCCGGCGATCGAGCCGAATACAATCCAAAGCTTCGCGACAAGCCACAAAGCCGGCCGCGATCAAAACAAGTGCCTGGCAACCGAGTCGAGCACAACTCAAAGCTTCGCGACCAACCAAACAGCCGACCGCGATCAAAACAAATGCACGACGACCGAGCCGTGCACAATTCAAATCTTCGCGACCAGCAACAAAGTCGGCCACGATCAAAACAAGTGCTCGGCGACCGAGCTGAGCACAATTCAAAGCTTCGCGACCAGCAACATAGCCGGCCGCGATCGAAGCAAGTGTCCGGCGACCAAGCCGAGCACAGTTCAAAATCAGCGCCAAGCAACAAAACGAACGCAAAAAAAAAATACAGAGGCACTACACGACGACCGAGCCAGGTGCTGTACTGTAAACTCCTGCGACCGGCGACCGAGCCGGACGCAGCCAACAGAACCATGTACGCAACCCCTCTTAAAAAAAAAAAAAAGGATGCGAGAAAAAGAAACAGTCGCCAAACAAGAAGAAGCAAGCGACAAAAAGGAGCTGTCGCAAAAGAACAAAAAAAAAAGAAGAAGCAAGCGACAAAAAGGAGCTGTCGCAAAAGAACAAAAAAAAAGAGAAGCAAGCAACAAAAAGAAGCTGTCGCAAAAGAAAAGAAGTTGTCGACGACCAACCCAGGTGCGCTAGCGCAGGAATTCCGCCTCTCGGTGACCAAGCCGGGCTCAACCGAATCAAAATTTTGGCACCCGGCGACCGAAACAGAAGTTTAATCTCCCGCCGACCACAAGGAACTCACCCTCGGCAACTCTGGCCGGCTGCGGCCACACAAAATTCAGGTCCCGGCGACAGAGGCGTATGCAACCAAAACAGAGCAATGCACTCGGTGACCAAACCGAAAGCAGGAAAGAAGCTTCGCGACCGCGGCATAGACGGGCGCAACAAAAATCCGCGCCCGACGATCAAGCAAAATACGACGAAGGAACTATCAAATGCAACACCCGGAGATCGATCTGGGTGCCGCACAGCAAACTCCTGCGATCGGCGATCGAGCCGAATGCAGCCAAACGGAGTCAGGTATGTAACTCCTCTTAAAAAAAAAAGAGAAAAAGAAAAAGGCTGCGACAAAAAGAAGCCGTCGCCGAACAAAAAGCTGCGACAAAAAGAAGCTGTCGCAAGGAAAAGAAAAAGGCTGCGACAAAAAGAAGTCGTCGCCGAACACAAAAGCTGCGACAAAAAGAAGCAGTCGCAAGAAAAAAAAAAGGTCGACACTTACTCGCGACCAAACAGCAACTTGCACTCGGCAACTCAAGCCGGCTACAACCAGACAACTTCAGCACTTCGCACTCGGCGACCAAGCCGAGTGCGCTAGCGCAGGGATTCAGCCTCTCGGCAACCAAGCCGGGCTCAACCGAATCAAAATTTTGGCACCCGGCGACAGAAATAGAAGTTTTATCTCCCGGCGACCGAGCCGGATGCGACAACAGCACCCGGCGACCAAGCCGGATGCGACAACAGGGACATGCAACACCCCGTCAACCTAGTCAGGCACACTCAAAGCAGAATTCAGCACATGGCGATCAAACCAGGTGCGACACAACACTTTTGTGTTCTGCTGTTGAGCCAAATCTCGCATTACAATTTGTCAGTTTGTCACTTTGACAAACTGACAGACATTTAAAGTGCGAGAAAGAGAGGGAAGAAAAATTGAAAAAAAAGAGGAGAGGAAATTCAAAAAAAAAAAAAAAAGAAAAGACAGAGAGAGAGAGAGAGAGAGAGACTGAGGGAGAGGTTGAAAATGAGAGGAGAGAAAAACAAGAAGAAAAAGGGAGGAAGAGAAGAAGAAAGAAAAGAGAGTGGGGACCCCGACTGACTCGAATTCAGCTACAGATTGCTGAGAAGTTTTTCTTTACAGTACCTTTAAGTCTTGGTTCGCGGAGAGTTCTGACACTAGCCGGGGCTCGAAGGAGATTGCAAAGCTAAAAGCGCAGATGAAGCCAAATTCGCAGGCAGCCAAATTCGCAGTCACTGGCAGTCTCCCAAACCAAATTTGCAGATAAAAGGAGGAGCCAAAATCACAGAGAGAGAGAGAGGCGCCAAACCAGCCTGGGTGGGACTCACATTCCCTCACCTCAACTCTCTTCAGATCCGTGCTGAAGCTAAACCGTCGACGAAGGGACATAAAGTCAATTTCGATGAAACAAGCTGGGGGAATTACCCCAACTCGCAGGGAAGCTCATCTCAACCAAGGTGCGACCCACTGCGACCACTATGGCGTGTGCTCTGTCCTCGTTCGACCAAGAGCCGTCGAGTCCAGCAAAATTTTAGCGAAGTAGTCTCAATGATCCTCCCGAAGCTATTCAATCGGCCAAAATTCGCCGAAACGGAGCTACCATTCTCTCTGACGCGACAACCAGGTTGCCGAAACTACATTTCTCTTCAGTGCGACCGGCCCTACTCCCCCACACCATTTGTGACCTTCTTTCAATTCGAAATCAGAAGAGAAGCGGGTCGCCGGGTCGCGAAATGCAATCAAACCGAAGCAGAGTAGTCATGTTTCACTTCAGTTCATGACGTAGTTCCCCGGCGCGATCCTCCAAGTCACCGAAACTTGCCGAAGCCAGCAGAATCCATCGCCATCGTCAGAATGATGGGCCAGTGGTCTCTAGAGTATCTCGTCGAGTTCAAATTTCTCTCCGGCGCGCGACCAACTTTTTCGAAGCAACATTTAGCCTGCGACAATCAAGTAAGCTACAACCTCTGTTCAGTCGACTTCAATTCAGCATCGACGCTCAAACCTGAACAACACTACTGCTCAGGTATTCATCATCGTCTCTCTATACCGTACATACTCTACATGTACGAGTATACAAAAAAAAGAGAAAATCAAAAAAAAAAAGAGAAACCGAAAAAGCAAACAGCTCTAAAACAGCAAGAGAGCCTAAAAAAAAAAAAAAAAAAAAACAAAATACATACAAAGTGTACAGAAAATATACATTATCCTAAAAAAGCAAGAGGACAGAAAAGTAGTATACAAAAGATAAACAATCCTAAAAGAGTAAGAGGATCAAACAAAAAAAAAAGAGAAAAGTGTGTGAGTGTCGTGTTCTTCATTTTCGAAACTTGCTCATTCCTCCCGAATGGACAAGTCTCGAAGGGGGCAATCTGTATGCACCAAAATGTGCACAGCCCAAATTCGATGAGTCCATCAACCCACTGATTCATCAAACAACGATCGTGGGTAGGCCCTATCGATCTTCGAAGTTCATCGCTGCAGCCCATCGCGAAGTCCAGCCGTGTCGTCACGTCATCAGCACAGTCGGTGCCCCCGTCAGTAGGAAGCCGCCGCGTCAGCCTTAGTCAGCATGCCTCGTCACGTTGCTACACAACTCAGCAACCAACGATCTTGTCTGGCCATCAACGGTAAAGACCAAGAAAAGAGGAGCACGATCCTCATTTGTGGGATCGAGGAGGAGAAATTCTTCAGTCTTTCTCCCCTCTCAAAGGAGGCAGCAGAAAGGGGATCGCGATCCCCTTTCCAAGGAAGAAACCACAAAAATTTCACAGGACAGGCTACAAAAAGCCAAAGAATTCCCAATCACAAGGGGGGAAAATCAGGTGGAGAAAAAATCAAGTTCGAGAGCATTCTAGTCGAGAAAATACTTCACGCACAGAAGTTCTTTCTCTCTCGAAACGAAGGCCTGAAAATCCCTTCACCGAGAAGAAACTCGACGCACAGAAGCTCTCTTGAACCATAGAAGTCAAGCAACTCGCAGTTCGTCGCAACTCAACAGTTCTACCGGAGCAGCTCTACACGATGCCGGCAACGTCACAAGTCGACACACGCGGAGCACAAATACCTCCGTCTGACCGACCAAAGCCACACCAGATCGTGCACACTCGTTCCTGCAACTCGAGTCTCGACGACAACTCGCCAGAAGCTTTAACTTCACCAAAAACACACGGAGATCGAATAAGAGGAAGCATAGGAGATTGTACCCGCAATTTTCTGACATTCACACCTCATTGTAAACACAAATTATTCTAAAGTAATCGACTTATTCTCTCGGTCGCGCCTCTTCGCGGACCCGCGGATTTTCGGTGAAATAACATATATTTTTATTTTTAATTACTTTCACTTATAATATGTTTATATAATTTTAAATAATTTTATTGGTATTTATTTTAATTATGAACTTGATATAAGAGTTATTATTTAAAATTTCATTTCAACTTTTTTATATAAATTATATTTTTGTGATTTTTAAATATTTATTAATGTTTATATGATAAAATTAATAAAAATGGTATTTACCCATATATTTACCCTATTACCCATTTATCCACGGGTAATCAGGTAAAAAATTTGGATTCGCAAAAACAATTTTTAATTCGGGCAAAACGAATAACTAGTAATGGACAGGGAAATCAAAACAGGTAACATAATACCCATTACTCATTTTGATTATTACTCGATGACACCACTGATCAGAAAAGCAAATCTATGAAGACTAATAAACTCAGAAAGACCACAAACTCTTTCTCTCCATAAAACTCTCTTTCTTTCTCTCAAAATTTGTGTCTTATGCTCTAGCCTTCTTGTCTTTTAATAGTCATTCGTAGTGAGCACATATAGTATGATTTGTATTGCCATACATGAATGAAAGTCTGATTGAGATACAATTAGTGTATCTTTCCTTATGCAACACAAACTTTTGTCTTGATTGTCAATTTGACTTTGATTCTCTATTAATACTTTCTTTGCCATAATCACAATCTCAATCACTCCACATATAATAATTGTGCCAGAAATCTTATCTTCCATCATTTAGTATTTTGCCAAAAAATAACAAATATACCCTTAGGCATGGGCCCTAACAATCTCCCCATTTTGGCTCTCTTTGACAAAATATCCTTCACATGATAAATTTATGGAGAGTCTAACAAGTTCATATAATGTCAAAAACATCTTTTTTCACATATGGTTAAACATCCTCAGACATTCGTAATAAACATTATAAAACATACTTATACCAAAAAAACATAATCAGCAACGGATTTATCACAAATCATATATCAACAGTCATACAGTCAGAGTTGTCACTAAGTCACCAAAAGAAAGATAATAAGAACTAGAAATCACTGTGCTGCTTTCTCCCCCTTTTTCTCAACAAAAAGGCAGGGTTTAGCATCAGGACCTTTGGACCTTTTTCTAAACATCGGCTGCAGGACATTTGGAGTCACCAGAAGCATCATGAATATTAGCAATGAGTGATTGAAGTTGCCATTTCTCTTTCTGTTGAATGGCCAATAACTGTCAAATTCAATACTGCAGAGGAGGCGACGAGTATAGTACTCCTGTTGACGATATTTGTAGGCCTTGTTCACCCTTGAAGATTCTGCTACAAGTTCTTTGTCTGAATTATGACTCTTTATCCGAAGAGTGACTTTACATGTGCTGATTTTGAGCACCGAAAATTTTGCATATAATGCAACATCAAGAACTTCAATAGGAGCTAGTGCATGCAAGAGGGAATAGATGAGACACAGAAATACCATGCTACCCCAATGTTTCTTGTGCTCGACATAGAGAAAGAGAGATTAAATAAAAAATTAAATTCCCTAAGTGAATAAGAATACCTTGGCCAATTGATAGTATGTATTCTACCAATATTTTATATGCCCAAAATTGCCCCAAATAAAAGCGATTTGACTTAGTATTACTTGTTTATTATAGGGAACATGAAGAAAATGCAATGAGAAGAACAATGGAAGAAGTCTCAGGTAAATTGGGCGAAAAATGAAGCTTTTACCCCATTTTTTTTAGGAAGTGCAGAACTTGGTGCCATACGACGCAAGGGAACTTCATGGCGCCCAATGGGCACCATGAAACCTCCCTGGCGCCATATGGCACAAGTGCAGAATTGGACTTTAGAGCGTTGTGAGAGCTTTTTGACGCACGTGTGGCTGTCACGTGAAAACCTGGGCACCATAGATGGTGTTGGACGCCATTGGGTGCTAGATCCTCAACGCCGCGGCGAAAACCATGGCGAAAAAGTGCGCAACATGGCACCCCTGTGCTGTATTTCAGCGCTATGGCGCACAGGGTCTAGGCGCCATGGTAGTGCCTGGTGCCAAATGGCTTCGGGGCCTTTAAGGTGTTTTTGTGTTGTTTTAGTGATCTGACACTATATGGCACCCGGTCATTTGCATGCACTCTATAAATACGGGATTTGGAGAAAAGCTAAGTGATTTGGACTTGGGAGTTTTAGAGTCAACCTAGACTCATCTAGGGTTCGTGCCAGAGCTCAAAAGGAGGATTTTGGGGTCATTTATTGAGGAAATTTCCATCTGGAGGAGGATTGAACCTTCAAGAAGTGTTGTACACTCGTTTGCATTTCTTTCTCATTTTCTTTCATTCAGATATACTTTGACTATGGACAAGTGTTTGTATTTTGAGATGATGTGTATTTAGACCCCCTTTTGAGGATGTGATGTAGCATAGTTGTACGATGTATGAGATTACTTTAGTGATTTGAGCATGATTCCATTATGTAGTGTGTCTAATTCATGTTGTCTTTGATTAATTGCCTAGCTAGCTATTAATTGATATTTAAGAACCCGATTCAATCCTGGGATGGTAGATTTGGATAGACTTGCATTAGGCAATATGAGTTCCACCTAGTTAGAGGTCTAACTAGGGTATTTATTGGTGGAGTTAGGAATAACCCACCACCGTATGTGACCTATAGGCTACGTGTAGTGGGTTCACCCATCTTGTTCTAATCGGGAGATTGTAAAGCTAATTAACTGAATACAAGTGCAATGATCTCGGAAGAGACCCGTGCATACCAAATTCCTGGGTTCATTAAGTGTTCGATGAAATACTTGAATGCTACAATAAGTTAGATATGAAGCACGAGGACATGAAATCACACCTCTACAGATTCTCTTATTTATCCCTTGTCCGGGTCCTAGTTAGTGTCCATATTTATGTTAATTTCACTTATTATTCTTTTGATTGGTTAGATATAACTATTAGGATATTCGTTTGGTATTACTTAGTCTACACATAGTCTCTGTGGGTTCGACATCCAAACTCTTGAGTCTACTTTATTACTTGCCCGACACGTGCACTTGCGTGCAAGAGTAATTTTCTTTAAGTAGAAATTACTCACGTTTAGCGAGCAACACCAATCGTGAAGAGGAACAAAGTGAGAGCCTTATTGATGGTGGTATCATGCTGAAAGGGCATCCAGTTACAAGTCGCCTCTTTGTGCAATGCGTAGTACTTTGTGGTGAGAGCAGATGCAGTAAAACTTTTGTGAGAAATCCATTGCTTCTTTAGGCCACCAATGAATTCTTTGATAATAGCATTAGAATCTACTTCCACCTCTATTTCTTCTACCAATGGTACACAAAAGAAAGAACATATAATTTTGGGTGAAAAATCATAATAGTGTTCTCGGACACATACCTGGTGATAGTGCTCTGATGTGGGATCTGTCATAGACTTCTTCATATTCGAGAAATACTCATAGATTATCAGTAGGAAAAACTTTGTACAAAACTGTGCAAACCGTAGCAAGTAAACTCGCTCAAACAATTTGTCAATTGAGCATCAGAATATTCTTGAAGGAATATGGGTTGTTCATGGACAATCGACATCTTGCTGAAGGACTTCCATATGTCTTGTGCCACCACAAAAATCAATTGTGGTTCTTCTCCTTCTTCTTATTCTGGAGGATTTTTTTTTGAAGCAGGAAGTTCTTCATGATCCGAAGAGGATGAGAAGTCATTAACATCAGCATCTAAGAGAATAGGTGTGTCTTTGGTGGATGAAGCTTGGCGTTTTGGAACCCTTGGACGCAAACGACTGGCAATAACCTCACTATGAGGTTCAATATTTGTCTTTTTAAGAGATTTCGCCTTAGGAGGATTTTGGCTTCCTTCTCTTTGAAACTGATGTTTGCAAACTAGACCCTCAACATAATTTCCTCTTCAATGAAGAGAGCAAGAGAGCACCATCAAACACACAGTCACTAGGGTTAGAAACATGTAGCTAAACATCTTCATCAACAACAGTTTTCGCAAGAACATCTTTCGTAGTAGGAGTGGGTTCTTCAAGAACATGATACTTAGGAGTAATCGATGGAACAACAGTAGAAGCATGTGCATCAGTATGAAAAGAATGGGACACAAGTAAATGATCATCTTTTGAAGCTGCAATGCCTTCTCTGAATCGTATGTCTGATATAGTACATTCAAACGAGGAAGAGGAACTGCTAGAACTCGAATTTGACTCTAATACACCTCGAAGGGGCGAAGAATCACCCTGTGGACAACCTTGATTAGACACAACACCAGTAGTTGGCTTCAACAACTCTTCTCGTGTTGGAAAACAGTCGTTGCTTTGTGCAATATACGTTGATTTGCCTTCAATCATTGGCCCAGACATAGAAGAACCATGCTTGGCTGAAGGTTCGATATCAGGAAGGGCTAAAACCTTCGGAGTATTAGTAGAAGAGCCAAAGTGAAAGAAATAGCAAAACCTTTCATCGAGGATGTGAGCCCGAGTCTTCTTCGGTGAAGAAGGCACTATATCCATTGTTATGCAGGAGAGCTACATGAATAGCCAACAACAAATTTAATAAACGAACATAAATAGTGGTTAGCGGAAAGAAATCGCCTTTAAGATCAGAGTTGCCAAATCCACTGAACCTTCCTCTCAAAATCAGGAAGAGGGGGTTCTTATGTTGGAAACATCCCCTCAACGGTACTAAACCCTTTTGAGATACCTATTGTAATTCTTTGCCAATTTTTCCCCTTGCTAGTCACGGCCACACAACATAAATGTCATGCTACCTTGCGACATAAGTTGAACTTTATGTAGGTCAAAAATATTACACTTGAGTAACATCATAGTAGACAAAAAAATATGGAATAAGAGTGAAAAATATCGCAACCAACATCATTTGGGCATCATACAAAATATTTTCTTTTGAAATTCTAGTCACATAGTGACACCAAGGATTCACATAATGCAGAGGCCAAGAGCTCCTTGAAGGAACTCGAACCACGATCTGTCGAGATTCTTTGTAAAGATATCAGCTAACTGATTCTCTGTTGAAATGTAGTCCAATTGAATGATTTTTTCATACACAAAATATCAGAAAAAGTGATACCTTATGTCAATATGCTTGGTCCGAGAGTGTTGCACTAGATTTCTGGAGATGTTAATAGCACTTTTGTGATAGACAATCAAAGTATGCTGAGAAATATCATAATTTTGTAACACCTGTTTCATCCGCAACTGAGTGCAACAACTACGAGCAGCAACATATTCAACTTCTGTCGTGGACAATGAAATGGAGTTTTGCTTCTTGCTGTACCATGATACAATATTTCTTCCTAGGTAAAAACATCCTCTAGAGGTATTTTTTCTATCATCAATACTCCCAACTCAATCAGCATCACTGTATCCTGCAAGATCAACTATAGAAAATTTTGAGTAAAACAGACCAAGATTAGTTGTACCATGAACATATTCAAGGATGCATTTCACTGCTCTAAAGTGTGAATCTTTAGGATCATCTTTGTTTCTCACACATAATCCAACACTGTAACATAGGTCTTGCCTGGTTGCAGTAAGATACAACAAACTGCCAATCATACTACAAATGTCCCCATCAGAGTGTGTTTAACTTTAGCATCTTCAAACCAAACTTTCTTACTATGTCTTTTGTATATTTCTCCTGTGACAAAAACACACCATTGGATAACTGCTTAATCTGTAAACCAAGAAAAAAATGTGAGTTCCCCAACCATGCTCATTTCAAACTCCCTTTTCATAGTCTCAACAAATTGTTGTAACAAAGAGCTACTAATAGCACCAAAAATAATATCATCAACATCCATCTGAGCAATTATCAAATTATCTTGTGTTTTTCGAATAAATAAAGTTTTATCAACACTGCCATGAGAATATTCATGAGAGCATAAAAAGGATGTTAGACGATCATACCATGCATGCGAAGCTTGTTGCAGCCCATACAGAGCTTTTGACAGTTTGTACACATGGTCAAGAATATGAGGATCAATAAAACCCTTAGGTTGTTCAACGAATACCTCATGTTGAATATATCCATTTAAGAAGACGTTTTTAACATTCATCTGGAATAATTTGATCTGAAGTTGATAAGAAACAATAAGCAACAAACGAATTGCTTCTACCCTTGCCAATGGTGCAAAGGTCTCCTCAAAGTCAATTCCTTCCACTTGAGTATACCACTGAGCCACGAGTCTGGCTTTGTTTCTTATGATAGCACCTGAATTGTATATTTTATTTTTGAAGATCCATTTGGTACCTATTACATTACCAACTTGAGGTCGAGGGACTAATGTCTAAACTTTATTTCGAACAAACTAGTTTAGTTCATCTTGCATAGCCTGTATCCAGTATTCATCCTTTAACACCTCCTCCACTTTCTTGGGTTCCTGCGAAGAGGCATAGCAAACAAAGTGTACAATTTCTTGAAAATTAATCTCTTGTCCTTTAGTTTTCATACCTTCCTCTAGGTACCCAATACTAGATTTTGCTGGATGATTCTAGAGAACTCGAGACGAAGGTTCCAGGGCCATGGAGAGTTGTATGCTCGTATCGAGTAAGGATGAAGTTGTATCTAAATGAGCAATAGGAACTTCCTTTGGAGCAGTGTCTAAACCGTCATTGGTAACACTGTCATCTCTAGATGAGGACTGTGGAATGTTCTGAATGTCATCATCATCATCAGCTCAAACCTATTCTGTATCAACAATAACTGTAACATTAGTAGATTCTATAATCACGTTTGTCCTTTTATTGTAAACCCGATATGCTCAACTATTTACAGAGTAACCCACAAAAATTCCTTCATCACTTCTTGCATCAAACTTTCCCAAAGATTCTCTTTCACGTAAGATATAACATTTACTTCCAAAACTGTGAAAGTGACTTGTCGTGTATTTTTTACCTTTCCATAGCTTATATGGTGTTTTATGAGTACAGGGACAAAAATACACTCTGTTTATGATATAACATGCAGTGTTAACAGCTTCGGCCCACAACCTCTTAGTGAGATTTCGTGAATGAATAATTACTCTAGCCATCCCATGTCGATTCTTCCTTTTGACTACATTTTGTTGTGGAGTTTTTGTTGCAGAGAACTCATGATGAATCCTTTTAGTGTCACTGTATTCCCCAAACTCCTTATTTTCAAACTCTTGTCCATGATCACTCAAGACCCGCATTACTTTTTATTTTTTTCTTCCTTTTTCATTTATCAGCTTTGTGCAAAGTCTCTTGAACACATCAAAAGCCTCTGATTTTCCCAGAGAAATTCTACCCAAAAAAAACGTGAGAAATCTTCAATGCATACAAGAATATACTTGTTTCCATTGTAGTTAGGAGTTTGTACTGGTCTCATCAAATCAATGTGAAGTAATTCAAGAGGTCTTGTAATGTAATTTGTGTTATGCTCTTATGACTGACTTTGTGCTTCTTTGCAAATTGACATCTTCCACATACTTTCTCCTTGATATCCTTCATTTCAGGTAAACCTTTCACTGCTTTTTATTTTACCAGCTTTTGCATATGCCTGCAATGAACATGCTCAAGTCTTTGGTGCCACAGAACAACATTGTCAGCATACACGTTATAACAATAGCAATTGTCACTAGTACGAATACCTTCCATACCTAAATTACTTTTAGGATCAGACACCAAATATTTATCACGGGTAAGATTTACCAATAAAAAATCATCACAAAGCTGACTAATACTTACTCGATTAGCCTTAAGTCCTTTAACTAACAACACTTTTTTAAACGAGGTAGTCCTTGCACATTCAACATACCTTTTCCCATAATACTACGTTTTGCTCTATCTCTGAAGGTCACTTGCCCAGATTCACTTTGCGTGACATTGCTCAGCAAGTTTTGATATCCTATCATATGTCTGGAACATTCGCTATCAAAGTACCAAACATTATTAAAAGCAGCGTTTAACACAATATTCATTATGGGTCTTAGCAGATTTCTTAACCCAGACATAGTTAAACTTCATATGAATTTGTGAGAGCAGTCACTTGCTAAATTTTAAATCTCGAAATAGTTAATAGCTCTAGATGCGCAGGTGTCCTAAAGCAGTGCAGTAATAGCATCCTTTGGGCTTTGTAACCAAAGGGGGTAGGACCTTAGTTCCCTCTTTAACATATACAATGGGTTTAGAAGATGATTCACTTCAGTACCCGAGACCAATCCTGTCACCTCTGTTTTTGCCTAGAGTCAGAATTTCATCAAGCTTACCTTTCCCTTTTTCAAGACTCTTTAGTGTTTGTTTCACTTTGTCCACCTTTGTTTGTAATGCCTCAATCAACTTTATCTACTGCTCTTTTTGTGCATATTTTTGCATAATATCTATTTGAAGGAATTTTTGACTAGCTTCTGATTTGTCCAACTTGCTATACAGTTCTTTGTGGATTTTGCATTGTTGTTCCCAATTTTCTTTCCACACCAGGTTGCCATCTGTGATGTTAGACAATTTCACACCAGAAAAGAAAGCAGCATAATTACCACCCTCACCCGTGTTTGATGATGCACAATTTGAGTCATCACTCCAGGTTGCAGCATAGGTCTTTTTCTTCTTCTGTGTAGTAGGGCATTATGCTTGAATGTGACCGTATCCATCACACCCATGACATTGTATTTTTCTTTGATCCGAATCAAACTTGTCTCTCTGTTTTCCACCAAACTTTGATGAATTTCCCTTTTTGCTAAACTTTCTATACACTATTGAAACCTTTGGATAAGTTAGCATCCTTTTCATGAAAATCTTCAAGAGATGACTGACCTAATTTTCTTGCTTCTCTAATGAAAGCAACATTTTTGTCAGTTTCTGCAATCTGGTTTGTCATGGACTCCATGTTGATTTCAAATGTAACCAATGATCCAATAACTTCATTTAGTCTTACTTTATCTACTTGCTTGGCTTCTATAAGAGCAATAACTTTCACAATAAATATTTTATTCAGAGAATGCAAAACTTTTCTTTCAAATTTTTTTTCTTCAAACGAATCTCCTAGAAGAGTGGCTTCATTGGCAAGTTTTATGGTTTTTCCTTAATATTCCATGATTTTTTCATCTTCTCTCATTCTGATAAGTTCGAACTTGGTGTTAATTTGTTGTAGCTTAACCAAACAAACTTCGGTCGTTCCTTCATAATGAACTTCGAGTGACTCCCAAGCCTCCTTTGCTGATTCAATGCAAGAGATCCTGCTAAATAGTTCCAAACTTAAACTACAAACAATAGTATTAATAGCCTTTGCATTAAAATTGCTACTTTTTTTTTTCTAACTTTGTCCACTTTTTTGAGGTTTGTTAGTAGTTTTTCCATCAGTAAAAATCACTAGACAAATCCATCCTTCCATTACAGATAACCATGCATCTTCCTCAATACCATTAATGTAAGCCTTAATACTTGCCTTCTAGTAGGGATAATTGGAGCCTTGTAGGAGTGGTTGTCATGTGGAAGAACAACCATCTCTTAGTGTGTCCGCCATAGCTTACCAAAAGTTCAAGGACCTCACCGTGTGAATATCTGATGCCTGCACTGATACCAATTGAAAGTTCATTTTGGTACTGATAACAATGTTTATAACGATGTTTTTAACAACATGTGAAAACGTTAGTAAACTGATAACAAAAGTAAGGGACGTAGAATATGTTATCGCATTCGGAACCATAAAAGTTCCTAATCTGCGGGGCTGTGTAGCCTGGATGTTAACAATCCACAATAATGAGTTTTGTTACAAACCTTCTTCAACAAGGTTTTACAAGTGTGTTTAAAACACCCTAAACAACATAACTAAGTGAATACCTATTTAAGCTTCCTCCTTGATTGACTTACTCAGAGTAAGTAGTCTTGTTACCATCCATACTGAGACTCCCCCTCAGTGTATGCCTTCGTCACGAAAGCGTTAGTTTGTCTTCAACACACACTGCAACATTGACACAAACAACGTCTGAAACGCCTTCATCTTCACTTAGGCTTCTAAGAAAAGCAGATTGATGAACACTAATAAACTCAAAAAGAACACGAACTCTTGCTCTCCATAAAACTCTCTTTCTTCCACTTAGAATTCGTGTCTTGTGCTCTGTCCTTCATGCTTTTAAATAATCATTCGTAGTGAACACATATAGTATGATTTGTGTTTCCATAACGTGAATGAGAGTCTACGCTTTGTCTATCTTTCTGTTTGCAACGCAGGCTTCTATCTTGATTGTCAATCTGACTTTGATTCTCTATTCATACTTCTTTTTCCATAATCACAATCTCAATCATTCCATATATAATAATCGTGCCAAAAATCATATATTCTATAATGTTTTATCAAAAAATGACAAATATACCCTTAGGCCTAGACACTAACAATTTTCTTTAGGAAATCTTGAAACAAATTTAACAATATGTTCTTGCTTCATTTTTTTTTTTTGAATGGAGAATTTCAAACCAAGTTTAATGACAAAAGACCATTTCAAATTTGAGAGAGAAAATACCATTAGCAGCGAAAAACCTAACTAGAAACAAACAAGTACCAAAGTAAGAATATAAGAAGCATAGAGGGCTCAAAATGGAAAATAAGAATGAAATACTAGCTTATTCAAGTGTTACGGGAGAAAAATGTCCTCCCTCACATCAGCAGCAGAAACAGTTTTCCAAAGTAGATGCCTATGGAATGTACTCCCATGAGATGCTTAAACATTAAACATTGAACTTCATCAATGGAATGTACTCCCAAGGAAGCAGCGTCCAAGTCCATGAAGATTTATTTTTACTCCCATTAATTACAATGAAAGAATTGCCTCAATGATGAGAAGGGAGTAGGTGTTCTCAGTTGCAAGTGGCTTCAACAAATTGCTAGAAGAAATTTTGGTTTTTACTCTTGACTGAAAGTGGCTGCTTCTTGGTAAAATGTTTATAGGTATTATTTCTTTGATGTGATTGTGGTATCTAAGTTAATTGAGTTCTTTGTGTAGGTCACAAAGATGGCTACACTAGGGTTTCGCCCCAACCGTGGGTAAATGTTCTCTTCTACCAAAGGTCCAGAATGAACCGGAGGTAGAAAATCTCATTACCCACGGTAGGGTGTTTTTTTTGACCATAGGTGTAAGAACATATATACTTACGGTTAAGAGGAAAAACCTTGGTTAGTCAAACCATGGCCCCTTCCCTCATTTTTCTCTCCTTCCCCTCATTTTTCTCCTTCCACCGTTTTTTCCTCCCATCATTTTTCCTCCCACCATTTTTTCCTCCCGTCGGCGACGGCGAGGGTTTAGGTCACATAAGCCCAATCACTGAATCTGTTAGCTCATCGAGACCGACGCAGAAAGAAGAAGGTCCGGCAGAAGCTCCTCACGCATCTCGATGTCCTCATAGCTCTTGACAAGGAGAGAGTTTCTCCGGAAGCCGACGATTATGGAAAGGCCTAGGCTTCCAAGAAGAGGAGGGCTCCCGCTCCTTGCAGTGCTCCGATCGAGGTCCTTGGAAGAGGCTGTTGAGCCGATGATGGAGTCGTCAAATCGGATGCCCCTCTTCTGTCACTCAGCGGACCGATACGCCACTCAGAGACCTTGCTCCGACGTTGATACAATTTCTTTGATTTTGATTCTCAAGAGACGTTTCCAGCTTTATGCCTATGTGATATAATTCCAGATTCCGACAAAATCTCCAATCAACTTGAACCTAGAGCGGTAATCACTGTTTCCTCAACTGTCTTCTTCTTTTTTTTTTTTTAGGTCATCATTGAATCTTAATAAGTGTCTCTCATGCGCTTGTACCAGAACTAGGAGTTCCAGATTTCCAAATAGTTCAGTTGTGATTGATCCCGAACAGGTAAGCATGTCCGTAAGCTTTTATTTTTTTTGTGCAAGCTGCTTATTGAACCCAACTTGAAGTTGAAAGTTTTTGCGTTTTTTGAACTTATTGCTACTTATGTGTAGCTCCTAATGTTATTTAATATGAAGGTCATCTGTCTAGAAGGAGAAGGGAGACTCTCTGCTTTCAGCAAACACACATACGACAGCTATTGTGAAGTTTTGGACTTCAGCGTTCTCATTACTTAAGTAAGTTATTACGCTGCTGCCAATACTTTATTGATGCACTGTAGAAATTCTCACTGGCAAGCCACGGATTGCTTCTTTTTAGCTAATCTCTATAGCATGTGAAGCCAAGGTAAAATACAGATTTTTCAATTGTCTTTCTATTCATGTATAAAATTTCTGTCCATTGGATCCCCGGGTTTGTTCAGAAATGTTTCAATG
This sequence comes from Aristolochia fimbriata, assembly GCA_019845555.1. Classification (NCBI taxonomy): domain Eukaryota; kingdom Viridiplantae; phylum Streptophyta; class Magnoliopsida; order Piperales; family Aristolochiaceae; genus Aristolochia; species Aristolochia fimbriata. The sequence continues at coordinate 19,176,597 of CM034080.1, forward strand.
AACATTTATGCTATATGTTTCTAGTTATATACTATTCATGGTTTTAAATGGTAGAGTTGCTTGAATTGAACTGCTTTCAGGTAAAAGTGAAGAATTGGGTTGATGGTGTTGAAAAGGAGAGTGTGGATGCGTTAAGTGCTATATTTGGCTCTGTTTTGCCTAGCAGTATCAATGAAGCCCTCAGATAACCTACTGTTATGGCGAATCCTCCCGATTCCTGTGCTGAATCAACTTCAAAGGTCATTCTTCCACTGTTAATTAAATGAGTGAACTGCAAGTTTCTTAATATTTCTTATGGATCTTATGCAGTCAGCACTGAGAGGAGATAACAAAAAAGTAAAATAGAAAGATGTAAACCAACTTTCAGATTTATTTATTTATTTTATATTAATTCTGTTTATGTTAGTTTCATCTCCTGTTATAATTTGGATGAAAATATTTGGATAACTATCTGATCACTTTCATAGATAACACTTTAGGGGCTTCTTAATGTTTATAATAGTTTTTCCTTCCTGTTATAATTTGTACCTGATCACTTTCATAAATAACACTTTAGGGGCTTCTTAATGTTTATAGTAGTTTTTCCTTCTTGTTATAATTTGGATGGCTATCTGATCATTTTCATGCATAATGATTTAGGGGCTTTTAACTATCTTCTTCTTGATTTTGTATTACTGTTCCTACAACTATTCTGTTATTCATCCTATCTTACGATGAGCATTAGCATTTAGTTACATACTCCAATAATTTGAAGGACTAAAAAAGAGTACCTCAATAATACATGCTGCAACTTCTTTTGGCAATTTAGGTTTCTCTTTTTTCATTGGTAGGATTTCCAACAATTTGATAATTGTTTCCTGTACACAATCTTAGCTTTTATAGTGGTAAACAACTTGTCTCCACTTTTATGTCTGTTTTATTTTTTTTATATCTTTTAGCAGATAAGGATCACATTGCATCAGCCTCTGTTGATTTCCTAAATTTACTTATGGTATGTGAAATCAAAGATGTTGATCCCTAAGCATCAACAGTTTGGTTGATATGCGGCATACTGCTCTTGTAGGAGATTCAGAAAGTGTCAATTGACTTTCATTTTTGTATTTTATGACATAGTTAACTAATAAAATGATAAGGAAAGGGTGATTACTGCTTTTGTATGGTCCACATATATTGACACTTTGCAAAATAAATAAACAAATATGCTTCTTCAACATAGCACATCAACAAGGAGAAAATTAATTCTCTTAATTTTCAAAAATGGGTGTAAAATCTTGTGTCATTTCACACTTCATAATTCCCTAGAAGCCTTTGCTGTATCTATGTTTAAGATGATGAGTTCGGAATATTTTTTATTATCAATTCTGTTTTTCGTTTTCGTGAGGATTACATATCCATGTTATCTGTCTTGCAACTAATCTTTGACAAACTTAGTTATTCTATCTTTGAGGGAACATGTTGCTTTTAAATCAGCTATCCAATTCTATTGCCTTTGCTGAACATGGAGAATGAGCATTCACTGCTAAGGCTGAATTTGCACAGCTCGGTAAGGTGCTGCTGGTTTACTGGTGATAAATGATACCGAAAGTAGTCATGTTGATATCTAGACCGAGTTAATAAGAACCGAACTGGTCTCTGATTCTGGTTTAACTGGGTCGGACCGACTGGTTTGGTTTGGTTTCTAAAACAGTGTTAAATATATATTCTCTCCTTGCTTTCAGTTACTTCTAGTGTCCTAAAATAGCAAAGGATAAAAGCAAGGGGTAATAGCGATTAATGTTTTGAAGTCTAATTTCTCTTCTGTTTACCGCTTGCTTTTTAAAATTTGGCAAACAATAAACGAAGCGAAGATTTGAGTCGATTGTTTTGCCGATCTTGCCACCTTCAATTCCAACGGCAAAAAGTGCACTACTCCAATTAATTTTCGTGATCTAGATTTTGAACAACAACGATTCGGAGAGGTATAGTTTCGTTTTCCACATCTCTTGCCAGTTGATCATTTACGCACCCCATTGTCACAGTTAAGAAATAACGACTCTGCCACTCCACTTTAAAATGGAAGTAATTCATCAGAGCGGGCTCTGTTTTGCTTCATTTCTACTCTGTTTTGCTTCATTTCTACTCTGTTATTGAGTCTTTCTTCTCATCATTCTCATCAAATTTGAACTAAGAGTGGTAAATGACCAATACTAGTGAAGGTTGATTGTGTAGGTATAGAAACCCTTGGTTGCTTTAACCCCTTAATGGAATTCTTGGGGGCTCTGTTGCTTAGGTTTTTTGCCAATCCTTAGTCACAAGTATTGGATCTATGTGATGCCAGTAAATACCTTTGAAATCTGTGTGTAGCAAATGCCTCTTCCACTCTAAATTAGTATGGTTAAACTATAAACATATTAGCCAATTAGGTAGTTGATTGCATACACTGTTCACAATGCGAAAAGGTCCTGTTTGATAGATTTCTGATTGTGAATCTGCTGGCCAATGGAACAATATGTCTGGAACACTTGAACTTAGATCTAATGCCCACACTTGCACCCCATGTTGCTGTTGAGGTAATAGCCCAATCCTACTGCCTGGGTTTTTTTTCATTCTTAATCTGAATTTAATGTGCAACACTTTTTCTTTTCTATGCAGAGCTGAGAAGAAGAAAATTCAAATTGCATGAAAGTGCATCATCTTCAAGTCCTGTAAGTTTTCTGATTTTATAAATAGAAGTTTTCTGATTTTTATAGGAACTTTTTTATTATCTGATGTTGTTCACTTGATGTTGGAGCACTTGCAAAACTATGCTAAACTTTATTAGTTGATGTATAAAAAAATCTTTACATTTTATGTAGAGGCAATCTCATCTAGAAAATGGAATAGGTGCTCCTCTATGCCATCAATGTTTGTTACTATTGGAACCTTGACTCATCCTGATTTTGGCTTCGTAATCATTTGACTTGTTTTATTGTTATCGAGTTTTACTGCAAGGTTCATCATCCTTGCTAAAGATCCAACCAGTAAATGTGTTTCTTCTCTAAAATTGAGTTTTCCCTTCAAAAGCCTGGTTTTCCATTTGTCCTGCAAAAGTCAGCCACATACATTAGCCAAAACGATGTCCATATAGGTGAAATGACCGTTAAAGAAACTTTAGACTTCTCCGCCAGGCCAAGGAGTAGGATCCAGATACGGTAATTTTATTTTTACTGTTAACTTTACTTGTTTGTTGTTTACCCTTTGCCGTTTCACACTTATCCTTCAAAAGACTTAGTATAATCTTTTCTGCATGTAGAACTTCTCACTGAGCTGGCAAGGCGGGAAAAGGACGCAGGAATATTCCCTGAGGCAGAAGTCGATCTGTTTATGAAGCTGGTGAAATTGTAAAATTAGATTACCTTTCTTTTTCTCTTTTCCTTCAAACAGATTCAGCAGCTGCTGCTATATAAATATTTTCAGGCAGCCTTTATTTCAAAGTTCTGATGTGGTAAAATATTTTCAGGCCACTGCTATGGAGGGAGTCAAAAACAGTCTTCAGACGGATAACACACTGAGAGTAAGCTTCCTATATACTCTTCCATTTCTTAAATCTTTTTCGAGGAACGAGAAAAGAATAAAGTAAATTAACACCTGCCGAATGTGACGTTATTAATGTAAAAGCTGTATGCTGATCGCGATGTCCATTTTGGGGCTTCCTTTACTTTTAGAGATGTCATGTTGTCGAATTCTTTGAGAGTTGTGGATTTGTATGCCCAGAAAGAAAAGGAACGGCTGATTTCTTGCAAGAGGTATATACTTGTTTATTTAGTGTGCTATGTCTTGTGTGCTGGTGTCTTTTGGAGTTTTTAGTGGCATCAAGGCTATAATTTACTTAGACAACCAGTGCAATATGCACCCTTCGTCTCTGCTGACCCAACTTCATGGTGGTGGAGAAGATTCCTCTATTAGAGTACAAATTACCAAGTGAATATTGACATGAGCTCTGCTTGCATTTGTCGGGTTACTTAAAAAAAGGACCAAGAGCAGCATTGGGCAGATAAAAGCAAGCCATACCGGTATATACCAGTTTCTGAATTCGCAGCTCGCTTCAAGAGGTTCCATGTGGGTATGCGTTTGGGGGAGGAACTCTCTGTTCTCTATAATAAGAGCAATAATCACAAAGCCTTATCTTTTACTAGTGTTTGTTAATATTTTAGGATCTTCCCAGCACTGTGGCAGCTAATAAGTATGAGTCAGAGACTTTGGACGTCAGTGCAAAGGGAGTTGCGTCTTTGTAATATCAGCATTTGTGTTCTTAGTCCTATTGTACTTCTTTATGTCTTCCTGGTTCCTTTGGTTGTTGATTGTATCGTTCTGTATTGGTGGCACAGAGGTATACCATTGATTCAGACATGTCATGCTTCATTGTTGAAATTGTTCTACATTTGTTGTGATAGATCTTGAACCTCATTAATAATTTATCTTTTTTTAGTGTCGGTGTCCCCATTTGTCTTTCTCCCAAATTTTTAAGATTTCTTTGGTCCTGGTTATAAGTTAGTCTCTATTAACATGTGAGCAATCATATTCAAAGCAAGTAAATTGAGGATTTTCTCACTTGGTTTAATTGGTTAGTTTTAGACTGGATTTAGGAGAAAATGAGTAGAAAATATTTTTATTTAGAATTTGAATTTAATATAATATTTAATAATTTTTATGATTTTATTTAGTTAAAAATAAAATAGATTATAATTAAAATAATAGTTAATAAATCATTACCAGGTTTCAGACCATGGGAAATAGAAAACATTACTTAGGGTTCAAGCTCATGGCAAAGGGAAATTATTAGCCAGGGTTCTAGCCCCTGGGTAGTGTATATTACCACCAACGGGCTGAAACTGTTAGGAATAGGCTCATTTACCAACTGGCTAAAACTGTTAGTAATAGGTGGGCTGAAACTGTTAGTATTAGGCTCATTTATCAACGGGCTGAAACTGTTGGTGATGAGTTCTTATACCCAAGGGCTTCAATTGTAGGTATTAAAGATTTACCCACAGTTCAGGCCTTGTCCTGCTTTACCCATGGGCTTCAACTGTTGGTAATATAACCATCTTTACCTAGGGTTCATTAATCGTTGGTAAAACTTTTAGCAAGGGAATTACTACCAACCCTCTTTTACCAAGGGTTGTTCATTGGTAAAAGTATTACTAAGGTTTTTTTCTTTCACTACCTATGGTCTACAACCGTTGGTAATGATGTCATTGCAGAGGTATGGCCTGAAAAGAGCTTTGGTGGTTCATTCAAAAGGATGTAGATGAAATGATTCCCCGTGGTAATGTCTCCATTCTCGCTGGGTTGCTCCATCTCCAGCTTTTGTACTTGGGACAGCCTATCTATTTTGGCTGGCTCGACCTGAATTTCACTGATCCAAGTTGGCATTACTCACTGCACCCTGGAAAGCTTGAGAGGAGGTGGTCGAGAGTTCAATGACAAAGTCCTAAGAAGAACTCGGTCTGGTGAGGGAGGACCAGTTGCAGATGCACAGGTAAGTACCACCTTTTCTTTTGTTTTCAAATGGTCCACAGTTCAAATTCATAATAAATTATTTCAAGAATTCAAGTAAAGTAACTTTCCCAAAATCAACCTTAGAAACGTTTCCACGAAAAACGAATAGGAAACGCCCTGATTGCAGATCTGGTAATTAATGAGGATTTGGTGTAATCTACATTCGCCTCTTGTGTATACAATTCATTGATTGTTTAGTACTAATGCAAGATACTAAAGATTTATCTATAACTAGATCCTAAATGCAGCTGTTGCATTGTTACTCAGTGGGCAATGTAATCAAGACCCTGGATTCGTGGATCCATCTCTCAAGTGAGTAGACAATGGGTCAACCCTTCTGCCCATATGACCAAATTGCCAACCAAATTATAATCTTCTATTAAACTTTTTTTTTTTTGGCAGAAGCTGAAAGATGGAGATGCAACTATACTTGTCCTAATATTTAGCTTATATTATTCAACTATAGAACTCGTTAATTGTATTTGTATATTGTTTCTAAAATGGAGCAAATACGACTAATAGTTATTCTGTGCGAGTTACCCAATCACCTTCTGTCGAGCAAGCGATAGAAATGAACTAATTTATTTGCTTCCTCCTTCTAATTGCATCTAAAATGGAAACACCTTCAGACTTATTTTTGAAACATGAGTGCAAGCACGTGCATATTTAAATAAAAAAATATTATGCAATAAGATTAAGGATAATAACACGTTTCGAGTCATTGTTGAATCCGATTCTACTGGGTTAAATGGAAACTAATAACCTATATTCTAATGTGAGTTTAGCTTAATCTACCCATCCCCCGGGAAAGTGCTTCGATAAAAAATACTTGTCGGTTTAGTTGAGCGGGTTTGAGAGAGCTCAATCAACTGTTGTACGACTGCAAAAATCCCTGGTGATGCCTTAAAATCTATGCCAAAATTCATAATGTTACGGAGATTCTTAGTTTAATTTAAACAGATCTTAAAATCTATGCCAAGATAGTTTTCATTCAACATAGTGACTGGGAGACCCTTTTACACGTATTAATAAGCATGGGATTTGCCTGCCTTGCCATCGCAAAGTTAATACATGTGAGAAGGATTGTGTAGATTTCCTGAAAGTCTTAACATTATTTCAGCTACACAAGAGTATATAAAATGTGTTAAACATTGTATATACTATATAGTCTGCTTATATATCATACGTAATTTATTTATAATATTTTTGGTAATTTATTTAATATTTTATAATTTATATAGTATTTTATAATGTTATAACTGAGTTAATAAAGAGGTACTTTTGCCCACTTCGATATTCACATGGACGTAAATACAAACCTGCATATATTATCCATAAAAAAAACCAATAATTATCATATGTTTGTAGAAGGTTCCCATTTGTATGTCAATATATTTGTCTTTAATTCTCTTGCTCTACAAATATACACACGAAACAAAAAATAAAAATGAAAAGTAAGTCGTACTATAGCCAGTGGCGGAGCAGAAATTTTTTTTTGTGGGGTCATAAAGGAAATTAAAAAATATATAATATATATTCTCTCTCCTTCCCTCTCCCTCACTCTCCCCCTCTCTCTCCCTCTCTTCTCTTTCCCTCTCTTCTCTCTCTCTCTCCCTCTCTTCTCTTTCCCTCTCTTCTCTCTCTCTCCCTCTCTTCTCTCTCTCTCCCTCTCTTCTCTCTCCCTCTCTTCTCTCTCTCTCCTCTCTTCTTCTCTCCCTCTCTTCTCTCTCTTTCTTCTCTCTCCCTAAAAATCTCTCTTCTCTCTCCTCTAATATTTTTATATCTCTCCCTGTTTATATATAAAAAATATGTTTTGTAATATTTTTATGTTTTATATTAATATATAAATAAATAAAATTTTTATATATATCCTGTTTTTTAATATATAAAATTATGTTTATAATAAAAATATGTTTTTTAATAAAATATGTTTTATATAATTTTTAAAAATATTTTTTTATGTATATGTTTTAAATAATTGTTTAAATTTATATGTTTTAAAATATTTTTGTAAAAAATATGTAAAAATATTTTAATAATAAAATAATGTTTAATAACGTATGTTTTAATAATAAAAAAATATGTTTTTAATATGTAAAAAATAATTTTATGTAATAATGTTTTTTTTTAAATAAAATAAAAATATAATATTTTAATAATAATATAATAATAAATAATGTTTTTGTAATAAAATAATAATATAATATTAAAAAAATAATTATTAATATGTGACATAAATAATAATAAATAATAAAAAATAATATTTATAATATGGGTTTAATAATAATAATAATGTTTGGATAATGTAATTTAATATAATAATAAATTTTATATAATAATATAATATAATATATAATAATAATAATAATAATAATAATAATAATAATAATAATAATAATAATATAATAATAATAATAATAATATAATAATAATAATAATAATAATAATAATAATAATAATAATAATATATTAATATATAATAATAATAATAATATATATTAATGGATAATAATAATTGGATAATAATAATAAATAAATAATAATAATGGGTTTATTAATAAAATATTTTAATAATAATAATAATAATAATAAATATAATAATAAAATATAATAATAATGTATTTATGTTTTATAATAATATATGTAATAATAATAATAATAAAATATAATAATAAAGATTTATAAAATACGTATGTAATATTTATATTTAATATGCTTAACGTTAATATGGCATTTTAAATAATAATAATAAGATGCATTTATGTATTTTATAATGATAATAATATAATTGATAGCGTAGATTTAATAATAATGTATAATAAAATATTAATAGCATTTTTTTAAATTAATAATGCTTTTATATAAATAATAATAAATATTAATATGTAATAATAATTTTAATAATAATGATAATAATAATTTTATATGTAATAAATATGTAATATATAATAATATATATGGTTTAAGATTAATATAATAATAATGGTAATAATAATAATAAATAATATATATATAATAATAATATGCATATAAAGAAAATAAAATAATAATATTAAGATTAATATTAATAATAATATATATATTTAAAATAATATAAATAATAAATGGTTTAATATAATAGGAATAAAATAATAATAATAAAATAAGTAAATATATGTAAATAATATGTAAAATAAATAATAATATAATAAATAATAATAAATAATATATAAATAATAATATGTAAAATAATATATAATAAATAAATAATAAAATATGTAAATAAATATAAATAAATATGTATTAAAATAAATATGTAATAATAATATAATAAATAAATAATAATATAAAGTAAATAAATAATAAATAAATAATAATATAAATAAATAATAAATAATAATATATATATATATGTAAATAATAATATAATAATAATATGTAAATAAATAATATATATATATATATAAATATATATATATATTTAATAATATGTATATAATTGTATCTCTTTTATATATATAACGTATTTATATATATATATAACTTTGTCCTCTCTATCCTCTCTCTATATCTCTCTTTAAATCCTCTCACAGTTCTGGTTTCCCTCAGTTGGTTATATTATGCTAGTTATTTTTACTTTGAATATAATTCTTACTTAAGTATAGATTTCTGCCTTACTGCATTATAAGGGACAATGTAGGGTTTTAATCCACATCCCTATTTTTTCGGGGACCTTCATTTTTCCACCGCCCTAGGGTTTTGGACCACGCCCACTCCCTTTTTCCATTCTTTTCCAGCACTACCCTTTGACAACCCTTCTTCCGCTTCGCCCTTCTTTCAGCTCAGCCACCCAAATTCACCATTCCCCACGCTGGAACTCCATAGTGGACGGTGGCTTCAAGTACCCCCACCTCCACCAGTCCGTGTACTACCAAAAACACCACCATATTCTATTGGTCTTGCTCGCCGCTTCTCCACTTCCATCTGGCCTCAAACATCCGTTTGATCTGCACTCATGGCAGATTCACAACCAACAGTCCTACCGATCGCTCACTACTTCAAAGTCCAGTCCATCGACATCCAGACAACCACAGGACTCGCAGACCAAGAGAGTTCTCCCAACTCTGGACACACCCTCCCTGGAAGCATGCATGGCAAAAATAGAAGGAAACTACCGTTCCCTCAGCTAGACACTAACAGACATCTAGAACAGCTAGCATATGCTCCTCCGAGCATTCTGCTCTGGCACTCAGACACATTCTCCACCAGGCTTCTCACCCCCATGTACCACTTCCCCTCCAGCAACTTCAAGAGTGTACAACCCGGTTTATGATCCAGATCATTATGACGATGTCTCCCAACGTGGCCGACATGCTCCTACTCCCCACCCTGACTCTCCAGAAAAAGATAATTCGGATTGACTGCCCACGATATATTGACTATGAAAACCCAATCATGTGGCTTACTAAGGCCAACCAATTCTTCGACTACCATGAGGTCGATGAAGACAAACGGGTCTCTATGGCAAGCTACTACCTTAACGGCGAGGCATGGCAGTGGTTAGCAAGCATACGAATGGCTCTTGGGAGTTCTTCACCCAGCACTTCTGTGCACGTTTTGGACCAAGTGAATTCAAAGATCTCCATGGGGCCCTGGCCAAGATTCGACAAAGGGCATTGTTCTTGAGTTCATCGCTGAAATGGAACGTTTTTCCAATCGAATCCGTGGATGGCCCACTGAAGCCAAGATTAGCTATTTTGTAAGTGGCTTGCAGAAAGATATCTAGGCAGAGGTACAATCTTTTCGCCCTACTACGCTTACTGAAGCTAAATCGGTAGCTGTCCTTCATGAGGAGAAACTACAATCGTTGCATTTGTCCACTTGGTCGGCACATAGGTGGCTGAATTCAACCAGCACGGAACCACTCAGATCCACCCTCCTCGCCCCTATTCCTCCGTCATCTCCCCTACTTCAAAACTAGCACCCGAGGGTCCCAAACCTTTTGTAAATGTTTAATTTCAATCGTATTTCATTGAGATGTACAATGGTACATATATACACTTCGTGAGTGTTTGTTTCCTAGTTGGAGTAGGAAAGTTTACAGAATCAAATCAAAGGAGATTGGGATTACAGGATTACTGCTGGATAAGATTACAAAAACGGAACAGATTAGGATTCTGATAAGGAAGGTGTGTCAGCATCGAATGTACCATCTTCTGGTACTTGACGTGTAACTCTTGCTGTAACACGACTTGTATCATCGTGTGATACAGGATGTCTAACATTCCCCCGCTCATAAATTGAGATTTGGGAAGACCTTTGGTGAAGACATCAGCAACTTGATCGTGTGTGGAGATGTATTTAACTTGCAACAGACCAGAGGTAACACGTTCACGAATGAAATGGTAGTCAAGTTCAACATGCTTAACTCTGCCGTGAAACACAGGATTTGCTGCAATGTATGTGGCTGAAAGGTTGTCACACCAAATCACTGGAGGGCTGGAGATGAACACCTTGAGTTCTTTGAACAGCTGAAGAACCCAAGAAGCTTCAGCTGCTGCAATAGCAAGAGCGCAGTATTCTGCTTCTGCACTTGAACGAGCAACCGTCGGTTGTTTCTTGGAGGACCAGGAAATGAGTGAGCCACCAAGGAAAATGCAGAAGCCGGTTACTGAGCGCCGATCATCGGGACAACCGCCCCAGTCGACGTCAGAGTAGACATCCACCCCTAGATCAGAGGAAGGATGAATGACGAGGCCATAGCTGAGAGTACCTTTAAGATAACGCAGAATGCGTTTAACCGCACACCAGTGTGTGTCCGTGGGATTTTGTTGAAACTGGCAAGCTTGATTGACTGCATATTGAATGTCTGGTCGTGTCAGGGTAAGGTACTGCAAGGCGCCGACTGTGCTTCTATAGATAGAAGGATCGGGTAAGGGAGTGCCATCATATTTCGACAGTTTGGAGCCGGTAACAATAGGAGTGGACAACGGTTTAACTTCAGAGAGACCCAGTCGGGACAAAATATCAGTAGTGTATTTAGTCTGAGCAAGGTGAAGACCGCTCTGTAAGTTGGTAACCTCAATCCCAAGAAAATAGTGGAGAGCACCTAAGTCCTTGATTGAGAACTCTCGTTGCAGATTGGCGAGAAGACGAGCAATATCCTTTGGAGAGCTGTCGGTAATAATGATATCGTCGACATAAATCAAAACAAAGATAGTGGCAGTGGAGGTGTACTTGACGAGGAGAGAGGAGTCCGCTTTGGATAAAGTAAAACCAAGATCAAGGAGGTAAGATGTAAGTCGTTGGTACCACGCTCGAGGACTTTGCTTTAGGCCGTAAAGAGATTTGTGAAGCCGACAAACTGCATCAGGATGGGTCTTGTCCTGGAAGCCAGGAGGTTGGACCATATAAACTTCGTCATCTAGATTGCCATTGAGGAAAGCATTGTTGACATCCAATTGACGAATTGACCAATTGCGACCTACGACAAGAGTCAATACCGTGCGAATGGTAACCGGTTTGACAACTGGGCTGAATGTTTCAAAGTAATCTTGTCCTTCACGCTGGTTGAACCCCTTTGCTACCAGACGAGCTTTGTACCTGTCAATGCATCCATCAGGTTTGGTCTTCACTCGAAAGACCCATTTACAACCAATTGCCCGTCGACCCTGCGGTAATGAAATAAGAGACCAAGTGCGGTTTGTTAGCAGAGCATTCAATTCATCATTCATCGCCGCATGCCATTCTGGTGACTTCACTGCTTGACTGTAACAAGTGGGTACAGATGGGGGTTTGGGGTTGGGTAAAGGGTGCTTAGAGGTGAAAAAGGTGCGGGGTGGGAGGGAGTTGGTCATGGACCGTGTAGTCATGGGATGTGTAGCAAGAGGAGCACCCGGTCGTGCTCGGGTTTGTATTTTTGGAACTGAGGAGAAGTTGTCAGGTGTGGGACTAGTGGGTGTACTTACGGTGTGAATATCACTAGGAGTGGCAACTGTAGGTACAATAGAAGGTACGGGGGAAGTGATGGGAGTTGCAACTGTAGGTACAGTAGAAGGTACGGGGGAAGGTACAATGGGAGGTAGAGAAAGAAGTGGAATTGAAGGTGCAGTGGATGAAGAGGAGGGCTTCGGTGTAGGAAGTAGGGCAGGTTGGGAGTAGGGGAAAACAGTCTCGTCGAAGACCACATTGCGACTGACATATACTTTATTGCTGGAGACATCGAGACATCTAAATCCTTTGTAATTGGGATGGTAACCCAAGAAAACACATGCTGTTGACCTATCCTCAAGTTTGTGAGCTGAGTAAGGTCGAAGATGCGGGTAACATAGACACCCAAACACTCGAAGTGAGGAATAATCTGGTGGTTTACCAACAAGGACATCAAACGGACTTTTAGAATGAAGAATGGGAGTGGGGAGACGATTGATAATGTAAACTGATGTAGCAAACGCAGAGTCCCAGTGGGATTTGGGCATTGAAGCCTGTGCAAGTAGGGTCAAGCCCATCTCCACGATGTGACGATGTTTTCTTTCAACTAAGCCATTTTGTTGTGGTGTGTAGGGGCAAGAGACATTGTGGTGGATACCCGAGGAGGGCAGGAGGTCTTGAAATTTCTTACTCATGAACTCAGTGCCGCCATCTGACTGAAAGACTTTAAGCTTAGCTGAAAACTGATTTTCAACTAGGATCTGAAATTTGGCAAAAACAGATGGAACTTCAACTTTAGATGATAACCAAAACAGCCAAGTGAAATGTGAATAGTGATCGACAAAGGAGATATAATAACGATATCCGTTGATGGAAGTGATGGGGCAAGGTCCCCAAATATCTGCCGAAATCGTGTGTAGCTTAGACGGGGGGCGCGTTTGAGAAGAGGAGAAAGGAAGAGTAGTAGACTTGATAATACGACAAGCATGACATGTATTATTAGGAGAATCTGAAACGACAATATTAAGCTCTGCAAAACACATGACGCATGACAGAAGCACCGGGGTGCCCTAACCTACGATGCCAGAAAGAGAAATCAGAAACAGAAGACAGTAAACAACTTGGTGAAGCATTGTGGTCGACGACATAGAGACCGTTCCTACTCCGTCCCTTGAGCAGAAATTTGCTCGTATTGGCTTCCTGTACACGAAAACCATTAGAATAAAAAATAACCTGACAATTGTGATCAGAGGTAAGTTTTGAAACTGATAAGAGATTTTTAAGAGAAGAGGGAACGGAAAGAACTCTTTGAAGTGGTAAAGATGTTGTAAGATGGAGTGTACCAATGGCTGAAATAGGTAAACCAGATCCGTTACCAAGCATAACTTGATCCTGTCCATTGTATGGACCACTGTCAGTCAGCAGTGAAGCATCCGAGGATATGTGGTGTGATGCCCCCCAAAGTCAATGTACCATGCCGAATAAGAGGAATTGTCCAGCTGCGCCGAATGAGCTTCTGGAGGAGTAGGGGGCTGATAACTGAGATTGAACCTATTGTGGCATTGAATGGCAGTATGACCTCTTTTATTGCAAATCTGGCAGAGAGGTCGATTTGAGGAATCATTTCGATCTTGCTGGTTTCTGCCGAAACCACAACCACCGTTCTGGCCGCGACTCTGGAATGGCGGCCATGACCAGCACGACCACCACCGCGGTGGCCTCGTGCAACAACATTGAGAGAGGGTCTAGAGGAGGAGTCCAAGTGCTGTAAATGGACCTGTAACTGAAGTCAATGCTCCTGAGTCAGTAATAGATTAGTGAGTGTCAAAGCTCACCGGATCAACTTGTCCTGTAACCGTTTGAGCAAACGGTTCAAAGTCAGGGCCTAGTCCATTAACCACATAGTGAGTCACAGTCTAGTCGTCGAGTGGTTGTCCGGTAGCAGCAAGATCATCCACGATGGCTTTGACGCGATCCAGATAAGTGCCCATGGATAGAGACCCTTTTCGCAGGGTCTGTAGAGTGAACCGAAGATGGTTCAGCCGAGATTGAGAGGTTGAGGCATAGACCCGTTGAAGTTTAAGCCACATAGCCGAGGCACTAGTGAGGCCGAGTGTTTGTCCAATCGCAGCGTTGGACAAAGTTGCCACGATCCAACTCTGGATCGTTTGGTCAAGGGCATACCACCGAAGGTATTCAGGCGTGACTGTAGAGGAGTTTGCAGGAGAGTACTGAGGTGGAGGTTGAATGGAGCCATCAACGAATCCCATGAGGGATTGACTATTGAATACCGGAAGGAACTGCTGGCGCCACAGTAAATAGTTGTCGCGATCAAGTTTGATTGAAACATGATGTGTGATGTTGTTTACAGTCACACAAATCTGGCCTAACGTCTGGCCAAGGTCGAAGAGAACACCCCGACTTGTATTTGGCGTGTGAACAAGGAGGGAAGCTGTGGGGGTGGTGGACGATTGAGGGGAATTTTCATTGGCCATTGGAACGAAGGAGCAAGAACAAGAAGAGGAATGGGAAGAGAGAAGCTAGGGATCCACGCAAATTAGGGTTTTTACGTGGAGCCGGGGGTCTGGCCTGATACCATGTAAATGTTTAATTTCAATCGTATTTCATTGAGATGTACAATGGTACATATATACACTTCGTGAGTGTTTGTTTCCTAGTTGGAGTAGGAAAGTTTACAGAATCAAATCAAAGGAGATTGGGATTACAGGATTACAGCTGGATAAGATTACAAAAACGGAACAGATTAGGATTCTGATAAGGAAGGTGTGTTAGCATCGACTGTACCATCTTCTGGTACTTGACGTGTAAATCTTGCTGTAACATGACCTGTATCATCGTGTGATACAGGATGTCTAACACCTTTTTAGACATTCACGCAAGCATAGATGGATGTTATGAGGGCTAAAGGCTTCTGCTTCAATTGTGACAAAAGATTCACCCCGGGCCACCATTGTAAACGTTTCCAATTGCATTTAATTGAGGAAATCGGGATGGACAAAGTTCAACCCATTTTGGAGGACGATGATCATGATGTCAGTGCAGTATCCCTCCATGCCATCTTTAGCTCGGCACTGTCTCCACGAACCATGAAGCTCGCGGGTAAAGTGCACTCTACCCCCTTATCATTCTTTTGGATAGTGGCAGCACATAATTTTGTGTGCACTCAGTTGGTGCATCGATTGGGCCTTAATACCGTAAAATTTTGGGCTTTCGAGTCATGGTTGGTAATGGTGCATTCCTTTTTGGCTCGGCGATGTATCGTAAGGTGCCCTTAACCATTCAGGGGACAATAGTGGAGGCCGATCTTCTCCTTTTGCCAATTGATGGGGCCGATGTCGTTCTTGGCACTTAGTGGTTCCAAGAACTAGGCCCGGTCAACTGGCATTTTTCTCACTCTACCTTCTCCCTCGATCATAAAGGTGCAACAGTCACATGGGAAATTGGTCTTGAACAAGCAAATTCAAAAGCAGGTGAGGTTAAATCGTACTCAGCCAGTCATGGTGCATCAACATTTTTCATGTGGTGCCACATGGCGAGACCAACTGATACGCATCCTTCACCGATCCCCTTAGTACTAACCCCTCTACTTGAGAAATTTAGTTTGGTGTTTCAGGTAGAAGGATTGCCACCAGAATGAACTCACGATCACCGTTTCACTCTTCTCCCGAACAATCAACCGGTGAACGTTCGGCCTTACTGAATATGAACGCGTTCTCATCACTCTTCTTGCTTCTAAAGAAAATGGATGGCTCTTGCTGTTTCTACGTTGACTATAGGGCATTGAACAACTTAACAATCAAAGATTAGTTCCCTATCCCTACTTTCGACGAGCTACTGGATGAACTGCATAGCGCTGCAATATTCTCCAAATTAGACCACTGTTCTGACTACCATCAGATTCGGATGTCATCGGCGGACGCGCACAAGACATTCAGAACACACAACAGTCACTATGAATTTCTGGTGATGCCCTTCGGACTATCTAATGCACCTGCTACCTTCCAGGGTCTCATGAATGATTTGTTCGGACTATTGAGACTATCTAATGCATATTCTCTACTTTTTAAACTAATAAAATGTGTTTTTTGGCACCCCCAAAATTTGTTATTTGGGTCATGTCATTTACTTCACGGGCTTATCTACAGACCCGGCCAAATTAGAGGCAGTTGCAAGATGGCCGCCACCAGACACTACACGGCAACACCGGAGCTTTCTCAATCTTGTAGGCTATTATAGTTGTTTCATGAGAAACTATGGGGTGTTCGCTCGACCGTTGACAGATTTGCTGAAGAAAGCTGAATTTATCTAGTCCAATGAAGCAAATTGTTCCTTCCTTTTAAAGGATGCTCTATTATCTGCCCCGGTATTGGCCCTTCTAGATTTTACAAAACAGTTTGTCGTGGAGTGTGATGCATGTGCAGAGGGTGTGGGTGTAGTCCTATAGCAGGAGGTCACCCGATAGCGTTCTTTAGCAAACCGTTCGTTGGCAAGCAATCTAGATTTTTGACCTACGAGAAGGAAATGTTAGACGTTGTTCTTGGAAGTTTTTTTAGAAATAATTAAAAAAAAATAAAAATTTACACAATTGTCACTGTTCCAAATTTAATTGCCAAAATGTCATATTTCACCTTTGACCAAGGTTGACCACCTTGGTCAAAGGCCACGTAGGCGACACGCTGGCTTGCAAGCGCCAACATGTCGCCAAAATTTTTTTTTTTTTAAAAGCGAAGGCAGCATTGAAATGCCACCAACAAAAAAGAGGCGCCTCCTATTTTTGGGAAGGTGGCTTTTAGAAGCAGCCTCCCAAAAAAATATTATGGATAAGGGGACTTATCCATTATACGCCTTTTTTTTTTGGAAAGGCTGTTTCCCAAAAAATAGGGAGGCGGCTTTAGAACTCGCCTCCTGTTTTTAAGGGGAGGCGGCTTTTAGAAGTCGCCTCTTATTTTTATCCTATTTGATGCCGCCTTCTGCTTTTAAAAAAAAAAAATTTCGGCGACACGCTGGCGCCTGCAAGCCAGCGTGTCGCCTACGTGGCCTTGACCAAGGTGGTCAACCTTGGTCAAAGGTGGAATATGACATTTTGGCAATTAAATTTGGAACAGTGACAATTGTGTAATTTTTTATTTTTTTTTAATTATTTCTAAAAAAACTTCTTGTTCTTGCCGTGCACCAATGGCGTCGGTTGTCGCTTCACTATTTTGACGGACCACCGATCTCTAAAGTTATTACATGACCAACACCTGTTGACTCAACAACAACAACAATGGCTCGTCAAATTTTGGAAGTTTTTTTAAGAATAATTAAAAAAATTAAAAAATTGCAAAAATGACACTATTCCAAACATATTTGCCAAAATGTCACTATTCATTCTTTGACCGAGTTGGTCAACTTTGACCAACTCGGTCAAACACCACTTAGGCGACACGCTGGCCTGCAGGCGCCAGCGTGTCGCCGTATTATTTTTTAAAAGAGCAATCCGTAGGCGGCATTCAAATGCCGCCTACCAAGAAAATACGAATGAACAAGGCGGCATTCAAAGCCGCCTACGACAAAACTCGAGGCGGCTTCGAAATGCCGACTTCGAAACGAATTTGGTTGAGGCGGAATGCAAATGCCGCCACTGTTAAAAACACGAGGCGTCTTTTCGATGCCGCCTCTCCCGGACTTAGCGAAATTCGTGACTTTTCTGCTGAACGACTTTAGGAGGTACTGAAGGCGGCATATAGAAGCCGCCTTCAGTTTAATTATTGAAGGCGGCATTTAAATGCCGCCTTTATTTTAATTTTTTTTATATTTTATTTTTGTTTTGGCTTTAGTCTGTTTTTTAACCTATAAGCACCTGTTAACATTCATAATAAAAAACTACTAATCACATTCATAATAAAAAACTACTGATCACATTACATAATAAAACACTACTGATCACATTACATAATAAAAAACTGCTGATCACATTACATAATAAAAAACTACTGATCACATTAGTTTGCTTGAATACATTAGTAAGTATACAAATTTGAAGACATAAAAAATAATGAAAAATAACAAATATAAATTACAGAAACAATCACAAGGCAGAACTAGGCTCTGGTGCACCAATTGCCTTTTTCTGCCTTCTCGTATAAATCCTCCTAATGGGAGGATGGCGGCTGGGCTCAGGCTCCTGGGGCTGCTCAATGGGCTGCTCAAGAGGCTGCTCAAGGGGCGGGCCGGGCTCCGTTTCGGGTATCTGCTCAGGTGGAAGATCAAGCACCGTAGGCTCCGGTACAGCTGGAACCTCGTCAGAGTCCTCAACACGAGTCGTCGTCTCAGCTGTAGGCCGACGCCTTGCACGACGTCGCCGCGGAGCTCTATCTCTAGCTGGCTCGACCACATGAGAAGGCTCACCAGCATGTGACTCATCTCTGCCGACAATCGCTCCCTCCAAGAGTGGAAGACTGTGCAGGATTGACTGACAGTAGTGTCCAATCTCCAGCCAGTGTGGGTCTGTGGATGATGGGTATAAGGCTGCCCTATGGTTGACGCGCTCAACCACGTTCCTTACACAACCCAACTGCGAAAGAAAAACGTAAGTTAAAAATGTTAATAAAGAAATTATCATTTCACAAAGTTAAGTACGTACCAATGCCTCCTCGGTATAACCTCTAGGATGGTATACCATGGCTGGCTCTGCTGGTGGAGGTGCTATGAATCGTCGAGTAGCCCCCAAATACCACCTCATATAGTCATTGGGAGCATGTCTGGGGGTGTGTGCCCAGCTGCCCATAACAACATACTCCGCCCGCGCCTCCCACCGAGCGATGTAATCACGGTGGTATAGTGCCCAATCCTCCCTAGCTCGGCCTTTTTGAGAGATGTGAGTAACATGCTCGACATCCTCCGGTGGAGTCACCTGCTCAAAGTTATTAAATTAAACACTGAACAATAAATAGAAATTGAACTTGGGTGTTGCAATAATTACGTGCTCCAACCCGAACTGTAACATCACTCGATCAGGAACATGCAGCTCGACGATCTTGAAGCAAATAAGAGGTGTCCTAGACAACCAGATACGTCTACCTTCAACGCAGATAGTAGGTAGATGCTGCATGAAATCGAGGTACGGCTGCTAGTTTACCTAAGAAAAATACAATAATTATTACTGGGAACTTGCTAGGGTATGAATTGTCTTTACTGTTTGTTCGTAAAGTAACTTACCTAATAGCTCCGCTGGTGGAATGAAGGAAGAATGAAGGAAGAAGAGAAAGAAGAGGGTCGGGGGAGTTAAAAAAGAAGGCATCGCGATGCCGCCTCCCGGTGTTTAAGTCAATCAGCTGAAAATACGAATTTTCGCTAAGTCATGGTTGAGGCGGCATCGAAATGCCGCCTCGCTTTTTTAACAGTGGCGGCATTTTCATGCCGCCTCCCGAGTTTTAGTCCACCGGCTGAAAATACGAATAGTATCGGTTGAGGCGGCATCGAAATGACGCCTCACTTTTTTTTGAAGGCGGCATTTTAAAGCCGCCTCGATCGTATATTATTTTGTAGGCGGCATTTGAATGCCGCCTATGGATTGCTCTTTTAAAAAATAATACGGCAACACGCTGGCGCCTGCAGGCCAGCGTGTCGCCTACAGGCCAGCGTGTCGCCTACAGGCCAGCGTGTCGCCTACGTGGTGTTTGACCGAGTTGGTCAACTTACCAACTCGGTCAAAGGATGAATAGTGACATTTTGGCAAATACGTTTGGAATAGTATCATTTTTGTAATTTTTTATTTTTTTAATTATTCTTAAAAAAACTTCCAAATTTTGTGCTTTGATTTTGAGATCACTTACTGTAAAGGCTCGAACAATAATGCCTGGGTGGTTCTGTACACTTCTTGGTACTCAAATTGGTAGCAAACATTAGGTGCAGAGCCGAACACAACACACGCTGTGAGGTGGTCGATGGCATTATCTTCTTCAAGAATCGCCTTTTTATACCGCAGGTGCATTCATTATGCTCTGATCTTATTAGGGTGATCCACAACTCACCGGCGGGGGGCCATGAAGGTGAACTCCGCACCTTTAAGAGGATATTCGTCAGCTTCTTCTGGCCACACATGTTCAAGGATGTGAAGGATTTTGTTGCTGCTTGCACTATATGCCAGAGAGTCAAGATAGACCACTCATCCCTGGCGTGCTTACTCCAACCTCTTCCCATCTCACAGCAAGTTTGAGAGGATATATCGATAGACTTTGTCGACGGTTTGCCTCTTTCTAGTGGGTTTACTACAATTTGGGTGATGGTGGACCGGCTGAGCAAGTATGCCCACTTCATCCCCAGATGCTTGATCCCTACACGTCTAGCACTCTCACGTACATCTTTAGCCGAGAGATTGTTCGATTACATGGCATCCCACTTACAATCGTCTCAGATCGTGATCCGGTCTTCCTTTCATCCTTCTGGAAGGACCTCTTTCGGATCACACACACTACATGACTGCGGAGCACAACACACCATCTGCAGACCGACAATCAAACTGAGGTGGTAAACTACGACTTAGAGACTTACTTGCGTTGTTTTACAGGTGATCAACCCCGACCGTGGTGAAAATTTCTTCCTTTAAAATGGTCCTACAAAATTGTGCATCATTCCACCATTAAGATGTCCCCTTTTCGAACTTTGTATGGTCGGCCCACTCCGGCAATTCTGTATCCATGGCACCACGGCGGTCGCAGACCTTGAGCACACCCTCCTTGCCTGAGATGACATGTTGTGTTTTATCTCGAACACACTCACCTAGTCTCAGAACCGAGTGAAGCAACAAGCCGACAAACATTGAATAGAGAGAGAGTTTCAGCCACAACCTGGTCTACTTGAAGTTCCTGCCCTATCGACAGTCTTCCATCATGATTCAGCGCAACCAGAAACTCTTCTACTGCTACTTTGGTCCCTTGCCTATCATAGAGCGGATCGACCCAGATGCTTACAAGCTCCGCCTACCTGACGGGTGTTCCATCCACAATGTCTTTCATGTTTCTCTACTAAAGAAGCACATTGGCGATGTTGTGTTCAGCTCCCCCACTCTACCTTCATGGAGCTCCTCCGGTCATATACTGCATGAGCCATAATCAGTCCTTTAGCGTCGCCGCATTCGTGTCAAGGATCACCTACGGACGGAGTTAGAAATTTTTTTAAGAATAATTAAAAAAAAAAAAAAATTACACTAATGACTCTATTCACAACTTATTTGCCAAAATGTCACTATTCATAGTTTGACCGAGTTGGTCAACTTTGACAAACTCGGTCAACCACCATGTAGGCGACACGCTGGACACAGCGTGTCGCCAAATTTTTTTTTTATTAGAATCCCGTAGGCGGCATTAAAATGCCGCCTACAAAAAAAATGCGAGGCGGCTTTAAAATGCCGCCTACCTAAAACGACGAGGCGGCATTTAGATGCTGCCTCAAACAAGACTTAGAGAAAATTCCATTTTTTAGGCTTTTGAATGAAAACTATCGAGGAGGCATCTAAATGCCTCTCTTAACACTTAGCGAAATTTCGTATTTTCATACGATTCGCTATTTGTCGAGGAGGCGGCATCGCGATGCCGCCTAACTTAAACGTAAAGGCATATAAAAGCCGCCTCCACCTTTAAAACTAAAGGCGGCATTTAATGCCGCCTTTACTTTAGTTTTTTGTTAATTTTTTGTTTTGGTTTTTGTTTTGTTTGTTTCTCAACCTGTAATTACCTGTTAACAATCATAATCCAACACAGCTCACACTACATAACTGTAAATTAGATAAACACATCTATCATGAAAAATACATGAAAACTATATAAAATATAACTATACAAATGTGAATACATAAAAAATAATGAAAAACAACAAATCCTCAGTTACAGAAACAATTATAAGGCAGAACTGGGCTCTGGTGCACCAATTGCCTTTTTCTGCCTTCTTGTATAAATCCGTCGAATAGGAGGGTGGCGGCTAGGCTCCTCCTGGGGCTGCTCAATGGGCTGCTCAAGAGGCTGCTCAAGGGGCGGGCCGGGCTCCATGTCGGGTGTCTGCTGAGGTGGAAGATCGAGCACCGTAGGCTCCGGTACGGTTGGAACCTCGTCAGAGTCCTCGACACGAGTCGTCATCTCAGCTGTAGGCCGACGCCTTGCACGACGTCGCCGCGGAGCTCTATCTCTAGCTGGCTCGACCACGTGAGAAGGCTCACCAGCATGTGACTCGTCTCCACCGACGATCGCTCCCTCCAAGAGTGGAAGGCTGTGCAGGACCGGCTGACAGTAGTGTCCAATCTCCAGCGAGTGTGGGTCTGTGGATGATGGGTATAAGGCTGCCCTATGGTTGACGCGCTCAACCACGTTCCTTACACAACCCAACTGCGAAATAAAAACGTAAGTTAAAAATGTATGACTAAGGAAATTATCATTCCACAAAGTTAAGTACGTACCAATGCCTCCTCGGTATAGCCTCTTGGATGGTATACCATAGCTGGTCCAAACGCCCAAAAAACCCTATCAAACCGCACAAAATTTCCTTCTCTCACACCATCATCCGTGGTTATCATCTTGTAGTTAGTACCTCGGTTTGTGTCTTTGATTGCCTTCAAAAACTGAGGTAATAAGTTGTATGACTGCTCCCATCCACCAAATACAACAACTAGTGCTTTGTTCCTTGCCCTCCATGCCCTACTATAACTCACCTGAATATGATATTTGTCCTTGACCAGCTGAATGATCTCATACGGAGACATAGTGAAACTCGTCCTCACGTTGGGCATAATCAGGTTACATATCACGCTAGAGGTGCACAACCGGTTGTCCATGCGCAGCTCGACGTTCAAACACGTGTGTTCATCATTGCATCGTCTAATTTTCCACATGTTCAACTTCATACTGAATGACGCGTATACGTGCCATGGACACTGATCACCTGTGCAACGAACAGAATAAACTGTCGGTCCCGATTTATGTACCCTGAACTGGACATGTCTACTCATGCAGTAGTCCTTCAAGTACATCACTAATGCGTCCTTTGTCATAAACCTCTGACCGACTCCAACACCGACGGGTGGGGGTACATTGTCATCATATATGCCTGGGACCATTGTGTTCCTATATGTGACATCCATCACTCCTATCCACGGATCGGGATATGGCTCATCATTCTCCTCTAGAGGTGGGGCACCCATGGTAGGAAGGGGTAATTCAACATCTTCTTCTTCCTCAACTTCCTCCTCTGTAACTGGTTCTGGCCACGACCCCTCACTACTAGAATCATCATTTGCTTCCTCACTTGGTTCCCTGAATTCAATTGTAACTTCATCAACAACTAATACGAAACTGAAATTAAGTAAAATTTTAAACTAGGCAAGAGTGATGATTCTCACCTTTCTTCAGGGATAAATTCTACATTAGGTCTTTCAACTCTGTCATCCCCTTCGGCCGGAGCTTGCCCCCCCGTATACCATAATAGCTCATTCGCCGGTTCCACCCACATTTTCCAAACTTCTTCTACTAGCCATCTCATAGGAGTAGGCATCCCGCTTCACAAACAACTCCAGCGTTGATTGGAACCCATACTTCACCTGACCTAATCCATTCTCTAGTGACACGTCATCGAGTATGGGAGTGTAATTAAACCGACCATTGCACGTAAAACTCAACCATATTGAAATGTGGTCCGTGCGTGGGTTCCCTCCAAGAACATTATATATCATAGTGCACAACGTATTAAACGAACACGTCCGCTCTAGATATATAAGTCTGGTTGTCCCCCCGCAATAGCCGACCACATTACCGTGCTCAAAAATAAATTCACCACCAAAATAACAACACGCAGGTACGACTGCCATCTTCAACTGGAATTAAGCAACAAACATTTAAATCACAACTCATCACGTACACCACACAACTTGGAATTAAAATTCTTCATACAAAACCACTTCTTCGCGTAAGGTACTTATTCCCTCAATTAGCCTAAACCCTCAATTAGCCTAAACCCTCAATTAGCCTAAAATATGACTGAATTACGATTAAAAATTCTTCATTAGCGTATAAAACCATATCTTATCATAACATCAACATTACCATACAAATTCCCAAATTACCCCTGAAGAACCCTAATTAAGCATAAAATCCATTAATTACGATAAAAACCCCTAAAATAGCATAAAATCAAAATTAACATAAAAACCCCTAAATAAGCTTCAAAATGCCTAAATTAACATCAAAACCCTAAATTAGCAAAAAAACCCCGAAATTAGCCTAAAAAATCCTAAACCCTAAACCCAAGAAACCCCAAATCCACGCAATACATGAAATTTAACCCTAAATCAACCAAAAAACATGAAATTCATAGCATAATCATGGTTAATACACTACAATAAGAGCGATTTCAAGTAAAAATATGCATCAAATCATCAAAACGACGTGCAAACATTCTAACTCACGAAAAATGAAAAACATTCCTTACTTTTACAACGAAACGAGGAAGATCCGCAGGTAAACGCAAGATTTTCGTTCGCACAGCCTCCAATCGCTGATTGGCTGCTTCGATTCGGCGGAAATAGGGACGAAAGGAAGAGAGAAGGAGAGTTCTTTCCGCGCGGTTCGATTTGGGAGAATGAAGGAAGAAGAGAAAGAAGAAGGGCGGGGAGGATAAAAAAGAAGACGAGGCGGCATCGCGATGCCGCCTACGTTTAAGTTAGGCGGCATCGCGATGCCGCCTCCTTGACAAACAGCGAATCGTATGAAAATACAAAATTTCGCTACGTGTTAAGAGAGGCGGCATGTAAATGCCGCCTCGCGTTTTCAGAATTGGCGGCATTTTGATGCCGCCTCGATAGTTTTCGTTCAAAAGCCTAAAAAATGGAATTTTCTCTAAGTCTTGTTTGAGGCGGCATCTAAATGCCGCTTCGTCGTTTTAGGTAGGCAGCATTTTAAAGCCGCCTCGCATTTTTTTTGTAGGCGGCATTTTAATGCCGCCTACGGGATTCTAATAAAAAAAGTTTTTGGCGACACGCTGTGTCCAGCGTGTCGCCTACGTGGTGCTTGACCGAGTTGGTCAAAGTTGACCAACTCGGTCAAACTATGAATAGTGACATTTTGGCAAATAAGTTGTGAATAGAGTCATTAGTGTAATTTTTTATTTTTTTTAATTATTCTTAAAAAAAGTTATTGGTCTAATGGCGCCACTTTCCACCATCCGACGCTACTTGGGAAATTGAGACGACCTCTTGTTACGTTTTCTTTCATTCACACCTTGAGGGCAAGTTCCGTCTTAAAGGGGAGGGATGTTACGAGTTTCCCTTAGATTGCGTTATATTATGCTAGTTATTTTTGCTTTGAATGTAATTCTTGCTTGAGTATAGATTTTTGTCCTACTGCATTATAAGGGGCAATGTAGTCTTTTTATTGAAGTTCAGTTCAATAAATAGAGTTGTCTAGCCCACGTGAGGTTAAGACATTACAACTAGGGGTGGAAATGAGCCGAGCCAAGCTGAATCTATGCTGGCTCGAGCTCGGCTCAGCCATTTAGCATTCAGCTCGAGCTCGGGCTCGAGCTCGGACTCGAGCCCATGGCCGGGCTCAAGTTCGAGCTCGAGCGGCTCGAACGAGCTCTAGTTCGAACTCGAGCCGGCTCGATCCACTAATCCACACCAAATCTATACTAAAAATTGTAAGAGAACAGAATACCTCATCTCTTTTGATTGACGGAATTCTTCAAATCTTCTCATCCTCCTCCACCCGCTTTCCCTATCTATTTCCCTCTGGCGAAGTCCTGAATCCTAGAGGGGGAGGATGAGTCGCGTCACGCCATGAATTTAATCTCCTTGTGCCCTCCACGCCCCTCAGCCGCTTCCCACATCGTCCCCGTTCGTCGGTTGTTTCATCCTTCCGTGGGGTTGATGACTTCTCACGACGAGGATCCTGCGGAATCGATGACGATCTGCCTCAATAAAAGAGAACAGAAGAATGAAAGAGAACAAAAGATTTGAAAGAGAACAAACGATTTGAAAAAGAATAGAATGAATTGAAAGAAAACAGAAGAATTAAAATAAAATAGAAGAAGAGTAGAAGCCTAGAAGAAAAGGAAAAGAGAAATCGGGAGGAAGAAAGGAAATAGGATTTTGCGCACGGAAGCGATTTTGGGTTAAATCCCCAAATCGTGGTTTTCTCTGGTTCGGCTGGACGAGCTTTCGAACCGAGTCAACCGAAACTCGAGTTCGGCTCGGTTATTTAACCGAGTTACATTTCATTATCGAGTTTGGTCCGAGCTCGATTATTTTCGAGCCGAACCGAGCCAAACCCGAGCCGAGCCCGAGCTACTCGCGAGCCGGCTCGGTTCACTGCCACCCCTAATTACAACCCAATTAAACCTCTATTCTCCCTCTCCCTCTCGTGCCTCTCTTCTCTCCCTCTCCTCATGCTGCTTTACTCCTTGCGTCCAACTCCTCATGACAATCGAGTTTCACCATCTGTACTGTGAAATCAAACCGTAATATGTATTAAGCAACATAATTCTCCACCAGCAACGTGCGTCCACTCAAAGTTGTATCACCTCTCTCTCTATCTCTCTCACTCCTAATTTCTCTTTCTCCTTCTCCCTCTCTCTCTTCTCTCTTTCATTTTCTCTCTCTATATAATATTATATTTTAAAGTGGGTGGGGAGCCTTATTGACCTAAACCTATATAAGGGTTTAGGAGATATTTGGGGGGCCATGGTCCCCCCTTGACCCCCCTCCTTCGCCATTGACTATAGACCTTCCAACTCTATTACTCAGAGTTTGATCGCTTTAAGCACAAACCTCGCCCAAGAAAGGGAAAATGATCATCAATTGATTGTTGTCGAAATTATGATTTATGTATGGATATTGTCAAAGGATCATCTATTTTATGACGAAAATGACTTTATACTTTAACTTATTGAACTGTAGTGGGCAGAAAAACTTAGTAATATTATTAGTTGATGGTTGCTAATGTACTCGTTAGTGCTCACTAATTAGGGGTGACAATCGGTAAAACCCAAACCCATTGAGGCCATACCATACCCGACCCATTAAGAAACGGGTACCCAATAAGTTCCTCATTTGATACCCGTTAAGTAATGGGTCAGATATGGATTTTACCGGTTAACGTAACGGGTATCCATTAACCCGTTAGACTTAGGGTTACAATTTGAACCTCAATTACCTCTTTCATTCCCTGTTCTCCAGTATTCCTCCTCCACCGATCTTCGACATTCTTCCTCCACCGATCTCTGGCGTTCCTCCTCCACCAATCTCTAGCGTTCCTCCTCTACCGATCTCCGATGTTCCTCCTCCGATTTCCGGCGTTACTGCACTGATCTCCAGCTTTCCTCCTCTACCAATCTTTGGTGTTCTTCCTCCACTGTTCCGAAGGACAAAAGTTTATATATTTATCCCATCTTTACTTGTTGGAACACTGTTTCGTGTAAATCAGATGCCCAACTGGAACCAGAATATCCAAACCGTAAAAAGGGGTTTGAGAATGCAGCATGAATTTGATGGCACTGTCTACTAAGGCCACCCCTCCCCCCCTACCTCTGTTATTTGAAAACAGAGCTTAAGTCTAGCCAAATAGAATTAGCTCTTAAAAACCCTACCTTCTTAGAAAGGAAACTAGCCATTCAAAAAGAATTACTTCGAGATGTGTGTAGCGATATCCCCAATGCATTCTGGAATAGCAAACAAAACATAGTCTCCTCACCTTACGAACCTGAATTCACTGAACAAAGTATTCCTACCAAGGCACGACCATGCCAAATGAACTCGGAATACTTAACTTTGTGTCAAAAAGAAATTATTGAGCTCCTAGGCAAAGGACTCATTAGACCTTCTCAGTCACCATGGAGCTACACTGCATTTTATGTTAACAATGCAGCTGAGAAGAAGCGCGAAATACCGAGGTTAGTCATCAATTACAAACCTCTAAAAATTTTTTTATAGTGGATAAGATATCCCTTTCCCAACAAAAGAGATCTGCTTAACAGACTAGTTAAAGCAGAGATTTTCTCTAAATTCGACCTAAAATCTGGATACTGGCAAATCCAGATAAAAGAGGAAGATAGGTACAAAACCACTTTTGTAGTACCTTTTGGTTATTACGAATGGAACGTTATGCCATTTTTACCCCTTACCATGATTTTATTATTTCTTACATCGATGATGTTTTGGTCCTTTCCCAAACTATTGACCAACACTTTAAACATCTGCGTACTTTCAAAACTTTAATTTTGAAAAATGGTTTAGTACTCTCTGAGCCAAAAATGAAACTATTTCAAACTGAAATCAGACTTCTTGGCCACACTATTGCCCAGCAGACACATACACCTTTTCAACGAACTATTGAGTTTGCTTCTAAAATTTTAGATGAAATAACTGATACAAAATAGTTACAGAGATTTTTGGGTGCACTTAATTATGTCGCAGATTATTACAAAGATCTTGCTATAGATACAATTCTACTCTATGCTCTGTTAAAAAAGAAACCGAGCCCCTTGGACTTCTGCACATACTTCAGCAGTCCAGACTATTAAGGCTAAGGTTAAAAGCCTGCTTTGCTTAGCTCTTGCTGATCCTCGATTATCCAAGTTAGTGGAAACTGACGCCTCGGATCAAGGGTATGGAGGAATCCTGAAACATAAAACACCAAAAAATAAAGAGGTGTTAGTACAATACTACTCAGGATTCTGGAACCAAACTCAACAGAACTACTCCACTGTCAAGAAAGAAATGCTAGCTATCATTAAATGCATTTTAAAATTTCAATACGACTTACTCAATCAACATTTCCTGCTACGGATCGACTGTCAAGCTTGTAAACATATCATCCAAAATGATATGCAAAATCTGGTTTCAAAACAGATATTTGCTAGATGGCAAGCTGAACTTTCAGTTTACGATTTTAATATTGAATACATTACAGGTACTACTACTCCTTACCTGATTTTCTAACCAGAGAAATTCTTACAGGTGCATGATTCCCTCTCCGGGAAGCTCTCCTTTCCCTAACAAGGGAAAAGGGCCGATGCCGTCACCAGAGCAAAACAGTTTTGGAACCAACTTCAGAAAATAAAACAACAATCGCCGAGTGTCCAGCTCAGGCCCTACTGCTACTACTATTGGATCGACTCGCTCTACTAAGCCACCGACCTTGAACAAACCCCTGGCCTTCTGCACTACAGAAGAGCTTTAGGCAGTACTTACTCAAAGGAACCAAGCGGCTACTACAGCCACTCCTACAACTACATATCAACAAGCGGATCAAGAACCATTACCATGGTATCGTAAATCTACTAAAGATTTTGTCCAGTTCTTACCAAACAGACTTAATCCACACCAACTTGGTTACTGGCACATCAGACTTTGGGAGGTTCACATCTTTCCCACAATGAGTGGTTAAAACTCTTGACTACTACCGGAACATCCTTCTACTTACCAGTAGTGTAAAAGTCAAACAACAGAAACACAACACAGAGATCGCACGTACTTAAGTGACAATCGAAAAACTATTAAATACTTTTGATTGGCCTACTAGCCCTAATACTCCTTTTACTATTACAGACACATCGACTTGTACTTCTTACACATATTGGGATTACATAGATGCATTTTACCATGCATTCTTGTACAACAATACTTCACGATCCCACACCTTTTACTTTCAGCCTCGTGTTGCACTTCTATCTCAGCCCATCCCTCCATGGTTTTACCATTTGTGGTCTTCGATAGGGGGAGAGATCCAGATCTTTGCTGACTATGGCGAAAATGCTCTGCGGCCTTCACTACAGCCACTCTTTACTCAATGGTTCCAACTACATCCAGAAATACAAACAGGTCAAGGCGCAGATCTGTACACTATGCAGACTGAAGCCACGTTCTTCATCAAATATGAAATCCCACGGATCTGGCAAGTTCAATGGGAAATCAACAGTACAGACAACAACATTCCAGCACTCTGGAGGACCTACAAAATCTAGAGATGGATCAACTATTACACGACTCAAATCTGCGATACTGCAGCAAACACCATCCAAGTTGACCTAGAAGACTAGAGCAAGAATCCACCTACTGATGATCTGGATGATACAACCAGTTCAGATCCCAGAGAACTTAGGGAAAGATACTTGCGTAAATTCTCCAATGCAACTGACGAAGAAGCTGCTACTTACTGCGCAACAATCATATAAAGATTTTTTGCGATGACTTTTCCCGCTCACCCTCCTGTTCTTACTATATCCTCGACAGGGAACAACGATTCTGACGGTAGTACCAGACTCGGTGACACCGATCAGGAAGACGAGACCCCACTCTACCGCAATGCGTACAAACTTTATGCCTCTCGAGCGATTCGAGAAAAAATACCAAGACAAATGGTATTTACACCAGATTAGACAGATGAAGAGGGAAATACAAAAGAATTTTCCTCAATTTGCTCACAAGATCCAACGAATCCCTGAGGACCTGGATCCCTTCCCACTAGAGATAATCAACAATTGGGATTATCCTCTAGATTACATGACAGGACGATACGCTATAGTCAAAGCTGAGCTGGCATCAACAAAACAATGGAGGGAACACTTCCTTCCCACTAATCCAAGTCATGAAGAAGACAACTGGTAAAGGCGTCACCAAAGTCAACATCAACTACAATTGATGACTCACTCACACATCACCATCGACATCACATCATTGCCACCTTGCAAGAAGCAAACGTCAGCAATGATCTTAGCAGAAACCACCATGGTCTTCCAGCCCACCAATTTTGACAAAAGTGATGATCTATTCAGGTGAAGAAGACTGACAAGGACATCACTAGTGGATCACTTTCCACCTCCTTGCCCACAGAATTAAAAACCACTTGGAATTACCACCCACGGTTTTTGAATTTTTAGTTTGCTCTGATAAACTAAATTGTATATTTTCCTTTCGGGTCTGATCTATCCTTCCACTGTAGAAGGAGACCACCCCTTTTAGTGTAGAGCTTCCTTCATCCTTCGAAGAAATCTTCTCTTCTCCATTTCAAGTTTGCTCCCAAGTTTCCAGTTTGAAGTTTCCTTTCAGTTTTTGTAAGTTTCGTTTAATTTGTACTTTTTATATATTTTGAATAAAGTTTGAAGTTTTTCATATTTGTTTTCTTTTTCTGGCTTTTGATCCACCCCTCTTCCTAGTATTAGAGCCATGTCAGGCTAACCGCCTGAAGAGAGGGTCCGTAAGACTCATGTAAGTTATACTAATGTTATGTTGTATCCATGTTATTCTATCCTTAAATACGTAAAGACATACCCTTAAAATATGATTAGTTTTATAGATTAAGAGAATCATGTACTTATTCAATAAGTACCGATGGTCCTGTTGCCTGTAAATTCCCGTAAGACCCATGGTGAGGCAGGGTGAGGCGTGGACCGTTGTTGATCTATCATCTTCGATAGTGAGCCGGTTCTCCGGCAGGATTCTCTTGATAAATAAAACCAACCATGTTACAAGGATACTTCTTTCCTTATTTACTTTTAGAATTCTATGTACACAACACATCAAAGGTATAAAATACATAAGCAAACACGGACTACTCTCGCCGGCTCTTGACTAAGGCCATGCCCAAGTCCTTTTTCTCCTCTATTGCTACTTGCAGCAAGAATGCATCACTCGACGAATACACAGTCACCATACGTGACCTAAACAAATGGTCTATATCTAAAGTACCTTCGAAACAAATCTACGACTTAGGGTCCTTTACTCTAACCTTGTCTCACCTAGTTAAGACCCTTGAACAGACCGTTACGATCGAAGACACTGAGCAAGGTCTAGAGTTGCTCTCTGAAACTGATATTTGTCCCTTTAGGGAAAAGTACAAATTTCTCAACATAGGATGCGTACAAATCGCACTTAAGCCTTTAACACTCAAAGGCTTAAACACTTCACTTATGTTGTCCCTTAGAGGCACTAGATGCCTAAACTCGGTAAACTCCTTGATGGGTGTATGCTGTGCCTAGGTGAGGTAATTGAACAACCATCCATATAGATCTCCTGATAGTCCAAAGACTAAGTGAGAGACTACGGTTGCTTCGGTCATTCCTTTTGCCCTGCAGACATTGGAATAAATGAGCATCTTGTGAGTAGTGTCAACAACCTGTTTAGGAGGTAAACCATCTATGTTCCATTCATAAATGGTTCTAGTGTCATAGCAGTTAGAGAATACAAAAGGATTCTCTTCGATCTTTAGGTCAAATGGTACAGGTCTCGAGGTTTGAGCCTTTGGCTTTTGCCAAGCCGTGTTGACCGTGGAGTCAGGCAATAATCTGACTCTCTGATTGGCCTTTTGCTCAGTCATAGTATTGAGTTGGCTTTTGCCTATCTTTTCTAGAAGTTGCTCTAGAATCTGGGTTGCACTTGGTTCTGGTGGAAGGGTAGTCAGAACCGAGGGTCGGTGCAAGACAAGCTTCCGGGACAACAGGTCAAGATGCCCTTTGTGTATTAATTTGGGAAATCTTACTCTCTATTTGTTGAAGTTGTTTCCAATAGCTTCTAGGGTAAGATTCGCATAGTTATTCTGTTGAATAACTTGGTTCACCGTTTGCAGTATATCCATGGTGTTTGGATTACTTGGAGAGTTCTCCACCGGTTGAACCACTGGTAAGGATGCCTTAGGCTTATCTTGTGTGGTGAGAGCATCCTTAGGAGGAAATACTGATTTAATGACAGGGCCACTACTCAGCTGCCATTCCTATTCTAAAGTGGTTAAATATTTAGAACAAGTATCAGTAAATTTCTCAAAAAACCAAGGAATAAAGTAAAGAGCATATTCCTTGCCTACTAGATTGGTATAGTACCAATCTTTAATGTATAGTAGGTCTTTGTTGTTAAATGTAGCAAAGTACCAGTCGTGAAACCACTTGTTTTTGGATTCACCGAACTCATTCGCAAGAATGACTCGGAGTGGTTTCCCGGATAACAACTCTTCGGCTTTAATAATCATTAAAAGCCGAGTGGAAGGCCTGTGGTAAACAGGTTGTACGTTCCCAAAGGAATCCGTATATACCTCGTTCATCTCTGGTTGAGATGAAGTGTCTGTTACAGGGTCAAGGATTGACCCTCTAGATCTCCTGCCTGAGGTTATCAAAGGTATTTTCCGCCTCAGGTTGGGTGAAAAGGTAATTTCTACATTACCTTCGACATCCTCCCTTATCTATTCCACATTTCTGTTGTCCAGAGGCTGAGGAGCAGTTGCTTTCGACATCTGCCAAGTCGTCGGGAAGGAGATCTCGTCGCACTTAAGTGTGCGTGGGATGGCTGTCTTAGTAGACAGTACGTTGAGGTTAAGGTGTTCAAGACCCGATAGTAGATTCGATAGATGACAATAATAGTCTGAGACCCAGGTAAGAAGTTGTAGTTGCACGATTCTCTTGATAAATAAAATCAACCATGTTACAAGGATACTTCTTCCTTATTTACTTTTAGAATTCTATGTACACAACAGAGCAAAGGTATAAAATACATAAGCAAGCACAGACTACTCTCACCGGCTCTTGACTAAGGCCATCCCCAATTCCTTTTTCTCCTTTGCTGCTACCAGCAGCAAGAACGCGTCGCTCGACGAATACATTGTCGACGTACGTGACCTAAATAAATGGTCTATACCTAAAGTACCTTCGAAACAAATTTACGACTTAGGGTCCTTTACTCTAACCAAGTCTCACCTGGTTAAGACCCTTGAACAGATTGTTACGGTCGAAGACACTGAGCTAGCTCTAGAGCTGCTCTCTGAAATTGATATTCGTCCCTTTTAGGGAAAAGTACAAATTCATCAACATAAGATGTGTACAAATCTCACTTAAGCCTTTAACACTCAAAGGCTTAAACTCTTCACTTATGTTGTCCCTTAGAGACTCTAGATGCCTAAACTGGGCAAACTCCTTGATGGGTGTTATGGAAACCAGCCTTACTAATGGCCCGGTTTGCGTGAACATCTACCCAGACTTAGCACTGACTATGGCAAACCCTCACCTTCTTAAGTCGCTAAGTCTAAATATTAAGAGTCATGACTACCACTTCTTACCTGGGTCAGAGACTATTGCCATAGTCTATCGGATCTACTATAGGGTACTGAACACCCTTACCTCTAACATAAAGGTAGTATCCAAAAAGGGTAAAACCACCCTTATAGAATCAAATATAATTTCTACTAAAACAGCCATCCCATGAACACTCAAATGGGAAGAAATAGAGTTTCTGACCACTTGGCAGATGTCGGAAGCAACTATTCCACAACCCTTAGACAATAAGGAAGTAGAATAGATTACCCAGGATGCGGATGGTAATGTAGAAATTACCTTTGCACCTAATTTAAAGCAAAAAATATCGCTTATAACTTCTGGAAGAAGATCTACAAGATCTATCTCGATTAGTGAAACATTTTCACAACCCAAAATGGAAGGGCTAACCACTGACTCTTTCGGAAACTTGTAGCCTATTTATTCTAGGCACCACTCTCATCAAACTTTTAATGATTAAACCATAAGATGTTGTAAAGTGGGCACCTCTTCGAACCATTCTGGCAAATGAGTTCGATGAACCCCAAAACCAATGGTTTAAAGACTGGTACTTTGCCACGTTCGATGAAACCAACCTTTTATACATTAAAGATTGGTACTTCGCTGACCTTATAGGAAAGGAATATGCACTTTATTTCATTCCTTGGTTATTTGAAAAGTTTGCTGACACCTGTTCTCAGTATGTTTCTACTTTCGAACAACAATGGCAGCTTAATACAGGAGTTGTGATAAAGTCAGTCTTTCCTCCCAAAGATGCTCTCACCATATAGGGTATAAAAGGAGCATCAGTGATTGTAGTTCACCCAATAGAAACTACAACAAGTAATCCAAACACATCGGATATTCTCCAAGCCATCAACCAGCTGATAAGGAAAAACAACTTTGCCAATCTTACCTTGGAAGCAGTAGAAAAACAACTACAACAAATAGAAGGTAAGCTTACTCAGCTGTAGGGGTGGAAATAAGCCGAGCCGAGCTGAATCTATGCTGGCTCGAGCTCGGGCTCGAGCTCGGACTCGAGCCCATGGCTGGGCTCAAGTTCGAGCTCGAGCGGCTCGAATGAGCTCGAGTTCGAGCTCGAGCCGGCTCGATCCACTAATCCACACCGAATCTATACTAAAAATTGTAAGAGAACAGAATACCTCATCTCTTTCGATTGATGAAATTCTTCAAATCTTCTCATCCACCTCCACAAGCTTTCCTTGTCTATTTCCCTTTGGCGAAGTCCTGAATCCTAGAGGGGGAGGACGAGTCGCGTCGCGCCATGAATTTAATCTCCTAGTGCCCTCCACGCCCCTCAGCCACTTCCCACATCGTCCCCGTTCGTCGGTTGTTTCATCCTTCCGTGGGGTTGATGACTTCTCGCGACGAGGAACCTGCGGATTCGATGATGATCTGCCTCAATAAAAGAGAACAGAAGAATGAAAGAAAACAAAAGATTTGAAAGAGAACAAACGATTTGAAAAAGAATAGAATGAATTGAAAGAAAATAGAAGAATTAAAATAAAATAGAAGAAGAGTAGAAGTCTAGAAGAAAAGGGAAAGAGAAATCGGGAGGAAGAAAGGAAATAGGATTTTGCGCACGGAAGCGATTTTGGGTTAAATCCCCAAATCGTGGTTTTCTCTGGTTCGACTGGACGAGCTTTCGAACCGAGTCAACCGAAACTCGAGTTCGGCTTGGTTATTTAACCGAGTTACATTTCATTATCAAGTTCGGTCCGAGCTCAATTATTTTCGAGCCGAACCGAGCCAAACCCGAGCCGAGCCCGAGCTACTCGCGAGCCGGCTCGGTTCACTGCCACCCCTACTCAGCTGCTTAAGCCAAAGCCATCTAGGACAGCCTACTATGAGGCCTCCACCTCTAAACAAGTAATTAAACCTTCTATTTTACATCAACTTCCGAAATTAGAATTACTTCCTAAATCTAATACTACTGAACTCTACTTAATACGCTGTCAGAAAAGGAGACCTATCAGTAGACAATCCCACTACCAAACCAAGCTATCCATGTTAAAAAAGAACTCCATAGGACTTCTTCAACTCGACCTCAACCCTTCGACTTAAATACTGAAGAAAATCCTCTTGTTTACTCCAATAGCTCGATGCCCGAGTTATCTATGAATGGAAGATAGATAACCCTACCCCTAAGAAGGTACATGACACGATACATCGAATGCTAATCTATTCGAATGTCTGTAGGTCCAGAGGGATCACTGAACCTAACGTAGTCAACCAGATTGTTGCAGTACTATCTTGAAATTTGTATGGATGGTGGTACAACTACCTCAATGAACCATATCGTCACAGCAGACTGTATGCTGTAAAAACTGATGAACTAGGTACACCACTCCAAGATTCAAATAACGAAGCAATATCAAATGTTGTAATGTCACTTTTAGTAAGCATCGTTGCAAACTTCTCGTTGGATCCTCAACGACAAACCGAAACTACAAAGTACCTGCTACACAATATCAGGTGTAGAACTCTTACAGATCTGAATTGGTACATAACCGCTTTCAAAAGTAGGGTTATGATATTACCAGATGCAGGTAACCCTTATAGGAAACAAATATTCATAGAAGGGTTACCAACTCAATTTGCCACTAAGGTCAAAGAAGGACTAAGACATAGTCCTAATGAAGAAATTAACTGGAATTCTCGTCATTTTGGAAATTTGCAGGCAGCTTGCACACAACAAGGGCTACCTCTCTGCAACAATCTCAGGCTGAAGAAACACCTTAAGCAAGGTCATATTTGGGCCAAAACATTAGGCAAATTTTGTAAACAATTTGCCTTTGACCTAGTTCCAGCCAAGACATGCGAAGGCTATTCCACAAAGCCTAGGAAAACAAAACCTTTAAGGCGACTCGAACAGTTATCTCGCCTTCCTTTCTCTAAAGGCAGAAAACTTAAAGAGAAGAAACCAACGGCTGAACCTAGCAACATGGCTTCTACCTCAAAGCCCAGATGTTACAAATGTGGTAAAGAAGGCCACTTCGCTAGAAATTGTTTTGTTAGACAAAAAAAAAAAAAAAAAAAGAACTAGCTATTGATGACCAGTCGAAAGAGTTATTACAATTACTAGCCGAAGAAGAAGAAGGCCTTACCTCTTATGAGTCAGACCAGGATTATATTGAACTCATAGAATCCTCTGACTCTTCTGCTCTGATGTCTTCAGACAACGAAGACAATGATCAATTAGATCGACTAGAAAACATGTTTAGAATGACTACTTCTTTAAACATGATTACTACTAACGATCATTTTGATTTACTTTCAAGACTTACAGATCTGAAGGACAAGCAATTACTTCTGAAAATAGTACTTACAGAAAACAAGACAGAAAACTCTAAGTATGCTGAAAATTATTACACTATGCCTACTCTATTCAAACGTTTACAGAAGTAGACTGCAACTACTTCTCCTCTTGATTTACAAAAAGAAATTAAGATTTGTAAACAGGAAATACAGGAGTTGAAGACAGCATACTACCAACTGTCTACCAGAATAGAAACCTTGGAAGGACCAGATACTGCAGGACTTCAATCCCCTTACAGAGGAGAAGGTTCTCAGCAAGAACCCCAGCCAAAGATTATCCTTGTCAAATAGACTACAGGACAATATCTCCAGTAGATGATACAAACAATCATCCAGCAGAAATGGTATGTACTAATTTCCATTTCCATAAAAGGGAAACTATTTCTTTCCAATTTAGTTGCCCTCGTAGACCGATGCAGATTTGAACTGCATACACGAAAGTGTGATACCACCACACTTTCTACAACCTTCCACAGAATCCTTACGGCCAGCTTATGGAAATGCCTTAACTGTAAAAGGCAAAGTGGACGAACTATACATCTGCAACAAAATGAATGGACAAATGTTTGTTCATACTCCACCTGTGGTGATTAAGAACTTATCAAACAAGATAGTTCTAGGGACTCCCTTTTTACTGAATATATTGCCTTTTTCTGTGACAAACGGAGCAATCATCACTACAAACTTAGGAAGTCCTTACCATTTTAACTTTATTTTTGCCCCTACATCTGGGGATCTGAGAAGTCTTACTTTCGAGCTGCTCAACGAGAAAGAACAATATCTGTTCTTTGAAAATAGAGCTTAAGTCTAGACAAATAGAATTAGTTCTAAAATACCCTACCTTCCTAGAAAGGAAACAAGCCTTTCAAAAAGAATTACTTTGAGATGTGTGTAGTGATATCCCCAATGCTTTCAGGAATCGCAAACAACACATAGTTACCTTATCTTACGATACTGAATTCACTGAACAGAGTATTCCTACCAAGGCACGACCATGTCAAATGAACTCGAAATACTTAACTTTGTATCAAAAAGAAATTAATGAGCTCCTAGACAAAGGACTCATTAGACCTTCTCAGTCACCATGGAGCTGCACTGCATTTTATGTTAACAATGCAGCTGAGAAAGAGCGTGGAAAACCAAGGTTAGTCATCAATTACAAGCCTCTAAACAAAGTTTTATAGTGGATAAGATATCCCATTCCCAACAAAAGAGATCTATTTAACAGACTAGTTATAGCAGAGATTTTCTCTAAATTTGACCTAAAATCTGGATATTGGCAAATCCGGATAAAAGAGGAAGATAGGTTCAAAATCGCGTTTGTTGTACCTTTTGGTCATTACGAAAGGAACGTCATGCCATTCGGACTGAAAGCTGCCCGTTTCGAATTCGAACACATAAAGAATGACATTTTTACCCCTTACCATGATTTTATTATTTCTTACATCGATGATATTTTGGTCTTTTCCCAAACTATTGACCAACACTTTAAACATCTGTGTACTTTCAAAACTTTAATTTTGAAAAATGGTTTAGTAGTCTCTGAGCCAAAAATGAAACTATTTCAAACTGATGGCCACACTATTGCCCAACACACACATACACCTTTTCAACGAACTATTGAGTTTGCTTCTAAATTTTCAAATGAAATAACTGATACAAAACAGTTACAGAGATTTTCGGGAGCACTTAATTATGTCGCAGGTTATTACAAAGATCTTGCTACAGATACAGTTCTTCTCTATGCTCGGTAAAAAATAAATCGAAGCCTTGGAATTCTGCACATACTCAGCAGTCCAGACTATTTAGGCTAAGGTTAAAAGCCTGCCTTGATTAGCTCTTGCTG
Source organism: Aristolochia fimbriata (assembly GCA_019845555.1). Lineage (NCBI taxonomy): Eukaryota > Viridiplantae > Streptophyta > Magnoliopsida > Piperales > Aristolochiaceae > Aristolochia > Aristolochia fimbriata. The sequence continues at coordinate 19,216,264 of CM034080.1, forward strand.
ATCCTCAGTTATCCAAGATAGTGGAAATCGGCGCCTCGGATCAAGGGTATGGAGGAATCCTGGAACAGAAAACACCAGAAAACAAAGAGGTATTAGTACGATACTACTCAGGATTCTGGAACCAAACTCAGCAGAACAACTCCACTGTAAAGAAAGAAATGCTAGCTATCATTAAATGCTTTTCAAAATTTCAAGACGATTTACTCAATCAACATTTCCAGCTACGATCGACTGCCAAACATGTAAACATATCTTCCAAAGGATGTGAAAAATCTAGTTTCAAACAGATATTTGCTAGATGGCAAGCTGAATTTTCAATTTACAATTTTAATATTGAAAACTTTGCAGGTACTACTAACTCCTTACCTGATTTTCTTACCATAGAATTTCTTACAGGTAAATGATTCCTTCTCCGGGAAGAGGATCTCCTTTCCCTAACATGGGAAAAGGGCCGATGTCGTCACCACAGAAAAATAGTCCTGGAACACACCAAAAAACAAAACAACAATCGCCGAGCGTCCAGCTCAGGCCCGACTGCCACTACTATTGGATCGACTGGCTCTACTAAGCCACCGACTATGAACAAACCCCTGGCCTTCTGTACTACAGAAGAGCTTCAGGCAGTACTCACTCAAAGGAGCCAAGCGGCTACTACCGCCACTCCTACAACTACATATCAACAAGCGGTTCAAGAACCATTACCATGGTACCGCAAATCTACTAAAGATTTTATCCAGTTCTTACCAGACAAAATTAATCCACACCAACCCCCTTATTTACTAGCACATCAGAGTTTGGGAGGTCCACATCTTTTCCCACAACGAGTGGGTAAAACTCTTGACTACTACCAGAACATCCTACTACTTACCAGCAGTGTAAAAGTCAAACAATAGAAACACAACACAGAGATCGCACGTACTCAACTGACGATCGAAAAACTATTAAATACTTTTGATTGGCCTACTAGCCCTAATACTTTCACTATTACAACCACATCGGCTTTTACTTCTTACTCTTACCGGGATTACATAGATGCATTTTACCATGCATTCTTGTACAACAATACTTCACGATCCTACACCTTTTACTTTTAGCCTCGTGCTGCACTTGTATCTCAGCCCATCCCTCTGTGGCTTTACCATTGGTGGTCTTCGATGGGGGGAGAGATCCGGATCTTTTCTAACTACGACGAAAAAGCTCTGCGGCCTTCACAACTGGCACTCTTTACTCAATGGTGCCAACTACATCCAGAAATACAAACAGGTCAAGGCACAGATTTGTACACTACGTAGACTGAAGGCACATTCTTCATCAAATATGAAATCCCATGGATCTGGCAAGTTCAATGGGAAATCAACAGTACAGACAACAACATTCCAGCACTCTGGAGGACCTACGAAATCCAGAGATGGAACAACTATTACACGGCTCAAATCTGCGATACTGCAGTAAACACCATCAAACCCGACCTAGAAGACTGGAGCAAGAATCTACCTACTGATGATCTGGATGATACAACCAGTTCAGATCCCAGATAACTTAAGGGAAAGATACCTGCGAAAATTCCGTAATGCAACTGACGAAGAAGCTGCCACTTACTGCGCAACAATCATACAAAGATTTTTTGCGACGACTTTTCACGCTCCCCCTTCTGTTCTTACTGTGTCCTCGACAGGGAATAGCGATTCTGACGGTAGTTCCAGACTCGGTGACACCGATTAGGAAGCCGAGACCCCACTCTGCCACAATGCGTAAAAACTCTACGCCTCTTGAGCGATTGAAGAAAAAATACCAAGATAAATGGTATTTACAACAGATTAGACAGATGAAGATGGAAATACAACAAAATTTTCCTTAATTTGCTCAAGGATCCAAGGAATCCCTGAAGACCTGGATCCCTTCCCACTAGAGATAATCAACAACTAGGATTATCCTCCAGATTACAAGACAAGATGATACGCTATAGTCAAAGCTGAGCTGGCATCAGCAAAACAATGGAGGAAACACTTCCTTGCCGCTAATCCAGGTCATGAAGAAGACAACTGATAAAGGCGTCACCAAAGTCAACATCAACTGCAATTGATGACTCACTCACACATCACCATCAAGATCACATCATTGCCACCTTGCAAGAAGCAAATGTCAGCAATGATCTCAGTAGAAACCACCATGGTTTTTTAGCCCACCGATTTTGACAAAAGTGATAAACTATTCACTTGAAGAAGACTGATTGAAAAATCTTATTCTGAGTTGATTCTGATTATAAAAGTAAAAAATATGACTCAATTTCATGTTTTGTGACTCAGGTACCTAGTGGAAGAAGAAAAATTGGATTTGGAGCAAAAATAGAGGAAAAATGAGCAAAAGGAGCTAAAAAGAAGGATGGCGCGTCCGCGCCATAATCGGCGCCACCGCGCCAAGGAAATGGGCAAAAATTCAAAATAAAGGATAAAACTGCCCAACGACTTAATGGACATGAAAACCAACAATTGGGGAATGTGAAGTGGCGAGACCGTGCCTTCAGAGGGTACTACCGCACCATGGAACTGGCGCTACCTCACACTGAGACAGCATGGACGCGCCGAAGAGCTGCTAAATACAAAAAGAGGAGTTGCCATTCTGGGGACCAATGAAAAAGTCTAAGGAGTGGCGCTACCGCGCCACTACGACTGCAAAATCTGACGCTACTGCCCCATGAAGTCTTCTAACTCCGTGGATTCTGTTGCCATTTCCAGACATAAAAAGGATTCTGCTCTAGTGGTGATACCACGCCATTATCAGACACATCATCGGCGCGACCGCGCCAATGACTCAGCAGCACAAAGTCGCAAAAATCTCATTATCCTGACAATCAATCAAGCCCACACTTGGGAAAAGAAGTCCTAAGAGCCTAATGAAGGTATCTCGAAGACTTCAGAGGAATTGGGTCGAGTCCTAGGTGTTCTGAATGTCCAAGAAGTAAAGTTCAATACGAATAAGGAAGTTGCTCAAAGAAGAGAAGGAAAAATCCGAGTTTGAAGAGATCAATTCTAGAGTTTCCGAGATCCAATGGAGTTCAAATTGGACTAAAGATTCTTGAGAGGATTTAGAATCATTCCCTGAAAAAATAGGTCAGTTCAAGTCGTGTTTCTCAGGTCTTACACTTTCAATGTAGTGGACCCACTGCAGAAAGTTGCAGCAGAGCAATCCAACTTCTCAGCATCATATCGTAAGTTTTCTAACTCAGATTGAACTCAAATTTTGTGCACAAGGCAATGACTATGGAAGTAAGGATCTCATGTAATTTCTTCCAATTCTGAGGTCAGGAAGGCATACTTTAGACCCCTGGACAGAGACCAAATTACAAGGCCTGGACAAGACTTCAACTTTAAATAGGGTCCGAGAAGGAGAGAAGATCATCCAGTTTTAGTTCAATTTCCAACTTAGTTCTTTAGTTTTGAGAGAGGAGAAGGTCTAGAGGAAGTCTTGCACGACCTCTTGGTGCATTGAGGAAGAAAGGTGGAGATTTCAGCCAAGGAGCAAGGGTGACCAGGAGCAGTCCTCCAAAGGGAGTTTTTGTGCTTAGTTATTTTTATTCTATTATGGTTGTTATTAAAACCTTGATTTTTGTTTATACTTACAGTATGGAGTAGTCGTCTGTAGTTGGGAGTCCAGGACTCCCTAGGCATGTAATAAGATTGATACATTATGTTTTATTTGGTTTTCAATTTGGTATATGAATGAGCATTCTTAAGCTGTTAATCTCTTGATTAATACTTGCTGTCCTGCGATGTACTGGTTATAAGGTGAGGCAAGACTTAAGGTAAGATATGTTGATAGGATATATAATATCTTTTTGACTTCATACACTAGGTAGATCAAATGATCTTAGGGTTAATCCTCGACCTTAAAGTAATACCCTACTGGATTGGATTGATTTACATATGACACAAGACCTGATTCCCGACCATAGGTAGGGTCAATGAGCTTCATGTTTATGCGATCAAGTAGAGTCGATTATGCCGGATAGTTTACTCTAGGAGATAGAAAAGGTGATGCCGATGCGGATTGTAGCCATGGTTTTATAAGCTCGTCAGAAATTGATTTCCAAAACTTAAATTCTATTCAATCTTAGAAGTGTCTTGGGAGGGAATTGGATTCCCAACGTCTTTTCTCCTCATTGAAATCCCTCAAAAGCTTTTTCACAACTTGTTTCAAGTAATTGTTTAGTTTAAATTTTTGTTTTATGATAACTGTTTTATCCAGGATACTCAAACTTGGAATTGTTACTCAGAAAGCAATTAACTACTGGCTTGGTCCTTGTGGGACGATATTCGGACATACATAAGTCTATATTACATTGATTAGTCCTCTTGCTAGTGATCAGCTAGGATCGCATCACTTCCAATTACTAATATTGATGTAAGAGATCTACCGTACCCAAGTAGAGCTAAACATTCTAGAAAGTAGCTTTGCTAGGTTTCTAGAAATTTTTAAGAAATTATAGATTAATGTTCCACTAATTGAAGCATTGAGGCAAATGCCCGAATATGGCAAGTTTCTTAAAGAGGTCCTATCCAGAAGAAGGAAGATGGAGGGGCAAGGTACAGTCTTACTTAATGAAAATTGTAGTGCGATCTTGAGGAATGAGCTGCCAGCAAAATTAAAAGATCCATGGAGTTTTACATTACCTTGTGAAATTGGTTCATATAAATTTGATAGTGCATAATGCGATTTGGGGGCAAGTGTTAAATTAATGCAATTGTCCCTTTGCAGGTATTTAAAACTTGGAGAACCTCAAGAGACAAGAATTACTCTTCAATTTGCAGATAAATCAACCAAGATACAAGAAGTAATAATAGAGGATGTGTTGGTGAAAATAAAAGATTTTATATTTCCTTATGATTTTGTGGTTTTAGACATGGAAGTGGACAAGAACTTGCCTATAATTCTTGGCAGACCATTCTTGGCTACCGCTGGAGCTTTAATTGATGTCAAGCAAGGCAAATTAACCTTGAGGCTTAACAATGATAATCTGAGTTTTAATATAAAAGAAGTCATCAAACAACCAGCCACCCCATATGAGGATTTCTGTTTAGTGTTGATATGATTGATTCTTGTATAGCAAAAATTGAAGAAGAAGAGAGGACTGAAGAAGCAAAAGGAGGCTTCACCCATTCAGAGGAGAAGGAAGATGAAGATCCCATTATGACAAGAGAAGTTGAAGAATTGGAGGGAGAAATAAAGGAACAAGGGGTTCAAGGAGCTTCCAAACCTGAACTCAAACCTCTCCCAAATAATTTGAAATATGTTTTTCTTGAAGAAAATGATAAACCAGTGATTATTTCTTCATGTTTGACAGATTTGGAGGAGAAGATGCTCATTGAAGTGCTGTCCAAACACAAGAAGGCAATAGGTTGGTCAATATCAAACATCGAGGGAATCTGCCCCACAATTTGCACACACCGAATCTTGATGGAAGACAATCATAAGCCCAATATTCAACCACAATGAATGCTGAATCCTACATTTAAAGAGGTAGTGAAAAAGGAGGTGATCAAACTCTTGGACGCAGGTATTATCTATCCTATTTTTGATAGTGCATGGGTAAGTCCAGTGCAGGTTGGTCCCAAAAAGGGGGGTACCACTGTCATTCATAATGAAAACAATGAACTGATCCCCACCAGGATGGTCATGAGTTGGAGAGTATGTATAGACTACAGAAAGTTGAATATGACCACTAGGAAAGATCATTTTCCATTACCATTCATAGATCAAATGCTTGAAAGGCTGGCTGGAAATAAGTTATATTGTTTCCTAGATGGTTATTCAGGATATTTTCAGATCCCTATAGCACCCGAGGACCAGGAAAAAACCACCTTCACCTGCCCATATGGTACCTTCGCATATAGGAGAATGCCCTTTGGCTTCTGCAATGCACCAGCCACTTTTCAAAAATGCATGATGGCTTTATTTCATCATATGATAGAAAAATGATGGAGATCTTCATGGATGATTTTACATTATATGGGCTAACATTTGAAACTTGCTTGCAACACTTAGAGCTTGTGCTCGAAATATGTGAAGAGAAGAAACTAGTCCTAAATTGGGAAAAATGCCCCTTCATGGTAAGAGAAGGAATTGTGCTTGGCCATAAAATCACAAAAAAGGGGATAGAGGTAATCAAAGAAAAAATAGAAGTAATCGAAAAGCTACCTCCACCCACTTAAGTCAAAGCCATTAGGAGTTTTCTAAGCCATGCAGGTTTTTATAGAAGGTTTATAAAAGTTTTTTCAAAAATTGCAAAACCTTTGTCAAACCTGCTTTCAAAAGATGCAAAATTTGATTTCAATGATGAATTCATGCATGCCTTTAATCTCTTGAAACAATAATTAGTCTCTACCCCCATCATTGTGTCACCTGATTGGAACCTACCTTTCGAACTCATGAGTGATACAAGTGATTTTGCTTTAGGGGAAGCCCTTGGTCAAAGAAAAGAAAAAATTTTCCATACAATTTCTTATGCTAGTCTCACACTCAATAGGCCTCAATTGAATTATACCACTACTGAGAAAGAATTTATGGCCGTGGTCTTTGCATTTGAAAAATTTAGATCATATCTCATTGGTTCAAAAGTTATTGTTTGGACTGACCATGCAACCCTTAGATACTTGCAAAGAAGGATTCCAAACCAAGACTGATCAGATGGATCTTTCTTCTCCAAGAATTTGATATCGAAACCAAGGACAAGAAGGGAGCTGAGAATGTTGTAGCAGACCACCTCTCAAGGCTGGAGACAAAAAATTGTGAAGGAAAAGTTTCAAAGCTCTTTCCAGATGAACAAATCTGCCAGGTAAATACCTCAAATTAAAGTACTATGGTTTGCTGATATAGCTAATTTTGTTTGCAGAAAATGGGTACCAAAGCACTTTACATACTAGCAAAGGAAGAAACTGATCACTGATTCAAAGCACTACTATTGGGAGGATCCATTCCTATACAAAATTTGTCCGGATCAAGTCATTAGAAGGTGCGTGAAAGAGGAAGAAACCCCACTTATTTTCAGCCATTGTCATGACAAGGAGGTTGGTGGCCACCACAGTGCAAACCGAACAGCAGCAAAGGTATTGCAATCTGGATTCTTCTGGCCAACACTTTTTCGAGATGCAAAAAGGTATGTCCAATCATGTGATAGGTGTCAAAGGACAGGTAACATCTCTAGAAGGAATGAAATGCCTTTAAAAAATATTCTTGAATGTGAAATTTTTAATGTTTGGGGCATTGATTTCATGGGACCCTTTCCACCTTCTTTTGGGTATGAATACAATTTGGTGGCAGTAGATTATGTGAGAAGATGGGTAGAAGTAATAGCAACTAGAACTAATGATGCCAAGGTTGTCATAGAATTTTTGAAAAAGAATATTTTTTCTCGATTTGGCACACCTAGAGCTATCATTAGTGATGAGGGAAAACATTTTGCCAACACTCCTTTTAAAAATTTGTTGAAAAAATATGGAGTCACCCACAAAGTAGCTACCCCATACCATGCCCAAACAAGTGGCCAAGTAGAAGTGTCCAATAGAGAGCTCAAAAGATTTTTGGAAAAATTGTTAACACCTCAAGAAGAGATTGGAAAAGCAAGCTAGATGATGCATTGTTGGCATATTGGACAGCTTCGAAAACCCCAATAGGTATGACTCCCTGTAGGTTGGTTTATAGAAAAGCAAGTCATATTCTGTTGGAATTAGATTATAAGGCATATTGGGCAACCAAATTCTTGAATTTTGATATCAAAGCTGCTGGAGAGAATAGATTGTTGCAACTCAATGAACTAGATGAGTTTAGGCACTAGTCCTATGAGAATGCCAAGATGTCTAAGAAAAAACCAAAAAATGGCATGATGAGCACATTTTACGCAAGGAATTCAAACGTGATCAACTTGTCGTCTTGTTTAACAGCAGACTTAGGATGTTTCCTGGTAAGCTTAGATCAAAATAGACTGGTCCTTTTTCAGTGACAAGAGTATTAAAATCAGGGGCAATGAAAATTTGAAATCCAAAAGATCAATCAACCTTTGTAGTGAATGGACAGAGACTAAAAAGTTACGTCTCTCCTAATTTCCATCAGGACATGATCTTCACAATCTTATCTGACTAGAAAGAGTCACAAAGTCAAGCTGGGACTATAAACCAGAACTAATTGTTTGTTTTTAAATAGGATTGCATTGTAATTTCATGGAACTTTGCATGTTTTTGTGAACTATTAGGACTTGCATGAATAGTTGATTGCTTTTGCATGATTAGAATAGAATTAGGCTAGAATGAAATTTGAATTCTTCACCATAAGCAAGAAATCAACAAAAAAAATATAAAACCAAAAATCTAGAACTGGCGCGACCGCGCCAGTTCAAAAAAAAAATCAGAAGATGAAGAGGAAGAAGATGAAGAGGAAGAAGAAGAGAGACAACTTAGATTGTTTTTGTGTGCTTTGTGTGCTTCTTTCTTTCCTTTCATACTTCTGTGAGAATTTGCTTTGGTATGTATGTATCAGATGTCTGAGAGTGATGTTTTGTTTAGAAATTTCATTAATATGTACTCAATCTCCATTCATATTAATGAAATAATATTTTGCACTCTCAATATATCTCAAAGCATGATAACAACAGATCTCTCCAATGAAAATGTGTGAAATCCGAATCAGTATCTGCATCTAACTGATAAAATCATGTTCAAAGTAGAAATTTGTAAAAACACATTTAGGATGCTGAAATTTTATAGAATTACTTGGCGCGGCCCCGCCATATTCTGGCGCTACCACGCCAATGTCTCCTTAGGGAACAACCAATGCAGAGCTTCGAAAAGGAAAATTCCACTGCAGGTATGCATCTTAGACTCATTATTATGCATGAGAACAAACTCATTTCATTTCCAATTAAAGTTGTTATACTCCATGCACAAATATTGGGCACTAACCCATGAAGGCAGAATTCATCAGGGAAGTGTCACTCCTACTTATTTTTGTTTATGCTTTGAGGACAAAGCATGTTTTTAAGTTTGGGGTGGGATATTCTTTCTTCATGTTTTAAAAATCTCTGCTTTCAAAACTTTTACACCAGAAATAGATCCAAAAGAGATTTAGAAAAACACCAGTGGAAAACCCTGAGTAAATAGAAAGCATGATTCACTCTCTAGAGAAATACCTTACTTCTAATTGCTTAGTCCTAACTGGATGAGAATTTTCTTTAAAAATAATTTTTGGAAAACAAAGTATAAGTGAGCAAGTTGATGTAAACCACTAGAACCAACCTGAAGAAACCTTGAGACGAAACAGAGAAAGGTTTTCAAAAATCTGAAGTGATTTAGGCATCTGTTTTTAATCGTTTAAGCCTTTTCAAGCCACCTACTTGAATGCACAAGATGCATCACCTTTTGTCAAACACCTTGAGCCAACAAGATCCCTGTTTTGTTTCAACTCCCACATTACATGAACCAGCCTTTGTGATGAACCAACTTGCCTCTTACTAACCTACATTTCTCCAAATTATTGAAGTGTTCTGTTTGAATGAGCATGGACAAAAATCTGAAGTTATGGTATAGAATTTTTCTGTGAAAAAGGGAAGAAAGAGCAAGACGGAGAAAAGAAACAAATTTTGGCTAAGTCAGGTGAAAGGTCACCTTGTGTGTGCACCGGGTCTCTGGCGTCAGCAAGCTTAGGGACTCTAAGTCAACTGACGAGGTAAGCTAGACTCTGGACAAAGCCAAAGAAAAATAAAAAAAAAAGAAAATAAAGAAAAGGTTGTGGTTTAGTTAGGAGAAAGGCCACCTCGTGTGTGCACCGGGTCTCGAGCCTCAGCAAGCTTAGGGACTCTGAGTCAACCGACTAGGTAAGCTAGACTCTGGACAAAGCCAAGGAGAAGAATAAATGTGCAGGAAAGGAAGAAGGAAAAAAATAAGGGACCAACTCAAAAGAATATGTTTGGGGTGGAAAACCTTAGAGAAGTGTCGTAGGGTCAGAATTAATTCATGCTTAGAAAATGGAAGATGGATATGAGGAGGAGAATAAAACCCAAAAGGAATACCTACAATCTTCATCATACCCATTACTCATGCCCCATTACAACCTAGAAAAGACCTATTGATCATGATTATGGATTCCTTCAGGTTAGTGGAGAGTGGACTGAGGGTTGACCTATGGAGTTAACTGAGACTTCTCACTTGTATGGGGATAAGGATCTTTGAAAAATTAAGGAAAAATTTGAATTATGTTTTGACTAAGAAAGAAGAACCGTCACTAGGAAAGAAGTGAATCATCTATTTTGAAACTTGTAAGGGGAAGACCACTTATCTTTTCTTAATCTCTACAGATTTATCTGGTTATTTCTCTTAGGTTTTGCTCGAGGACGAACAAAGATTTAAGTTTGGGGTTGTGATAAGTGTCTGACAGACACTATCCTTAGGCATGAAAAATAATTTAAAAATCTAATTTTGAGACGATTTTGAGTATAAAAGTAACAAATATGACTCAATTTCATGTTCTATGCCTCAGGTACCTAGTGGAAGAAGAAAAACTGGATTTGGAGCAAAAATAGAGGAAAAATGATGAAAAGGAGCCAAAAAGAAGGATGGCGTGTTCGCGCCATAATCGGCGCCACCGCGTCGAGGAAATGGGTAAAAATTCAAAATAAAGGATAAAAATGCCCAACAACTTAACGGACATGAAGGCCAACAGTTGGGGAATGTGAAAAGGTGATACCACGCCTTCAGAGGGCGCTACCGCACCAAGGAATTGGCCCTACCTCACACTTAGACAACATGGATGTGCCGAAGAGCTGCTAAATACAGATAGAGGAGTTGTTGTTATGGGGACCAATGAAAAAGTATAAGGAGTGGCGCTACCGCGCCACTACGACATCACAATCTGGCGCTACCGCGCCATGAAGTCTCCTCACATAGCGCGGATTCTGTTGTCATTTCCAGACATAGAAAGAGTTCTGCTCGAGTGGCGCTACCACGCCATTATCAGACACATCATCGGCGCGACCGCCCCATTGACTCAACAGCACAAATTCGCAAAAATCTTGGGATCCTGACAAACAATCAAGCCCAGACTTGGGAAAAGAAGTCCTAAGAGCCTAAGGAAGGTATCCACGAAGACTTCAAAGGAATTCGGTCGAGTCCTAGGTGTTCTGAATGTCCAAGAAGTAAAGTTCAATATGAATAAGGAAGTTGTTGAAAGAAGAGAAGGAAAAATCCGAGTTTGAAGAGATCAATTCTAGAGTTTCTGAGTTCCAATGGAGTTCAAATTTGGATTGAAGATTCCTGAGAGGATTTATAATCATTCCATGAAAAATCAGGCCAGTTCAAGTCGTGCTTCTCAGGTCTTACACTTCCAATGTGGCGGACCCAGTGCTGAAATTGGAAGCAGAGCACTCTAACTTCTCAGCATCATATCGTAAGTTTCCTAACTAATATTGAACTTAAATTTTGTGCACAAGGCAATGACTATGGAAGGAAGGATCTCATGTAATTTCATACAATTCTGAGGTCAGGAAAGCATACTTTAGACCCCTGGATTGAGATCAAATTACAAGGTCTAGACAGGACTTCAACTATAAATAGGGGTCCAAGAAGGAGTGAAGATCATCCTGTTTTAGTTCAATCTCTGGCCTTGTTCTTTAGTTTAGAGAGGGGAGAAGGTCAAGAGGAAGTCTTGCACGACCTCTGGGTGCATTGAGGAAGAAAGATGGAGATTTCAGCGAAGGAGCAAGGGTGACTAGAAGCGGTCCTCCAAAATGAACGGTCGTGTGTAGCTAAAGTGAGTTTGCAATGAACGGTCGTTTGTTGCTAAAGAGAGTTCGCAATGAACGGTCGTTCGTCGCTAAAGTGAGTTAGCAATGAACGGTCGTTCGTCGCAAAAGTGAGTTCGCAATGAACGGTCGTTCGTCGCTAAAGTGAGTTCGCAATGAACGGTCGTTCGTCACTAAAGTGAGTTAGCAATGAACGGTCGTTCGTCGCTAAAGAGAGTTCGCAATGAACGGTCGCGTCACTAAAGTTAGTTAGCAATGAACGGTCGCTCGTCGCTAAAAGTGAGTTCGCAATGAACGGTCGTTAAAATCGCTAAAGTGAGTTAGCAATGAACGGTCGCTTAAATCGCTAAAGTGAGTTAGCAATGAACGGCCGTTCGTCGCTAAAGTGAGTTCGCAATGAACGGTCGTTCGTCGCTAAAGTGAGTTAGCAATGAACGGTCGTTCCTCGCTAAAGTGAATTAAGAATGAACGGTCGCTCGTCGCTAAAGTGAGTTAGCAATGAACGGTCGCTTCGTCGGTAAAAATACGCTTCGCAGTGAACGTTCGCTCATCGGTAAAAGTGAGTTAGCAATGAACGGTCGTTCGTCGCTAAAGTGAGTTAGCAATGAACGGTCGTTCGTCGCTAAAGTGAGTTCGCAATGAAGCGAACGGTTCATTGCTAAAGTGAGTTCGCAATGAACGGTCGTTCGTCGCTAAAGTGAGTTAGCAATGAACGGTCATTCGTCGCTAAAGCGAATTCGCAATGAACGGCCGTTCGTCGCTAAAGTGAGTTCGCAATGAACGGTCATTTGTCGCTAAAGTGAGTTAGCAATGAAAGGGCGTTCGTCGCTAAAGAGAGCTCGCAATGCACGGTGGTTCGTCGCTAAAGTGAGTTAGCAATGAACGGTCGTTCGTCGCTAAAGTGAGTTCGAAATGAACGGTCGTTCGTCGCTAATGTGAGTTCGCAATGAACGGTTGTTCGTCGCTAAAGTGAGTTCGCAATGAACGGTCGTTCGTCGCTGATACGATCCCAGCTAATCACTAGCAAGAGGACTAATCAAGGACCAAGCTAATAGATAATTGCTTTTCTAGTTTAAAAACCAAAGTTTGAGAAATCAATTGGGAAGGAGTGATAAAAATAGAAAATAAACTAATCTACCTAATTCTATAGAGATCAAGAGAGGGCTTTTGATAAAATCAGTATGGAAAAAGGCATTGGGAATCCATTTCCCTCTCTAGGCAATTCTGAGATTGAATAGAAGTTGAGCTTTGGAAATCAATTTATGACGAGCTTATTAAACCATGGCTACAATCCGCATCGGCATCACCTATTTCTATCTCCTAGAGTAAACCTAGCTAGCATGATTGACTCTACTTGATAGCATAAACATGAAGCTCATTGTGTCATAGGCAGATCAACTAATCCAACAGGGTATTACTTTAAGGTCGAGGATTAACCCAAGGATTAGTGATCTACCTAGTGCATAAACTCAAAAAGACTGTAAACTCCTATCAGCATGTCTCACCTTAAGCCCAGCGTCACCTTATAACCAGTACATAGCTAGACAGCAAGTATGAATCAAGAAATTACTGCAATGAAAACTCATTCATGCACCAAACTGAAAACCAATTAAATTATAAGTATCAATCTTCTTACATGCCTTGGGAGTCATGAACTCCCAATATAAAAGACTACTCTATACTGGAAATTAAAGAACAAAACAAGGTCTTGAATACAACCATGAAGAAGAAAAGAAAAGATAAACTAAGTACAAACTTCCCTTGAGAATGATCTACTTGTTGAACATGGCTTCTAATGGTTGCTTCTCCTCCTTGCCTCAAAAGCTTCCATGGGACGTCTCCTATGCCTCTCAAGACTCTCTCTAAACTAATATATATAATAGAACTTGAACAGGAAACTAAGATATAAAAGTGGATGGAAAAACTGGATCTAAAACTGAATGTCTTGAGCTCTGCCTCGGACCCCTTTTTATACTTGAATCTCTGTCCAGGACTTGTAATTTTAGCTTCTGTCCAGGGGTGTGAATTTTGACTTCCCGACCTCAGAATTGGATGAAATTACATCAGTACTTTCCTTATGTAATACTTTACATGCTCACAAAGTTTGAATCCATTCTGAGTTGGGAATCTGGAGATATGAGGTGAGGAAGTTGCCTGATTTCTGCTGCCAATTTCTGCTTTGGGTCCACCACTTTGGAGATGTGCAACTTGAGAATCCTGGCTTGGATTGATCTGATTTTTCGTGAAAAGATCCTCTGTAGTACCAAGAAGCTTCGTTCCAAGTTTGGCTTCAATTGGAATTGTGAAACTCCTTCTCTGGTCTTCACAAAACTCGGATTTATCTCCTTCCATTGGCAGAAGATTCCTGTTTTGGATTAACTTCTTCTTTTGGACCATTCAATGCATCTGGACATAAGTAAATTACCTTAAACTCTTCTTGGGCACCTTCCTTAGACATCTGAGACTCCTGATTTGATTGCAGGTTCCCAAGATTTTCGTATTCTCAGCAACTGGCGCGATCGCGCCACTTAACCCGATATCCGACGAAGTTAGGAAACCTCATGGCGCGGTCGCGCCGAATAATGCTGAAGAGGTGGCGCGGTCGCGCCAGTCCTTAGACAATTGCTTGGTCCCCGAATGGCAACTTTTCTTTATGCTTTTAGCTCCCTTTGGCGCGGTCGCGCCCTCCTTTAGCGCGGTCGCGCCCTCCTTTGTCGCGGTCGCGCCCTCCTTTGGCGCGGTCGTGCCAATTCACATTCCCCAACCGTTGGCTTTCATGACCGTTGGGTCGTTGGAATTTTTGAACATTAAATAGAATTTTTGAGGATTTATTTGGCGCGGTCGCGCCAGAATCGGCGCGGTCGCGCCGTTCTTCTTTTTGGCCTCTTTTGCTCATTTTTGTTCTGTTTTTGCTCCAAATCCCGTTTTTCTTCTTCCACTGGGTACCTGAGACATAAAACATAAAACTGAGTCATATTTATTGATTTCATGCTCTGAATTAACTCAGAATTAAGATTTTCAATCAAATATAATGCCCAAAGATAGTGTCTTTTAGACACTTATCACAACCCCAAACTTAGATCTTTGCTCGTCCTCGAGCAAATTCTGAAAGAAACAACCAGATAAGCATGCAGCGATTGAGAAAAGATCAGTGGCACTCCCTTTTATAGATTTCTGCATGGATGATTCACTTTCCTTCCTAGTGATGATTCTCCTTGCTTAAGTCAAAACAGAATTCAAATTTTTCTTTAATTTTTTCAAAGATCATTATCCCCATACAAGTGAGAAGTCTCAGTAAATACCATATGCCAACCCTCGGTCTACTCTCCGCTAACCTGAAGAAATCCATAATCCCGATCAATAGGTCTTTTCTTGGTTGTAATGGGGTATGGGTAATGGGTATGATGAAAGTTTTAAGCATTAGGTTCATCTTCCTCCTCATATCTATGTTCCATTATTACTGAGCATGATTTTTTTATGATTTTTTTTCTCCACATTTTCCACCCCAAACTTTTTCTTGCATTGATCCCTTTTTCTTTTCTTTCCTCTTCCACATATATTCTCTTCCTTGGGTTTGTTCAGAGTCTAGCTTACCTCGCCAGTTGACTTTCGAGAGTCCTGTAAGCTTGCTGAGGCCCCGAGACCAGTGCACACACAAGGTGGCCTTTCTCCTTACTAACCCACAACCTTTTGGCTTTGTCTGGAGTCCAGCTTACCTTTCCGGTTGACTCAGAGTCCCTAAGCTTGCTGAGGCCCGAGACCCGGTGCACACACAAGGTGGCCTTTCTCCTGACTTAGCCTTCATCTTGTTTCTCTCTTTTCAAGACAACTCAATACCTCCTTATATCTTCAGATTTTTGTCCATGTTTATTTTAATAGAACACTTCAATAAGTTGGAGAGATATAGGTCAGTACGAAACAAGTTGGTTTTTCCTAAAGGCTGGTTCATGTACTGTGGGTTTTTGAAATAAAACAGGGATCTTGTTGGCTCAAGGTGTTTGACAAAAAGTGATGCATCTTGTGCATTAAAGTGGGTGGCTTAAAACAGGCTCAAATGATTGAAAACAAGTGCCTAAATCACTTCAGGATATTTGGAAATCTTTCTTGTTTCGCCTCAAGCTTCCCTCAGGTTGGTTCTAGTGGTTTACATCCACTTGCTCACTTATACGTTTTCAAAAACTGTTTTTAAAGAAAATTCTCCTCCTGTTAAGACTAAGCAGATTAAATCAGAGATTTTTCCAGAAAATGAATCATGCTTTTCTCTTTTCTCAGGGTTTCCACAAATGTTTCCCACTCAAGGTCAGTTTCAGGTGAATTTTTTTTTTTTTTTTTTTTTTGAAATTTGAGATTTTTGAATATAATGATAGCATATCCCACCCCAAACTTAAAAACATGCTTTGTCCCCAAAGCATAAAACAAATGAATAAGAGGTAGGATGGATACTTCCCTGATGAGTCTGGGTGTGCCTGGAGTGGAAAGGGGCTTGTCCTTGAATGCTCTGCAGTGGAATTTTCCTTTTCTGGCTTCTGGGTTGGCAATCACTCAATGAGGCAGTGACGCGGTCGCGCCAATATTTGGCGCGGTGGCGCCGAGTTGAAACTTCATATTTCAGCATCCTGGATGTGTATTTGCAAATTTCCACTTTGAACAAGACTTGAACAGTTAGATAGAGATGCTGAATCAGTAAACACACATATTTATTGGGGAAATCATGCTTGGGGAAACATAATGAGAGTGCAAAATATCATGTCATCAATATGAATGGAGATTCAGTACATATTAATCGACATTGCATACAAACATCACTCTAAAGCATCTTAGGTACAGGCACTAAAGCATATTTTCCCAAAAGAGAGCCGGATTCGGACAGTAAGCTCAGAATTGTATTCCAGATTGACTCAAAACAAAAAATAAAAACTAACAAATCAAATCTACTAAACAAAGAAAACCAACTAGACTTTAAAATCCAAGTTTTCCACCCCAAACTTAAAATTTGCATTCTGATCAATAAAATGAGATAAAGGGTAAGAAACTTCCCTGAGAATGTTGGTTGCTTGAAATTCATATTTCTTGAGGCACCATGAGGAATCTGCAATTGAGCAGCCTTTATGCTTGACCAAAAGTGGTTAGAACCATTCATAGCACAAAATCATTGCAAAAGAATTCAAAAATTTATGAAATTTTACCATGGCCTATAACTCATAAATATAAACATGTAAGAATTGGAATGGAATGATTCTGAGTTATAGAGCCTCGAAAATTAATCAAACAAGTGGCGCGTTCGCGCCAAAATATGGCACGAAAACGCCATTATTTTCCTTCATAAATTGAAATTATGAATGCAAAATTTACAAATTCCACTTGGAACATGTTGTTAAGGTTCATAGGTGCACAATAAAATAGGTGTCAAGCATTTTCATCAAGGGAAGTGAAAAATACACACATATGAAAATTTGGCAGTAAATCTGAAATTCTGGGCAGAAAGTGAGTTGGAGGTATTTTGCAAGCATTGTATTTCCCTAACCACTTTTCATCTAGAGCTGAAAAAAAAGGGTTTCATAGAAAGTACTAAGTATGAACTTTAATCACCTTAAAACAGTTTTCCAAGAATCATTACAGAAAATTTTAGAACTCAGCTCAAAAACAGAAAGATGGTAATGTTTCCAACCCAGAAATTTTGCCAGAAAACAGTTTTAACCACCCAAGTGGCAGCAGTCATAACTTCCTTTCTACTCAATAAAAATTCCTCAAAGTCGGTCCTATTTTATCTACTAAGTGCCCTCTTGAACTACTTACCTTTACTTTGTGGGTTCGACTTCTAGATTTTTCAGAATTCGGCTCCAAAATTTGTTGCTCGAATAGAGTTGCTGCTGCACTGCTTCTCTGCACAGAGTTTACCTGAGTGTTCTGATGGCTTTTTCTTTTGAAAGAAGCTGCTGTGAATGATTGAGAATGAGAGTCCCAACTTCCTTCTTCTGATATCTGCACTTAGACTTTCAAAAACACATCTAGAAATACATCAAGTATAGTTGAAATAATGCAACTCAACTTAGCTTTCAAATTCCAGATTTTTCAATGACAGGTGCCTTAGAAATTTTTTTTATTTTTTTTATTTTTCTATTTTTTATTTTTCTGGTGTTTTATTCAAACCAAACAAATTAAAAAGACTAACCTAACATGATTGAAATAAAACTAGACCTAAGATCTAAGACTCACACAAGGTGATTATTCAAACCAAAGTACAATCGAATTGAAAAACTAAACTAACTTACCTGCCATGGGTTGCCTCCCATGAAGCGCTAAGTTTATGGTCCTCAGCCGAACCAATGGCTTCATGCCACCAGGATCAAAAGGAAAATTCAATTCAAATCCATTCATCATGACATATCTTCCTTTGCAATGCTTTATGCTAAAGCAACCAGATTTAGATGGTGAGTTAAAAATCCTTTCTTTTGACATTGTGGCTTCTAAGAAGTAGATCTGTACACATATCAGCCACTCATTCATCCTCTTGTCCAGCCCTAATAAAATTTTCAGTTGTATTTTTGGGCTAGGTGTATAAAGTGGGATGATGAAAAAATCTAAATCAAAGGAGAGCCCTATCTCTTCTTTTTTCTCTACCCAATTCTCTAATGGCTTTTCAGGGGAAGGTTCTATGATAGGGACCTATGGTTTCTTCTTCCTCCCCTTCTAATTCTTCAGCTATGGTTTCTTTTTTAGCCTCTAATGATTTTTCTTCTTGCTGGGTTTTCTCTTCTACCTCTTCTACATTCACAGCTATTTCAGCCATGGTGGTTTCTTCTTTGACCTCATCCATTTTCTCCATGCTTTCTTCTTCAGCCACTAATGCTTGTAGTTCTCTCTCAATTTGTTGGAAGATCAGTAATGGGATGAATTTTTCCTCCACCTCAGCTACTATTTCTGCAATTGGTTCTTCCTCATCCTCTAAATCATAGGGGCACACACTCTCTTCCAAGGTTTCCTTTGGTTGAGGATTTTCTAGGATATCTCCATTCATAAAGGGTATGGACTGTTCTACCTCTTCAATTAGTTCTTCCTCATCCTCTAATTCTTGTAAATCTTGCTCTTCTGGATTTTCTTCAAGATAATCCATCCACCTCACTAGGTCCTCCCATTCTTGATAGGTATAAACTGTGACCGGTTGCTTTATTGACTGGACTTCAGTTTGCAGTGTCTCTATTGACTGGAGTTCTGCATACATTGCTCGGAGTAGTTTACTATCATCCTCCCAGTCATCCCTTGCGATCATTGACTCCTCCTTCTGGTTGTATGAATTGCCATATGGGTCTAACCTGCAGGAATTAGACTCATAATTAGAAAAATCAGATCTTGAATTTAAATGGCATACATTAGTAGCATGGTTACCTCCACACACATCACAAAAATAATTCACAGAATTTCTTTGTAGTTGCATGATATCAGCTTGCCTTTGAAGTAAATCAAATTGACTTTGCATGCTAAGCATATCATCATGATGGGTGGGAGAATTATAAGAGTAGTCAAAAGAACTATATGGCTGTTCATCACATGGCATATAAAAATTTCTAGAGTGCTGAAAAGAATTCCATGCTTGATTTGGGTAAGAAAAATCATCATACTCCTCAAGGCATCTCCTTCCATATGTGGACTTATGCAAACCAAAATCCATGCACACAACACATCAGTCCACCAAAATAAAATAAAAAAAATAAAAAATAAACAGAAAACAGAAAACAGAATATACACTCAAAGCTCTAGTTTTAAACACTAGTAATTACTATTAAAACATTGGTCCCCGGCAACGGCGCCAAAAACTTGATGCGATCCCAGCTAATCACTAGCAAGAGGACTAATCAATGTAATATAGACTTATGTAAGTCCGAATATCGTCCCACAAGGACCAAGCTAATAGATAATTGCTTTTCTAGTTTAAAAACCAAAGTTTGAGAAATCAATTGGGAAGGAGTGATAAAAATAGAAAATAAACTAATCTACCTAATTCTATAGAGATCAAGAGAGGGCTTTTGATAAAATCAGTATGGAAAAAGGCATTGGGAATCCAATTCCCTCCCTAGGCAATTCTGAGATTGAATAGAAGTTGAGCTTTGGAAATTAATTTCTGACGAGCTTATTAAACCATGGCAACAATCCGCATCGGCATCACCTATTTCTATCTCCTAGAGTAAACCTAACTAGCATGATTGACTCTACTTGATAGCATAAACATGAAGCTCATTGTGTCATAGGCAGATCAACTAATCCAACAGGGTATTACATTAAGGTTGAGGATTAACCCAAGGATTAGTGATCTACCAAGTGCATAAACTCAAAAAGACTGTAAACTCCTATCAGCATGTCTCACCTTAAGCCCAGCGTCACCTTATAACCAGTACATAGCTAGACAGCAAGTATGAATCAAGAAATTACAGCAATGAAAACTCATTCTTGCACCAAACTGAAAACCAATTAAATTATAAGTATCAATCTTATTACATGCCTAGGGAGTCATGAACTCCAAATATAAAAGACTACTCTATACTGGAAATTAAAGAACAAAACAAGGTCTTGAATACAACCATGAAGAAGAAAAGAAAAGATAAACTAAGTACAAACTTCTCTTGAGAATGATCTACTTGTTGAACATGGCTTCTAATGGCTGCTTCTCCTCCTTGCCTCAAAAGCTTCCATGGGATGTCTCCTATGCCTCTCAAGACTCTCTCTAAACTAATATATATAATAGAACTTGAACTGAAAACTAAAATACAAAAGTGGATGGAAAAACTGGATCTAAATCTGAATGTCTTGAGCTCTGCCTCGGACCCCTTTTTATACTTGAAACTCTGTCTAGGACTTGTAATTTTAGCTTCTGTCCAGGGGTGTGAATTATGACTTCCCGACCTCAGAATTGGATGAAATTACATAAGTACTTTCCTTATGTAGTCCTTTCCATGCTCACGAAGTTTGAATCCATTCTGAGTTGGGAAACTCGAGATATGAGGTGAGGAAGTTGCCAGATTTCTGCTGCCAATTTCTGCTTTGGGTCCACCACTTTGGAGATGTGCAGCTTGAGAATCCTGGCTTGGATTGATCTGATTTTTCGTGACAAGATCCTCTGTAGTACCAGGAAGCTTCGTTCCAAGTTTGGCTTCAATTGGAATTGTGAAACTCCTTCTCTGGTCTTCACAAAACTCGGATTTATCTCCTTTCATTGGCAGCAGATTCCTATTTTGGATTAACTTCTTCTTTTGGACCATTCAATGCAACTGGACATAAGTAAATTACCTTAAACTCTTCTTGGGCACCGTCCTTAGACGTCTGAGACTCCCAAGTTTGGAGTTGATTTGATTGCAGGTTCCCAAGATTTTCGTATTCTCAGCAACTGAGTCATCCGCGCGGTCGCGCCGAATATTAGCGCGATCGCGCCACTTAACCCAATATCCGGCGAAGAAAGGAAACCTCATGGCGCGGTCGCGCCGAAAAATGCTGAAGAGGTGGCGTGGTCGCGCCAGTCCTTAGACAATTGCTTGGTCCCCGAATGGCAACTTTTCTTTCTGCTTTTAGCTCCCTTTGGCGCGGTCGCGCCCCTCCATTGGCGCTAAAGAGAGTTCGCAATGAACGGTCGGCTAAAGTGAGTTAGCAATGAACGGTCGCTCGTCGCTAAAGTGAGTTCGCAATGAACGGTCGCTCGTCGCTAAAGTGAGTTCGCAATGAAATGAACGGTCGCTCGTCGCTAAAGTGAGTTCGCAATGAACGGTCGCTCGTCGCTAAAGAGAGTTCGCAAAATGAACGGTCGCTCGTCGCTAAAGTGAGTTAGCAATGAACGGTCGCTCGTCGCTAAAGTGAGTTCGCAATGAACGGTCGCTCGTTCGCAATGAACGGTCGCTCGTCGCTAAAGTGAGTTCAAATGAACGGTCGCTCGTCGCTAAAGTGAGTTCGCAATGAACGGTCGCTCGTCGCTAAAGTGAGTTCGCAATGAACGGTCGCTCGTCGCTAAAGTGAGTTCGCAATGAACGGTCGCTCGTCGCTAAAGTGAGTTTGCAATGAACGGTCGCTCGTCGCTAAAGTGAGTTCGCAATGAATGAACGGTCGCTCGTCGCTAAAGTGAGTTCGCAATGAACGGTCGCTCGTCGCTAAAGTGAGTTAGCAATGAACGGTCGCTCGCTCGCTAAAGTGAGTTAGCAATGAACGGTCGTTCGTCGCTAAAGTGAGTTCGCAATGAACGGTCGCTCGTTTGCAAACGGTCGAGTTAAAGTGAATGAACGGTCGCTCGTCGCGCTAAGTGAGTTTGCAATGAACGGTCGCTCGTCGCTAAAGTGAGTTAGCAATGAACGGTCGCTCGTCGCTAAAGTGAGTTCGCAATGAACGGTCGCTCGTCGCTAAAGTGAGTTGGCAATGAACGGTCGCTCGTCGCTAAAGTGAGTTCGCAAATGAACGGTCGCTCGTCGCTAAAGTGAGTTCGCAATGAACGGTCGCTCGTCGCTAAAGTGAGTTCGCAATGAACGGTCGCTCGTCGCTAAAGTGAGTTCGCAATGAACGGTCGCTCGCGCTAAAGTGAGTTCGCAATGAACGGTCGCTCGTCGCTAAAGTGAGTTCGCAATGAACGGTCGCTCGTCGCTAAAGTGAGTTAGCAATGAACGGTCGCTCGCTCGTCGCTAAAGTGAGTTCGCAATGAACGGTCGCTCGTCGCTAAAGTGAGTTCGCAATGAACGGTCGCTCGTCGCTAAAGTGAGTTCGCAATGAACGGTCGCTCGTCGCTAAAGTGAGTTCGCAATGAACGGTCGCTCGTCGCTAAAGTGAGTTTGCAATGAACGGTCGCTCGTCGCTAAAGTGAGTTGGCAATGAACGGTCGCTCGTCGCTAAAGTGAGTTCGCAATGAACGGTCGCTCGTCGCTAAAGTGAGTTCGCAATGAACGGTCGCTCGTCGCTAAAGTGAGTTAGCAATGAACGGTCGCTCGTCGCTAAAGTGAGTTCGCAATGAACGGTCGCTCGTCGCTAAAGTGAGTTCGCAATGAACGGTCGCTCGTCGCTAAAGTGAGTTCGCAATGAACGGTCGCTCGTCGCTAAAGTGAGTTCGCAATGAACGGTCGCTTCGTCGCAAAGTGAATGAACGGTCGCTCGTCGCTAAAGTGAGTTCGCAATGAACGGTCGCTCGTCGCTAAAGTGAGTTTAGCAATGAACTCGCTCGTCGCTAAAGTGAGTTCGCAATGAACGGTCGCTCGTCGCTAAAGTGAGTTCGCAATGAACGGTCGCTCGTCGCTAAAGTGAGTTAGCAATGAACGGTCGCTCGTCGCTAAAGTGAGTTCGCAATGAACGGTCGTTCGTCGCTAAAGTGAGTTCGCAATGAACGGTCGTTCGTCGCTAAAGTGAGTTCGCAATGAACGGTCGCTTCGTCGCTAAAGTGAGTTCGCAATGAACGGTCGTTCGTCGCTAAAGTGAGTTAGCAATGAACGGTCGCTCGTCGCTAAAGTGAGTTCGCAATGAACGGTCGCTCGTCGCTGAAGTGAATGAACGGTCGCTCGAACGGTCGAACGGTCGTCGCTAAAGTGAGTTCGCAATGAACGGTCGCTCGTCGCTAAAGTGAGTTAGCAATGAACGGTCGCTCGTCGCTAAAGAGTTCGCAATGAACGGTCGTTCGTCGCTAAAGTGAGTTCGCAAATGAACGGTCGCTCGTCGCTAAAGTGAGTTAGCAATGAACGGTCGCTCGCTAAAGTGAGTTCGCAATGAACGGTCGAAAGTTTCGCAATGAACGGTCGCTCGTCGCTAAAGTGAGTTAGCAAATGAACGGTCGCTCGTCGCTAAAGTGAGTTAGCAATGAACGGTCGCTCGTCGCTAAAGTGAGTTCGCAATGAACGGTCGCTCGTCGCTAAAGTGAGTTCGCAATGAACGGTCGCTCGTCGCTAAAATGAGTTCGCAATGAACGGTCGCTCGTCGCTAAAGTGAGTTCGCAATGAACGGTCGCTCGTCGCTAAAGTGAGTTTCGCAATGAACGGTCGCTCGTCGCTAAAGTGAGTTCGCAAATGAACGGTCGCTCGTCGCTAAAGTGAGTTAGCAATGAACGGTCGCTCGCTCGCTAAAGTGAGTTCGCAATGAACGGTCGCTCGTCGCTAAAGTGAGTTAGCAATGAACGGTCGCTCGTCGCTAAAGTGAGTTCGCAATGAACGGTCGCTCGTCGCTAAAGTGAGTTAGCAATGAACGGTCGCTCGTCGCTAAAGTGAGTTCGCAATGAACGGTCGCTCGTCGCTAAAGTGAGTTAGCAATGAACGGTCGCTCGTCGCTAAAGTGAGTTAGCAATGAACGGTCGCTCGTCGCTAAAGTGAGTTCGCAATGAACGGTCGCTCGTCGCTAAAGTGAGTTTTGCAATGAACGGTCGCTCGTCGCTAAAGTGAGTTCGCAATGAACGGTCGCTCGTCGCTAAAGTGAGTTTGCAAAATGAACGGTCGCTCGTCGCTAAAGTGAGTTAGCAATGAACGGTCGCTCGTCGCTAAAGTGAGTTCGCAAATGAACGGTCGCTCGTGAGAGTTCGCAATGAACGGTGTCGCTAAAGTGAGTTCGCAATGAACGGTCGCTCGTCGCTAAAGTGAGTTAGCAATGAACGGTCGTTCGTCGCTAAAGTGAGTTCGCAATGAACGGTCGTTCGTCGCTAAAGTGAGTTCGCAATGAACGGTCGCTCGTCGCTAAAGTGAGTTTGCAATGAACGGTCGTTCGTCGCTAAAGTGAGTTCGCAATGAACGGTCGTTCGTCGCTAAAGTGAGTTCGCAATGAACGGTCGTTCGTCGCTAAAGTGAGTTCGCAATGAACGGTCGTTCGTCGCTAAAGTGAGTTCGCAATGAACGGTCGTTCGTCGCTAAAGTGAGTTCGCAATGAACGGTCGCTCGTCGCTAAAGTGAGTTCGCAATGAACGGTCGCTCGTCGCTAAAGTGAGTTCGCAATGAAACGGTCGCTCGTCGCTAAAGTGAGTTTGCAATGAACGGTCGCTCGTCGCTAAAGTGAGTTTGCAATGAACGGTCGCTCGTCGCTAAAGTGAGTTCGCAAATGAACGGTCGCTCGTCGCTAAAGTGAGTTTCGCAATGAACGGTCGCTCGTCGCTAAAGTGAGTTCGCAATGAACGGTCGCTCGTCGCTAAAGTGAGTTCGCAATGAACGGTCGCTCGTCGCAAAGTGAACGCAATGAACGGTCGCTCGTCGCTAAAGTGAGTTCGCAATGAACGGTCGCTCGCGCTAAAGTGAGTTCGCAATGAACGGTCGCTCGCGTCGCTAAAGTGAGTTCGCAATGAACGGTCGCTCGTCGCTAAAGTGAGTTCGCAAATGAACGGTCGCTCGTCGCTAAAGTGAGTTCGCAATGAACGGTCGCTCGTCGCTAAAGTGAGTTCGCAATGAACGGTCGCTCGTCGCTAAAGTGAGTTCGCAATGAACGGTCGCTCGTCGCTGAAAGCAATGAACGGTCGCTTCGTCGCAAAGTGAACGGTCGAACGGTCGCTCGTCGCTAAAGTGAGTTCGCAAATGAACGGTCGCTCGTCGCTAAAGTGAGTTCGCAATGAACGGTCGCTCGTCGCTAAAGTGAGTTTGCAATGAACGAACGCTCGTCGCTCGTGAGTTAGCAATGAACGGTCGCTCGTCGCTGAAGAGTCGCAAAATGAACGGTCGCTCGTCGCTAAAGTGAGTTCGCAAATGAACGGTCGCTCGTCGCTAAAGTGAGTTCGCAATGAACGGTCGCTCGTCGCTAAAGTGAGTTCGCAATGAACGGTCGCTCGTCGCTAAAGTGAGTTCGCAATGAACGGTCGCTCGTCGCTAAAGTGATTCGCAATGAACGGTCGCTCGTCGCTAAAGTGAGTTCGCAATGAACGGTCGCTCGCTCGCTAAAGTGAGTTCGCAATGAACGGTCGCTCGTCGCTAAAGTGAGTTCGCAATGAACGGTCGCTCGTCGCTAAAGTGAGTTCGCATGAACGGTCGCTCGTCGCTAAAGTGAGTTCGCAAATGAACGGTCGCTCGTCGCTAAAGTGAGTTCGCAATGAACGGTCGCTCGTCGCTAAAGTGAGTTCGGCAATGAACGGTCGCTCGTCGCTAAAGTGAGTTCGCAATGAACGGTCGCTCGTCGCAAAGTGAACGCAATGAACGGTCGCCGCTAAAGTGAGTTTGCAATGAACGGTCGCTCGTCGCTAAAGTGAGTTCGCAATGAACGGTCGCTCGTCGCTAAAGTGAGTTCGCAATGAACGGTCGCTCGTCGCTAAAGTGAGTTCGCAATGAACGGTCGCTCGTCGCTAAAGTGAGTTCGCAATGAACGGTCGCTCGTCGCTAAAGTGAGTTCGCAATGAACGGTCGGTCGCTCGTCGCTAAAGTGAGTTCGCAATGAACGGTCGCTCGTCGCTAAAGTGAGTTTGCAATGAACGGTCGCTCGTCGCTAAAGTGAGTTTGCAATGAACGGTCGCTCGTCGCTAAAGTGAGTTCGCAATGAACGCTCGTCGCTCGAGAGTTTCAATGAACGGTCGTCGCTCGTCGCTAAAGTGAGTTCGCAATGAACGGTCGCTCGTCGCTAAAGTGAGTTCGCAATGAACGGTCGCTCGTCGCTAAAGTGAGTTCGCAATGAACGGTCGCTCGTCGCTAAAGTGAGTTCGCAAATGAACGGTCGCTCGTCGCTAAAGTGAGTTCGCAATGAACGGTCGCTCGTCGCTAAAGTGAGTTCGCAATGAACGGTCGCTCGTCGCTAAAGTGAAGTGAGTTCGCAATGAACGGTCGCTCGTCGCTAAAGTGAGTTCGCAATGAACGGTCGCTCGTCGCTAAAGTGAGTTCGCAATGAACGGTCGCTCGTCGCTAAAGTGAGTTCGCAATGAACGGTCGCTCGTCGCTAAAGTGAGTTTGCAATGAACGAACGGTCGCTCGTCGCTAAAGTGAGTTCGCAATGAACGGTCGCTCGGTCGCTAAAGCAAATGAACGGTCGAACGCTCGTCGCTAAAGTGAGTTCGCAAAACGGTCGCTCGTCGCTAAAGTGAGTTAGCAATGAACGGTCGCTCGTCGCTAAAGTGAGTTCGCAATGAACGGTCGCTCGTCGCTAAAGTGAGTTTGCAATGAACGGTCGCTCGCCGCTAAAGTGAGTTCGCAATGAACGGTCGCTCGTCGCTAAAGTGAGAACGGTCGCAAATGAACGGTCGCTCGTCGCTAAAGTGAGTTCGCAATGAACGGTCGCTCGTCGCTAAAGTGAGTTCGCAAATGAACGGTCGCTCGTCGCTAAAGTGAGTTCGCAATGAACGGTCGCTCGTCGCTAAAGTGAGTTCGCAATGAACGGTCGCTCGTCGCTAAAGTGAGTTCGCAATGAACGGTCGCTCGTCGCTAAAGTGAGTTCGCAATGAACGGTCGCTCGTCGCTAAAGTGAGTGAGTTCGCAATGAACGGTCGCTCGTCGCTAAAGTGAGTTTGCAATGAACGGTCGCTCGTCGCTAAAGTGAGTTCGCAATGATGAACGGTCGCTCGTCGCTAAAGTGAGTTCGCAATGAACGGTCGCTCGTCGCTAAAGTGAGTTCAAATGAACGGTCGCTCGTCGCTAAAGTGAGTTCGCAATGAACGGTCGCTCGTCGCTAAAGTGAGTTCAATGAACGGTCGCTCGTCGCTAAAGTGAGTTCGCAATGAACGGTCGCTCGTCGCTAAAGTGAGTTCGCAATGAACGGTCGCTCGTCGTGAGTTTAAAAACGGTCGCTCGTCGCTAAAGTGAAGTTTGTTCGCAACGGTCGCTCGTCGCTAAAGTGAGTTCGCAATGAACGGTCGCTCGTCGCTAAAGTGAGTTCGCAATGAACGGTCGCTCGTCGCTAAAGTGAGTTTGCAATGAACGGTCGCTCGTCGCTAAAGAGTTTTTAAATGAACGGTCGCTCGTCGCTAAAGTGAGTTCGCAATGAACGGTCGCTCGTCGCTAAAGTGAGTTCGCAAATGAACGGTCGCTCGTCGCTAAAGTGAGTTCGCAATGAACGGTCGCTCGTCGCTAAAGTGAGTTCGCAATGAACGGTCGCTCGTCGGTCGCTCGTGAAAGTGAGTTCGCAATGAACGGTCGCTCGTCGCTAAAGTGAGTTCGCAATGAACGGTCGCTCGTCGCGCTAAGTGAGTTCGCAATGAACGGTCGCTCGTCGCTAAAGTGAGTTCGCAATGAACGGTCGCTCGTCGCTAAAGTGAGTTCGCAATGAACGGTCGCTCGTCGCTAAAGTGAGTTCGCAATGAACGGTCGCTCGTCGCTAAAGTGAGTTCGCAATGAACGGTCGCTCGTCGCTAAAGTGAGTTCGCAATGAACGGTCGCTCGTCGCTAAAGTGAGTTCGCAATGAACGGTCGCTCGTCGCTAAAGTGAGTTCGGCAATGAACGGTCGCTCGTCGCTAAAGTGAGTTCGCAATGAACGAACGGTCGAGTTTGCGTCGCGTCGCTAAAGTGAGTTCGCAATGAACGGTCGCTCGTCGCTAAAGTGAGTTCGCAATGAACGGTCGCGCGCTAAAGTGAGTTCGCAATGAACGGTCGCTCGTCGCTAAAGTGAGTTCGCAATGAACGGTCGCTCGTCGCTAAAGTGAGTTCGCAATGAACGGTCGCTCGTCGCTAAAGTGAGTTAAATGAACGGTCGCTCGTCGCTAAAGTGAGTTCGCAATGAACGGTCGCTCGTCGCTAAAGTGAGTTTGGCAAATGAACGGTCGCTCGTCGCTAAAGTGAGTTCGCAATGAACGGTCGCTCGTCGCTAAAGTGAGTTCGCAATGAACGGTCGCTCGTCGCTAAAGTGAGTTCGCAATGAACGGTCGCTCGTCGCTAAAGTGAGTTAAAGCAATGAACGGTCGCTCGTCGCTAAAGTGAGTTCGAATGAACGGTCGCTCGTCGCTAAAGTGAGTTCGCAATGAACGGTCGCTCGTCGCTAAAGTGAGTTCGCAATGAACGGTCGTTCGTCGCTGAACGGTGAGTTTTCGCAATGAACGGTCGCTCGCTCGTCTAAAGTGAGTTTGCAATGAACGGTCGCTCGTCGCCGCTAAAGTGAGTTCGCAATGAACGGTCGCTCGTCGCTAAAGAGAGTTCGCAATGAACGGTCGCTCGTCGCTAAAGTGAGTTCGCAATGAACGGTCGCTCGTCGCTAAAGTGAGTTCGCAATGAACGGTCGCTCGTCGCTAAAGTGAGTTCGCAATGAACGGTCGCTCGTCGCTAAAGTGAGTTCGCAATGAACGGTCGCTCGTCGCGCTAAAGTGAGTTCGCAATGAACGGTCGCTCGTCGCTAAAGTGAGTTCGCAATGAACGGTCGCTCGTCGCTAAAGTGAGTTCGCAATGAACGGTCGCTCGTCGCTAAAGTGAGTTCGCAATGAACGGTCGCTCGCTAAAGTGAAGTGAATGAACGGTCGCTCAATGAAAGTGAGTTCGCAATGAACGGTCGCTCGTCGCTAAAGTGAGTTCGCAATGAACGGTCGCTCGCCGCTAAAGTGAGTTCGCAATGAACGGTCGCTCGTCGCTAAAGTGAGTTCGCAATGAACGGTCGCTCGTCGCTAAAGTGAAAGTGAGTTCGCAATGAACGGTCGCTCGTCGCTAAAGTGAGTTCGCAATGAACGGTCGCTCGTCGCTAAAGTGAACGGTCGCTCGCTAAAGTGAAACGGTCGCTCGTCGCTAAAGAGAGTTCGCAATGAACGGTCGCTCGTCGCTAAAGTGAGTTCGCAATGAACGGTCGCTCGTCGCTAAAGTGAGTTCGCAATGAACGGTCGCTCGTCGCTAAAGTGAGTTCGCAATGAACGGTCGCTCGTCGCTAAAGTGAGTTCGCAATGAACGGTCGCTCGTCGCTAAAGTGAGTTTGGCAATGAACGGTCGCTCGTCGCTAAAGTGAGTTTTCAATGAACGGTCGCTCGTCGCTAAAGTGAGTTCGCAAATGAACGGTCGCGCTCGTCGCTAAAGTGAGTTTGGCAATGAACGGTCGCTCGTCGCTAAAGTGAACGGTCGCTCGCAAAGAACGAACGGTCGCTCGTCGCTAAAGTGAGTTCGCAATGAACGGTCGCTCGTCGCTAAAGTGAGTTCGCAAATGAACGGTCGCTCGTCGCTAAATGAGAGTTTGGCAATGAATGAACGGTCGCTCGTCGCTAAAGTGAGTTCGCAATGAACGGTCGCTCGTCGCTAAAGTGAGTTTGCAAATGAACGTCGTCGCTCGTCGCTCGTCGCTAAAGTGAGTTCGCAATGAACGGTCGCTCGTCGCTAAAGTGAGTTCGCAATGAACGGTCGCTCGTCGCTAAAGTGAGTTCGCAATGAACGGTCGCTCGTCGCTAAAGTGAGTTCGCAATGAACGGTCGCTCGTCGCTAAAGTGAGTTCGCAATGATGAACGGTCGCTCGCCGCTAAAGTGAGTTCGCAATGAACGGTCGCTCGCCGCTAAAGTGAGTTCGCAATGAACGGTCGCTCGCTCGTCTAAAGTGAGTTCGCAATGAACGGTCGCTCGTCGCTAAAGTGAGTTCGCGCAATGAACGGTCGCTCGTCGCTAAAGTGAGTTCGCAATGAACGGTCGCTCGTCGCTAAAGTGAGTTTTGCAATGAACGGTCGCTCGTCGCTAAAGTGAGTTCGCAAATGAACGGTCGCTCGTCGCTAAAGTGAGTTAGCAATGAACGGTCGCTCGTCGCTAAAGTGAGTTCGCAATGAACGGTCGCTCGTCGCTAAAGTGAGTTCGCAATGAACGGTCGCTCGTCGCTAAAGTGAGTTCGCAATGAAATGAACGGTCGCTCGTCGCTAAAGTGAGTTCGCAATGAACGGTCGCTCGTCGCTAAAGTGAGTTCGCAATGAACGGTCGCTCGTCGCTAAAGTGAGTTCGCAATGAACGGTCGCTCGTCGCTAAAGTGAGTTCGCAATGAACGGTCGCTCGTCGCTAAAGTGAGTTCGCAATGAACGGTCGCTCGTCGCTAAAGTGAGTTCGCAATGAACGGTCGCTCGTCGCTAAAGAGAGTTGAGAACGGTCGGTCGCTCGCTAAAGTGAGTTCGCAATGAACGGTCGCTCGTCGCTAAAGTGAGTTCGCAATGAACGGTCGCTCGTCGCTAAAAGTGAGTTCGGCAATGAACGGTCGCTCGTCGCTAAAGTGAGTTCGCAAATGAACGGTCGCTCGTCGCGCTAGTGAGTTCGCAATGAACGGTCGCTCGTTCGCATGAACGGGTCGCTCGTCGCTAAAGTGAGTTCGCAATGAACGGTCGCTCGTCGCTAAAGTGAGTTCGCAATGAACGGTCGCTCGTCGCTAAAGTGAGTTTGGCAAATGAACGGTCGCTCGTCGCTAAAGTGAGTTCGCAATGAACGGTCGCTCGTCGCTAAAGTGAGTTTGCAATGAACGGTCGCTCGCCGCTAAAGTGAGTTGGCAATGAACGAACGCTCGCTCGCTAAAGTGAAGTTCGCAATGAACGGTCGCTCGTCGCTAAAGTGAGTTCGCAATGAACGGTCGTCGCTCGCTAAAGTGAGTTCGCAATGAACGGTCGTCGCTCGCTAAAGAAGTTGGCAAATGAACGGTCGCTCGTCGCTAAAGTGAGTTCGCAATGAACGGTCGCTCGTCGCTAAAGTGAGTTCGCAATGAACGGTCGCTCGTCGCTAAAGTGAGTTTGCAATGAACGGTCGCTCGTCGCTAAAGTGAGTTCGCAATGAACGGTCGCTCGCTCGTCGCTAAAGTGAGTTCGCAATGAACGGTCGCTCGTCGCTAAAGTGAGTTCGCAATGAACGGTCGCTCGTCGCTAAAGTGAAGTGAACGGTCGCTCGCTCGCAATGAACGAACGGTCGCTCGTCGCTAAAGTGAGTTCGCAATGAACGGTCGCTCGTCGCTAAAGTGAGTTCGCAATGAACGGTCGCTCGTCGCTAAAGTGAGTTCGCAATGAACGGTCGCTCGTCGCTAAAGTGAGTTCGCAAATGAACGGTCGCTCGTCGCTAAAGTGAGTTCGCAATGAACGAGTTCGCAATGAACGGTCGCTCGCTAAAGTGAGTTCGCAATGAACGGTCGCTCGTCGCTAAAGTGAGTTCGCAATGAACGGTCGCTCGTCGCTAAAGTGAGTTTGGCAATGAACGGTCGCTCGTCGCTAAAGTGAGTTCGCAAATGAACGGTCGCTCGTCGCTAAAGTGAGTTCGCAAATGAACGGTCGCTCGTCGCTAAAGTGAGTTCGCAATGAACGGTCGCTCGTCGCTAAAGTGAGAGTTCGCAATGAACGGTCGCTCGTCGCTAAAGTGAGTTTCGCAATGAACGGTCGCTCGTCGCTAAAGTGAGTTTTCAAATGAACGGTCGCTCGTCGCTAAAGTGAGTTCGCAATGAACGGTCGCTCGTCGCTAAAGTTGAATGAACGGTCGCTCGTCGCTAAAGTGAGTTCGCAAATGAACGCTCGTCGCTAAAAAGTGAGTTTGGCAATGAACGGTCGCTCGTCGCTAAAGTGAGTTCGCAATGAACGGTCGCTCGCCGCTAAAAGTGAGTTCGCAATGAACGGTCGCTCGTCGCTAAAGTGAGTTCGCAATGAACGGTCGCTCGTCGCTAAAGTGAGTTCGCAATGAACGGTCGCTCGTCGCTAAAGTGAGTTTGCAATGAACGGTCGCTCGTCGCTAAAGTGAGTTCGCAATGAACGGTCGCTCGTCGCTAAAGTGAGTTCGCAATGAACGGTCGCTCGTCGCTAAAGTGAGTTCGCAAAATGAAATGAACGGTCGCTCGTCGCTAAAGTGAGTTCGCAATGAACGGTCGCTCGTCGATAAAGTGAGTTCGCAAACGGTCGCTCGTCGCTGAGTTCGCAATGAACGGTCGCTCGTCGCTAAAGTGAGTTCGCAATGAACGGTCGCTCGTCGCTAAAGTGAGTTCGCAAATGAACGGTCGCTCGTCGCTAAAGTGAGTTCGCAATGAACGGTCGCTCGTCGCTAAAGTGAGTTCGCAATGAACGGTCGCTCGTCGCTAAAGTGAGTTCGCAATGAACGGTCGCTCGTCGCTAAAGTGAGTTCGCAATGAACGGTCGCTCGTCGCTAAAGTGAGTTCGCAATGAACGGTCGCTCGTCGCTAAAGTGAGTTGTTCGCAATGAACGGTCGCTCGTCGCTAAAGTGAGTTCGCAATGAACGGTCGCTCGTCGCTAAAGTGAAAGTTTTGGAATGAACGGTCGCTCGTCGCTAAAGTGAGTTTGCAATGAACGGTCGCTCGTCGCTAAAGTGAAGCAATGAACGGTCGCTCGTCGCTAAAGTGAACGGTCGCAATGAACGGTCGCTCGTCGCTAAAGTGAGTTGGCAATGAACGGTCGCTCGTCGCTAAAGTTGAGTTGCAATGAACGGTCGCTCGTCGCTAAAGTGAGTTCGCAATGAACGGTCGCTCGTCGCTAAAGTGAGTTCAATGAACGGTCGCTCGTCGCTAAAGTGAGTTCGCAATGAACGGTCGCTCGTCGCTAAAGTGAGTTTGCAATGAACGGTCGCTCGTCGCTAAAGTGAGTTCGCAAATGAACGGTCGCTCGTCGCTAAAGTGAGTTCGCAATGAACGGTCGCTCGTCGCTAAAGTGAGTTCGCAAATGAACGGTCGCTCGTCGCTAAAGTGAGTTCGCAAAATGACGGTCGCTCGTCGCTAAAGTGAGTTCGCAATGAACGGTCGCTCGTCGCTAAAAAGTGAGTTCGCAATGAACGGTCGTCGCTCGCTAAAGTGAGTTTGCAATGAACGGAACGTCGCTCGCGCTAAAGTGAACGGGCAATGAACGGTCGCGCCGCTAAAGTGAGTTGAGCAATGAACGGTCGCTCGTCGCTAAAGTGAGTTTTTCAATGAACGGTCGCTCGTCGCTAAAGTGAGTTCGCAATGAACGGTCGCTCGTCGCTAAAGTGAGTTCGGCAATGAACGGTCGCTCGTCGCTAAAGTGAGTTCGCAATGAACGGTCGCTCGTCGCTAAAGTGAGTTCGCAATGAACGGTCGCTCGCTAAAGTGAGTTCGCAATGAACGGTCGCTCGCCGCTAAAGTGAGTTTTGAATGAACGGTCGCTCGTCGCTAAAGTGAGTTCGCAATGAACGGTCGCTCGCTCGCTAAAGTGAGTTCGCAATGAACGAACGGTCGCTCGTCGCTAAAGTGAGTTTTGCAATGAACGGTCGCTCGTCGCTAAAGTGAGTTGGCAATGAACGGTCGCTCGTCGCTAAAGTGAGTTCGCAATGAACGGTCGCTCGTCGCTAAAGTGAGTTTGGCAATGAACGGTCGCTCGTCGCTAAAGTGAGTTGGCAATGAACGAACGTCGCTCGTCGCTAAAGTGAGTTCGCAATGAACGGTCGCTCGTCGCTAAAGTGAGTTCGCAATGAACGGTCGCTCGTCGCTAAAGTGAGTTCGCAATGAACGGTCGCTCGTCGCTAAAGTGAGTTCGCAATGAACGGTCGCTCGTCGCTAAAGTGAGTTTTGGCAATGAACGGTCGCTCGTCGCTAAAGTGAGTTCGCAAATGAACGGTCGCTCGTCGCTAAAGTGAGTTCGCAATGAACGGTCGCTCGTCGCTAAAGTGAGTTCGCAATGAACGGTCGCTCGTCGCTAAAGTGAGTTCGCAATGAACGGTCGCTCGTCGCTAAAGTGAGTTCGCAATGAACGGTCGCTCGTCGCTAAAGTGAGTTCGCAATGAACGGTCGCTCGTCGCTAAAGTGAGTTCGCAATGAACGGTCGCTCGTCGCTAAAGTGAGTTCGCAAATGAACGGTCGCTCGTCGCTAAAGTGAGTTCGGCAATGAACGGTCGCTCGTCGCTAAAGTGAGTTCGCAATGAACGGTCGCTCGTCGCTAAAGTGAGTTTGCAATGAATGAACGGTCGCTCGTCGCTAAAGTGAGTTCGCAAATGAACGGTCGCTCGTCGCTAAAGTGAGTTCGCAATGAACGGTCGCGTCGTCGCTAAAGTGAGTTCGTTTTCGAAATGAACGGTCGCTCGTCGCTAAAAGTGAGTTTGAAATGACGGTCGCTCGTCGCTAAAGTGAGTTCGCAATGAACGGTCGCTCGTCGCTAAAGTGAGTTCAAATGAACGGTCGCTCGAAAAGTGAGTTTGCAATGAACGGTCGCTCGTCGCTAAAGTGAGTTTGCAATGAACGGTCGCTCGTCGCTAAAGTGAGTTCGCAATGAACGGTCGCTCGTCGCTAAAGTGAGTTCGCAATGAACGGTCGCTCGTCGCTAAAGTGAGTTCGCAATGAACGGTCGCTCGTCGCTAAAGTGAGTTCGCAATGAACGGTCGCTCGTCGCTAAAGTGAGTTCGCAATGAACGGTCGCTCGTCGCTAAAGTGAGTTCGCAAATGAACGGTCGCTCGTCGCTAAAGTGAGTTCGCAATGAACGGTCGCTCGTCGCTAAAGTGAGTTTCGCAATGAACGGTCGCTCGCTCTAAAGTGAGTTTGCAATGAACGGTCGCTCGTCGCTAAAGTGAGTTCGCAATGAACGGTCGCGTCGTCGCTAAAGTGAGTTCGCAATGAACGGTCGCTCGTCGCTAAAGTGAGTGAGTTCGCAATGAACGGTCGCTCGTCGCTAAAGTGAGTTCGCAATGAACGGTCGCTCGTCGCTAAAGAGAGAACGGTCGCTCGTCGCTAAAGTGAATGAACGAACGGTCGCTCGTCGCTAAAGTGAGTTCGCAATGAACGGTCGCTCGTCGCTAAAGTGAGTTGGCAATGAACGGTCGCTCGTCGCTAAAGTGAGTTTGCAATGAACGGTCGCTCGTCGCTAAAGTGAGTTTGCAATGAACGGTCGCTCGTCGCTAAAGTGAGTTTGGCAATGAACGGTCGCTCGTCGCTAAAGTGAGTTTGGCAATGAACGGTCGCTCGCCGCTAAAGTGAGTTCGCAATGAACGGTCGCTCGTCGCTAAAGTGAGTTCGCAAATGAACGGTCGCTCGTCGCTAAAGTGAGTTCGCATCAATGAACGGTCGCTCGTCGCTAAAGTGAGTTCGCAATGAACGGTCGCTCGTCGCAATGAACGGTCGAGTTCGCAAAGAACGGTCGAACGGTCGCTCGTCGCTAAAGTGAGTTCGCAATGAACGGTCGCTCGTCGCTAAAGTGAGTTTGCAATGAACGGTCGCTCGTCGCTAAAGTGAGTTCGCAATGAACGGTCGCTCGTCGCTAAAGTGAGTTCGCAAACGAACGGTCGCTCGTCGTTTTGCAATGAACGTCGAGTTAAAGAGAGTTCGTGAATGAACGGTCGCTCGTCGCTAAAGTGAGTTCGCAATGAACGGTCGCTCGTCGCTAAAGTGAGTTCGCAATGAACGAACGTCGTCTCGTCGCTAAAGTGAGTTCGCAATGAACGGTCGCTCGTCGCTAAAGTGAGTTCGCAATGAACGGTCGCTCGTCGCTAAAGTGAGTTCGCAATGAACGGTCGGTCGCTCGCTCGCTAAAGTGAGTTCGCAATGAACGGTCGCTCGTCGCTAAAGTGAGTTCGCAATGAACGGTCGCTCGTCGCTAAAGTGAGTTCGCAATGAACGGTCGCTCGTCGCTAAAGTGAGTTCGCAATGAACGGTCGCTCGTCGCTAAAAAGTGAGTTCGCAATGAACGGTCGCTCGTCGCTAAAGTGAGTTTGCAATGAACGGTCGCTCGTCGCTAAAGTGAGTTCGCAATGAACGGTCGCTCGTCGTGAGTTCGCAATGAACGGTCGCTCGTCGCTAAAGTGAGTTCGCAATGAACGGTCGCTCGTCGCTAAAGTGAGTTCGCAATGAACGGTCGCTCGTCGCTAAAGTGAGTTTGCAATGAACGGTCGCTCGTCGCTAAAGTGAGTTCGCAATGAACGGTCGCTCGTCGCTAAAGTGAGTTGCGCAATGAACGGTCGAACGGTCGTCGCGCTAAAGTGAGTTTGCAAATGAACGGTCGCTCGTCGCTAAAGTGAGTTCGCAATGAACGGTCGCTCGTCGCTAAAGTGAGTTCGCAATGAACGGTCGCTCGTCGCTAAAGTGAGTTCGGCAATGAACGGTCGCTCGTCGCTAAAGTGAGTTCGCAAATGAACGGTCGCTCGTCGCTAAAGTGAAGTGAGTTCGCAATGAACGGTCGCTCGTCGCTAAAGAGTTCGGCAATGAACGGTCGCTCGTCGCTAAAGTGAGTGAGTTTGCAATGAACGAACGGTCGCTCGTCGCTAAAGTGAGTTCGCAATGAACGGTCGCTCGTCGCTAAAGTGAGTTCGCAATGAACGGTCGCTCGTCGCTAAAGTGAGTTTGCAATGAACGGTCGCTCGTCGCTAAAAGTGAGTTCGCAATGAACGGTCGCTCGTCGCTAAAGTGAGTTCGCAATGAACGGTCGCTCGTCGCTAAAGTGAGTTCGCAATGAACGGTCGCTCGTCGCTAAAGTGAGTTGGCAATGAACGGTCGCTCGCTAAAGTGAAGTGAGTTTGAAATGAACGGTCGCTCGTCGCTAAAGTGAGTTTGCAATGAACGGTCGCTCGTCGCTAAAGTGAGTTCGCAATGAACGGTCGCTCGTCGCTAAAGTGAGTTTGCAAAATGAACGGTCGCTCGTCGCTAAAGTGAGTTCGCAAATGAACGGTCGCTCGTCGCTAAAGTGAGTTCGCAATGAACGGTCGCTCGTCGCTAAAGTGAGTTCGCAAATGAACGGTCGCTCGTCGCTAAAGTGAGTTCGCAATGAACGGTCGCTCGTCGCTAAAGTGAGTTCGCAATGAACGGTCGCTCGTCGCTAAAGTGAGTTCGCAATGAACGGTCGCTCGTCGCTAAAGTGAGTTCGCAATGAACGGTCGCTCGTCGCTAAAGTGAGTTCGCAATGAACGGTCGCTCGTCGCTAAAGTGAGTGAACGGTCGCGCGTCGTCGCTAAAGTGAACGCAATGAACGGTCGTCGCGCTAAAGTGAGTTTGCAATGAACGGTCGCTCGTCGCTAAAGTGAGTTTGCAATGAACGGTCGCTCGTCGCTAAAGTGAGTTCGCAATGAACGGTCGCTCGTCGCTAAAGTGAAAGTTTTCGCAATGAACGGTCGCTCGTCGCTAAAGTGAGTTCGCAATGAACGGTCGCTCGTCGCTAAAGTGAGTTTGCAATGAACGGTCGCTCGTCGCTAAAGTGAGTTCGCAAATGAACGGTCGCGTCGCTAAAAAGAGTTCGCAATGAACGGTCGCTCGTCGCTAAAGTGAGTTTGCAATGAAACGGTCGCTCGTCGCTAAAGTGAGTTGGCAATGAACGGTCGCTCGTCGCTAAAGTGAGTTCGCAATGAACGGTCGCTCGTCGCTAAAGTGAGTTCGCAAATGAACGGTCGCTCGTCGCTAAAGTGAGTTCGCAATGAACGGTCGCTCGTCGCTAAAGTGAGTTTGGCAATGAACGGTCGCTCGCTAAAGTGAGTTCGCAATGAACGGTCGCTCGTCGCTAAAGTGAGTTCGCAATGAACGGTCGCTCGTCGCTAAAGTGAGTTCGCAATGAACGGTCGCTCGTCGCTAAAGTGAGTTCAATGAACGGTCGCTCGTCGCTAAAGAAGTTCGCAAATGAACGGTCGTCGTCGCTAAAGTGAAAGTTCGCAATGAACGGTCGCTCGTCGCTAAAGTGAGTTCGCAATGAACGGTCGCTCGTCGCTGAAAGCAATGAACGGTTCGCGCTAAAGTGAGTTCGAATGAACGGTCGCTCGTCGCTAAAGTGAGTTCGCAATGAACGGTCGCTCGTCGCTAAAGTGAGTTCGCAATGAACGGTCGCTCGTCGCTAAAGTGAGTTCGCAATGAACGGTCGCTCGCGCGCTAAAGTGAGTTGGCAATGAACGGTCGCTCGTCGCTAAAGTGAGTTTGCAATGAAACGGTCGCTCGTCGCTAAAGTGAGTTCGCAAATGAAACGTCGCTCGTCGCTAAAGTGAGTTGGAACGGTCGCTCGTGAACGGTCGTTCGCAATGAAAGTCGCTTCGCAAAGTGAACGGCAATGAACGGTCGCTCGTCGCTAAAGTGAGTTCGCAAATGAACGAACGGTCGCGTCGCTAAAGTGAGTTGGCAATGAACGGTCGCTCGTCGCTAAAGTGAGTTTGCAATGAACGGTCGCTCGTCGCTAAAGTGAGTTCGCAAATGAACGGTCGCTCGTCGCTAAAGTGAGTTCGCAATGAACGGTCGCTCGTCGCTAAAGTGAGTTCGCAATGAACGGTCGCTCGTCGCTAAAGTGAGTTCGCAATGAACGGCTCGCTCGCTAAAAGAGTTTGCAATGAACGAACGGTCGCTCGCTAAAGTGAGTTCGCAAATGAACGGTCGCTCGTCGCTAAAAAGTGAGTTGGCAATGAACGGTCGCTCGTCGCTAAAGTGAGTTCGCAAATGAACGGTCGCGGTCGTCGCTAAAGTGAGTTCGCAATGAACGGTCGCAATGAACGTCGCGCCGCTAAAGTGAGTTTGGCAATGAACGGTCGCTCGTCGCTAAAGTGAGTTCGCAATGAACGGTCGCTCGTCGCTAAAGTGAGTTTGCAATGAACGGTCGCTCGCTCGCTAAAGTGAGTTCGTTCGCAATGAACGGTCGCTCGTCGCTAAAGTGAGTTCGCAATGAACGGTCGCTCGTCGCTAAAGTGAGTTCGCAATGAACGGTCGCTCGTCGCTAAAGTGAGTTCGCAATGAACGGTCGCTCGTCGCTAAAGTGAGAGTTGGCAAATGAACGGTCGCTCGTCGCTAAAGTGAGTTCGCAATGAACGGTCGCTCGTCGCTAAAAGTGAGTTTGGCAATGAACGGTCGTCGTCGCTCGCGAAAGTTGCTGAACGGTCGAGTCGCTAAAGTGAGTTCAATGAACGAACGCTCGCTCGCGCTAGTGAGAGTTCGCAATGAACGGTCGCTCGTCGCTAAAGTGAGTTCGCAATGAACGGTCGCTCGTGAGTTCGCAATGAACGGTCGCGCGTCGCTAAAGTGAGTTTGAAATGAACGGTCGCTCGTCGCTAAAGTGAGTTCGGAATGAACGGTCGCTCGTCGCTAAAGAGTTCGCAATGAACGGTCGCTCGTCGTAAAAGTGAGTTCGCAATGAACGGTCGCTCGTCGCTAAAGTGAGTTCGCAATGAACGGTCGCTCGTCGCTAAAGTGAGTTTGCAATGAACGGTCGCTCGTCGCTAAAGTGAGTTTGCAATGAACGGTCGCTCGTCGCTAAAGTGAGTTGGCAATGAACGGTCGCTCGTCGCTAAAGTGAGTTTGCAATGAACGGTCGCTCGTCGCTAAAGTGAGTTCGCAATGAACGGTCGCTCGTCGCTAAAGTGAGTTCGCAATGAACGGTCGCTCGTCGCTAAAGTGAGTTCGCAATGAACGGTCGCTCGTCGCTAAAGAGAGTTTGTTCAATGAACGGTCGCTCGTCGCTAAAGTGAGTTTGGCAAATGAACGGTCGCTCGTCGCTAAAGTGAGTTCGCAATGAACGGTCGCTCGCTCGCTAAAGTCGCAATGAACGGTCGCTCGTCGAAAAGTGAGTTCGCAATGAACGTCGCTCGCTAAAGTGAGTTCGCAATGAACGGTCGCGGTCGTCGCTCGTCGCTAAAGTGAGAACGGTCGCTCGCAAAAAGAAGTGAACGAACGGTCGCTCGCTAAAAAGAGTTTGCAATGAACGGTCGCTCGTCGCTAAAGTGAGTTGGCAATGAACGGTCGCTCGTCGCTAAAGTGAGTTCGCAATGAACGGTCGCTCGTCGCTAAAGTGAGTTCGCAAATGAACGGTCGCTCGTCGCTAAAGTGAGTTGGCAATGAACGAACGCTCGTCGCTCGTGAGTTCGCAATGAACGGTCGCTCGTCGCTAAAGTGAGTTTGGCAATGAACGGTCGCTCGTCGCTAAAGTGAGTTCAATGAACGGTCGCTCGTCGCTAAAGTGAGTTCGGCAATGAAACGGTCGCTCGTCGCTAAAGTGAGTTTGCAATGAACGGTCGCTCGTCGCTAAAGTGAGTTTGGCAATGAACGGTCGCTCGTCGCTAAAGTGAGTTCGCAATGAACGGTCGCTCGTCGCTAAAGTGAGTTCGCAAATGAACGGTCGCTCGTCGCTAAAGTGAGTTCGCAATGAACGGTCGCTCGTCGCTAAAGTGAGTTCGCAATGAACGAACGGTCCGTCGCTAAAGTGAGTTCGCAATGAACGGTCGCTCGTCGCTAAAGTGAGTTCGCAATGAACGGTCGCTCGTCGAACGGTCGCTCGTCGCTAAAGTGAGTTGCAATGAACGGTCGCTCGTCGCTAAAGTGAGTTCGCAATGAACGGTCGCTCGTCGCTAAAGTGAGTTCGCAAATGAACGGTCGCTCGTCGCTAAAGTGAGTTCGCAATGAACGGTCGCTCGTCGCTAAAGTGAGTTCGCAATGAACGGTCGCTCGTCGCTAAAGTGAGTTCGCAATGAACGGTCGCTCGTCGCTAAAGAGTTCGGCAATGAACGGTCGCTCGTCGCTAAAGTGAGTTCGCAATGAACGGTCGCTCGTCGCTAAAGTGAGTTCGCAAATGAACGGTCGCTCGTCGCTAAAAGTGAGTTCGCAATGAACGGTCGCTCGTCGCTAAAGTGAGTTCGCAAGCAATGAACGGTCGCTCGTCGCTGAAGTGAGTTTTGCAATGAACGGTCGTCGCTCGCTAAAGTGAGTTCGCAATGAACGGTCGCTCGCCGCTAAAGTGAGTTTGCAATGAACGTCGCTCGTCGCTAAAGTGAGTTCGCAAATGAACGGTCGCTCGTCGCTAAAGTGAGTTAGCAATGAACGGTCGTTCCTCGCTAAAGAGAGTTCGCAATGAACGGTCGTTCGTCGGTAAAGTGAGTTAGCAATGAACGGTCGTTCGTCGCTAAAGAAAGTTCGCAATGAACGGTCGTCCGTCGCTAAAGTGAGTACGCAATGAACGGTCGTTCGTCGCTAAAGTGAGTTCGTAATGAACGGTCGTTCGTCGCTAAAGTGAGTTCGCAATGAACGTTCGTTCGTCGCTAAAGTGAGTGAAATGAACGGTCGCTCGCTAAAGTGAGTTCAATGAACGAACGGTCGCTGAGTTCGAACGGTCGCTCGTCGCTAAAGTGAGTTCGCAATGAACGGTCGCTCGTCGCTAAAGTGAGTTCGCAATGAATGAACGGTCGCTCGTCGCTAAAGTGAGTTCGCAATGAACGGTCGCTCGTCGCTAAAGTGAGTTTGCAATGAACGGTCGCTCGTCGCTAAAGTGAGTTCGCAATGAACGGTCGTTCGTCGCTAAAGTGAGTTCGCAATGAACGGTCGTTCGTCGCTAAAGTGAGTTCGCAATGAACGGTCGTTCGTCGCTAAAGTGAGTTCGCAATGAACGGTCGTTCGTCGCTAAAGTGAGTTCGCAATGAACGGTCGTTCGTCGCTAAAGTGAGTTGGCAATGAACGGTCGTTCGTCGCTAAAGTGAGTTCGCAATGAACGGTCGCTCGTCGCTAAAGTGAGTTCGCAATGAACGGTCGCTCGTCGCTAAAGTGAGTTCGCAATGAACGGTCGCTCGTCGCTAAAGTGAGTTCGCAATGAACGGTCGCTCGTCGCTGAAAGCAATGAACGGTCGCTCGTCGCTAAAGAGTTGGCAATGAACGGTCGCTCGTCGCTAAAGTGAGTTCGCAATGAACGGTCGCTCGTCGCTAAAGTGAGTTCGCAATGAACGGTCGCTCGTCGCTAAAGTGAGTTCGCAATGAACGGTCGCTCGTCGCTAAAGTGAGTTCAAATGAACGGTCGCTCGTCGCGTCGCTTTGTTCAATGAACGGTCGCTCGTCGCCGCTAAAGTGAGTGAACGGTCGCTCGTCGCTAAAGTGAACGAATGAACGGTCGCTCGTCGGCTAAAGTGAGTTTGGCAATGAACGGTCGCTCGTCGCTAAAGTGAGTTCGCAATGAACGGTCGCTCGTCGCTAAAGTGAGTTCGCAATGAAACGTCGCTCGTCGTCGCTAAAGTGAGTTCGCAATGAACGGTCGCTCGTCGCTAAAGTGAGTTCGCAATGAACGGTCGCTCGTCGCGTGAGTTCGCTGAACGAACGCTCGCTCGAACGCTAAAGTGAGTTCGCAATGAACGGTCGCTCGCTCGCTAAAGTGAGTTCGCAATGAACGGTCGCTCGTCGCTAAAGTGAGTTTGCAATGAACGGTCGCTCGTCGCTAAAGTGAGTTTGGCAATGAACGGTCGCTCGTCGCTAAAGTGAGTTCGCAAATGAACGGTCGCTCGTCGCTAAAGTGAGTTCGCAAATGAACGGTCGCTCGTCGCTAAAGTGAGTTCGCAATGAACGGTCGCTCGTCGCTAAAGTGAGTTCGCAATGAACGGTCGCTCGTCGCTAAAGTGAGTTCGCAATGAATGAACGGTCGCTCGTCGAGTTTGCAATGAGTTGAGTTCGCAATGAACGGTCGCTCGTCGCTAAAGAACGGTGAGTTGAACGCAATGAACGGTCGCTCGTCGCTAAAGTGAGTTTGCAATGAACGGTCGCTCGTCGCTAAAGTGAGTTCGCAATGAACGGTCGCTCGTCGCTAAAGTGAGTTCGCAATGAACGGTCGCTCGTCGCTAAAGTGAGTTCGCAATGAACGGTCGCTCGTGAGTTTGCAATGAACGGTCGCTCGTCGCTAAAGTGAGTTGCAATGAACGGTCGCTCGTCGCTAAAGTGAGTTCGCAATGAACGAACGGTCGCTCGTCGCTAAAGTGAGTTCGCAATGAACGGTCGCTCGTCGCTAAAGTGAGTTCGCAATGAACGGTCGCTCGTCGCTAAAGTGAGTTCGCAATGAACGGTCGCTCGTCGCTAAAGTGAGTTGGCAATGAACGGTCGCTCGTCGCTAAAGTGAGTTCGCAATGAACGAACGTCGCTCGCTCGCGCTAAAGTGAGTTCGCAATGAACGAACGTCGCGTCGCTAAAGTGAAGTTCGCAATGAACGGTCGCTCGTCGCTAAAGTGAGTTGGCAATGAACGGTCGCTCGTCGCTAAAGTGAGTTGGCAATGAACGGTCGCTCGCCGCGCTAAAGTGAACGGTCGCAATGAACGGTTCGCAATGAACGGTCGCTCGTCGTGAAGTGAGTTTGCAATGAACGGTCGCTCGTCGCTAAAGTGAGTTCGCAATGAACGGTCGCTCGTCGCTAAAGTGAGTTCGCAATGAACGGTCGCTCGTCGCTAAAGTGAGTTCGCAATGAACGGTCGCTCGTCGCTAAAGTGAGTTTGGCAATGAACGGTCGCTCGTCGCTAAAGTGAGTTTGGCAATGAACGGTCGCTCGTCGCTAAAGTGAGTTGGCAATGAACGGTCGCTCGTCGCTAAAGTGAGTTGGAAATGAACGGTCGCTCGTCGCTAAAGAGTTGGCAATGAACGGTCGCTCGTCGCTAAAGTGAGTTCGCAATGAACGGTCGCTCGTCGCTAAAGTGAGTTCGCAATGAACGGTCGCTCGCCGCTAAAGTGAGTTTCGCAATGAACGGTCGCTCGTCGCTAAAGTGAGTTCGCAATGAACGCGCTCGTCGAGTTAAAGGTCGAGTTCGCTAAAGTGAATGAATGAACGGTCGTCGCTAAAGTGAGTTCGCAAATGAACGGTCGCTCGTCGCTAAAGTGAGTTGGCAATGAACGGTCGCTCGTCGGTGAGTCGCAATGAACGGTCGCTCGCTAAAGTGAGTTCGCAATGAACGGTCGCTCGTCTCGTCGCTAAAGTGAGTTCGCAATGAACGGTCGAACGGTCGTCGTCGCTAAAGTGAGTTGGCAATGAACGGTCGC
Source organism: Aristolochia fimbriata (assembly GCA_019845555.1). NCBI lineage: Eukaryota > Viridiplantae > Streptophyta > Magnoliopsida > Piperales > Aristolochiaceae > Aristolochia > Aristolochia fimbriata. The sequence continues at coordinate 19,260,530 of CM034080.1, forward strand.
TCGTCGCTAAAGTGAGTTCGCAATGAACGGTCGCTCGTCGCTAAAGTGAGTTCGCAATGAACGGTCGCTCGTCGCTAAAGTGAGTTCGCAATGAACGGTCGCTCGTCGCTAAAGTGAGTTCGCAATGAACGGTCGCTCGTCGCTAAAGTGAGTTCGCAATGAACGGTCGCTCGTCGCTAAAGTGAGTTCGCAAATGAACGGTCGCTCGTCGCTAAAGTGAGTTCGCAATGAACGGTCGCTCGTCGCTAAAGTGAGTTCGCAATGAACGGTCGCTCGTCGCGCTAAAGTGAGTTCGCAATGAACGGTCGCTCGTCGCTAAAGTGAGTTGGCAATGAACGGTCGCTCGTCGCTAAAGTGAGTTTGCAATGAACGGTCGCTCGTCGCTAAAGTGAGTTCGCAATGAACGGTCGCTCGTCGCTAAAGTGAGTTCGAACGAACGGTCGCTCGCGCTAAAGTGAGTTCGCAATGAACGGTCGCTCGTCGCTAAAGTGAGTTCGCAATGAACGGTCGCTCGTCGCTAAAGTGAGTTCGCAATGAATGAACGGTCGCTCGTCGCGTGAGTCTTTGGCAATGAACGGTCGCTCGTCGCTAAAGTGAGTTCGCAATGAACGGTCGCTCGTCGCTAAAGTGAGTTCGCAATGAACGGTCGCTCGTCGCTAAAGTGAGTTCGCAATGAACGGTCGCTCGTCGCTAAAGTGAGTTCGCAATGAACGGTCGCTCGTCGCTAAAGTGAGTTCGCAATGAACGGTCGCTCGTCGCTAAAGTGAGTTCGCAATGAACGGTCGCTCGTCGCTAAAGTGAGTTCGCAATGAACGGTCGCTCGTCGCTAAAGTGAGTTCGCAATGAACGGTCGCTCGTCGCTAAAGTGAGTTTGGCAATGAACGGTCGCTCGTCGCTAAAGTGAGTTCGGCAATGAACGGTCGCTCGTCGCTAAAGTGAGTTCGCAATGAACGGTCGCTCGTCGTGAGTTCGCAATGAACGAGTTCGCAATGAACGGTCGCTCGTCGCTAAAGTGAGTTTGGCAATGAACGGTCGCTCGTCGCTAAAGTGAGTTCGCAATGAACGGTCGCTCGTCGCTAAAGTGAGTTCGCAATGAACGGTCGCTCGTCGCTAAAGTGAGTTAGCAATGAACGGTCGCTCGTCGCGCTAAAGTGAGTTCGCAATGAACGGTCGCTCGTCGCTAAAGTGAGTTCGCAATGAACGGTCGCTCGTCGCTAAAGTGAGTTCGCAAAGCAATGAACGGTCGCTCGTCGCTAAAGTGAGTTCGCAATGAACGGTCGCTCGTCGCTAAAGTGAGTTTGGCAATGAACGGTCGCTCGTCGCTAAAGTGAGTTCGCAATGAACGGTCGCTCGTCGCTAAAGTGAGTTAGCAATGAACGGTCGCTCGTCGCTAAAGTGAGTTCGCAATGAACGGTCGCTCGTCGCTAAAGTGAGTTCGCAAATGAACGGTCGCTCGTCGCTAAAGTGAGTTCGCAAATGAACGGTCGCTCGTCGCTAAAGTGAGTTCGCAATGAACGGTCGCTCGTCGCTAAAGTGAGTTCGCAATGAACGGTCGCTGAAAGGTCGCAATGAACGGTCGCTCGTCGCTAAAGAGTTCGCAATGAACGGTCGCTCGTCGCTAAAGTGAGTTCGCAATGAACGGTCGCTCGTCGCTAAAGTGAGTTCGCAATGAACGGTCGCTCGTCGCTAAAGTGAGTTCGCAATGAACGGTCGCTCGTCGCTAAAGTGAGTTCGCAATGAACGGTCGCTCGTCGCTAAAGTGAGTTCGCAATGAACGGTCGCTCGTCGCTAAAGTGAGTTCGCAATGAACGGTCGCTCGTCGCTAAAGTGAGTTCGCAATGAACGGTCGCTCGTCGCTAAAGTGAGTTCGCAATGAACGGTCGCTCGTCGCTAAAGTGAGTTGCAATGAACGGTCGCTCGTCGCTAAAGTGAGTTCGCAATGAACGGTCGCTCGTCGCTAAAGTGAGTTCGCAATGAACGGTCGCTCGTCGCTAAAGTGAGTTCGCAATGAACGGTCGCTCGTCGCTAAAGTGAGTTCGCAATGAACGGTCGCTCGTCGCTAAAGTGAGTTCGCGCAATGAACGGTCGCTCGTCGCTCGCTAAAGAGAGTTAGCAATGAACGGTCGCTCGTCGCTAAAGTGAGTTCGCAATGAACGGTCGCTCGTCGCTAAAGTGAGTTTGGCAATGAACGGTCGCTCGTCGCTAAAGTGAGTTCGCAATGAACGGTCGCTCGTCGCTAAAGTGAGTTCGCAATGAACGGTCGCTCGTCGCTAAAGTGAGTTCGCAATGAACGGTCGCTCGTCGCTAAAGTGAGTTCGCAATGAACGGTCGCTCGTCGCTAAAGTGAGTTTGCAATGAACGGTCGCTCGTCGCTAAAGTGAAAGTGAGTTCGCAATGAACGGTCGCTCGTCGCTAAAGTGAGTTGCAATGAACGGTCGCTCGTCGCTAAAGTGAGTTTTCAATGAACGGTCGCTCGTCGCTAAAGTGAGTTCGCAATGAACGGTCGCTCGTCGCTAAAGTGAGTTCGCAAATGAACGGTCGCTCGTCGCTAAAGTGAGTTGGCAATGAACGGTCGCTCGTCGCTAAAGTGAGTTGGCAATGAACGGTCGCTCGTCGCTAAAGTGAGTTTGTTCGCAATGAACGGTCGCGCGCGCCGCTAAAGTGAGTTCGCAATGAAACGGTCGCTCGTCGCTAAAGTGAGTTCGCAATGAACGGTCGCTCGTCGCTAAAGTGAGTTCGCAAATGAACGGTCGCTCGTCGCCGCTAAAGTGAGTTCGCAATGAACGGTCGCTCGTCGCTAAAGTGAGTTCGCAATGAACGGTCGCTCGTCGCTAAAGTGAGTTCGCAAATGAACGGTCGCTCGTCGCTAAAGTGAGTTCGCAATGAACGGTCGCTCGTCGCTAAAGTGAGTTCGCAATGAACGGTCGCTCGTCGCTAAAGTGAGTTCGCAATGAACGGTCGCTCGTCGCTAAAGTGAGTTCGCAAATGAACGGTCGCTCGTCGCTAAAGTGAGTTCGCAAATGAACGGTCGTCGCGCTAAAGAGTTTGCAATGAACGGTCGCTCGTCGCTAAAGTGAGTTCGCAATGAACGGTCGCTCGTCGCTAAAGTGAGTTCGCAATGAACGGTCGCTCGTCGCGCTAAAGTGAGTTCGCAATGAACGGTCGCTCGTCGCTAAAGTGAGTTCGCAATGAACGGTCGCTCGTCGCTAAAGTGAGTTCGCAATGAACGGTCGCTCGTCGCTAAAGTGAGTTCGCAATGAACGGTCGCTCGTCGCTAAAGTGAGTTCGCAATGAACGGTCGCTCGTCGCTAAAGTGAGTTCGCAATGAACGGTCGCTCGTCGCTAAAGTGAGTTCGCAATGAACGGTCGCTCGTCGCTAAAGTGAGTTCGCAATGAACGGTCGCTCGTCGCTCGTCGTGAGTTCGTTCAAATGAACGGTCGCTCGTCGCTAAAGTGAGTTCGCAATGAACGGTCGCTCGTCGCTAAAGTGAGTTCGCAATGAACGGTCGCTCGTCGCTAAAGTGAGTTCGCAATGAACGGTCGCTCGTCGCTAAAGTGAGTTCGCAATGAACGGTCGCTCGTCGCTAAAGTGAGTTCGCAATGAACGGTCGCTCGTCGCTAAAGTGAGTTCGCAATGAACGGTCGCTCGTCGCTAAAGTGAGTTCGCAATGAACGGTCGCTCGTCGCTAAAGTGAGTTTGCAATGAACGGTCGCTCGTCGCTAAAGTGAGTTCGCAATGAACGGTCGCTCGTCGCTAAAGTGAGTTCGCAATGAACGGTCGCTCGTCGCTAAAGTGAGTTCGCAAATGAACGGTCGCTCGTCGCTAAAGTGAGTTCGCAATGAACGGTCGCTCGTCGCTAAAGTGAGTTCGCAATGAACGGTCGCTCGTCGCTAAAGTGAGTTCGCAAATGAACGGTCGCTCGTCGCTAAAGTGAGTTTGGCAATGAACGGTCGCTCGTCGCTAAAGAGAGTTCGCAATGAACGGTCGCTCGTCGCTAAAGTGAGTTCGCAATGAACGGTCGCTCGTCGCTAAAGTGAGTTTGCAATGAACGGTCGCTCGTCGTGAAAGTGAGTTCGCAAATGAACGGTCGCTCGGTCGCGCGTAAAGTGAGAGTTCGCAATGAACGGTCGCTCGTCGCTAAAGTGAGTTCGCAATGAACGGTCGCTCGTCGCTAAAGTGAGTTCGCAATGAACGGTCGCTCGTCGCTAAAGTGAGTTCGCAATGAACGGTCGCTCGTCGCTAAAGTGAGTTCGCAATGAACGGTCGCTCGTCGCTAAAGTGAGTTTGGCAATGAACGGTCGCTCGTCGCTAAAGTGAGTTCGCAATGAACGGTCGCTCGTCGCTAAAGTGAGTTCGCAATGAACGGTCGCTCGTCGCTAAAGTGAGTTCGCAATGAACGGTCGCTCGTCGCTAAAGTGAGTTCGCAAATGAACGGTCGCTCGTCGCTAAAGTGAGTTCGCAATGAACGGTCGCTCGTCGCTAAAGTGAGTTCGCAATGAACGGTCGCTCGTCGCTAAAGTGAGTTCGCAATGAACGGTCGCTCGTCGCTAAAGTGAGTTCGCAATGAACGGTCGCTCGTCGCTAAAGTGAGTTCGCAATGAACGGTCGCTCGTCGCTAAAGTGAGTTCGCAATGAACGGTCGCTCGTCGCTAAAGAGTTCGCAAATGAACGGTCGCTCGTCGCTAAAGTGAGTTCGCAAATGAACGGTCGCTCGTCGCTAAAGTGAGTTCGCAATGAACGGTCGCTCGTCGCTAAAGTGAGTTGGCAATGAACGGTCGCTCGTCGCTAAAGTGAGTTCGCAATGAACGGTCGCTCGTCGCTAAAGTGAGTTCGCAATGAACGGTCGCTCGTCGCTAAAGTGAGTTCGGCAATGAACGGTCGCTCGTCGCTAAAGTGAGTTCGCAATGAACGGTCGCTCGTCGCTAAAGTGAGTTCGCAAATGAACGGTCGCTCGTCGCTAAAGTGAGTTCGCAATGAACGGTCGCTCGTCGCTAAAGTGAGTTGGCAATGAACGGTCGCTCGTCGCTAAAGTGAGTTCGCAATGAACGGTCGCTCGTCGCTAAAGTGAGTTTCGCAATGAACGGTCGCTCGTCGCTAAAGTGAGTTCGCAATGAACGGTCGCTCGTCGCTAAAGTGAGTTCGCAATGAACGGTCGCTCGTCGCTAAAGTGAGTTTCGCAATGAACGGTCGCTCGTCGCTAAAGTGAGTTCGCAATGAACGGTCGCTCGTCGCTAAAGTGAGTTGGCAATGAACGGTCGCTCGTCGCTAAAGTGAGTTCGCAATGAACGGTCGCTCGTCGCTAAAGTGAGTTCGCAATGAACGGTCGCTCGTCGCTAAAGTGAGTTCGCAATGAACGGTCGCTCGTCGCTAAAGTGAGTTCGCAATGAACGGTCGCTCGTCGCTAAAGTGAGTTCGCAATGAACGGTCGCTCGTCGCTAAAGTGAAAGTGAGTTCGCAATGAACGGTCGCTCGTCGCTAAAGTGAGTTCGCAATGAACGGTCGCTCGTCGCTAAAGTGAGTTCGCAATGAACGGTCGCTCGTCGCTAAAGTGAGTTCGCAATGAACGGTCGCTCGTCGCTAAAGTGAGTTCGCAATGAACGGTCGCTCGTCGCTAAAGTGAGTTTGCAATGAACGGTCGCTCGTCGCTAAAAGAGTTTGCAATGAACGGTCGCTCGTCGCTAAAGTGATTTCGGTGATGAACGGTCGCTCGTCGCTAAAGTGAGTTCGCAATGAACGGTCGCTCGCCGCTAAAGTGAGTTCGCAATGAACGGTCGCTCGTCGCTAAAGTGAGTTGGCAATGAACGGTCGCTCGTCGCTAAAGTGAGTTTCGCAATGAACGGTCGCTCGTCGCGCTAAAGTGAGTTCGCAATGAACGGGTCGCTCGTCGCTAAAGTGAGTTCGCAATGAACGGTCGCTCGTCGCTAAAGTGAGTTCGCAATGAACGGTCGCTCGTCGCTAAAGTGAGTTCGCAAATGAACGGTCGCTCGTCGCTAAAGTGAGTTCGCAATGAACGGTCGCTCGTCGCTAAAGTGAGTTGGCAATGAACGGTCGCTCGTCGCTCGCCGCTAAAGTGAGTTCGCAATGAACGGTCGCTCGTCGCTAAAGTGAGTTAGCAATGAACGGTCGCTCGTCGCTAAAGTGAGTTCGCAATGAACGGTCGCTCGTCGCTAAAGTGAGTTCGCAATGAACGGTCGCTCGTCGCTAAAGTGAGTTCGCAATGAACGGTCGCTCGTCGCTAAAGTGAGTTTGCAATGAACGGTCGCTCGTCGCTAAAGTGAGTTGGCAATGAACGGTCGCTCGTCGCTAAAGTGAGTTCGCAATGAACGGTCGCTCGTCGCTAAAGTGAGTTGGCAATGAACGGTCGCTCGTCGCTAAAGTGAGTTCGCAAATGAACGGTCGCTCGTCGCTAAAGTGAGTTCGCAATGAACGGTCGCTCGTCGCTAAAGTGAGTTCGCAATGAACGGTCGCTCGTCGCTAAAGTGAGTTCGCAATGAACGGTCGCTCGTCGCTAAAGTGAGTTCGCAATGAACGGTCGCTCGTCGCTAAAGTGAGTTCGCAATGAACGGTCGCTCGTCGCTAAAGTGAGTTGGCAATGAACGGTCGCTCGTCGCTAAAGTGAGTTCGCAATGAACGGTCGCTCGTCGCTAAAGTGAGTTCGCAATGAACGGTCGCTCGTCGCTAAAGTGAGTTCGCAATGAACGGTCGCTCGTCGCTAAAGTGAGTTTGCAAATGAACGGTCGCTCGTCGCTAAAGTGAGTTCGCAATGAACGGTCGCTCGTCGCTAAAGTGAGTTCGCAATGAACGGTCGCTCGTCGCTAAAGTGAGTTCGCAATGAACGGTCGCTCGTCGCTAAAGTGAGTTGGCAATGAACGGTCGCTCGTCGCTAAAGTGAGTTCGCAATGAACGGTCGCTCGTCGCTAAAGTGAGTTCGCAATGAACGGTCGCTCGTCGCTAAAGTGAGTTCGCAATGAACGGTCGCTCGTCGCTAAAGTGAGTTCGCAATGAACGGTCGCTCGTCGCTAAAGTGAGTTCGCAATGAACGGTCGCTCGTCCGCTAAAGTGAGTTCGCAATGAACGGTCGCTCGTCGCTAAAGTGAGTTCGCAATGAACGGTCGCTCGTCGCTAAAGTGAGTTCGCAATGAACGGTCGCTCGTCGCTAAAGTGAGTTCGCAATGAACGGTCGCTCGTCGCTAAAGTGAGTTCGCAATGAACGGTCGCTCGTCGCTAAAGTGAGTTCGCAATGAACGGTCGCTCGTCGCTAAAGTGAGTTCGCAATGAACGGTCGCTCGTCGCTAAAGTGAGTTCGCAATGAACGGTCGCTCGTCGCTAAAGTGAGTTCGCAATGAACGGTCGCTCGTCGCTAAAGTGAGTTCGCAATGAACGGTCGCTCGTCGCTAAAGTGAGTTCGCAATGAACGGTCGCTCGTCGCTAAAGTGAGTTCGGCAATGAACGGTCGCTCGTCGCTAAAGTGAGTTCGCAATGAACGGTCGCTCGTCGCTAAAGTGAGTTCGCAATGAACGGTCGCTCGTCGCTAAAGTGAGTTCGCAATGAACGGTCGCTCGTCGCTAAAGTGAGTTCGCAATGAACGGTCGCTCGTCGCTAAAGTGAGTTCGCAATGAACGGTCGCTCGTCGCTAAAGTGAGTTGGCAATGAACGTCGCTCGTCGCTAAAGTGAGTTCGCAATGAACGGTCGCTCGTCGCTAAAGTGAGTTCGCAATGAACGGTCGCTCGTCGCTAAAGTGAGTTAGCAATGAACGGTCGCTCGTCGCTAAAGTGAGTTCGCAATGAACGGTCGCTCGTCGCTAAAGTGAGTTGGCAATGAACGGTCGCTCGTCGCTAAAGTGAGTTGGCAATGAACGGTCGCTCGTCGCTAAAGTGAGTTCGCAATGAACGGTCGCTCGTCGCTAAAGTGAGTTTGGCAATGAACGGTCGCTCGTCGCTAAAGTGAGTTTGCAATGAACGGTCGCTCGTCGCTAAAGTGAGTTAGCAATGAACGGTCGCTCGTCGCTAAAGTGAGTTCGCAATGAACGGTCGCTCGTCGCTAAAGTGAGTTCGCAATGAACGGTCGCTCGTCGCTAAAGTGAGTTCGCAAATGAACGGTCGCTCGTCGCTAAAGTGAGTTTGCAATGAACGGTCGCTCGTCGCTAAAGTGAGTTTGCAATGAACGGTCGCTCGTCGCTAAAGTGAGTTCGCAATGAACGGTCGCTCGTCGCTAAAGTGAGTTCGCAATGAACGGTCGCTCGTCGCTAAAGTGAGTTCGCAATGAACGGTCGCTCGTCGCTAAAGTGATTTGGCAATGAACGGTCGCTCGTCGCTAAAGTGAGTTTGGCAATGAACGGTCGCTCGTCGCTAAAGTGAGTTCGCAATGAACGGTCGCTCGTCGCTAAAGTGAGTTCGCAATGAACGGTCGCTCGTCGCTAAAGTGAGTTGGCAATGAACGGTCGCTCGTCGCTAAAGTGAGTTTGCAATGAACGGTCGCTCGTCGCTAAAGTGAGTTCGCAATGAACGGTCGCTCGTCGCTAAAGTGAGTTTGCAATGAACGGTCGCTCGTCGCTAAAGTGAGTTCGCAATGAACGGTCGCTCGTCGCTAAAGTGAGTTCGCGAATGAACGGTCGCTCGTCGCTAAAGTGAGTTAGCAATGAACGGTCGCTCGTCGCTAAAGTGAGTTTGCAATGAACGGTCGCTCGTCGCTAAAGTGAGTTCGCAATGAACGGTCGCTCGCCGCTAAAGTGAGTTCGGCAATGAACGGTCGCTCGTCGCTAAAGTGAGTTAGCAATGAACGGTCGCTCGTCGCTAAAGTGAGTTCGCAATGAACGGTCGCTCGTCGCTAAAGTGAGTTAGCAATGAACGGTCGCTCGCCGCTAAAGTGAGTTCGCAATGAACGGTCGCTCGTCGCTAAAGTGAGTTCGGCAATGAACGGTCGCTCGTCGCTAAAGTGAGTTCGCAATGAACGGTCGCTCGTCGCTAAAGTGAGTTCGCAATGAACGGTCGCTCGTCGCTAAAGTGAGTTCAGGCAATGAACGGTCGCTCGTCGCTAAAGTGAGTTCGCAATGAACGGTCGCTCGTCGCTAAAGTGAGTTTGCAAATGAACGGTCGTTCGTCGCTAAAGTGAGTTCGCAATGAACGGTCGCTCGTCGCTAAAGTGAGTTCACAATGAACGGTCGCTCGTCGCTAAAGTGAGTTCGCAATGAACGGTCGCTCGCCGCTAAAGTGAGTTCGGCAATGAACGGTCGCTCGTCGCTAAAGTGAGTTCAGAATGAACGGTCGCTCGTCGCTAAAGTGAGTTCGCAATGAACGGTCGTCGTCGCTAAAGTGATTTGGCAAATGAACGGTCGCTCGTCGCTAAAGTGAGTTGGCAATGAACGGTCGTTCGTCGCTAAAGTGAGTTGCAATGAACGGTCGTTCGTCGCTAAAGTGATTTGGCAATGAACGGTCGTTCGTCGCTAAAGTGAGTTAGCAATGAACGGTCGTTCGTCGCTAAAGTGAGTTCGCAATGAACGGTCGTTCGTCGCTAAAGTGAGTTCGCAATGAACGGTCGTACGTCGTTAAAGTGAGTTCGCAAATGAACGGTCGCTCGCCGCTAAAGTGAGTTTGGCAATGAACGGTCGCTCGTCGCTAAAGTGATTTGGCAATGAACGGTCGCTCGTCGCTAAAGAGAGTTCGCAATGAACGGTCGTCGTCGCTAAAGTGAGTTGGCAATGAACGGTCGCTCGCCGCTTAAAGTGATTTGGCAATGAACGGCCGCTCGCACTAAAGTGAGTTCACAATGAACGGGTCGCTCGTCGCTAAAGTGAGTTCGCAATGAACGGTCGTTCGTCGCTAAAGTGAGTTCGCAATGAACGGTCGTTCGTCGCTAAAGTGATTTTGGCAATGAACGGTCGTCGCCGCTAAAGTGATTTGGCAATGAACGGTCGCTCGTCGCTAAAGTGAGTTTGGCAATGAACGGTCGCTCGTCGCTAAAGTGATTTCGCAATGAACGGTCGCTCATTCATCACGTTAGCAATGAGTTCCCTGTTCGCAATGAACGGTCGCTCGTCGCTAAAGTGAGTTAGCAATGAACGGTCGCTCGTCGCCAAAGTGAGTTCGCAATGAACGGTCGCTCGTCGCTAGTGATTTGGCAATGAACGGTCGCTCGTCGCTAAAGTGAGTTCGCAATGAACGGTCGTTCGTCGCTAAAGTGAGTTCGCAATGAACGGTCGTTCGTCGCTAAAGTGAGTTCGCAATGAACGGTCGTTCGTCGCTAAAGTGAGTTAGCAATGAACGGTCGTCGTCGCTAAAGTGAGTTCGCAATGAACGGTCGCTCGTCGCTAAAGTGAGTTGGCAATGAACGGTCGCTCGTCGCTAAAGTGATTTGGCAAATGAACGGTCGCTCTGCTGCTAAAGTGAGTTCGGCAATGAACGGTCGCTCGTCGCTAAAGTGAGTTAGCAATGAACGGTCGCTCGTCGCTAAAGTGATTTGGCAATGAACGGTCGCTCGTCGGTAAAGTGAGTTAGCAATGAACGGTCGCTCGTCGCTAAAGTGAGGCTCCGCAATGAACGGTCGCTCGTCGCTAAAGTGAGTTTGCAATGAACGGTCGCTCGTCAGCTAAAGTGATTTAGCAATGAACGGTCGCTCGTCGCTAAAGTGATTTGGCAATGAACGGTCGCTCGCCGCTAAAGAGAGTTAGCAAATGAACGGTCGCTCGCCGCTAAAGTGAGTTAGCAATGAACGGTCGCTCGCCGCTAAAGTGAGTTAGCAATGAACGGTCGCTCGTCGTAAAGTGAGTTCGCAATGAACGGTCGTCGTCGCTAAAGTGAGTTCGCAATGAACGGTCGCTCGCGCTAAAGTGAGTTCGGCAATGAACGGTCGCTCGTCGCTAAAGTGAGTTCTTCGCAATGAACGGTCGCTCGTCAAGCAAAAGTGAGTTAGCAATGAACGGTCGCTCGTCGCTAAAAGAGAGTTCGCAAATGAACGGTCGCTCGCTAAAGTGATTTTGGCAATGAACGGTCGCTCGCCAGCAAAGTGATTTGGCAATGAACGGTCGCTCGTCGCTAAAGTGAGTTAGCAATGAACGGTTGTCGTCGCTAAAAGTGATGGCAACGAACGGTCGCTCGCCGCTAAAGTGAGTTCGCAATGAACGGTCGCTCGTCGCTAAAGGGAGTTTGGCAATGAACGGTCGCCGTCGCTAAAGTGAGTTCGCAATGAACGGTCGCTCATCGCTAAAGTGATTTGGCAATGAACGGTCGCTCGCCGCTAAAGTGAGTTCGCAACAGAACAGTCGTTTCATCGGTAAAGTGAGTTCGCAATGAACGGTCGTCGCCGCTAAAGTGAGTTGGCAATGAACGTCGCTCGGTCACATGAACGGTCGTTCGCCGCAAATGAACGAACGGTCGTCGGTAAAGTGATTTGGCACGAACGCTCGCTCATCCCTAAAGTGATTTAGCAATGAACGGCCGCTCGTCGCTAGTGTGAGTTAGTAATGAACGCAATTGCCGCAAAGTGAGTTAGCAATGAACGGTCGCTCGTCTTCAAAGTGATTTGGCACGAACGGTCGCTCGGCTTGAAGTGAGTTCGGCAATGAACGGGTCGCTCGCCGTTAAAGGGAGTTCGTAATGAACGGGTCGCTCACAATACCAAAGTGAGTTCGCAATGAACGGTCGTTCGACGCTAAAGGATTTGGCAATGAACGCAGAATAACGGTTTGGCAATGAACGGTCGTCGCTAAAGTGATTTAGCAATGAACGGTCGTCGTCGCAAAGAGATTTGGCAATGAACGGTCAAGCTCGTCGCAAAGTGAGTTAGCAATGAACAGTCGCTCGCCGCTAAAGTGATTTGGCAATGAAACGGTCGCTCGCCGCTAAAGTGATTTGGCAATGAACGGTCGCTCGTCGCTAAAGTGAGTTCGCAATGAACGGCCGCTCGTCGCTAAAGTGAGTTAGCAATGAACGGTCGCCTGGCCGCTAAAGAGAGCGCCCGCACGAACGTCACCAGCCGGTAAAGTGAGTTAGCAATGACGTCATTCGCCGGGTAAGTGTTTAATGAACGCCGTCATTGGTGAAGTGAGTTAGCAATGAACGGTCGCTCGTCATAAAGTGAGTTAGCAATGAATGGTCGCTTGTCGCTAAAGTGAGTTCGCAATGAACGGTCGCAATGAACGGTCGCTCGCTAAAGTGAGTTAGCAATGAACGGTCGTTCGTCGCTAAAGTGAGTTCGCAATGAACGGTCGTTCGTCGCTAAAGTGAGTTCGCAATGAACGGTCGTTCGTCGCTAAAGTGAGTTCGCAATGAACGGTCGTTCGTCGCTAAAGTGAGTTAGCAATGAACGGTCGTTCGTCGCTAAAGTGAGTTCGCAATGAACGGTCGTTCGTCGCTAAAGTGAGTTCGCAATGAACGGTCGCTCGTCGCTAAAGAGTTTAGCAATGAACGGTCGTTCGTCGCTAAAGTGAGTTCGCAATGAACGGTCGTTCGTCGCTAAAGTGAGTTAGCAATGAACGGTCGTTCGTCGCTAAAGTGAGTTCGCAATGAACGGTCGTTCGTCGCTAAAGTGAGTTAGCAATGAACGGTCGTTCGTCGCTAAAGTGAGTTCGCAATGAACGGTCGTTCGTCGCTAAAGTGAGTTCGCAATGAACGGTCGTTCGTCGCTAAAGTGAGTTAGCAATGAACGGTCGTTCGTCGCTAAAGTGAATTCGCAA